>SSOS01000001.1:3400799-4897232 GCA_004849945.1 Aspergillus ochraceus | reverse complement strand
AAGAAGAACAACGATAAAACGGACTCTACTCTGGGCCCCAAAAAGCCAAAGGGTCACTGCAAGCCGAAGGGCAAGGGTGATAAGGGAGGCAAGGGTAGTAAGGGAGAGAAGGGACAGCATCCTCCCAGAAACCTGAACGATAATGCGATAAAGGATGACTACGCCGATGAAGAGAATAATCTCTACGCCAGAGACGATGCCGATGAACTTAGCTGCAGTGACGGGGTACCCAGCATCGCTATGATTAAGGAAGAGATCAGAGACAAGACAGTGAAGGACTCCTGCCTTTTCTACTCCGGACCTGGGAGTTACACAGCTAAAGCGGCACAATGGCGGAATAAACCGGGAAATCGCCGGTACCGAATTCTCGGCATGAATTGGAGAAATCCCAAATGGCCCGATCAGTTCAAGGACGCAGATCGCGAAGTCGTAGACAAGCGCGTCTCGCAGGCAATGGCGGAGTTATGCACTGGCGATGTGGTAGTTATGCTACCTAGCAATACTAAGGGCACTGACTGGAAGGAGGGCACTGTGTGGGATAAATACGAGTGGCCAAACCTCAGCTCGGCCGTTACCAAAGTGACTCGGGTCAATCCAGATAATGACAACGAAGAGGTTATCTGGGGGAGTTAGAAACTAAAGGGATGGGTTCTTCCTATCTTGGATCGGCGTCTGAGGTGAACGGCTACAGCTGATGGCTGCGGCATACAGTGTTTCTGGAACAGCCTAGAAATGTATTATATGATTTAATACTAGCTCCTGGCATCTAGACAGGGAATTGATTGGTTTCTGAGATATTTGTATTGCCTAGTAAACTTATACGGAGCTTGTAACATATAGTAGTACTAATAAGAAGCCCCCCGCCCGGGACAGCCCAAGCGTATAAATATTCTTGAGAACGCCAACTCTTTTTCCCCTTCCCCTCCTCCCCTCTTTCTATATCCTAACCTCGCATAAAATCAGACCAATCTATCACGATGAAAGAGGATCTTGTTAGCGTTGCCCAAACCGATCAGCTGGACAAGCTTCGTCATCTCTTGGACCTCGAGATAGCGCAGAACCCCCAGTTCCTAACTAGCTCTATCCATTCCAAGACCCCGGCCATAGATGCCGCGTGCTGCGCAGCGGCGCGCAGTAATAACCCTGCAGCGCTGGATATCCTCCTGGATAGCGGCTGTTCAGTGATGCCAGGTGAGTACATTTTCGGCACCTGCACACCTTGATAAAAAGAAAAGCGTACTTAGCTTCTCTAAACCCCAATATAGATACAATCCTAGAAGCTCTACACCGAAAGCACACCGCTATCATAGATTGCCTCCTTGCTCATAACTGGAATATCAACTGGGGTCTCGGGCACAGTGGCGACGCTCTGATGTAAGCCCCGCTGGGGTTAAATCTCTCGTTCTTTCTTTACTTCATAGGAATGTTCCTCTAACGGGCTTTATTTACCAGTGTGGCGGCACGGGAGGGCGATGTCGAGCTAGTTCAATTCCTGCTGTCTCGCGGTGCCGATCCTAACTCGCCGAACTTCGCAAACCCATTCAATAACGCGATTGAAACGGCGGCTATTTCTGGTTCGATCCCGGTGGCTGATGCGCTCTTGAATGCCGGGGCGGTGTTGAAGGGGCGTTCCGCACTGACGAAGGCGGCGGGCCGGGGACATGTTGCGATGGTAGCGTTCCTGCTGGAACGGGGCGCGGCGATTGATGAGATCCCCGTCAACCCGTATATTGTGGAGGAGCCGTGGGAACGAGATGAGAAGAATGCGCTGTGCGAGGCAGCCTGGGGGGGGCAGGCTGCGGTGGTGGAATTCCTGCTGGAAAAAGGGGCGGATCCTAGTATCAGAGACACAAAAGGCCGATCGGCGTTGGAGCTCGCGAAAGCTGGAGAAGGTGATGAGTTCTGCGTGAAGCTCGCGGGACCTGGAGGACATGAGTCCTGCGTGAAGCTGCTGGACCACTAGCCTCCCTTAATATCTGAGTAACAGTACTATTAGCCATTGAATTGTCATTTCCGTCTATATAGGTTATTTAGCTCAGGCCTGTATGATACTTACCTACCATCCTATGAGGACATGTAAGTAACCCACATTACATACAGGGTCCTCGACGGCTGGGGTACTAAGAGGGGGGGCGGTTTCTGGACACTTCCACTCCACACATAGAGACTTCCAGACCTTTTCCCGCTATTAGTTCACAAGAAATCGACGACGGTACCGGAATTTCAGAAAAGATCACACTAAATATTTAATAGCCTCTAGGTAGTATAAGATCGACTATAAAAAGTAGCAGTCTATTAACTTTATAAATAATATCATACAAGTCTCCAAGCAACTAATAGCATTACCCAAAAACCCGAGCTCGGAAAAACACAAATTTATTATCGAACACCACCTTAATATACCAAAAAAAGGGCAGAAGTCCTAGAAGCAAACATTCTCAAACATAATATAATTTTGCTGCCTCGTTAAACCGCCTGATTTCAGCTTAGAATGTGGGCATGCAATATGTTGGTCCTATGTCATGATATTTGGTCACAAAGCTGTATCTCGGTAAACATGGGCTCTTCCTAACCATCCTCTGATTTCTTTAGTAATTACAACCATTTAATTAAAATCTTAAAACCTGATTCGGCCACGCCATCCACTCCTCCCACTCCGGCCCCAAATACCTTGTCACCTGTTGTATAACAAATGCTCCTGAGTCTCCAAAAAGCCAGAAATCCCTAAATTGATGCAACAGGCACGCATAATGGGCAAGAATAACCAACGCCTCGGGCCGTCTCTGCTCAAGGAACTCCCCAAACTCTATCTTCATCAGGATTGGCCACGTAGTCACCGCATTAATACCCCCATGCCGCTCGTTCCATTTCTCTATAACATTCCAGCACGACTGTAGCGACTCAATTGCCTCCCTATAGATCTCTGTGACTTCGTCGCCGAGGTTTGCGCGGTAAATCATATCAAGCAGGGGCTGGCAGCCGTGCCCGAGGCAGCCGTTGAATTTGTATAGGTCCTGCCCCATTTTGAAGTATGGACCGAGGGGCGTGTCCTGGATCATGTCCCAGGCTTTGTCGACTATGGTGCGTACACCGTGGTAAACGCGGAAGAAGTGGATGAAGCGGCCGAGGAAGCTAGCGAGGTCGCCTTCGCGGTAGATGAGAGTGTCGCAGAGCATGTGGATGCCCAGGCTGACGGCAAAGACGAAGAGGGGCACGCAGTTTTCTCGCGTTACTTGAGGGGGGGACTCTTTGAAGATAGATAATGCGTTAGTTTGCAGCTGGGCAGCGTGGTAGCGGTAGTATTCTCGTCGATTCGGTCGTGTTGTGCTTAGGTGCAGTGCACTAAACGCAAGCAACTCGTTAACAAGATATGGGGTCATGATCGAGTAGTCCACATCATCTGCTACCCACGGTATAGATCCATGTGGATCAAAGGTGGTGCGTATCCGCGTGTACAGGTTATGGAACAGTTCGATATGGAGCATGTTCACGGGCTGATTGGCAAAAGGCGGCGGCGAGGTATCAGCAGCAGGGCTCTTTGGGGTGGCACTTCCGACAACAGGTGTCGTCCACACCGAATGAGCTCTGGCTCCTGGTAAGACAGACCGCGGGGCTGCTCTCAAAGAGCGGCTCCCGTATCCACATACTCGCTCGGCGGTGGCGCAATTCGAGCAGATAGGCTGCCTCTCGTCACACTGGAAGGGTTAATCATTCTGCACGGTAGTGAGAGCTTAAATTTAAGCGCATACCTTGACATGGCGCCGCTTACACTCGAGACACCCGTTTCGAGACTTCTTATGGACTCGTTGTGGCATTTCGAACACGCGTATTGCTGACAATAGGTGAGTAGTAAGCGATCGATATCCTGGTGCCTATGTTATAAAACAGGAATATGGTCAAGCATTCCTTTCTTTTCCGTCCCACTGGCTAAGCGTGCAATTGGCAAGATTAGCCGTGGGTTGAGTATAAAAATAACCTTACCCTACTTATCGTGATGGGGAATAGACAAATAGGAGTGCGAAAAATCCGCGGGTGCACGGGCCATTCTTGACCATTTCCCCTTTCGGACGACCCACCCGAGCCCTTATTTCATGTATGCAGAAGAACTGAATAATATATAGAGGAATAGACTCCCCATGCATACGACCAAAGAAGAAGAAAGAGAAAAAGCCAATCACGCCACCATCATGGCGAAACTCGAACCCTTTTCGGACGACTACTATTTATGGGAATATGTCCCATCCATGGCCCTCTCCGTCATCTTCTTCCTCCTCTTCCTCGCCTTAACCCTTTTTCATGTCTGGAAGACCTGGAAAACGCGCGTGCGATTCTGTATTCCCTTCATCATTGGCGGTGTCTGTACGTCATTCCGTGCTCCCTTTCCCCTATTCTTTCTGTTCGTCATGGCTGAACCATTTCTAATTCGCGCAGTTGAAGTGATCGGCTTCGCAGTCCGCGCCGCCTGCACAAATGCAACCGACGACCTTATTGTCTACATACTTCAAGCCATCTTTATCCTACTAGGCCCTGTGCTCTTCGCTGCAAGTGTCTACATGGTTCTCGCGCGCCTAATCCGCAGCGTTAGCGCAGAAAAGTACTCCTTAATCCGCATCACCTTGGTAACGAAGACTTTCGTCGCGGGCGATATCCTTTCATTTCTGGTCCAGGGCCAAGGGTCAGGGTTGATGGCTACAGACGGACTGGAGAGCATAGCAAAGGGAATCGTGATCACCGGTTTAATGATTCAGATCTTCGTGTTTGGGTTCTTCATCATCACCGCCATGGTCTTTGAGAAGAGGATGAAGCGCGTGCCAACGAGTGAAGCGCCTTACACGCATCACCTGTATCCACTGTACGCGGTCAGTTGGCTCATCATGCTCCGCTCAATCTTTCGGGTTATCGAGTATGCGATGGGGCAGAAGGGGTACCTTTTGGCGCACGAGTGGCCGCTTTTCGTCTTTGACGCTGTGCCGATGGTTGGCACGATGGTCATCTGGGGGTACTGGCATCCCGGAACGATTCAGCAGGAGGCCCCGCGCACACAGTCGTTGAGTATGGGACGTTATCAGAGTATGACGTAGCCTACATGGCTAGCCTTCCAGGTTTTATTGTTATGGAACAGTACCCATCATTCTTACAGCGTAGGTCTAAGTACTGTATAATAACAGCCGGTATAACAGCCGGTTAATAGCTAGTTCGGTGGTTTACCGGGTCAAGATTAGTTCGAGACTTCAGAAATAAAGCAAGAGTATGAACGCAAGGCCTCTGTACCGTGCCTTCGCGAAGTAGATGTACGTCCTTAACTTGAATATTATATCAACTACCTAAGATCTGATTCCCAACCATTACAACAGCGATAATAGATTAACTGGCAGATCACTCGAGTCGTCCGTTCTCAAAGCAGATCCCATAGATAATATTCATAGTCATCCCACTAGTGACGTGGCTTTCGCCGGCACCATGTTTCCCAATCAACAATATAGCTATAAACAGGAAATATAAACTCCTTAAAAACGAAGCATAGTGCTCCTTTATAAACCTACCATTACACATTATCCTCATCCCATATAAGATTTTGGGCACCCCTATCCAGATTCAGAAAGCCACAATCCAGGCATTCCCTGCACAATATTGTAAGCAACGTTGTGGACAACCGTGATCGGGTAGCTATATCATAGACTTACAGGAATAACGTTTTAAATACTTTTCGCAGCCGCTGCTGCCGTTCATTACTCAAGGTACGGACCAGCTCCGGTAAGACCGTGTTTCCTTCAAGCCTCGTCATCAAAATACAGTCGATAAATCCACCAAGGACCCAGTTGTTGCAGTCTTGAGTTTCATGTTTCCAAGCCTTAAATCCAAAAGTACATGAGCACTTCGCCTTAGTCAGTCTCCGGAGAGCTTTGACTTCTCGCAAGATTTGACCTCGAACACCGGGCTGTACTTGTTGAGCCCTTACTTCTGAATATTGAGACTTAGCTTCGAAGTACGAGATTCTTGAACATGAATTAGACATGTGATAAATCAGTTGCATACTGCATTCGGATCTTCATGACTGCCTGAGTGAAGCCCACAGATTCTTCGCAGACAAAGACGCTGCACGATTCGTAATAGAATTTACTCTCCTCGAATTCTTCCCAAGTATAACGTGCCTCGTTCTCCTCGAGCTTTTTAACAATTTTCCACGAAGAGCAATTTTCGAATTCGACATATTGTCCAATCTAGTTTGTGCCAAACCATAACTTGGAGTCGCTATACATAGCAGTAGTGACATTCGATCACTTCGTGATCTGATTATAAGATACACAACGTGAAAAATGGATCGCTCTAACCGGAGCTTTGTTCATTCGGACCTTATGAACGTGGTGGTCTCCGGATAGGATACGGGAGACGGATTTATACTCTTTCCGTGGCCTTATCGAGGATCTCCCCATATTACGGTACGTGGGAGCCAGAGTAACCTCTTTGGGTACGAAGTACAACCCAATGAGTTATCCACATGAAGAAAGAATCGTATGCCATGTCGATTCTCTTTTGTCTTGCATAATGACTGTTGGCGGGTAAATAAAGTCCAACGAAGTCACTATGGGTTCCATCTTGGACTTGACATTGCTCGCGAGCAAAATTTTCTATTCAATAATCTGACACACTAACGCAGAACATTTCACAGAATGCTACTATCGATATTGCAAATAAGTTAGACTCGCCCCCTAGGTATTCAAGCCCCGGAGCTCAGGAATCAGGAATCAAAATAACTATTTTCTTTTTCCCCTTCCCTTTCACTGGTAAAGACTTTAGTGAAAAGCTAAAATTCTCGTGAGCTGATTCTGAAGGCTCATGTTACAGGGGCCAAATGTACAATGCACCGAGAAATTGGAATTCTATAATCTTCGGTTGACTTGTCTGACGTGCCATTAGCTCCCCAGTACCGGAAGCTAACATGTGAGAAGCGCAAATATTGTGTAATGTTTGTAGGACTAATCTGCATACCCGAATATTCCAGCTCACTCTCCGCTTGACGCTATTTCCGCCAGGTCGAATTCAACTTGCGCTCTTACCGCCGATGGCCCTATATTCGTCATTCGACTCTTGAAGTTTGAACAGGATCCAAGGTCAACGACTTTTCGATCTGCAAGGGCAGTATAGCAACATTCATTATGAATACACTTTCTTCCCCTTCCCAGCCAGTACCTCCGCAAAAAGATCACGGAAAGTTGTTGGTTTGAACTCCGGATAGAGCTCTCTAGCGTTGAGATAACCCAGATAGTCAGCATATTCAGGACTGTTGTCCTGACGCACGTATTTGCTATGCTGGTATTGGGCTACGTAGAGGCCGAAGCGTTTCATGGAATCATGAGGGTCATGGGCAAGAGCAGCTTTGGCTTGCTCGACACTCGTTTCGATATCTTTATTCGGTATCTAGAAAATGACTTGCGTTAGTAAGAGTAATATGCGTAATTGGTAATTGGAAGTAGACGTACCCGAGACGGTTCCAGCTTCTCACCAGACATTTCTTCGGCAATACGAAAGATTTCGTTCTCGGAAAGGACATCCCCGGACGTGTAGACATGTCTGTTCAGGGTCCGATCGTCAAGTACGATACGTGCGACAAAACGCCCAACATCACGTAAATCAGTCAGGATGTTCGGAGCTGCCCCGTCTCCATGAATAGCCGTCACTGGAACGATTTGGGCATAATCCACTTTGCCAGACGGGAGGGTCGGATAAGATATCTGATACCAATAGCCAACATCGATCACGGTATAAGGGATACCCAAGAACTTGATGGCATTATAGATTTCTTCTTTCTATGCGAAAATTAGTTCGATTCGTCATTCGTTCTTAAATGACAATATCCATACCTCATCACGAAGTAGCATAGCACCCTGTGGAGGGGCGACCGTGATGAAAGCGCACGGAACGATTCTTTGGACACCTGCAAGCTTCGCGGCTTGGAGGAGCTTCTTCTGCTGGAGTAGGTCGTGGGGTCCAATAGCACTGATGAGAATATTTACCCCAGTCAGGGCAGACACAAGCTCATCAAAGTCATCAAGCTCTAGGGACCAAATGCGGATGCCCTTTTCTCGGAGCCTTTGCACCGATGGCTTGTTCGCAGAGGTGGGTCGGACTAGAACCTCCACATCCTAGTCAGAGGATAGAAAGCAGTAGGTGTCAGCCACGGAAAAAGGGTTTGCTGGGTGGAATTTTCAGCTTACGAAATTGCCAGATTCTTGCAGCCCGTTCAGGATAGAGCCGCCAGTCTCACCAGTAGCTCCTAGGAGCAGAACCTTTTGCTTGGCTGTCATTTCAAGTCTCTTTAGAAAGCTAGATTCCCTTAGGCTGCTATAGGGAAGAATCCTTGGAGATAGAAAAGATTACTGTCCTTCTATATATATAGTTTAAAAGGACCTGCCGGGAGCCTTGTCATTCGATTGACTGATTTCAAAGCCAGGACATGCTGCGGGTATTCCAGCTACCGAGCCGGTTCACGGAACCCGTGCATCCGATATGTTAAAAGTTAAAACTTGTACGGAGTATGCCTTCCGTCGTTTCACTCCTTCATGTATTAGTTGACCCACAGTGGGGCTGATTGAGTCTTCAGGATTCTGACACCCCTCGGGTCGTAAGTAAAAGGAGAGTCAAACTTTGACACAAGTATGGTGATCTTCTAGGTACCCGAGCTATTGCTGTCCGAAGCACTGGAAAGAGTTCCGATGAGAACCCAAACGAGCGCGATTATGTGAATAAGTGTGCACGAAAGCTGCTTGTGTCATCAGAGAAGGAAGACGATCATATTGGATGGAGATTCCACCAAGTCTTAGAGCATTGTGTATTCAAAGTTGGTGCCAAGGCCTAAAAAACAATGGAAAAGTTTCAAGGTAGTCGCTTCAGTTTCGCAACGTGCTGAAAGGATCAGTTACCCTATCCGTGTAAGCAGGATAAGGGAGGCAGTATGATCAATCCACGCCCGATATATTGTCACACTCTCTCCGGTTGACCCTTGTCCAGCCCGATCTAGTGCATGGCGAATAGATGTGGGAATATCGCGCGCCATTGTTCTTTATTCTCGTCAAAAGGACTGTATTTCCTCTTGCTCTTCTGCCTGAGATAGGGTTGTGTCTATGTGACGCCCTGCAATTGTCCCAGATGACTCAAGGAAATGTGAATGTGCCCTTGATTAGCGTAGGGAACGTTTTTGCAACCTGGGGTATATCTACACAACAACCCCTTAGGGATCGTGACAGGGCGGACATTGTCATGAATTTAAGTGCCTCTTCACTACCACTGCAGAGGATTGTTACTTAGAGCCCACTTCAACGTTCTCTAGGCCTCATCTGGCCCGCCGCAATGGGAGCATAACATTTTCCGGCACACGTCCCTGCTGAATTCCGTTTAATGAGGGAAATGTCGAAATGATCGCCTCTTGATCACGTGGGCGGAACCCGGCTCAGGATGGCCTCACGTGAGCGGCGACGGCCACCGGGCTCGCCGCCGGACGAATCTTCATTCCTCGTCCAGTACTCAATTCTCCGATTGAGATTCTGCCATGCATCATGAATGAGCGTGCGTCACCCCTTGAGTCTCGCGCTCGACATGCCTGTGAGCCCTGTCGGTACGTTCAGTCGCAAGAATTGCTCTGATGGCTTTACCAACAACTGATCTCCTGTAGAAGAAAGAAGACGAAATGTCCAGGCGAAAAGCCGGCGTGCTCGTTCTGCCGTAGACTAAACCAACGATGCACATACAGTAGGAAGGATGAACCTTGTCGGGATCTCAAAGTACGCCGAACCTCTTCACGTCATGAGTGAATGTGGTTCGTAACTAACTCATTTGAAGTCCAAGCATGATAGCAGGGAGCGGTTGCGTCGTCTCGAGTCTCAAATGGAACGAATGAATGACGTTCTGCAGTAAGCAACGCGATGGACTATTGCACCAACTCGGGGTATGGCATTCTAACATAGGGTAGGACCCTTACTGAGCGCGGGAATTCAGGCCCGAGCTTATCAGACGCAAGGGCATCACAGCAACAAATAGAAGCCACAGATAGGCCCCAGGAGACAGCTGGCGAGACCTCAGAAGTCTCGGTGCCTTGCTTTGATGCCTCTGAATAGTATGCGGGGATTATGCGTTGGAGAAGAACATTGTTGGCTAACGGTTCTTTACAGTCCACATCCTCCGCCTGACGTTCTCTTGCATTTTGTCGAAGTATACAAAGCCAAGCTTCACGCGCAACCTCTATTTATTTTTGATGTCGACACACTATCCACACAAATTTCAAACTTCCCGCCTTTCCTCTTGCGCAGCTTCTTAGCAATCACGATGCTTTTCTCGGACCATGCGTTCTTCGGAGTTGCCAAAAATGAGGCGATAGAATTTTACATCCGTTCGGCTCGAGGGACCGTGATGTATCTGGCAGTTGAAGGAAGCTCATCGGTGGAAATCCTGCAGTCTCTTTGCTTACTCGCCTTAAATGACCTCGCCGGTAGGTATTCCTTCTAGATTCCACAACACCCACAGCTAATTCCATTGAGCCGGCCGTCGATCAAGGATGTGGATGGACATAGGCATTGCCTCTCGACTCGTCCTTACACCCCAAAATCATCAACGGTCACCAGTGGGAACTACGACGACCGCAAAGGAAATGGTAAAGTGCTTATGGAGTGTATTCGTGCTTGAGAGGGCATTCACATCAGGCCCAACTTTGCTCCAAAGCGACACTCCCCCACTCGCAAATCTCGGGTACCCTCCCAGTCCAGAACGGCCACCTACAGTCATTGATCTAGGGGCCTCCAATATGTCCTCTTCCTCTGCTAGCAGTGCGACCACTGATTTGGGAGTCAACGCGTATTGTCTGCAGTTGCTCTCTCTATGGGGTGACGTGGTAGCATATTCCAGACGACTACGAGTAGGACAGAGTGAGGACCCTTGGCTTGTCTCTTCTTCGTATCATGTTTTAGTGGCGAAATATCGTCAGTTCGAGGCAAGCTTTGCACAGATGCACCGGTTCAGGAACGTGGGTTTTCAAAATCTATCCCGGAATGAATTCTCGAAGAACCGATATTACTGGACGATCTGGCTACAACACCAGGCGTGCTTTCATGCAGGGAATGCGCTCTTGCACCATCCAATTTTCTACATTACCAATTCTCGCAAATTCAGCACCAAATACCCACCGCCATCCTTCCTCCAACAAACTGTCGACCAGGCCCTCCTTCACTCGGGCTGGATAGTGCGCCTTTTGCGTACATGGGACCTTCTTGGGCTCGAGCTCAACGACCCGCTCTTAGGCAATTTCCTTGTCGTTTCTGCAACAATCCATTGGATATTCCAATTTGCCAGCGACGAAGCTGTGGCGGATAGGGCACGCTCCGATTTTGGAGATTGCCAACGACTGCTGCTGACAATAAGCAGGAAATGGCCGCACTTCTCTCCTGTAGTAAGCTCGTTGAATACTCACACGGTCTCGTCGATCTAGAGCTAATAATTCAAAAAGGCGAGCGGTTTAGAGTTCTTACAAAGCCTCGCGCGACAAGCTCACGAAACAACTGGAAACAGAGGCATTCCATCGTTCAAACAATCCCTGCTATGGGATCTGCTCGATTCCGACTTACCGAGCTCCGACTTTGATCCATCTACCTATCTAGTGGCGCCAAGTGGGCAGCATGTTGAAACACAGCATCTCGCTCCTCTGCATGAGCCCTCTTCTGTACCTGAAAGGGGCTATTCCAATGACTACCTTGGCTCCGCAGAATATGAAGCACTCCAATCCCCAATCTTCTTCCCAACTTCGACTCTAAACAATGACCTTTTCAGCGATATTGATCTCTCTATCTTTTCGCGTCTAGAGAGCCAGTCGAGTCTCAACTTGCATGGGGGTTTGTAGGGGGCTAGCAATCTCCTACTAGTTTTACATGACCGATCTCTGCGATTGAAGTAGACCAAAAACGAAAGGGATTAAAATTCGCTGTGAGATATTATCTCCCACTCATTCTACAGCTGGACGTGATCAGTTGAGTCAATATTGTCAATATCCACCAAAGTTTGAAAACACGGTCCGGGTCCGTCCCCACCGGCCATCAGGCGTGGGACGTCATCTGCACCGGGCCCGAATATAAGAATGTTCGTCTTGCACATACTTGACCCACCTCAAAGATTTGTTCTTTTCTTGCATGATGTCCCACTCCTCTAAATCGGATTCAATTGTCATCATTGGAGCCGGCGTCTTTGGTCTCTCTACCGCCCTGGAGCTCTCCCAACGTGGCTACGCAAATGTCACCGTTCTCGATCGTCGACTCCCTCCTGTTCCCGATGGTTCTAGCGTCGATGTCTCTCGCATCATTCGTCCCGATTATGCCGACGTATTCTATGCACGAATGGGTCTAGATGCTGTGAAAGGGTGGAACGCCGAGTATGCACCGTTTTTCCATCGCAGTGGTCTTTTGTGCGCGCAATTGAAAGACTCTACCGAGCATTCATACCTCGATCAATCTAAGCAAAACTTGGAAAGTCTAGGAGCTAGCGTCACCATTCAGACCTTCCAAGGCAATGAAGCTACGGAGAGGTATCCAGGAATTCATGGCGATCTTTCGGGCATGCAAGGGTACTGGAACACCGAGTGTGGATGGGCCGATGCAGAGGGGAGTATTACGCACCTGGCCCAGAAGTGCTCGCAGGCTGGCGTATCCTTTATGACAGGGAAAGGCGGAACTGTCAATAACCTCATCATCGAGAGTCAATTAACGAAGAGCAAGGTAGTAGGCGTGGCAACAGCGGCAGGGACGAGCGTCCATGCGAATACCGTTGTCCTGGCCACGGGCGCCTGGACGCCATACTTGATTGATACTGGTGATCGGACGATTTCGACGGGCCAGCCGGTCGCTTTTCTGCAGCTTACCCTTGAAGAAGCAAAGGAGACGCAGAATTCTCCCGTCATGATCAACTTGAGCACAGGATGGTTTGCCTTCCCTCCTACACCCGGCACCAATTTGTTGAAAATGGCCCGTCATGGTTATGGGTTCGAAACGACTACCAACTCGCCACATCGACAGTCCAGCTCTTCCTTTTCTGCTCCCAAGATGTCTTCCCAGTCACCATTCCTACCGACAGACGCAGAAAGGTCTCTGAGAGAGGGTCTGGCTTTGTTCTTGCCGCGATTCAAGGATCGTCCGTTCGTCCAGCGCCGTTTATGCTGGTATACCGATACTCCCAAGGGAGATTTCATCGTGGACTATCATCCGGAACACGGTGGGCTGTTCCTGGCAACGGGTGGAAGCGGACAGTAAGTAGCGGTCGTCTTACTAGTATTCCGTAACATGCTGATTGAATGAAGTGCCTTCAAATTCCTACCTGTGCTGGGCCGCTATGTGGCGGACAGTTTCGAGCGAAAGGCGTCGCAGGAGCAAAGGGAGAAATGGGCGTGGACGGCAGCTGCTAACCGTCTTTCGAAGGGCGATGGCAGTCGAGGAGGCCCTCCGAGACGAGTGCTTCTTCCTGAGGAACAGGCTCATCTGTGAATGTTGGACACCAATCAAGGTCCGTGCATGATCGCGAGGTTGTAAAACAGAAAGCTTGTTTTTAAAATAGAATGGGAAAAGGGGGAAAAGAAAAAAGAAAATATAAACATATTGAGGAACATCCAAATAGTGGCGATCTCCCAAGACACTCGGTTCTATTTCGAAAAACTCCGGGATTTCTCGAGAGTCGGGGGGGGATAGTTGTACAAACTACTACGTCAGTTGCACGTTGAGCACGTCGCATTCATCTTTCCTCCCTCGTCAACTTAAATCATTCACATTCCCCTTTCATCCCCTCAACTTCACCCATCACGGAGAGTCCCCGTTTCATCACCGTCTAGTATATATGACCTGAGACATATTTTCAACTCATCGCTACATTGTTTCTATCGCATCCTGCCCAAGCTCCACGTATCCCTCTATTGCGGCATTAATTCCATCAAAATGCGCTTCCATCTCCTTTCCGTTTTTTCAGTGCTTTTCTTCTCCTGGGTGTCATCCTCCCTCGAACTCATCGAGTCTCGCGCACTTAATCTATGCTCGGACAGTCTGAGCCTGACCGCAGAACACTTCAATGTCGTCTTCACGCCTCAGAACCAGTCGATGGCGCTTAGTTTGGATGGGTCGTCGAAGATCACCGGATATGTGAAAGCAGAGCTGGTCTTGACGGTGTATGGATATGAGGCGCTGCGCAGGATACTGGACCCGTGCGATATGAGCCTGGATGGCCTGTGTCCGGTCCGAGCAGGGCCACTTCCCATGATGAGCACCAACATCAAGATCCCGGAGAACGTCGTCACGCAGATCCCTCGTAAGCACCTTTCCCCTCACCTGTTTCAATCTCTCTCAGGCAGACATACCTCGTTGTCGTTGTCGGAAGCTAACCAAGACCGCATCAAACCAATTAGGTATCGCATACTCGGTCCCCGATCTCGACGCATCAGTCCGCGTTTATATCAACTCTACGGAAACCGGCGAAGAGATCACTTGTATCGAAGCAGCTCTGTCAAATGGAAAGTCAGTCTATCAGGCCGGAGTGGGATGGACAACGGCGATAATATCGGGGCTGGGGTTGACCGCGTCGGCGATCACCTCGAGTCTGGGGTATTCGAAAGCCGCCACGCATATTACGGCCAGCGTTGTCTCGCTGTTCAGGTTCATGCAATCTCAGGCTATGTTTGGGATGATGTCCGTTCACATGCCGCCCATCGTACAATCGTGGACCCAGAATTTTCAGTGGAGCATGGGCATAATACATATTGGGTTTCTGGAGAAGATATGTACATGGTATCAACGCTCTACCGGGGGAGTACCCTCGACTATACTGTCCAATCTTACGGTGACTTCAGTCCATGTGATGAGAAAGCGCTCTTCGGAGATTCTTCGCCATGCATCGGATTTGCTCAGAAGGACAGGACAGAAAAGAAGTGCTACGAATGGAGGCACTATCGTGGTTCGAGGCATTCAGCGAGTTGGGTTTAGGGCTGGGATCGAAGTCACCAACATCTTTCTGACTGGGCTGATATTCTTCGTTGTCTTTGTAGCCGTGATGATGCTCCTGGTTGCTGCTTTCAAGGCTTTTTGCGACATTCGCGCTCGGACTGGAGGCGAGAATACCCTCAAAACATTTAGGCAAAAGTGGACCCTTGTTGCGAAAGGCGTCATGTTTCGACTGGTCTTGATTGGGTTCCCTCAGATGCTGATTCTCTGCCTGTGGGAGTTCACGCAGCATGATTCCCCAGCAGAAGTCTTGCTCGCAGCGGTCACGCTTCTGGGGATGATGCTTAGCATTGGCTTTGCGGCGCTTAGGGTTATCAGGTTGGCACGGAGGTCCTTGGTCACTCATCAGAACCCGGCATATCTGCTTTACTCCAATGCGTCCTTTCTAAGTCGCTGGGGGTTCCTCTACGTGCACTACAAAGCCACGGCCTACTATTTCATCGTTCCGTCGCTTGGCTACACGTTCCTCCGAGCATCTTTCATCAGTTTAAGTCAAGAAGCGCCCGTGATCCAGACGGTGGGATTGCTTGTGGTCCAAACCGGCATGCTCGTTGTAGTCAGCGTCTGTCGGCCTTGGATGAACAAGAAGACCAACATATACAACATCTCGATAACCGCGCTCAACTTCATCAACACCATCTTCCTCCTTTTCTTCGCCGACGTGTTCAATCAACCCGGCCTCGTCACGGGAGTCATGGGCGTCGTCTTCTTCGTCTTCAACACGGCCTTCATCCTCGTTCTCCTGGTCCTGGTCCTGATGGACTCGGTGCATGCAATCCTCTCGAAGAACCCAGACATTCGATACCAACCCATGCAGGATGACCGGGACTCGTTTGTTCGGTCACACAGCCAGCTGGTGACATCCGAGCTGCATGCCCTCGGGGCCACGGCTCGAGGCGATCCCTCGACAGCACTGTACAGGGTCCTCCAGGGGGCAACCGACAACGACAACAACCCCCTCGCCACCAGCCAGAAGGATACCAGCACCGGCCCCCTCAACAGCGGCCATTCAAGTGGAGATGTCACGCTGCATGAACGACAGTCCCCTACGTCGGTGGTGGATCTCTCGGTGCCCCTTTTCCCCAGCGGGGGAGGACTAGGTCAGGAGGATCGTAAAGTCCGACGACAATCATCTTCGCCGATGTGAGTCGTTTGCACATGTGTACAGTAAGGGCAATTGTGGATGACGAGGGGGAGGAGCAAAAACTGGCTTGGATTCTGCCTGGCCTTGCTTTCATTCTCCCTTTTGTATCTATGAGATTCTATTCTCGCGGTGAGCCGAGGCGTCCTTCCTCTTTCTTTTGTGCCATGGAGTACTAGGAATGTATGTATGTACGCAAATAGCCTATCAAACAATACCAACCCCTACCCCTACCCACCCTGCAAGCAACCCTCACGATATACACTTGGCTGTCCGTCTAACTGTAGTTAAATACACTACTATGTAGCCTACATAAACTCAACTAAGCATCACCCCGGCCCCCTCTTTCCCCCCCTTTCTTGCGCAGATTTTAAATCAAGCCTTGCTATTCTTCGCCCCTCGCTTGACGCATGTATGTATCTATGTACGTACCTACACCGTCCGTCCCCCTGTGAGGAGCACCACGAGAAGGGAAAAACCAGGAAATGCCTCGTCAACGCGTACTAAATAGGAAGCTAACAGGGGGGGGAAATAAGGGAAGGGGAGAGAAAGAGAAGAAAAAAAAAGGAAAAAAAAAACTACCCCTAACGTTAACATGCAAAAGAAATTAAAGAGATGGTGTATAGTAATTTATATTTGACGTCATCGGCTTTGGGCGATCGATGGTTAATAAACAGAAGATGGTAAAAAAAACAAAAAAACAAAAAAAAAAAAAAAGTGAAAGTAAATGAAAGTAAATAGGAAAGAAGGAAAAAAGAAAATTCAAACGCCGATCGCTTGTCCAACAAGGTGGTGGGTGCATGGGGACTTGGACTTAAGACTTGCGCACAGGGACTCCCCGCGGATTTGAATCCGGAATAAGATAGTGCAGAATGGAGACGTATTGGAAGGAAGAGAAGGCGTGGAAACTATGGATTGAATGAGTCCTATCTGAGTGAAGGGAAAGAAGATTCTAGATCTGTCCGAATGTACTTTTCGTATGTTAGTTGGTTGGTTGGTTACCTACCTTAGTCGGTTGATGCCCAAGCTAGAGACGTAAGCAGGCAAATAATAACTTAGAAGAATCTACTACAACAGTTACCTCGATGGCTGCCAGTAGGTGAATAACGCCGCCCTAAGCATTTGTGACCGCTAGCCAGTCAGTCCTTCAGTAGTATATCCCATCATCATAATTGCTGCGTTTGTAGGATCGTCTGTCTCGTCGAATCTCAGCTTATCATCATGTTTGACGAGGTATGCCGTCGAGACGAGAATTTTGCTGGCTATCGCTGGTCTTACTTCTCTTCGCTTGGCGATGGTCCTCTGCGATTACGGGCCGAGAGGTTCTTGGAATCGATCGACTGGGCTGCACTGGTTCAATTTGCTTCGGCGGGTAAAGATGGCTTGGAATGCCGTTTATTACCGCACATCGGCCTAGGACAGAACCACATGGTTCGGATCGTGGAATTCGCCGACCAGGTCCGATGGCTGGCGAGGCTCCGGATGTCCCCTTTACAAGATAACTGTGGTGAGGCACAGGATACCATGGAGAGCGAGTACAGGACAATGTGTCTTGTTCAAAAGAGCCAGATACCTGTTCCTCAGGTCCATATGATCGAGTGCAATCCAAACGCCAGAGTAGGGGCACAGTTCCTGCTGTCTGAGCCTTCCTCCTAGGCATAAACTGGGTGTTTATTCTAGCATGGCGAAGATACAGGTTTGTACCCGCCCCGTGCTGCACCGACAAATGAAGATTCTACTAATCTGTCTTGTATACAGATCTTCAACATTCGGCTGCCAAAAATCGGAAAGATCGCTGGAATCAACGATGATGGATCATATCGACTTGGGCCACTTCGACACTGCTGCCGACTTCTTCAGAGCCTGGTCCACGAAGGCTGAGTTCGATCTCCCTGAAGACCAGCTTCAAGACGCAGCTGGCTCGTAAGTTAGGGAGATACTGTTCTCTATGGAGAGCCTTAGAGCACTGGTGCATGATAATGCGGAGAGGTTGTCTGCTCATAATGAGGGGCCACTTCCATTATGCCATGGCGACTTCGGTCATAACAATATGGTGTTTGACGATGAATACCACTTGCTTGGGGTAATCGATTGGGAAATGGCATATGCAGTACCGTGCGAGCTGTCAGGTGAATTTCCCTTGACCATATCGGTCGTCCCGCCTGCTATGGATGTCTCATGGAAGTATGACGAGGCCGGTTACCCGAAAGAGGCAGAGGACAGGCAAAAGCTCACTGATAGGAAGGATGATATTGCCAGTTTTAAACAGAAAGAGGCGGAACGAGGGCTAACTGACGGATACTCCCTATCATCCGCCCTGCAGAATACTAAACGGCAGAATCTAGCAACCGCCATGCGCCTGTTCCAACGTGGAAAGCCGGGGTGGTATTCCAAGATGATGGCAGGCTTCAACCATGATCAGATCACCTGACTCACGCTATTAAAGCAGCCACGACCGAAAAGGGGCGGGCAAGAAGGATTTTTGGTTGTAGTTCTTTGACCGATGATATTGCGACATTGTTACCTAGTAGTGGGTAAGGCAGGCATCCACCATTAGGTTTCTATACAGTAGTTCGGCCGCGGAGATCGTTCCGACCAATCTTGTCTTTCGTTCCGCCCCATGGGACTAGGCCATTTGCTCACTTACGTGCAGACAGACCCAACAGACAGCTGGAGAACCACCAGGAAGAAGAAAAACACAAGTTCGAGATGCCATCGACCACATCCCCGAGCCCCATGTGCCTTGATTCCGACCCGGGTCGCATCGCAGCCCGATCAGCACACAGTACGGAGTAAGCAGTACCCTGCCTACACTGTAGTAAATCTAGTAAATTAATTACCTACTCAGTAGATCAAGGAACCAACGGCAAACCTACAGATGAGCACCTGATGCCACCGGGCAACGCGACAGCCAGAGCCAGACCAAGGAAGGTCTCCGCCATGCCGTAAGCTAAGCATGTACGTCTGTCCCGATCAAGTAATCAGCCTGCTCGACCGGATCCGGTGGAGCCGAGTTTTTCTTTTTTTTATTTATTCAGTTTATTCGCACATTTTGATCTTGCCTATTCCAGTCTAGCCATGAGCATCATGCACTAAAACTATTCAGGAATTAGTGACTGACGGTGGCTGGGTTAATTTGTGCATTTTCTTAGGTCGAGAGCGAGGCAGCAGTCCCTGCTGCGTATCATAAATCATAACATTATCAGCGTCGAGAAGCAGTGGCATCGTGGCCCGGACGAGAACAAGGAGGCTACCGAAGACACGAAGGCAGGAGTCAACAAAGTGAATCGTGGGACTCGAATTCGGCGATGCAGTTGAACTTTAAATTTACCCCGCAACTCCTTCGTTGTGAGTCCAGCACTTTATAAACCCATTATAGATGTATCCCACACAGTAGATGGCCAAACTAAATCACCTTCTGTCAGACAATCTGATCAGGTCGTATTGCTCTCACGCTGACATCCTCTGGCCTCCCTTGCACTATTTATTCCTTACCATGAAATTCCATAATTCCACCGACCTGACAGCCCATCCTACCTTTCCAGTAAAGCGCCGTACTTTTGCATCGCCCACCCAAACCGGATAGCTCCATCACTGCGGCATACACCGTACAGATAGATAGTCCTCCGCCCATCGCACTAAACCTGCGCCCAAAGAGTCAAGCGTTCAAAGCCAGACCAACGCTAACCCTCCACCCCCGCCGCCTAGACCCTCTCAATAGCGTTGCCCCCGAGCCCTCACCATACACAGTACAGTGTTCATGTACCCGGATGTGTATGGTGTATCTGTAGACACAATCATAGGCTCAACAATCTTCGGAAACAACAATAAGGTATATACAACCGTATGCACACATGTCTTTTGACATGCTCCCTGCTCCAGAGTCAGTTAGCCCAGTCCCTGCCGCATCATCCATATCCAACTTAGCTTGCGTCACATCGTCGGTCTCGCTTTCGATAGGTCCGTTTTCGGGCCACTTTCCTTGCGTGAGCGACACGAGGTCAGGTGGTTCCCGCCCTGTCCCCCCATGTCTCTTGGTCTTTGGTGTGTTTTTGTTCGTACTGTTGGTTTGGCTTTTTCTTCTGTACTCTTGTACTACTGTGCTCCTCTTATAGTGGCATTTTCTTCGTTTACTTGTCTTTTGTGTACCATGAGGAGAGGGGGTATTGTGATACAGTGCCGAGGTAGATACGTACCCTACAGTCTGAGCGAGGGAGATTGATACAAGTAAGGTAGATAGTATGTATGTATGTACTCCGTACCTATCGTACACACCCACAGAGCAAGGTCAGTGGGTTTGAACTACATGCAACGGGTTTTCTAGGGACAGAAAAAAAGAAAAGAAGCGCAAATCCAAGTCATATTACATCCTCCGTACTGCCACCTGCCAAGACAAAACATCCCGCACGTATCAGATCTCACTCGATGGAAAGTAGAGAGGTTCTAATACGGGGTAGGGAGAAAGGAGAAAGGAAAAAAAAGCAAAGATCAAAAAATGAAAAGTCCAAAAAAACATCGCTCAAAAGCTGAAAAACCCGCAAAGCAGACAGGCATCCCCCTGTCATCTCCGCATTTCCCACGCAAGGGATACAATGGGAATGACTGACTGACTGACTGACTGACACTGCAGCGGCCGAGATGTGATGTGAGAAGCAAGTTTAATTGCCGCCACACGGACTGCGGTATATTTCGGGTCTTGGTTCTCTGGGGAAGACTGCAGTGGACCATCGGTCTTGGTTGGTTTTTTGGGGATTACAGTTCGGTTTTTACAGGGCAGTAGGTACAGTACCCAGGTAGCTACCACAATTACCCGTCTTAGCTGCTGGATCTACTACCCAACTAAAGCAATTGACCTTGATCTGTGCTTGCGGCATATAACTGCAGATACATACTGTACACACAGAAAGGTGCATTGCAAACCGTGCTTCCCCTTTCTTCCCCATCCCCTTACCTACAGTAGTTGGGGTCCTGGTCCAAGCTCGCCATGACCCGATAGATTTCCAATCCTTCAGTTCCTGTCGCCGGAGGTAACCTATGGGCTCGGGCTCCACCGCGAACAATGGATGGATGGATACGTCGGGAATACCCTCCCTCCCGGCTCCACTTGTCATTTCCACCACTTCATGTTTCTTAAAATGGAGCATCATTACATCGGTGGCAGAATATCGATAACTTCAGTGCACCTGTAGAAAATAAAATTTAATTCCATGCGATACAGTACACATATGCCCACGGAGTACACCGGCGATAGACCCATACTGTGCACTCTCCCTCGCTACCCCGTACTGTGCCTCGAGTCATGTCCCCAGAGCCAAAGGCCGAATGGAGTAAGCAGGACGTAACCCTCCAGTCTTCTCCAAGACAACCTTTTTCTCAAGTGGAGCTGTTTCACTAACACTCTTCTGATTTATCTTATTATACGGATTCTTTTCCTTTCCTCGATTGTCGTTCAGTTTTCTCAAGGCCACATGTATCAGGTTGAATAACTTGCAGATGCACGGGCTTAGACATAGCACTAAACACCCTTAGGGAGGTTCTAACAGCCTTGTCTCTCTAAAATCCGGTCTAGAATTTAGAGGCATAGTTCTCGTACACTAGTTGGTGGCAGTCATTCCTTGGTCACCCTATCAAATTCAATTCCAGGCGTATGACGTTCCTACTGGATAGTTTTTTTGTATACTATACTACACTGTGTAGATGCTATACTCTGACCGTAGCATCGTACTTTGTCGTACCTAGTCCTGCTAGTCAAATCTCTGACTGAAGGCTGTCAGTGCGAACAACCTAGCGCTACCTTAGTTAATCCCCAAAACCCACGGCTTTCCTCACTGGGCCAGCCGTTGCTCATCTGATGTGCGCCTCGTACGGTCGCCTGTGCTTCCTTGGTTTTCTCCTTTTTTTTTTTTTCTTTTTCTTTTTTCCCACCCTCCATGTATTTTGTTTTTCACACCCCAGACATGATCACCAACCTTAATCTGCGATTTTCACCAGCCAGTCGAAAAAGCAAGTTACTCGTATGTAGGGTACTGTAGTAGACGCCGCCTACCTAGAATAAAAAAAAAAAAAATTAACTTTCCACAAGCCAAGCGGGCTGAACGAAATTCCGCCCAGTTTTTTTTTAGGTGCTCGCCTATCCCGTCCGTCCCGCCGGCCGAGGAGATGCGACGGGGCAAGATGAGGTCAGAGGGAGTTAGTTGTGGGAGTGAGGGAGCGTCATTCCAACCGGTTTCAAAAGCTCTGAAGATCGGAATGGGAGGTCCAAGCACTCGGAGATATTATGCCAATGACGGGAATGAGGGGATGGTCCTTGATGGCTGGTATGGATGGGGTATTTGAGGGAGTCAGGTGATTGATTGATTACTTAGGAGGGTTATTTACTTAATAGAAATACGGGGTACTGTCAATGTAGATGTAGAATTTCGGAGAGGCGAGGAAAACTACAAAGAAGAGTTGAAAACTACAAGAAGGGATATGAAGGTTCTTTTAAAGCTTCACTATCCAGTATGCCCCCTCTTTTGAAATGCATTGGGACCATTGCTTCGACTCCGATCCCAATCCATGCCATGCCGGCCGACCGACCGGATCCAGGCAAACAGACAGCCAGAGAATAAGACAGAAGTATAGTTATAGTAGTAGCTACCTTAGGTAGTCTGCAGTAACGCGGATGTCCGTGCTGGGTGCACAAAGGAGATCAGGCCCACTTTTCCCCAGATTGTCATCAGTATGAGAGATTTTTGCTTTTATTTTTGATTCTTTTTTTTTTATTTTAATTTCATTGCTTTTGCTCAGGATGTCTAAGGAACATGGTGATCTTATTGTTTTTCTACATGTCAGGATCCTCGGTTGAGCGATCACAATCGGATCGGGAATCAGAAACAAGGACCGGGCGTGTCAGGGTCATACAGAGAGGAACATCATGGTCCCCGGGCGCTACGGAGCGAGAGCGAGGTGAGAGACAGAGAGAAAGAGAGAGAGAGAAAGAAAGATAGATCGCGCTAGTGGCTGCAATGCAGGGAGCTTTCTCTCTCTCTCTTTTTTTTTTTTTTTTTTTTTTTTTTTTTTTTTTTATTTTGTTTGAATTAATTTCAAATACATAAAAGTGGCCTCTGCGGTGTCACTGCCCGAGCATCGGCCCATCTCCGCACCCGTCGGTGGATTTGGTAGCGTGGGGTTTTCCATTTTGTATTCATGTTATTTCCCTGGTGGCGTCCAGCTGAGCCCTGAGCCGTGTCCATCCTGGTATGCAAGTAATACATCAATACATCCAGCAGGCCGACCGGGGAAAAAGGATCAACGGGGCTGTTGGACAAGATTATGACCTATTTTCTTTCTTCTGATTTAATCAAATTGTGGTAGGGCCTTATGGTGGGGGGGGGGGGGGGGGAGAGGCGTTGTTACTAGAACTCCTTTGGGAATAGGTGCGACACTCTGCCCCCCCTCCTCCGCCCCATACGGATACTACTGTAGGTACTACTGTACCTTCGTACAGGCCCAGTACCGTGCCTATTCTTAGGTAGGATTAGGTAGGAATTCTGAATCGGAACTGAAGCAGGACGAGGCAGGTCCATGATGTCGGTGAAATTGAATTCCTTATGTATATCATCCCGTCTAGATTCATCGACCCGTGACCGAACGACGACTCCCCGTTCTCCTCTGTATTCTGGAGGCGTCGCATGGGAATTGAAATCCTCATGATCGTGAAGGGGCTCCACCTGTCGACGGTCTAGGTAATCATCATCGGTCATCCGATGGGTGTGAAAAATGCGAGTCAATTCCTCATTGTTTCCTATGTTTCATCTCGTCAAAACAGACGGTAGACAGGTAGGTCGATATCTGTACGCACTCCGTAGAAAGTAAGAAAAAGAAAAAGAAAAAGAAAAAGAAAAAGAAAAAGAAAAAAAAACATGGAAACGCATCGAAACCAAGACGGACGGTCGCCAACCGACAGGTACGACCGAGCGGCGCGAGTCTCTGCCAAAGCGAGCGATGGGGATCATCCGCCGTCGTCACCCATGCGTGTCGTTTAGAATTCGCTGGTGGTATTTGCTTTTTTTATTTCATTTTTCTATGTTCGTGAAGAGGTTAATTGTTTATTGTTTGATCTTCATCATATTCGTCTTCGATGGGATATTTGATTTGTAATTCGTTATTTCATGATCTATGACAGAGTCAACTATATCAGGTAGGAATGGCGTTACTGCGTGTATCAGACTATCAATCAGTATCTACTCCGTCCTCCCCCGTATTATTTATTGTCTGCCATCGATTAAATCCTCCGCCGTCAATCAGATAACTCTGAACATCAATCCACCTCGTAGTCTGTAGTACTATTGATTATTTCTGATCCTCCCCGCCTGGTAAAGTTTTGACGGTTCTCTAATCCAATGGACTAATATGAAAGAAACCGACAAGACGACTCCTCCTAGTGACTCCCAGTCGATCCCAAGGTTTGCCTAGTCTTAGGTAGGCAAGTATCGGCTGGGTCGATGCTCACGGGTCCACCGACGGATTGTCATGATTCATTCCAATCAGCGATCCGCTTGAATCCTGCTAATTTGTTCTGATTTTGCTGCTTTGCTTTGAACCTACTCCAGTAATGTGTACTTACTTACTGCCTACGGTCGGTGATTTTAAATCCCCTGATACCAAGTTTCTCCAGCTAATTCTCACGATCTAATCCTCTTCTGGCTGTGCAACGGGAAACTCTAAAGATCTTAGCCTCGCCCTCTTCTTCTCTTCTCTTCTTTTCGTCTTTCATCTGTCATCTCCTCTTAAATAATATGAAATCCTCGTCCCCCTCCATCCCATCCATCCCCTCCTTGAGCCGATTCCCACTTCCTCTTCTGCAATACGACAGCACTAGTTAGTTACCCAGTACTAACCACTAAGCTACTACTGAACCACAGACACAGCCAAGTCTCGTTGGTCTTTGCTCCCCTCCCCACTTTCTCAGGGACGTCGTCGTCGTCTCGTCTCGCTCTGTCCCCCTCCATCCCAATTTAATTCCTCCCCATCTTTCCCAATCCGAGCAATCCTTCCGCTGCTGCCCCTCTTTTTTTCGTTTGTCTTTTTATTTTGATTTACTATTTTTTTTATTCGAATCTTTACCTGTGCTCGTCCTTTTTGATCCTCTTCTCTAATTAAAACCTCCTTCTGTTCCCCCGGCCCTCCCGCGCCTTTTTTTATTTCCCTCCTCAAGCTTCCCCTCGCTTCCATCCATTTTCTTCGCCCTCACCAGCCTCTCTCTTCCGCGAGAGAGGTTTATGTGGGATCAATGTTGTCAATGCAGAAAAGCTCCGCCTTCATCCTCCCTCCCTCCTCCACCATCAACGGGGATCAACGTCGTCCGCAACAGCTTCATCCTCATCCCCATCCTCACCACCCTCATCAGCAACATGCCATCATCCCGTCCAGCTCCACCCGCTCCGGCAGTATCACGGAAATCCCCGCTTTCGCCGACTACCCGTTGATGGACGACTCGTCCGTCTCCCATCGTGCCAGTATTAGTACCGATGAACATTCCAACGACTCGCCCGAATCGTGGGATGGCGAGGGCCCCGACAGTTCTCCCGTCGCCGACGTCGAGGTGAAGATCCACGACATTTCCCATCCGCTCGCCATGGCCTCCGCCAAAGCCTTCCACTTCAATATGGTCGCTCCTCACGATGCGGACCTGTCGATGGGAGACGTAACGCCCAAGGTCGAAGAAGTGGACGACGCGGATGATTTACAAAGTATCAAACCTATGGGTGTGGATCCGTTGGCCAATGCGGACTCTACTCATCTGGATTCCACGGCTCTTCCCGTCAACGTTCCACGGAAACGTGGACGACCACGCAAACATCCTCTTCCAGCTCCCGGAGGTCAAGTGAAAATCACCAAAGGTCGATCCAAGACGGGCTGCATAACGTGTCGACGACGGAAGAAGAAATGCGACGAGACCAAGCCAGCGTAAGTTGCTTCCCCCTTTTCCCCTCTTTGTCTCTGATTTCTTTCTCCGGCGATCGCCAAGACTAACGCCTCCTTTCATTCCGCAGGTGCCTAAATTGTCAGAAAAATGCCGTCGTGTGTGAAGGTTATCCGCCAAAGGAGATCTGGAAGAGTGGGAAACAGAAGCAGGAAGATGGTAAGTCTATATTCCATCTGAACATTCAGACGTCTCGTTCTCCATCGACTTGTATCCCCAACCAACCCCTGGTGACATGCTAATCGAGATTTTCAACAGCAGCTGCCCGATGCCAAACGATGATCTCTCGTGCCCTCCCTTTCCTGATCGATGGAATCGAAAGCGATATTGACCGACGCTTCCTGGATCATTTTGTGTACGGATTCAGCCGTGTGCTGACGCTGATCAACGATGATTCCAACCCCTTCAAGGAGATCCTCCTGCCGATGGCGACCCAACACCGCGGCTTGATGCACTCCCTCATGTGTCTCTCGGGGTCACATCTCTCCGGGCTCGAGCCGGAGCCGCGAGTTATCGAGCGAAAATACCACCATTTCCATCGAGCGATCCGGGACCTGAAGAGTAATATCACGGCGTCGTCGAAAGGCGGGGGAGAAGAGCCGGAGTTGTTGGTGGAAGACCCGATCATCGCGTCGACGATAGCTCTGAGTCTCAATACTATCTGCGAGGGAGAGACCAACGGCGAATACCGACCGCATATGGATGCCGCGAGATATTTGCTGGTGACCCAAAAACCCCGGAATGAGAAGTTCCGGCAGTTCATCGTCGAGTTCTTCCAATACCACGATGTCTCCAACTCCATTACCTCTTTGGACCGACGTCCCGCGCATCTCAACGGAGACCTCAGGCTCCCGGACTTTGTGCCTCACGCACAGGCTGGAATGTTCTTGGGTGTATTTGACGGTCTGTTCAACTACATCTCCGAAGTGACGAGGCTACGCGACCGTATCCGGCAGCGGCACAATGAAGGGTACGAGCCGGCGGTGGACTATCAGATCCTGAGCGAGGCCGTCTCAATCGACTCGGCCATCCGAGCCTGGGAAACGTCTCACCCGCCTAACACCCCGAACTGGGCCCTGGCACAGCTCTATCGGCAATCGACCTGGGTCTATCTGTATCGGACAATTCGGCCCTCGCGACCGAGCGAGAAGATTGCACGGGTAGTGGACGACGGTCTCGCCTTCTTGGATCAGTTGCCACGGGATGCGGGAGCTTACAGCATCGTGCTGATGCCGCTCTTCTTGCTAGGATGTTCTGCATTCGTGCCTGAACAGCGAGAACGGATCCAAAAGGGATTCGAATCGCTCAAGGCCTATTCCAACCTGCGCAATATTCAGCCGGCGCTGACCGTGGTGGAAAAAGTGTGGGAAGTGATGGACAGCGACATGGAAGACAGCTGGGACTGGGAGAAGATCATTAAATCTATGAACATGGATTTTCTCATCACTTGAGACAGGATGTGGAAGTTGTCTACTCCGTACTTGTCATTTTACATGATTGCATATTAACGAGGTGCTGGTTATGATTTTCTTTTTATTTTTTGTTTCTTTCTCTCTATTCATGAAATCTTCGACTTGGACTGGCTTTCAGCCACTCCTTCTGCACAGTGATTATTTCTGGGTTGACCGACGACGTTGTGTGCAATGCATGCATGCCATCATTTTGCCTTCTCCTGTCTCTATTTCTACGGGTCTCGTCCCCCTTTTATCTTTCTTTTATCTTCTTTTCTTCTTGTTCAGGGTTGGATTTGGCGATTGGACTGGAATGGATTGGATCCGAGGTGAATAAGGGCCAAAAGGACGGGAACAAAGGGGTTCATATACTTCTACGCAGGCCGGCGTCAGGCATGGAATTTGCAGTGCCTTTTCTCGTACATTTTTCTTGTCCACCAAGCAGCCCCGAAGAGAATATGGGATTGTATTTCTAGGTGTATATGACGTGACGAAAGACGCGTGTATGAATGATTTGGATTATTGGGATGACTCTGGAATAGGACTAGGCAGTATATAAGTACCGAACTGGATTCCTGCGGCAATCGAAGCACTTTTCTTTTCCAGAACCGGACTAGATCAGGGCCGCTTTTTTTGCTCGTGATTGATCCCGGAGCGCCGAGCCAGCGTGTCTGAGCAGTCCGTGATCCCTAAGCCAAGCCGCCTACACTTTGAACAGCAGGTCAATCAAAACTACCTTCGATAGATTTTAAGATTCGCGGCGCTGTATCCTCATTGAGAAGGCCGAGATAATACTCTGTTCACGCACAGTTAGCCAACTTCAGTCCTAGAAGAAGCTTCTTAGATGACCAAAACGTACCGCAACATAACCACCTTGCGCTCACCAATTTTAAGAATCCGCGCAGAATCCGTAACTTTCTCAATGCCTCGCTTGAGTCGGTTTCCATCCACATCCTCTCCGTCACTAGGCCCGCCGCTTTGTACACAAGAAATACGATGAAGGGAGGAAGGCGATGCAAGTCGAGGGCTTGGGTGCCACTGACAAAGGGGGAGACCGTGTTCGTTATAGTGGTGAGAATGGGGTTTAGAGAGTTTGTGGCGAGGGTTTGGCAAGTTAGACTTTGTCCATCGGCAATCTGAACCTTGGTACCGTTCTCGTAGGCGAGGAGGAGGCCACTGTTGCAACATCAGCGTCGAAGCGAATATGCCAAAAAAAAACAATCTAGAAGAGAAGAACGCGGCTCAACTAACATATGACAAAGTCCTAGCCCGCCGGAGTATATGTGGTCCGCATCTTCAACCTCTTCGATCAGGAGCGTGCGGAGGCTATGTGATGTCTCCACCAAAAGCCCAATTTCTTCCATGTTGAATGCGTGTTCTGAAGTGGGGTTGTTTAAAGCGTTTTGTATGTTATCAAGAAGTGTGGACGCTTCGAGGAGACGGGAGAGTTGCCAGAGAGGGCTCCTTGTGTCTTTCTCGAGACCGGTGGGCCAGGGGATATTGTTGGGATCATGGGTACCCTTGGCGAGAAAGCGAGTGAGAGATGGGCCATGTCCAGATTGTATTGTTATATATCTAGAATGTGTCAGAAACAGAGGGGAGTTATACTTTTGACGGATTAATGAAGGCCTGCACCTGTCCAGAATACGAATTGCCCATCCGATTACTACGACCTCCTCTCTCCCTGACTTGTCAGATGTAGACGATGAAGATGACAGAGACAAGTACGCGTGATTTTTAAGTGCATCGGCAGCTCTGACGACAGTCCCAATAGAGATGTAAGCGGCCGGGTAGAAACCATGTGCAACTTCGAAAAGAGTGACCAAAGTCCTTGCTTGGACGATCTCGAGCGAGGTGATACCGAGTCCTTCGATCACTGCTATCCAGCTCTTGACATGTAGGTACGCGGACTGAAAACCAGGCAGAGTCCCGTCTCCTGAAGAGGGAGGTGGGGAGGTACAAAGCAGAGTAATGCAGAGGGCGAGGAGCGTGTAATCCAGGGAAGCTACGTCCCAAGAAGTCGGGAGGTGATCCTGTAATGTTCGTGCGATTATAGGGAGCCAAGGATGGATGGATTGAACGTATGTCCCAAATATATCGCTCGGGGTTGATGTGAGTTTCTTAGCAATAGCGTCTTTAATATGGCTCGGGCTTAACGTTTCAAGGGGGAGCTCTGCGTCGAGAGAGGACGATGGTGTCGAACTTGGAGATGATATCACCCGTCCTTCATAGTGACAGGCTTGACGAAGCCTAGAGTCTGTGTTAGGAATATCCACGGCTACCAAACACCATTCCAACAAGCACTCACCTCCGGCATAGTCCGCATTCAGGAGTAGCTCTGTCGCATCGCCTCTTCTGGGATCTACACCGTGCGCAAGCCTTTTTGGCAAGGCGCACCCGAAGGCGAGCTTCCATAATGGCAAATTTATCCTGATTGCGGCAATACTGAATCGGCATTCCGGCGGGAATTTTGACGGTGTTGCATGCTTAGTCAGTCAGATTTGCGGTCTCTTGCGGTCTCCACTCCGGCGGGGTTTGTGGAATTCGAGCGGGAAAAAGTGCGGACTTTGATAGTTTTCGATGCGGATTCATAGTAAGCTTTCAGTAAGGTGAATCAACTGCTTTGTAAGAACTGTCCTTCAGCCTGAATATATAATGGTCTTATATCCCGTGATAGAAGTCTCTCCAATACTCATTCTCTATACTCTGAAGCGCTCTCAAGATTACGGTGGTTTTCAGCATGATGCCCAAGATTAAGACTGTTGCGATCGCTGGTGTAAGGACTCTGAAGAACATATAAAAGCCAGTTAGCTGATACTTTCCATAGGCATCTGGCACCCTGGGACCCTACGTGCTCCAAGCACTTGTCAATGCAGGCTTTCAGGTCTCGGTCCTCACTCGTTCTCAAAAGCCTGGAGCATATGCCTCAAATATCAATGTCTTCGAAGTTGACTTCAATTCAGTGAAGTCACTCACTGCTGCACTTAAAGGCGTGGACGCTGTCGTGTCCACAGTGGCTGGCGTAGCAGTTGACAACCAGACTGTACTTATCGACGCCGCTGTTGCCGCAGGAGTGAAGCGTTTTATTCCTTCTGAGTTTGGCAGCGTTACCACCAATCCGAAGCTCGAAAGTTTCCCATTGTATAGTTCCATGTTCAAGGTTCGGAGTTATCTCCAGGGAAAGGCAGCAGCTGGAGAATTGTCATGGACAGTTCTTGCATGTGGCGCCTTCTTGGACTCTGTCTTGAACACTCCAATTTTTCTGGACTTTCAGAACCACACTGCGACTATGCTCGACGAAGGCGATAATCGGATCAGTTCTACCTCTTTGACCGTGGTGGGGAGTGCTATCGTTGCAATCCTGCAAAACTTTGACGCCACTCAGAACAGAGTCATACGTGCATCAGAGGCAATTTTGACTCAAAACCAACTGATTGAATTTGCAAGGGAGCTTCGGCCTGATATCGCATGGAGGACTAGCAAGGAGCAGACAAGCGTGCTTTTGCAGGAGAGTCTGGAACAACTTGGTGCCGGTGACTTCAGTATGCCAGCCTTCATGAAATTGATGAAAGGTACCGCTCTTGCTGGTGATACTTATGGTAGCGCATTTGATGTGACGGACAATGAGCTGCTTGGCATCAAAGAACTGGCACCAGCAGACCTGAAGAAGCTTGTCGCAGAGAAGCTCGCCTAGAGTAGTATGGTACTGGAGGATCTGAGAAGGACCTAGACATTTCAACTGGTGATTATGAATCCTACCTGATAGTGTGGATTGTTTGTCAATATCAGCTCAACACGTTATAATGATTGCATTTTGCTAAGTTAGATTGGCCCTTGCCGCCCGAGTTTTCTTAAATCATTATTAGTATTCACTTTTACCCTTAGTATTATTAATTGATTATTTTATAGAATCCTTGCCAAGCTTAACTTTCTTTCTTAAATTAATAAAATATGATAAGTTGAGATATATTAGCTGTAAGTTTATTTATAGTTAAAAATTCCAGCTAGAGACTCAAGGGTCATTTCTAACTTCTTCCTCCCACCTCGGCATTGCCCTCTCCGAGCCACTAACGCCCCCAACGCTCAAACGCTCTAGTCGAGATCCCCACACTTTTAGCTCCGGTTGTTAATCTACTGGTCATCCCTGACAGGCTGACAGGCTGACAAGCTGACACCAACGGAAAATCAAAATGGTGTTTGACGTCGAGTTTCTGACACTTTCCTTCTCGCGATGACCGTCATCTGAAGGGACTAACGGCTACAGACAAACAGTGAACGATGGAGAAAGAGGCCCACCATCACCACGTCAAAATCGACGATGCCACCCCCTTCAACCTCTCTCTCCGCGCCGTCAACCCCGTCGATGTCTCGGTGCAGGATCTGTCGCTGCGAATCGACATCTCCCCGCCCTTTTGGGAAACCCCACCGTCGCAACTATGGAGCCGACTGCGCAGAAAATCCCCGACCCGGACATACAAGACCGTGCTGGATGGCATCACTGCCTCCATGCCCCGTGGCAGTCTCACGGCCATCATCGGCAGCAGCGGGTCGGGCAAAACCTCGCTGCTGAACCTGATGGCCGGACGCATGGGGATGGCCCAGGCAGAGGTCTCCGGTGCCACGACCTTCAATGGACATTCGGACCTCGAGCGCGTTCGCTGCGCTTACCTGATGCAAGAGGACGTGCTGATTCCGACCCTGACGGTGCGCGAAACCCTGCGGTACTCGGCTGACCTGCGACTCCCGCCGCCCACGACGGAGGACGAGCGCCGCCAGATCGTCGAGCAGGTGATTCTGGAGCTGGGGTTGAAGGAGTGCGCGGACACGCGGATCGGGACGAACATTCATAAGGGCTGCAGTGGGGGCGAGAAGCGACGGACGAGCATCGGTGTGCAGATGTTGGCGAACCCGTCGGTGTTGTTCTGCGACGAGCCCACGACGGGCCTGGACGCGACCAGTGCCTACCAGATCGTCCGCACGCTCAAGCGTCTGGCGCAGGACGGCCGCACGGTGATCGTCTCCATCCACTCGCCGCGCTCTGAGATCTGGAGCCTGTTTGATCAGGTGATCCTGTTGGCGCGGGGGTCGGTGCTGTACAGCGGACCGGCGAACGAGTCGGCGGCCCATTTCGAACGCCATGGCCACCGCTTGCCTCCCTTTGTGAACCCCGCTGAGTTTCTAATCGACCTGGCTGCGATTGATAACCGCACCGAGGCATTGGAGACGGTGTCGTACGCGAAACTGGAGTCGCTGAAGGCTGCGTGGCGGTCGCGAATCGCTGCAGACGAGGGAGGTCGAATGACGACGACGGATATAGTCGCGGACGAGGGTGCCTTGGTCAGCGCGGACAACCACCCACCGGCACGAAAGGTGTCGTTCAGACAGCAGTTTCGCGTTCTGACGTCGCGGACGTTCAAAACGACAATCCGGGACCCCATGGGGATGGCCGGCAGCCTGCTGGAGGCTGTGGGAATGGCCGTGATCGGCGGGTGGATCTTCCTGCAGCTGGACGAGAGTCAGGCGGGGATCCGTTCGCGGCAAGGGAGTCTGTACACCGCGAGTAGCCTGAACGGATATTTGATCCTGCTGTACGAGACGTATCGATTGACGATCGACATCCGGCTATTCGACCGCGAAAGAAACGAGGGGGTCGTGGGCGTCCCGGCGTTTTTGCTCAGCAGGCGAGCAGCACGTCTGCCTCTGGAGGACCTGCCGGTGCCGGTGATATTCGCCGTCATCTTCTACTTCATGGTCGGATACCGTCTGACCGCGGCTCAGTTCTTTATCTTCCTGGCCATTACCATCCTGACCCACTACATTGCCGTCACCTTCGCTGCCGTCAGCATCAGCATCGCCCGAAGTTTCCCCGGTGCCAGTCTGGTGGCCAATCTGTCGTTCACGGTGCAGTCGTTCGCCTGCGGGTTCTTCGTCCAGTCGAACCAGATTCCCGTGTACGTGCGATGGCTCAAATGGGTGGCATATACCTTCTACATCTTTGGGGCGCTCTGTGCCAACGAGTTCATCGGCCCCGAAGGCCCTCCAGAGGGGCAGTTCTACGCCTGCCCATATTCCGACGACCCGGATGACCCGGCCTGCACGCAGTACACCGGCCGATACATCATGGAGAATCTGGGTTTCCCGTCGAACTGGATCTGGCGACCGATCGTGGTATTGGTGGCATTCGTGCTCGGCCACTACCTTCTCGCCGCAGTCCTTCTGCAGTACAATACCTTTGCCGTCAACATCGCTCAGGCGCGCGCGTCAGATTCGGATCTGTCGGCAGGAAAAGAGAAGATTGCCGTGCGAGAGGCACAGGAAGCCCGTCGAGTGACTATCTCGTTGGAAAACTACGCGATGGACATTCACAAGCGAGGGTTCTTGAGCCGGCCCTCAAGCATCCTGTCGATCCTCAAGCCCATCACCGGCGAATTTCATCCCGACCGGCTGAATGTCATCATGGGGCCCTCCGGCAGCGGGAAAACCTCGCTTCTCAATTCCATGGCGCGACGGCTGCACGGGTCCGTGGGAACTCGGTACCAGGTACATGGTGACATGCTGTACAACGGGGCAGCACCGTCAGAAAGCGTGATACGGTCCGTCACGTCGTTTGTGGCGCAGGACGACGACGCCCTGATGCCGTCGCTGACGGTGCGCGAGAGTCTCCGGTTTGCTGCCGGTCTACGACTGCCGCGGTGGATGTCGCGCAGCGAGAAATATCAACGAGCCGAGGAGATCCTGCTGAAGATGGGGCTGAAAGAGTGCGCCGACACTTTGGTGGGCGGCGAACTGGTCAAGGGGATCAGTGGCGGCGAGAAACGGCGCGTGTCAATCGCCATTCAGATTCTTACCGATCCCAAGGTCCTGTTCCTGGACGAGCCCACGTCAGGCTTGGATGCTTTCACGGCGCAATCCATCATCGAGGTTCTCCAAGGTCTTGCGGCCGAAGGACGCACGCTGGTCATGACCATCCACCAGGCCCGATCCGACCTCTTCCAGCACTTCTCCAGCGTTCTCCTCCTCGCCCGGGGCGGATATCCCGTCTACGCCGGGGAAGGCGCCCGTATGCTCCCCTACTTCAGTGGAATCGGCTACACATGTCCCAAGACCACCAATCCAGCCGATTTCGTCCTCGACCTCATCACCGTCGACCTGCAAGCCGCCGACCGCGAAGCGCTCACCCGCGAGCGAGTCCAATCACTCATCGACAGCTGGAATGGCGGCGAAAAAGCTATAGCCCTGAGTGATGAATTGGTCCGTCGTCCGTCGCAGATGGCCACGCCCGCCGAACTGGGCAGTCTGAAACGGCGAATGCTGTCGTTCCGCACGACGTATCCGCTCGTGCTGCGACGCGCGGCGATCAATTTCTGGAGACAGCCGGACCTGGTGATGGCAAGATCCATGCAGATCGTGGGGATCTCGATCATCATGGCGTTGTTTTTTGCGCCGCTGAAGAATGATTATATTGCGGTGCAGTCGCGGATGGGGTTTATTCAGGAGTTTACGGCGTTGTATTTTGTTGGTATGTCTTCCCCCATCTAGCCCTTCTCTTCTTGATCATCTAGAAGATATACTCTTGGTGCAATTGAACTAATCCCTCCACCCAGGCATGCTCCAAAACATCGCCATCTACCCCTCCGAACGCGACGTCTTCTATCGCGAAGCCCAAGACAACTGCTACGCCACGACGACCTTCCTCGTACAATACACGACGCTCGAGATCCCATTCGAGATCCTCTCGTCGCTCATCTTCGGCGTCCTCGCCGCCTACGCTGACAACCTGACCCGCACGCCGCAGATGTTCCTCATCGCGTCATTCAACTGCTTCTGCATCATCAACTGCGGCGAGTCGCTCGGCATCATGTTTTGCACTCTCTTCTCACACGTCGGCTTCGCCGTGAACATCACATCTACCTTACTCTCCATTGCCACCATCCTGGGCGGCGTGATGAGTCTCGACGTGAACGTCGTCCTGAAGGGCGTGAATTACCTCTCGCCGGTCAAATACCTGGTCGCGAACATCGCCGTGTATGGCATGCGGGATCAGACGTTCCACTGTACCCCCGCGCAGCTCCTCGGAGACGGGACCTGTCCGATTGAGAGCGGGGAGCAGGTGCTGAAGCTGTATGGGCTGGATGGGAACGGCGCGTTGAATGTGCTAGGGTTGGGGGTCTGTGTGGTGGTGTATAGGGCTATTGCGTGGGGGGTGGTTTGGTTGAGGATGTTTTTTCTTTCGGGGTGATTTTTCCGAGGAAATAGATGGTCTATAGATGTTGATGTTGGAGAAAGCTCGGTGGCGATGAATTGGCGTTATTTGATTATCTGGTAGCTATACTGATGATTTCGGGGGTCTCGGTTGTGGAAATATACATAATCTTGCGTTAGATGTTTAGAGTAGATCGAATCAACACCTTCTGTAAACACTGCAGTAGTTTAATTATTAAGTCAATTAGGGTTATCAAATTTCTCAAAACAGTTTAGTTCTGGTCATTAATCTTCTGGTATCTTATTACACGATATAGATGTTGATGTCCTTGAGGTGCAGATTTACCAAGCCACGCTACCTCTCCACGATCATGTCACTGAGTTCATCTAAGTTAATTGACAATGTTTATCAATAGAGTACCACCACGTCAGAATATTTACATATGGCAGTGCAACAAGTCATTAAGCCCGTCACTCCTTCGTACAATCCGATAGAGATGCCGCTCGATTCGCAGTCATTCAAGGTTGAACTATTGAGATAGCCCGGTTCTGGGCTGTTTAGTACGCTCTGATACTGTTTATCTGACCAGTTGCTCGCGATACTCGCTATGCCTGCTAGACTTCACGTAGCTGAATCCAAATAGCCATACAGTCAAATACACAGAGGGTAACCCGAATGATCCTTTCGGCACGTCCCGGCGCCAACACTGAATATCCACCCCACCTAGTCTATATACAAAGTCTTTCTGGATCATGCCCAGGCTGCTGTTGTACATGCATTGCGTCTGGCATATTTTATTCAATACAATGAGCCAATACTGTCAAATGCGTGTTTGATTGGAACTTTACCTGGTCAAGTGGTGGATAAGCGTTAAACCCTCCAGGATCTTAACTCCAAACCTTTCTTAAGTCCATTGACTAAGTACTGGCCAATTCCCCCCTTCAATGGTCGTGAATTCTCAACTTCTGCATACCACCATGGCTCTCCCTTCCCCCAATATACCTCTGCATCGATATCTTCTCTTTCCATCATCTTGATCTTGTTCCATTTCTTATTGCTAATTCCTTCTGCGCAGCACTTTGGAAATCCGTTCTATCTTACAAGACACACACGCCTTGTAGCATGGCAACATTCTACAGCCCGACAGATCATCTGTCACAAACAATCATCGATTGGATATTGACTCCCAACATCGTAGCAAAGGAGCGTCAATCCCATTTGTGAAATATGGTTCTTCGGACGGAGTTAACGCAATGCTAACTCCACAATGTCATATAACCGCCATATCTGGTAGATAACAACGAACCCTGTTAGCTCCACCTTCCACGCTTTTCAGTACCAGTCTTTTCTTGAGCAGGTGTATAAAAGGGCCCTCGCAGCCCCCCTAGGTTCTAGTATCGCGAGCAAAAAAACCGTCCTATTCTGCAATTCGCCACAATGAAATTCTACGATGCCGCCACACCCAACCCCATGGCTGTCTGTCCGCCTGTTCGTCCTTGAACATGGCGGCGCTCAACTTTCCATATCGAAACAGGTTGGCATGACGAGCCTTCCAAATCCGACGTCTTGCCTATCGCGCAATCAACCCTCGCGGCGAGGTTTCCCGCCCTCCAACTCGACAACGGCACCGTCATCACACCGAAATCACGACCATTTGCGAGTACTTCGATGAGATTGCTCGCGGAGGCACGTCCCTCTTTGGCGAAACTCCTGAGCAGCCAGCCGAGACTCGCTATGTGGCTTCGAAGAATGGACTTCGAGAGTAGCCAACCCATCATCGCGTGGTTCAGGAACGATCCTGCTACGTTGGACTTCTGCAAAGGCAACCGCATTCCGACCCCGGAAGCGAGGGTGAATCAGAAAGTGTTGATCAATCAGGCCTTAAATATGCTCGACGATCATTTGGAGGGGAAGATATGGTGGTGTGGAGATAGGTTTCCTGCGGCTGATATCCACTTCTACGGGTCAATGAAGATGATGGCCATGCACGTTTGTGGGTGGGTGCTTTTTTGCCGGGACGAGAAGCTTTCTGGCATACTGGAAGAGGTTGGATGAACGGGAGGCTTCCCAGAAGGCTGTTACAGAGCAGAGGGGGCCGACAGAAAATGTAGGATATTCATTCAAGAAGGACCTCCAGCTAAAGACTCCATTTAGAATCTCTCACTACAGCCATCCTTCTACTTTCCCAATCTACGGACTCTTTGCAGGGCTACAATCGAGCATCTGGTGGGCGGAACTACCAGGGGCAAGCCTAATGTCATATTGCGAAGAGGTATCAAAGCATGGTGGTGTCTAGAGGGTCATAGAGAGCCTCCTTGAGCTCATCGATGGCGATATTAAAGGTCTTGAGGGCCAAAACATCAAAAAAATGAGAAAAAAAAGTAGCCCAACGCGGGGGTCGAACCCGCAGCCTTAAGATAACACTTGGATAGACTGGGAGAAGGTTAGTGCTGGAAATGCGGAGAAGGAACCGGGAAAAGCTTACAGTCTTACGCTCTACCGATTGAGCTAGCCGGGCATCAAGGTTGAGAAAATGTGAAAGAGTTTTGTCTTATATAAGAGTGTACTCACGACATAGATTCTGCCAGAATCATAGAACCGCCTTCTCAATTCGGTAAGCGCGTGCTATGAACCACGAGTAGGCTTATGTAAGCATATGAATCTGCATAGGAAAAAAAAGAGCCCAACGCGGGGGTCGAACCCGCAGCCTTAAGATTAGAAGTCTTACGCTCTACCGATTGAGCTAGCCGGGCTTCCTAGATGATGACGGCTCGAAAAAAATGACACTATATAAGAAAAATTACTCACATTCACAAAATTGAGGCCGATCATCGACGATGCTTGGCATTCCCGGATGCAGGAACTTAGTCGGAATATCGTACGCAGGCAGGAGGGAATAAAAAATGCTGAATCAACTGATCGATCTGACTGATCGAAAAAAGGACTGTTTACAAGGACGCAAAGGGCCTGTTCATAGGGCGTAGGTAGGGGGATCCATCAATCGTCTAGTGGAGGCTTCTTGTATGATGTATCGGGACTTTCCATAGACGCGGGATATTGACGAATTGCCTCGGTCACTGAAACCCAACCAACTTAGACGGAAGTGACATTGATGGGAATGGCTTGATCGATCAAATCACTCATCTGATGCGGCAGTTCATCCCACGGGCTGTAAATATACATCATTCTATTGCAGGGTATCTAACGCTCGAGTGCGAGCGTATATATCCAGAAGGGTCGCCCATCAATTCGCCATGGTAGCAAAGAAGTTGTTGGAGGGACCGAACATTGAGAGAGGGAGACCTCTCGAGCCATCTACAGCAAGATCCTTTATTTCCTGTTGGACCAGCCGGTAGGGATGATGACAATTTGGAAACATTCTTTATGCCGTCCCTATGAAATTTCCCCCAACCTGGAACGGTTTAACCGGAGCTGATTGGCGAATTTGTGAACTTCACATGGATCGAGGATTGATCGAGAACCTACAGGAAGTCAAAAGTAAGATGCTCGATTCTCGGATAAGCTGCTGGCAAGCATCTGTATCAAACAGACAACACCGCGAGTGTCTGCGAGCGGGTTCAACTACAAACTCCTGGGGAAGATATTCTCGTACATACCTACCTAGCAGCCAGACCACCTATCTCCTCACGCAAAGAGACACTTAAGTCAACAACTTCTCCATAATAAACGCATGCATAAAATACTCCGCATGATACGGCCTCAAAGCCCTCATCAAACAATCCGTCCAATCACTCTGCCATCCCCAGATCAGGAACGCTTTCGCGAACTCCCAGTACTCCGGATACCAGCCGCTCAGCTCCCAGTCGATTATGGCAGCCAGGTTACCATCTTTCACCATGATGTTTTGGGGTCGGAGGTTGCCGTGGGCGAAGAGGATGTGGTGGGTGTCGGGGAGCATGTCGGTGAGGAAGGATTTGATGTGTCGTTTTGGGGCGCTTTTGAGGTAGGTTGAGATGAGGGTTTTGTTGAATGAGAATTCGGTGGGGAAGGGGCCTTTCGGATGCTCGTGTGTTAGTTAGGAGGAGTCGCCACTATCTGTGGTCCCAAATGACATAACATACCTTTGTCAGGAGAAGTTGACAAGCTGTGATCGGTAACCGGCCGATGGTTCACAGAGCCAATATACCCCTCACCATCCATATCTCGGAGTTCCTGGATATAACCAGCGAGCTGTTCCGAGATCCCACTTTTGTCACCATCGTCGAGTTGATCCCACGCAACGTCCAGCGTCACGCCATCAACCAGAGTCATAAAGATATACGTATCGTAATAACTTCCATAGTCGTCCAGATCCCGATCAATGGGGCCATACGTGTAGTATGCGAACACCTTAGGCACAGGGATCGTCGTGTTTCGCGCGACGTGGAGCATGCTCTCGGCCTCGATGGTCTTGATATGAGGACAGAATTTGACGGCTACGGAGGGGGTTATTTTAAGGATGATGACGCCATGGCAGAAGATGAGGTTTTTTGGGATCTCTGCAGTACTCTTGGATGGTATCTGGGTGCGGCGGAGTGAACTCTGGGACTGTGTAATGGATATTCAATTGGGGTTTGGAGCGAGGAGAGGGAGGAGGTTCTGTCATTGCAGTGGGATGTGGACAGAGCGTCCCTGGAGGTGGTTTACTCAGAAAAACAAACAATGTCTGGTCACCTGATAACGTGCCTTGACTTGGGATGTGATTCATGTGATTTGGTCCCTCCGCTGTCCATCTTCATTGCAATTCACAAATCCATCATCATCAGCTCGAATGGCCTGGGCTAATCGTCGAATCTAGGCGTGACATTACAAGCGATTCATAAGAGAAAAATAGAACACGCAGCGAATTGCGCCCCGAAAATAAAAATCACGACGTGCCACTTTTCGCATCGGTCTTCATCCAGGCCCAGTCTAGTGAAGCATGAAGGGCATTGCTAGTTATCAGAGAGAGTGAAAGCTATCTACAGTACAGCCTCAAACATCGGAGGAAGCTTACGAGGCCAGCCACTTGGATCCTGCTCGGGCCAGATACCCAGATAAATGTCACCTGTATTGGGGTGACTCACGAACTGGTCACCACTGGCGCCGACTCTCGACGCAAACGCATCCTTCACAAATCGAAGACCGAGGTATCGTCGCGCAATAAACTGAAAGAATTGTAACGGTGGAAATGGAATTCCTCCCTGGTCGCCTGCGTCAATATCGGGCTGTCCGGAGAACCCATAGAGCTCATCCAAAACCTCGGAGAGATGCTCTGCGTTCCCCGCCCAGGCGGACCTGTCTTCCTTGTCTCCAGTTAGTAGCGCTCTTCGGTACAGGCCAGTACGCTTTGCATCATGCGCATGGACTGGCATCGATATCTCCTCTGGATAGAATGGCTCCGGCCCAATGAGCCTTAGAGTCCGTTTACGACTGGGCTCTTCCATCGCTTCGTCGGTGAAGAATAAATAGTCTTCCCACATAACCATGGAGGATAACAGACACTGTACCATTGCAGCATACACGGCACCGGCATGTGCGCGATCCAGGCTATCATCGGGGGTGGCGCCGGCGGGATACATGGTCGTGGCCGCAGATAACTCATCCGGTGCGTCTGGCTGGGTCTGGCGCATGAAGAAATCCGCAAGAGGCCCGTATATTGGCTCGTGGGTCTCATAGGCTTCCAAATCAAAGACTGGAAAGGCGAGTAGATAGTCGATCTCTGCCTGGCGGAGCCGTACGGTGTTCCCGACCTCATCAAGTCGCTCGGTCCACTTCTCCAGAAAGTTCTTTGGTCGATTAGTTCCTTGCACGAGGGGCTCCTGATACGCCCGACAGAGCACGGGGCCCATAAGAAACGACTGATACATGGATCGGTGGAAGCTTTCCCGCCAGGTGATCCATTCTCTAGACGGTTCGGCGAATTCATCTGCGGGCTTCAGTGAGTTGGCGCATTTGATGCCCCATTCGCTCGTCAAGACAGATAGTTTCCAGGCATGTTATAAAATGGTTCCAATCCATGAGTGACTGGATGTCCTCCAGGCAGATGTTTTGCGCTGAGGTGGGCAACTGGTGCAGCGGAAAGGGGGCTGGCGGGAATTGTCCCTTGTCGAAGTGCTCCAAGGCAATTCTAGTTGCACGGGACTAAAAATTGTCAATTTTGCGAGTGGTCTACGTTTCGCTGAATTGACGCACTCACAGTGATCACGGCGTCCTCGAAGGATGGGATACTCCGCCTTCCGATCCGGCACCAGATCGAGTGGATGTTATAGGAATACACGGAATGGAGCTGTTTGCATGTCAGAGTGAGGCTCGACAATTGCGATAGAGTATCGCAACTCCGGAGGATTAGGAGTAGGGCCTCGTTAGGGAGAGATAGCAAGGAAGCCATGGCTGGACTGTGTTGCGTAGGATACAAATGTGTCCGCACAAACACGAGGTTTTTCAACTTTTCACGCCCGACTTTGGTGGGGGATCATCCTCCCGTCCCTTTTCTTGTTGTCTTGGCGATTCGGATATTGCATTTGTGCTACTTTTCGTCCATACGAATGGCTATATGAAGAAGCTAGGGAAAATATAGAAGTTCTGCAAGGACCGCTTGCGCCGTAGTGGCCAAATATGATGGTAGATTGGTGTAGGAAGGAGCGAGATTCTCCACAGTGTTGCCTGGAGGGTGGCTTGGCTGTTTGCCTCAGGCATCTCGATGATAGGGAATACATTGTGTACATATATGCATAGAGTATCACTTTCTAAAATCGAACCTAGAGCCATGTCAGGGCCTAGCACTATAATTCTATACATTAGAACAGTAGTAGTTCCTACCTAAGATATGATGTCCTGCTCCAGAAATCGCTTTGTGAAGGCTGATTGAAGGGTGATAAGGAAAGGATGTCTTGCTGTGACATTGACAGCGACTCCAATCACCTAAGACTGTCTATAGCCAGTGTACCAAGTGAAAATAAGCGTACTTGACGTGTGAACCTGTAAGCAAACAATCCCTGGAAGAAAAGTAACCGGAGATGGCGGAAATGCATCATCGATGATGATGTCATCCCTCCATTTCCATCCACCGGACCGGTTGAGCCCTAATCCTGTCAAGTCAAGATCGTGAAGCATGCCGTTCTAGTCTGCACTGGGCTGTCATAGTTTATTACTAATTCCGATTATTGTTCTCGCCAAGATCTTGACAGCGAGCGTGCTCTTACAATGGACAAATGGACACGCTTCCTAAGGTAGTAAGTACTCTGTATACTCACGACTGAATCCTACAACTGTAACCTCGACCACCAAAAGTCATGAAGTCAGACATCGTGCGGGAATATTCTCCCCAAAGGCTATTTCCAACTTAATCCTTAAACTCATCAAAGGATGATAATAACAAGAATAGTGATACAGCGAACGCTGACTAACCAGCCAGCCTCCCAGTCACCGTAAAGCCAAGCCAGACAATAATAATGACCGACTTGTCCAAGATCAACCTACGAATCTAGACTCGCCACGCGCAATGAGTAATGGCAGCCCTCACTCACAGTCTGGAGTCTAGACTTTCATGCCTGACAAAAATTGGCACTGAAAATGCCTCATTGTTAGTGTTAAAAACTTCCAACTTCCCAAAGGAAAGTGCTCCGGAAGTGTCTGACAAACACACAAAGCCAATAAGATCAAGATCAAGATCGGGTGGGCTCAATCGGCGCCAATCTGACTGGATGGGACCGCATGGCGTCAGGGTCCCACTTGGCGGCGGTCTTTTGGTTGGTGCATTCCCATTGTGAGTTTTGCGAGGGAGGAAGATCCACTGTGGCCAAACACCGGTCAAAGGCTTGGTTTTTGGTTTCTCCTCGGTAGGTTTGGTGCATGTCAGCCCTAATGGGGTGGTTTGTGGCCTGGGCCCGGCGTTGGATTCCGGGCTTTTGACTCACGGTCTTCTGGATTTCTAATAGAGATTTACTGTATGATGGAAGAAGATTTTTCTCAAAAAGGTGAAAAATTGATTGTATCAAAGGTATCGTCGAAGGAAAGTAAAAAGTGAAGAAAAAAGTATATCTGAGAAAGCAACAAAGGAAGGACAAAAGTCTATCTCTTGTAAATCGAAAGTCTTTCGCAAAAAAATTCCACCCAACTCCACAAAGGTGATCTCAAATCACAGCCCAATTTTCCAATTTTCCCATTTCCGTTTCCGTTTCCGTTTGCATCCATTTTCCGTCGTAGCGTCAAGTCATGTTCATAAAGGAAGGAGGAAAGATATTGTAGGATGATTTGAGGTTTGACATCATCCGGATCATTTCCTGTGAGCCACTCATCTAGAGCGCATCTTTTCTGGTTCTTGTTTTTTTGCTCGTTCCTCGTGAGGGAACACTAATCTAGTTACCCAAGCTCAGCTGGAAAGAGGTATCGATAGGGCAGCCGTGCGTAGCATGGTCATCCTTAGGCTGGAGGTAAGCCTCGGCGCAAGCCGTGTCGCCAGCACCGCAGTTGACGCTGGGGCAGTCGGTGCTAGTCTGGCTGGGCTCGACGGAGAAACCGTTCTTGGTGAAGCTGGAGTCGGCGCCCATATCGATGCAGGACATGTCCCAGAAGATGGTGTCGCCGGACTGAGTGTACTCGAACTGCAGCACGTCGGACTGGTCCTCGGACATGGACAGCTTGATGGAGATGCCGCCGCCGTTGTCGTTGCTTTGCCACGATTCCTGGTAGTTGCCGCCGCCCGCAGAGAGGGTATGCATGTGACTGACTCTATCAGACACAGACCACGCGTAGACAGTGGAATCCAGGTTGTTGACGATGTTGACGCCGCCGCCGCCTCCGTCGCGACGAGTGATGGTGCTAGCAGCGGTGCCGTTGGTGGTGGCGTTCAGGTAGTAGGGAAGGGCCGTGGCGAGAGTGGCCATGAGAGGGAGGGACTTGAACATCATTTTGATTTTTAGAATGTGTTGTTCTTTCTTGAACTTGAAAGAAGGATAGTGAAGTCTGAAGAGACTTAAGTATAGAGAAAGTGGAGTGTAGAGAATGAAGTCTGTACAACAGACAAAAAGACTGATAGTCAAGAAAGAAGAAAAAAGAAGGACGATTCGAATGAATCAAAAAGAGAAAGACAGAACTATAGAGGTAGACTGATCAAGAGAATGTTGTTGTAGAAGAGAATCCCAATCCAACGACGACGGACAGGGTACTTATATGTCATTCCCCCCCGAATAGGCTTCGGTGCCTGTCCGCCACGAAACACTGGATACCAGAGGCGCAGGGGCAACAAACTCTAACGGCATGGCGAAGATGAACGGTTCCCCACCGTCAAACCCTTCTTTGCCCTCGACCCAGATAGTCGGCGTGTTTGGAAACCGGTTGGAGATCGGAAGGCCTGGATCTTTGAACTGCCGGGGCTGGCATGAAAAGTCGGGGAGCTGGAGACCCTCTGATTGGTTGTACCCACGTCTTTTGTGGCACTCCCGGTGTGTCATTGCCTGCTAGATAATGGGAGAGAGACAGAGAGAGGGAAATGCATGCTGTCTACAGATATGTCAGGTCGGTGAGATTGCAATCCACCGCAATCTAAGCTGCATGCGTGCGCGATGTCATGTCCGTCGGAGATTGGACAGGATGGATTTTCAATGTACTGTACTTGACATACATTACTTTCTGTTCGTAGACTACAATGGATTCAGCAATTGATTGATCATCTGCCATTCACTACTGTATCCGAGAAAGGCCTCAAAAAGAGGACAAGAAAGACAAGACGTTCTCGACTGATCCATCAATGATCCCGGTCTATCACACAAAGCACCAAGACTTGGGCCAAGCCAGACCAGACCAGACGAGACTCTACCGGAATCAAAGATCACGAAACAAACAGAGGCCAAGGCAACTCCAACGCCAAGGCGAGTGGCCAGTCAAACTCTGCCTAACTGTTCGTGGTGATACCATGATACCTAGACTAATCTGTGCACATAAGCATACTACATACAAAGAGTGCGTGCATATACAGACCTAGCCCTAGCGACCCACGGAATCATCGGCTTCAATCCTTCTTCTGCCCTTCTTTTCCTTTCTTTTCTTCGGCGAGGCGCCGCCTCTTCCCACGGATCCACCGCCATCTCCAACGAAAAAATCCCCTCCGATCCACTACTTATTGTTTTGCCATTGGACCGAATCTACACTTCTGTGGGGAAGGATGACGCTGCCATGCTCAAAGCTTTCCTCCCTCATGTTCGCCATGTGCGGATATCTTCCCTCATTCTCGTCCGTGGGTCTCCTGGCCGGGAAAATCCTCGGTAGATTTCCCTTCTTCTTGGTTCGTCGTTTCTCATCCGTCTCTTCCGACTTCATAACCAAAGTATTCTACCGACTGGAATCACCCAACGTAAGGACTTTTCTCGGTCAGGCTGATTATTGGGTTCTATAGCCGATCTGAAATGCAGGTACCAAATCACTGGCCTTAGGAGTAGTTATTCTCTCGGGATTTTGGGTGTCAATTTTTGCGGATCTTTGTTGGTCCCTTTTCTGGTTTTTTTGTCTTCTTATTTTTTTTCTCTTCGGTTCCTTACTTTGCGCTTTGTGGTTCTGTGTTTGAGATTTTTTTTTAACTTTCTCTTGTTCCTGGAGATTCTCAGACGGACTAACTAGTCAGACACTGACACCGAGTCTGACAGAGATCGCTCGGTAGCCGAACCTGTCACCGTGACTGGACTGGACTGGGCTTGACAGACTAGGCATCTTAGTCGATACTTTATTTTCATTGGCATGGCTGAGATCCCCACTTGCCTCTTCCATCTGTTCCTGTGCCTTTTCTTTTTCTTTTTCTTTCCTTTTCTGGTGCCTTCTTTGCCATCGCCTCGGTTTCTCTGCTTATGGGTGTGGCACATAATGGCTCAGCTCAGGCTCTGGCTCTGGGTCAGGGACAAGGGTCAAGAACAGGGTCAGGGTCAGGGACTTTCTCCTCCCTTCGACCAGACTCCATAGTTCTTGTGCCCCTCTCTGTGAAACAGTGCTCCAACCAGAAATTCTGGTCCCCTCTTCCTTGCCTTTGTCCAAAAGGAAAGAAAGAAAAAAAGGACAGGGTATGCGACCATGCTCTACCGACGGTCCTTACCCGACCTGGTCCGGGGCCTGTCTACAAGTCTGGTTGGATCCAGCCATGCCGATACTGTTCTTTCTTTCTTCTTTTTCCTTCTATGACCCAATAATTCAATGGGATTGGTTCGCACTAACATATGCCTGCCTAGAAAAGATGAAAGAAAGGAAGAAAAATGTGAAAAATGAAAAAAAAAAGCTAATAGGCTGTACCAATTCAAATCAAACTCCTCTTCTCTCACTACTACATACATTCCCCTCTTTCTCCCCCCTTCCCCGTGTCAATTGACAAAGTCTAGACCCCCAAACTACCAATATGGGGCCCGTAATCCGGCCAAACTAGTCAAGGAGGCGTCGGCCGAGGCATCCTCCCGCTTGCGATGTCCCGCCAGCTCGAGATTGATTTGTCGGTGGACGTGGACCAGCCAGTCCACGTAGCTCTGCGCCTCGTTGTTGCGGTCCTCCAGCAGTAAGCGGGCGAACTCGTATTCCGCGCCGTCGAGACCCTGGCGGGCCAGCTGGATCGTCACGGCCTTGGAGCCCCGGATCGTCGAGATGTACTGGATCAGGTTGCGCACCTGCGCGTTCAGATGCGTCTCTAGTAGCGGAATCGACGACGTCTGAGGGTTGAGCGCCTGCAACGAGTTGTGCCCTTCACCGAATAGGTCCTCGAGTAGGTTGGGGGACACCTGCGCGTGCAGCCACAGTAGACAGACCTGTCCGTTGTCTACGAGATAGGCGCCTCCCTCCTCAATCTTGGAGTAGCTGGCCCGCAGCGACGGCGGCACCTGTAATTGTCCTTGCTCATTGGGGAACCCGTCTTCCGGCTGCATGTTGTGGATGGGGATAATGCGCGGATACAAGTACAGCGAGAGTTCCGTGCATCCTATCGATCGGAGCATGCGCATATCGTGAATTCGTCGGTCCGATGCTTCTTGTCCGCCTGTCTGAATTTAGCATTTGCAATTTTTTTTTTGTCTCACAGACCAGAGCTTACCCTTCAGTGCTCGCGACTTAAGCAAGCTCAACATGTACATGGAAAACTCCTTCAAGTTCTCCGGCAACACCAGTTGCCCCGGCGGATGCGATCCAGAGAAGATCTTGCGATAACCGCTGAAGATATCCACTGTCTTTTCTGTCACGCTGGCCCGGATGTCCTTGAGCGATTTGTCCACCGTTTTGGCCGCAGCTATCAAAACAGTCAGCAAAAATTCCAGAAGAATATCAATGACATCCACTCACCCTCCTTGGCCATGATGCTGACCACAGCATCCTGGTCGATATACTTCATCGTCTCCAAACCGCCCTCGTTGACCGACGCCACCGTGTTGATGCAGCGCACCCGGCGCTGTCCGTTGGCCGACGTGTACAGCAGGGCCGCCTGGAAGTGCGCGTCCAGCTTGGGATCCAGCTTGCCGTCGTAGCTGAACATGACGCCGATCGCCTTGTCCGCGTCGATGGCCCCGATCTCCAGGTCCGCACCCAGGGCATGTTGCACGAAGTTGCCGTGGTATCCCGACACCTGCAATCCGTTCGAGCAGCGCACCTTCATCAGAGCCTGGTATCCGGTCTCGCGCGTGGCCGCATGCGCGATCTCTCGCGACAGCTTCAGGAGATCCCGAGGCGCGTGGAAGTTGGGGTAGAAGAACGTCTCTCCGCCCGTCACTTCCGCAATGTGGCCTGTTTCGAGTTTAGCCGCTGTCCCTGATCGCATCTTTCAATGTCAAAACACTTACCAACTGTCGCCACATCCACGTAGGTTCCGCCCGGGGCTGCCATGAACAAGTCCACGCCGATGCCCGCCTCCGCCAGTTTGCCAGCCGCATTTCGCCAGTCGGCATGCTCGGTCGTGAAGAGCTTCCGCTCCGCGTCCGTTCCGTGTACCTTGGGGTCTTCGCGCATAACCAGCGCGCCGGGACCCGAGTTGGGGAGGCTGGACACGGCGGCGATGACCTTTCCACCGGTCGCATGCAGCGCAGACAGCGCCGCATTGAGCGCGGGCAGCAGCGCCACTTCCGGCGTCTTGACGTGGGAGAAAATGGTGGGGATTTGTTGCAGAAGAGAAGTAATCACATCCCTGGGACGTATGTCAGCATCAGCTCAAAGACCGCAAAAGACGAGTTGGTCGCATACTTGGACTCGTAAGGATCGACAAACAGTCCTTCGCTCAAGGGGACAAACGGCTCCTGCAGATCGGTCATGACCATCATCTGCGCGCGGTCGAGTTGCGCCTGGTTCTATGTCAGCATCTGCAGTTATTTCGCCAACGCTCAGAGCGTAGACAACTTACACTCAGGTTGTAGAAGTGCACCTCTCGGTCAAAGGTAACTATTCCGATCCTGGCCCCCTCGGGTATTCGTCGCGGCGACTCACCCTCCTCGGTGGTCTCCGTGTCGTAGAGCGCGTTCAAGATACCCCGACAGGCCCCCTTCAAGAACCCTCGGTTGATGGATTCCTGGCTGACATCGATCATGAACAACAGCTGCAGACCCACGGGCTCCTTGTTCCAGTATTCCTTGGGCACCACGAATTCGACGGTTCCCATCATCAACTCCGGACGCTGCATGCGGTCGATGCGTGACCCCGACGGGTCCACAGGGGCAAAGTATTCGGGCGGCACGTCGTTAGGGAAGGTACACATATTGCAAACAAACTTGTTTCCGCCCGATCGGAAGCTCATGAAGGGGTTGATGTAGGTACGGCATCGACGGCATCGCGGCGGTCCAGCGTCGCCAAAGTCCAACACGGGGACGGGCTGTTCGCCCGGGTCCTGATGAGCCAATGGCTGCAGGATCATTCCCAGCGGCAGCGCGGTCGAGGTGAGGAAGTCGGAGGCGGAGGGTATGCTGTTGAGCGTGAGACGGGCGTATTTGGGAGACGAATTGCCCTGGTCATGGGCCACGAAGGGCACGGCGGCCGGCGGAGGGAGATGGCGTTCCATCGTAGGGTAGACATGGTTGAAGTAGTACTGGGCGGGGAGGTCGCGAGATCGAGGGATGCTGGGGATCTGCTCCGGATCAATCTTGCCCTGCGTCGGCACCGAGCCTGGTGCGCCCGTTCCTGGGAATCCCGGTTGTTGTTGCATGCCCATGGCGGGACTGACGCCCCCAACGGCCGGAGAAACCGACCGCGGTGCCTGATTCAACCCCGTGTTCAAGAACTGCGACGTCGGTTCGGGAGCCACCATGCCGGGCATCTGTTGCGGGACAGTGCCCGACGACGAGGCCCCGCCAATGTCGTGGTGGGCATGACGATGTTTCTTCTTGGAAGCGCGGGCCCCGCCCTCGCCCACGATTCCCAACCCACTCATCTGCGACGCCAATCCCGCCATCGAGGGGTCCACGGGAGGACTCGCGGCAGCCTGGGGATCTGCATTGTATCCGAATTGCGGACTAGGAGCAAGACCGCGCGCCGGCGGGGGTTGTTGTAGTTGCTGCGGATGTTGTTGGTATTGTTGTTGCGGGGGAGGAGCGCCGTAGGTGGACCACTGATTCGGAGGCGGAGTCCCGTAAGGAGCACCAGGCTGAGGGGGAGAGGGGCCGGGAGGGAAACCGGCAGGAGGCGATTGCATTCGATTGGGATCGGAGGGATCTGCGACAGGCTGGCCGTAGGCGTTATACATAGGGGGATAGTCGGCCATGGTGGATCATAGTCGGGGGGAGGAATCCGGTTGATTAAAGAAAGGAGGACCGAACGGACGGGGAAGAGAGAGTGGACAGCAAGACCAAGAATGCGAGCGCGAAATGGAAAACCCAGCGAGAGAGTCGCGGGTGAAGCAGCGACGAGGAGCAGAAAAGCCGAGAGGTCGAAGAAGTGAAGCGCATCAACATCAAGCAACGTAGACAAAAACAGCCCGGATCAATGTTGCTCCGCGCACGAGGTGTGCCTTGCCCTAGAAAGATTGATGAAGGACTCTCTCCAGTCTGTCCCCAAAGTACTTCTGGTTTCTGTCGGCGATTTTGACCGAATTGAAGGCTAATTAATGATATTCAGCTGAAACAATCTGAAATAATGTCTGACTATCTGTCCGATATCTTCAATATTCCGGCATGCTGGGCCGATCCCTTGCATCCCACCGACTGCCCCTGATAAGCACTTCATCGGATCAATGACCTATAATTACATTGCAGGACAAACGGGTCGAGAGATTGGCAAATGGACCGACTCGGACCGTTACTCAACATCCGATTGCCGCTTTAATTGACTGATCGACTGGGCGGGGCTCTTCTTCACCGTCTCTTTAGCACCGACTAGCATCATTTTTGATACCGAGATAGAACTCAATTTTATTCTTAATCTGTTGGCATCCCTGAGACATTGTCAATTCATTCATACAAAAACCTAAGAATATATATTATGGCCACCATATCCGACGATGACGAGCTCCTGCTCGCGCGAATCGGCTACAAACAAGTCCGTCCTCCCCTTGTCCATTCTCTTCTATCAACTAACCTATTATTCCCAGGAGCTTAAGCGCGAATTTTCCAAATGGTCCACCATCTCCTATGCCATCTCCATCCTCGGTATTTTAGGCTCCGTGCCGGCGACCTTCGGTGCTCCCCTAGCGGCCGGAGGACCCGCCACCGCCGTCTGGTGCTGGGCCCTCGGCTCATGCATGGCGCTGTGTATCGGCAGCTCCGTGGCCGAGTTGGTGTCGGCCTATCCCACGGCCGGGGGTATGTATTTTGTCACGAAATACGTGGTTCCTGAGGAACATGTGCCGGTGTTTTCGTGGGTGCAGGGTTGGTGCAATCTACTCGGTCAGACGGCCGGCGTAGCCAGCGTGACATACACGGTCAGTCAGATGTTGTTGGCAGCGGCGAGTATGAATTCCGGGTTGGCTGGGGGTGGAGTGTATAGATATTCTCCGTGAGTTGTCTGGTGGTTTTGTGGCCGAGTGATAGGTTTAGTGGCTTACAACGATATAGAACTGCCGTCGATACGGTCCTCTTAGCTATCGTCTTGCTCTGCGTGCTGGGGTTGATTTGCTCGCTGACAACAAAGACGCTGCATCGTATTATCTTCTGGTTTGCGCCAATTAACAGTACGCTTGATAGTAAGATCACGTCAAGACCGAACCTAGAGCTCACTGATTCTAGTCACCGCAACCATCGTCATCTGCTTCGTCCTGCTCTCCTCGCCAGACAAGCAATCCGCCAGCTGGGTCTTCACGCACTTCACCGACGGGTCAGGATGGGGATCCAAGATGTTCTCATTCCTGTTAGGATTCATATCCGTTGCTTGGACCATGACCGACTATGATGGCACCACCCAGTCTGACCCTCCCTCCTCTTCTCACACCCTACATCCACCAAACCACTAACAAAAGAAACAAACAGCATGTCCGAAGAAACCCACGATGCAGCCTCCCTCGGCCCCCTGGCCATTCAATCCGCCGTCATCGTCTCCGGCCTCATGGGTTGGCTCCTGACTATCTGTCTATGCTTCTGCATCACCGACCTCGACGCCATCCTGGACACCCCTACCGGTCTCCCCGCCGCACAAATCTTCCTGAACGCTGGCGGCCAGACCGGTGGTACTGTCATGTGGGGGTTCGCAATCCTAGTGCAGTTCTTCACGGGCTGTTCGGCTATGTTGGCGGATACGCGCATGGCGTATGCCTTTGCGAGGGATGAGGCGGTTCCGTTTTCAAAGTATCAAACTAGCCCATCCCCTTTCCTTTTCCTCTATACCAACCAACCCATATCCCATCCCCATCTACCTAGAACTACCAACATAAATACTAACCTAACCCCCTCAAAAACAGCACCCTCTCCAAAATCAACCCCACCACAAAAACCCCCCTCAACGCCGTCTGGTCCGTGGTAGGGGCCAGCATCCTCCTCACAACAATCGCAATCGGATCCACGCAGACCGCGACCGCCATCTTCAGCATCACGGCGCCCGCACTCGACCTGTCCTACGTGTCCGTGATCCTGGCGCATCGGGTCTACCGAGACCGGGTGCCGTTCGTGGAGGGACCGTTTTCGTTGGGTCGGTGGAGGGGAGTCGTTAATTGGGTGTCGATCGTCTGGGTGGTGTTTATTAGTGCGGTGTTGTTCTTTCCGCCGAGGGTGCCGGTTACGGGGGTAAATATGTATGTTCTCTTTCTCTTTCTTCTTCTTCCCCTTCTTCTGGTGATTCTGCTTTTGCCATTTGTGTTGGGTTGATTTGGATTTGTGTGGAAGAGTTATCGAGGGAGAAAGCTGACTATCTATCAACTAGGAATTATGGCATCTTTGTGGGTGCGTTTATCGGGTTATTTGCGCTGGGTTGGTGGTGGGTTTCTGGGAAGGGGTGCGTGCTTCTCTTTCTATACTCTTTTATCTTTTATCTCTTACGTGGTTGATTTGCTGATATGTTTATGAAGAAAATATACCGGCCCTCGAACGAACGACTATATCCAGGGGGTACCGACCGAGGAGTTGGACGACGAATGCTATGGCACGTTTCATTGATTACTTTCATCGAGTGCATATCAATAGGATTTCCAGATTGGCTTGGAGTTTATAGATGATAGGAAGACAGCCTCAACACTAGAATGAAATATACAAATATACTCTGGATATCCCTGAAATGCTACATGCTTTCACCCTATATCACATCACATAACAAACATAGCATAGCATACAAATACATCATTAAACGCTCAATCTCAATCCAAATCACCAGCCTCTAACAAATGCTTAACTTCCCGCAACCACTGCGAGACCCTCGTAGATCTTCCTCTTGACGGCAAGGAAACTGCCTGCCCCGCCGCGTAGAGTCCCCGCCGTGGCTAACTGGGCGGCCGCTTCGATTTCGATCCTCCCCGTGCCGGATTTGCGCACCGCAACCATCCCGTCGATCAGGAGGGTTCCTTCACCGCGGAATTCCGCCTTGTGACCGGCGCCCTGCATGAGCTTGCGCAGGTCGGCGAGTCGCAGATCGCCGACGTGCAGGGGGCGCGTCATGGATCGAGTTCCTGCGGCCATGTTGGCCGGAAGGGTGTCCAGCATTGGGTAGACGTCTGTCTTGTCTGTCGTCGTCGTTGGGGGTTTGACCTCGTCCGCTGCCGGCGGTGGCGGTACGGTCTCGGGTTCAGCGTCCCCGGCCAGGAGTTTTTGCTTTTTATGAGGCGAGTCTGTCGCATCCTCTGCGCTCTGCTCCGGGGCCCGCAATTGTCCCGTGAGTGTCACGACCCCGAGGCTGCGGACGTGCTGCCATTTCAGTCGGCGAACAAGACTGTTGCTCAATTTGACCATCCAGGCGTTGGTATCAACGCTGGCATCGATGACCTCGCCATTGGCAGGAGTGAAGATGACAGCCAGATCCTCCTGAGATACGTCCATGCCCGCCTTCGCGACGAGAAGTTTCTTGCACTCCGTCGCCAGCGCTGTGGTCTCTTCTTTCATGCCGCCCACCAGGATCAATTTGCGCGGTTGGATCAGCGGGATGAGCATCTCCAAGCTTCGCTTGTCATGCAGACCGGTGAAATCCACATACGCGAGGCGCGCGTTGATCGTAAGGGAGCTCTTCTCGTAGACCGCCTTCGCAGGGCCTTCAAAGGCTTGCTCGTCGGCGGCATCAGGCTCGGCCGCAGCATCGGCGTCCTCCTTGTCTGAGTCTTCTTCGTCCGTAACACTGCTGCCGTCGGCCGCGCTTGTGCCTCTCCGCTGAGCGCCATCAGCCATGTGCGCCCGCTTGGGGCCCCCATTGGGTCCGGTCTCGTCCCATCGTCGCTTTTGACCAAGTTTAGTCTGGGAGTCTGAGCGCCGTTGTTGCATGTCGGCCTCCTCACGTTCTTCGGCACGCAGGTATTCCTCCGGTCGAATGAACTCTCCGTACTCGTCACCCTTTTTGCGCGGTGCGACGTACGGGAACATCCGCTCGCGACCCTTCTTGCCGCGAACGTCGTAGTCGAACACATTCTTCCGCCGCAGAAGAACGTTGATACCAAGGTCTTCGTCGCTAAGTCCAAGTTTGTTGCGGTTAACGTGTGCCAAAGAAGTCGAGAAATTCAACACTCGTCCCTGTTGCTCCTCTTCGGAATCTTCTGATGACGAACTGGACCGGTCATCCAGGGCATCCGCTGCAGTGTCCAGGGCTTCTTGGCCCCGAGCCTGTGAAGTGTCCTGAAGTTGTCGTTGCGTGGCGAGATATTGTTGATAAACAAGCTGCTCTCCGGCGTCTAGCGGCGCTCGTTGGACATCGGTCCAGGCCAGCTCCCGTCCGCCACTGTGAATCTGCTCGATGGTCTCACCATCAGACGCCTTTTCGAGCGCAACTCCGTCTTTTCTTTCTTCGTACCATTCCCAGATCATACTTCCCAGGGTCTTCCGTCGGGTCTCATCCTGTTCCACGGGAAGTCGCTCCTTGTGGAGCGACTCCGTCAGTAGCAAGAGGTTGTTAGGGCCCTCCGCCACCAAACGAAGGGACTCCTTGGCGAAACCCCAGTCGAGGGATGTGTCTGATGCAAGAACGACTTTGGGCGTAGGGTCACTCAGGATCTTCTCCAGCCGCTTCCTTCGCTCCACAATCTTCAAATGCTTGAATGTGAACGGAGCGATCCCTTTCTCTTCGCCCTTGCCATTTGCCTGACCGCCAGAACGTTGGCCATCCGCCCCGGATCGGGACTGGCCTGTCGTGGCGTCGACACCCTCGGCTGCTTCGAACTCGCGCACGATGTTCTCATCCATCCATTCTATCATACTCCGCGCAAGCCGCATCGTGGTGTGAGCCTTTCTCCCAGCCAGATACAGCCCCGCGCCCTTCAGCGCATCACCTTGTTCATTCCCCGCAGCATCGCGCCACGCGTGCTCCAGCGCATAAGCAAGTTCCAGGACACGAGCGCTGGTATCGGTCGGGATTAGAACAGTCCCACCTTTGGCAAGGGAGCTCCGAATCATATCCAGTAAGAGATCATCACGCTTCTTACGGCCTCCCGGAAGTGCGAACTTGTCACCACCCCGGGTGCTACAGACCAGAGCAGTCGGTTTGCGCAGCTGTTCGATGACTTCCGCCCCGCTGGCACCTGATCCTCCGAACCACGCCGCACCGGCCACCACGCTCTCTCGAGCCTGGTTCCAATCGACTGCATACACAATCGACTCCATGCCATGTTGTACATGCCATATCGTTCCACCCACAGTATGTCCAGCATTGTAGGCTGTCAACGTCAGGCCGTTCAGCGACGGAGAGAAAGGAGAGGCAAGCGGTTCGTGAGGCTGCGAGTATTTCAACGGGTGAATGAAAGAGAAATATCGGGCAATATCTTCGGCGGTCGGGGGTTGTAGCAGAATCCGTCCAGAGTGGCTCGCAGCACCTGTTATTCCATCTCCTTCGGCGACCGCTGGCGCAGCCGTGGGCGCCCCAGACTCGGAGACCGACGTTGTCGGTAGAAACGTAGCTGCTAGCGGGGAAGACGCATATAAGTCCTGGAGCAGCGTGCGACCGAGAGCGATAACAGGACCAGTAGCGTAAACGGGGATCTGAGTAAAAAGGGGAAAGGCCTTGCAGCAGTGCGCAAAGGCACCGATATGTGCGGGGGTCGCGTGTGTTAAGAGGATCAGGGATAGGGTCGGAATATGTCTATTTCAGAGAAAACCATTAGAGATCATTGCAACTTATCACGCAAGGCGCGACAGACAAAGAGGTGAAAGAGGACGCTCACTTTTCCAATTCCTGCAGATCAAGCGGATCAAAGGTATCGCCCCAGCCCACGTCGACAAGGATCTTAATTCCACCATCAAGCTCCAGAATCGACTGGGAAGCTTTTGACGAGGAAGACTGAGCCCCCAGTAAGGGCGTGAATGTGAACATGTTGGCTGGTCTCTTTGTTTAGAAGTTCAGTATTCCCGGAGTGCGCCGACCGCACGATGGGATCTGTTGTCTGGAAGAACTCAGGGACACTTGCACCGCGAGTCATGAGCCTAGAGAAAGGTAATTTAAGCACAGCAGGACAAGAGACTCCAGCTACCGTGACATATTCAGGGGCATGGCAAAGCAATGGGTGAAACGGAGAAGATGCGATGATGAAAGACAACGCGGAAAGGAAGAACAATGAGCTGGTTTGTCTGGTTTGCACTGTTTGGTTTAACAGCCCGATCGGGGTTAGCCTAATGCCTGGCTAGCCCTATTTTAGTAGTATAAGAAAAGTTCAGTAGTTACTGAAGATATTTAGACGACGGCTTCTGTTTAGAGCAAGATTAAGCATCCACGGTAGTAGTATAGGTTTGTTGAATTTATTGATAAAGGTCTGAAACAAGTAGCTATAACAAACTAATCGAAGCACAAGAACGTCGTTGCAACGAACAACCTCTTTCAAGACAAGAGAGAAGATCGAGCATTCAATGAGTCCTGAAGGTTTCATCTATCCTTCCACTTAAAGAATCTCCCAAACCTATTGAAAGCTTCTCCTGTCTTTTTGCATAACCGCCGAATCCTAAAGCCGTTGTGAGCCCAACCTATATCCAAACGTCCTCGAAGGAAGGATTGGGTCTTACTTCTTCATTGCAGAATTTTCCAGAGCATCTGCGAGTTTCCGTAACGCTCTTTCATGTTCCTCATCTCTGGGCGAAGGTGGCCTCTTACCCTCCGAGTCATCTCCTTCCGCCATGAAAACCCAAACCAATGAATTCCGAGCATTATGTTCGTGAGGCCAGTGCTTTCGCATGTCGGGAATGCCGAGCTGTTTGCAGATTTGAGACGCGTCGTCTTCCGGAGAAGTATACGTATACAATTCTTGCTTCTTCCGGATTTGATGACCCTTGACTTTTATTTCTTGATCTAGTTCGCTCATACCACAAATTGGGGCGACACAATCATCGGACGCCGCGGGATCGTGATCTTTCCATTGGAAGCCCTCCTTCACATCTTCTGATCGGAACAGGGTGGTATCCTGCTGGTTGCGCCCATCTCGAATTGCTTTTAGCACATCTCCAGACAAACACCACGTGTTCTCGCCGAAATGGCTCAAGAACTCAATCAGGAGTATCAAATATGCGCTGCTTACCATCGGGCGACGAACTTCCTTCGGTCACTATCGAGAAAGACGTTAGTTCCTGGGCATTTCACGGCAGAGGAATGTGGTATGCAAGGGGGCAAGGACAAGGAATGCGACCTTCTCCTGCGGGGGAACTTTTGTTATCAGCCATCTTATGATGGCCTATTACAGCGAAGTTCTAAATATAATTGTGGAGGGATAAAATGTGGGTAAGGGAATGACAGAAACGCAGTAAAATGTAGTACTAGAGGCGATCGCTAGATAATCTTGAATGCGTATAGAAAAAGGCAAAGAAACATGCTCAACACCAGCAGGATGACAATAAACCAGATCCATTTGTACTCACCGATGGAAGCAGACGGGGTGCTGTTCGTGCCTTCCTCGTTGGAGTCAACATAGAGTCGACGGCTCCGTCTCGGGGGTGAACTATTGTTGCAGGTTAGACTCTCGGGCTTCGGGACTGGTTCGATGTGTTAGTAAACTATAGATAAACAGGACGGCTTAGTGTACATACGGGCTCGCTCTGCCAAAGAGGGACGTTGGTAGTCAGGGAATTGGAAAAACCTCCCATCTCGACTGGCAGGAGTCGGACCCTTTTCCTCCTGTTGAGTCACATCGAGAGTGGTTGGCGCAGGCGGAAGTGGCGGAATGGGGTCTTCGTTCTCTTGGTAGTCGCCATCATTTCTATCCCATATTTCCTTTCTGATCTTAAGTCTCTCGATCGGATCATTCAAAGTGGTTTCCAGAACCTTATACGCGTATGTTCTCAACCAACTGTCCTCTGGGTTCAGCGCATACGCAAATGGCCCGGCATCGAATACCCATTCTAGTTCATCTGCAGCCGAGCCTGGAGATTTAAGGCTCACGCTGGCCCGGGAACTCTGTGGGAATTTCCGTTCGAGGAGCCAGCGGGGAGCACGCACGTTATGTCCAATGTAGATGTTTAGGGTCATGTATGTGGGATCAAAATGTATGCCATGAGATGGAGTTGTTGTCGCAGCTGTGCTAGAGGAACCTAAAGCCCGAGGTGCTGGCTGGTTGATGTGCGCCGTTGGCGGTGCTTGAGGCGAAGTGGGTGAGTTTTGACGGCTGTCTGGCTGCTTGCTTCCAGGGCTCTTGGTGAGCTTTTGAAGTGCCGCACGCGCATTGGCAAGGGCACATGGAGGACTGGTTATGTTTGAAGGGCTGATAGCTGCAGGGCTGGGCTTTCCTGATCTCTTCGGTTCAGCTTCGGTGCTTGCTTCTGGAGCTGGAGAGACTTCTACGTGCTCAACATGTGGATTATCAGAGTCGAAGGAGTCCCTATCCAGCCCGAGAGGGGCAGACTTCTGGCTTTTGCTTGGAAAGCCGGCCATGATCGTTGAAATAGGTCTTTCGTATAACGAGAGGATATATGAGATGACAGGGTTGTAGCTGCGCTGAAGGCCTGAGGACTAGAATATAGGGATCTCTGACGTAAAGAATGTTGCGCGCGGTCGTCAAAGACCGCTCACACTTCAGCAAGAGAAGTAATATCTGGAGAAAGATCAGCACCGCAATTCAATAGGCCAGCGGCTCTAATTTGGTCTGGAGAAACCAGGGGCAAGGGTACCAGTGGTATATTTGAGAGACGACCTCCACTTCTTCTCCTCCGTCCTGTTGTGTAGCCTCTACTGACGGTAGAAATAGCACAAAGAACCCAAATGCAAAATAAACCGTTCCACTGCAAAGAAAATCTTGAAGACGGGTAAACGCAGTGTGGCTCTAGAGCTTCTTTGTTATGTCTCAGTAGTACAAAGGTACCGACGAACCGCAAACCGTTCAGAGAAAAGACCAGTACTGCGCGGGAAACGTTAACAACTTCCAAGAGCCGACATGGTTATAAAGAACTCGACGGACTTACCCCTGGGGAGACACTATATCGGAGTCAACAAGAACAACAATAACAAAGAGTCAGTCAGCCAGTCACCGGTTACATCCCGAGGGCATTCAATCCAATTTCCTGTCTGCATCTATCAAGGGCAACGTTCCTGGGGTAAGGAAGAATTACAGAGCAATTCTGCTTTCCTTGGCCAGGAATTTTGAAATCCAGTTGCTAGACCTCAAGTCTTGGCCGTGAACTTTGCCTGTCCCCCCAAAGTCCAACAATGTCCGAGCGGCTGCCCCTAAACTTCGTGACAAAGGTCCCATGTTCCAATACTCATGGATCAGCAAATGGCCATGGTCACAATGAACCAGGGAGAAGTAGTGTGGGAAGAAAGGTCTCTCCCCTTGTTTCCGATAATTTGGTACGAAAAGGTTCCCTGCTTCGTTAGGTAAAGAGATTAGGCTGGTGATCGACAAAGAAAGGTAAAGAGCATTCCTCGGAAAACAGCGACCGAATTGGACCAACAGGTTCCAGGGACAGTAATCACGAGACCAGGAAAGGATGAGTTTGTTTTCGAGTCATGGAGAGGCCAAATACTTGGTGCGTGTGTAAATCTTGGAGGGGGCCCTCTGGCTGTAATAGGGACGTCATATTCTATAAAAGCAAAATTGAGTGTCTCATGAAACCTGATTTTGCCGATCATGCAGTGACCTAGACAGAGTGAGACATTATGGTGTCACTATCCTAGACCAACGCGTGGGGAGAATTGAGCATAACATTCCGCAGCCCTGCCGGTGAACACGATAAGGTTTTCAGGGTCCTCCAGCAGGGAGACGAATTATGTACCGTAGCCGACTCTTACCGAATACACATGGTGTCGTTTCGAGGGCTGGCTTTGTGATCGACAATAGTTCCAAAGATTAAATACAGATATATTCGACTATAAGTCCTTTTACAGAGTCATAACAACTAGAGCTAGCGATTAGCTATGAGAGTACTGGTATGCTCGCTCGGCCTATGAAACCTTGTACTCAACGTGTTTGTCAAATAGGAACATAGAGATACCGAGAGCATGAAGGAAGGATACACCTCGCTTCTTCGACGGGACAGGGTCGATAGCTTATTGCCAGTATCTGGGTTCGTCAAACACATGATAGCGGTGACCACGGACGCCTTGGCCGCGGAAAAGTCCAGGGAATTGTCGGCCCTGAGGCACCATTTCCTCCGGAATGCGCATCTCATTCTCGGGCTCAGGCTCTCCCACCACAAACTTTCCGACCTGATCATATGAAAAGAATGAATTAGTACAGAAAGGAAGAAAGAGTTTTCAGAAGAATAATCATCACAAGAAAATTCCGAGCTTACCTGAATCTCAGTGTCCGTAATAGAGTCACGGCTAACACGAGCATAGCCTGTTCTCTTCAGCTTCTTGTAAAGGATGTATTCGCACCAGCGGTCCCAGTCAGTGGGGTCAATATCCTTCATGCCACTAAGCTCGCTGACGTAGGTGTTGTAGTTGCCTTCCAGCGGCTTGGTGACCAGGTAACTGAGCAGGATCAAGGGGCGCGGGGACTCGCCCATCAATTTCGACAGGTACTCTGTCTGGAGACGACGGTCCTCCGGATCCTCTTCCTGACCGGAGTGGAAGACCACAACGTCAACCAGCTCGCCGTACATGTCCAGAGTGGCGTGGATAGCAGGAGCAAGTTCACCGACAGGCGAGGGGAGAAGGTGGTGAGTAGAGTTGACAATCGGGAACTTGGAAAGCAGAGCGGAACCCCACGTGTGCTTGTTGGGGCCAGGCCCGAAGTCAGCATACATGCCCATTTCCTCAGCCAAAACCTGAGTGATATCACGATTGCCCATGATAATGCGCTGGTTATCCGACTCAAGCAAGCCGACCACATCAAGCTCAAGCTCCTCGATCACCTGGCGCATACGCTGCTCAGAAGACCACATGTCGTTGTCGAGGCCGAAATGGACCGTCCAGATACCGGCGGTGACAACCTTGTCATCCTTGTGGTAAGGGACGTAATCATTGGTGGGGAAGCGCAGATAGGCGATGGCAACGGAAAGAAGCTGCAGGGCTGCAAGGACGTAAATGTAGTACGATCGCTGTCGGCGACCACTGGGACTGATCGTCTTGCTCTGTCTGTTAGATGAGTTTGTAACGGCAGCCGAAAAGACACCGGCACCGATGGAGAGCATGGTAGTGATCATGACCCAGTCAGTGTGCTCTCGCACGAGGGGTCCGCCGGGAACGAAGGCATAGGCCACAACCCAGACGTGGAAAAGAACCATGAACATAAAGAAGATACCGCCAACGCCGAAGGTGGTAACGGGCGAGTGGCGAACAGCCGACGCAATCAAGACTGGAGTAACCGCCAAGGTGTAGAAAGCAAGAACAAGGCCACCGTAGAAACCGGTCCAGTGGCTGTAGCAAGTAAGCAGGGCGGCGCCCAAAGAACCAATACCGAAGGCCGTCCAGCTTCCGGTCAGAGCAGGATAGTAGAGACCAAAGACAAGACCTGCGCCCATTGCGAAGATCGTGACCGCTCCGTGGGGGACTGCAATAGGGCCACGCACGGGGTACCCTTCCCAAACCCAAGAGATCATAGTGCTGGAATCCGCCAAAAGAGAGGTCATGACAAAGGTTATGCCACCAAAGCCAATTCCGGCCAGGATCGAGGAGCCCTTCCTAGGGTTCGGGGGCAGGTAGTCACCTCCGCTAGTCGGGCCTCTCCGGTGCGCCCTCAGAACAGCAAGAACCGCAAGGAACAAACCAAGCTTGTTCCAACCTCCGTTTCCAGCGTGCATCGTTGGCCAGACAGGGTTGTTCGTCTTGAAAGCAAATTTGGCAATGCTCGACAAGATCAGACCCATTGCCCATGCGGTAATCCGGGACTCCAGTCTGGCATTGTTCGCCCTGTCCGCATACAGCTGACCAGTGAATGAAATACTGCCGCAGCAGACAGCAAAGCCGGTCAGAAATAGCCGGTTGGAGGGGGTCTGCACCTGGTAGGCCAGCAGTCCGGAAAGCGATAGGAAATGAACAAGACGAGGGTTTTTCGTGACGGCGGTTTTCAATCCGGGAATGACAAAAAGAAGCGGCGAGGCAAAGCAGACGATAGCAGCCTCGTAACCGGAGATACCCATGTGCCACAGAGGGAAATCTACAAGTTGATCAGAGCAATCCCCTGATAGACAAAGAGTCAATAAAACTTACACCAGACCAAGAGTCCAAGCGCCGTCCAGGTAGACCAGAAGACGAACTACGTCTTTTTGTTAGTAACGGAATTTGCAGAAAAGGGGCCGGGGCATAATTTACCCCGTTGTAAACATCCGCTGCTGCGTCAATAATTTCGGTCCAGAAGAAACCTTCGCCAAAGGTGTTGCCAACGGGCTTGCCCTTCCTGACTACGAGTTAATTGCCAAAATCGCGGTTGCTCTGGAGATCAGATTATACACACTCTTTCTCGAGGACGGAGTCCGCCGTGGTCTTCAACTGCCTGAAGGATAACACTTTAGAGCCCATTTTCTTTTTTCAAAACCAACCGCTGAATTTTCGAACAACTGTACATTTCTTCTCGTTCTGGTTTATTTCGGAAGCCACTGTACATACCCTCTGCTGATTCCTTTGACATCCCTCACCACAATCTCGAAGGCCTCGAAATCCAATGCGGTCACCGCATCAAATCCGACATCAAACAGAATGAGGGACCACTCGAAAAAGGCGTACTTCGTGTAGGCTGGACGAAAATTGTTTGTCAGCACCGAAGCTCCTATGGGCCGTAACAGCACTATACTTACCCCCAGCGACCTTGTGCACTTTGTGTTGAATGAAGAAATAAATCAATGGCACCAAAGTACCAAAGAAGAGGCTCGCCAAGACCTTTCGGTACTTGACAGCACGGCGATTGTTGGGGCTCAGGGCCAGGCAGCCGAGCGTCCACGGCAGCGTCGCAACCAGGTAGGAGATCATGAAGATGTCATGCCAGTCGTGGTCGTCTGTCGAGGTAACGTAGGTCCAGCCACCACAGGTAAATGTCCGGAACAATCCAACACCAGCGACGATCTTGGGGAGAGACGAGTTCGGGCGCGCGGTCAGGATGTACCACAGGAACACGAGGGCGAATCGAGGACCGGAGGTGATGGCAATGAAGACTTGGAAGAAGGAGCGTTCAGGGTAGCGATCCCCAATGGTGGCCGACACGGAAGGGAACCATTCATCAGGATATCCGTAGTGTTCGTTTTGCACAATCTTCCGGAAATGCAAGGCCATTCCAACGATGAGAGCACTGAAGAAGGCCGTGTAGGCAACGGCAGTATGGGTCCAGGCCACCCATTTTCCGTTCACCTGCGATAAAAATCAGCAAACCACTAGGCCCAATGGCATGATATTCAGTAGCACTAACCGCTACTACGGCATCTCCATCTTTATATCGGGGTGCCATGGCAGCGCAGGAGACGCAGGGCCGGTCTCCAGGCAGTGTATTGAGGCCGAGGGGGAGAGATAAACAAGGCTCAATTTGAAGGTAAGAGAACAAAAGAGCGTCGAGAAAAAAGAAAAATTGAAGAGAAAAAGAAAAAGAAAGAGAGAACGAATCGACCAACAAAAACCGCACGGCAAAGAGGTCGCTAAAACCCCTGAGGTAGCAGGCAAACGCAACGTAAGATGGAATGGCGGACGTGACAGTCGGTCCTTGAGGCTCGGCAACTTGCGGGCACGCTAGAGCCAAACGGGCAAGCGGCCTGGGAGACTTTGGGGTGCGGGATGCCGACCACTTTTTTTTCTTAATGGTTTTCCCAAGGTCTACTGGCATTGACGAACAACTAAAAGCCCGTCGCGGCCACAGCAACCATGTCCGCCGCTACTGATAAGGCCCGTTTCTTCCTGGAGAAGTCTATTCCAGAACTGAAAGAGTACGAGCGCAAAAAGCTTTTCAACAAGGTAGGATGAAGATCTTTCTTATCGCAACGCGACCATGGGACTAACAACGTCTTTCGTGTCTAGGATGAGATTTCAGCCATCATCAAGAAGAGATCCGATTTCGAACACAAGCTTAATGCTCGAGGAGCGCAGCCTTCGGACTTTGTACGATATGCGGAATACGAAATGAACCTCGACATCCTCCGGCGCAAAAGAGTGAAGCGGCTAGGTATCAAGTCGGCGGGATATTCTGGACACCGACGGATCTTTTTCATCCTGGATCGGGCAACTCGCAAGTTCCATGGTGACATTGGATTGTGGGTTCAGTACATCGAGTACGCGAGAGAACAAAAGTCGTACAGGAAACTTGCCACCGTCTTCACCGACGCCCTTCGATTCCACCCAACCAACGCGGACCTGTGGATATATGCTGCGCAATACAATGTCGAAGATCACGCGGACATGTCACAAGCACGAAGCTTCATGCAGCGTGGCTTAAGATTCTGCAAGAGCTCGAGGAAGCTCTGGATTAACTACGCCAAGTTGGAGTTGATCTACACGGCTAAGCTCATTGCCCGTCAACGTATCCTAGGCCTTGATCACCAGCTCGAACAGGCCGAGCCAACGCAAGATGTTTCCATGGATGACCACGATGCCGACATGATCGCGCTACCCAAGATTACCGGCGAAGACATCAACCCCAGCGAAGGAGGAGCCGACGGGGTGGACCCAGTGGCTTTGGAGACTCTGAACTCGACCCCTGCGCTCAGCGGAGCGATCCCCATGGCCATTTTCGACACCGCGATGCGCAACTTCGACAACGACGCCAAATTCGGTCACGAATTTTACGACATGGCTTTCGAATTCGAAGAGGTGCCATGCCTGCCCAAGATTCTGGAACACGTCGTTGCGGCGATGCAAGAATCCAAGCCCACCAGTCATCATACGCAGATTTGCTATATCAAGCTTCCTACTGCCGGCATTCGCGTCACTTCCGCCGAGTTCCCACGTGCTCTGGGTACATCCTTGACCCGCCTGATGGACTATCGGGACCAGCCGAGCATTGCCAGAGAGGTCGTCAACTGGCTGCAACCGTTGGAGAAGACGGAAGGCCTCGACCCGTCTTTGCGCATGGTTCTCGCGGCCACCGTCCAGAAAGCGGAGCAGGTCCTTCAACAGTAGGACGTTTTACGTTTTTGCATCTCAACCAAAAGAAAAGGCGTTCACCGGGGGTTACCATCTTATTTCAATTAATGAGGCAAGCGCAGAAGATCCAAGTCTTCGTCGGCATAGATCGAGAAAAGTTAGCATAAATCATTCGTCATATTTACTACTACCCCGTCGGCTACTCTTTTTGCTGCTGTGCAGCTTTTTCGTTTTGAGTCTTGCTTCGTTTTCAGCCTTCTTTCTGTATGTACATTGTCAGCTTCAAGTTCCGTAGCCAAGTCTTTTGACGTGTCATAGGGGCATAACTGAATGGCAGGATAGTACGGAGAACTCCGAAACCAATGCGGAAAAAGCACCTACAATTTATGTACGCGATCTCGTTGCTCCAGCGAGGTCTCCCCGGGGATCACCTCCTTTGCGGTACTTTTGAGCAGCTGGTGGAGCTTCTCGTAACAGGACTCCACGTTGGCGGCTTGTTTCCGCGACTCCTCGGACTGGATGACCAGGCTTTGGCTTCGTTCTGCGAGGTAGCGGGAAGAGCGCAGTGGCGCATGTAAAATGGCCGGCACTAGCGGCAACAGCGATTGCAGCGGTACCTTGAGGGTCGCCTTGGAGTTCACCCTATGCCAGCCACTTTAGCGATCACGCGTTCGGGGCGCCGTAGCGTCGAGTAGTTCATTTCAGAGAGGGGAAGAAGGGGGGGGAACGGACTTGTTTACATTCTGGCCCCCGGGACCACCTGACCGGCTGAAGGAGATTTCGCCGATATGACGCGGGATGGCGTTGTTATGAAAAGTCGCCAGCCATTCTCTTGCCGCCGCAAACTGCCCGTCGGTCTCGTTATCTCCATTACTGTTTCTGTTATCAGTGTTATTGATGGCAGCAGCGCGTCGGGAAGCAAAGGATCTTGCTGCGAAGGTGGGGCCCGAGGAGAAGGGCAGAAGAGGGGGAGGATGGGAAAAGAGCCGCCGGAAACCCTGGACCGCCATGGTTTGTAATACGGGGAGTTTTTGGGTCCTTTATGCTCCCCGGAAATTCGGTCGAATCAAAGGACAACGGTCAGTCGGCAGAGTAGGAAGTTGGAGTACAATGTACACGGTAATGGTTGTCTATACATGCAGTAGTTCCAGGTGACGGAGGTGCAATTGGGACATTGAATTAAGGCTGCGATACTAGCCAGTAACAAGCACGGGGATCACCCAAGAAACCCGAACTAGTCGGAACCAAGGACCCGTACGGTCAGGTAAATATTCAGTACCTACCTAGCCTGTTAGGTAGGTAAGGACTACCTCCGTAAGGTCCTTTGGATATGTCGGCCGCCATGCCAGGTTATCTACGATCAAATACAGTAGATACAAGAATTAAAAAAAATAAAATAAGAAAAAAAACAGAAGGCCGGACAGCCTCCGTTGACTACAACAACAGTGACACGCTCTTATGACGGGAAGTGCTCCGACCGCCGAGCGTGTTGGAGTCTGGACCTGACCGAGTGAGGAATTTATTCTTAGCTCCAAGCTGGCTTGACTAATAATTCCATTTGGAGGTTCCAGCAGTTCCAGCAGTTCCAGGAGAAAAATCCAGAGCACGCCTTGACCCGCCACTAAAAGTCTGGCTGGCCACTCATCGTGCCGTGTCGACCACCTGCCCGTCCCGATCAAGTCAAGCGTGGAAGTTATGCGAAGTTGACTTGCGCAAACTCTGTTTTTTCCCTCTTTTTCCTTTGTCCTTTTTTCTTTTCTTTTTTTTTTGGCTTTTTCTTTTTTCTTATCCTTTCCACCCATTCTCTGCCGTTCTGCCTCCCTCGTCATTTTCTGATTTTCTTTTCTCCATCCCATAAAAAAAATCAATCATAAAACAAACTAACCGCTAATCATTTCCTATCCACACCTGGGAAAATTGAAGTTCCCACTCGATAGGGCAGTCCCCTCTCCCATTTCGGTGTGTGTGTCTGTGTGTCCAACTTGTACTGTACATGTACAAGGACAAGTACAAGTTCATACATGTAAAAAAAGTAACCACACATTCACAACGTGACAATCTTCCAAGTCTCCTACCGACAAGTTGAGTTGGAGGGTTATTACTCCGTACAGACTACAGAGTCCTCATCAACCCTTGTGCATCATCCGATGATCCCGATTGACTGAGGCTTTCTTGACGAAGGTCCCGGTCTGCTCGCCTCATCGAGTCATCCTTCCTTAGTCTCGTTCCCGCCCGGCTACTAGATCTTTCGACGTCAATCCCCTTTCTTCCCTGGCTTGGATCGGCCATAGCTTCGGGTTTTTTCCTTTCTTATTTTTTCCCTCCTTCCTTATTTTGTTCCTGTCGTCTCCGGGTTGACCTTTTTCTTTTCCCTTTTTCCCCCCTGTCTCCGGATGTCAGTTGGGATTCATTCCCTCTTCTTCCCTTTCCTTTCACCCTCCTCTCTTGCTCTCTTGCCTTGGGGTTGGCTCTACGGAGTACACTTGTATTCCTCACCACCTCCTTTACCGCCCCGGTGCTCCAACGGTCCGGTTCTTTTTCCCAGATAGCCCCACCTTAGCTGTGTCGATTTTGAAATTCTCCATCTCGTGGCTCGTTGCGTGTTATTTTTTTTTTTTACTTTTCTTTCTTCTTCTTTTTCTGTTTTGTAGATGAATCGATTTTACACCCTTGGTCTACATGACGCCGAGTTCCCCAGATGAAGCTCTTCACTTCCGTGGCAAGACTCTGACTCCCGAGAGCCCTCGTCCGCTACACATCGCGGAACCGGCCAATATCCCGGTGCTTCAGAATCAAATGGACCCCGTTTTCAACGATACGTCGACCTACGAGACGTCGGGAGCCGCCGGTGGCAACTTCACCCTGGTGCCTCATCAAGATGGAACTTCCCCGGCCCCTCATGCAGGGTCCGCGCATGCAATGGATAACGCGGCTTCCTTGAGGGGTTCGGACCGACCACAACAGACACAAGGTAGCTTGCACTCTAGCTCTTTTCAGACGATGAATGGGACTCGGTCCTTTTCTTCCTTTACGGCCTCGTTTCCCCAGGCGTCACCTGCAGACCATTCTGCTCCTTTCATGGCCACTGCGACTCCATCGGGTGTCCAGACATCCGCAGCAAACTCTTCTCTAACGACTTTTCGTCCATCAGATCCCGCCACCTACTTAGCTCACCCCGTCCCCGATGTCCCTTCCTCTTCTTCCCACCCTCAGAGCATCCCTACTGCGAACGAGGTAGACCCTGCTGTCGCCAGCTGGACGGCCGCGCCGCCGCATCGCCTAGATACCCAGAACAGACCCGCTGATAATACTGGTGAGGATGGTGTGGACTTCCAGAACCTCCTCGATAATCTCCCCCCTCCCTCTACTGCCGCACCCCCTGCCCCTGCGGTGATGGAGATGGCACCCTCGTCTGCCAATGACGCCACTGCAGTCCCCCATGCAGCGTCGGACGAAGCCCTCCAATCTTCCCTGGGTCTTCCCCCCCGTCCCCCGCCCCAGGAGAAGCCCTCTATCCATCCCAATTACTACCCCAATGATGATATCCGTTCCTATCATCAACTGCCCCCTAATACCCCCAATACTTCCACTGCCTATCCCACCCAGCAAAGTAATTATCAGTCCGGCTTGGGAGCCCCTTCGTTGGTTGCTGCTGGAGCTCCCGGAACTTCTTCGGGGGCCAGCGCTTTACCCCCTCCTCCGGTCCCTAGCTTCCAACAATCTCCCACCACTTCGACGGATTCTCAGGAGCCGTCTACGTCGGGGGCCAAGAACGCGCGTGCCGATGGCAAGCAAAGTCGACCCATTAAAGGCACCGACGAAGACGCTCCGTGGGGTCCTGAGGTGCAAAAGAAATACGACGAATTTCTTCACAATGAGAGAATCTATGTCACGGAAGGCCTCTGGGATCGCTTCCCGTCGGGCTCTAGACTATTTGTTGGTCAGTACCTACCATTTGTCCCGTTGCTGGCATCGGGCAATGCATTAACGCGCCAGACAGGCAATCTACCAACCGAGCGCGTAACCAAAAGAGATCTCTTCCACATATTCCACAAGTACGGGAAACTAGCCCAGATATCGATCAAACAGGCCTACGGTTTCATCCAGTTTCTTGATTCTTCGGCCTGTAAGAAAGGGCTCGATGCAGAGCAAGGCGCGGTGATCAGGGGACGGAAAGTCCGTAAGTGTTCAACCAGACCCATTGGGACTACAAAGCGGTGTCCTTGTTTACTCACTCAATTCACATTAGATCTTGAAATTTCGAAGCCTCAACGGAACACTCGACCCGGGCCACCCGTGGCAGAATCATCCCGCGCTCCTCCCCCTCGTCGCTCGAGATCGCCAGAATTCAGTAGAAGTGGACCTCCTCCCGCCAGTCGCAACCCGAGACCGGCCGGAGACCGCTACGACAGACCTTACGAGCCGGGGAGGTTGCCGTTCAGTGACTTCCGTGACGAGCCTACCCATCGACGCCGCGATGATTACCGACCGCCTCGATCGCCCTCGCCTCCGCCCCGTGGGTTCCGAGGCCGCGACGGCTATCGGTCTCGCGATCGGACCCCAGAACGGTTCGATAGGCGGGAGAGAAGGCGTTCGCGGTCTCCATTTTCCCGAGATCGCAGGTATCGCAGTCTCAGCCCACGCGCGCGCTCTTACGATGGGGATGCGGACTTGCCCGTTCCTCGGCGAAACCCGAGAGATGTACCCGAAGTGCAGGTTCTGGTGTTGGAGGAAGTGGATCGGTTGGTTTTCCGTAGCCTGTTGGAGTTTTTCTGATGCTAATTCGGTCTCTAGCAATTTCATTTTTCAGGTTGAAAATGCCTTCCGCAACCGAGGCTTACGGGTCGACATTCTGGTGCTGGGGCCGCGAATCCCCCTCAATGCTGCGGTGCAGCGACAGATTTCTGAGGGTGTCCTCGCTGTGGTGAGACTTTCTCGTCCCAATCAGTTCTCGAGGAAAATTCCGCTGCAGGTGTTCGACCGTAGTGGCGGTGCGGAGAATGTCCGCTTCAATGGTCAGTTCTTATCGTTTTCCCTGTATGGGACAGTCTACGTTCCATTCGCTCACACGTTAGCAGAATACCCTGATGTCGAACCAAGCATTGCCGCTGAGATTGTGTTCCACGCACAGTCAGTGCAGCGTGGCGCTCCTCCAACTCCTTTCCCTCCTAATATTCCTTTCGCAATGCCACCATTGCCTCCTGCACCGATCCCACAAGCCCCAATGCCGGCGCTCTCCAACCCGCCCAACATTGCAAATATGATCACCTCCTTGGACGGACCTACTTTGCAATCACTTTTGGGTGCGCTTCAGCAGCGACCACCGGCCATTCCCACTGCGCAACAGCCGCCATTCCCTGCTGCAGCCAGTCCTCAGACTCCCGCGGACCTTGCCAGCCTCCTCAGCGCTGCCACTCGTCAGCCTGTACCGGCTGGTCCGCAGCAACCTCTTCCCCCTCAGCCATTCCCCATTCAAACCCCCAACGCACCGGTGGTGTCAGATCCCAATCTGCTCTCACTGTTGACCAAGGGCCTCGGAGGACAACAACACCAGAATCAGGCTTCCGTCGCGCCCCATGTACAAAACATCATGAACCAACTGGGCAAGTGGAAGCAATGATTTTTTTATGACGAATTTTTTTTTCTCTTTTTCTCATCTATCTCTTTATCTCCGTCTCTTTGTTACCCTTCTCATCTTCTGTGGATTCCAGTCATTTGCACAATATTGCGGTGTTGGGCGTTTGATTTACGGTCGAATTCTCTCAGGGCGTGGTTTTGGGCCATCGGGAAATGGTAATGACGGCCATTTGGGTTTGCTGTGCTTTTTTCTTATTTACTTTAACCATCGGTTGAGCGAGCGAGTATCTGCAACAGGGGTCTGTCTCATGGTTTTTTCACTTCTCATGAATCTTTGACACACCTGCACAATAGATATTCAGGGGATTATCATGGTTTGCATTGCGGTTCCTTACATGTTCTTTGCGATTCATCAGGCGCGTAATGGTTAGCGGAGCAATGGCGAAGGCAATTGATTTTGATACTTGATCCAGACCGTAGTATCCTTTGGAGCGTGGAGTAGAGCCACTTGATTGCATTATGAATGGAGTGTGGTATTGTACAGGAACCTGTCCGGTCTATGGGAACAATCTTTTCTCTTTTCACCCTTCCCCGTTTCCTACATGTTCAACCTTGTTCATCTCGATCCCCGACCCTGCGCTTTCAGATCTTGAACTTTTGCCGCATCCTCTTGCTTGATCCGTTCGATCGTCTTGTCGCGGTTATATTCCATCACGCGTTTCTCCTTGAAGTACTTGACCTGTTCAAACAGTATGTCAGTACATAACATATCATGGACTCCATATATAGCGGATGGTAAAAGCAATGATGAGATAGTGTAGGAGTTGATAACCAGTTCAAACCCCGCAGGGCCAACGCTGGAGGAGTTGCACTTACCCACGTCTGGGAACAAGCCGTCTCGAATTCTGCAATTTCCTTGCCACATCTGCGACGCGCTTCTTTATCATCCTTGATGGCGTCTATGATATTGTTGTCGTCGAGACAGGAGAAGAAGAGATCACGACCCTCCCAGCAGCGCTTCCGCGACGACCGGTCCGGAGCTATGCGGCCACCGTCGGAGGCAGTTTTGGGCGCGGAGGAATCGGAGGACCAAGGCAGCCAACCCATTATGAACGATTTCGACGAAGAGGGCAACACGAGGGGGAGAAATCCGGCGGAGGTGACGGAAGGCGCGAAACGGAAATGCAGCAGCTCCGCGGTGTTCGGCGGTCATGCATTTCTTGGCGGCGGTGCTTTTCCAGTGGCGCTAAACCACTTCGTCTTTCCTTGCTTGGCCTTTCTCCATCGCGTTCTACCTCCTCCGACTTCATCGTCTTCATCTATTCCGTCATTTCTAGAATCCGGTCGCTGAGTTCCCAGTCTTGGAACTTGGCTTCTATATACCTCGTCCTTCCAGTCCTTCGCTCTTATTCGACGCAACCCCTCCAGGGTAGGGCGAAATCACCCAACCTCCGCGGAGCTTCGAAGCCCACCACCGGTCTCTTTCTCGCTCTCCACCCCTCCAGAACACCACAACGGATCCCCTTGAATAGATCCCACGTCGGGTCTACACAATAGTTCATGCCCCCGCGCCGACGTCCTCCTCCGGCGGGGGCCCGAACAGAGCTTCCGCCGCTGAAGATCGTGCGAAAGATTCTCCTACTCCAGCTGGCCTATTATGCCTCCGCAACTGCCTTGATTCTATTCACGACTCTGGTATACGGTACGGCGTTCTCGCTGAACCTCGTTCTCAGCTGGGATGCATTGCGAGGAGACACCACTCTCGGCTGGATGCTCGGGCTAGTATGGATGCTGAATAGCGGAATTGGGTGAGTTGTTCCGTTGCTACATTCAGTTATGGTTGGCCACGCGAGCGCAAGCTAACTTCTGAACCCACGCACAGGGCCATTTTCCTCCTCGTGCTCGTCGCCCGCTCCAAGCTCATTCCCGATTTCGCTCTCACCCTGCATTTCCTACATCTCATCGCGACCACCCTCTACACGCACTCGCTTCCCGGCAACTGGCTTTGGTGGGGTCTCCAGTGCGCCAGCGCGGCCCTGATGACATTCGTGGGCATGTGGGCTTGTCAGTGGCGGGAGCTCAGACCCATCAGCTTCGGTGGAATTTCAGGACAAGCCACCGGCAACGGGACCTCTGGGTCCCAGGCCGCCGAAGGGAGCTCGTCTCGAGGACGCAACCAGGGTAGTGACGAGTATGAAATGGCGGAGATGAAGGGCGCTGGCGAGCAGAACGTTTAACTTTCTTTTCTCTTTTTCGTTCTGATTTTCTTATTCTGTACTTGCCGATGACCTGCATGCGCATTTATATTGCATCAGCTTCATGTATACCCTAGCTGTATTGGTCTTTGTATAGATGGCGTTGTTTTCTTTTCTTTTCTTTTCTTTTTTTTTTTCTTTTTTTTTCTATCTTCTTGTGACGACGTCTCTTTTCTTCCTATCTTACTTGATGCTGGGATTCATGTTCTTTTAAACTCGATGTTTCTACTATCACTTTATCATTATATACATGCGGGTTCATGGACTTTATGTTGATAATACCGATCAATTTAGATATATATAAAGTGCAATCTATACTTCCAATTCAACAAATGCAGACCCATCTAAATTTTGATTACATCTCCTGCCAATACATTGATTAGGGCTATCTGTCTATGTACTTCACCCACCAGGCATCCATATTCATGGTTACTGGAAGCCTTCCATAAAAAAGATCTACATCACAGCCTACCCATTCACCACTCTAGATCTTGACATCATTTCTTGTGAATCCGTCAGGAAAGTCACCACCATCAGTGAAACCCTATATTCACAGATCCCAGCCTGAGAGTGGGCATAAAGAATCCCCCCCCCCCCCCCCCCCGCTCCTCTCCATCCCTAGTCCTGTAAATATTTTCCTACCTTCTATCGCCCTTGTGGAAGGTCATAAAAAGAACGATTTGCTTTATATATGTCTTTCCTATACTCGTTCTTCGTCTATCTGCTTGGGACAGATCATTTCGTACCTTGCCAGTACCACATGCAGATATCGGTCTACTCAAGGTGCACAATACAGAAGTGGGCATAAAGGAAGCCTTGGTTTTGTTCCTGTCTTCTCAGAGAGACCTTGCTTTCTCGAATTGCCAACATGATAACGGCTTCTGCCGAAGACTCCCCAAGGCGCAGAACACGCGCAGCATGTTTAGAAGAGCTAGCTATTTCCATCACCATTCTTTTGCTGCCAAATACAAGCAAAGGTGCTACTAGGAGTTTGGGATTGGTTCCGCGCTGACCGTTACCGCCACTGGTACGGTCAATGCTACGATCAGGTAGGCCAAAAAAAAAAAAAAAAACATTCATACTCACTTCCGGAGATTGCCAGCGATCACGATCATCCACTCCACCAAAGAATCATCCCCTCAAACACAGTTTGTACCTTTAAGCACCGTTGCCTTTGAAAGATTCGTGCTCCGCGCGGAGGCCCGCTTCAGCAGAGATGAATTCCTTAAGAAGAAAGATACTGGAGGCAAGTTCAACGCAGATGGGTTCTGATAGTAAGCCCGATTCCACCTGATCCCAGCCAGGTGGGCTCAACAGAGGATACTCCTGAAAATACGGCCCAGCATATACTCCGGTTTTTGCAACACACGTCAAATGAGGAATCGATCATACTACAAGTTCAAGAGCTCGGGATCAGGTCGATGACCAAATCAGGACCTATCTACCTAAGTAATCTCTCTTTGTACACATCTGAAATTATACAATGAGCGCCGCTAACCTATATTCATACCCAATATCTTGGCTTGAGAGTACCTCGCGCAATGAATGATGGCTCGAGGTTTACCTCAGCCCTGACGCGGCAGTATGGATCACAAATCGCGAGGCACTAGACGTGCTTGATGATTCCAAGCAAATCACCAAGGATAGCTATACGACCAGCCCGTTTATAGATACGACGCGCTTTTTGGTTTTCCTTGATCTTATTGAGCTCAAGTCATCGCATGAGGCTCCTGCAAAGGAAATCCGGCAAACCGCTGCCTTTCTTATCGCGGCTTTCAGGGGTTTCATAGATCTGGCCAAAGAGGCCGGGATTGACTTGGCCAAGAGCCCCATGCCTGTTCTTGCCTCCATATGGTACAACAGCAACGTTTGGGCATTCGATGTAATAGGGCTGTGCAAGACTCAGAACGGGCCCTATGAATGGTGATGGGGACATAGATACATATGGCGAGAGAAATGAGGACAACGAAAGGAATTTATTCGCACAGTTCCTCAAATGGCTGTTTATCGACATCGTGGATAAGAGATACTCGTTGGCGTGATATCTATTGTCAATCGACACACGCGCAGCAAAGGGCGCGAAGCTTAGTTGAAGAATCCCGTGCCGGTGTAAACTGAGCTTCGAGAAGATGCATTCGATCTTGCCAAGGCAGAAAGTCATCCTTGGAATTGAACAAGCACTGCACCCGATTGCCCGGACAGAGCTCAAGCATCAACTAAAAGAAAGACGACGAGTCCACGTCTCCCAAGAAAGGAAACCGACATTGGATCAGACCTCAAAATCATGTGAAGGTTCTATCAGTTCTTCAGGTAGGGTGTCCTAGAGATATAGTTGGCTCCTATCGAATTACCAAGTTACAAAAGCCTAAAAGGTAAGCGATCTTTCTTCTATAAGAAATGCAGTTTTATAATTAACTTGTCGAACTAGAAGATACTGGAAGTATCTCCTAACGCCGATAATCCGAGGATTATGATACAGGATCTGATCCCAAGTGAGAAAGAGGACGAGCCTGTCTTTGAAGAGCTATTGACCGTAGGTCAGCTCCGAAGAAAATTCGGTAGCCAAAACGAAGTGGCAAGCATGAGTCGTCGTCTTCGAGTGATATATCATGTGCGATGATATTGAAGAAAACATACTCTTGGCTCACGCAAAGAAAGTGGACTTGACTCCAAACAATACATCCTTTTCTTCACCCCATGGACCAAAGCAAAGCTTGCATTGCACCCGAAGATCTTGCAGTACAAGAACAGACACGACTTATAATGCATGAATCGGGATTCAGCAAAAGAAAATCGGAGGAATGTACATTAGTACATCAACCCCCCTTTCTGAATGTGGACTAGTCACGAAAGACAAGTATACGCACGTTGCCAGGCGTCTTATGTTCGTTTCTACAACCACCGATTTCATATTGCATCCGGCATTTTACTAGTGCTCTGTGGCTCTTGCTTCAATATTTTGATAGTGGGCGGACTGAGATCTTTTTCGACGAGTGTGCTTTCTATGAGGATGATCCTTTTGTTCAAATTTTGATCGTTACGCTAAACGACCATGCTTTGACTCTACAATCAACCCTGTCTGGTTTCCTTCGTTTACCTGGACCGGAGCTTGAAGCAATCCAATCGTTCTTTCTCGAATTGGAAGATCATACTATGGAGAAGGAGATATTCTTCCTCGATTCCTTGTTTACGGGAGATGGATATATCCCGGGTTATCGTGTCCTAATCAAAAGAAAGTGCTCCGCATCCAGATCCGTTAGAAAAGCATACATCGTCATACCAATTGTTACGATTCGGGTATTGAAGCAACCATAGTTGATATGTGTCAACATATGCCTCTCTTGAGTCTTTCATAAACAATGCAAAACCGAGATACCAGAATGGCTGGGTCAACAAGAGAACCCGGTCCAAGCCATTGAAATTGCTAATGGTCACCAACTATGCATGTTGATAAAGAGGGTCCTGCAGCATACTTCTCATGCAATTGCCAGCCAGGGTACAATCTGGAAACAGTATTCGCCAAAAGAAAAGTGATCTCCATGGCTCCTTCTGCAGACTTTCAGGGATATTTGTCATTGTCTCTAAGAGTCGTGATCGAGAGGTCTGATGAAACACGGATTGGGAGCTCATATACGTTCGGAATACTTGCATCTGAAATTGGTCCTGACAGGAACCCCATCAGGATACTGCACGACAGCATCGGATATACACAACCTTCGAAATACCATTTCCAGTCACTGGAACAGGAAATGTAGCCATGTGGAGAGACTGTGGATGGCATACCATACAACCAGTAACGCTATCCACTTGGCGGTTGTGTCCCTGGGCAGAATTGACCAGATTATTGTGGGATGATTATAGGACATGCTACGGAGCAGTCGATGAGAACAGACTTGCCGAACAACCGGTACATGCAACCGAGCTTGCATCTGCTTCCAAGATGGATCTACATTAGGACAGATTTCTCGAGATCTGAGAGGTCGTGCGCTTACTGGTGGGCATGTCCGCGCTAAGGCCTATCGTCTGTTTGCCTTGGTTCTAGCACAGACATACGAGTCGAGAATACTAACGTTGGCGGTACTATTCTTCAGTGGTCTAACGGAGAATAGGACCCTCTGCAGCACCCCCAAACTAACGTTAGTCGGTGGCTTGATGGATACATAAAGGATCTTAGGCCAGATAAAAGATTTATTATCCAAAAGACGTTGATGGAGACAGTGAACCCTCTCAGTGACGATCCTCACCGAATCATATTCCTATGCACTGGAGACGCCATCGATGCTGGATACGAGAGTGCCACCTTTCTGTGTGATGCACCTGAACGGGCCTTTCTGCTGACCTATCGAATGCGAGGACAGGGCCAGGGACAGAGCCAGAAAAGGGAACACAGCGGCAGATCCAGCAGACTCAGCAGCTACCCATCCATCGAGTATATCAATCGCATCATGCCGTCCATAATGGATGCTAAATAAATGATGGGCATTATCCATTACGCCGAAATAATCCGACTAGTGCTATCGCATTAACAATGCGATTGTGCCCATGGTGTAGTACATCCAGCATCAATTGGTCTGGGACAGGGATGAAAAGTATACGCACTGAAACCCTTGGAGACCCCAGTCAAGGCGCATGATTAATGGTTGGAACATTAGGAGAGAGCCTTTGTTCTGCCGTCATAGATACATTCGCAGCCTCGTCTTACCCGGACCGTCATCCGCTCGATACAACAATATCAAGCGGCTAACTTCGGTCGAGAGATACATCAGTATTTTTTAGCAAGGCGATTCGCTGCTTCAAACGAAGAAGCCCCTTCATTGAGCAAGGCAAGAACCGAGGTTGCGACCTAAATATGGCTTTGATACAATTGGATTTTGTCCAGTTGCTTGATACTCCCATATCAGCAAAGTTTTCGAGACTTGCCACGAACCATCTCAAGGTCTTCATGCACAAACTCATCGTTCTGGCATTAGTATGTCATTGGTATGTCATTGTTGCTAGGATCCAACAGCACAGTATACGAACTTTTAAAAGCATTGGGGAAAGTCAAGACCCTAATCATACCTATAGCACCCGATAAGCACTTGTGGACGTGGCCAGTTCTTTGTCTACCAAGGCTAAAAAGGCCCTGGAAAGCTATAAGCTTTATCAACGACGTATATCTATCCGTGATAACTACGGCCTGCTAAGATGGATATACCTCTCTTTTGTCCAACAGATCATTTGAATGGACCCACGTTATCACAACTGCTATATAGAAGCTCTTCCCAACTCAAGGGAATTTGATCCAAAGTTCCTGCGCCAACTATGCTTCGTGCAGAATCCTTGCACAGTCATTAGTTGCAGTCAATTATAGCTATTCAACCCTTTTCAGCATATCTATATGAACCTCCGACAGCCGTTGAGACGACCAGAGGCAAGAACGCAATCCAGGATAGTCTATCTCCTTGCCCAGAGGGAGCACCGCATGATTAATCGCGCCCATAAAGAGGTGCAAAAAGGCCACACCAGCTTATGATGGCCCGTTATGCAAGAGGATACTATGCAGAGCCTTCACAGATCACCCATATCATTTCACGCTATTGGAAGAAAGCTACGACAAGATTATCAATTTCGTGGGACTTGGAGAATTCTGAATCGACTGAGCTTCGAAGACATACAACTGGTTGTTCAGGGTTACCCGAAAGCCTAGCATCTAGATGAGCTAGTCATTCTAACGCAGCCAAGAAACAATAGACAGCGTCTGTCGCTGGGCCAGTGCTCCGCGCCATGTTGAACCCCGGCCAAGGCATGCAAGGATGATATGAGACATGCCTGTGCCAACGAGACTGCAGACTCTACGGAACTATAATGCACAGTCGCTTAACATGTCCAATACTTGACAAAAACAGAAACCAGAGTCACTTTTCTGGAGCCAGACGGCTACAGAGAATTCCCGATGAAGAATTAGAGACCGCTCACCCGGAACCAATTCAAACAAGTACTTCCTTGGCTGAATCTGTGGATGTCATTGATTCTTTATTGCACAGCGTTGTGATTGTTTTTCGGAGACCCTGACCGATGGCCTACGTCGACATCTGACGCCATCGCTGAGGTAGAACTTTCTCTTCAAACCACAGAAGTCTGATGCTATCTCCAGGGAAATGTCTCAGCAACAATCCTATAACCATTCGGAAGGAAGCCAGAATTCTCAAGTTCACTCACCCATCTGTTAAATTGACCAAACAGTTTCGATACCTAGATGCCTTCACACACTGGTTGAACCGCAGGTCCTACGATGGAGAGTTGATCAGCCATCTAAGCGTGGAAAAGATCATAGTGGACAGCAAGTTCTTACTTGCAATGAAAAAAAGTCCTCTAATTCAAGGACACTGGTAGAGAAGTCGACTTTGACTCCCTTGTGCTAGATATACAGGGCTTTTCGTGTGAAATCGAGGAACATTCCAAGTTTAGGTTCAATGACTGCCACCGCCGGTTTTTCCAGTTCCATCTCGAAGTAATCAAAGCCAATTTCGCACACTGAGGATGCTATAGAAAGGACCTTACTATCATGACATCATACACTGCACAGGCTGTCCGAATCAAGCAGAGCCTATACAGGATGGTCCAGGAGTCTTCTTCCAATGGATCAGATGCCGAATGTGTGAACCGCCGATTCCATGCAAGGAAAGGAAGCAAAGATAATCATTTACGACTGAGTGATCCCAGAATTTCAGATTTCCTGGCATTCGGTTCCTCGAATTCCAATGCCGTTTCGAGATAAAAATCTAAAAGCTATGTAGCTTACACGTCCGGGCAAGCTCTGGCATACATGTGCGGCGCCCAGCAAGGAACTGGTGCTACTATTCAGGCCGTGTACGGCATCGTTTCTGATGGGATCCATTGGCTCCCTATGAAGTTGATTCGCGAAAAGCTCTCCATTTCAAGCGATCTTCACAATAACGAATCCATCTGAGCTTCGTGCCGTCTAAAAGTTCATCGACTGCGATATCAAGTTTTCCAAAGCAGCCCCCAGTCATATCTTGATTGGCGATGCAGACAAGCAACAATGTACTCTTCAACATGGGCACAAAGAAAATCACGGTGACAGGCGCTGGAATCTCAGATATTTGCAGGATTGGGAACGAATATCCAACAGAACGTCCAAGAAATTGTGCAGAAACGTCTACATCAAGGCTTTATACATATTTCACTCTGATGGAGAGATATGAAGGACGGTTGAGCGCAATACCGAGTCTAGTCCAGTCATCGTCTATTGGTGCGTTGCAACTGACCTTGAGCCGGCAGAGGGATCTATGTTCCAGGGTATTTGAAAGGCATAAGAGAATACCACGTCGATCAACCGCCTACGAATGACAACAAAGCCAAAGAAATACTCGTTTTCCCAGACAATAGTAACCATACTACTTGCCCTCACACTCATCCTTGCAATATCTAAAAGAAAGCAGATTTGCAACACAAGATCACGCTTGTCGCTGAAAACCTTTCATGCTTCGCTGGGGACCTATTGAGGCGGAAAAAGCAAGCCCTACCGAACAGTGCCGACATCTGATTCCTACCTCATTGCTTCTGGATAGACCTGAATGGGCACAACGGGAACACCCTGCATAGACCAATCTATGAGACTATGCCGCTCGGAAATTCGAGCGCAGACATACATACCTAGGGCAACTAGGTGAGTTATCAGATGCATCTAGAGATGCGTCAACATCGCTCCCAGAACAGACTGCCTGTGGGTTTGAATCGAGCAACTCCTCATAGGTCATCCGAGGTACGAGTCTAATTCTGATGGATCAAGTCACTAATGTCCTCGCCAATGCCCCTCTTGCCTCTTTTAGATCATGAGAAAACACGCAGTATCGCGGTCTGATATACTCTCATACTCATCCTAAGGCCAGTCGATGGCAAGGCTCTTAAAGTTGAGGTCCACGGTACATTAACAATGCAGCTCTATTCGCGCTGTGAGACGCTGAGAGTTGTGCCTTTGGAACACCAACACTAGTTGAAATCGCAGTAGATCCGCAAGAAATTCGGCGCTGGAAACATCGAATAATCTAATCAATACATCCAGAGTGAGACTACAAGCCGCCATTGACCAATCCTCTCAACTATCAAAAACATACGGCCCACGGTAGAATAGAGAGCTTTGAATGAAAAAGCGAGTCACGAGCAACGTAGAAGCAAACAGACGATCAAAGTTGCGAGGTCCGTCTTGGACACAATTGGCGGCTTGCACAGGACCTCCGGCATTCGGATCGCGAGCGATTGGATGCATCGCGAGGCCATTGCTCGTAGCTCGGCGACTTGGCGCTTGGTGGAAGGGACCATTTCGGCGGACACACTCGAGACGCTCCTTATTTCCATCATGCCGAATCTTTCTGACGAAGAGCTCGCAGCTCTTATTGAGGAGCTTGCCACTCGGATTCGTGTCCTTCAGGGCGTTGTCGCAGCCAAGGAAGCCGAAGCCGAAAAGTTGGAGGACGACAATCAGTATCTGATTCAGAAAGTCGTTGACCTACGTATTGAAAAGCGTGAAATCGAAGACGATCTTTACGCTGTCTTGGAGGAGCTCGAACACAACCACAGTTCCAGATTTAGCACCCAAGGAAGATGTGAAAGACGAGATCACAACCCAAGCATAACGCCAGATAGAAAAGTGCGAGGTAAGCAGATGGTAGCAACAGGGACGCACTTCTCACGAGTTATTATTAATATTGACCAGTCACTCTCCTCGAGGTGAAACCCGTCATCAGATCATCTATCCTTCAGAGTCAAATCCAAGCGCAAGAAAGAGGGCGCACAGATGATCGCCTGGGTCAAGAATGATATCGATGCTCTATTAGGCAAGCTACATCCTTCGAGTATTACAACCCACAATACCAGGACTTCGACGGCAAGTACATAACAATACCAAAGGTGTTCAAACAGCTGGGGAACAAGCATAACTATCTAGGCAACCCTGGCAGTGCATATTCAGCTTGTTCATAGCATTGGAACACCGTTCGAAACATCACCCGACAATATAATATTCTATATTCAGACCTTGAAACATCCTGCTGACTGGCTGTCCGATCCTGTCTCTCTTTCAACGATAACATGTCGACCAAACAAAAACAATGGAAAATGAATGCGGCCTACCCCATTACATTGGATATGTATCATCGCACCCAGATCACCAATGGAGGCTTGTTTGATATCATACCCCTACTGTGTGAAGTTGGCAAGAGTCAGTGATTCAAAGCACTAGGTACGTCACAGATTGTGATCATCCCACCCATCTTTCGAACAGATGCCATGATTGCTCTTGGTGGACCCTACGTGCTCAACAATTCCCCAGATCACTACCTGTCGTGATTGCGGCGAGTGGTAGGCCCTTAATCTGGCGAAGAACAGAACGGTCAGACGCGATCGCCTCCCTCGTGGCCCACCAGTGGTCGTCTACGACAAGCACGGCGTCCCTGGCATCGCGGCCGCACAGTTTTACTATGCGTTGTGTGGTGAAGCACTTGGACGAAAACTTTACATGGTTGCTGAATGGCAATGTTCGTCGTAACGCCAAGTACAGTCTTAAGGTGTGGACCGGCATACTACCACTTATGACGAGCTTGGTTGAGGTGATGAAGATGATTGACATTGTCGGGGCGTATCTGCTGGCAAGCAGTAGGTTGCTCGAATAGCTCGAACGCATGGGACGCGAGCACGCGGGTGTTCTGAAGAAGGTTGAAGAGCTCATTGAGCATGCCCAAGGGCAGGGTGTGATCCTAGTGGATCAGAATCAAGTCCTTGAAGAACTTATAGCCAAGAAAGTCGACGAAGCCGCTATACCATACGACCAACTACTCGAAGGAAGGTATGGTGACTGTTGCTCTACAATCCACACAGGACTGAAGCATGAACGGCACGGGGGCGTTACCTTAGCTTCTAGTGACCACCACGTACAGTATACTGCCGTCGAAGCTACCACACAACGCGCAACCGGTCAGCGGAAAACCCGACGGAGACAAGCTCGACATCTAGAAGACACTGAGCCTCCAACTCTGGATGATGATGTCCGTCGTTTCCCGAACCCGGCTCAAGCCATCATGCAATCGCTTCTACCATCGGATCTCTTACCTTATTCCGCTTTAAACAGCATCCGGGATATCATCGATGACTATCAATCAAAAGGATGAAAACTCCAATCATACCGAGAACAAAAGCTCCTTTCTAAAAGCAACGCAACTTGTTACCTCCCTTGCCGGGCTGGCCCGTTTCCTCCTTTCATGCAGTTTGAGCAACTAGTTAGCAGCCTTTTCGTCGAAGTCAAATGCACCGAGGCCATATAATATACGCCAATACAATCGCCCAAGCCAACAGCACCCACCATCAGACCACATTGGTCAGCGAATCCAAGGCTTCGCGGAATACGCCCCTGGAACCGGGTGAAGATAAGCGCGAGAAAGTCATGGATGTGTCAATTTCAAGTTGTTCTGGGAAGATGAAGATGGAGGCCAGTTAGGAGCGAGTTCGCCGGCATCCGATAGCCTGTTCTAGCTTGTCAAGGAGGCCTTGAACGATGTCTGGGAAATGTATACATAATCCTGTCAGTTAGCTAGGTATTATTCGGCCTGGGGGATACTAGGTACTCCGGTGACGTCGTACGGATATTCAATATTCATATCATCTGAAAATTCATAAAATGAAGTATAAGATCCATTGTCAGACCAATGCCAATCTGCATCTGTATTGCAGATAGCATCTATGAAACATCCCATTTCATTCCACCTAATACAAAGAACAACACCATTATAAACGCCCCCAAGCCGCTACAAAAGAAGCAGAATCCCCGAAATAGAACCCCATACAAAGAAAAGATCAACCTCGCCTAGCACAAACATACATCAAACCGAGAAACCCTACAAAGCCTTAATACCCTGAAACACCTTGTTCCCCTTCAACTTCTCATCCGCAGAGACCAGATCACGCATGATCTGACGCTTCTCTTCAACGCTCAAGCCCTCCTTGCCCGGGGCCTCGATTTCGGCTTTCCATTTCTTCAGCATGGATTTGAGAAGCGCGCTGCCTTCTTCGATCTCCTCCGGAGAGTATTTGTCGATGGCCATGGCGGATTCATCTTGGTTTTGGGTGGAGTCGGACGTGGTGAAGTCTTCGAGTTCTTCGGCCTTTTGTCGCGCCATGTTGACGACTTTGTCCGGGAAGCGGACGAGTTCTGCGACGTGGATGCCGAAGGACTGGTCGCAGATTCCCGGTTCGACGCGGTAGAGCAGGGTGACTTGGTTGTTGCGCTTTTCCTTCTCGTCGGTGGTGGTGGTGTTGTCCGTCGTGCCGTCGCCGATGAAGGCCACTACGTGCAGGTTCTTGACTGAGCCAGGGTATCGGTCCGCGAGGGCAGTTAGCTCGTGGAAGTGCGTGGCGAAGAGGCCGAAGCAGCGGATCTCGGTGACGATGTGTTCGGAGATGGCCCAGGCCAGACCGAATCCATCGTAGGTGCTCGTGCCGCGACCCAGTTCGTCGACGATGATGAGCGACTCGGAGGTGGCGGACTTGAGGATGTTGGAGGTCTCGAGCATCTCCGCCATGAAGGTCGAGACGCCTTTGAGTTGCGAGTCGCTGGCGCCCACACGGGCCAGGATGCAGTCGAAGATGGTCAGCTCCGCCTCAGTGCAAGGCACGAAGCAGCCGGTCTGAGCCATGAGCGCGATGACACCGATCTGTCGGATGTAGGTCGATTTACCGCCCATGTTGGGACCGGTGATGATGAGGAAGGACGACTCGTCGCGGACCAGGGCCACGTCGTTGGTGATGAACGAGATGTCATCCTGCATTTCCATACAGGGGTGGCGCGCCTCCTTCAGCACCGTGTTGCCCGTGCCTCGCGGGTGCATCTTCGGGCGCACGTAGGCCGTCGGCGCGTGGACGGAGGCATGTGCGAAACTCACAATGACATCCAGGTGCGCGAGGACCCCGGCGAGCTGCTCCAGGACGGGGCAGTACGACGCGGCCACGTTGACCACCTCGTTGACCAATCCCGTCTGGGTGCGGTTGTAGTTCGACGACAGCTGGTCATGTTCCCGGCGCAGCGTCTGCATAGTCGAGGTGGTGAAGTACACGCCGTTCTTCTGCGTCGAGCATTCCTGATACTGTCGCTTGTTGCGGATGCAGCCCGCCTCGTTGCGGGTCAGTCGGAAACACCAGCCGTGCACACGGTGGTTCTCCAAGAACAACTTTTTGTCCATTTCTTGGTCAAGGTCCTTGGACACTGTGCGGTGCTCCACGTACATGTCGTGTCGCAGCTTGTCCAGCTTCTTCCGGATCACGCGCAGGCCCTCGTCGAACTCAGGCTTAATGATGAACTCGTGGTTCTCCAGCGCGGCCAGATCGACCGTCGTCTCCACCATCTCCTCCAGCTTGGCCAGACTGTCCGAATGACCGCGGAGTTTCGTCGTGTACTCCGTCTCCAGCGGCGTCTGATATTCCTCATCCATGACATTCTCCAACGAAGAAACAAATCCGGGCAACCGGATAGCAACCTGGTAGACGCGCACCACGTCTTCCAAGTTCGCCTGCTTGCGCTGGAACCGCTTCGCCAGGCGATACAGGTCAGGGATGGAACGCAAATGCTCCTCCTGCATGGTCTGCCGCAGCTCGGTGTTCACAACGAACGCCTCCACCAGCTGCTGTCGCTTCTCAATCTCCGTCAGATCCATCAGCGGCTGCTTCAACCACTGGGCCAGCAACCGGCCCCCAACGGGCGTCTTGCAATTATTCAGCAGACCGAACAGACTCATCGACTTAGACCCGTCCCGCGGGCCCGGCATCAGATTCAGCGCCCGTAGCGCCGACGCATCCAACTTCATAAAATGCGACAAATCATGCTGATACAGCTGATACTGGCCGAAATTCGTCGCATCCGACATAACCCCGAGGTACTTGATCAGGGCCGACGCAGAGCCCATGGCCAGCTTCAGCTCCGTCTGCGGCAACGTCCCAGCGGACCTCTCATCGCGCAGCAAACGAGTCAAATCCTGCTCGATATCCCTAACCCCGAAGTCCGCCACGGGGCGTTCCGAAATCGCAATCCCACAACTATCCGCAATAGTCCGGATCTTGCCCAGCTCGGCATCCTTCCGACTCGCATCCACCTGCACCAGGCACTCTTTCACGCCGAGCTGAATCACCAACGACTCAAAGTTCGAGTAGATATCATTGTCCAGGAACTCACTCACACCGAGCTCCCGGACACTCGCATCTGCAAAGCACACACCGACACTCCGCGCCTCAGACGCCTTAGCCGAGATCTTCACGGCGAGGATGATCGGCGCCGAGTCCATATGACCCAAGCCCGCGCCCACACTCCCCAACTCATCCTCCACGTCCTGCAAATTTCCCGGACTCGCCTGCTTAACGAGTTTCCAGTGTCCTTTGCCGGTGCCGACAGAGCCCCAGATCTCGACCCGCCGGTTAAGTCGGAAGAGGGCCTCGCGGAGGAAGTTGCGGAAGACGGTCACGCTCATCGTCACGGAGGGCAGGCCGCCGGTATCGCTGCGGCCCAGGTTCCGGAGCACCGAGGTCGTCTTGTAGACGGTGCGCGCGATAAACTCGGCCTCGGCGCCGTGGGCGGAGTACCAGTCGCCACGGTCGAAGACGCGGATCGTCTCGTCGGTGGCATCTTGGGAGAGGGAGCGGTAGAAGCGGATGAATCCGACTTCGTCGTCGACCTGGGATTTGCCATTCTGGTTAGTAAATGAGGTATGTGACAGAGTTCGGTTATGCATACCCTGAGATCTGGCCTAGAAGACATTGTGCCAGAATATGAGAATTTGGAGAGAAAGATGAAGAGTAAGGAGAGAGAGATGAGCTGGATGCAGCTGTGTACTCGTAGCAAAAGGTCGGTCTTGGCGCGTCACGGGACGCGCCCAGTCACGTGAGTACGCGTCGCGCATTAAGTGGCCGCCGTAGACATACAATTTAACTACGTAAGGTGGAACGATATACAGGACAGTTAATTTAGCATAACCGGAATGTGATTATGGTATCTATCTATGCTGAACAGTTCGCTAGCAGATATGTCGCTAATGGTGGTGGTACATGTACATGATAACGCCGAACAAATGCAATGCTAATGCCGGGAAGTATAGGAAGCTTCACGGATGACATCCAAAACGAAAGATCCAAGACAGCGAAATACTTCAAGCACCGGAAACCGGGACCGTCTCTCCCGGTCCGATTTTCAATTGAGACACCTTTGCCCCAATCTCCTTGGGGTTGACGTCGGAACACGACTTCAACACCACCGACTTGATATGATTCACGGTGACGAAGTTGACCCATTGACCAGCAATGTCGGGCCGCGACAAAATCTCCAAACACACCTCCACCTCCTTCTCGGAGATCGGATTCCGTACGGAGTCCTGCACGTTCTGTACGATCATCCCCAGCTGGAACGGCTTCCGCTGCGCAGCCACCACCGCCGAGGGACCAGTCCCCACGTAACCTGCCGGTCTCAACTGGGAGAGCACGCCGACCACCTCCTCGGTCCGCTGCGCCGCCGCTCCACGCATGATCATCTCCTTCGACGGCGGCGGCGGCATCTTCGACTGCCGCAAGGCCTTCTCCTTGATGCGATCCAGCAGCCCCATTTTGCGCGACGTCGTGGCGGATTGGGTCTTCACGGGGGTCTGTGTCTCCTGGGAGTCCGTCGTGCGCATCCTCTCCGTCTTCAATTTAATCACCCCGCCCTTCAAATCCTGCAACCGCTGCTGCCCCTTACGGAACGTCGACAACGGCGCCAGCGACTCATGAATCACCGACGAGCCCAGCGTCCCCATAAAATCGACCCGGGACTCATCCCCGCCAGCTGCATCCAGCGCCTTCTCCCACAACGACTCCACAGCCTGCTCGAACTGCACCTGCAGCTCAGTCTCGTTGACGGGATCCACGCGCCCTTCCTTCTTCGACATCCTCTCCAAACACACCTTTCCCAGTCCGTAATTTGCCAACCGAAATCGTGGGCCCGTCGTCGTCGACTGCTGTTGTAAATGCACCTGCTCCCAAACCCACACCAAGCGCTGCAAATCCCCCACGACGACCTTCCGCTTCTTCCACAAACGCTCCACGCTGTGCAAGAAATCACGCAAGTCCGCCGGGACGCCAGGACCCCAATGCGCGGCATGGATCGTCAACGCCTTGACGAACGCCACATGCAGATTCAACAATTCGGCCACACACGCGGGTCGGACCTCCAGCACCGGCTCGGGAAGCTGAACATGACTCTTCCGAACCGAAGAGGCCCTTTTCACGGGCGACGGGGGTGCTGCTGCTGACGCAGAGACAGTTCTCTTTCCACCCCCTGCTCGAGTAACACGCTCGGAAGTCGAGGTCGAGGTCGAGGTCGAGGACGCGTAGTGGCCACTCCTGGGCGTGCACGACACCGTCCGACGGATAGATTTCGACGGCTTCAGATTCAGAGAACCCCCCTCCACCTCCTTGCTAAGGCCAATGGTAGTCGAGACAGCCGAATCCTCCGTCGTAGTTCCCCTCCCGCAGTCGACATTCTCCAGCTCATTCAGTTTGCGTTTCTTGGAAGGCGAGACCGGGAGAGAAGCTGCTGGTGTCGTGGTGGCCTGCTTCCCATCGCCGCTGCCGTCGAGAAGGGTCTTAGGGGGGGCGATTCCCGGCTTAGTCGTTCTCGTGAAGGCGTTGATGGCGGCCTGGCCCCGAGGAAGGGAGGAGCGAGTCGACGAGGCGCGCGGCATCGCGGGTTCTTTCTTGTCTTTTCGGCGAACTGACTGACTGGCTCCTTCTTGAGTTATGAATCTTAATACCTAGTGTTTAAGGATTAAGGTAAAGTAAGGTAGGTGTATTATAGAAGGTACATAGGATTGTCGAATGCGGGGGTTAAGTAAGGTAAGTAAGGTAGGTAAATGGAGAGGAAGAATTGATTATGGAGACTGTGAGTGAAAAAAAGAAGAGTGGATTCCAGGTTGTCTTTTAGGGACTCATTAAAAGGGGCGCCCAGATTTTCCCGGTGGAGCGCGTCCGAGCGCGACGCGCGACGTGCCCCAATGCGGTTAAATAGGTTGCGGTGGAGTCGCCCGGTTCCCTCGGGTTTGTTCTGTAGTTCGTCGTTATTCTATTCAGGATCTTGAACTCCCCTCTAGATTGTAGCGTAATAGTATATGGACTGGAACAGACTATATAATCTGGTGATATCTTCCGTTTTATTGTAGGTATGTCCCCACCAGGGAGATCAGACATGACATTCCTATCACTACAGCAATGCCTGCATCCGCGGAATGCCACATACCAGCCCTCACTTCCAGAAGGTCATAAATCTGTATTAAATAATGACATCCATTCATAGTGATAATTTCACCGAGAAGGACTCCATATGGAGACCAGACTAATTACTGAACATGCATAACTTCGTCAAGAATAGACTAAGTGCCGTAATCCATAAACACCTTCCTTTCCGATCATGTCGACAAAGCACTCCCTACTGAAACCAGAGAGATCTATTTCTTCCCACTTCCAAACCACCCCGACAACGTTCCCTTCGCCTCGGACGCCTTCTCCTCGACCGCGTTATCAAACTTGTCGACATTCGAGCGCACCTTCGACGAAGCGTCTTGTCGGTACTCGTCCAGCTTGTTGACGCCGTCGTGCGCCAGCCCGGAGGCCTGGGTTTGGACGTTCTGGGCCTTGTTGACGGCCGCGTTTTTCTATCCATGATTCATCAGTATTCTCGTCGTTTTCATGAGCATATCAAGGGGCTAGGTAGGGGAAGGATAATGGGGCAGGCTTACCGCGTCCTGATAGTGAGACTGCGCATCCGCATTGGCCTGTTCGCCAATTCGTTGGGCGTCGTTCAAGGTGGGAGACTGGTTACGGGCTCGGTCGGCGTCGTCTGACTGCGAGTTAGCATTTAGTTGGCTCTTAGGGAGGAGAAGCTTTAGAATCTATCTCGAGAATTGTATTCCCAAGTCCGTCAAAGGACATTGAAGGCAGACGCTAGTAGGATGAAAACGTACGCTTCATGGCCTCCTTCGCGGCATTCGGATCGCCGCCCGCGCGGTAGAGGTAGTAGCCTCCAGCTCCTGCAACGGCGAGAGCAGCGTAGATTCCGGTTCTGTTTTTCGACATTTTGTAGAAGAGATGTGTTGGTTACTAGATGAGATGTGTAGAGAGAGCGAGAGCGAGAGCGAGAGAGCGAGAGAGTCGTTCGTAGTAGATGTGGTAAAAGTCGTATAGAATGATTGGATTGAGTCTTCCACGGATTCAAGGCCGTATTTAAAGTGAAAGAAGAGCAGAAGCGACAAGGAAACCAAGTGGTGGATGGGGTTATGACGTCTTTACGTGGACGATTCCTGGGTCCAGACTGCCCGGATGTTTCTGATCACTTCCTGGGAATGGTTCGGTAGGTATTGCTTCTTATTCCTACTTTAACAGGATAGGTTGTTCTCTGGTGATTCAATTGCGCTCGTAACTTCTCAGGTCGGTACCTAAAGTCAGTGGGAGGAAGACACGAAGGAATCCTCCCATCTGATCAATTGCCTACGATGTAACTACAGAAGAGGAAGCGACGGGTCGGCAGTGGCAGCCTGCACGACTGTCGACGTCACCGCGCAGTCATCGGCCGAAGTGGTACTACTGCACTCCGTAAGTTACTAACGCCAACTGCTTTTTCCCTAACTCTTAGTCTTAACTTCTTAAGGCACCGCCGGTCGATCCGTGTGGGGTAAACGTCATACCCAGACACTCCCTTGGTTTACATTTTACAGTAACTGATGAACAGTCCATTCACCTGGTGTTATTCTGCTCAAGTCCTTGTAGTAAAACATCCCAGAACAGAATACCAGACAATTCCATGGGTAAGAGTAAAGATTGATATGAACAGGCCAAAGAAAATTAAAGGGAAAATTTGAGAAAATTGAAATAAATCCGAACGATCAATCAATGCCACACCACGACCAAGGATAGGAAACTCCACGTCCAGAGAACCTCGCAGCTGAAACTCGAGATTGGGGCCGGGTATCTTCATGCACTATGAACAATATCCCACAACAACAAGACTCAACGCAAAGCCAGTAGAGATAAAAAAAAATGAAAGGAAAAGGAAGAATGGAAAACGCCCGAACATGCAGAACAGAAGACAGCCCGAAGAAAACTTTGAAGCAAAAGAGAAAGAACATATAAAGGGGGAAAGACATCGAACACCCCGAAAAGACTGGCAAGTCACAAAGCCCCCATGAGAGTCACTTATGCATCATTCATCAGTCATCAATTCATAATGATTCTCGCAGCCAGACCGCGGAGTGTGTAGCTTCGAGTAACGAGAGGCCGCTCTTCTAAATAAAAACTCCGTAGCTATATCCAGAGAGAAAAAGGACAAAAAAAGAGGAAAGAGTGGTGAAGAGGATGGAAAAGGAGGCCAAGTGACTCATACTATACAGCACCGGCGGGTCAAATAAACGACAGAAAGAATGTAGAACGAGAGGTAGGGCAAGTAAAGGACCACCCGAATAGAAGGGTGGTCCATTTTCCGATCACGTAAAACCGTTCCCGTGGGACACTTCAGTCCCTGTCGTCCAACACACGATATCGAGTGCATTGAAGAAGGTCACAAGCTCATGCAAAAAGCTTCGCGGTTCCTTTGTTTTCGCTCGTGGCAACGGCCACTAGAGCTTCGAGTCGTCCCATCCCGGACTCTCTGCCAGAGGAGTGGTGGAACAGATCGGATCGGGGGTCGGGTTTGCCTTGATAACCATCGGACTGGGGTGCCTGCAGTACAATTAGTGACCTGAGGGCAGTCTGCGGGTCTGCGGGTAGCGGGTGCGTACTGCTTGAGACGTGTCGGATGAGAACGGCGGATGGTGGGCTTCGATGTATCCGCTGTTGTGCACGATGGCCGGATGGTATTCAAGGGACGCGGTCGAAGGCGTATGGACCCCTTCGCTGCTGCTCGAATCCTCGGGCGACGTTCGCGTGGCCTGCGAGGACGTGGTGGCATTGCTATAACTGGGGTGGTGACCACCGTGGGGACGATACTCCTGCATGCTCGGCTGGTACGACGACGAAGGACGAGAACCAACGTTGTGCAGTTCCGCAATGGTTTGCTGGCTCCAGTGCGACGCGTCCTTCTGCGGCTGTGGGGGTTTGTCTCGAATATGCAAGCCCGTGAGGTTCGTGTGCAAAGACATGTCCCACGAAACGTGTCCGCGGCGATGGCCTGGCCCGGAGACCGGCGGCGGCGGCCGAACCGACGGTTGCGAGTAGTTGAACCCTCCACCGAAGGTATAGTTCGGGGACGGCTTGCCCGTCTGATCGACTTGCATGGGACTGGGTCGCCGGACGGGAGGAGTAAGCGGGCGCTGCGAGACGACCTTATCGAAGCTTTCGATGCCCGGCAACCGCGGTGGCTGATCACCCCCGGCTTGGGATCCGAACGAAGGATGGTAGGAGTCTGGCGTCTGGTAGCTGCTCAGCCCACTCGTGGCCGGCCGATGAAGGGCCGAATAAGTGGACGGATGCCAAGTTCGTCGGCGCAGATCGGCATCGGCCACACCGTGCACCGCTTCATCACGAGACATCGGATAGTTGGAGCTGACCGGACTAGCATAGACGCCGCCTGAAGGGGGAGGATATGCCGCCGTGCCGGCGGCCCCGGGATAGCCATGCGGGGGGTAAGCGTTGACCGGTTGCGATGCGAACGGGTTGCCTCCCGTCGGAACTGATAAACGGCGAGCGGCCGTTTTGCCTTCCCAGAATCCCGAAGCGTGCGATGCCGTGGACATGGGCGACGCTACGTGGGGACTACCGCTACCTCCGGCGGAGAAGATGTGGGATGATGCGTAGGGGGAGCCGGTCGCAGCAGGACCGGGAATTCCGCGAACCTGACCGGGTGGGGTACTGGGCGGGTCGGCCATCGTATCCATCGCCAGCCGTGCTCGTCCGTCGTTCGCCATGATCAGGGGCGGAGGTCGACGACGGAATTCCTGGGGTTGGCTGTAAGTCGACGCGGTGGACGTGATGCTGGAGGCGGAAAGGTTCCTGCTGTGGCCCCGACTATGCGTTCCCTGACTACCTCCTGTACCAGCCCGCGCCCGACCCGGCGGGCGCACACGATCGGTTCGAATCTGGCGTTGAAAGCGGGTGCCGGTGGCGGCCAACGAATCGCCCGGGATCTCCTCGTTGACGTGTACAGTCTGAGCATGTTGCCGCAGGTTGTCGAGTCGAGAAAACCGCCTCGAGCAGTGACACTGGAACGGGCGCTCTCCGGTGTGTTTTCGAATGTGTCGGGCCAAGTGTTCACTCCGGGTGAAGCTGAGGCTGCAGGGCGGGTAATCCGTGCAGTAGAAGCGTTGGCCCTTCTTCTTCTTGGATGGGGGAGCATTTCCCTTGTGGTCCGATTCAGCGTCCGAGCCTTCCCGGTCGCCGTCCGAGTCTGCGTGCGACGGGTCCTCGGATGTTGACGGGGCGCTGTGAGGTTCTGATAGTCGAGAGGTGGGATCGGTGCTATTTACATTGCGAGGGGTGTTCTCGTCCTTCGTGGCGTCGGCCGGCCGAGGGGGATTTTGCGCATCCGACGGTCGAGGGGTGGTTGGCGTGGTCGCATCCTCCATCATCCGATCTGGGGGTGACGAGATGGTGTTGACCGGTAGGAACGTAGACATTTCCGACGGCGACGCCCGATCTGGAATTCCACGGATGTAGATAAGAAGGTCTATGTACTGAATCGATGGCGGGGCAAGTCGAGCGATGCTCGGCACACAACAGCCGATCTATTTCACAGGGAAAGAGGTTGGGTGAAGGTTAAGGAGGTGAGAAAACGCGGTGTCGATCGGACGATGCTGACTACTGGACAGATTTGCGCAACGCCTGTCAGCTTGAAGACCATACATTTGGTAGGAAGTGACCGGAAAGGTGGGATTTTCCTTCTTTTTTTTTTTTTCTTTCTTCGGGTTCTTTTTTTGATTTATAGTGTTCTTCTTGTGCCGGTCATAACTTACAAATGGAAGGAGGAGGAAAGGGAGTTCACCGTCCAAGGGGTGGGTTTATAGGAGAACGGGGGTGGGTTGTGGAATGTACCAGGTTGGAGACGAATGTTCAGCCGAATGCCCGACGAAGATGGCGAAGCAAGGGCAAGGTAGTAGTTGTACACGATAAGCGGTAGAGAACGACCATTAGAGACGGGGAGGCATCTCTTGCAGATGAGCCTGACGAGGAAAGGAGAAAGAAGGATGACAAGAGGGATGCCTGATCGATGAACGATAGAAAGGAAGAAGAAAAGAAAGAAGAAGAGAAAGGGAAAGTCGAGGAGATGAAGTTTCGGAGGGACTCGAAGATCGAGTCGGGTCCTGGGTTGTGGGTATGACAGTGAACAAGGCCGGGACCCAGCCAAGACTGGAACTAAAATAAACCAGGAGAGAGAAAAAATAAAAAATAAAAAATAATAAAAATAAAAAAAAGGGAAAATAATAATAAGTCCGAAATAATCAAAGTGGATGGATCATGAACAGGTCCGTTTCTCGGTGATCGATCGGCCGGCAGAAACAGATATAAGATCACGGTGGCCAAAAGCAGGAATTGAATCTGCAATAAATCAATTCCAAACCAGATCGCAGGAAGTCAAATATAAAAATAAATAAAATCACAGCAATCAGAAACGATACTTCGACGATCAATATAGAAATTTTAAGAAAAAATGGAGATGGAATCCATGCAATCAAATAGAATGAAAGGCACGCAACGCAAATAAGGAATAACAATTAGAGAGAAAAAGGAAAAGAGGAAATAATTTATGACGTATAGAGGCGGTGGGCGAATATACAGGAACCAGGGCCAGCGGATCAGACGGCTCGATGAAGCATCCAGAGATATGGACAGGGCGAGTCAAGATAGAGAAGACCGGGAGGGAAGAAGGGAAATGGAAGAGCAAAGGAAGCCGAGGTGAAGGCAGGAGGAGGGGAGAGAAAAGGAGAAGAGAGACAGGGAGAGGGGAAGAAGGTGCGACAGTACAAGTACAGGACAGGTAAGCTAAAGCTGAAATGCAAATGAAAAGGTGACGAGGAAGAGAGAGGCTTATCGGAAACAACGGTTGGCGGACAAGCGGCGAAACGAGGGGCAGAAGGAGGGGAAGAGAACCATCAGCTCGGGATGGGATGGCGGAATGGAATGTGTTTCAGAGTAGGAAGTACGATGTACACAGTAAGAGTTAAGAGTTTCGATCGAGAGAGAGAGAGAGAGGAGAGGGAGAGTACGGAGTACGGGGGGAGGAACAGGGACAAGTACAAGTACAAGTACAAGTATCATTCTATCTGGAGCACTACTCCGTAAACAGGACCTGTCCTCGTCGTGGAGACGGCCCAAAGTCTAGATATTCTAATTTAACCTCGACCAAGAGGGCAGCGTGCATCTCGTCGTCACTATCCGAGTTATCTATGGCAGGCGAGAACCCGCGCGAAACTAACTCAACCGGCAGCATTGGAAAGGCGCGCCGACTAAAGTTTCTCTAGTCCCAGGTACTGACGACTTGATCCGGACCGACCGCCATGAATCATCGACGACCGGTGGAGTCATGAATCGCCGATGAACTCATGGACCATTCTTGGCCCGGGGGGTGGTCGTTTGGCATTGATGAGTCCTGATTCCTAGAGTTCCGAGTCTTGCATGATCTCTCGGTGTACTTCGACCTTCTGTGCATTAGACCGTAGCAGAGAAGAATTCACAAAGTAAATCGTCAATAGTCATAACTAAACCTCAAACTAAATCAAAATATCAGTCCCCGCGGTATTGAAACGGTATCAGGAACCCCCCCCAAGTCCCATCGATGCCTCAAGAAAAGACGGGCGTTTCGCCATCCGCCGGCACGGACTGTCTGGTTTCTGTGACCGATGGATCACGAACAAGGTGGCTGACTTTAGGTCAAGCATTTGAAATGGAATTCCCCTCTGGACCAACCGGTAAGGCTGGCGAAGCGACGACGAGAGTCTCGATCCAAGTCTCGACCTGGCGTTCCATGGTCCATGGTCCCTGCTCCCTCGCTCGAGGTGGGGGACGTGATCTTGTACTAGAGGCACCAGGAACTCTAGGTAGCAGATCCTCGGCGGGGAAATGGAGAAATGGGAAAAGGATAAAAGAGAAAGAGGACTACCTACTTCAGTGTGGGTAAGTCGATAGAACCACAGTTCTGAAGGCAACCAAAGAACAAAAAATCAATGTAATAGGCGATCGGGTAAGATTTCCCATCGACAGACCCTCCCCTCTCGCTCCCCTCATCCAATCCATCCACGATCCATCATCCAGCATCGAGTTTCATGAATCATTATTCGAGCTCATGGTATCCTTGCTGACAAAAGACCCCGTTGAAACCATGGACTCCCTCGGACACTTCGGAGTCGGTGACGTTCACCATTCCGGACCCTGAGGGGGGGGGGGGGGGCAAAAGCCAAATGAAAAAGAAAAATAGTCTTATGTGCTGGTAACTTTGGGCAGTACCTCAGGCTTGGTAGAGAATGCAAGTTCAATTAAATACCCCGAACCAGTCCCAGAGTTTAATCACTTTTTTTCCAGTCTTTTCCCTTGCGAGATGCTCGAGATCTCTGGTCCGGACGATCGGGAGCAGCTGCATGGCAATGCCTTTTCCCCACGGCCATGGTTGAAATGCTAGCTATGATGTATGTAGATGTAAATGTAAATGATCGTACCTACATTCAATCCCGACTGGGGGAGGGTTCATCCCAGCAGCTACCATTACCATTATGAAATAATAATACCATGTACCCCCGGTATACACTACTTGATCATCTACTCCGTATGTGTAGTCAAAATCCTCGACCGCGTAAGCACCCCTCCAGGACAACGCACCTGACGGGATTCGCAAACCAGAAACTAAAATCATTTTTTCAAAATTATTAATATGATAAAAACCACCCAAAATACGAAGCAGCGTGGAGTCGCACAATAGCCATTCCGAATGCTTCCACCGACCCCAAGTGATAGGCAGTCAAAATCCCCGTGCTCCAGGAAACCCTTTCGCACATGCCCATGCAGATACATACATGCAGAGGTACCTTACATTCCCAACAGGTGCTGTATAACCACCCGACCTATAGATACAATGCATCATACCCGCATTTGACTTTGGAGATGAACGACTCAGATCTTCCCGGCGGCGATGGCAGCAGAAAGAAGAACCGAGCCCTGCAGGGATTCCAGATCGTGGTTTTCAGGCAACGATGGGGTTCCTAGTCTGGTGAAAAAGTTACCTACACTACGGATAGTTACAAGAACTAACAAACTAAAACCTTACCTTACTTTGACATGGACATGGGCACCGACACACCGCTGCGTTCAGCAACGGCGGTGGAGAAACCGTCCCTCCCTCTCTTTGGCCCCCCCGTCCGTCCCTCACGATCCACGAAGGAGAAGAGTTTCGCGAAAGTTTCAAAGTCAAACCTAGAATGCATGTACAATTGAATTCTAACCCTGATCCCTAACTCTAAGCCCAGAGTCTCGGGGGAGGAAAGCGATTGCAAACGGTAAAAACGGGAGTCGGTGGAAAGCTTCGTCCAGGTCCATGACATCTGACCTAGGTATGCAGGGAGGCAATAGGCACGCAGCCGTAGTGTAATGCCCCCCCCCCCCCGGATGCTGATGGAACAGGCCAGGCCAGGCCAGGGAAGCGACAGGAGATCTTGAAACGCCACATCTTGGAGGGATGATGTTCACTTGGAAGGCTGTGGGCGAGGCAGGACTCAGTACTCGCTACAAGGTAGGTGTAGGTGTAAGCCATCTGTAGTAATCTGGGTTGTAGATTTACAATATTAATTGAATTTAACAAGCTCAATATTATTTATTCCTCGAATGCACCAAATCCTGACTGCAAAGCTATATATACTTCTTCGGTAAGGCTATACTATGATAAGCACAAGTACAGAGTACTCCGTACTACGGACTAGACAACCGATCCATAGCAACGAAGCACAGACACTAAACAACCACCGTAAGAAAAAGGCCCGATCACCCAAAGATCACCCCAAACCGACCTGACGCTGAGGTCGTCTTAGAATAACGCAGGCAGTGCATTAGCTCGCCCTGCAGCTTTCCCATATGATTGGTTCGTCAGGGGATCTGATCGTGGAGGTACCTTACCTGGCTAACCTGCCTATGGAAATTGCTCCTGGCGGCAAGACGGGGGCCAAGGGCTGTAACGGTTTACGGTGTAGGTGTACTCAGTAGGTAGAGCCTGTAGGTCTGACATTCCCTGCGTTTTGTGTTTGGTGCCCTTTTTTTTTTTTTTTTTTTTTTTTTTGCGCAGGAAGTCTGCGGTGGTTGGTTGGTTGGTGGTGGCGGTAAAATCCAGGTCCTGAGGGGGGAGGAGAGAGGGGCGATCGACGTGGCCTGTCTCCATCCGAGACTACTTTTGATTTTATTTTATTTTGTCCTCCTTTTTGTTAGTTTTCTAATTTATTTCTATTTTCTAACCTTGGCCCTACAGAGAAATACGGAATAGTCGAGGTACAAGATAAATGTACCTGGGATTTCCTCCTACCCCTCTCGCCAATTATTGATTATTGATTGTTTAGGTCTGATTCCTATTCAGCCATCGTAAAAACCCCCACTAAGATCAATCCAGCAAGGCAAAAAGGATCAAACACGGACCCGAACCAGGGTCCAAAACCCAAGACATGAGTCTGATTAGTGTGCAGTTCTCGTAAAACAGAACAAACAAAATAAAAATAAATAAAATAATAAACACTAGCCAGACTACCGTGTTCCGTGTACTATGCAGACAACGTAAAAGAGGGGACGCCACTCAAGAGGGGGAAAACCGCAAATCAGTTCATATCCGGTTTTGGTCGCTGGGGTGTTATTCCTGGATACCTTGCCCCTCTTCGTGCCTTTCGCTCGCTCTGGCCCTGACGAGCGAGGCAGGCAGGTGATAGCCTTTGGTGTGCACAGTACTCAGCACAGTTACCGAGTAGGTGATGGATTGTGATGGGATGGATGGTCAGTCAATGTCCCCCGCGCTAAGGTGGTATACATCAAGTTGATATGTGCCTGTGTCTACATTGGTATTAGGTTTGCAGGGGTGACCGGAGGCATTTCATAATATATTAATATCGGATTGTACCCGGTACTTAGCGACTACTTTACTTGATTAAGAGTAAGGTATTCATGATTTACCCCTGTGCACGGGGATGAACATAGAATGACTCTGGTCTTATCAGGGGCGGGGTAACGTAACTTCGGTCCCGGTCTGGGGAGGAGAGGGGGAGGGGGAGGGGGGGAGGTACAAGCTGATGGTGTACCTGCTCTAGCACAGCTCCTAGTTCGCGGTACTCCGGAGGGCGGTATCCTAGGATGATCCTCTCTATCTGGAACAATCAATCATCAATCAGTAATTGTCCCTAATGCTATACCCACACAGAGTATACCAAAGTTATCCTGATCTTATGATCAGATACGGATTCTGGCTACCTAGGTACTAGCCCCATTTGCCTAATCAGTCCAGGTCCCACCTTTAACTGAGTATCAACCAAACTCCGTCAACTCCGTACTCCGTGCCTTTTTCCAGACCAGACCGTCCGCCACCCATGAATATATTGAATTTGTCGATCATCCAACCCCGACCAACGGGCCTTCTCTTCTCGCCGCCCAATTAAACGCAATCGCCTTTGCATCGTCTTACGTATAACCGCCGGAGATCCCCATCGGCGGGTCCCTTCGTCGTGATGCTGACGTCTATGATTATCTGGCCACTAGGTATCGACATTTGATCGAATCAAATCGATTCGAATGGTTAGCCTGGCTGGGTTGATTCTTGGGTTTGTTTCGACGGTCCCTTTGCGATTTCCTTTTTTTTTCTTTAATATATTTTTGGGTGCCCGTTGTATGAGGTAAGGTAAGCTAAGACGGTGCCTTGTCATCGTGCGGCGAGAAAGAAAGAAAAAAAAAATGAGAAGAAAAAGAAAAAATTAAATCGGCTGATGTGCCCTGTACTTGGTACCTGTCAAATCCAAACCTAAAAGTGAGTCGAGTCCTGGTGGTGGCACTAGAGCGGTGGCAAGGAAGGAATCATGTTCTAGTTCTATGAGTACGGTGTAAGGCGGTAATTAAGGGTCTACCTACAGTAAGAAATGCAGTATTTCAAATTGCAGAATTAATTGCAGAGTAAATAGAAGAGCAGAAAATAAGTATAAAACGGTCCAAAACAGGATATGTTCAGACACATTCCCGGGCTTTGACGATCTGCGCGTCAACATCATCTCGTGCATCAGGATGGGAGGAGAACATGTGGCAACTGCCAACGGACTCGAAGCCCGAAAATAGCCGCCGGACAGTTCATCGAAGGATTGCGATTGCGTTGCCTTCCATGCTTGCTGATGAGTGATGAGTGACGACCCTTCCCCCCCCCCCGTGGTCTCTCTTTTGCCCTCTGTCTCTGTCTCTGTCCTATTTACTATGTTCTATGTTCCATATCAAACAACGAGACAATCGATGGAACCGATTTACTTCAAATAAAACGTTACCTGTCACTGTACAGACAAAGAAGTTTTCGAATTGCTGGTTGAGGCTGAGGCTAAATCAGACATGAGAGTTTCCCCTTGGCCACTTGGAGCCGCTCATTGGGCGCACCAAGGTCGTACCTAATCCATCAGCTGATGGACCTGCTGTACCTTGCTGACTCGTAGTCCCGTTGATCCCGGACCCTTTTCACATGCGCAGTCCGTGCTCTTTTCCCTTTTCTTTTTCTTTTTTAGTTTAGATCTTACTTTTTCTTTATGCTATCGCTGGGCTATCTGGAGGGCGGCATGTAGGCCTGATAGGATGCGGTGTGAGCGCTGGACGCGTTGTATACGGGTATGGGCGCTTCGATGCAGATGCAAAGAGATGGAGGGGGGGGGGGTATATGGTTAGGAAATATAGACGAATCTTAGCAGGATTTTTTGTTCATATTATAACCCTGTTGTGTCGTCTTCGTTATATTATCTCTATAGCACACCCGCCACGGCGCTGACCATCACTGCTGCTTCGCGCTCCCAATTCCCACTACTACCACTTCCTGCTCCTCCACCGCCTCCTGATTCTGCGCGTCCTCTTTCGGTTCCGAGAGTCGCCGTCGGAAGTTGGGATCCTCGCAACACGCATTCCTTGATCTCCTTCTTCAGTCGATCCCGGTTAGATCTCAGTGTCCGAGCGGAGACACCCCCTCGGCTGACGATATCCTGGGTGCGCACGGTGAGCGACGAAGCCAGGGATCGCCAGAAGTACGACGGTAGTGATGAGGTGTCGAGGGAGTTGAGAAGCGGCTGCAACAGATTGTTCTTGGTACCGTGTTGACCGGCAGAGGCATCGCCTGCGTTGCGGTCGGGAGCCGTCGACGAGGGTAGTAGTGGATGGGACGGCGGTCGGAGATTGCTGAGAATAGCCTCGAGTGCAAAGATGTCCTGACATCGCCCGGACACCTCGGAAAGCGTTCGCTCCAGCGTTGGCAACATGGACAACGCTCGGGAAAGGTTGTTCAAAGATGTCACAATGGCTGTCTGCATATACCCCTGCAACGTAGAGAGAAGCAGTTCCGGTTGAAATTCTGCCGCCGACCCCAGGCTCTGAGGTACGGGCGACAACAGGTACAAGATGGTGACTCCCGAGATCAGTCGCGCCCTCGAATCGCGCGCTTGCTTGTAGCCTGATTGACCCCCACCCCCGGCGGAGCTGGCGGACATAGAGAATCGATGGATGCCTTGCTGCGCTCTTGACTTGACCATGTTTTCGGCGGGGATGGCGAGCTCCGTTTTCAACGTACGAATGACCTTGACCCGGTCTAATCCATGACCTTCCTCTCCCACTCCCGTGGCCGAGAACATGCGACGTAGACTCACAATCGTGGATGCTGCGCGTTCCAGCGTCCGATAGTCATCCCTGACAGGCGTTGTGGAGGTTGCCGTGCCGTCACTGCCTGTCATGGCTCCGGAACCACCACCACGACCGTTGATCTCGCTCAGTTGGCCCTCCAATTGCCTGCCGAGGGCCAGGCAGCGTCCGACCGCTCTGGCAAGTCGCACAGTGGCCAGCGATTTCTCTGCAGCTACCCTGGCCTCGTCGGCCGCTTCCCACTTGCGAAGCACCTCCTTTTCCAGCCGCTCATACCCTTGCGTTACCGAGGAGATCTGGTCTTCTGCTTCTTTCAGGACATGTCCTGCGGCAGCCGTTTGATCCCGCGTGTGCGTCAACAGTGGTAGGGCCGACTTTGTAGTTAGCGTATGAATGTGGGTGTCGATCTCCTGGAGGTCAAAAAGCACCCGTGAAAGCGGTGTTGACAGATCCAGCGGTGTATCTGTCGCATTGTTTGTGGCCACAACTAAAGCATTGGCAAAGGAGGCGGGAGAAAACTCGGGGTCCAAGAAGGCCTCGTAGTCAATGTACGAGGGTTCCCCTTCTGCCATGATCAACCTCGTGGATATATAGTTATATCTTTTAATAGTACCAGGGATGGGAAGGAACGCCCTGATCTATGTAAAAGAGGGAATAAAAGAAATGTAAGAAGTAGAAGAACAAGTAGCTCGCGTTATCACCGAGCTGGAAACCAGCCTATACGGGATCAAGGTGGGAAAATCGGGCGGATGATCAATGGTCCTCAAGGCGCAAGCTTATCTAGGGTTAAAGGCTAGCAGCAAAATGTCATCTCGCCGCAAGGATATAGAGCATTGTAAACGGAAGATGTTGAACGATGGATGCTGATCCGTTCCAGCCATGTGTCGGAACTATGCCGCTTCGGTCTCGCGGCTGAGTCAGCCAAGATATAGATCGATGCGATTCCCTACCGTTATACTACACTGCAATTTCATTTCATGGGGAGGTCATACACGCTGTAAGATTCGCTCTTTTGCGACTTCACGAACAGCGCCAAACAGGCATACCGGGATACACAGTTGTTACGCCGCCGTGCTATCGACCGCCAGTCACGTGGGCGGAGGTCCAGACGCTCCGCCGTTCGGGAGAGATTCTCGTCTCCGCCGGCGCAATTCAGGAACCAACCTCTCCATCTCGAGTCGGCAAAACTCTCGGTGTGTCTGTCCTTCATTTTTCATCAGATCGCTATCTTTTATGCTGTGTGGTGACAATTCGGTCTCTGTCACACATAGCTCAGCTCTCTGCCGCCCACGCCGCCGTTGCCCTCGTCTCATCATCGGTCCCTTCTTCCCTCAGCGATGCGCGCCAAATAGCAAGTGACCCGCCGAATAAACAGCCTTGATTCATGCACCCCTTTTCCATCCTCACTCTCGGCATCTTCGTAGCGGGTTACATCACCGCCAGGTGGGATCTTGTTACCCGGTTATACGAACTGGCGATTTTCGCGTGGGATCACGGCGTCGTGGTATGTCTTGCTTCGGGAACTGGCCGCAAAGCCGGTCGCGGCTAATCGTTGTATCTTCTCGAGCAGACTCGCACAGCGAAGGGCTTCCTGCTGCTTTCGGTATTTTTCTTCCTTCTCGTTCTTCCGATTAACCATTTGGCGACGAGAGAGGGTGAATTGGTACGCTTATCCCTCACACCGAACTAAATCATAGGTGGCCGCCTAATAATCCTCCGCTGTTAGCATCCCCGATACGTGAACCTCGGCGTCTCTGCTCGGGAACAACTACGCCGCCGCGGTTCTTTCTAATCGCCCTGAACGATGACAACATGCTCATGAGCGATGGACTACTACGGGTATTTTGGCCGTACGATCTCCCTCGGTCGTCCTCACCGGGCGTAATCGTGGGATGGCGGAACTCGGAGCTTGACTTCTTTGTGCTTGCGGTGTTGGAGGATGTAGAGGTGTGTCCTATATTCAATGCGGTCTTTGGAATCAGTGTGGTGCTGACAGATTGGTTTGATCCGGTATAGCCACGAAATGTCGACAATGCTCTTCGCGCCGGCATCCTCTTCCGCAATAGCCCACACCCGATTGTGCGCATATTTACGCTCTGTGGGCGCTCGGCCATGCATGTGTTGGGGTCGACCAACTCGCATGACCCGCCGACAGCTTTCAATCCGTCGCATCTATACGTCAGTACGCAGTCGTCGTGCAAGGTGCCCCGAATCTATTGCCCCCCTGAGACCAATCTGTCCGTTCAAGTGATAATGTTCCACCGGCCGCACCCAACCCGAATGGAGTATATGTCGCTAGATCCGATTTCCCTCGCTCTGGGCGATAAGATCTTTACGTCAGATAAGTCGGACTCGGTGTCGGATAAGATCGATACTGAAGAGGAGGGGGACAGGTCTCGATCGGGGAAGCTGGTTGAGAAACTCAAGCTGCACACGGTCGTCAAGCATGTCCCGTCGCACAAGGAACAGGCACTGCCCCTGATCGTCAACCAGGTCAACTGCGCATACGAGATGGGGAAGCTCATGGAAAAGAACAGTCATCTGATTGGAATCCGCATCAAGCGCAGCATGAGTGTTGGCGAGCGGGTCGTCGAGTCTGCAACCACTCTATGGGATCTTTTCGTGCTAGGTGTTTCCTATGTGTTCTGGCAGTGGATTTGGCCCGTTGTTACACGGGTCTTCGTCGTCGGTTTGGTCTTCCATCGCACCGTGGCGGAAGTTGTTCTACAGGTTCTGGAGTGGCGTGCCCGTCCTGATGCGGCTGCGCTGAAGGATATATCAGCGACAGCTCAGCAGGTCGATATTCGGCTTCAGCAGTTCTGCTATTGGCCCATTCAGTATGCCAAATTGCGACAGAGGAAAGACAATTGGGAGAGCGTGACGACGAGCCATCCGGACTACATCCGTTTCTACAACAGCTTGTGGCTTGTGGCGAACGATGTGATTATTGGAATTGCATTGGGGTCGTACATCATCGACAATGCCAACTGGGTGGCCTTTCAAATCAATTCCATCCTTACAGGCTGGACGGTTGAGGGTCTGCAACGTACCATTTCCTGGCTAATGGACTGGCCCGCTGGTCTCAAACTGAACAACGAGCTTGCTGCATTCTTGGGGGATCTGTTTTTGTGGGTGATTGAGAACTGGGCTGGTAAGGATTCCATTCCACGTTATTCAATGTGATAGCTGACTCTGGAACAAGCCTGCATTGCGAATCTACAACCTTATCTCCCCCATGTGATCTACATCGTCGGATGTTCTTCTTTCGCAGGAGCCAGCATGCCAATCGCGCTATTTTCCGATCTCGTGTCCATCCTGACCGTGCATATCTACTCTTTTTACACCGCATCAGCGCGCATCTTCAACTGGCAACTCACCATCATAATATCTTTGTTCCATCTTTTCCGCGGGAAGAAGCGAAATGTGCTCCGCAACCGTATAGATTCATGCGATTATGATCTCGATCAACTCCTCATCGGCACTATCCTGTTCACAGTCCTTTTCTTCCTCTTGCCAACTATCATTGTCTTCTATTTGGCGTTTGCGTCTGCACGGATGTTGATTATCTCATTGAAGGCGGCCCTTGATACGTGGTTGGCGTTTTTGAATCATTTCCCGCTATTTGCGCTTATGCTACGGGTCAAAGACTCTCGTCGACTACCTGGTATGGCGCCCGCCCTTCATGTAAAATATATGTTGGCTAATATCTTGTTTCGGGTATAGGCGGTATCCGCTTCGAGCTTCGTCAGGAGTACGACAAATCATCGGGCAATGGCCCAACCTCGGTCCCATACATTCACCTCGAGGTATGTATTTTCATCCATCTGACTACACAACCCTGACATGAACGATTCTAACATGACCCGTTTAGTCCATCCCCCTCTCTCTCCGCGCCATGTTCGATCAATACTTCCAGCTCGGCCACCGACTCCGCAAACACTATCTCTCCCCGCAGGTCATCTTCTGCCTCTTCACCGGCCGCTTCGTGCCGCCCATCCACCGCCGGAATCTATACAGCATGCAGTACAGCATGCTTCCTGCTCGCCGGGCCGGCATGGCAGAGGTCTGGTCGATTCTGACACAGCCGCGCAAAACTCATAGCACGGGTAGCGGGTCTTCGTCTATGGGCGGGGGGATCGGCAACGCGGCGAATGGCCTGCTCAAGGTGCCTGGGGGATTTGGACAGGGTGATTTGAGACGAAGAGGACATCGTTGATTTGATGAGTTAGATGGTACAGATAGATATGAATTATGCACATAATTAATCTAATTCTTTAATCGTGTGGAAGGCTAAGATTTATTCGCCAACAGACATTATACAGTATAGACTGGTACTTCATGTATAGATTTAAATCTAGCACGCAATATGCAAACTCCATCCTAGTGTACATGCAACCCCATAATCATCAGATATATAAAAATACATCACCAAGCAACAATAGCTCGCTATGCCTCAAGAACATCAGCCATTTGAAATGCCTGTGCAACCGACCCGAGATAGACACGGAGGAGAGGTGAGACACTATCGGCCAGGAATGCCGCGGTTTCCAATGTGCTATCCGAAGTAACCAATCACTTCCGGAACCAGACTTGACATGCTTTTTTTGTCTTCGCCAAACCAGACCGAAGGAAGACCGCCACTTATCATTTGGTAGAGCGGCGAGCGACGAGCGGAGAGAGAGCGAGACGTCGGCTCGACCACCTCGGTCCGGGAGACAGTAGGGGAATGGAGTCACTTGTCGATTAGAGCAGAGATATAGTTAAAGATGCATCATGACTTCGTTTCGATAATTTCAGGGACTCCCCGCACTCAGCTTCGCAGGTGCTCGATGTCGCTTTCCTTGGCGTTGTTCTTTCGTGCGTCGTCGAGCATCGAGTCGATTCCTCGTTCTTTTAATGCGACCTATACATTTTCGTGTCCATTGTTAGATTACTCTGGGTATGGTTTGTCGGATATGAAGGGGTTTGAATGGACATTGGTGGGGATATCTGTGCTTAAAAAAGCCACATACGTTTAGACAAGTTCTGTACTTGGTGAAGAGTTCGTCGCAGTCCTTGGCCGAGGTGTTGCCGCGCAGATACTCTGTTTGAAATGTTAGAGGTGGAACTTTTTATTGTGAGGTTTGTTTCGAGCATATAATGCAGCGTACTTTCACTGTACCATTTGAGAAAGCAGGTATCGTATTTCCTGGGATCGAATATAGTGTTAGTGAGGCCGTTCGGAGGTAGGTTTTCTCTCCGAGATGGACTTACTCTTTCACTTCATTGCATTCGGGGGCTATCGAGGCGGCCATTTTAACGTGGTATAAAGTGATTAGTCAGGTAAGCTGGAGATGAAAGAAAGGTTCGGATTATGAACAGAGGCTTCGAAATTATAATGAGTGGCAATGCAGACTGCAAGGAATCGCCTCACCTCCGATCGATGAAGATGATCGACGCGGCTTATCACTTATCCTGTTCCGGTAAGCGGTCGAGTCTGCACCGGCGCCACTATTTCTCCACCTCCGACGCGGTCTTTTTTTCTTTCTTTCATCTTCCGAAGTTTGGAGATCGAAACGGTTGACAGAGATTAGAATAGAAAAAGAAAAGAAATAGAACAAAGCGGGCGCATGTACAGATCGTCGTGGTCTGTCTGTTAATTGTCTGCTTCTGCTTTATCTTTTCCTCTTCTCTCTGATCACACGATCTATACCATATAAGATAGATCTGTGGCATCATGGATTCCGCTGCTGATTTCCCTCCGTTCCAGGCCCGGCTGACCTCGTCGCTGGTGCAGATGACGCGCACCGTTGGTCAACTCTCCGCCGAAGATCTCACCTTCCACCGATCCTCGAGCTCCGAGCTCACCGAGTCTCTGGACGAGCAGAGTGACCGCATTCTATCTCTTACGTCGTCGATCCTGAAAGCCGCGACGGCCGGCACGGATCTCGCCGCGCCGAGTCTGCAAGATGAGGATTCCATCGAGGATAACTGGCGCGGGGTGGTGGATGTGATTGACGCGTTGCTGGAGAAGGCGGATGCGTGTCTGGATGAGTTCACGGGTGTCATTAAGAGATTGAGCCCGTCGCAACAGGAACAGAGCGCCGCCGCTGCCGCGAAGGCTTCGAAAAAGCCCCCGACCAAGTTTCCCAGCGTGTACGACTACGGGCCGTCCAAGATCCCCAAGCCTCAGCTGGAGTTCAAGCGTGCGGTCGATAATACCGATGTCTCGCCTTTCAAGCCCTTGTTGCACACGAAGTTCCATGCGACGGTACCGCTGGAGAAGTCCGAGGGATATGTGAACCCGTACGAGCCGGAGATTCGCGCCGCGAAATACCCGCCTTCGATGTACGAGGTGTCTCCGCCGGTTGATTATCTGCCGTTTGAATCAACGACCGCTACGTTTGTGGATACTATGGAGGGCGTGATGGATATGTTGAAGGAACTGAAGAAGGCCAAGGAGATTGCTATTGATTTGGAGCATCACGATGTGCATTCGTATCATGGTCTGGTTTCGCTGATGCAGATCAGTACTCGGGACAAGGACTGGGTGGTGGATACGCTGAAGCCGTGGAGGGAGGAGCTGCAGGTGCTGAACGAGGTGTTCGCGGACCCGGCGATCCTGAAGGTTCTCCATGGTTCGTCGATGGATATCATCTGGCTGCAGCGTGACCTGGGATTGTACGTTGTTGGCATGTTCGACACGTTCCATGCCGCGTGCGCGCTGAACTATCCCAAGCGCAGTTTGAAGTTTCTGCTGCAAAAGATTGTCAACTTCGAGGCCGACAAGAGGTATCAGATGGCCGACTGGAGAATCCGGCCTCTCCCGACGGGAATGTTCGACTATGCTCGCTCCGACACTCACTACCTTCTTCACATCTACGACCATCTGCGTAACGAGCTAGTTGAGAACTCGGTCCCTGGCCACAACCTCATCGACTACGTTCAGGACCACTCGAAGGACGAGGCGTTGCAGCGCTATGAGCGCTCGGTCTATGACGCTGCCGCCGGGCAGGGTCCTGGCGGCTGGTACGATTACTTGTGTCGCAGCCCTGCCGTTCTCAGCAAGGAGCAGTTTGCCGTTTTCAAGGCGGTGCATCAATGGCGCGACCAGGTCGCCAGAGAGGAAGATGAAGGCGTGCAGTGCGTCTTCCCGAAGCACGTTCTGTTCAAGGTCGCCAACGTCATGCCTGTGGATATGGGCACTCTATTCCGGACGTTGTCCCCGGTGACGCCAATCACCAAAGACCGGGCATCGGACCTGCTGGAGACCATCAAACAGGCGAAGATTGAGGGTGCCACGGGGCCTGAATGGCGCGATGTCTACGTCAAGCCTACCAAAACCAAGCAGACAGCGCCTGCAGCCGACCAGGACCCTCTGACAGACCAAGAGGATCATCCCACCGCTGGACGCTACGAAGTCTCCCAGTTCTGGGGCGGTATCCTCAACTCTCAAGAACCGCTTACACCCCCTGCATACTCCGCCGTCGCGTCTGCCGAGGCCCTTCGACTCTCTCTCCCTCTTCCCCCCATGCCGCGAACCGTCTCCGAAGTGCAACACACCACGGCCCCCGCCGCCGCCGCCACAAAACCCGAGCCCACCACCCCCGCAGAATCCCCCGAGGCACCCGAAAACAAGATCTTCACAGTCAAGGAGCTCGGCGGGCCCCGCAAGCGCAAAGCCACCCCCGTCGAAACCACGCCTCAAGGACCGCCCGAACTCGACGACATCAGCCAATCCGTCGACCTCTCCGAGATGCCTAGCAAGAAGCAACGCCGAAAGGAGAAGAAGAACAAGTCCGCTTCCGGACAGAGTACACCTCAGCCCGAGGCCAAGTCAGAGGAGACGCCATTCAACTATGAGACGGCAGACTCGGTGCTGCACGGTCAGACGACGAAGGGATCAGGTTTGCCTAAGAAAGCGCCGTTTAATCCGTACGCGAAGGCTATGGATGCGCCTTCGGGAGCGCGGAAGCAGAAACGAGAGATGCCAGGAAAGACTTTTACGTTCAGGTGATTTTAGAAGTTTTGGTCTTTCGCGTTGGAATTGGATCTTTTGGATTTTCTGAGACGAATGTGGAATGGATGATGGATGGACGGATGGACATGGGTAGAAAAGATGATTGGTTTCCATGGTTGTTCATAGCGATACCCTTGAGTTAGAAAGAATGTATGATCTTTCAATCGACATGTGCTCTTTGCCTTTCGTAACGTAGTTTCTCTATCCATTTGTAGTTTTTTTTTTTCCTTTTACTCAACTATCTATAATACCTATCCTACATCCCCTACCCCTCGAAACCAAATGCCAACCAAGTTAGAGAGGGGGAAAAAGACACCCCCTATGCAAGAACCTTCCTCCTCTGCTTGATCATATACGAATACATCATGACAGAGCCTAGACACCGTCACATTAGCAACTGAGCCAATCCAACCCATCTCCCTCTCTGAGTAAAATAACAAAACCACCAACCCAAACAAAAAAAAAAAAAAAAAAAAAAACAAACTAGATCTGAGAGATATGGAAGGGGAAGAACTCACCCGGCACATAAAGCCCCAAACAAAAATAAAAGATTCCAGACACGGTCACGCTCTCCGTCGTCGTTGTCGCCTTGTACATGAGCCACCACTCACTAGCGATACCAATAGGGTAGAGAGCAATGAAAAGGGAGTATCTATAGTAACAAGTATCAGGTTAGTATCGAACCACACCACACGCTCCACCCCCCATAGAAAGAGAAAAAGATGGGGGGAAAAGAAAACATACCTCAACCACCTAACCACCCCCCTCTCAAACCCCGACCCAGACAACAACGCCACGAAATAAACATACCGCACTGAATCAGCAGCCGACCAGGCCAGCAGCATCCAGACATACGCGGGCGACGAGGCCGTCACGTCCGGGAACCCGTAATTGATAGCCCAGACTTGGACGGAGCGCGCGAAGACTTGCGTGAAGGTTGTGAAGACGGGGGCGCGTGTGATTCCTGTTTCTCATACTTTAGTTTAGTGGTTTATGTTTAGTATGACTCTCTTGTTCTAGAGAAAGATTGGAAAGACTGTTAGGGTGGAGGGGAGGAGTTGTTACCCGCCGCGGCGTGTAGAATGTCAGCTACAGCGAGAGTTTGGGCCCATCGTGTTTGGGGCTCGAGGGTGGTGTAGATGGAGGTTAGAGTGGAGGAGGTAAATGGAGATGGAGGTGCAGATGGGTTGATGAGGGGAACGACGTGGAGGAGGAGGGTGACGAGGATGCGGAGCCAGAGGATGGCGCCGAGGGCGTTGTAGGCGAGAAGGTAGGTTTTGGATAGATTCATCGTTAGATTGGGAATTGACTTTTGACTTTTGAAAGTTCTCGATTTGAATGGGATTTTTTTACTTTTTTTTTTTTTTTTCTGCTGAAGAAAATGAAATCTGGAGAAGAAACTAACTGACGAACTAATTGTTAGTGCACTTGGTTAGCTTCACATGTGAAGGTCTTTGTCAGCCATTTTGTGGACTACTTGGTGATGTAGGAGGTAGCCGGGTATACGCTGCCATCATCTTCTTCTTGTATAGAAGTTGAAGATATCCACAGGGTTTGATCTACTAGTAGATGATAGAGTTAAGAACAATTAACTTTTCTATATCGCTGAGCTTCAAAGAGCGGTGTAGCGGCCACTTCCAAGAGAACGGACAAAGTTCAATAGCGGCATCTTGAGGTCCATATGTTCCGCCTTATCTATGGAGGGGTCAAATCGTGCAACCAGTACAGAGATATTAGCAGACAAAGTATGGAGTACTGTGATCTTGATACAGAGCCTGCAGATCTATATGCACGGAAACAGTTGGATATGTGCATGCGCCGTATGCACGCACATACCTACGGACTTGCATACATTCCCGCGTATCACTGCAGCACTAGACCTACCTTGCTGGCTACAGGCAGACTGGCAAAGTACTGTACAAGGACATGCAGCTCAGTTCATTCATGGTGGGATGATATGGAAGGCAATCAACAATCATTGAATTAAGGTGTTAGCTTGCTGAGGATGGTCATTTTGCGCTGCACATCTGTAAAATGATTGAACACCTTGCCAGTTAACTGTCTGCATGCCGTAGGTAATTGCTACATTAGAGGGAGGCGAAAGGGGAAGAGAGAACTCGGCAACAGGAGACTCCGAGTAAAGACGAAGACTCAGGAGAAGCACTCAAAAGGTAAGGAGTATCACTAGTCCTAATCAGAATAGATTGACAGTCTGGGGTCTGTGGGTTCAGCTGTGTGGGTATGCGGAGTCGCTGCATATCATCATATCATGGATGGAGCAGTGGGATGATGGCCATCCGTGGTAGGCAGTAGATAGTACGGAGTACACCGTATGCCTGGAATAACACATCCTCCTATAATATCACCGGCACTATAGAGCAGATATAGACAAACCAGGCTTGGCTTACCACGGGCCTGGGTCAGTCCGCAACCCTAGAAAGATGATAGATAGAGTGATAATGGTCCCTGATAGTAGATAAGAAGGTCCAATACGAGATCAACCAGGGACCAGGATGGTGTCCGTGCTACCCTTTGTCTCGTACTATTCTTATTTCTTACATGACCGTCAGTCTTGGTCCTAGGGATCTCAGGGATTAGCTTGGGACACGAACAAGGCAGGTCAGACTGGGTCACGGGTTAATGGAGAAAAAAGCAATCGAGTCGAGAAGTGCCGATGCAGCTAAGAATTAGAAGCGAGGGGCATGACAATGACATGTAGCATTGCGCCGACGACTTACGTACTCTAAACCCTCGGGCCACCTAACCCGGGGTAGCACAAGATGTGCATATCCCAGGGGACTTGACGAAGTCCGTAGACCAGGTAGGAGTCCACCTGACTCCTGAAACATCCGAGTCTAATGTCTTGTCTGACTCTGGTCCGTTCGTTCAGCTGCAGCTAAGGGGTAGTACAGAGTAGTCACTAAAGTCATGATGTAATGATGTGTTGAAAGACCACTAACTAACTCACTAACGATCCCTGACCAACTGACTACTCCGTTAGTTGAGCACTCCTACTCCGTAAGTATCGTCGGTGGGGGTGAACCGCCAATGGAGATAAGGGGATTGTACGATGTTCGAACTTCCCTGTCGGTTCAACGGTCTCTCTCAGTAACTAGTCTCCCCTGAACAGGATGCAGAAGTACCGAGCACCGAAAGGGAGTGGGGAGCACAGTATTTGGAAATCATCCATGCCGATTGACAGGGGAGGGGGGATTGATTATTATGAGCTAAATAAATCAACAGGCATTTGTATACCTGGTCCGTAGTAATCTTCAATCCCTACAGTGTGTACAGAGTCTAAGTCCTAAGATAGGGGCGAGGGTGTCGCCGACTCAGCGCCTGCAGGACACTAACCCGCATCGGGGCCAACCTGCTGCGGACGGGCTATTTTTCGACGCAGGTACCACGCCCCGGCCTTACTGGCGCCGTCAGGAACCAAGTCCTTTAGGGGGAGGGGACAGGTTTCATCCTATCCTTGGATCATATTCATGGATCTTATGCGACTCTACGGTTTACGGTTTACGGTTTACCGGTTAATGATTATTATTAGAATATCAGTAGTACGGCGCACTTTTTTTTTTTTTTCTTTTTTTACATTTTCATTTTTGTTTGTGTGGTCCATATGGCATGGCATGGCATGAGACTCTCCTTATCCCTTATCATTATGGTGGGAAGAACTGTGGGTCCCCTTGCCCCCCCTCGTCACCATCTGAAATTCTGAATAAAACTCCATGATTCAGACCGACATGGGACGGTTCGCCAATGGGAGGCACCGGTTTCACCACACAGACTTCCTGAATCCTGACGGGACTATCGATTTACAGTATCATCGAAGCGGTAACTTCGGATACCTACAGATCATGAAGGTTTACTCCGTAATCAACTCATCTACTCCAGACTATCTAGCAAGTGCTAGTGAGAATATCATATAGTAGGACGGGTACGGTAAATCCGGTAGGTAGGATGATGTACTGTACATGTACATCGGTCGATAGACTCTTGCAGAAGAGCATGTCGTGATACCCAATTGTTTTTTGAAACGCAAAAGAAAGCATGGAATAAAAAAAAATAAAATAGAATATAGAATATCATAATCATGTCAATCATTCAAACACGGCATCATCCTTGTCAGACTCCAGATAGATGACCGCCACCTCCACCCCTCTGCACGGTTGCGTGCGGTGTGTGCAGCATCATCAGCATTTAGTGTCGAGTCAATCTTTTTTTTTCTTGGTGGTCGCACCTTCGGCCCCCCTTGTCCCTCCCGAACGACCGAGAGTGGCGATGTTCGGGTGCCGCGCATTGGGCCAGGGGTAAACGGATGGGGAAAAGGGACTCGAAAGTCGAAACTCAGTAGGAACTGGTCTTTCCTAGGGGAAATGCTAGTACCGAGTAAGCAGTTGAACAGATTTTTATTTGATTTGATTTTGTTTTATTTTCTTATTATATTTTTTTTTTCTGTTGGTTATATCATTTCTTGCCTGTTCAACTCCGTACTCCGAATTCTTTCGCAACTAGCGTGAACTAACTGCTAGTCCAAAGGATTAGACAAGGTACGTGCAGTGGGTGGCTCCGGCGGATGGGGAAATTCCCCTTGCGTCTACGTGCATTGCACCTTTTGATTGTTGAACATCGCAGTCATGAAGGATGAAAGACAGCGGCAGACGATCATCCGGCCGATTTCCCTGTTCAGCGGTCTACGTGAGATGATGGATGTACTTCATCATGATGGAATTGATTATGGAAATTTTCATTGGATTTCCTGACCGGAAAAGCGAGGAATTAATCATGCCAATCACCAGGGCTGACGGAGAAGACTAAAAAACAGGTCCTCCAGTGTTCTCCATAATTTCTCGCGTGTAGGTCATTGATCGGTGTGCTTTTTTTGTAGTGGACTTTTTCTCTTGATTATATTTCTTTTAATTATTTTCTTACTTTTTTTGTCCGCTTCTCGCTGTTCATAGGACAATATATTAACCCTCGTGCTTGTCCGGGATAGATTTGAAATCCAGAGGAGGGTGGATGTAATCCCCGAATAGGCTTGAATTCAGGCACAGGGATCGTTTGCTGGGTCTGGGGGGTGGATGGAAAAGTGGAGTGCGCTGGCAGGAAAAAGAAAAAAAATTAATGTTTGCGGTTTGGAACAACCACCTCTTTTTTTTTTTTTGTTTTTGCTCTTCTTTTTTTGCGTTCCCTGCCATGAATCCTCCATAGACCGTAGATGCAGGGACCGGGGAGATTTCAGATTCCAAGTCATTATCTGCGGTGTAGAGAACTACTCCGGAGTACAGAATCAAGATCATAAATAAATAATAATAATAAAAAAGAACACACAACGCGGTTCCTGAATCTTCGCGCTGCAGGAGTGGGCCAGTCCAAGGTCCCTAACGCCCTAAAGGAAAACCCGACCCCCTCCTGCTGCTGCCGCCATTATTATTTGTTCACCTTTCCCCTCCCTATCGTTCATCTTCATTACTCTACTTGACCTTACCAGCTGCCCTCATGTCCTATTAATCTTACACTCCTTTCCCCCGACTGTCGTTATTCCTGTCTGTAGATTAATCGCATTACCTGTGCTTCTGTCTCCAACGGTTCGCCATCCACGCCTCTGCATTTCCTGCCTCCCTCTTCCGAATTATCCATTAATTCCTCCGCGTCCTTGCCTTACGCTCCCTGCCTTTTGCTCGCCTCGCCTCGCTCGCGTCGTTTATCAATCGTCGTTCGCGACGCTCCTCGACCCTTCGGAAATATATCTCGCACAGCCCCGTCTCGTTTCTTCCGACTTTCCTGATACCCGTCGGAGCATTGAAATCGTCTCGTCCCCTGTTGATCGCTCCCACCACCGCTCTTGGGTTTTTTTTTCCTCCCCCTCGTTGGCATTCCACCAGCAGACCAAAAAAAAAAGATTACTTTACCTCGACAGTTAAATCAGCAAAGTCACTATCTCCTCGTTGATCGGCTTCTCTTTTTCACCAACCCAACAAAGAGCGACTCGACCACTTCCATCCGTGGTGCTGCTGTCACAAGTGTGAAACGCGTACGCTAAGGGGTGCAACTCGACTGATTACGTTGTGGTCGCGTTCAAGATTCTCAACCCAGATGACCAGCTCGGGTACATGAAATTTAGCGGCTGAGATTTGCGATCGTCAACCATCAGACCGACATTACTTTTTGCCGGTGTTTGTTGACCCCTCTGGTGGCTGGTCGCCCGTCGTCAGTATATACCGTGCCTTTTTCTTTTTGGGAGCGGTCTTTTGTGTGCCTTTCTTAGCTACACAACCCACCGTTGATCTCACATAATGTCGGTTGCGACTATGTTACAACCTGCTTCGAGAACCTCAACGTCTTCATCCTCTTCCTTCCAACCCGTTTCGCGTCAAAACACAATGTCTTCCCACGATACCCGGTCCCTCCGCCAGTCCAAGCGGCTGTCGGTCACGGCGCTGTACCTGTCCATGTCCGCGAAGGACAGGGACCTTGAAATATCAGATGATTTGGCGAGGGGTAAGTTTTTCCAGGTCCCTCCCCATCTTGCCTCTACCTTCCGAATGAAAACACTAACCGGTCTGTCTGTGGAAAGCCCAAAAATACCTTCGAGAATTGAAAAGCAAAATATCATCGCAATCCAAGAAAAACTTCGTCCTCGAAAAAGATGTCCGATACCTGGATTCCCGAATAGCCTTGCTGATCCAAAACCGCATGGCACTGGAGGAGGTAAGATAACAACCCCAAAAAAGACTCCGGCGCAACACCCGCTCACAACCGGTTCTAGCAAAACGAAGTCGCCAGTCACCTCGACGATGCGATCGATCCTCAGGAGGGCTTCTTCCCGAACGACGAGAAAACGCAAAAATATGGCAACCTTCTATTCCTTCTCCAGTCCGAGCCGCGTCACATCGCCCATCTCTGTCGATTGGTTTCCATGTCCGAGATCGACTCTCTGCTCCAGACCGTCATGTTCACCATTTACGGAAATCAGTATGAGAGTCGCGAAGAGCACCTGCTTCTGACCATGTTCCAGTCCGTCCTCACCTACCAGTTCGACAACACTCCGGAGTACTCCTCGCTCCTGCGCCAGAACACACCTGTATCCCGCATGATGACAACCTATACCCGTCGTGGACCCGGTCAGAGCTATCTGAAACAGGTCCTTGCCGACCAGATCAATTCTCTGATCGAGCTGCGAGATGTCGATCTGGAGATCAACCCCTTGAAGGTTTACGAGACCATGGTGAAGCAGATTGAGGATGAAACGGGCGCTCTGCCGGACTACTTGGCTCGGTCCGTGACGGCCGAAGCGGCGGCGGAAAATGAGCAGGTTCAAGCGATCATCGCGCCGCGCCTGAAGATGTTGACGGATATTGCCAACGGTTTCTTGACCACGATCATCAACTCGGTCGAGGAGGCTCCTTACGGGATCCGATGGATTTGCAAGCAGATTCGGAGCTTGTCTCGACGCAAGTACCCCGACGCTCAAGATCAGACCATCTGTACCCTGATCGGTGGTTTCTTCTTCCTGCGATTCATCAACCCCGCTATCGTCACCCCGCGCTCGTACATGCTGATCGAGTCGATCCCCACCGATAGGCCTCGCCGCACGTTGACCTTGATCGCCAAGATGTTGCAGAATCTGGCTAACAAGCCATCCTATGCTAAGGAGCCTTACATGGCCAACCTTCAGCCCTTCATCCAGCAGAACAAGGAGCGCGTCAACAAATTCTTGCTGGATCTGTGCGAGGTCCAGGATTTCTACGAGAGCTTGGAGATGGACAACTACGTGGCGCTCTCCAAGCGGGATCTGGAGCTGCAGATCACTCTCAACGAGATATATGCGACTCACTCCCTACTTGAAAAGCATAGCATCGCTCTGGCCCAGGACCAGCACTCGCATCTGCACGAACTCTTGCAGGAGCTTGGTTCCGCGCCCCCGCAGGTGCCCCGGAAGGAAAACCGGACCATTACGATCCCCCTGTTTAGCCGATGGGAAACGGCCCTCGATGACCTGACCTCCGCTCTTGACATTACGCAGGAGGAAGTGTTCTTCATGGAGGCTAAGTCAACCTTCGTCCAGATTCTACGATCCCTGCCTCCGAACTCCTCGGTCGCCCGTCGACCTCTGCGCCTCGATCGGATTGCAGAGGCCGCGGCGACCCTGAAGAACGATGCGGTTATGGTGCGCAAGGGCATCCGTACCATGGAGCTGCTGAGTCAACTGCAAGAGATGGGAGTCATCGACCGGTCGGATGAGTTTAGTCTCCTTCGCGACGAGGTGGAGCAGGAATTGGTGCACCTGGGTTCCTTGAAGGAGAAGGTCCTGGATGAGACGAAGAAATTGGAGGAAGTCTTTGCTACGATTCGCGACCACAACGCATACTTGGTGGGTCAGCTGGAAACGTACAAATCCTACCTGCACAATGTCCGCAGCCAGTCGGAGGGTAAGCAGAGAAAACAACAGAAGCACCAGGAACTGGGCCCCTACAAATTCACCCATCAGCAACTGGAGAAAGAAGGGGTGATCCGCAGGAGCAATGTTCCGGAAAACCGACGCGCCAACATTTACTTCATGTTCAAGAGCCCTCTGCCAGGCACGTTTGTCATCAGTCTACATTACAAAGGTAAGTTCCCGCATTGGCTTGTTTCGCAGTTCTCGTGGTTCACCGTATACTAACAGGGAGAATAGGACGGGCCCGAGGCCTCCTAGAGTTGGATCTCAAGCTTGACGATCTGCTGGAGATGCAAAAGGACAACCTCGAAGATTTGGACCTGGAATATGTCCAGTTCAACGTGTCCAAAGTGCTCTTGCTATTGAACAAACGATTCGCACGGAAGAAGGGCTGGTAAGAGTCTCTTGCAGGGATCTCTGCTACTCTCCCTTTACGATATATGAGACAAGGCAAATGCTTAACATGAGTAGATTGCCTGGGTTTCCAGAGCCGAACTTGCTGCCATCGGGGTACTAAATGACGACATACGAATTTCGCCTCAAGCATAGCCTCGACACGGCAACAGAAGTGCCGACTTGTTTGATTGATCTGTTTTATTATCATTATTATATTACGACTTGGAGGGAGGTTGACGGTATACTTCTTTTCACTTAAGTTTCATTATCTTTGATTCCTTGCCTTTTCTTTTTCTCTCTTCTCCTGAGTTTCGAGGTGGATGGAGGAACAACTGCATTACTCACCATGGTTTCTGTTTTGATTCCTCATCGGCACGCGTGGCTATAGGAGGATTTTTATATGGTGAGAAAGTGAGCACCTTAATTCTGAGGGTGGGCCAAACCTATTGTCTCGCAGGTCGAGGGCGGGTTGGTCTCCATGGCCAGGGATTGGGCGGTTTTGCTTGTTGGTATACCCCGTTGAAATGATTTTGTGTTGTGTACGATTGACTGTTTTTTTCGTGTTTTTCTGTGATTTGGTCGGTTTGTGCCGTTCGCGTGTTATATCCACTGCTGTTTATATGGTCCTATAGGGATTGGATATAGGTAATGAGGATGTTTCAAATTCATTATGCTTGTGGCATTAACCCAAGCATCGCTTGCATATTTTCTGAAGGTTCACTCACCGTAGAACTCTGTTCTGTCTCGCTGCCAAAGAATAGCCAGTCACTCCCTTTAAACCATTCCCACCCCTCGTCAGGAGTAGACATAGAAACAACCTAAGCAAACTCAGTTAGCCATTCGATTCTCGTAGTCGACGATCCAGGAAGATCAACCAATAGTCAACTCCATGACAGCTGTCAGCCAGGCACTGTCTGGGATATAAATACCATCCGATGGATCCTTTCTTTCACCTGAGTCTTGATCTAACTTGACGATCTAGGGTTCCGTGTTTTATAGTAAATTAATCCAAGGACATGGCTCCATTGAGGCGTTTTCGCCATTATCTAATCATTTCGCCGTTGGTTTTGGGATTCTAGATTCGGTCAATCTAAATCCCGAACTTTTTATGCATTAGTTAGGCATGTATTTCTCTTCAACGGGAACGGGTAGATAGACAGGTACTCCTTTAGTTACGAATTGTGCATACATCTACATTGATATCGCATCACATCGATCCATCTGTGCCTCTATCTATCTGTATCCACTATTAACGCTCTCGCATTCAGGGGTAAATCCGGGAAACAATAATGATGATGAGTTATGGACTTATGGCGCGCGTCCCCTTGCTTTGAGGGACACTCCACAGTCCCCAACAGTCGACACACAGTTCCAGTCCGTGGTTACTTCGCTGCCTACTTGCAGTGCGAGCCCCTATTCTATTTGACTTTCCGTTTCTTTCATCTAGCATGAATGAATGAATGAATGAATTAGATCAGGGATTTGCCCTGCTTGGCAGGATCTCTCATCTCTCGGGACTCCATAACTAACTAAACAGGTATCTACATTATACGATTATACGAGTCCGAAACCCATAACTAGTTACTGAACTCCATAGTATTGTAATCCCCTGGATGCCTAACCAACCGTGTCATCGCCCGCCTTAATCTAGAAAGCCTGATGTGGCTGAGTCTAAGGGGCAAGTGGGCTTGGGCTTGGGCTGGGAAATTGAAAGAACTACGGAGCCACAGCCCGTAGGACTAACTAATCTACGAAGTACTAGAAGGCGTACGGAATGTTCTATTTGATTTTCAGGTGGGTTTTGCGTATTTTAAGTAGATTAGTGGCTGCTTTCGAGTTGATTTAGGCGTGACAGTCCTTTGCCCTAAGGGGCTTTGTTCGGTAAGGGTTCTAGAAGGAGATATATCTTTACGGAGTACGGAGTACGCTGGGTAAGTGTGGTTTCAGTTTGGTGTGGCGAGTTGATCTACTCCGTAATTAGTTTTCTAATTGCTGTGCAAGACTGCAGGATGAAAGGTTTCTGATCTATGAGGCTGCGGACGTGGCTGTTCAACGGTGTACATACTCAGTACTGTGTACGGTGTCTGGTTGCGGGGACTACGTCATCTCGTCGTCGATCGCTGCGCTCCTGTTACTTGGGCGTTGCGTCTTGGTTTTATTAGGGAGGAAGCCAGAGTTGGGGGGGAGAGCAGATCCAGTGGATATCCAGAATTGACAGATTGATATATCGATACAGATCGTAGCTGGCGGTGGAGCGATTGCCTTGTTTAGGAAGTACTGTAACAATTTCCTCCTGACAAGAATCAACGATGGATTCTTCAGAGGACTCAAGAACTAACAGAAATAACAGAACTACTGAGTATGCCCTACGGTGTATACTCCGTTGTCGACGGCGACTCCTGACGACGAACAGCCCCTCCCCGTGACTCCACCCTGCACGTTGACCGTCTGTTCTGCTCTTTCGCCTCCTGCATCTTCCTTTCCCCTCTTCGCTTCTTCTTATTTGAATTTTTCAATTTTCTTTCTCTCTCCTCTTCCTCTTTTCCTTTCCACCAGTCTCTCCACCCGTTATTTGTGTGATTGCGTTTTAAAACCCCCCCACCTTGCACTCCTCTCCCTATCAGTCTCATCTTCTCACGCTAAGCCAATCCGACCACGGGTAACTTAACTTCTTCTGCCTCTCTTCCGCCTTAAGGTTCCTCTTCCTCCTCACAACAACACTCCCTCTCCTCTCTTCCTTCCCACACCCCCCATTCAATCCCAACCTTCACAATGGCCGCCCCCGTTGAGAACCAGAACCCCCCTACGTCGAAGTATGACGACTATGACTTCCCGACAACGGCGCCGGAGTCTAAGAGCGGCCACCCTGGCCATACCACCCCCGAGCAGGACGCCAAGGTCGAACAACTCCGGAGTGAGCTGGAGAAGGAGGGCTACACCAAGCGTCTAGATACCCTCACCTTGCTGCGTTTCCTCAGAGCCCGCAAGTTCGATGTCGCCGCTGCGAAGACCATGTACGTTAGAATCCAGACCGCCTCCCCTCCCCTCCACCAAAAAAGTTACACCCGCTGACGAGAGTCTTTCTTGCCGTTAGGTTCGTGGACTCTGAGAAGTGGCGCAAGGAGTTCGGCACCGACGACCTCGCTCGTACTTTCGACTACAAGGAGAAGCCCGACGTGTTCAAGTACTACCCCCAGTACTACCACAAAACCGACAAGGTGCGTTACGTCCTCCGTTTCTCCTTCCGATTTCCCGTGGACCTCGATCCGGTTGCTAACGTTTGATCTGGTGAAATAGGATGGAAGGCCCGTCTACATCGAAAAGATGGGCAAGATTGACCTTAACGCCATGTACAAGATCACCACCTCCGAGCGCATGCTGCAGAACCTCGTCACCGAGTACGAGAAGCTCGCCGACCCCCGCTTGCCCGCCTGCTCGCGGAAGTCCGGCAAGCTGCTGGAGACCTGCTGCACCATCATGGACCTGAAGGGCGTTGGAATCACGAGTATCCCCTCCGTCTACGGATACGTTCGTCAGGCCTCCGGTATCTCGCAGAACTACTACCCCGAGCGACTGGGCAAGTTCTACCTGATCAACGCCCCTTGGGGATTCAGCGGCGCTTTCAACGTGGTCAAGGGCTTCCTGGACCCCGTCACCGTCGACAAGATCCACATCCTCGGCTCCGACTACAAGAAGAAGCTCTTGGAGCAGGTCCCCGCCGAGAACCTGCCCGTCGAATTCGGCGGTAGCTGCCAGTGCGCCGGCGGCTGCGAGATGAGCGACATGGGTCCCTGGCAAGAGGCGGAATGGGCCAGAACCCCCAAGTGGGCTGTGCCCCAGGAGAACTCGAACGTGGTCAAGAACGAGGATGCCGGTATTGAGCAGAAGACCGAGCCCGTTGCCGAAGGCTCCCAACCCAGCGCATAGATTATCTTTCCTACTTTATTGACTTGTTGATTTTGTTTTTCCCGTCATTTCTTTTGTTCTTGGGACCAATATGGTATAAAAAGATTCTAGGCGCTATTTTCCCCCCTATCCTCCTCCTTTATCTCTCTTCCTCTCTACACATCATGTTCCGTTAGGACATGCTCTATATCCGTTTAGACACCTTTCTTTCTCTTTTCTTGCCTTTGGATCTCTACTATTTGGTTCCTTCTTTTACCCTTCCCAATTCAATAATTGATTATTGTCTTCGATGACGAGTGGCGGGTGACGTTGACAGGTGAATAGCAGAGCTGACTAGCAGAGCCGCCCATCTGTTTTGATTTCCTTTTGCCTTGAGGTTTCGTTTGGGTTCTTAGATATTAAAGTTTCACAAGATAACATGAGCGGCGCGGTGGTGCTTATCTTTTTTTTTAATTTTTTTTTATTATAGATGGGGAGATGATGAGATGAGAGTAATAGGGAGCAAGGAGGTTGTTGTTTCTTATAAGAAAAAGACAGCGGTGTGATTGTTGGGTTGTGAGGAGAAGGTGTCGACTTGGTTGGTGTTCGGAGAGATGGATGTTCAATATGATGGTTATTGATATATAGCTGGCTGAGATAAACATGTTACTTTCGAGAGTTCTAGGTTTCAATCGGAGTATTCGGTATGCTATTTAGTTTTGGACTCACTCTTTGAGTAAGTACTACGTACGTTCAGAAGCAAATATATGAGAATTTCAATTCATCAGTCAATGTCAATTAATCAATCGAAGTTGGTATCATTCCATCCATGCCTGACGCCAGCATATTTAGACAAACAAACAAAAGCATGAATATAGACAAGAAATCACATCTTCTTCTCAACCACTTCCACAGCCTGTCTCGCTCGTTCGGTTTTCCCAACCGTCGACGCCAACGCATATCCGTCCGATGTCGAGCCCTCGGCCGCGGAATCGTCGTCGCCTTCACCCTGGAGTCGTAGCAGAGTCCGCAGCGCGTCCTCATAGACCTCAGCCACGTCGCCGGTACGCCAACGCTCGGCCTCGTGGTCCGTTCCCAGCGGCACCTTGAGATCCCATTGGGCCTTGCGGGCTTTCGACTTCCGGCGTGAAGGCCCGTCGCCGTCCTCGCGGCTTCGTTTCTTGGATTGTGTTTGTGCTTGTTCTTGTGACTGCGCTTGCGGCTGTGACTGGGACTGGTCTTGAGGTTGTTGATCCGCATTCGTATCTGCATCCGGCATCGCGACGTCCGCACCTTCACCCCCTGTAGTAGCCGGGCCATCGGTCTCCTTCTTCTCCCCCGTTTCATCCGTCTCCATCGCAGACTCTGTATTCGTCGTCTCAGCAACCCCATCAACGCCCTCTCCCTGCCCATCTCCACCTTCACCCTCATCCTCATCCTCATCATCTTCAAATTCCTCCTCATCCTCCTCGATCGCCCTCCTCAGTTGCTCCGCATACGCCTTCGCCGCTTTCCGTGGCGCATCCCGTCTCGCCTGCGCCACCGTCGTCGTCAACGACTCCAACTGCGCATACAGCGAGGTCACGCGCGCCGCAAGATGCGTATCGTAGGGTTCATATTCGACTGTTTCCGTGGGTGCCGTGAACGAGGCCGGGAAGGGGAACTGGGCGGAGGAGGAATCGAGCCCGTTGATGCTGATTGAGGAGGAGGCGGTGGTGAATGTTTTGGTTATATACTATTTCTCGTCCCAATATCTTGTTAGTTATATGGGAGTGAGATTTGGGTTTGGTAGAGAGCAGGGAGTATCGAACCTGATCGACTAAATCGCGAACCCGCTCGCGCATCGGATCCGGTGCATCGCTTTGGTTAGCCGACGGGGGAAGATGGAGGTCTAGTTTCTGTCGGGAGAGCGCGACGGTGTTGGTGTAGAGGTAGGTGAAGTCCGCGGGGGACTGGAGTTCGATTTTGCGGTGCATGGCCATGGTGTTTGTTTGTTTGTCTTGAGACCTCGGGGATGAGGGTGGAAGTGTTCCGGTCCCCTTTCTTGTGTTTCTTTTGTATAGTAAGGAGAAAACAATGGGTTCGCGTCAATTGAGGGGGGAGGATTATCCAGACAGGAAGGAAGAAGGGAAGTGGAGACGCGTCGGAGGTCCGCGATAACAGACGGGATGATCGTAAACTTCCACATGCCCAGATGCGGTAGGCGGATAAGGAGCCTGTTTTGTTAGGCAGTAAGGCAGTCAGGCAAATAACACGAAAACGGCAGCCTCAGGCCACTCGTCGATCATTGCCCTCGTCAGCCCCGCCAACGATGTCATCGATCGATCGATCCTTTTCTTTCTTTTCCCTTTTCTTCTCTGGTCTTCAGCTTGAAACTCTAATCGAGTCCACTTGGTTTCGGGGCTGCCTTGCCCTCTCGTTTCTCTCCTGATTTGATTTGATTTTTTAGATACTATGACCTCATGGCTCTCATAGCTCGGGGAAGGTTATTTTAACAATTTAACGAGTCGTTTCGCCCAGCGGGCTTTCTTACCGGTACACCGTACACGATACTTTTCTTGCCAGCTGTTCTTGATAAATCCTTCTCCCTTGTTTCATTTTATTTTAAGCTCTTTCTCCCCTACCTTACTCCGTACTAGTCGAGCTTACCTACCCGGGTCTGGTACTGGTCTCGGTTGTTGGCCCGACGGCAATCTCGCCCCTCCCTTCCCCTTCCCATCCCTTCTCCTTGATTATCCACGAGGATGGACTTGGTGTACAGATAGGGGATCAGGGGTCTTGCTGCGATAGGATTGGGTAGGATTGAATTGGAAACGAAAAGGCGGTGTATACGTGTGCGTTACGCTCCATCCAGTACACCAACTTTACGACGTGGAATGATCAGCTACGGGTACCACCATGGAGAATAACAACCCTGCCAGCATCCGGCTGGTAGATAATACCTGTCCGCGCGACGAATCGCCCTCCCAGGCGCCCACAGCTACGGAGTTATCGCGACGTCTATCGCGACGGCTTACGAGGCCGTCTGTGCGAGGGGAACTGGCTAGACGGAAGTATGCGAAGTGGCAGCCTCATCGACTGGGGATCACGGATGACGGGGATCCAGATACGGAGAGGAGGCCGTCCGATGGCAGGGAATTGTCGTTGACGGATACGGCGACGAATACGCTGGGAGGGGCGCCCAGTCTCGCGACCACTACCTCTCTTCCGACGAATGAACAGCTCAATTCCAATCCGATTGATTTCGCCCCGTCTGCGACAGCTGGGGAGTCGGCCGGGCAAGGAAGTGATGGCGCTGAGGGGCCCGGGTCGGGGTCAGGGTCGGGGTCAGGGTCGGGGTCTAGGTCCGGGGTATCGAGGATGGAGACTGGGTCGGTGTCGGGCCCCAAGTCTCATCCGGTTGGACTCAAGCCCGGCACGGATCTGGATATCCTCTACGAGAACCAGCGGGGGTGGTTCCTGTGCGGGATACCGCTATATTCGCACCACTCGCTGCTGAACTTCGACCCCGCCACTTGGGTGACCCATGACTTCAGAGACAGTCCCGTGAACATCACGAATGCGCAACTGCCGGATCCCAGCTGGGAGTGGGCGTGGCGAAGATGGTACGTGGATATGTCGGGGGACGTGGACGACCAGGGATGGCAGTACTCGTTCTCCTTCAGTTCGTCGGCCTGGCATGGGTCTCATCCGTGGTTTCATTCGTTTGTGCGAAGGCGCCGCTGGGTGAGGCTGCGGGTGAAACGGGTGTCGGAGAGGAGTCATCGGGACCGAACGGGGCTGGAAATGGCCCATATGCTGAACGACGACTATTTCACCATCCACACGGGGAAGAAAACGAAGAGGGCGTCGAGCTCGGAGCGCGCGTCGGGCGTCACCTCAGGGTACTTGAGTCGGGCCACCACCAAGGTCGAGGAGGAGGCTCCATTGGAGGAGATTGGGAATATCCCCAGCTTGATGCATGCTCTGAAGACGGCGATTGTGGACCGCGAGAAGATCGACGCGTTGAGACGATTTGTCGAGGAAGGCGGTCCCGAGTTGTATTATTTGGAAGGACAAGTATGTTCTGAATTCATTCATCCGTATCTACCACTTGGTCGTTGCTAACTCGCTCTGCTCAGATCCCCGAGATCATGCCAATGTTTGTCTTTCAGGCCTCGCGATGGCAGGTCCTCACACACTTGGTCGGTGTTGTCGACGAGCTATCCCAGAAGATACCCGATGTCGGCGAACGAGAAGCCGAAGGACTCCGTCGCAAGAAGGAGTACCTCAGCAAGGCCGCAGACAGCGCGCGACATCACCTCCGAGGACCCGAAGTCGTCAGTGCTCGACGCCGATCATCGGCGCCAGAGATGCTGGATTTGACGCCCGGGCCGAAGCAGAAAGGCCTACTGTCTAGGTATTTGGGAAAGTTCTCGTTCAAACCGATGGATGACGGAGGACCGATAAAAGGTATACCGAAGGGAGCGGAAATCGGCAAGGAAGGTCATATCTATCAGTATTCGTCTTGATTCGTTTCGGTGTTGAGCAGCTTTCTCTTTTTGTTTTGCGTTCTAGCTCGGTTCTCGGGACTTGATACCCATGTTCGTTTGCGTTCGGTGAAAGTTTCAATGGGATTGAAATGGGTTACCATTGATGACAAGTGTAATAGATAATTCAATAATGTTCATGTTCCATTGACATGCTGTAGAATATACGGAGTTTGTATAGCTATCCGGGCTAGCGGCATCCGACCCCCTTACCGCCTGCCCCTCTCAGCAGGAAGCAACAATTTTCTCCATGGAAGAACCGACGGCGAACAAAACACAGTCTTTACCACCTCGCGAACCGAACCTCGTCCTCTCCAATCCTCTTTCCGTCTCCTCTTATCTCCTCCCTTATATGTCTTGACATATTTCTCGACCTTTGCACATGTTTTCCCATGGCAGAGCATGCCTAAAAGGGCCTCGTCTCTCTACCATCTTGGACAACATCGCTGCTGGCCCCGATGAACCGCTTCTCTTCCTGTACCCGCGGTGGCTCAAGTCGACAGTCCGGCATTACCGGACTTCTCCTTCCAGACCTTCTGCTTCTGCGAGGTTTGGGCGCCCCCGAGGGCTCATCCTCGGAGGTCCTCGTCCACCCCGAAAGCTGTCGCCCAGGGCCATCTTGAGACGTAGTAGCAAGCCTCCTGTAGCTACCGACGCGGATGGCACGACAGAAGCTTCACACGCGCGGAATGAAGCCCCGACGACCACGAATACCTCGGACAATGGCTCGTCGAACGTCGCAGAGGGCCTCGCCGGGGAGACGGAAGACCCCCAGCCATTCATCGGGCCAACGAAACCCCCGTTCAACCCTTTTATTAGGTTGCCCGAACCACCGTCACCGCCTCCCTCTTTTAAGAGGCGGACCCCCAAATCGACTGGGGGTCCGAAGGGAATATACGTGACGTTTTCGGCCCAAGATCGCGCAAAGTTGGCTCTCCAACGGAATCGCCTTCGACGGAATCGGCGGGAAAGAACAGTTTTATGGGAGGTCATAGAAGCTACGCTAAAGCAATTGCAAAAGAAGTCTGTCCAGTGGACGAAGAAGGAGTTAAGACATAAGGAGTTGTTGGTACCGGAGGAGACTGTCGGGCTCCTCGCGGGGGTCACCAATATGGGGATGAAGGAGAACATCTGGTACCTACCTGTGCGCAATGGCTGCAAGGTCCATGTGCTGCATCCACAGGATGGCGATGGCCGGGCTCGGCGGGTCATAATTTCGGGGTCGGCGCGTGTCATCGAACTGGCCAGTGACCGCATTGAACATGCACGGACTCTCCAGGAACAAGCAGACCCCTTGGTCGACCTCCAGAAACCCGGGGTACCTGTTATTCCTTCCAGAGATACCCTCATATCCAAGGGTATCGATCCTCCGCTCATTCGAAGCACTTGGGATATACAGCAAGCGAGGCCGGCAATGATACACACAATCAAGCCTTTGGCGGCGAATCTGTCAACTGTGCGGGGGTTCGCGGAGTACGTTGAGGAGCTGACACTCTGTAAGCCCTCTCCCTCTGAAGAAGAGGGATTGCCGCACCGAAAACACGTGAGTAACGCCCTGGTGGCGGTTTTTGCGGTTGATGCACACAAGAAGCTGTTTTCTACGGCTGCGTTGAACGAAGCGCTCTCTTGGATGTGTAAACATAAGTACTTGCGGTCCATCTACCCAATTCTATATCGGGCCCAACATGTTGCAACTGTGGACACCGTAAATATCCTCCTGGCAGGGGCGGCCCAACGGCAGGACCCAAGCACGTATCACTGGCTTCTCAAGGCTATGTTCCGGGCGAAGATCCGGCCGAACGAAGACACCTGGATCACCTTCCTCGACCACGTCGCCTTGCCCGCAGAGAGGAAAAAACTTTCGGAAAGGCTGCGGCAGCGGGGGCATATTAGAGGGATTCATGCGAGGCGGGAGGCCCTTCGATTGACACTCGAACAAATGTTTCACACGCATCTAAGGAATGGCCGCAGCGTGGACTCGTTCATCGACATGGTCAACGCGCAGACAAATAATTGGATTACGGGCTTCTCGATCAGCCAGATGTTTGGTGTCATCCAACATCGTTCCGATTATAAGTCTTTGGACCGGCTGCTGGAGATCTGTCGGGAGCATAACTTTGAGATCAACAGCAGTGCCATCCTTCATATCATGAACATGTTCGGGACCGATATAATCCTTGCCCTCCGGTACCTGTACCGATGCAGCCCTAACCTTGAAAAGGTGTTCGAAGGGGTTATCTGGGAGAGACTCTTCTTCATGGCCTGGGATGATCGCCGTTACAATCTCAGCCGCGTGCTGTGGCGATACGCCTGCATTCACGATGCCGTGACGTTCGGAATGAAGAAGCGTGTCGACGCGGCACTGATGAGAAATGCCATACACCCCGAGGACAACGATTTCGTCAACGCCTGGCACAGGAGTGCCGGGAAGGTTGCGATCGGTGTGGACCTGCATCTTCCGAAGTACATCGGCCAGAGCAAGGTCATGACATACGCCCCGCCTGAGTACCATTCGAATCCGATCGCCTACCTCGACAACGGCCTCAACCCGAGCAACAAAGAACTTAACCGGCGTAATGTGTTCGCCAAGAAAATGCTACATCGCGATATCCGTGTCGGGCTCTTCTACCGTCCCGAGCTGCCCCTGCCCCTCATGTTGGAGGCTGCCGCTAAATTGGATTCTCAATGGCATCGCATCCCACGGCCGATGGTATGGCTGCTGCAGAACGCCATTCATATTCCCGTGCACCGCAAGCGGAATCCCACGCTATGATATGGGCGTGGTTGTGTGAGCGACAACCTGAGTCCCTCACAGCCTCTCTTACTCCAATCAGGCTGTACAGACATCTGGTCCCCTTGTATATTACTGTCACATGGCACCGACTTGAGCGGCGTTGCATATGTTTATTTCATTTTCTTTTTTTTTCCGGCGCATTGTCTGACATGCCAGCTACCCATCCTTGGTCTCTTCATATTGTGCCAAGTTCTGTACATCAGCCTTTGTTTATTCATGTCTCTCCGCTAGCTATAGATACCTGTGTAGACTACATGCCTTATATATAATGTACACATACCCTAATTCGGGAATATAGAATGCATTGCTATGTATTTTATTGTTCTCCAGTCGTCAAGTCATCCGATCTATTGTCATAATTGCGTATATCTATAAGAATGTGGATGATTATCCACTGCCATTTCCATGCAGCAACGCCGGCGGCGGAGGAGCAGGCATGGCACCACTCATTTCCGGCGCGGTCGGACCGTAAGCATCGAATTCCGTCCTCACCGACCCCACGCCTTCTTTCAAGTATAGCACCAGTCGGTAGGCCGAGTTGCCGTTCAGGTAGTAGCGGTGCAGTTGCTTGCTACGCAGGAAGCCGAGGCGTTCGTAGAGCTTGATGGCGGCCGTGTTGGTGATTTCGGTTTCAAGGGCAATCTGTCGGTTTTCATGTCAGTCGATCCACTGACAATTGCTCTCCTCTACGTATGTCCGCCGTGACGAGGAAAGAGAAATCAACGAGGCAGTAAGCTGGGGAGGGGGTGGGGTTGAGGGAGGACAAAAGCGAACGAGGCCCGTCCGCCGTGCAACACCTGTACAACATATGATCCCCCCAAAACCCCAACAACGAGAAGAAGAACGCACCTCATCCGCATCCCGTTCAATCATCGCATCAATAGCCATGCGCACCAATTTAGTCGCAATGCCCCGGCCACGAAACTCCTCGCGCACCGCCAACATGGCAATATACCCCCTCAAGGGCCCTCCGCGGTGCGGCTCCAGCTTGGACACCACGACGCCGACCATGGGGTCCTCGGGCCGCGAGTCGTCCATGGCCATGAAGCAGAGGTCGCCCCATTGGTAGAGGAAGTAGCGATAGACGTAGATGCTGTACGGCTCGGAGAGGTCCTTGGAAATGAGCTGGCGCATGGCGGCGACGTATTCATCTTCGCGGGATCCGTCGTAGCGGGTGTAGCGGAGGTCGGAGGAGGGAGCCGGAGGAGGAGGGGCTGTTACGTCTGCTGCTGGGGCGGCGGCGGGGACGGCGGGGAGGTCGTCATGGTGGTTCATTCCGGGGGCATTTGAGGGAGAGTAAGAATTAAGAATAATAAAGTGTGGGGGGGTATGGGTGTCGATGGGATTGTTGGTGTTGACACTGACAGTTCGGGGAATGTTTGGAGAAGGAAGAAAGGAAGAAAAGGGAAGATTTTCATGACGTTCGCCGACATGTGATTCCGGGTCGCTCTCTTTTTCCCTCACGCTTTTCTTTCGTCCTTAACTTTTTCCCTTTTCTTTTTGTTTTTCTTTTATTCTATTCATTGGTTTCTGTTAATCGTTGATTTCTTATTGTCTCTGAGTATCAATTAATTGATTCCGTCCATTCACCCCCCTCCCCCCTTCCTCCCTCTTTCCTCTTCTTTGCCTCTCATGCTCCGCCGTCGTCTGGCCAAGGATAAGGACGACGTTCCGTCGGAGCCCAATAATGCTCAACCAGCCTTCTCGCCCTCGTCTACGCCTCCTCCGCCCGAGAAAGTCGGTTCCTTTGTTACGAAGCCGCGCAGTAAGCGTCGCAATGGTTTGATCTTCGCGTTAGGCGGCCTCTTCGGCATCTTGGTGGCCGTCCTCTTCGCCAACCAGCAGGACGTCATCAGTTTGGAGTCGCTGATGGATTTAAATTTGGATTCGTTGATGGATGTCATTCCGCAGGGCATTGTTAGGGATGCGAGGGAGTTTTCGGTATGCTTGACCTAAAAGATGGCGTCTCGGGTGCTATACTACTGGATAAATTGACTAACGGCTTTCGTCTTCTTTTACTTCAAATAGCAACATGAACGCGACACGGTCAGTTATGACTCCTTCTCCGTCGGGCTTCATCTTCAATCGCAAGGATTCGAAGCCAAACATCCTGTTGTTATGATCCCCGGTGTGATTTCCACCGGACTTGAGAGTTGGGGAACGGGCACGCAATCCCGCCAGTACTTCCGGCGTCGGCTTTGGGGCAGCTGGAGCATGATGCGCGCGCTGGTTCTGGATAAAGCGGAGTGGAAGAATCATGTCATGCTGGATAAGAAGACGGGGATGGATCCGCCGGGGATCAAGCTCCGGGCCGCGCAGGGGTTCGATGCGACCGATTTCTTCATCACCGGTTACTGGATCTGGAACAAGATCCTCGAGAACCTGGCGACGATAGGATATGACCCGACCAATGCCTTTACGGCGGCCTACGACTGGCGACTGGCGTACCAGCATCTGGAGATCCGTGACCAGTATTTCAGTCGGCTCAAGTCCTACGTGGAGACTGCTGTCCAGGTGCGCGGCGAGAAGGTGACCCTGGCTTCACATAGTATGGGCTCGCAGGTGGTACTGTATTTCTTCAAGTGGGTAGAGAGTGATGATCATGGCAAGGGAGGGAAAGACTGGGTGAACAACCACATCGCCTCTTGGATCAATGTTAGCGGCTGCATGCTGGGCGCCGTCAAGGGGCTCACGGCCGTCCTATCGGGAGAAATGCGCGACACGGCCCAGCTGAACGCGTTTGCCGTGTACGGACTGGAGAAGTTCCTGTCCAAGGAAGAGCGCGCGGAGATCTTCCGCGCCATGCCGGGCATCTCGAGCATGTTGCCCAAGGGCGGCGAAGCTGTCTGGGGCAATTCCACCTGGGCCCCGGACGACCAGCCGGGCCAGCCGATGTCGTTCGGGACCCTGCTGAACTTCCGCGAGAGCAACTCCACCCTCACTGCGAAGAATCTGACCACCCCGGAGAGTCTGTCGTATCTGCTGGACCAGAGCGACGACTGGTATCGCAACCAAGTACTCGCCAGCTACTCGCATGGCGTCGCGCACAGCACCAAGGAAGTTGAGGCAAACGAGAAGGACCCTCGCACCTGGCTGAACCCCCTCGAGGCCCGACTGCCGCGGGCCCCGGACATGAAGATCTACTGTCTGTATGGCGTCGGCAAACCCACCGAACGCAGCTATTTCTACCAGGAGGAACGTGACCCCCTGGTCAACCTGAACGTCAGTATCGACACCACGGTCACCAACGGCGACGGTGTCGACCATGGCGTGGTCATGGGTGAAGGTGACGGGACCGTCAATCTACTGAGTACGGGCTACATGTGCGCCAAGGGCTGGCACATCAAGCGATATAATCCCTCGGGGGTCAAAATCAAGGTATATGAGATGCCTCATGAGCCGGATCGATTTTCACCCCGTGGTGGTCCCAACACAGGTGAGTCCTTCTGTCTGACTTGATACATTCAACCCACGATACTAACAATAACAAGGCGACCACGTCGACATCCTTGGCCGTGCATCTCTTAACGACCTCATCCTCCGCATCGCCAGCGGCCACGGCGACGAAATCGAAGAGACCTTTGTTTCGAAGATTAAAGAATACGCCGATCGAGTCAAGATTTACGAAGAATAAAACAATACCACCTGCCTATTTACGTCTATTACTTTTTGTCACGAGCTCTCTTTTCATCTCATTGTATTCATGTGGATGTTTGATAGATTACCTTAATTATACGCCTTTTTTCTACCTCCTATCTTCTTACATCTGGTTAAACCGTTTAACCCTTGCTACATTGCCTGATTTGGCAGTAGCTACTGTATGGTATGAATCGCTTGCTTATATGTACGGCATAGGAATGGTGTTCAGGTTCCAGTGGATTGATATACAGGCTCATATCGAATTCTTGGGTGTTCACGTCTCCCGCATATCAGTATCTGGTGGTCCTCAGCTTATACCATACAGAATGAGCAAAAGAACAAGGAAAGTAATTGGTAGTTAGTGCACCCTCCTACTTACAGGTAAAAAATCGAAAAAGCAAAAAAGAAGAGGTCGTACCCGGGATCGAACCGGGATTACCGGAATCAGAATCCGATGTGCTAACCATTACACTATACAACCAATTTGTTGAAGGAACTAAAGCCAGCTTGGCATTATAAGCCAGGGGGCATTAAATTACTGGAGAATGTTGTTTATTGTTCGGAGTTGAACACTGTCACTTCATACCAGGCAATGGTACAGCACACACTCTAGGGGCCTTGGTCGGTTAGAGTTGTGGGGGGTTTCAAGGGGGATTTGAGGTACCATTCAAGGTTTAAAACTCAATCTTCATGAGATGGATTTCCTCTCTACTCTTGAAAATAGATTTGTTGCTGTACTTTCGGCATCCCATGGAGTTGGGTGCCTCAGGCTCCCAACTCCATATAGAATATGTATCGCGCATAACGCACCCACGGAGAGTTGAGAAGGAGTCTACTAGATACAAAAGCAGGGAAGGCGACACGATGCAGTACAGTAGAATTGAACGTCAGATGTGATGTTCGACTAATAGTACATCTCATCCGTCCAGGCTCGTTTAGTCTAGTAGGATAAGCTATAGCCATCCCCGTCTGATACTTGGTCGGGCATATCGCAAACGCAACTAAATTAATCCATCTGATCTATCAGTGCATAAAAAAAACATCCAAATTTCATCCCAAAATCTCGGAGAGAGTGAGAGACTGAACAAATTAAAAAGTAAAAAAGAAAGAGGTCGTACCCGGGATCGAACCGGGATTACCGGAATCAGAATCCGATGTGCTAACCATTACACTATACAACCCTGATTTGTTGAAAAGCCCGCCGACTTTTTGACACTATGAGCCTGTGCCAACTGATAGTCGTGGGCGTTGATTGTTATCGCTGGTGTTATGGGGGTATAGTTGGCTAGATGCTGAGAAGTGAAGGGGTGGGAACGGCGGAAGGGTATATAGGGATGGTGGGTATCTTATCTCTATGTGTATAAATGGTGAGCATGGTACGTTCATTGGTCTTTTATTTATGGTCTGTTGCAGTTTTATTGGTATAATTGTTCTGCCATTGGTGGCTGTGGCAGGGATACCTTGCACTTGTGGGGTTGACTCTTTCTTTTCTCTCTGGTTTTATTTGAGCCGACCACGCGGATAAGAGATCGACAAGCAGGTGCAATGTCTCGTACATACCACTAGTACTACTTTCTTCTTCTCAGGGCGTCGGGATAGCTGTATCTGCATTCAAGCCAACTAGGGTCTGTAGTGTCGGTAACATGCATGAGATGATAGATTAACCACGTATTCATGACGCTTGTCCTAGCAACAGAAGTTCAATTTCTTGCTGTGTGCCCACCTAGTTTTTGGGTTCTGTGAAGGGCGATTATTTTTCCTTTAGAGTATTGCAGTTTCAGAAAGGCCATGGTTGTGTGGCAGCGTTGGGGTCTATCACCTAGTACACTTTCATATTAAATCTCCCGATGGAAATTGAGACCTTAGATAGAGTCAATATCTGGCGCCCGCTAGATATATTCAACATTGGAACCGGTAAATAGGTATTAAGTGACGATGCGGAGTTTCCGTTGTAGCGAGGAACTTCTTCCCTGATCATTTACCTCGCACGGATTATACGTAGGATAGAAAATGAGCTGACAATGCTCCGTGGGCTGAAAGTATACTGCTCGCGGGTCTATAGAGAATATTAACGCCTGGGCCGATCTGTATAATGCCACTATCTTACGGCTCTGTATATCTGCAAGCCAATCAGTAAATTGGACACTCGAGGTGCTGAAATCACGAAGACTGAAATCATGGAGACAATGAAGCACCGAGGCTCTGAACTATACATTGGATGGACATTTGGTGAAAAGCTTAGCGCAATTTCGTCGGCGAGGAAGCCGGTCTGTCGCGGACCTTCACGAGGAGGGTCAACGCAGAAGTACTAACTTTCTTCTACAGATCCCTCGATATTGGGTACGGAGTATTTGGATCTCAACTCCCCTGGGGTCACGGGATGATCCATGCAACCAATAGCCAGGCATCGCTTCTGGTCGTATCTGGATTAGACCGTTTCAGCCGACCCTACCTACCGCACCACTCATACGCGCAAACACGCAATTCAAATGATAAACGAGCAGCAGTGCTCGGAATCAAGAGCAGATGTGTCAGCCGTCGTAATGTCGTACACTAAGTGAGCCATACGATGCCTGGTTGCAACAGGAACGCAAGGAACCTGACCCACTTGGTGCACGCGTGGGAATACGACACCGATACGCACCTTCTTGGCGGCATATACTCCGAAGTACAGATCCAGGAGTTGAAAGCTTCTAGATTTGTCAGATCCGACGCGGGTTAGAATGTCGTATTGCCTGCGTATAGAATGTTCGTTCGTTGTTCTGTTAGTTGGATGTTTGTGGTGATGTTGGTATAAGAATGTCCGGCTTCCTCCCTGTCAGCTTCTTTGGATTATCGTTTTAACTATATTTGACTTTGTGATACCCTGTTCATTCTTCTTCTGTTGATTATTAGTTCTGCCTCTTTCTTTTTTTCTCCACAAAAGTTGCCTCTATAATCACAGCAAGATGGTTTCTTCAACCGTTGTCCTGAAGGAAGACCCCGACGTCGCCCTAATGAAGGCGATGCATGGCAAATCAGCCGAAGAGAAAAACGCCTTCTTCGCCATGCTCAAGAAGAACAATTCTGCTCACCGCGAGATCACAAATGAGTATGTGCGTCGATGGAAGGAAGAGAAGGGCATCGATGCGACCACCGACGAGGCCCGAAAAGAGCGAACGACCGAGTACATGGGCGTCGTCAACAAGTGAGTTTCACATCCCTCCACTCTAAAACCAGGTCATCGGTGCAGCCTGCTGATCGTTCGCTGCACGGTAGCTATTATGATCTAGTCACGGACTTTTATGAAGAAGCGTGGGCCCAGTCGTTCCATTTCTGTCGATTCAGTATCGGCGAGCCGTTCCTCCAGGCGCTGGCACGACACGAGCATTACCTTGCGTATAAACTAGGCATAAAGGGAGGCATGGAGGTGCTGGATGTCGGCTGTGGAGTTGGGGGTCCTGCTCGTGAGATCGCCCAGTTCACTGGGTGTCAGGTGGTAGGTGTCAACAACAATGCATATCAGATTGCTCGGGCCACGAGGTATGCAGAGAAGGCTGGCCTGGATGATCAGGTTTCTTTCTTCAAGGGAGACTTCATGGTAAGCGCCCACTCAGACCATCTAAACCCATCACGACCACTCTCGCTCACGAGACGATACAGCACCTGGATTTCCCTCCCAATTCCTTCGACGTTGTATATGCCATCGAGGCTACCGTGCACGCTCCCAGTCTGCAGAAGGTATACGAGCAGATCTTCCGGGTCCTCAAACCGGGCGGCCGCTTCGGAGTATACGAATGGGTCATGACAGACAAGTTCGACGAGTCGAATCCCGAACATCGAGCCATTCGGCTGGGAATAGAGCGTGGAAACGGGATCGTGAACATGCGGACGCGAGCTGAAGCAATCGAGGCCATCCAGGCGGCCGGGTTTGTGCTGGAGTATGAAGATGACCTAGCTGAGCGACCGGATCCCATCCCCTGGTACTATCCCATTGCAGGCGAGCTGAAGTATACGAGAAGTCTGTGGGATATGCTCACGGTCCTGCGCATGACGAAATTCGGGCGAGCTGCCATGGGTCAGCTGTTGTGGGCAATGGAAACTATGCGGCTTGCGCCTGCTGGGACATCGGAGACTGCACAGGAGCTGGCTGATGGCGCTGATAACCTCGTGAAAGGGGGACAATTGGGCTTGTTTACTCCGATGTACTTGGTGATCGGAAAGAAGCCTGCGGTATAGGACCAGTGATGTGAAATATTGTGTAGTAATAAGATATTCAATGTAGCGATTTGCCCAAATATGGCCCCAATGATACTGAAGGACAGGAAATGTAGACTTGAGAGGAAGCTGAGAAGACGATGAACCTTAAACACAGCTGAATGATGTGGAGGATTTGTTTAGGGTTATGACGTCAAATTTTGATCAGTCCTTCAACAAATCAGGGTTGTATAGTGTAATGGTTAGCACATCGGATTCTGATTCCGGTAATCCCGGTTCGATCCCGGGTACGACCTCTTCTTTTTTGCTTTTTCTCTTCCTCCTGCTCTGAAATAGTCCCTGAGGGATCGGTTCATTGATTTTGGTTTTTGCTTTTGTCAATTGAGTGCGGACTCTGTTGTCGTCTTTTCCCGCACGCATAGTCTCAGACTAATCGAGCACTGACTGCCTCACCCAATGCTTCCAGGCATTACTTTTTGCTCTGGTTCTTTTTTTTTTTTTTCCATAGAGACCATGTTCGAGTCCAATTCAGGACGTATTTCAGTGAAATATATAATCAAGCAGATGACTCTTGTCATCTTTCTTGGCTGGGAAGGTATCCCATTCCTTGAAAGTTTTGCGTCAGCAGACACCGCGGCGACCAAAGATGATCACATGGTTGAAACATTAGAATTAAATTAAACTGGAAAGTTAGAAACATCACCGCATCTCTTCTTCTCCCCCCCCCCTATAGAGGCTGATGCAGGGGGAAAAAGACATCATCCACAACACCACACATATGAAATGGCTTGAGGGATCGGTGAATGATAAAGTCCCCCAGTCCATCGCCGGTTACCCAAAGCTGGCGATTGTAAAGGCACACAGAATTCGAAGATAGGCAACCTTCTTCCAACAGCTGAAATTGGCAAGAGAATAAATTGGTAGAGGCCTCAATCCCATCGCGACAGTCCCCGACACCTCGCTAGGAATATGAAGTCAACAATAGACCTACATAAAGACAAATGCGTTCACACCCCCTTAGCTATAGCATTCCAGCCACGAAAGATCGTACCCTCTTACACAAAACAGACAACTCGCCCTTCGCATCCAACACATATAGCAGGTCCCAGCGGGATGAAAGCTCATCTCCACCCTTTGGTAACCGCCCTTTCTCCGAGTCGACGAGGAGTATCCCTGCATGCTCTGATTGGTGGAATGCGCGCCAACCACGAAGAAACGGACAGGCAGATGAGATGATGTGTGAAGTACTGCCCCTGCAGAATTCGCATATACCCCACCGTGGTGGTTACTGTTGGAAATGCCGGAAGAATGGCCCCGTGGGATCTCGGACTGGACAGAAACCTACCGGCCATGCCTCGAGAGTCTTCTTCGGGTGCTCAAATGTCGGGCAGACGCTGCTATGGCCGATGGAAACTTGGATGAAGGAGAGCGCATTTCCGAGAAAAATGCGAGAAAGTTGGGAGCATGGGGACTTTTGGGTCAATTATGGAGCGCGGAAGAGTTGGGCGTTTGATGATGTATGGCCGATGATAGATGCGAAGCTATTCGGTAATAATACCTCGGTGCATAGCGAGGAGAAGTTAGAGCTCCTTGAGGATGAGGATAGGAAGGTAATGGGGCCATTTGTCCAAAAGAAATTGGAAGACAGTAAGCAGCGGAAGCTGGATGATTGGGATGTGTAGGCGGTTTAGATGCCTGAGATGTAGATTTACCTAGACATAGCACTGAGATATCACCCCATCTCCGCGGTCATCATGTTCGCTGGTAGAATAATTCTCCTTTACCACGCCTGGATTAGGCCGTGGGAATTCGGGATGATGATATGGCACTGACACCTGGTACAAGGTGTATCTTCTTGAGTTGAAGGAAGCTTTGAAAAAAGTAACCTTTCCTTTGAACAAAGGTACAATGGCCAGAGAATTCATATCCATAAACATAACCATAACCACGAAGATGCCTACCTACCGTATACCAGCAAGAACGATATTCTCTAGCCCACGAGTAGAGTACACTACATACTACGCAGACACAAACCCTGCTGGCCCCTACAATGACACTAGATCGAGATTCCAGACGCACACGCACGGAGCAATCCATCACAACACAACACAACACTAAACAGCAACAGCAGCAACACCACAAGAACCACCCACCTGCCCAATCCCCCAAAGGATTCTAACAATGTAAGAAATATCAGCAGAGTCTTATACTCAAATAAAGTACGGCTTATTCAACAACTCAGGTTGTATAGTGTAATGGTTAGCACATCGGATTCTGATTCCGGTAATCCCGGTTCGATCCCGGGTACGACCTCTTCTTTTTTGTTTTGTGTCGTCTTCAATTGATTCTTATTGAGATGGGCAATGTGTTGTTGATAAACAGGCGGAGAAGAAGCTGTATTGTGTGTATGTATGGCCATGGTTGGTTTTTTGCTTATTTGGGTCAGTTCAAAGTCAAACCCTAACTCCAAGACATACTTCGTCACCTACACATGCAGCGCATCTAAGTTGATGGACAATAGAATAAAAGCGTGTCAGATAAGTTGATTGAAACTTCCAGACCAAGAAAATATAGACACAGAATAGAAACAATAATGTACAAAGGTTCCTTGTTCATAAATCATAAATACTACCGGTATTATTAAACTTTAACGATACCGCTATGGATAAACACCATCCAACACCCCCTTCCCCATTCCTCAGCACACGGGCTGTAGAGATGATTAGGAAGAGAAAAAGTGGCAGCCGGTGGACTGAAGTTAGGTCACTTGTGCTTCCTAACACTGGGGAGCTGAGGAGACGATGGGCGTCAAGGGTGTCGAAGCGTGATAGGCTTTCTTGATGAAGGGTCCCAAGGTAGAAAGAAAAATGCTATGCGTTAAGCATCTTCGGTCCTCAGTAGTGCCTCCAGCTTTTCTTTTCGTTGCGATTGCTGTTCACTTATCGCGGTTGAGTTCATCCACGTCCTCCTATAAAGATAGTTCAAGTGTTCCCCAATGGGTCCTCTGCCACGAATCAGGACAGGTCCGCCATTCCTTCTTTTTCTATATGCCAATGCAATGGTCATTAAACAAGCGTCATTTCCTTTCTAAAGCACAGCGAGTGAAGTGCATGAAAAAAAGGCGCCTCTGTACTTCTCCCCATGTATCCTCCAGGCGCCAAAAATGTTGTGAGCGATCGACACGAATGGTAAAAAAAAAAAGTGGTGAAAAATATGTACCCGACCGAGCGGAAAGAGAAAAGATAAAAATGCTCGGCCAGTCGTTGAAAGCGAAAGACATTATTCGGAATTGGACAAAACAAAGTCCATTCTGGGTGACCCAGAGAAGAAGTGTACAAGCGAATGTCTCCAACAAGGAACCCGTGCAACTCAAGACATTAATGAAGCCGAGCGTTCGGTATTAAGATTATTGACGGAGCTTCGAGAGTTGGGCGTAAAGAAACGCTGCATTGCAGCCCAACCGGTGTCACAAAACGTATGCATGTACAGTGAAATAAAAATCGAGGGCGGATAAAGAAAGCCAATGGCGTATCCAGGCGACTGAGTCCAAAAACCGCAGAGGTGCCAATCCATTAAGCCGGATAATGCCGAGAGGAAGAAGAAAAAAAGCGTATTAAAAATATATGTGTCGAAATCTGCTCGATGCAATAAGAAACCCAGCATGTCGTTAAATGTGTCAACGCCGTTTCATAGATAGATGCAAATAAACAAGCGGATGCGGTATATGCAAATCACGGGCTGATGACGTGTCTTCCGGATTCGATATCAGAAGCAGGCGAGGCCAGAGTCTCGCCTTCCCAAGTATAATGGTCGTCGATGGGGCTCAAGGAGCCGGACGAGATCGACGAGGAAGAGCCGACCGTCCACTCATCGCTGTCGAGGTTGTATTCGCCGTCGGCCAAGTCATATCCGTACTCCCGGGTATAGTCGCCGTATTCGACATAGTCGTAATCCCAACGGAACATCTTGTCGCTCTGAACGCGGGGGAGGAACCGAGTCTTGGCGAAGTAGAAAGCGATGGTGGCGATGAGACCACCGGCGACCAGGTCGACCGCGTAGTGGTGAGAAAGGTACATCGTAGCCCACCACATCCACAGAGTGTAGGTCACGAAAAGAGGCTTCAGTCGCGGGAAGACATGGCTCATAAACAGGGCAGCCAGCGTCGAATCGGCAGCGTGCAGAGACGGGAACGCGCCAAACACGACAGGCGACTGCTTGAAACCGGAGGTGTACAGGTCGATGCCGAAGAGCTTGTCAATCCGGGCAAGACCCGCCGGGTTACCCTGCATAGAGTAATCGGCAGGAGCCAAGCCGTAAAGATTCTCATACCACGGGGGTGAGCAAGGGAAGGCCAGTTGAATCGTGACAGCAAGCATGCTGATGTACCCGAAAGTCCGCGCGAAAAGAGGGGTGGTTCCGGGGGGTCCGAAGACGAACATGATGAGCGAGCAGACAAAGGGAGCACCGTAGTGGCAGATTCCGTAGGGAAGCCATGCCAACACGTCCAGCACGACGTTCTGGTGGGCAGACAGAATATTACTGATGTTGGCACCATACAGAATATTCTCCAAGGCCGGAAGCACGCGGACCCAAATTGCAGGGCGCCAATCGCTGGGAATGAACCTTTGTAATGATAGTCAGCATCCGTTTCCCCGGATTCAATAATAATTGGGCGCATCAGGGACCAGGGTTACTCACTGGCAAGCGTAGAAGAACAGAAGCCAGCCGGCGATCGGCAGAAAGGGCAGAAAGAATTGGCGAGTGATAGGGAGCAGGAGTGAGAACAGGAGCATAGTAAAGGCAGCCGTTTTCGCTAAAGGTCCCGGCGCTTCGATAACAGTCAACGAGAAGATTCCAACAATCAACAGCAGCAAGTATTGGAAGTCGTAGAGCGTCCAACGATGGCTTTGTAGCGACCTGAGCGTGTCGACGGGCGAGAACGAAGTCTGCAGAGAGGATATCGACGAGGTGGGCGAAATCCTGCTCCGCAACTTGGACCGAATCTTCCGTCGCATGCGATGCGGCACCAGGAGCTGAATGGAGCGCCATGGGACCTGAATCTGAAGCTTGCCGAACTGGTTTTGCGTCCGATCCTTCCAGGAAGGAAGGGTGGTGTTCATCTTTGCGGCAAATCTGACAGGAGTCTTCCTTGTATAACCCTCGAGTGTTGATCTTCTCTCGAGTCGACGCGGAAGAGAAGATTGGGAATGAGAGTTGAAAGGGTCGAGAAGTATCCCCCCAGGCGGAGTTGACGGAAAGGGGGGCCGCTGGCTCTAGGCGTCAACGTGACACTCTTGTTTGAAAGGAGGTCCTCCACGAACGTTTCGATCGCTGGCAGGTACACGCCAACCAAAGCCTCGTCTGGCGGAGATATAATAAACAAGGACTGATGAGTTATAGTTGGGAGCGCGAATTCCGGTCTCCAGCGGGCAAACGAGGATCACGTTGCAAGGGCCTCTCTGACGCAAGGCGGCGGACAGTAAGGAGACGAAAGAACCAGGAACGAGGTCAATGGCGAAAGGGGGGGCGCAACTGGACACGGGAGCCGGAGGAACAGCGGAGAGAAGGGGAAAGCTGGAGGGCGAAGGAGGAGGAGGTGAAGAAATTAGGATGAAGGACGAGATAGGAAGAGAGAGAATAAAAGAAGAGGAGAGCGACGACGAGGAATTTTGCAGGCGCCGGGCTGGAAGCGCCAGGTGAAGAGCGACGGGGCGACGGACAACGACGGGTACGGCTGACGGGGGTTTGGCCGTACGCCGTACTGGTAATACCGGTTTGGCTCGGTCCCGGTCGGTATCGTGTCGTCACGACTAACCTGATCGGGGCGGTCCCGGCGCTGCCACTAGTGCATTTTGGGTAATCCAGGATTGGCCCTGCGCTTCTTTGGGCTTAGTCAAGCCGAGGCTGCGTGCCTGAACGGGTGGATTATAAGCAGATTTTTCGGTGTTCTTTTTTTCTTTCTTCCTTTTCCCGCAGGGCGACGGATTCTACGGAGGATTTGGTATCATACAGTCATACTACGGAGTACGGCGTATGGCTCGGAAGTTGGCCTGAGGCAAACCTCCGAGCGGAGAAAGAAAGAAAATATTAATAAGAAAGAGAAAATTTTCTGAAAGGCCTTTGACCTTTGGCCTCAACGCCCCATAAGGCATAAATCAGGTTATTGTGAAATCCACGGATGCAGCGGAAGCATCGGAGGAATCGGAGGTAATCGGTGCCGAGCAACATGAAAATGTGAAAATGTGACAACTGTGCCAGTAGCTCTTGTTAGGAACTCAACCTCCCAGCCGCCTCGTACTCGCATTATTGGCAGAGAGGAGATTTTAGCATTTCCCCCCAGCAAGAGGGCCGAGGGAGAGAAAAAAAAAAGAAAAAACTAATGACCAGGCGATACGCCCCAAATGCCCCTTGGAAATCCAAATGATTGCAGGATCTTTCCCCTGATGATTGGTACAGACATCCCCGCCGTGCAGAGACGGTAGCCAACGAGGGACTGAAGATCTCCAGAACCAATTTCGCTTAATCCACAACGGTTGCACAGTCAGCAGCCCGTCGGCCAAAGAAATGGCCGTCCTACGGCCAAGTCCCGCTGTCCCTGAATAGTCTCGTTGGTCATAATAATTCCGATCTCCCAAGGCAGAGCTCTCCTTACGGAGGTCTTTATCCATGGGTGTACACCGAACTAATGTCCAGGATACCGGCGAAAAAATAACAGTAAAAATACAAACACTTTGAACCAGCTAGGGATTTGAGCATCTACGAAGGGAGAAGTTTGTTTATCGCCGATAAATAATCATAACAGTGACAGGAATGTGTCCATTATGCGGAGTACATCCATTGTCCTACGGACTACGGAGTCGATACGTCGTCACTCGATTTCCGATCGTAAGACTGGACTCGAGGTCTTTATGTATCAAGCTCGGACAATAGCCGCAGAGGCCAACAGCTAGCTGCGACATAGTCCCCCATAGTCAGCCAACATCTACCTTAGTAAGTTAGTTAGCGTCCCTAGCTCTCCCGGCGACTATGAAAAAGTCTATCCATACCAGCCATCTCAATAATCATTCCTTGACTGTCAGACCGAGCAGCTGCAACGATAATTCCTCTGAAACAGCTGTCATCTTTGTTCTACCTCGATCGAAACCATGCACCTGCATGAGGGCCGGGAGATGATGAAAGACATACATACATTCATTCATTCTTCATACATACATACATACACACATCACTACCCCAGACAAGAATCCAAGGCACTCACCTCGTATCCTCTCGTAATTAGGTAACCAAGCTGACCTCTCAATCTCATGCTCAGACTGACATTTGAGAAAGAGAATGATGTGCAGGTCTAGACGTAATAATTGGGCATGCGAAACCATACCCAAAATGGAAAGGGAGCGGTTAGAAATACCGTCCCATACGGTACGGCAGAGCAGCCGTACGATACGATGCACCAGCGAAAAGAAAGAAAAGATGATCACGGCAAGCCGCACCGGAGAGGATGATCAGTCTGCATCCGAGAGGTGCATAAAAAATTTAAAAAAAAAAAAAAATAAGAAAAAAAAGGAGCGAATTAGAGAACTGAGCAATTAAGCTTGGATGCAGTCCTGGCAGCTGACCGGGGCACACGTTCACTTGGTGGTTTACAGTTTTGACTCCATCTTAACGGCAGCTCGAGGGCTCCTTACTTCCGCTTACGACAAATCGTACTGAAGTTTCCGCTTTGGCCCCAACACCTCTATCCTCGCCCTGAAATTGATGACGGCTAAGATTAAAGGGATGCCAGAGTCTTGCGATCGGCCTTCCTGGTTGATTTGAACACCACGTATCCCAATATCCCCAGCAGGCAGTGCATACGTACTATTTAAATTTACGGAGTCCTTCTATTCCCATTCTATAATAATTCTGACCTCGTATTCGTTCAGCGCAGGGCCACGCAGAAATCAGATGAAAGATAGACAAATAAACGATGAATAATGTTGGTTGCCTGGCCCTGGGTGGGTTCGCCGGGAATTATGAGAGCTTGGACCAGCCGGCGCCAAGCAGGAAAAACGAGAGGATCAGTTGAGGCCTGGAGATCATCCACCACAACAAGCTGGGCAGCGTGGATTACTTGATTCCCTTGTGCCTCTCCCGAAGTATTGTTGCCATACTCCATAAACATGCTCCCATTCTGCTTTCTTTTTTGTGGCGCGAAAAATTAATCTATTGTCCCGTTCTCAACAATCTAGAATTCTCGATATATTAATTACCGGATATGCTGGTATCCCACCGTTCCCGTGCATTACATCATGGCCGTTAGACAGGGAACAATCAGGTCGAGTACATCATAGTACATCATCGATATCAGGATACCCGCGGAACCCAAACTTGCGCTTCTCGTTCGGGAGAGATACATACATGCAGCCGACATGAAATCTGCTGATACGACTTGTCTCCCCTCTTTTTCAACCGAGCTTTCTTCAACTTTGGCCGTGGCTGACCGATCCGAGGGGACTGGTTGCATCAGGTGATGCTAGCCGCCCGCGCCCTCGAATGGCGAGTCAGTCTGAATCCTGCATGAGGTCATCCCGCAGATATTAACTCAATCACGGTCGTTTGGTCTAGACAGATGGAGCACGCCGTCGCTTGAAGGTGATTCATAACATTGTCACGATCTATGGCGACCTGCTGTGTCCTGTTCGCCGAACAAAGTTCGGCCAACCCCATTGAGTTTGCCTTTGGGTTCCCCCCCCCAGAACAAGTTGAACCTCTTAACCAGGAATTCATCCTGCACATCCTGCAATCGCGCAGCTCTCCAAGTGGCAGATCGGATCCCATTGGTCTAGAATAATCGATCAGCGAATGCCGTTCACTGTTAGATAACAACTCCGCAGATTGAAAGTACCTTGCCCTTTCCCCAGGTGCCATCCCAGTTGATCAATCGGTAATCGAGAGTAGGACATCTTGTATCAGTACCTGTTTCATTTCCTTACATAAGGGAACAACGAGGAGGTTCGAGGCTGAATCACATTAATTTGTTACACCTGCCTGATGTCGCACGAGGCAAGGTACCTTGCAAAGTGGTCCATGCGTTGTCAACACTCAACGACCGTGTTCAGGTTCAGGCCCAGGAGCAAACAAGGGTTGAGATTCTCAAGCCGACCGATTGTCTCAGAAGGCCTCTGCCAGAAATGCAACCCAGACTTACGCTCGGTCCGCGAACCCAATGAACTCGCTCCAAGCTTCTTGCCTTTTTTTCTCCGTCACTTTACCTAGATATGAATTCAAACATTTTGCCGAACTAGCATAAAATGGCAACGTGGGTGAGTGGTTAAGCCGTAAGACTCGAATTAATTCGACGATATCTTATCCCTTCGGGGTCGCAAGTTCGAATCTTGTCGTTGTCGATTGTTTTACATTTTTGTCTTTTTGTTTATCCTGCTTTTGTTTTTTTGAACTGATCTGACTGCTCTGTCTGCCGTATTGCCAATGGTCGCGCCCATGCGAACTTCGCAAAATGACAGAGTCCGCACCTAGTATAACTATCATCAAGTCTTCTACATACTACATAACCAGCCACCTCAGGAGCAATGAATCAACTCTAATTTCCTCAGCAGGGCTCAACGGACTTGACCCATTCCATACGAAGGGAGCACAGTAAAAACAATACCACTGTCATCCCTTTCGTATTCAATATGAACCCATACATACACCCCTACAGGCCAACCCAAAACCCAATGAGACAATGACATCCCAAGCAGCATCCCTCGGAAGTAGGGCGCAGCACATAGCGAACTACCCCACATAATTGGCGCATCTGAAACGACAAGGCATTTATTTCACCCTACCTAGCAGGCGCCCGTCAGTAATAGTCAGTAATGGTAATAACTCATAATGAGGCGCTGCTGGCATCTGCCCGTGGCAGTGCCCCTTGCCAAGTACGTAGTCTCCGACGAGAAATCCTTCCGCCTAAACACCGCCAACTATTAACTTAACACTAGGCTAAACGGAATGAAACGAACAAGTTAAGACGAGATGAGATCATCGGTTCTTTGTCTTTGCAGAATGCGCTGGATCCACGGTTCTGGGCCCTAAGTGGATCAGGCATGAATTCTATTCCATGTCCTATCAAGGGCGAAGCGGCTACCTACGTAGGTGTTGATTTAAGAAATTGGGGCGCGGCGGCGGCGTGGAATGTGCTTAGACATTCTTCGTTTTTTCGTGCTTTCTGAATGGAGGCGTAAGGGTTGAGTTGAGTAAGTAAACATTGGGCGAGGTATTCGTGGGTCTCCTCGTAAGGTACTCCATAGAATGAACGCAAATAGGATAGAGGGAACAGTTCGTTATATGGATGCCTATAAGTTGGCGGTGTTGCAGGTGGGTGATCAGTTCTATTTTGGTAAGATGATTGACCGTTTGCGATCTATGAGATGGGCTGGTCTTGGCCTTGGCATTTGCTTCTATGACCGTGAACTTGATGATGGTTTTACGGATCAAAATTGAGGTAATAGAAAGGGGCGGAGATGATACTATGCATCAATCTCGAGTGCATAAGTACTGTAACCCTACTGTGCACTTCATACATGGGCAAGTGAGGGGGCGTAAATTGCCAACAGAGGTCCTTGCATTTGGGCAGACGGTTAGATTGAATTTAATAGAAGTATGCGGGGTCAATCAAATGAAAGTACTGTTCAAGCTGTGTGGCTTGCTTTCTATGTGCTGTGGTGCCCCTTGCTCTTTTGAGCGGTTTGATTGTTGAACAATGTAACTACGGCAGACACAAGGGACTAAGAATTCCACAAACCAAATTGTACTCAGACAGTCTTCCTGCCTGGATCTATGACCACCTGTGAAGATGCAATGTATGTACATACTAGGTCTGTTCTCCGCGGACATCTTTCTACCACGGCAAGGCCCGTCTATAGAAAGAATGAATCCCCGCATTGGGAACGGGTGCAACCCTAAAGCTACCATGCGGCATCATGTAACCTACGTCATCCAGAACAATTCAGGATCGAGGGACAACGTTGTTCTTGCTCGACTCCCTGAATCCTCCACCGGTGCATTTCCTAAACCGTTCGAATCCATGCATGGTGGTCGTGCTGTGTCTCAGTTGCACATCACCGAAGTCATTGTGTCCGCTTTTAGAAGATTCAAAAAACGGCTCTCATTCAAGGGGTCTTTTGTTTATCGCTGAATCGGAACTACAATCAGACATCAATCCACAGATTGTTACTTGCCAAGATAATTTCTCCCATCAAGAAGCTTGATCTATAACGGACATCGAACATCCCACTTATAATCGCTTCAATCATGTCGATGGACATCATTATTCCGTCGGGATTATTATCCCAGACAGACGATGCAGATCTGCTGCCTTCCCCGCATGGCCTGATGATAACGAAGTCCTCATATTTTGGAGGCTGTGAGCAATCGATAGAGAAATGGAAAGTTTAATGATTCAAGAAAATTGACCACCATGATGATACGTAATCTTGTACTCATGCTCTCTGCTGCGACGGCTACCGCACAGCCGAACCACACAACTTGTATGAGCTCAATTTTCACCGATCTACCAAAAATCCCACTAACCAGATGCAGTGGTCCAGCCCCTATACACTCCTCTTACCCTAGGCTCCATCAAGCCGCAGGGATGGCTCAAGGACCAGCTCGAGCTTGGAGCCAACGGGCTGGGGGGCAACATGTTCGAGTTTTACCGCTTTGTTCATAACTCCCGATGGATCGGCGGAGAGGATGAGTATTCAGGACTCGCTGAGGCCTCTCCGTATTGGTTCAATGGAGTCGTGCCACTGGCCTTTGGGCTGGACGACGACAGATTGAAGGACCAGGTCAGGTATTACCTGGATTATGTGCTTGACCATCAGCAGGAGGATGGTTGGCTCGGATTCGAGACCACTCCCCAGGAGCGAGGTCTCTGGGGAAGATGTCTACTCCTGCTCGGTTTGATTGTCAGCATCAGCCCCCAAGAACAGGGAATAGGAGCTAACCTCCATAGCAATATGCGGAGGCCGATCCCACCCAGACCGACAGGATCGTCGACGCAATGCATCGGTACGTTCGGATCGCGCACAGTATGCTCCAGAACAACTTCACTGGATTGATCCAGCACCCTGGCGACACCTTTGATGCGTCGGGATTTGGGGCCGGACGCACCCACGAGCTTCACATTCCCTTGCAATGGCTGTATGAGAAGTACCCGCGAAACAACTCCCGACTGCTCTGGGAGACGATGGACCTTATGATTGCTGGCGGCATTAAGGCCGAGGCCGACTGGAGGACGTTCTGGGTGCCGGATGCCTATCCGAAAGTGCTAAGGGGTAATGACTGGGATATGAGCTGGGTGTTTATTCACGGCGTGAACATGGCTCAAGGCATGTATACTTTGTCCCGTCCTGATACCGCGGCTCCAGCTGATGAATGCTAGGTCTGCGGTACCCCTTGGCTGTCCACCGCAACACGCACGAGGAGAAATTGAAGACTCAGACGCGGACGGCGTTGGATCTTCTGTCTCGATACCACACATCGCTGGCCGGAGCCATCATCGCCGATGAGTACATCACCGACCTGAGTCCAACCAAAGGCTCGGAGCTCTGCATTGCCGCCGAGATGATGTTCTCTCTGAACTGGATCTACCAGTACCTCGGGGACAACGACATCGCCGACTGGGCCGAACTGACAGCATTCAATGCACTGCCGGCCGCCATCTCTCCGGACTGGTGGGCCCATCAGTACGTGCAGCAGGAGAACCAGCCCTATTCCCATCCAGTGGATCCTGAAGTATGGACTATCAATGGTCCTCGTGCCAACATCTTCGGTCTCGAGCCGGAATATGTAAGAACCACCCTCGTTCCTCCATGCAATGCACAAGTTCCTGTCTGACTCTGTCAAGCCCTGCTGCCTGGTCAATCATCCCCAAGCATACCCTAAATTCCTCGCCAACCAGTTCGTCCGCACCGCCGAAGGTCTCGCGCACATCTACCTCACTCCGGGAAAAGTCTCCGCCACCCTGGACAAGAACAACCAGGTCTCCATCTCCGTCGACACGCAGTACCCCTTCGCCTTCAACTGGACCTACACCATCACCAACTCCCACGCCTTCCCCTTCTCCATCCGCATCCCCTCCTGGGCGGGCTCCGAAAGCCGCATCAAAATCAACCAGCAATCTCCCCGTCCCCTCTCCCCCTCCCCGCAAGGCCTACACACGATCTCCATCCCCGCCAGTTCATCCCCCACAACCATCACCCTAACCCTCACCACCACGCCCCGCGTCGTCTCCCTCCCCAACAACACCGCCGCAATCTACTACGGCCCTCTCCTCTTCGCACTCGCCGTCTCCAACTCCCCCACTAAATCCCCTCCCATCGACTACACCAACATCACCACCACGCTACCCACAAACACCACCTCCCCTGGCCACACCTTCGACATAACCCTCCACCCGACCTCGCCATGGAACGTCGCCATCGACCCCTCGCAGATCGAAATCGTCTCGAAGAACGTCGATCGTCTGCAGAACCCGATCTGGGATCTGGGGGCGCCGCCGATCGAGCTGCGCGTGGCGGCCGTGCAGATCAATTGGCCGGTTAAGTATGGGACTGCGGATGAACCGCCGGTGGATGTGAATGTTACTGGGGAGCCGTTTAGTGCAAGGTTTGTGCCGTATGCGAGTGCGAAGTTGCATATGGCGAGACTGCCGGTTGTGGAGTTGGAGAGGGTCGATTTGGGGGGACGGGGTGGTTGATTTGTGTAGGATGGATGGGATGGGATGGGATTGGGTTCTTACGGTTGTTGTAGATGTGGCTATGGTGTTTGTGGAAGAGAATCGTGTGTGTGTGTGTCGGTGTTAGCAGGTGGGTAGGTGTATATAGTAGTTATTGGTATCTGTAGTAGTATCGTATATCACATATCGATAGTCAAGTGCCTGACTGCGGGCGATAAATGCAATCTGTGTGCATGTAGATATGTACATATTCCATGTACACTTGAGACTCCATCTGTTTCATCTCAGCTCCGTATAATCCAATCCAATTCAACCGAGCCCAAACCTAAGCAAAAAAAAACCCCCCTACGAACTCGCCAACATCTGAAACCCCTTTACCAACCCCATCGCCGAGCCCGCCGCAATCCCACCCACAAGAACCATCTGCACGCCACCAACAACCCCACCCCTAACATTCCTCTTCCCCGTCCACCCACTAACAAAACACGTCTTGCCGTACCCAAACAAAAACAACGCCACGACCATCGTCGCAATCGACCACTTCAGCGCGAGATAGGCGTCTGTCGGCCCGACGAAGAAATACGGAACCAGGGGCACGAACCCGCCGATGAAGTAGCCAAGGGCGATGGTGAGGGCGCAGACGAGGGCGCGGGAGTCGGACGGCTCGGGCATCGTGTGGTGGAAGTTCATGAGAAAGGAGGGGAGCATGGGGGAGGTGGAAAGGTGGGCGGTTAGTTCGGAGACGAGGGCGGGGGGGAGGTCGTAGGGGTCGAAGATTGAGGTTATGGTATCCGTGGTGGAGGAGGGGTCGGTGAGGATGGAGGTTGAGGTTTCTTGGTAGGTTGCGTGGTAGGATTGTCTGCGATCATGATGTGTCAGTTGGTTTAGGTCCCGGGATATGTGTTGGAGTCTGAAGTCTTCTGATTTTAAAGACGGAAGACTTTTTGTGGCAGGAGATGAAGGGCTAGAAAAGAAGGATAGCACTCACTCTTCGCTCTTCGCTCCCAAATACCCTCCCAATCCCATCGAAATGGCCCCTGCGATCAACTCCGCCAGCCCGCCAAAGACCACGACCTTGGTGTCGCCGAGGGCTGAGAGACCCGCTGTGAGAGCGAATGGCACGGTCATACCGTCCGACAAGCCGATGATGGCATCAGAGACGGTGCGGCCATCGAAGAATCTCGATTCCTTCTTTTCGGATGGGCTGGATTTCGACTGGCCGGAGCTGGACTCGAGGTCGCTGCTAGAGTCATTTTGTAGGGGGAGCTGGAACTCTTTTTCTAGGTCGGGGGAGTATTCGGAGATGGGCGAGTAGCTGGACAGGAGGCCCTTGAGGGAGGAGATGGACATTTTGAGAGGATGTCTATCGAGATAGGAGAGGAGAGGAGATGAGATAAAAGGTAGGTAGGTATGGAGGTGAGTATGTAGTAGTGAGTGAGTCCGTCTTCAGATTGACAGAATCTCTCCGATGCAATAAATACTATGAACAGAGTCGTCCGACTCCACTTTGTGAGGTCAAGCACAACGGCAACTTGTAGAAGCGAGGTCGAAGAACTAAAAACCGGACATCCAAGAGTCAATCAGAGCGCACAGGAGCGTCGCGTGTTCCTTATCAGGTGGCCTATCGAGGCAGAATGACCGACAACGTGCCGGAGGGGCTGGCGGTCATCTGCTGCGGAGGAGGGGAAGGTGCGGCACGTGGGCCTGTGATTGGTCTCGACTCGGGGTTACCGACCCACTTGCGGGTGGGGACCCTGAAAGCTTGGACGGCCCGCTAGTCCCATCTGGGCAGAAGGGTGGATGCTGGCATTCTGCAGACTCCAATCAGGCGGGGGCAGATTATCCTCGGAGGGATCTGGCTGGTGGATGCGCTGATGGGAAAGAGACCCGCTTCTGAGCATTCCAGTGTGATTGGCCTGGGCCCTTGCATTCCTGCATTTTGGTCTACTTTCAAACATTGCCAATCGGTTGGAGTCTTTGGCCTTCCCGCCACATTGAAGTTGCCGAGTATGGGCGGTAAGGGGACTGCTTATTGACAACTGTCTGTCGTGACTATTCTCTGGGAGATACTTCTTCTGCTACCTGCCTGTTAGGGCATAGGCTCCATCGATTGCAATCTGTCTACGACACAGCTGAATCGCTCGGAGGTCTCCTATTGCTCTCACGGCGATATCCATTGTGCTAATCTGTATATTGCTCACACGACCGCCGGAGTCCTCCGTACTTCTCCTGCAATGATGTCTCACGAGGCTGGTGTTCCACCACGCGCAATGAACATCATGGGCATTACCTATCATCTGGCGGTGAAACCGCAGAATGTCCGTATCTCGATCCCTGCCACTGCGCATATCTTGCGGTGGAGGGTATCTTGCCGGAATGTCATCGGAGACGCGACGAGATACCGATCGATTGCGGATCGGTTGGAATGACGATAAATATCGCCACGCCGGCAATGAAGACAGGCAGGCCAAAAGGGATCAATTGTACCAGAACAAGCCGAAACGATTGAGAACCCATCATGAAATCGACTGCCACTCTATTACCTGCGCTGGCCGCGTGCGCTTCCGCACTCCCTCACTCCCAGAAAGATGAAGTCTGGAATGACCTCCGATCCAATGTCGGTACCTCCTTATAATATCACCTCACCACACCGGCACCCCGACGCAGAGCAGAGTCATTGACTACTTAAACCAGATCAAACACGTCATCTACCTGATGATGGAAAACCACTCCTTTGACAACATCGCCGGATACTGGGACTTCCATCCGGACATCGACAACCTGCGCAACGTCACCTACTGCAACGAGTACACCAACCCCAATTGGACGGTCTGGGACGAGCCGCTGGAAATATGCGCCGCGCCCTTCGAGACCGAGGTGCCGCTCGCCGATCCGGACCATGAGTTCGCCGGCGTCACATATCAAATTTATCGAAAATGGGACGCCACGAACGACGACACCCCTAACATGGCGGGGTTCATTGAGCGGCAGTCGGAGAAGTATGGCGCCACGCCGGGGGAGGCGTCGTTTGTGATTAAGGCGTATGATGAAAAAAAGTCGGCGACACTGGCGGAGATTGCGAAGAACTTTGCGTTCTGGGATTCTTATGTGAGTTGATTTCAGAGGGAATGAGCTAGGTTGTCATTGTGACGGGCTAAGAGCTGACTGACGGAACCAGTTCGCGGAACATCCGGGGCCTACGAATCCGAATCGACAGTTTGCGACCTCGGGCTCGACCTGCGGGTATCTGGATAATAATAACCAGGCCGCTGGATTCTTTTACAATGTCACCGGGACGACGTGTGCGACCTCAATCTTTGAGGCGTTGAGCAATAAGGGAATCAGTTGGAAGAATGTATAATTGACAGCTCCCCCGGCGAGCATGCCGAGCACATGAATGCTGATATTGCACCAGTACTACGAAACAGACATCATCGACGGATGGATGTACAAGGTCAGCACCCCATCTTCTCAACCGAACATCGCTAATGATATAAAACAGTGGGTTCAAGACAACGCCATGGACCGTCTCGCCCACGCCAGTGACTTCTATCGGGATCTGGAAGAAGAAACCCTGCCTACCTTCTCCTACATCAACCCAGAATGCTGCACCATTGACTCCATGCACCCGAAGAGCAACATAGCGGCGGGCGAGCAGTTAATCAAGCATATCTACGATGCCGTACGGAAGTCTAAATACTGGGACAATGCGTACGTTGACATTCCCCCTTCTCCCCAAGCACTTCTTGTTTCTTGGTAAAGGAACAACACTGATCGAAATAGTCTGATTATTATCAACTTCGACGAACACGGCGGCTTCGCAGACCACGTTCCGCCGCCGGCAAACGTCCCTCGACCTGACGATCAGATCGTCTTTGATGGAGAATCTGAGGGACATCACGTCACGTATGATTTCACCCGGCTTGGTGTACGGTGAGTTCCTCATCCCCTTTCCATCACCTCATATCTTCAGATTCTAGAAAAGCCAAAGCATGGACTAACCCAACCAGCGTCCCCGCCTTCCTCATCTCCCCATACATCGAGCCCAACACGCTCATCCACGACCAAGGCACCATGTACGCCGAAGACTCGGCGTACACGCACACCTCCATCCTGCACTTTCTGCAGGAACTCTGGGGTCTGGAGGGGTTGAACAATCGCGTGCAGTGGGCCAAGACGTTCGAGCATGTGTTTTCGCGGAAGAAGCGCACTGATACGCCGAAGAGGCTAACGACGCCGGTGTGGTATGGGGGGAGTTGGGAGCCGAAGCCGGAGCCGTTTTATTTGTTGAATCAGGATGAGAGTTATTATGCGGGGAGGGGAGGGTGATATAGATAGAGATAGAGATGTAGATGTGAGAAGGAGCCGAGTTGAGGTCGGTTTATATCCAAACAGTAGATGGAGATAGATATAGATACGGAGTGAATGATAGATAGAAGAATCAAGTATTTGTAATCATTGAGGTATCATCATATAGCATCTAATCAAATGACATCGTCAAGAACGTCAAAATGGCCCTGGTATCATAGGTTCCTTTGCGGGGACAGCCAACCTGGAAGTAAGAGGAAGACCGCCTGGACAAGTCCGCGAGAGAAACCGGAGCTCTCTGCAAGAACCCACCATTCTAATCCCAATCAATCTTCAATCCTTCTTCCCCGACTGCTTCCCCTCATCCGCCGACCCAGTCATATTCCACAGTCGACTCTTATACGCAGGAAACGAAGTATGATTCCACATGTTGACCAGCACGCTACACCACTCGATATTAGCACTCCATCCACAAACCCCCCCCCCGGCAACAAGAAGATTGCGGGGAGAAAAACGAACCTCTGACTCCGATCCTTATACTCCTCATCCTTCAACTCCTTCACGCCGACCTTCATGCCATCGCGCGTCCAAACGACATTCTTCTTCTCCATCTTCGAGCGCGTCGTGCGCGTGACATCCTGCGCGATACTCCATGCGATGTAGCCGATCACGGCGATGACGGAGACGACGACGATGAGGATGATGAGGGGGATGATGCGGGCGCCCATGATGGATTGGTCGCTTTCGTTCTTTCTTCCTTTCGGTCGGTCTTTGTTTCTTATCCTTTGCGGAGGGGTAGGTATGCGAGTTGGGTGGTTTGAGATTTGCGAAGGGTTTGTTGAAGATGACTAGCTAACTATAGAAATTAAGTGGTTAATATGATGGACTGTTATTGAGGATGTAGGGCTGATGACGAGCGGAGCCGATCACGAACAGACCAGAAGATCGGGTTCGTGTTCCGGTTCGTGTTTGGGAAGGGATGACAATGACATAGTCCTGTTGTTACATACCTCAGTTCTGAATGGGGTCACGTGGAGAGTAACTTGTCAGGAACACAGATCAAAATCAGGAACAACTGAAGAGAGAGAGAGAGAGAGAGAGAGAGAGAAAGGAAAAGGGGTAATTAAAAGAATGTGAAAGAAAAAAGGACCCCAAGAAATCAACGCTGGTTCATCCGGTTTTTGGTTCGTCGCATCGCCAAGAATTCGGGGCCGCGGAGGGGAAAAGAAAAAACAAAGAAAATGTTGGTGCCTGCGATGGATATTCTTAGTCTCGCGGATAGTCTTGGAGGACTGACACTCTCGCGTGCCTGTCTGGTCTGGGCTGGTTTTTTTTTTTTGGGTGCAATTTATTTGGATTCCATATGATTTCATTTCCATTTCATTCTTAATTTGGTTTCTCCTCTTCTGACCTGCAGGACGAGTGCTTACGATGGAGCGGGCGGTGCTGTCACAGCCTTGCTGACCGTTGCGGAGCAATCAACTGAACAATGTCATTCGAGGATGATTGATAGCCTATGGAGTAGTGGGAGGATCTAGACATTTCTAAACTACGAACTGCTCGACGGAGTATACCATCGTCAACGTCGATCGAGTAGGCAGATACAGTGCAAAGAAGGAAGAATAAGACTTCGTCCAGACTCTCTCTCTCTCCAACCACCCCATAATCCAAGCGTATCACAACCCTAATCCAACCATGTTTGTATCCTCTGGTACCACGAATCATCTCCTCTTCTCCATTCTCGATGAATGTGATCTTGTAGCGGTGTGCTTTGTATCGCCTAACCCTACATATTCCGTCCTGTATATAGTAAAGCAGCGTTTAGCAATAGGACGAGACAGAGGCAAGATAAGATGACTGTGCAAATGCAACGTTTCACGAAGCCTCCACTTCACCTATCTTCGCATCATGGATGACCTGGCATGGTATTTAAGCATGGCAGAACCGGGACCATCGAGGACTGCTCTCGTGGCACGCATTGGTTATGATCGAAATGGACACGATGCTGGTGTCTGTCCTCGGGGCCGTTGCCCTTCTACTAGTGAGCTGGGCTTTGCAGATGAAGAGAAAATCCACGGTGGGTATTGCATTCTCTAGACCAGAGGCTCAAGTTAAATATGTAACTGACTTGATTATATAGACCGCCAAATATCCCGATCCCCCGATTATTCCTTTCAGTGTACGCACAGGTCCATTCCCCGGTTATTGGCATTCTTCACCTCGACTGATCGATTGACGGCAGAGTGAGGAGATCATCCGGAACCCCCATGAATGCTTCATGTATGGATTCAGACACTATGGACAAGTGTTTCGGTATTATGCCAATGGAAGCGTGAGCTGCTCATCCACTTTGCTAGTGTTTCTACTCATCGCTGTTCAGTATCGATACATGGTCTCCAAGGAGCTGACCGAACGAGTTCTGACGGAGGATACAACCTTCAGCTTTGAATTGGGTGTTGCAAAAGTGCTGCCCCCCTCCCCCCCTCGTTGTCTAGTTTAACGGTACTGACTAAATGCAAGGCTTTGAAGATTAACCTCATCTCCTGCTTCCACAGCGGCACTTTCCACTCGGACGTCGATGCCATCGTCACGGAGGTCACAGTCAAGCGTTTAAAATCAATCATACCCAAGAGTGAGAGGAGTCATCAAGTGGTGCCATTAATGCTGATCATGTGTAGTATCCCCTATCTTCCAACGAAACGCCGCAGAACTGGTTCAGATGCATGGCAATGAGCCCTTTGACCCGCTTCCGTATCTGCAAAAGACAGTCGCCGAGGCTATTGCCATCATCATCTTCGGAGATGTATGTCTGGCTCCTAGGCGTGAATATACTGCTGATTCGATTGCTATAGGAGATCGCTCGGACTTGTAATCCCGATCTCATCGTCAATACCGCCGAGGGCGTGGCCAAGGCGACGGGCATGTTCCAGAATCAGTCAAGCTGGGGAAGAAGGTGTCCGACTTTATATTCTTTCTATAGTTGGTGAGTACTCCCTTTGCATATAGCCAAAGATGCTGGCTTACAAACTCTCCGGATCATAGGATCGAGCTCATTCTCTTTCATCTGATCTGGCGGTTCGGCAGGGAAATGGGCCCCACGGTATGGACTGCGCTATCCAAATTATCTATGAGCCCTAGAGATGGCAAAGATGCAGACGATACAAATGTGAGTCCATCCATCCATGATTAACCGAAACCATTCTCATCCCATCAACAGTCCGCCGTGCTCGCTGTTCTCGCCCGCAAACTCGCCTCCAAACCCGGCCACCTCTCCATCGCGTCCAAGATTTGGGCTATTACCTTATCCTTGGCGTTTATATTTGCATCGGTTCATCAAACGTTAGCAGACCACCTTCCCTCGTCCCTTTTTCTAGCCAGGCACAGCTAACCACGAACCCTATACACATGCATTCATACATATAGAGTAGTCATAATGACCTATGTTATCTTCGAACTCGCCCGCCACCCAGAATGCCAGGAATCCATCGTCCTCGCTGACCTGTCGCCATCCTTGCTCTTGACGATCGATTCCCTCCGCGACGCTATCCACGCTGAGTCCTTTATCCGCGAGGTGCTTCGCATGAAAGGCGAGGCTATCACTACCGTGCGCAGTCCGCGCTATGATCTAGAACTCGCGGGATACTTTATTCCAAAAGGTATGCAGTGTGATAGCACATCTATCTAGCAGATATAGATCACACCATTTCGATGTGCATACAAGGCTAGACTCCTAGCTAGCTGTCCAGCAAGCTAACAAACAAACCGCATACACATGCATGTGTATGTGTATGTATATTCTATATAGGCTCCCTCCTCCAACCCATGGTCTACTCATCCAACCGATCCCCCGAGTACGTGACCAACCCAGATACATTCGACGGGATGCGCTGGACGCAAAGCCGTAAGTTGGCGACGACAACCGGTCCAGGACATTTGTCGTTCGGAATGGGCCGGTGGGCTTGTCCGGGGAGGTTTTTGGCTGTTGCGGGTGAGATTCCTTTCTCTTGTCCTCCTTTCCCTTCTTCATATCGTTCTATTACCGTTCTTCCCAGTCCGTTTCCACCCGCTTCGGCCAGAACAGGAAGAACGGGAAGAAGCATGAGCATGATTCCGAGAACTACGAATAACCCGCTAATGCTACATAACTTATGGGAACTATACCTAGAAATCAAACTCGTCATCTTGACTCTTCTAGCGCAGGCGGACCTGGAACTGGTCGATGGGGAATTTACATTAGCGGATAAGTTGAATATCGTGGGGACGCCACCACGGGGGAGAGTGGTGATGAAGAAAAGGACAAGAACAGAAACAAGCGAGGGGAGAGTAATCTGATTATGTCTTTTCATTTGGTAAAGGTTGAAAGTCTTTCTGGTCAGTTGGGTTGATTTTGTTCAGAAGTTGAGGGTAATTTAGGGCAGTATGTGATTTACCAAGTCCGTGGTAAAAGGAGGAGAGGTACCTCTCTGCCTTGCCTACACCGTCGGAGGAACCGCGGACAATTGACATTGATTCTTTCTTCATGAACTGCGTTGTTTTGCATAACATGGTCTACCAAATACACCTAAACAACTATACCCGACGCAAGGTCTTCCTCAAGGTAAGGGAGGGGAGGAAGGTTACATGCATACATCCGATCTCCATACAACAAGCAATCTGTCGTCATAATGAATCATAGCCACCTTCAACCCCTTTCAACAACCAGCAAAAGAATCTAGAATCGATCAATTAAAGTAACCCTCTATTCTCTCCCCTCTATCCTTTCCAAACCACATAGAATAATCAAACCAGAAGAAAAAGCAGAAGGAAGAAAATGTGCGACATGCCCTTCATCCCCATCTTCCCGCTCTGCTTCCAATGCGGCACCGACCAGAACCCGTGTCGATGTAAAGTCGTCGGTCCGACGTTAGGTGCGTATTTCCCTTTTTCCCTTTTCCAATTGATTCTACTGTATCCGTCTGCATTGGAAAAAGGACTCTGACTGACGAATACTCCCTGCCATTAACTAGGTTTCTGCGTGACGATCGTGGCAGCGGTATGTGCTTTCCCAATCAATAACCCCATACCCATACATATTCCAGAATCATACGATCATGACAAGGCCTGGCCTCTCAGATTCGAGTTCAACGACTAACAGAAATGGATACAGGTGATCTGTTACCCGGCATCGATATTCTGTGGATGTTGTTTGACGCAGAAAGGGAAGGAGTATGTCTCCCTACTCAGCTCCCTGTCTCTTGAAGAACAGGGCCTTATATTCCCTAGTGGTGATGATGGTGCTAATATGAACAGTTGCCTGGGGTATCCGGTTAAATTGAATCAGAAAGTGGCGAATATTATACCGATATAAGACCACAGGTTTCCATGGAGATAGATATCTATACCGACTTGTTAATGCTTTCATGTACTAGATCCGATCGTAAAGAGTTCTGGTTGATTCAGGAGTAGATTAAATAGCGTATTAGACTAACCACTCTAACCAGACGCAGGGACTTTCACAGAGTAGAATAAACGATAAAGGTATAGAGTAAAATAAAATCCACAAAGCAAGCACAAAACAGGAACAGAACAAAAAGGTATCCAGATCATGAAGACGCAACAACGACAGTGACAGAAAACAAGCTTTCCACCCCTCGCGAATTATTCAGTCTTCTCATAGATAACATCAAACATTAAACCATCTATTTCAACTTCTCCTTGAGCTTGTGGAAGAACCCGCTCACGCGATTCTGCTTCTTCTTTTCTTCCTTGCCCGTACTGTTCTTGTCGGCACCGTTCTTGTCGGCGTCCTTGGCGCCGTTCTCGGCACCCTTCGAAGCATTTTCCGTCTTGGTGTTGTTGGCGGCAGCTGCCTTGTCCCCGGTATCTCCCTTGGCTTGGTCAGCCGGAGTAGCAGGTAAATCCTTCTGCTCCTGCGCACCCGGTCCCTGTTCCTTGGGGACTACCGATTCCTCGGGGCCGGTAGTCACCGTGGGCCCTTCGGTCGGGGTGGTGGCGCGAGGAGACAGCTGGGTGGTGTCGATGGGCGGCCCCGTGGCTGCGGGAGCCTCCTCTGTCGTAGCAGCTGAGGCTTTGTGGGCTTGATCCGTGGTCGCTCCGGGAGCCTTGTCTGTCGTAGCGGCAGTGACGGCGGGCGCAGGAGTTCCGCTCGATTGCTCGACGGGGACCACATTCTGCAGTTCACTCTCCAGGTCTTTCTTCTCTTCCACAGCCGGCTTGTAGGCAGCGGCCTCAGGAGACTCGTGAGCCTTGGAAAGAGAATCTTTCACCACGTCGGGCACCTCGCTCGCGGGCGATCCCACTCCGCCGTTGGCCTGATGCTTCTGAGACTCGAGAGGAACGCCGGCAGCGAGAGCGGCAGTAGTGGACGTAGGGGCAGCTGACTGGATCGTGACGGGATCAGAGGCACCCTGACTGCCCTCGCCCATGGGGAGGCTAGACTCGGGAATGAGGTTTTTAGATGTCGGAGGAGCGGCGGCGGCGGCTGTGTTCTCACCGGCTCCCTGGGCCTGACCACCCGTCAAAGAATGACTGGCATCCTGTTCGTACCCAGCCTGGTCCGTCCGGGCAGTGGACTGAATCGTGTTGGAGTTGAACGTGCTGGGGTGGGGTACCTTCTCGCCGGGCTTCAACGAGATGGGGTTACCCGTGCCGCTCGAGGCGGGGATAGGGTTGATAGACACGTTCTCAAGCCCGGGAGTCGCGGGGAAGGTCCCAGGCACGTTGGCTCTTTGTTCGAAGGGAGCATTCTTGGCCAGCTCGGCGGTTGTCGACCCAGGGGCCGTCGACGAAAAGGCGGCATCCCCGACGATATGCTTACTGGATTCTTTGGGCACACCACCTGCCAAGGCAGCGGTCGTGGAGTCGGGCGTCACTCCGGCCATGACTGGAGCACCGTTCTGGAGGATTGAGTGGGATTCTTCGTGGATCTGATCGGGATAAAGGACGTTGTTGATATTGTTACTACCGTCGTCTTCCTCTGGGGCAGTCGTATCGGTAGTCCAAGTGCCGTCGACAACAAACTAATTTCAGTAGAGATGGACGAAAGAGTCAGTTAGATGATTCTGATTTCCAAGAAAGGACGCTGACGTGACGACTTATAAAGGGCGAGCCAGGGTGGGGAGACGGCAGGAGAGAGAAGGAAAGGGAAGGGAAGACGGCCGGGAAGGTCGAATGACGTCAGCGGAGGTCAGAGGAACGATCCGCGTCATTGATTGCGGTGATTTCCCGAGAAGGATGCGAACAAAGACCAGACCAGCCATCATTACTTGATGGGGGGACAATCCGTTGGCAATGTCGTAAACGTGCTTCCCCGCAAGACCATCGTGCCCTTACCTTGTAGTGCAGCTTCTCGTCCGTCGGGGACAAGTGAACCTCCTTCTCGAAAAAGTCCCCTTTCTTCTCCAGTTGGATGGTCTTCCCCCAGTCATCGAAGGTCCCCGTCACGTAGACCTCGTCTGCATCGTGGGGCCTAATTGCAACCCATGGCGCATCAGTCAGCGGTCAAGTTGATCCCGGCGTTTGCTAGTCGGAAAGTAATTTGTCTGGTCTCGTCTCATCTCGTCCGATCCGGAATCGTTCGCAAGGAACGGAAGACGACGGATACAATGGCATTGACATCCGGACAGGACTGAGAGGAGAGCGATTGCTTTGATTGGAGTGGCGGGCATACAGCCAGGGATGTGAATCTGGTAGCCTGAACTTACCAGCGAAACGTGTAACTCCCCATCTCTATTTTGTCGGACAAGAGTGAGAAAGAGCAGAAGTGGAACAGATGGGTCGAGGAGAACAAGCACAAAAATGGGAGGGAAGGAAGCAAGCTTTTTTTTATTTTTAAATTTAAATTTTCTTCCCTGAATATCAAGCCGGAAGAAAGAGAGGCTGGGAAAAGTCCAGGTTGAACGAAGTGTTAGTGTTGATGGGAGCAAAGCGGGGGTGTGGCGGTCTCTCTCCCTTCGTCTTCTCTTTCTTCTTCGTTGTACACCAGAGTGCCAGACACTGAAACCCGACCGAAAAAAAAACCACACAAGGAGGGGTAGATGCAAGTTTCAGGGATTCTCTTCCTCTTCCTCTTCCTCTTCTTTTCTTTTTCCTTTCACCGGAGAATATTCACCAGGACATTCTCAATGGCAGCATTCCGACCGAACAGCGCTATCGAATGAAACCCCGGCGGGCAAAGACGCTGAGACCACCGGCAGGAATCTAGACGCTGCCAGCGAACCATCTTGTACAACTCATCAGGGGCTAGTCCGATGATGGATTGGCTCCGTGGATGGTCTATCACTGAGCGGTGATGCTTTTTCTTTGTGAAGTCTCGTGCTGTACCTGCAGTGCAGTGACAACACTAATCCAGAAGCAATTAGCACTACGCCGTGGCAGGATCCCCAACCACAGGTCCGAACCTGTGGTCAGAGCAGGACCGAGCTCTACGGAGGCTGATTTATATACTCCGGTATACGAAGTACTCAGTGTACACGATGGAGATTGGCCATAGCTGATAGCTATAGCTAGAGGGATCCGGCTTCGGCTGGCAGCCTGAATCCACGGGCGGCAACGGCACGGACCCGGCCTCACAGGCAGCTAAACTCAAGGCGGCAACAGAAGCTGGTTGAAAACGGCGATGGCACAGACTCATCAACTCTATTCATGAAGAGTCCCTTCCATGGTCGTGTCAGAGTCTATTCGCTAGAGTCACTAGAATCCCTACTACTGAGTCTACTACGTCAGTCGACCGCTTCCAACGCCAGGCATGGAGGCATCTGGCATCATGACCTCAGCCGTTTTTGCCACCGCTCCTCCCGTTGTCTGATGCAGTCCATTGCCCCTGGATTACGCAAAAAGAAACGAAGAAAGAAGAAAGAATCCCAAATTGATTGATGGATGGAACTATTATTCACTTGTTTAATCTAGAAAGTCCTAGTGTCATTTCGGTCTCATCTAGGGTGGCGCAACGTCCGGGCCAGATGGTCTTCCGGAGTATTCCCTCCCCAACACCCCCCCTATTTGGATCCTCGCGACCTTCTAGAAAACACCTGGAAGACCGCTAGACAGATGGAAGCTTCCACACTTTGTCCGTTCCCGACGCCTCGCCGGAGTCCACCCGGCTCCATTTCCATTAACATGGCACGACTCACGAACGCCGATTTCCCTAGTCTTTGCCATCATCTCCCAAGGTCGACTATTGACACCAGCTGGGTAGCTATTGAAGTAGTGTTGCTTAGCGGGGACGCCAGTGACGTCGATCCGTGCATCTCCCATAAGGATGTTCGTAAGGGAGTACGCACAACGCAGTACACTAACTGTAGTCATGTAGTGTACTGCGTAGAATGTACGGTGCAGAGCTGCAATAGGCGTTGGTGCAAATCCAGCAGACCCGACTAGAAAAATAGTCATTCCATTCATTCCAATCGCTAGTCTCCAGAAGCTCTGGCCACAAGCTTTCCGTCACTTCCTGCTCCCCGCCTTTTCCCTTTTCTCGCCTGCTTCTGCTTCTGCTTCTACTTCTTTTCCTTTTCTTCCCCTCCTTCCTTTCTGCACAAATCTTTCCCCTCCAGATCAAGCGAGTGGGTTCTCTTTCCTCTCTCTGTCTTTGATTTATCTCTCTCTTTTTTCTTCTCCTTCTTCTAGACTTCCAGCTTTTCTTCTCCGTTTGTGACAGCCTCACTCCCCCCCCCTTTTCTCTGTCTGACCATCTGTCTCGCTTAGCTGGTCTCGTGGCTTCATCTGTCTGGGGTTTGTCTGACCTTTCGTCCAAGGAAGCTTTTCACGCGACCCAAAGGACGTCAGAGCTGGCGGTCTGGGAACTTGTAAGTTGCAACTTGTCCCGCCCTAGTTCTGTTCTGTTACCCCTCCAAAGCTTGGCCCCGGCTGAAGCTATTGCGCGTTCCCACTCTACTCTGTTGCAACCCCCTCTATGAATTAATTAATTTGTAAAAAAGGGGGAAGGGTCAGAAAAAAAAAGAAAGGAAAATCTGAAAAGAAAAAGAACAGAAAAAGAAAGAAACAAGACCCTTCCAATCCAATTCCCATGTCGACTTCCACTTGTTTTCCAAGCCAGTCCATCTCCACTCGTTAGCGGAGACTCTCTTCCCCCCCCCCCAATAGACGCCGCCCGTCGGTTTCCCTACCCGCCCCTCTTCCTCCTTCTCCCCTTCTTTCGCTTTTCTTGATCTGCAACTCGTCGCACTCAAATGACCGCTTCTTTCCTGCCTGCCTCGTGCTCCCTCCCTGTATTTCTTCCCTCGTTTTCCTCTTTAACCCGGTCAACAAATTGTTTCCATCTCTACGTCGATTCCCGTTCTAACTCTCTCTCTTCCAGTCCACTCCCGCTCTACCCCTCCAGCAGCTTCCCCTGCAACGCTCCAACATCCTAGCATCTTCCCCGCTTCTCCGTGGCCGGAGCGGTGTTCTCTCCGGCCCTACGACAAACAGCATGGCTGAAAGCTCGTTCCCCGCGACCAACACCCGTCTCCGCGTCGGCACCAAAGACGACATGTCGAGCGCCTTCCAAAAGATCTCGGAGGAGGATGAATATGAGGTGACGTCACCAACCGATTCGACCTTTCGATCCGCAAACGCCAACCCCGCTTCCTCGTCTTCCGCCGACAACCTCTTCGGAGGCAGCGTATTCGGCGAAGCCACCGGTAGCGGTGGAGGTGGTGTACCCGCCGGCGGAATCCGGTTCACCAGAAGTCCCTTTGGAGGCCCCGCTGGGGACGGGGATGAGGAACAGGACTACAACGATCTCCCTGAGGGAGACCGACCGACCGGGGGGCCGAACCAGGGATTCCCGAACAACTACGCGTTGGGCCGTCGCACCTCGGTGTCTGCCGAGTCCTTGAATCCGACATCTGCCGGCTCTGACAGTTGGCAACCTCCGTATCACCCAAAGTCCGAGGAGCAGCTGTCTCGCCTGAAGGTCGCCGTCAGCAACAACTTCCTCTTTTCGCATCTAGATGACGATCAATTTAAGACGGTGCTGGACGCCCTGGTGGAGAAGCCGATCCCCGCCAAGGATATCAAGGTGATCTCGCAGGGCGATGCAGGTGACTACTTCTATATCGTCGAGAACGGCCACTTCGATGTCCACATCCATCCCTCGGGCTCGGTCCAACCGGGCGCGGACGGTATGGGTAGTAAAGTCGGCTCTATCGGACCCGGGGGCTCGTTTGGAGAGTTGGCGCTCATGTACAATGCTCCTCGCGCGGCGACGATCGTGTCTATCGACGCCAAGAGCACCCTATGGGCTCTTGATCGAATCACGTTCCGGCGGATTCTGATGGATTCGGCTTTCCAGCGCCGTCGCATGTACGAGGCCTTCCTCGAGGAGGTTCCGCTGCTATCGAGCCTGAAGCCCTATGAACGGGCGAAGATTGCCGACGCTTTGGACGCGATCAAGTACCCCAGCGGCTCGACCATCATCACGGAGGGCGATCCTGGTGACGCATTCTATCTTCTTGAGTCCGGCGAAGCGGATGCATTCAAGGCTGGCATTGAGGGACCGGTCAAATCGTACCGCCGAGGCGACTACTTTGGAGAGCTGGCTTTGCTTGATGACAAGCCTCGCGCCGCCAGTATCATTGCTAATACGGAGGTAAAAGTGGCCAAATTAGGTCGCGACGGATTCAAGCGTCTACTTGGTCCCGTGGAGCAGATCATGAGAAGAACCGATTACGATTCGAGGCCCACATCCTCGGCCGCGTGAAATCGATGAGTTGGGCGAAAAAGAACCAAAAAGAAAATCAATTAAAAAATATTATTATGCTACGAGCAGACGGTGTGTGTATGTTTGTTATCTACCGATATCTATTCCTCGGTGATTTTGCACTTTTCTATATGTTTTCTGTTTGTAATTTTCTATGCTACTTGGAGCCCAGAGGTATTGGTGAAGGAGCATGTGGTTTATTCTATTTCCTTTCGTTTCCTTTTCTATTTCCCGCTTAAGATATGAAGAATTTCTTGTCTGGTAAGAGTCTCGATGCCTGGCCAGGCATATCCTACGACTTGTCTCGCGGACATAGTTTTTGTTGTCATTTTCAATTTTCCCTGTTAACGATTGATTACGCATGGTTGGCCACTGACCATCAGTTGCTACAGTCAGATCTTCGCCTTATCACCAAACTCCCAACCTTCCAATTTACTTTTGATCTGATATTGGGCTCGGTATATAACTAGTCATGAAAGTCGTTTCTTTTCTTTTCCTTGTTTCTTTGTATGTATGTACAACGCTACCAGAACTGCTTAGGAACCAGCTTCTATCCTCCTGTGCCCTAGGATATGCTGTCATCAATACAACCAGGGGAGGTTCTTTGCATGCATAGCCCTATCTCGTAGATGTCCAGACTCTAGACGCCTTGGCTTTATTTTTTTGTAGCTTGTAAGCATTCATCACCGCTCCACCACCAGGTCACTTCGCAGCACCCACTTCTCCCCCGCCAGCACCTCCTTCCCTTCGTGCAGCATGCAAGCGTCCCCGTGGCGATGGAGCAACGCCATGCCCGTCTGGGGCGCCACAGACACAGGAGCCGGATTGCGATTCTCCTTCGTAGCTTCGGGATAGAAGACGGTCTCGCCCCCGGTGCAGGTGGTCAGGTAGATCAGGAGCGTCCAGGTCGTGCGGGCCGGTTGGGCCGGGCACGACGGCGACGAGAATGTGACGTTGTTGAAGTCATCGTCTAGTGATGTAAGCCTTCAGCCTTAAAAAAACTTGGATATTACAATCCCCCGGAGTGATGTGGGGATAGAGGGGGGTAAAGGAACATACAATGCGCCCCGAAAAACTGGCCCTTCGAATACCGATAGATGCGTATATTGGCATTCAATCCCAACGCCTTCCCACCCCAGATTTCCTCTGGAGTTCTTCTTCTTCCCCCGTCCTCAACTTCATCATACTCATCCTCCTCACATTCTCCCGCCCTCTCCACCACCAACTCCCTCAACGCCGTATCCCGCCACACCATCTCCGCAAACCCCTCATCCTGCACCTGAAACCGATCATTCACGCGCACCGCCTCGTCCTTCTTCGGCTTCCGTGGCGTCGTGAGCATCGGCAACGACGCCAGAAAGGACACGTATGTTTTGCACAGCGACGCCGGGAAGAAGTTCGGGATCAGGTAGATTTGGTCGCGCAGGAGGGGCTCTAGGGTTAGGTCCGAGGGGGGAATTAGGGGGCGGAGAGGGGGCCAGTTGGGTTTGGGGGATTGAGGTGCAGATGGGGATGTAGAGGGTTTGGGGTTGGATTTAGAGAGGTCTTTTTTGGGGGGAAGTTTGGATTTGGATTTTGGTGGCATTTTTGGGTTTTCTTGGTTTCTTTCTGGGTTCCTCTGGTGGTGTATTTTGTTTGTTGGGGGGGGGTGCGATTGGGGAGGGAGTTTATGTTTGTATGTATGTGTGTAGGGGTATGGGTGTGTATATGTCACTATACGTGCCTGTTTTTCATAAATTTCTTATTATAAACATCGCCGCTTTAGTTACTGAGGGCGCTTAGGGGCTTGCTTAATAAGTAATTCATATCAACGTAATTCCCAACCGAGCGGGCCACCCGTAATGAATTTTGACAGGTATTAGATCTAGCTTATTACGAGAAAAGTTCTTTTCCTTAGACTTATTCTATAATAGTCACCATCTATCCATTATTAACAATCACTAGCGACGTTAGTAGTTCCCTGGCAATATTGGCGACTCCCGGTGACTATATATAAATAGAATACCCCCATCACTGGCACCCGATCTAAAAATCATTCCAGAAAAATATTCGGTTTAAGGGCTCTTAGATAATTAACTGTGCGGACTGTGTAGCTTCGTGAGGCTTAAGTACGGCTGAGCGGACGGGAAGCCCCGTTTTCCATACCCTGTGGTCGAATGTACAAGAAAGTGATGATTGACAGAATATATGCCTAGAATGAGAGTTTACGCTGTTGGTGTTGACTTTCTAAAGTCTAAAAGGCGCCAAACATCCAAGGTATACAGATCTAGCTGCTGCCAGCGGAAAGAGAATTTTCTTGTCTTCACTAATGATTCTTTCGTATACGGAGAAGCAAACCCTCAGAACCCAAATTCAACCCCAGTTTGTGATCAGAGAATATGGAATATAACAATCTTAAGAATCACCGTTTCCGAACCTAGCATCGTATAAATAAACTACGACATACACTAGTTGGACAATACTAATAGACACTATTCACATCTCCATACCCCCTAGATTTCTACAAACTACTATACAACTAATGATAGTTTAAATATATCATAGCTCTCAACTACAGTCAGACAGGGTCTTGCAAGGCATGCATACCAGCACCAACGACATTCCAGATATTTACCACAACAGTGACCCGGTTGGCACAGCGGACCAAGGAATCCAGCCAGTCAAGTGTCGGTCCGAGTAGTACCATAATGTAATAAAGATCTCGTGTGGGTAAATTGATTTAGATAAAGATACAGGAGAAACTACTAAGACCGATAGAAGCCCTGAGACGCCAGAAGTACTCTCCTTCCGACCCACGGAGTAGTCATGGTCAGGCCCAAGGCACCAATTATAGTCGGTATTGGCTGTTTTTTCATGCAGACTTTGAGAAAGTTGAGGAAGCGAATAGTGTGCGATTGAGCGATTGAAGAAGACTTCAGTGCTTGCAAGGCAATACTGGGGTTGCGAATCTCTCCGTTCCAGCAGCCTTCAATGATCCGACCAAGCCAAATACCCTGTGTGCTTGGTACAAGCTTCCTCTCTAGCCAACACCTAGGCGCGGCCGTCAGTCCGAGTATTATCTTTGAAGAGATCGACCATCCAATTCAAACTCTTCGCTCTTCAACCCCAAATCCGTCAGCAACTATTCTCTTTTAGATCTTGATAGGTGAGGGAAAAGAAAACATACTTGGGATGCTATCTTAATCCGTTATTTTAACTCCGATTTATCCCCTTCGGCGCCCGAATAACTTTAATACCCGCATTCTCCGCGCCGCGTATAAACCCAGCCTTTTCCTTGCCTATGCCCATACCTCCATCATTTTTAGGTTTTCTCCACTTCCGCGCACCGCCATTACCTTCGCTCTCGATCTTATGCTCGAGCCCCACGGCTGTAATATCCTTATATCTATAGTATTATAGATTAATCTAAACTTCTTTGTTATCTGTGTCGCTCTCGGCACGCTCGATCTGTCGCTCGATGCCGGTAATAATAAAGTTGAAGTCGCGGTCGAAGGCGGCCTCGGTGGCTAATTTATTACGACGGAGGTAGACGGCCGGATCGCGGACTCCGGAGTATTGGGACCAGAGCTTATGGCGGCGTGAGCAGGGGAGAGAGCATATGCGCGTTGAGCATCAAGGGCAGCGGTATTGGGGCGCGTTAATGTGACTGTTGGGTTGGTTAGGATTCGAGTTTGGTCACGAAAGCGATTCGATCAGTTAATGGGGCGTACCAGATGGAGCAGAGGTCGGATAAAAGGAGCAACTACCAGATTAGTAGTATACGCACCACTATACTTCAGTGCCTTGAAGTTTTGGACTTAAGGTTCGTCTACGAAGAGAGAAAATGGAGTGTGGTAGGAATATAACAGTTCTTTAGGATTAGATCACATGGCTGGAACAAGCGCATCGCCTTGATCCATCTCACTCGGAGATGAATCGTCAGAATAAACCAAATGTTCAAACCTACAGCTGAGTGCCTTTGGCATATGCGTCCATATACTGAGCCATAGATGCATCTGTGACTGGAGTTAGCCAGCGTTTATCAAAAGAAAATTATGCCAAACACATACAGACAGTGACCGCCTGATCGAGAGCCGACTTCATATATGAAGGCATAGATGCCAGATTTGCACCATCATCCAGCCATCCATCTATCTTCCTAGCATCTGCCTGCATGGAAGTCCAGTATGACTGGAGGACTTTCACATTGTCCCGGAAGACTGTCAGCTGCGAGTTTCCCATATCTTCGAGACCGCGCCGAGCATTTTGAATCTTGTCGATCTCGTCCGCTTTTTCAGCTCGCTCTCGTTTCTTCTCGTCGATCTGATTCGATACGACTATGGTCTACTTAGTATCACGCGCTCAGCCTATCTGACGTAGAAAACTTACTGCCCAGGGCGATCGCGATGCCAGCCACCGCTGCCGCGGTTGCTCCGGCGAAGATGAGACCACCAATCTGATGGGATATGTGAGCGAGTACCTTAAATATTGGGAGCCTTGAATGCATTCTCGTACCAGAATGAAAGGTGCCACTGGCCCTGACAAAGCCAGACCAATACCAGCAATGGTCAAGCCTACTCCTAGACCGACCCCAAGGGCAATCAGAGAAGTCTGTAAGTCTGCTAACTTCTTAGTCAACTCTATGAGATCCTCATCGATCTGCTTGATTTCATCATTGAGCTCTTTTTCTTTGTCCTTCCCCCACTGCGAGAACTGGGACGTGAATGAAATGAAGTTGTTGATGAGGTCTTCAAAATCCTTATTGATCTCGTTCCCCTGTGTTTCGAAGTCATTGGCTTTCTATAAAACACGTAAGTTAATTAGCTTATCAACATCTGAAGGCTCATATACCTCGATAAACTTCTGAATTTGGTCCTTTCGTTGCTGTACACTCAAACTCTCGTCAGCGCAGAGTGGAACAATCAGTTTATCAAAGCCTATGGTCGAGGTCAGTTCTCGATTGTGACAAGTCAACGCCGGCACATGTTTCATGAACTTACTTGATCCATACTGACTGATATCAGCGGCTAGAAGGCGGCTCTTCTGTAATACACTCTGATAGGCCTGATGATAACGTCAACTGAATCCCGTCGAACAATGTCCATGAGTAGACGGAAGACAACATACACCTTTATTCTCGTTGAGCTGCTTGAGAAAGTCGGTCTGCTCCAGCTGATCAATGCTCGCGATCTGGACCTGCAATGCCGTGAAAGAGCCGTCGATTGCCACCACGGCCGCACTGGCTTTGGCGGCGTCTTCTTTCAACTTCTCCACCGTCTCATCTGTTGACATGGTCTTGGCTGCCCCCAGGGATAGCTTCTCTTTATCCTCATCAGTTTTGATAGGGTTGTGCTTTTCGGCCCCATCCTGGAGGACTTTACGCTCCTCGTCTGTCAGCGATGCTGCCACATCAAGGTACTTCTGAGGGCTTTTGCTCCCGGCGACCAATTGATCGACCTTGCTCGCGACCTCGTCATACGAGGGCGGCGAGTCAGTCGAGTAGGCAGGGGGAATGGTTGTCATGATGGCTGGATAGTGCTGCACTCGAAGTCAAATGAGTTCAATATGGATATTGGAAAAAGATAGAGATCAGGCTTTCCTAGGACATCCTCTTTTTATAAACAGCCATCTTTGTTCCATGACATCAAACTAAACACAACAACTGTTCACGTTAAACCTCTCTCTCAGCCATGATGCAAACCCCGCATGTTGAGTTGTCGTTCAGCTGCAGTGGCGGGGGCAAGCGACAATGAGAAAGCTGAATCTACCAGGGCCCCATGTCGCCCGCACAAGCAGGAGCTGGGATCTCTGGCATGCATTCTCAGACTCAACCAGGTGGCCCAAACTTGCCACTGCAATGCACTAGCACGTATGACGTGATAAACGTAATCGATTACAAGAAGTACGTTCTGGCCACTACGCCCTATTTACCAATTAGTATGACATCATGAGATGGATTCAGCTAGTTTTCTGTGTGGCATCACACATTGCACTAGTTGAATGCTATCCCAGCCGCTACATGCTCGTAGGATCAGCAATTGCAAAAGTACCCGAAATTTACAGGAAATAGACTACAAGGGATGAGGTGAGTGAAGAGCTTTCCAAAACAACAGACAATTGTATCTTTACTGACTAACACTGCCCTGCGGTCATACATGGTCCCAAGAGACTAGAGCTGCACTACCTATTGGCGATTTCGAAAACTGCTCATCAACGACTTCTCATCAGCGTTCAACCAATCGTCCCATGGAATGTGGCTAGTCTGCTCGGCGTATGAGCGCAGATACTTGGCAACTTTCACATCTGGTCTCATCGTTAGTATATCCAAAGTAGCTGACTCCATTCCAACTCACAAATTTTCACCCCTTCATTCAAGGCAATTTCCATGTATTTGGGCATGTCCTAGCTTCGTTAGAGTCAATCGAAACAACACTATGGGTAGCACGAACCGCAACGTTCGCACCATCCTTCAGCCATGCCTCGATTTGTCGAGCATCAATAAGAGTACTACCCCAGTATCCGGCGAGGACTCCGATGTGTTCACGGAACTCGTCAAAATACTCCGTGTTATCGCTCGCGTTTGCTGATTGATGCTCAGTGGCCAAGTCACTAAGAACCTTTTTCATGGGTACACATTCTCTGTCTGACACTGGTTCGTGTTAGAAGTTCATTTAAGGCTGCAGTCGCGATATTTACTAACTCGAGGCAGCGATGGCATGGGCTGCATTTGTCGCCAAGGTGTTGGAAATTCCAAGAAGACCAGCAATCTATTTCCATCAGCCTCGTATTCAGCAGCAGAGCTTTAAGCATACCATGACGTATGGACCGAATGGAGAAGCCAAAACAACATTAAGTGCTGGGATCTGAACCGTCGACGGTACATCTGCAAGCTTCCTCACCGTCTTGGGCACTGGAAAGGTCTTATCCGTCCCAGCCTCTTTGAGCGAGTTGCTATTGACTTGGTTGATGAAGTCCATTGTTTTGTCAAATACAGAATTCAGAGTATCTTGCATCTCCTGGGCAGTGGTCTGGGACCCTTCCGCATCCTGGTATTGTATTGTTATTGAACATTCCCCGGAAATGTGGAGCAAACCATACTTGGATATATTCCTGGATCTGAGAAAGGCGCTGGTCTGTACCCAATGACGAGTCCGCGCAAAACGCAATGATCTTGTTGTCAAAATCTGTGGCATTATCAGTTCAACTCCCATGTTTCCAGTCCAAGCTGCCTACCTTCCGCATACTGAGCGATGGTGTTGGAAAGGGGAATTCCATCCCTCATAGTCTCACAGTAAAGCTATCAAGTCCACCAGATTAATTAGTTCATTGAGCTTTATGTCCGGAAAAGAGTAACCCACCCGCAAAATGGGCTCGTACTGCTCCGTTAAGTGCGTGCCATTCATGGAATCGGACCACGCCAAAGCAATCAACAGGCCACCCATTAGTTCGATGATTCCATCAACAGCATCGGCTGCACCTTTCGCAGCTTCTTCAAGCTCTTCATTTAAGTCGTCCGAGGCGAGTGCCTGCAAAGCAGAAGTCGTAAATACCTCCGCATCTGCGGGCGAAAGAGGGTACTTGACAGCGGACTCAAACAAGGCTTTCCGCTCAGACTCTGACAGCAAAGTGATGGCTTGGAGGCAGGATTGAACGGTCGGTGGGTTTGAGATCTGCTGATTCAATTTGTGGAGCACATTTCCGGTGGACACTGTAGTTGACATTTTGAGTGGCGTGAAATGTGCAGAATGGCAGGATTAAGAGTGATACAAAACAAAAGAGAAATTTTAGAGGAGATTGAAAGCAAGGGCAAGGGATATCTGGACATAGAAAAGACCCCAACAAGAGGAAATTTGCCCAGCTCGTCTTCCTACCCTTCATCATAAATGTCATATTTGCTATGATACTAAATGTCTAGGCTTACAACCGGTGGCAAACAGATCGATGTAACCTTCAAGGCGGCTGGTAGATTACAGCCGAGTATACCAAACCCACGAATGGTAAGGATAGACGGAATACTTGAAATGCGTGCGCGATTTATCTGTTATGCAGGATGGCCTGTATCCCACCAACATGTCCTGAACGAGAGTGGATGGCGTCGGGCAACGAAGTGGCGTTTAAAGAGCGGGGAGATTTCAGCTGAGCTGCAGGTTTCGATATTAATATGCATGAAGCTTGCATCGTACTTCTGTTGCGCGCGAGCAGTACCTTGTCGACTGCTGCATAAGTCTCGGGCACGGATGAAGTGGCATTACAGGGGTAGCAAAAATGAGAGAGAACAACAACAAAAGTGCACTGAGGGCTGACTGTGGCAAACCGGTTCCACGTCATGCAATTATTGGTGATAATTCATAGATTACTTCCTGCTGTCAGTTATAAAGTCAGAGCAAGAGCAAGCGAACAGACTCTCAAACCCAACAGCCTTCTGAGTTCATCTACCTCCCTTCCTAGCCAACTTATAGAACTTCCCACAGAAATTATGATTTACCTTCCTGCATACACGACGGACAGCTCCCCCCCGTCATACGATGAAGTCTCTGAGAAGCTAAATAGCCTCATTGGCAGTAATCCCACAGTCGAGAAGGCTCTCGAGGCGGCCAACTCTCTCTCAGACAACGAGATCAATGTACTCGCCAATGGCTATGAAGACCACTACCCATTGCAGACCGATCAGCAAAAGGCCGACTTCACGGTCGGTGCTGGACAGCACCTGTCTTCGGAGGCAGGCCAGGAGCACCTTTCGCAAGCGGGTGTTGCAGCATCTCAGGCTGGGGTGGACATTAACGACCGCCTCATTGACATCCAACAAAAGCTGGCGGTTATTGACCAAAGTTACCATGAGGGCTTCGCCGATATTTTGGCTACTATTCGCTCGGTAGGGCTTATTGAGTGGTCCTGTTCCAAAGTTGATGCTGATTTGAATAGAACTACAACGATGTTCTTCAAGGCAGCCGATCATTGGCAGCGGATATTGCTCAGAATGGTCAGAGTAAGGAGTTTTTCGCTTTCTTACACATTTTTCACCCTGCTAATCTACTGATAGGCTTCGATACTATCATCGTTCCGCTTAGTGCAGATAGCAGTGTTTCAGTGCAGGATCGCAAGGCCCGCGTTGCATCGTTTATCTCAGTAAGCTGAACTAACTTTTAGGCTTTGATTTATCTATTGACAGTCGGTTGCAGAATATCAGCAAGTTTGAGAGTGAATCGGGTAAAGTCCAACAGCAGTTCACTCAAGTCCGAACCGATTTCTCCGACTTTGTGAAAACGTATTCTTCATGGGCGGAGAACAAAGAGGGAGAACTGACAGAGCTGATCAAAAAGCTCGAGCAGGAGATCTCCGATCTAAATGATAAGTTAGATTCCATTAATGCCGCTCAGATGGCTATGGCTGCGATTGCAGGGGCGGCGATTCCAGCCGCCACGGCCCTTGGAACTGTCTTCGAGCCCCTCAAGCCAATCTTCCTGGTATATGTTGATGGTTTCAATCATGGTAAGAAACAAGCTGACGAATCTACAGATTGGAGGTCTCATCACGGCAGCGGTCGCTCTCGGCGCTTCATTGGGCTTGATTATCGCAGCCAGCAGTGAGTTCATTACTATTTGAGAGTTGCGATGTTGCAATGAGCTGATGTCCCATAGGAGTGCGACACCAGATAAGCCAAAAGACTAACGAGAAGGAAGATCTTGAAGAGCAACTGGAAAACATTCGCAATGCGCGCCAGGAGCTGCAGTCGATGCAACTGGGTGGTCTGGGGTCATTCCAAGCCTGCATGGACGTGCTTCCTCAGTACTGGAAGTCTACAGTCCAGGATGCACAATCAATCCATGACTGGTTGGATGAGGGTGCTGGAACCGAGGTATGCATCATAAGCTCACGGTTCTTAGCGTGGTGGTACTTACACCGACAGGTTCTTCCCGTGTACATGAGTCTAAACGTGGACAAGGGAGTCAAATCCTGTATGTAGGACTTCGGGGTCTGCATAGAGCTCTTGCTAACCGGTTTCAGATAACTCGACGGCTGGATATCTCACCAAGTATGCGCATGGGAAATAAAAAGTTGTGGAAACTTGCATTTCCTTTCTATGTACCATCGTAAATTCTCAGCAGATATTGCCTTAGCTGATCGACTTTGTTTCTCATTTGTGATGTCGAAAATGGTATTATGAGTGTAAGAGAGGTCTCGATTAACCCTTCTCCCGTCTCAATTTGCCTATCTGTATTACAATTCCGCACAGATAAGCCAGTTGAGCAAGAACCAGGTCGAGGACTTGAAGCAAATTATGTCATCGTGATAATCATTTGCATTATTTCCCAAATAATTTCTAGTCAGTGGATCGTAGCCATATACCATAAGCAAAAATGACCATTCTCACATTCGGCGTTGATCCAGTAAGTTCTCCAATTAGTCAACATATAAACTTGCCGCCTATTTCTTCTAGCTATAACATCGCAGCGCACTGATGACAGTTGAAAGACTTTCCTCAAGAGTTCTCTTTAATTGTCGATGTCCCCATAGATAATAGCATCATACAGTACCATATACTAGATTTTCTGGCTACTGTCTCAACTCTGCCTCTACAATTCCAGTCCCGAGTCCATCCGGCAACCAGAACTGCTGGATCTCCAGTCCAACAGACGACAAAAGCTCCGTCCATCTCTGACGGGTCCTTTCGTTACAGGAGCACCACAACCATAACAATTAGACCATGTAGAGTTTCTAGTCTAGCCACATTTTGGTCTGGGAGGATGTGATCTCCAATCAAAGGTTTCATGTAGCCACTCTCTATAGCAGCTACAACTTGGCCTAGGATAGCCCTGCAATTTTCGTCTAACCAATCATGATAATAGCCAAGAGGGAAGAGGCATGCTGTCTACCAAACTGTCAGAATTTCTTGCTTCTGCCTCCCGTCCTTGGTTTCTTTTGAACAAGGCCAAAAAGCCGGGTCGACGATCAGCATGTCCGAAATAACAGTCAACTACATATACCTCTGGTTTGGGAGCAGGCCTAATATTCGGCATGGGCCTGTAATCCCATAACGTGGAGTAGCCAAGCACCTTGTATCCGCAACTATTCTATCACCGACTTTGGTTTCAAGAGCTCGCAGAGCGATATGGCAGCTCGAAATTAAATGGTACACACGGTCATAATTCTATTCAGTCAATATACTAGGAAATAAGGTAATATATTAACTCAAGAAGAGGCCGTGCCCTTGGTTTCCCGGTGTAAATGATCATTTCAACTACTACTCGGAGAATATCTTCCACACTGCTTCAAGATTGTTTGTGTCTGGAAATTTCGTATCCAATGTGTTCCACTTCTTTGCAGCTTCAAATACATACGACCACAGGGTGAGGAGAACAGGGCTTCCCGTCCGCTCAGCCGTACTTAAGCCTCACGCCGGCCGGTTAGTAGTTGGGTGGGTGACCACCAGCGAATCCCGGCTGTTGTATGTTTTTGCTTTTGTACCTTTCAGCATGGTGTTAGATAGAGTAATAGAGAAAGATTGAACAGAGAGAGAAGAGAATACAGGAATACTTACTGCATATGCTGTTGCTTTCAAGGTGATCCTGGAGTGGAAGTCGGTCGATGAATGTCCACTCTATGCCTGAGGTGTCTAAGGTATCTGTTTGGAGTGTGTTGCCTGAGGCATGAACATGCAGAGTAACATGCAGAGTACTCCGTAGGTACCCCGGCAAGAAGACGGAGAGTATCTATGGACTACTCGTGCAGTATTATTTGCAAGTAACTGCAGGCCACTAGAACCGGCAGTGTATACTTCCAATGACTCCAATCCAATACTTGAATCTGCCTCCGGAAGTAATTCAACTCGAGATTCTCCATTCCTCAACGTATTTTATGTATTTTTCACGTCATGGCCATGTACTGTATGCACGTGACAGGATAGGGCGATGAGTCAGCCAACGCAGGCATTGTCTTTTATAGTTAACTATATTCTCCTGCAGACAGATGCTAGGAATGAATCAGAGTAGATGTACGGAGTATAGAGACCAAGTCATCGCGATCAACTTGAATTGGTTGATGTTTTGCAGGAACAATCTGAGACAACGGACAGCGGCCGAGCCAGATCGACCGGTGCCAGAGGCAGTTCCCTAGTACCAGGTAACTACTAACTAGGTATGAATAAAAATGAGGAAGAAAAAAAAAATTCCTTTCCGGCTCCTCTTTTCTCCCGCAGATGGGCCTCACTTCACCGCCCGCCTCTACTTCTCTCTCCTCCTCTGCCTTCTCTTCAGCCCGTCCTCTTTGTCCCCCCCCAGCATCACCAGCCGCCGGTCATGTCGTCGTCACAGACCATGACAGCGCCAGCGGTGGGCCATCGGCCTCCTGATGCTGGTCCCAGCATGTCCTCCGTCTACGATTACGGTCCTTCTCAACATCCTGATCATTCTCCTCCCTCCCCGCCCAGCGACTCCGCAATCCGCGCTCTGCACGATTCTGCCCACCCCGACGACGGCCCTGCCAATGTCAATGGCTCCTCCTCCTTCTCCTCCCCCCTGCCCGCCACGATGCCCGTCAAATCGGAGCCGGAGGATTCCAACTTCTCTGCCCCTGCCTCTGCCTCCGACCTCCTGCCCGATGCCAATCCCAACGTTCGTCGTCAGTCCGCCGCCAGTGCCCTCCTAGCCCAACTGTTCGGCAACCAATCCTCTGCGCCGTCCGACCCTGCTGGTCCAGATCAGCCCGTGCCGCCGCCGGCGGACCCAGAAACAGACTACCACCACCACCACTCTTTACTATCCTCGGACCATCGCCTCCCCGATCTCCCCTCGCAACATCAACAACAACAACAACCACCACCACCCCCCGGTCCGGACGATGGGATGAATGGCCACGACTGGTCCGCAGAACCCCCGGCCGAGTCTTTGGCGGCCCCCGTCGGCTCTTCCGACGGCCAGGATCAGAATCCGGTCTCCCTCGGGGGTTTGCTGCCGCCGTTCCAGCCGGAGGAGAAAATTTCGGACGAGGCCTCTGCGATGGCTTTTTCGCACCCCGACCTCGACGATGCCCTACCCGCCAAGTCCGCCGATCCGATCGAGGGCCTGACCGATCCTTTGCTGTTGTCCAAGTCCGGGCTCGACCATTCCGACCTGTTTCCGCCCTTCGATATCACCGCCGCTTCGAAGACCCCCTTCGAGGCATTGCACCAGAATGAGATGTTGACGGCCGCCTACCTATCCCAGAGTACGGACCTCTCCGCCCTAGGCTACTCGGGCGCCGGTCTCCATCAGGATGGAACTGGTTCGATCGCCGGGTCAGAGCCCCGGATACAGGCTTTCGCGAAATTGGAATTCGACGACGGTCACTTCTACTGTAACACATATTCCTTCATCCTGGGTCGAGACGTACGAGCGGCCCGGGCTGCTCATGAACGGGAATTGCACGCCCGTCAGGCCGTGAGGACATCTCGCGCGAAAAGTTCGAGCGGTGGCAACACGTCGCATACCCCCGTCCGAGTCAAACACGAAGGCAGCGGAATCCTAGGGAGTGTCGTCAGCGACCGTGGTGGAATCCTAGGCTTCGATCCCGACGTTCCGCCCCATCTCCCGCGAATGAGTCGCCGGTCGTCCAATTCGTCCCATGCCGAATCGGGCGCGCCGCTGCACGCAACGCCCGCCCAGCTGCAGTCCACCACCGACTACAATGCCCTGGCTATGCAATCGCTACATGACGGCAACGGGGATGCGAAACCGGTTGACACCCTTGCTCTGCTGCCTTCTCCCGATGCTTGTCCTACAATTCCTATTCACCCTCCGGCGACGGCCGATGGCATGGCCGCCGGACATCGAGGGATTTCACGGAAACACGTCAAGATTGCATATAATTTTGAGGGAAATTTCTTCGAGATGGAAGTGATGGGGAGAAACGGTGCCTTTATCGGGGCTGATTGGCTATCACCGGGTCAACTCCGACCTCTACACAGTGGCGATTACATCCAAATCGGCGGCGTACGCATCCGCTTCTTGCTACCAGACGTCCCGATTGGCGAGACGGGTGCAGAAGTCACCGAGGAGCCGTTTGCCGACGATGACAACGCTCAGATGTCCGTCGTGACCGGAGAAAACGACTTCGTTGACGACAAGCGTGGATTGGACGGCTCGGAGAGCAAGGACGGTACGAGACCTACTAAGCTCATATTGAAGACCAAGGACGCCGACTCCACACGACCCGTCCCGTCCATCGAAGGCTCAGCAGATGGCCAGCAGCCGATCCGCCGTCGCGGTCCCGGACGTCCTCCCAAGGATGGGATCATGTCGAAACGTGAGCGCGCCGAATTGGCGCGGGAGCAAAAGATGGCTGCGAAGCGCGAGGCCAATGGCGGCGTTACGCCTCCGCCCAATCGACCCAAGGCCGCCGGTAAGGCTCCAGTCATGGGCGCTCCGTCTACTACTCCTAAGGAGTCCGTTGGCGCCGAGTCGCCCGGGTCGAAACCGGAGAAGCGCAAGTACACGAAGAGGAAGAAGCCGGACGGCACGTCGATGGACTTCCCCCTGCCTTCCACGGAAGGAGGCCAATTCCCCATGGAGCAACGACCAGAGGACTTCATCAAGGCTCCCCCAGTCAAGAAGCGCAAGCCGTCCCGGTCGCCATCGCCCAACTACCCGCCCGAGTCGGCATACACGCCGGAGGATCTCGCAAAGCCGCCATACAATTATGCGGTGCTCATTTTCGATGCGCTCACCGAGGCTGGTACCCCTATGACTCTCAAGCAGATCTACCGCGCCTTGAAACTCAAGTACCCGTATTTCCGCTTCAAATGCGAAACCGAGGGTTGGACGTCCAGTGTACGGCACAATCTCAACGGCAACAGCCATCTCTTCATGCACGCCGAACGAGATGGCAAGGGATGGTCCTGGCAATTACGACCGGGCGCCTCGGTCGAGAAGGAGAAGAAGAGACGCCCGTCGCCTCCGCCGCCGGTCTCGCAGCCTTCGATGCCGGCCGCCACTCCACAGTACATGCCTCAAATGAATCCGCCGTATGTCAGCCAGCCCAATGGGCAAACGGGCATGGCCAACGCGCACTTTCAATTCCCGTCGATGCCGCCATCCAATCCGTACACTGCGCCTTCGCCAGCACCTCCTCCTACTCCAGCGGCAGCACCACCGCCGCCGCCTCCTCCGCAGCAGCAGCAGCAGCCACAGCAGCAACAACAACAGCAGCCGCCGCCGCCGCCGCCGCCGCAGTCGCAGTCGCAGCAACCAAGTCCTTTCCCTCCGCTACCTCAGGCTGCCTCCACCCCGTTCCCCATCCCCACTCCGCTCCGAAACAACCTTCCGCCTGCTTTTGCTCAAACCACTCCGTCCACCTACACTTCCCCCTATGCTTCCGATCCTCCGCCGCAATTGGTCCAATTCCAACAAGCGCAGCAAACACAACCGCCACCGCCGCAGCAGACTATGCCACCACAGCCATCATCACAGCCGCAACCGCAGCAGCATCAGCCGGTACCGCAGCCACCTCCGGCTCAACAACCGCAGCAGCATCAGCAGCAACAACAACAACATCACCATCCTCATCATCAACCGCCGCCACCGCTACCACAGCAACATCAGCAGCACCACCATCACCAGCCCCAACAGCACCAACCACCTCCGCCACATCAGTCTCCTTACCCGCCGCAACATCCTCCGTCGATGTCAAGTTATCCTCCCCAACCGCAGCAGAACCTGCCCCCTGCTTCTGGTCCTCCTCTCCAGCACCAACTCAATCACAACGTTGCGCCCAGCGACCCTGGACCGGGAGGCCCCATGGACCATTCCGAAGCGTTATCGTTCAATGAACGGGCCAATAAAGCCATTGACGATTTCGAAGCGGTGTTGATGGAAGACTACGAGGATAAGAACTATATTCGAGAGGTGCTCAAGAGTTCGCGTGCTCGTGTGCTAGGCGAGGCGACGGAGAGTTCCTTCCCCGGAGGAGAACCGAAAGATGAGGCGGTCATCCTTGATGCGTTGCGCAATCTGATCGGTAGCTTGAAGGATCAATAGGTCCGATGTCGATGTTGGACAATGGACAACTGGGTGTATAGAAAACTGGCTTCAACGAATTACGAGATTTCCTTATTTATGTTTATGAACATCTGCAATTGGTGACCGGACTGGTGTTTGCTGGAAGTATATTGGACCCGGGAAAGGGAAAAGGCAAACCACTGGTAAAGGCCTCCAGCAGCGATCAACAGTCTTTACTGTGGTTTGTGGACCTCAAATTTATTTCCCTATCCTGGGCAGTGATTTTTATCTATCTTTCTTTCCCCCTCTTTTCTGCTTGGGTTTTCTGGCTTATATTTTTTTTTTCTCTTTTCTCTTTTATTTCGATGATATCCACTACGTTCTGGGCTTTTATGCTCTGTCTCCCTTTCATCGTTTCGAACATATACACGCATAGTTATGCATGCATCTCATCTGGCAGGACCCCCTTTCAAGGAGGGTGTCAGATAGACCGTTGTCTGATTCCTTCTGCCACTTGTGATTCTTGATTTGATTCTTTCCTGTTCTGTTGATTTTTTGTGGCCAGTATAGGTAAAACAAAACAAAAGCTAGGCGTTATGTTTCATAGATACAATGGGAAAAAAAATTTAAAGCTAGAATTAAATCAATTTCTTGAATCGAAGGATATGAAGTGAATGCCTGGTTTGGGCGGTGCGGTGCCGCTCTCCCCCCACTTGCAGCAGCAACAGTCAGAATCATAGTGAGGTGAGTCAAGGACAAGAGTCAGACCCGGTTCTTTCCTGTCCGCGGGGTTAACTAGAGTATCGGGCCATTTTTTATTTGTCTATACTACCCTGTCTACTTGAGTCAAGAGGATGGGTAGTTAATTCAGTAGGGAGTGAACATGTGCCGACCATGTTGTAAAGGTGGTAAACAGACGAGTCTATCGGATTCAAGGTTAATATTCATGGGAATAGACTCAATGCAGTGCACCCACATTTACCACCACGGCCGCAGGTAGCCGAGTGACTATCTTCAGGACGGTCAAGGTAAAAGGTAAAAGGTAAAAGGTAAAGGTCAGAGTCAAGGTCTTATGATGCCATACCATACCATGCCATGCATACCATAATAATTTAAAAAAAATATATTCATCCGTCTGTCCGGCTACACTTAGTAGTATGTAGGGAGGCAGGGAGGGAGGGGTAAACGACAGTTTAGGGTGGGATGGGATTAGTTGAATTCGGTTCGGTTCGATTCCATGTCCCCCTTCTTCCCTTTGCGTTCTTTTCTTGTTCTGTTCCTGAATGACCCGACGGAGAGGGGGAGGTGCAGGAAAGTCAAGGGGGGCCTGTTCTGTTCTGGATATTCTACCGAAGCGCGGCGCGGGGGAAACGGGCATCCTCCGTATTGTGTATGCAGTCTGCATTGCAGTACCATGTCCGGGCGCTTTGTATGTTTATGGAGTACTGAGTAACTAGGAACTGGTTATTACTATCTACTTAGGTATGTGTATGTATGTATGTGCCTCCATCCGTACTGAGTAGGGGAATAAGGGATGAGGGAATTACCATCATCCATCGGGTGTGATGTTTTTATTGGTTTGGATCTCAGGTCTGGTGTTCTCAGAAGCTCCAAGTCCCTAGACTAGGATTTATTTTTATTTAATTTTGCTTTTTTCAGGGCCATGCTTTTCTTTTCTTTTGAACGAACTTAATTAATCAAGGTGATGAGTGAATGATGATGGTCGGGCAGCCATCTAGGAGTACAGAAGTTGAGGGAACCCCCACTTTCCTGAACTGGAGTGGTGTGCAAGATCGAACAGAGTAAGTTGAAGGTTCAACTACCGTCGGCTACGCTATATGTCTCCATCTGTATCTGTAAGAAGTAGGTTCAAGGAAGCATGGAGGTTGCGGGAATTTCGGTCGCTGTGCTGAGGGTTGATAATAATAATCGCATTAATTAATATCTGTCAAATAAATAGATGAGTGAATCAATCATGGTGACTTCTGGCCATTACTGTTTTGGGATGCGGGCAGGACAGACAGAATCGGATGAGTACATACATGATCACTGCGCAGGGCGGTGTTCATTTCATTGGGGTTATTTTCTTTTTCAGGTTGACAGGTGAGTCGATTGTTGATTTTGACTGGATACGATAATCATGATGGTGGTAGATCGTAGACGGTGGTGTGGCGACATATAATATTCTAAGGTATCTCGTACAGACGGGTCTGTATAGGCACTGACACTGACACTGACACCACATCTCTCCATCTATCAATGCCTATGTCTAGGATATATCCCCGGGAGAACGCGCGGTAGAGCGGAGATCATATTCCGTGGCATCCGCTGTTTACTCCGTATAATATCTCCCTATTATTAGGTATACTACCTGACATTAAGAAATAAATAAAAAAAAAATCATGATACGATAAACAATCCACACCAGACCAACCAACCAACCTCCCTCCAATCCAGAAGGCAAGAACAGGGCAGAGCAGATGATACGCCGGGACATGATATGCATGGACCTGGACACGGCCACGCCCATAAACCACGCCCACGGCTACGGACAGCTGGACCGGATTGGTAGCCAGGTCGACCATCAATCATAATAATGGCCACCTACTAATCACACTGCAATCTACTCCTTCGTCGACGTGGTGGCCTTGCCTCAAGGCACACGGGACCACTCTCTCCCAACGACACGATCGCGGGATGGCCAGACCAGGGAGGACGGCAAATTCTAGAAGAATGAAGATCCGCCTGAGTGCTACCTGCTACCTGCTACCTGCTACCGGGTTGGTTGTCCCGTGGCATCATCCTGATTGGGTGCTCTACGAGGCAGCCCATGAGTCAGATGCTCGAGTTCGACGGCTGTGACTTGTGAGAGACGAGGGGAGTTCGCCCTTGTCCTACTCTCACGGAGGAGGAACGAACATTCCAGGCACTGACGACGTCGGCGCAGCAACCGCCTTGTGATCTCATTGTTTGGGTCTGGAATGTAGGAGGCGGGAGTTCCAGGTTGACTGCCTACACAGGATGTACGAGTATGTATGTACATACTATGTCTATGTGTATGTAACTCCCTTGCCGGAGAAGCAATTCGGAGAGTAAGATGACATAGCCAATCCAACTTCCTGGACCTCACTTCCTGGCTGAGTGCAAGACTGCAGGCAGAAGATGAGTAATCACCAGGCAAAAACTTCTTTTGCCGTCGTGTGTCATTTTACATGGGTGCTCGAGTTCGAAATGAGGCTGCGACTTGCCACCACTTAGTCCGACGTATGATGTTTCTTCTTCTCCCCGCCACCGGATCATCCTCAGTTGGAGGCATCTTCCGGTCCGCCAGTAATTTCATGGACCCGTGAAGAACGAGTAGGTACTTTGTATTCGACTCACTAACCAACGAAATAACTAGTTAGAGCACCGTAAAGAGATGTGTCATCTGTAAAAGAAGATAATGCACCTGCCTACCGCCTGCTCCGTCCTGCTGCCACTCCCAAAATAGGCACCACCACTTCGGCTTACTAGTGCGTACACCTGTTTGGTACCTATTCAATTGTTCCATTTCTCTTTACACCGTATACTTTGACTTTTCTAGCACGGGGGAGACGTGAAAGAGACAAATGCACGTCCCAGTCCCACCTTCTTACCCAGTACTATTGAATTATGATTATTCTCTAGTACGGGGAGAAAAGTCTCTTCCTTCCAACTGACCACCATGGACCATTGATGGCCTGGTCCGTGTGACTCCGTGGCTTTTAATTTGATCCTGAGATGGGGCTGGTTGCGGTTCGTTGGTCACCGTTCAAGGGGAACTTTGTCCACTCTATGAAGTGGTGGTGGGTTTATGAAGTTTCCCCTGACTGTTTTTTTTTCTTTCGGTTCCTTTATTAATATTATATTATATTATAATTATTATTCTGTCCTCCGTATGTACTCTGTAAAATGAATGTCAATCTTCCAGAATTGAAGGCCGATCGTCTCTAGAATCCTCCATACATATTACACACCCCGTATGCATTTATTCTTAGTAACCGCATCTACCTGAATCCATGGTAATCTCGCGTGTTCTCTCAACCAGAAACGGCTCCTGCGGCAAGTCTCATAATGCCGACCTCCCCAACGGGAACCCTACTAGCCTTGTTGCTACTAGACTCTCTTGTTCCCGACCCTCCTTTAGTCCTTCTCCTCTGGCCGTTGGACTGGAGAACCCCTTAAAGTCTTAGACAGATGCTAGCAGTACGTTAGCACTTTGCAGCCTACGGAGGACGCACTACGCAGCCCTCGACAAAAGCAGTGCCGGACCATTGTTTAATTTAGATCTCCTGACTAATTGGTTCTGTCTGGATATCCGTCTGTAACCTTCGGGCTGCACCGGTGAGGTTATCCTTACAGAATACAGAATACAGAGCGCCCCATAGTGCACCCCCTCCCCATGCCATGCAATTAATCCCATATATCAAAAAGCGTCCATTGTCATTGGCTTGATCTTCCGGCGTGGTCTACCTATTTGCTCACGGAAGATTAATTATTAGTTAACGCGGAAATCAAAAGAGAAGGGGAGAAAGGATGCAATGTAAGCGTAAAATCCGAATAATTATTACATCAGGGCTCCTTCTTCCCTTTTTTTTTTTTTTTTTTTTTGTCTCTGACAGCTGAATAATCACCTCTTCTCTTCCAATCCCCGTTCATTGCATCCAAACAGGCTCCACAGTCGCTGTTCTGGGCTTGAGGGTGTTTCTTTTGTTTGAGTCACCGACCATCGTCACTACACAGTTAGAGTACCACCCAACGGGGCGCTTTTTTTTTTTTTTTTTTTTTTTTTTCTGGTGCTTCTCTTCCCTTTCTGTATTCTACGGAGTACTGTACACGGAGCCCTCTGCACTCAACATGTCAAGCTTCCCTATTTTGGGTTACGGCGTACAACTACTCCTAGACTAACCACCGTAGACTTGACACTAAGTGAACGATGGGGTTCATGAAAAAGAAAAAGAAATCTTAAGATCATAGAAGAAAGAGGAAAGTAGAAAAAAAAATTTCAAACTCTAAAACACATCGCTTCATTCAACTTTACAGGTTGGCTGGCCCCCTTTCCCACTTCTTCCACCGTTTCTCTATTTCGCATTTCCCGCCTTGTGATTTTTCTGGTTGGTTTGAGCCCTTTGGGCGGTCGGGACTCCGTAGGCAGGCGGTAAAAAATTGGATGTGACAATACTGGGCCTTCGTCATGCTCAGGTGGACTTCTTGATTTTTTCTTATTTTATTTTATTTTATTTTCCTGGGACTGGATTTTCAACCCTTTTTCATTCCGGGCCCTCCTGACCGGCCGACAAGACCAAACCAAACCCAAACCCTTTCAGAAAAGAAAAGAAAATAAAATTAAAACAGTGGAATCCAAGAGAATCCACCGCCCACCCGCGCGCCCGACCATACACATTCGGCCGTGGGAATTATTAAACCAATCCTTAAAGCTCGCGCCCAAAGAAATTTCTTTAGGGGTTGGTCGGTGGTTACGGGCGAACCGACTCTTGCCTTTTCTTTTCCTTTTCCTTTTCCTTTTCCTTAGCCGGTGGCAGTGAGTAACTAAGGTAAGAACATCCTGGGTAACCAGTACAATTATTATTATTTTTATTATTACTCCGTATGATCAAATACTTTTATGGGATAGGTGAAGAGATTATGATATACGAAGGACTGGGGATTAATAGGGACTCTTATATGATAGTAATTAGATTAGACTACTCCGTATGGTGTATTCCGTAGATAGAAATGCAGTCAATCAAAAGAAACAAAAATAAAATCAGAAAGGGACTCGAGAGAGCAAGACCTGGCTAGCCAGAGTCTGACTAACGAGCCCGGAGATCTTCACCACCGCCCACCTTCACCCTCCCTCCAAACTCTCCCTAAGGGCCGACCGACTCTGACACCTCCTACCACTAGTCCAGTCGCCTCGACGGCTTTTCTTCTCTTCTCCGTCCTCACTTCCTTCCCTTCTCCCCCCTCCCTCTCCTCTACTTCCCTTCCCCATCCTCTCTCCTCCACGTTCAATCGCCATTTTCCCCTTGGTTCTTGAACTTCCACAACTCTTCGCTTTTCCCTCCCCTCTTCTTCCTTTTGCTTCCTCTTTTCCGCCTCCTTTTCTTTCAACGAGCTTTTCACTAAGTGTCGTTGTTATCGTGGTCCGGAGCATTTCCACTTGACGCGAGAGAAATTGTTTGATTTCCATCTTAATCTTTTTTTTTTTTTTCTTAATTGTTTCTTTGCTTCTTCAAAAGAAGACAGACATTGAATTCGATAAAAAAAAAACCTCAATCCTCGCCGTCTCGCCTCCCACGAATTTTCCTCTCTCCAATCTTCAATTGTCCCGCTGTGTGTAATATTTCTTATATTCACATCCCAGGTGACTTCATACCGTCAACCCTTCTTCCGATTCATCCGCAACATATCTTCATCGGCTTGAGTCGTCTCGTGTCCTCCCAAAGTCTTCATAAGGGAAGTCAACACGAAAGAAAGTGACAGGTTCTCACCTCCCGAAAGACCGGAACAGAGAAAGGAAGAACAATCCAAACACGCCAGCTTCGACCGCTCTTCACGCTCATTTCGCTGAACTTTTCTTTCTCACTCCAATTTCTTTACGCTTGGTTGTTTCACTGAATTGTATATCCATGTTATTCTTCTAAGAGACTTTGACTGCGACATACATAGAGCCACGGCTCGTTGAGCAACGCTCTTCACCCCAGGATCAGGGCGTGGTGGACGCTTAGACGGTTCGTATCTGTCTTTTTGTCTTCAACTTGATTGCTCTCCCTGTCCCCCTTGTCGGTTGAGATATCCTTTCGCTTTGAGGAATTTTCTCTTCCTTTGCTGACTGAGAGGATCTTGTTTGTACTGTACAGTACTATTACCGTCTTCCGTCCCCGTCCTGAACTGGTTTTATTTTCTTCTTCTCATTTTCTGTTCTTTTTCTTTTCCTTTTTTTACCCGCTCTTGTTATGCCGTCCTTCTACGCCCCTGCCCTCCAGACGGGCTTCCCTCCTACTCCTCCCCATATCACGACTGGTGGTCGATTGGAAACCGAGCAACCTTTCTACGTCATGGGTCCCTCGGCTTTTCCCCCTCGCTATTCTCAGAGCGGCTGTGAATTTATCGAGCAGTACTCCCAGTCAGGTTGCTACGCCAAACCCGCTCCGATGAACTTGCACCCTCAATCTGCCCACTCGATGCGTACTGGCAGAGATATGGCCGCCGCGATGAACCAGCCTATGTTCGGCCCCATGGCCGCCGCCAACGTTCTGCCGCCCATCCGAGGTGGCAACGTTCAATTGCCCTCGATGGACAACGGCATTTCGTCGCAGTACCGCCGACAAGACATGATGGGTCAGCCCGAACAACAGCAACCGCGCAAGGAGGAAAAGGCCACCGGAGGCGTTGCCGCCCATTTGGATTATGAGATGGATCAGATGTCCGACTTCGTGGCCGAGATGGCCCAGGGAATGTATGCTTTGTACATCACCAAGATCAACCTAGCAGATATTGACTTCGCGCGAAGCGTCTACCCAGGAACCTCGGTCCCGCCTCAATTCCGGAAATACGTCTTCCAGGTTTTGTCGTCGACTCGCCTCCCGAGCTCGACCATTCTCTTGGGCCTTTACTATCTGGCCAGCCGGATGCGCATGCTTTCTTCCGCCAAGGTGTTCGCTTCGGGAAGTGGTCAGGTCTACCGCATGCTCACCGTTGCCCTGCTTCTGGGCAGCAAGTTCCTGGACGACAACACCTTCCAGAACAAATCTTGGGCGGAGGTTAGCAACATCCCCGTGAGCGAGTTGAACTCCATGGAGCTCGACTGGCTCTTCGCCTTTGAGTGGAAGATCCACGACCGCATCTACGACAAGCAGGACGGCTTCTCATCGTGGCGCTCTCACTGGGAAACTTGGCGTGCGAAGACTGTTGCCCGCGCTCAAGAAACGCGCCATAACTTGGCTCCGATTGACACCAATGTTTCCCGCGGTTCGCGAATCTCCAAGCCCATGCTTTCCCCAGAAGGTCCCATTCCTCCGCAGTATCAGCGAAGCACCAACTTTGAGAATTCTTGGCTAAACCCTGCGGCTTCAGAGTACTCGCCTCCTTCTGCTCCTCACAGTGGACCCAACACCCCGGATTATTACACTGTTGGGCCCTGGGCGTACGCTAACCCTCCGCCACCTTATTCTCGGACCTGGGTTCCTCCACAGCAATACATCCCGCAGGTACCCCGCTCGCAGCCACCGTCATACCATCACACGCCGTCCTACGCTCTGCCTTTTGCACAGAGTGTCTGGACTGGTCACGGTTCATCCTGCGGATGTTTGTATTGTGCCAAGCACATCGAAAACTACATGTGCGCCGGTCCGTTCGGTGCTATGCAGCCGATCCTCGCTGGTTAAAAAAAAAATGAAAATGAAAAACAAAAACAAAACTCGACTGATGTACCATGCTCCCGACTGTAATTCGATGGCGGTCATCTGTTGGTTTTCTGTTGGCTCTTTTCTTCTAATTGCTCGCCTACTCTTTTTTAGACTACTTTTTTTCTCTCTCCTTTTGTTCTGATGATACCGTGTCCTCCTATCTTCGTTTCTTTTCTTTTCTTTTCTTTTTTTTTTTTGATGATAATCCCGCCTCTCATCTTCAGTTTCGGCTTCTTATCTTCGTTGAAAAGTTCCTGCGGCCGTCTTTTTTTGTGTCCTGCCCGAAAAGCACAAAAAATTCCGAAAAAAAGTTTCAAGCAGCGATATTGGGTCGACTTTGCCAAATCTACAACTCAGCTCTACAACGCATTTACGATACGGCATAGCTTCGTTTCTTTCTCGACTTGAGACGATTTCGTTGTTTATGAGCAGCTTTTGTTCATCGTGTGCAGAGCGTTATTCCAAGGGGAAGAACCCCCTCGGAGCCTCTCGGTTTCTGCAGTGAAAAGTCACGACATTTATGATCTTCGTTTTTGTTACCCTACTGCGCTCATTTCTGTTTTGTCTTCTCCACTACTTTTGATTTTCTTCTCTGGGTTGGGCATTTCACCTGGCGAATGTTATTCCATAGACTCCTTCCCCTGACTTCGTTATGTTGGTACATTGGTTTGCTCTTCATCGTCTCACATCTTTGCCTTGAGTACAACGGCGTTAATATCTTCAATCTGTCTATTTCGATTCCCCGCTGTCTTGCATTATTCTGTTCCGGTTGACAGATTCAATTTTTGTTGTCTTTGACGTGCTTGATTCTTTTTCTCTTCATATTCAACCCAGCTTTGTTCGGAGTTTTTTAATCTTCAAGGACTCTGCTGAGTTGTGGTCTACTTCTTGTTCTTTTCTTTCTACGATTGTCTTCGATGAATTGTTTCATTTTACCTTTTTTTTTTTTATGCCCCCAAAAAATGATACACCCCCAATCGTCTATATTCTATTGTCCATTCTTGATTCTATTCTTCCTTTTTTCCCTTCTCCTTCTCAATAGTGATTGAACAACCTGTGCTATTGTGTTCTCTTGTTCATCTCTTTTTTCTGTTCAACTTTATCTTCTTGCTCTTGCTCTTTGCTTTCTCTTGAATGTAAGTTAGACTTTTGATTTGATTAACTTCCAGAAGCAAACCTATATGACTTGCGGGAAAAAGATCAAAAAAAAATTAAATCTACTCTTTTTTTTTTCTTTCTGGAAAATTCTTGGAATATCTTTATCTTCCTTTTGTAGACGTTTTGTAGACTTGTTTGTTTCGTAATTGGGGACTGACTGGGTTTGATCTCTTTGTGTAATTCCTGATGGTGTGGTTAGACGGTGAGATGATCGTTAGCCACGTACGATAATAGGCAGTTCAGGAAGAGGGTCCTGTTAAGTTTTGGCCGTTTAGACTAAATAGTAGGTCTTTGATTTATTCTTTTACAATTTGTTCCTTGGGGATTTTATTCTCAAGGCAAGTGTAATTGGCTATGTATTGATTCAATCGTATTGTTATCGTCCGTCGTATTCAGTGCACCGCTCCCTCCCCAAGGGCATCTTTCTAGAGAAAATGAAAGAGATAACAAAAACAAAGAACTTTCTTTCTTCCAATACCGTGTATGCGACAAAGTTCAAATATAATGAACGCTATGTTAGTTTGTATTTCTGAGAGTTCGCTCGTCTAGATACCTGTTGGGGACTAAAAGGAATGAAACCCAGGCACGAAAGGAAGGAAGGAAGGAAGGAAGGAAGAGAAGACTTTGCTCTGAACGATGACAGAAAGAGGTAGGGAACCAAGGAAAGAGAAGAATATGGGAATGTATGATATTCGTCAAGTAGAGTTGTGCAATTTAGTAAGGTATGTAACTAGTTATAGTAAAAGTAAGGAAGTTTAGATATGGGTATCAGTACCAAAAACATGTAGAGGAAAAGCGAGCCCGGAAAAATAAGACTGAAGAACCGAAAGATAGTGAAGTGTTGAAGAACGAAGGCAAGATACCTATATAAGAAATAAGGATCTCAGAGAGCGGCTTGTGGTCGTGGGAAATTGTTTGGTTCATTAAGGTCAATGAGGATGGTGGTGTTGATTAGGACGAGTATGCTTCTGCCGTTGAATGGCAAGAACCACGTAGGGTTTGTAAAACTAGTATACACTTCCTCGGATGCTTTGGTCTTCTCTTCGTTGAGCTTCGAAAGTAGAGTCATCACCAATGTCGTCGGTTCTGTTGCCGTTATGGTCGTGATCGTGATCGTGATCGTAGTCATCATGTTGGTATCCATGCTGTAGCTGGGTCTCATTCTGGCTCTGGATAGAAGAGTCGTCGTTGCCGTCGTAGTCATGGTCGTTTTGGCCTCGTTCAGTCAGGTTAATGGCTACCTGTTGCGCGAGATGTCGCCTGCCCGGGGGTAAGGTCTGACTGTGATTATAGCGGTGATTGTGGTACTGGTGGTAATGGTGATGGTGATGATTGTGGGATCGCGATCGACGTAATTTTTGATGCTGTCCGCTGCCTTCGTCGTCGCCGTCGTTGCCAAAATCCTGGGAAGATTTGGGTTGATGCTGGAGAGGTCGACGGATAGTGCGTTTCTTGATCTCGTGCTCGTCCTCGGAGGGAGCAAGGCTGTTCGCTCCGCTCAAAGAACCGCCCCCATCCCGACCACCAAGGTGAAAAAGACCATAGTTTGACCGTGGCGGATGGAGGAGATGATCCTCACTGTCGCGGTGGAAGTGCACCAGTCCCGGACGTTTGGGAATCGGACTTGGGCATGGGCTAGATGATGGGGGAATCGCGGAGCTCGGCATGTCATTGCAATTGCTGTTAGTCAAAGTGTTGTTATTCTCGGTGCCATCAGCCCCATCATTTGATAACAATCTGACATGGGAAACATGGGTCGTCACGGATGTATCTTGCCTGTGGAAATCATGTCTCCGTGGCGGAGAGGGAATAGTTTTCTCCACAGGCTTCGCCTCTGTTGAGCGATCTCCTAATCCCGGCTCAGGGGCTGTCAGCGTCCGTTGTTCCACCTGGTTTGTTGTCTTGGCGGAAACTGTGCACGACGGCTCTTGGTGATGATCAACCTTGTTCTCCTGAGTGGCGCCGCCTCGGCTGATTTCGTTCTGTCTCTTATGCGGGTCCGGAGCATTGGGTCGAGACGATCGCACCGAGCCTTTTCTCCGCACGCCATGGTTACATCCGTCAGGACAACCGCCCCATGTGCGCCTAATTGGCACCGAGAGGTCAGATGGCGTTAAAGGTGTCGTCGGCCCAAGCCCTTTGACAGCCCTTTCCTGCTGTCTTTCCGCTTCCTTCTCCTTTCGTAGCTCAGACCAGGTGCGTAGCTGGTTCTGCAGCACGTACTTCCCGTTATCTGGGTTGAGTTTCATGACGACAAACTCGCAATGGTTTATGTTTCGCAGATCTTCGAAGTATTCTACGCTCCAGTGGTACCATTTCATGAGAAAAATCCGCGTCATTAACCCATGGGTGACCAGGACACAGACGCTGGCGAAGTCGTCCTCTCCGAAGAGACGCCATAGCGACTCGTTGAATCCACTGACGCGATCATAGGCATCGGCAGCCGATTCACCGTTCGGGATCCGATAGAAAAAATGACCATAGTCCGCACGCTCCAACCACATTCGCTCCATCTCCGCCGAACATGGCTGAAAGTTTCCGAAATCCTGCTCGCGGAGTCGAGGTTCCTCATAGACCTTGATCGTGTGCCTGGGGAAGGGGGTTGGAGAGGGGCTATCGGAAGACAGAGACTGCAGAATCCCCTCAGTGGTCTCCCGGGTCCGTCGATACGGTGAGGTAAAAAAATGGATGGTGTCATCGGGTCTCAGAAGGCTTCGCAGGTGAGTCCCTGCCTCTTGGGCTTGCCGATGTCCTTCAGCGGTGAGCTTCACGCGGTGGTCGGGGATGCTCTGGTGGATTTCACGATTCTTGTTCCCTTCCGACTGAGCATGACGCACCAGAATGATCATCTGATATGTATGAGAAGGTCAGAATTCTAGGAGAATAGGGAAGGACGCGAGAAAGGAGCTCACCCGTGGTTTGCCCATGATTGACGGCGTTGCGGATATGTAGAGAGGCGGGGTTGGGTGCAGATCAGGTTGATGGGATAGAGGGAAGATGTAGAAAGACGCTACCACTAAGCGCCCGCCGTGACCTTCCTAGCCAGATCCTTGAGGCCGAGATGGATCTGGAGGATAAACCGAGAAGATCAGGAGAGAAAAAGAACAAGTGCGGGCCCGCGTGAAAGGGAAGTACCTGAGAATGACTGGATCCGGTTAGCGGGACAAGTGATGTCAGCCGTTTGACGCTCGTGCTTTACTAATAACGATTATTGCTGGCCTCAGGCTGCCGTCGGAGATGCTGCGCAAGTTGCCGCCTCGCCCGCCGTACCGCTGTCTCGTCGAGCATCTGGCCAGATCCAATTCCTCAGCGTCACTTCTACCTTACTCTGCACCGCATTGACACGATGGCCGACTACTTGTATGAGCTCCTAACCCCGCATCTGGCCTCCGGGGATGGATTTCCTCTGGCGCCTCAACACAACGTCACCACGGCCCAATATCTCAATCGATTACCCACGCTCTCTCTCCAGGCGTTGCAAGAAACAGAACCCCAGTCGCTAGCGCAGTCCTCTCACTCCACCTTGCTCTCCCTACAGGCCCTATCCAATCGTTCGCACAAAACTTTCATCGCCTCCTCCGACAGTCTATCACACCTACGCACCTCAATTCCCCGGTTGACGCGAGACGCCCAGCAACTTAGAGATGCAATCCCGAGACTCGACGAAGAAGCCGTCCAATTCGCGTCCAAGTATAACCGTGCCGCGGAAAATGTGGCGCTGGAGAAACGCAAAAAGGCCATGCAGCTGGCGCGCAACGTTGACCGACTCTCTGATATCTTAGAGCTACCCACTCTACTGTTAACAACGGTCTCATCTGCCGCGGCTAGCTCGGGTGCGACGGCGGGCTCATTTTCCACAACCTACTCCGCCGCATTGGACCTATACGCTCATATCAAAAGACTGCAAACCCTATACCCCGGTTCGCCGCTGGTCAAAGATGTCGTGCTCCAAGCCGAGGATGCCATGAAGGATATGACTACGAACCTTATTGCTGGTCTCCGGACTCAAAATCTTCGACTCGCTGCGGCAATGAGAACGGTAGGATGGATGCGTCGAGTTGCGCCCGAATTGGAGAACCTCCGTAGTGATGGCGGGACCGGCTCCGGGGAAGGTGCGCTGGGGGCCTTGTTTTTGATCTGCAGACTGGCAAATCTAGTGTCTACACTGGAGGCATTGGATCCCTTGCGGGAGCTCGCAGATCAGGAGACGCAGCGGAGGGCACAGAGTCTAGAGAAGAAGGACGGCACGGCTACCTCGTGGTCTGCGGGGCACCAAACCGAGAAGTTTCTGAAACGATATATTGAAATCTTCCGCGAGCAGAGCTTCGCGATCGTTTCATTATACAGAAACATCTTTACCCCGGACCAGTCTGGGTCGGATCTAGCCGTGGCGGGATTACGGGGAATTGATGCACGCACTAAGACGACGACCGCAGCTCGCCCGGATGACCCGCTGCAATCACTTCCTTCGGCCCTTGCGACGTTTCCCATGCACCTGGTTCAGCTACTAACGGGTACATTGCGGACATATCTCCCCAACGTCCAGGACAAAAGCTCGCGGGAGAGTCTCCTCACGCAGGTACTATACTGTGCTGCCAGTTTAGGGCGACTTGGGGGAGACTTCGGCATGATTCTGACGGAGTTGAGTGACGGAGAAGACGGAGACGAGATCGCTTGCGAATGGGAAGAGGTGACACAGAAGCACCGAGCGTTGGCCGGACGCCTGGAACAGCTCACAGGAGGACGCAACAACCATTCAGACGCAAGACGCTCGGACAAGCGCTTGTAGATCAGGCGAAAGAACAAACAAAGCAAACTGAAACAAACCCAACAAAAACAGCCGCCGGATGAGGTTTCTAAAAAGGGGAGGTCAGCACACCCACCCTAAACCCAAAGAGGTGCTAGCGTCGGGCGCCGGGGTGACCTCCGCCTTTCAACGTTGTCTGGACCTTCTCGCTCTCTCTCGGCCTCCCTCTCTTTCCTCTGCTCTCTCTCTCTCCTCCCCTCCCCCCCTCTATGGATTCCGCATTGTATGATTGTACAGCCTTTGTTGTCGTCTGAAACCCCCTTCCTCCCATGGTTGGTGCTGGCTCTCCAACATTCTTTGTTCTGTGTTTTCCCTGGCGGTGATCTTCGGTCCGCTACCTGCGGCCTCTTCCTCTTCCTTCCCTCCGCCTCCCCCTTCTCCCGGAGACTTCCACAAGAATGAGGACCTTCTTATAGTTTGTATGACAGAAGGACTTATATATTTGAAAGAAAGCCTCGGTTTACATATATAAACATCCCGCTCAACCTATTCCCTATGGCTGCCTCCGCTATTCCCTCCAACGGGTTGATCGACCCAAACAAACAAGCCGAATACCCGATAATATTGGGCGACAAGTTGGCGGGAAAGAAGGATGCCTCGCGTTCCAAATTTGTCCATATACAGTACAACCACAAGTCGAAATCCACGAATCCGCTGCAGCGATCCGTCATCAAACCCTCTCGCGTTAAAGACCAATATAATCTGACGATCACCGACGGATCACAGAATGCCGAGCATGTGTATAAAGGCAGCGTGGACCCTGAGCAGGCTGTTTCAGGGTCGGAGGAAAACAATCTGGTTTTGGTGTTCGATGCCGAACGCAAGGCGTTCGTCCTGGAGCCGGTCGCAGCTCAGCTCAACTTCAATCTTCGTTCGGCTCCGGCCAGGACAAGTAAACAAGTACTTGAACTGCGTCAGTTGCGGACGTTGCAGGAGGACGACCACGCCTCGGGGGACGACATGAGCGGAAATGACGATGGTCCGGCGGATGATAGCAACCCATATGATTTTCGCCATTTTCTTCCCAAAGACAATGCGGAAGACGACAACAAGTCGGCCTCAGACAATGCGACCCCCGAACCGTATTCCGCACCGAGCAAAGGCAATACTCCTTTGCTGATGCCAACGGCTAAGAGGCCTACTGCGAGCCCGAAAATAAAGTCCACTCCCAGCCCAAAGCTCAAGCCTACCCCGAGTCCGAAGCCGAGACCCAAATCGCAAGCGAATCCTTTGCGCCAGACCAAACGCCCGACTGCACCGGCAAAACCAGACAACGCAACGAGCTCTAAACCCAATCCAAAGCCCAAGCCTCGTGCCCCGGAGAAGGCGAAACAGCTGGACGGACTTGGGGTGGAGGTGCCAAAGACGTCCCCGCCCCCCGATCTTGGAACAGGCGCGATATCGGCCCATAAAGTAGTTCCGTCGCCTGGGACAAATATCATCGTCGATGGAGATCTAATCATTGACATGGGATCACCACCCCCTTCACGCCCCCGCTTCAACATCAACCCCGCGCACTTTTCGTCGAACAACACTCCAGGGATGGATGTCGGCGATGACAACGAAGGCGAAGAAGAAGAGATCGAGGATCTACGACTCCCGTCTCCCGCTGGACATGGGGGGCGACCCGCAGCGCCTGGAAGGACACAGCCCGGGTCGCACGTTCCGGTGACCGAAGAAGAAGTTGAAGACGACGATGCGTTGGCCGCAGAGATGGAAGCAGCCTTTGAGGAAAGCGCCCGAGAAGAAGAAGAAGCTCGAAGCCAGCCTTCTCAGCAAGGGGCATCATCGCATCAGTACCACATCCCTAGTGATGATGAGAGTGAAGTGAGCGAGGAAGAATAAGACCCGTGTGTACATTCTTCGCCTCGTCACCCCGTATATTTAACCCCATCTTGTTTTTGGTTTTGATAATTTGGTTATGGACTATTATATCAAGTCTACATATAAGCCCGGAGTTTGGAGCAAAGCGACGGACGCAATAGAGCTGGTCCTATGATATTTTGGAAACTAATGATACCACCTGTGCATCCATGCCTTATCTGTTGTATACGGAATTGACTCTATATTGTTTTATATGAACAGCTGTACTGAATGCTTATTTCGTGATAATTTCAAAGCAAAAAAAAGGTATAAATGTAAAGCCTCATCATGAGAACTAATGCATGCATGTATAATAGACCTCATTGTTTGTATTATTTGACCGGGAGTTCGGAATAACCTAATGATCCGGGGGACGCATTCCGCCTGCGGATCATTCCCTGGTGACCGGTCAACTCCTCCGTCTCTCTTTGTCGCTCCGCCGTCAGAAAAAAAAAAAAAAATACAAGTAGAGCTCTGCAAGTTCGCAGTGAATAGCTCTCCCTTGCCTTTTCTCTATCTCCATTGCACCTCCTGCCATATTGCATATCCTTCACTTCGACAGCAGCGGTGGCTGGTCTATGCTCCTAAATCCTGAAGCACACAACGGTGCTATTGATTGGTCTTCATGATGCGATGAAGTGCCGGTCGCGTCATGCTTGACAAGGTCTCTTTATGTTTTATATACTAGCCCTCGCAATTTCCAACAAAAGATCAATCCTCAGTTTCCTGTCAGTTTTACATTGACTTGAACCGCCTAGGCCAAGTGGATGATCAGTCAATCCGACTTGCTTGACACTTTTTTGTGTGCGTGCATGCTTGGACCCAGCTTGTGCTCTCGCATTCAGTCCTGTCTTCAGCGTTGTCAGCTTTAACGGCCCTCGTCTCGGGAACATATATCATTCTCCATGGCATCCTCAGCGTCGCATCCCTCGGACAAGCGCCGACCCGTCCCCGCGCCCTCGAACCCCGTCCTCCTTGAGATACAATCCCAATGGCTCTTCACCGACGAGGAGCTCGCACGGACACCCTCGCAGCTCGACGGTATGAAGCTGGAGGCGGAGAACACAAGTCGCAGTAAAGGGGTCAATTTCATTACCCAGGTGGGCATCATGCTGAAGCTCCCCCAGCTTACTCTCGCGACCGCCGCCGTCTATCTCCACCGGTTCTTCATGCGCTTCAGCATGGTCGACCTGCCGCAGCGACCCGGAATGCACCCCTATCCGATTGCCGCCACGTCGCTGTTTCTCGCAACCAAGGTGGAGGAGAATGTCCGGCGCATGAGGGAACTGGTGGTTGCTTGCTGTCGGGTGGCACAGAAACAGCCGAACTTGGTGGTCGACGAGCAGTCCAAGGAGTTCTGGAGGTGGCGCGATACTATCCTACATCATGAGGACATGGTTTTGGAAGCGATCTGCTTCGATTTGCAGCTGGAGCAGCCGTACCGCATTCTGTACGACTTCATCTGCTTTTTCGGTGTCAACGAGAACAAACCGCTTCGCAATGCGGCATGGGCTTTCGTCAACGACTCCATGTTCACCGTCCTCTGTCTGCAGTTTCCGGCCCGTATAATTGCCGCCGCCGCTCTCTACGCTGCCGCCCGTCATTGCGACGTGGGTTTTCCTGACGACGATTCGGACCAAGCGTGGTGGGAGCAAATTGACGTGGATCTGACCCAGGTGCGTCGCGCGTGTACGAGAATGGCACAGCTCTATGAGAACAATGCCATGCAAAAACATAGCCAGTACTACCCGACCACCCCTATCATCTCAGACGAGGGTACTGAGAAGACCAGGATTCCGCGCGCTGGCAGCCCGGCAAACACTCCACGCGAAGCAGATCCCGTCAACGGACGGAAGCGGTCCAGAGAGCCCGAGGACGAAGGCAGAGGGCGTTCGGTATCTCAGAACCCTCTCGACTCGCAAGACCACCATAGCGATCGATCCCCTAAGCGACAACGCGTCGGGTCAGATGCGCCGATCTCCCCGTCGCAGCGACGACGCTCTTCGCAATCCCATACCAACGGCCATCTTCCTCCTCCACCTGCACAGCATCGTCATCCACACCCCCTACCCCCAGCTCCTCGACCCTACTCCCGACGAGATAGCGACGGTCGACCCGCAGGGACCGTAGGGAACCCAGCACCGGGAGCCTCCGTCGATCCTATCCAGCAACGAATCGATGAGATCGTGCAACAAAACATGTCCCACGGGGCTCCTCCTCCATCGTCATCATCTCGAGAACCCCCACGGTCAGAACGACGATCTTCCGATCGATACCGTAACGAATGGGAACACGAGGATCACCACTTGGACCGGCGCCGTCGTCCCTCAGACGCCGGGAGCAGCGGCAGCAGGAAACCACCACCTCCTAACGATCAGCCTGAACCAGAACAACAGCAACCTCCTCCTCCACCCCCCGATCAGTATTATGACAGTCAACCAACACCACCGCCTCCGCCCCCACCTTCACAAAGCAATCCTCACAATCCGGAAGATAAGGATGACGAGGGTGGAGGGAGCGAAGAAGGAGAGTTATAATAGATTTCCCTCTATTTACCCTTCCCCTTCCCCACCTCATCTTCTTTTCCAAAGTTCATTCATCGGCTTTGTATCAGTTGGCATCTTTGCTTTTTCTCTTCCTGTTTATCGTTTATTCTTCCTGATGATCCAACTTCCCCCTTTTGCTATTTTTCTTTCGTATCACATACATCATGTCCTATCATATTGTCCATGATCGGATCTGATTGATCGGATCGTCTGGCCTCAATATTCGGTTTTATGTCTTTTTATTTCTTTCTATCATCTTTGTCTCTAAATATTGATCGCATTATCTTTCATTCTTTTTTCTATACTTTGCTTGCTTCGCAAGTCGAACGAGTTCCTTATCTTAATACATGGAATTAAAAAAAAACGGCAAACACATACATACATGGGTTGAATAGATAGAAGAGAGCCAGATCATATCAAAATGAAACAAAATAAGAAACTTTTGCTTCCTGGATTGTACCGTCTTATCTACTTCTTTCGGATTCGTTATGTACTGTACTAGACCTTTCTGTGCTGGGTTGGTTCATGTACTCTGTCTGGGTTTGGGGCACAGGAGTTCCTTTCTTCCGGATATATTGCTTTCTCTGAAATTGGAGGTAGATATAGTCTACGTTTGAGGGACTATGAATATTCGAAAAGAGAAAAGTATAACACTGAGAATACAATTTCAGAGAATGAATGTAGCGTATGTAATGGCAGTGCAATGCGCTGAATTACACACCAGAAAAGAAAGTAAAGTAACTAAGAATAAGCTAACCATAAGAAAGGAGTGAAAATATGATATCCAGAAGGTAAAAAGTAGGAACCAAAAGTAAAAGATTGGATTGGGCTCGATGATCAATTCCTCCAAAACTGATCAGTAACCAGCAGTCATCATTCCAGGGCCATGATCAAGCAGGCTGCTCGAAGCGACAAAGCTGAACCCGCCGAAGGGATTCTCTCCGCCCAGTCCGTCATGCCCGGCGGACATGCCCGGCTGGCTCGGTCGGCGAGGGCCCGTGATGGAATCATCGAAACCGCCGACCATGGGGCTGAGGGGCAGTTGAGTAAAGTCGACGGAGAAGTTCTCCGCCAGCGCGGGATCCGTCACAACGGGATTGATGGGCGGGTCGAGCTCACGGCGCTCGAGGGCCTTCCAGTCGATCTTGCGGAAGAACCGGTGGTTCTTGATGGTCTGGAGGTCCTTTGGCATGTGGTATCCGAGGCGCTTGGAGGGCTCCTTGCGAAGCAGCCGCGTGAGCAGATCTTTAGCATCCGGGCCGAGGAAGTACGGCATGGTCAGTTTCTGCTTGACGATTTTCTCTTGGAGTTTCGCGTTGTTGTTGGCTCGGAAGGGGGGCGATCCCGTAAGCAGGTCAAAGCCCAGTGCTCCCAGAGACCACCAGTCGCAGGCCTTGCCATATGATTTGCCCTGGACAACCTCTGGTGCCATGTACTCGATGGTGCCCAGGGACGAGTTGCAGCGGTCGTCGTCGTCGACGGCAATTTTGCTGAGGCCAAAGTCTGTCAGCACGAGGTGGCCGCGTCGATCCAGGAGGCAATTCTCCGGCTTGAGGTCACGGTAGATCACCCCAACGTTCTGGTGGAGGTGCTCAAGAGCGAGAACCATCTGCGCCATGTAAAAGGCAGCCGCATCCTCGTCGAACATCCGCTCCATCGCCAAGTGCGTGAATAGCTCACCGCCCTCGGCATACTCGAGAATCAGATACAGCATCTCGTGATCCTGGAATGCGTAGAAGAGCTTGACGACGAACGGGTGGCGATTCACGCTCTCCAGGATAGTACGCTCCGTCTTTGTCTGCTCCACAAGTTTCTTGTGAACGGTGATGGAGGCCTTTCGAAACTGCTTCTGCGCATAAAGCTTGCCCGTGAGCACATGACGCACCAGTAGGACAGTTCCGAAGGAGCCTTTGCCAAGGCAGAGCAGTGGTTCGAAGTCATCGGTAGTCATCTTGCGGCATAGCTGAGAGCGTACATCCTGAACACTCGAGGGATTCCGAAAGCTCTCTTCTGCCGCGGCATCGGCACTCACGTAATCATGGTCCAGAGGCACTTCGTAACTGGTGAGGACCTCGGTCTGATCGCTGTCCGAGCAAACACTGGCGTTGCTTGGGGTCGCGGAGCATATGTCACTAGGAGCTCCGTTTTGGGGACGATCGCCAGTGATATCGAGAGAATCAAGCTGAAGCTTCAAGGCGCTTACTCCACCATTGTTGCCATTGCTCGTAGGCACGGGGTGCCGCTTTGAGCTAGGAGCTCTGGAGCTCGAAGCCGAAAAGTCCGACTCTTCGTCGCCAGATCCCCTGGGAGTAAACCCACGCACGGTAGAGATGGCGGAAGTTGCTTCGTTGCCCTGCTGTTTCTTCTTCTTCTTGCGTCGGTCCGATTTTCCGGCCAACGGGATCGCATTCAACTTCGGCGCTGGGAACGGATTGATCGCGCCAAGTTCCTTCGTCGCCTTGCGCTCAGGACTGCATTCACTCATGCGAAAGTTGGTGTCTGGAATGGCGTTGGTCTTGGTCTCCGCGCGGGGTTGGGACATGTCCGCCTGCGGAGTGAATACGTCGCCCACCGAGATATCGTCTTGCATTCTAGTCGACGAATCCATTGTTGTCTTTCTCTCTTTCGCTTTCTCTTTCGCTTTCTCTTTCTAGGTGTTCTTGTTGGTCTATGATTTATCCCTTTGCCCTATCCCTTATCCCGTTGTGATGCGGAGGACTATGCGGAGATTGTCGGAGCGAAGCCAGTAACAGCAAGGATCAATCGAATTTGGAGGCGCCAACGAGCACGATTCATAAAGTCACGAATGGTCACATCCACTCAGCCATATAGTGGAGAGAAGCCTGGTAGGCTTACCAAGGAGTACCTAGATCGAGATGAAGTGTGAGAATGCGATCCGGGCTTTTTACGCACATAAGTGGGGTACTTTTGCAACCCGAGGAAGAAAACCAACAAGTAAGGGGTGCAGAACTATTAAACCCACGTACCTATACAAGGCAAAAAGAAGAGCGAATCGGAGAGAAATCTCCAAGTTAAATTTCCCTCTAACACACACACTTGCCCGAAGGCGAATCTAGTTGTCGGACACTGAAACTCTCAGGTCAGGAGCAATTTACCGTCCGCCCTTATTCAGGACGGACCATGAACCCCTAGCCAGATCACTCCGTCGACGGAGGGTCCCAACGGCTGAGTATATGCAACCGAAGAGCCAGCCAGCGCGGAAGGTCCGCGAATGACAGCAAGTGTCGTGTCGGTATTCACGATCCGGGAGAATGCGGAGGAGTCGGCAAGGCAGCCAACGGAGGTAACGTAAGCGGACGATGAGGGCGTGGGCGCAGACAGGCACATAGAGAAACGGCCGGACAGGGAATCAAGATGGAATTCAGACAGACTGGGGAACCCAGAGAAGAAAGTGGTGAAGGGTGGTTCGGAGTGATATTCCCGATCAAACGGTGGGCGGGGGAGGGAAGAAGAAGAGGAAGAAAGAAGGAAAAGAAACAAAAAGTTGGAGGTTCAGCTGGATCCAAGCCCGCCCTGCGCCAATCAGGGGGCGCCGATGCTAAGCGTGTGCGCTAGGCCCGATCAGGAACGGCCATCACGCGCTGAGGTCATCGAGCTGTATACAAACATCTGCCCAGTCATGAGTTACAAACTATGATCCATGTTCTGCCTACGATCCAGCAGCGCATGATTAGTTTACAATTATTCCTCCAAAATTAAACAGAACGCGGTCAGCAATCAACGCAGTCAATCACTAACTACCTATTCCCGATCATGCTCTGCCGCCGTCGACTTCAGCCCTCTCAAAGAACGCTTGAGACCGCGTAACCTCCACGCCTGACCTCTCCACAAAAGCGAGAGCACTAGGTTTCTCGACCCTCACTGTCACGCGCTCATTCAAGAACTCTACCGTCACAATGTGCGCCACAAAGGTTGCCAGCGCCTCGACAGTCTGGAACGACGTGGCCTCGACTCGCTAAAAGAGGAGACAGTATTAGCCATAGTGTGTATTAGCACTTCGGGGAAGATTGCCAACCTCTGCAACGGCCCTCGTCATCGCCTGATAAGTGTCCACCACTGTCGAACCCCAGGGCAGTTGACCGGGACCCTTGAACTCCAAGGAGATGATCACCGCCTGCTTCTCCACCCTCTCGTGGGAGTTGACCCCCAGGATGCAGTAGCATCGAATCCCGTCAATTCGGAACTCTTCTTCGAGGACCACCGGACATCTTTCAGACTCGTCGGCCTCGCCGGGGGACCCTTCACCTGCCTGCTTATATCCCCACACTGTGACGCTACGGTATTTCAGGCCTTCGTCGGCCCGGAGCAATGCCTTGGGCAGATGCAGCCAGACTTCACACTCGCCATACACACTCTCAATAGGCGAGCCCGACGGACGCGGAGGACTGAAGTTGAAGTTCGCGGGGCCGGATTGACCACCTGAGCCGCTGCTTCTTCGGACCGTTTGATGCAGGTGGGACATCCGTCGCACACCGGCGGCCGTCTCGTCCAGAAGTCCCAGGCCGCAGTTAGCGACGATGCCAGCCGTCAAGCGCACGTCCTGCCCGAGTTCTTTCCGCAGCATCTCCTCGCGTCGACTGCCCTCCACGCTGATCATGCGTTTTCCCGGAGCTTCTCCCCGTTGTCCCATGTGGCGGATGTCCTCCTCGAGGCGGCGGTAGAGTTTGCCGTAGTCGAGAGAGAGGGAGACATCGTCAGCGATGGCGGCCGCGACGGCGGATGAGTACGATAACTTCAGCGACGCGGTGCAGGGCTGGGCTTTTTCGGGGCGGTGCCAGGGGTCTGGGGCTGACGGTAGTGGAAGTTGGATGTTGCGGAGCTTCACGCTATCTAGAACGGGTGGATGCGAGGGAATATGCACGTTGACTCGTTGTTCCGCCATGATGAGCGTGGTCGAACACCCGGCCAGTCTGACGTCAATAGAGCTAGATGGAGAAGTCAATGCTGACAGGACCGGTAGTAGCTAGCAGCTTGGATGGCCCAGTGTCGACCTCACGAGGTTTAAAAGTTAATGGTGAGAGGAAGAGAGAGAGAGAGAGAACCCTGCACACATAGGCCAACCAGCTGAGATACGAGTTGAGTCGAGTCGGTCGCTTTTGTGCGGGGCAGCTGGAAGGTCGATGGACGGTGGGGTTCTTTATCCTTTAGCGCGGGTAGCAAACCGTAGATTCGTCGCGCTTTGTATGACGCCGGTGCCAAAGGCTAACGATCTTGGATCATGGTTTACGTCGTCGTTCCCTACGAATTCCGTTCTTGAACAAGGATTACGGCAGTCGCTCGTTACGCGACTCGCAAGTCTAATTGCTGTGGTATCCCTGTCCACGAGCAATTCTAGTTACATCGCACGTAGTTCTCCAGGCAGGCTAAGCTGAGCAAACGCAAAATTGACATTTCGTGGTTAACTGTACATAAATTCTCATAAACGGGCAAATATCGTCAGGGAATAGATTATTGCTAAGAAGGCCGGTGGGTATGACTTTCCGTAAACCAAGGTCAACCGCTGACCTCTTAAATGTTCAAACTGACCAGGGGGGTCGAAACAGCTGGAAGTGTTAATCTGCCTTTCCCTACAGCTGTCCCGTTATGTCGCGAGCATTGTTCCTGGAAGGGGCCCCAGGCAAGTGGGAGGGTGTGTTCGTTCATCATGTCGAATAGAACCAAAGCTTTTCCGCAGCGGGTGCATAGCTGTTCGCATCTGCAGCCCAGACAATGAGATCAAGTTTACGCTCCATGGTCCGGCGAGCGAGAAACGCCCAGATATCAACATCAAAAAGGGCAAACAATCAGCAAGAAAGAAAGACAGAACTGAGAAGCATAGAGGGGGTATCCGCCATGCACGTTGAGCAGCTGAAATCACACGAAACGAAGTCAATTACCAGTACCCACGACGATCGTACGGAACGTATTCACCCCGTGGAGGGCTCCGAGGGCGTCCATAAGGCCTGGGCGGAATGTACGGATCCTCGTATCGAGGCGGAGGTGGCGGCCGCACATCATAAGGATCGTCATAAGGGCGACGTGGAGCAGGATAGTCTTCAATCCGAGGGCGAGGGGGGGTGCGACGACCGTAGCCATCCCGATCATAGTAATCCCGGCGCATCGGAATGGGAGAACGTTCACGGTAATGAGCACGGGGGCTGTAGCCACGAGGAGGGGCCGGGAATCTCCTGTCGTATTCATCCACAGGGGGGTAGCTCCGACGGGGAGATCGAGACCGGTAGGGATCGCGGAGAGTACGATCATCAAAGGACTGGATCTGTGGCTGAATGAGGATTGGTCCGGGTTGAGGCGTGGGTAAGGTCCCTTACATCTGCGACGCAGCTCACTCTCGAGCCCTTGAAGTCACGTCCATCGAGTTTGTCGATAGCAGTCTTGAGATCGTTCGCAGTTTCAAATTCAACAAACCTTGGAATTAGTGTTAACAGGCCAGTCATGTCGTCCAAGGGGAAAGGTATGTGAACGGAACCCACCCTCTACCCAGTTCACGGCCGGTTTCCGAATATACAACGTCAAGACCAGATTGACGCGCAAAGTCTTTGAGGTCCTAGATAATCCCCGGGTGTGAGTCCATTTCCAGGTGAAATCTTGAGGTCCGGCAGTGTCAGGTGGAGGTGCAGCAACTAAACAAGAACAAGTGGAGATAACAGTCGGGAAAGAGAAGGCCGCAGATGGTCCGTATCCATGTCGGCCGCAAGAACTTTGTTTTTGTCCAGAATGTGGTCGTCCAACGTCCGGGAGTCAAATGTCAACTTCCCCGCGGGTTGCAGATTTCTCATGCGGATCGAGGCTAAGATTACTCGCTCCTCCGCCAGATGGATATCCTGGAAGCTGGGCAAACCGATCCACATTAGAGTGGTCGTGCTGTATCTCTTTCCAAGAGACTTGAACGGATGACAAGGAACACAAGTGACAGAAAAGGGGTGTGCACAGAAGGAAAGAGGGCATTGGTTAAACACTGATCGGCCAGGCTGGATGGGGTCCGGAAAATCCTAAGGAAAATGGACGTGGGCTGCTAACCTGCCAACTTGTTTCCGGGAGTCCAGAAACCATCATGCGAAAGATCGTGCGCCGGGGGCGAGGCATGCTCGGGCGGTCCATTGGGCCAGGGAAGTTCTCCTTACGGCGCGGACCACGCGCAAATTGCACCGTGAGCCGTTCACCCTTAAAGTCACTACCATCTAAACGAATGCAGTCAGAATGGATGGGAGTCCACTTCGAATTGAACGGACTACATACGGAACGCTAGGTTAGAGAACGGTTAGCAAGCGTTTTCCGACAATACGAAGGCCAAAGAACATACCCGGAACAACATCGCGAGCATCCATCGCATCTTCGTATTCGATGAAACCGAATCCATTCATCAGCTTGATCTCTGTGATCTTTCCAGAGCCATGAGTACTGAAATGTTCCTCGATGTCTGATTTGGTCACTGGATAACCCCATGGCGCCACTCACGGCGCCGCAAGAAATGTTAGCTCATTGCAATATCAAAAATACTAAGTAGGTCCAAGAAATTGGTTATAGTCAGGTTGTTAACGTATCAGCGGCGGTCAGAACGGGCCTCCGAGGGAGAAGCCGCCGAACCAGACCAAGGGAAATCCTTTCTCAGACGGAGAGACCCCGGGGAGCACAGCCAGGAAGAACAACAGGTGCAGCAGAGCCTTTGCGTCGCAGATCGCGGTCAACCGAGAAGCATAGGGATCCAATCGGAGCATCCTGTTTCTGGGGCGCAAATTGACTGGGCGGGTAGAGAGAGACCGGTCGGAGAAGAGAGATGGATAAATGCCTGCATACCGTTGCGGGGAAGATTCCCGAGATAGAGTCGCGTGGATGAAACTTCAGTCATGGCGGACAAAAAGCAAAACCGGCGGCGCTATATTCAAAAAAAAAATCACCGGGAGAAAATGGAGGGTCCAGTAGCCGACGGGATCGCTAGATGGCTCGATAGCTAGATATTTCTGGCCCCTGGGATTTGTGGTGGCCAAGTTAAGAAAAAGAAAAGAAAATGGTCCGGTGAAGAGAGAAGGCCTGGGATCAAGGATTCACGATGGCGAAGGGTCCTTTCTGGGATAGACGGGATGGCTCTTTTGTTTATTCCTGGTTTCCCCGAACCGGAGATGGTCCAGAAGTTTTGCTGGTGGGCCTGACTAGAAGGAGGGGGGCGTTAAAACACGCTTAGCTGGGGTGTAGCAGTTCCGTGGTAGCTCCGTTTGCAAAGGCAACGGGAGAGGTGGTTCGAATACAGACCGAAAGGAAGACGAAGATGAGGGTAGGGGGGATAGGGGATGAAACCGAGAAGGAAGAGGAGGAAAGAAGAGGGAATGAGGAGCGAGAGATGTGGTGACTGGACTTGGTGTGTGTTGACCGCCAGGCAAAATGAGAAAGAAAAAGAAAAAGAAAAAAAAAAGGCCCGTGACCTGTCTCGTTGAAGGAAGAAGCAAGCAGCTCCAGACTCTACTGCTCCTAAGTAACACTAGACTAGTTACTACTAGAAACAGGAACTCCGTAGGTCGAGATACTCCGCGTAACCAAACAACTTTGCGTTACGGTCCGCCTCACTTTTTCTCTGGGCGGATCCACGTGGCCCCGCCCGTTACCACCAGGCGCTCTGCTTCCCCCAGCCTTGCCTTTGTTCTTCTTATTCTTACTCCGTACTCTTACGGAGTACTCGGTGCGACACATTCTTCATCGATCTGCTGACAGGCGACGAGGGGTGGCTGTCACGTGGAGTCACCTGCCCCCCTTGCGGGAGAACCATTCTTGACTCTGTATCCTTCTTCCTTCATCCTCACGGTTCATCGATTCTGTTCGACTGAAATAGACCATGTTGGCCTCTGTGCAGTTTCATAGTAGTCCCATACTAACCACATCAACTAGCAATGGCTTATATACAGGTACAATACCCGGTTGTCGAAAATGTTCTCATCTATGGTTTCCACTCTACCAGGGAACTCTATAAGGGTCGCTTCCGTTGACTTTCGGTTGCATCCGATTTCTTCAAGCACTACGGAGTTGCGTCGTCACCGTTACGAGGATCCTCCTTCCTTACGAATTCAGTCTACTCGAGTACAGAAACTGCAAGTATGATTTCTATCGAAGTTGCGCCTACCGAGTAGACTGGTGTGCGATTAAACGTGAACCGGTTATAGAAGCAATTTGCACTCCAATTTTACGCCGTTCTACTTCCGCCATGATATGGAGTCATACTTACATCGCTCAACCGCTTTTTTGACGTAGAAATTACGCCTTCCAAAGTTTTGGCGTTTCCCCTCTCCACACTGCTTCCTGGACTGAGTTCGCTGCATCTCCAGCTTCTTCTAGCCGTAATCTTTCGCTACCATGGCCACCGTGTCTCTAGTTGGACAGACCCTCATGCCCGACCATCAGCAGATGGTGAAAGTCCTCCTTGGTGCTTGTCTTTTCGTCTTCAGAGGTGACATGCAATGCCCCTGTACCTCCGGCTCTCTCGTGATCCAGGCCCATTCCTTTTCCACTGGAGGAACATGCGACGACTGTGGCCACCTTCTCTCCCGGCATCGAGATTACGGTGCTATCCCTCAAGGACATGGAGTAAAGGAGCTTTGACTAATTGTCAACAGCCCCGTCTCTGTCGAAATTTCCGTCGCCTTTGCACCAGGATATCTCGCCGCGTCCCGACACGGTCAGGAAGCTTGCCGCATTGCTAGACAAAAAACGAGTGGTACATGTCAGAGGACCCCCGGCGTCTGGCAAGACAACGCTTGCGCATCTCCTTGAGCTCTACTACACTGAGCAGGGGCAGTCGGTGAAGCTCATAACAGGCTGGAACCACAATACTGATCGTGCCACCCAACAAGACCAAGATCAACAGGAGGAAAGCAATCGCGTTTATATCGAGAACCTTCTGCACACTAAAACCGTGTTCATTATTGATGAGGCCCAAGAATCATTTGCGGATCATTCACTGTGGCTGGGTCCAATCAAAGCCCAGAGTGGTGCTTCTGGGGGTGCAAGAATTTGTATACTCTCTTCCTATGGAAACCCTACAACCGGAATGCCCAATTATTCTGATGCGCAAGCTTCCCTTTATCTGGAACCGTCGCAGCGTGTATCCCTCATCGAGCAATCAGACCCGGAATCCCCGGACATCTGCCTATTCTACAACGAAGAGGAGTGTGAAGATGCAGTCAATAGGCTTTGCTCTCGTTCGGGCACAGCCTTGGACATGGATCCATCCGCGCACGCGTACTTGTATTCCATGACAAAGGGCCACCCCGGCGCCGTCGAAGCAACAGTCTCCTATGCATTAAAGGTATGTATCAACCCGAAAAGGAATGAGAATATTCATTGAACCCGTCTTTACAGAACTACGAGCAAGCATCAGAGGATGGTACGGTCCGAACTGTGACAAAGGAACTCTGTAGTAAATCATTCGTCGATGAATCGCGCGTCTTCAGAAGCTTCCGGCATTCGGCTGTCTTCAAATCATTTCCCTTGGCAAAAAACCTCACAGCGCCTGCTGTCAACGTACTCCGCAGGGTACTAGAGAATGGCAGCGTACCGTGCAATCTTCAAGATGAAGGAGTCCGGCTCTGCTACGAGCGAGGCTGGTTGCACTCAGACCTTACCAGGACGTCGGCCGCAGAGGATCCCAACATCATCTGTTTCCTCCCTACAAGACTACACATGAAGTAATACTGCACTGATATGCCATGTCATTACTACACAGAATAGAGTCTGTTAACCTGTTAACCCACAGATTCGTCGAGTACACGTTACACGTATCCCAACTGAAACCCTTCCCATTCGACCGGTTCCCCTGCCTAGCCACTCTCTGCGAAGCCATCCTCAAATGCTTCTCGCGGACCCGTCTCCTTTCCGACCCCGACAGCTCCTACCTCCCTAACAAGTTCATTCGCCCGCCCGAAACCCCCTTCCAGGACGAATGGTATCGCTGTTTCTCCTCCCTCGTCGGCCACGGAGTGGGCATCTCAAGCAAGTGGTCCTGCATCGGCAACGAACGGGTCGACTTCCGCATCATCGGGCCGGCATGGGGCGTCGAGCTGCTTCGCGACGGGGATCAGATCCACAGCGTGTGCGCTCGGTTCCAGCAGCATGGTCTCTACCACCCATTGGTTGAGAATGGGCAGATGACCGACTGGCTTATTTTGGACTGTAGGCAGTCTGTTCCGCGGAAGTATCGTATGTCGAACTCCCTCCTCCTTTTTATATACATCCGTTGGGGAACGGAAGCGGGTCTTCGAACATCACGGCTAACGTCCTCTTTCCATTAGATGTACCCGGTATGAAGCTCTGGCGAGTCGTCTTCAGGGACGACTTTACTTCAGCATATGTCCTGGACTCGGATAATGAAGTGGTCGTACCGGAATTCGACCTTCTTGATTAATTATTCACCATCCATCTTTAACAAATTGGCTTCTTGGAAACGCAGTAATTGCACAATCGATTTCCATAACCATACCATAGCATGTTATAATTGGTTTTATTGATCAGAATGGCTTGATTTATCATCCTTAATCCTCAATCCGCAGTCATAGGCGTTTTATGTTAGGCTAGGCATTTCACCGTTTGTTTGAAGCCCCTGCCCATGGCACTTTAATACTACGCGATGTAATGGAAGAAGACTTCTTTGCTTCTCTAGGTATGTCAATCAATCCGATACATTCATTCGGATATTGGAACAATCCCCAAACATAGGGTAGTCTCTAATAAATACTAAAGATGATATGATATGATATGAGATTAAATTTTTCTCTTCGTTGAGGTTGAGAAAACATAATACTAGATGCAATTAACTCAAATAGATATCTATATACAGAACGCAAGAAAGACCCACCCCCCAGAACCAAATCGAATCAACTGGCTTTTGCTTTTCTGGTTTCCTTTTATACAAACGGACTATGGGAGGTCAAGTAGGTAAGGTGAAGTAAGGTAAGTAAAGTAAGGAAGTTATGAAGATAGAACTGAACTGAACGGTGGAATCAGAACCAGAACTAGAATCCGGTGCGCCAACATGCGCAAAGACAACTCTATTTAACAGAGAGAAGATAACGGTAGGATATAGTGGAAAGGCTGATACGGATGGCGAAAGACAATTTGAGGAAATAGGGGGACAAGATGGAGGACGGACTGGGTATTCCAACTCATGTCATGAAATACTTGGGACCCTCGCCACCTTGGGGTGTTTGCCAGTTGATATCCTGCGTAGGAACCTTGATATCGCAGGTCTTGCAGTGGATGCAGCTGTTATACGTTAGTGCTGGATCAGAATAGGGAGAGAAGGGGGGGGAAGGGAGAAACTCACTTCTGGGCATTGATTTGGAAGCGAACGCCGTGTTCCTTGCTCGGGTCCTCGACGTATTCGTACACTCCGGCGGGGCAGAACCGGTTCTCGATGCCCTTGTACTGCGGCCATGCGATGTCCTTGTGCTTGTCCCAGTCCTCGACCTGCAGGTGCACCGGCTGGTCTTCCTCGTGGTTGGTGCCGGTTCGGCTAACGCTGGTTAAGATGTCGAAACTGATGACGCCGTCCGGCTTGGGGTATTCGATCTTCTCGCACTCCGAGGCCTGCTTCGTGGCCGCGGCATCGGTGCTGTGGTGCTTCAGGGTCCAGGGCGTGCGGCCCTTGAAGAGGTAGGCTTCCAGACCGGAGTACATGACACCGCCGTACAAGCCGAGAGGGGTGCCGAAGGAGGGTCGCATGTTGCGGACCTCTCGCAGCTCCTTCCAGATAGACGACTCTCGGAGAGCCTTCTCGTAGTCGAAGAGGAAGACCGTTCCTTCGCTTGAGCTCTGCAGTGCCGAGAATGTCGATTCGGCGGCCAACATACCTGATTTCATGGCTGTATGCGTGCCCTTGATCTTAGGAACGTTAAGGAATCCGGCCGTGTCACCGATGAGCGCGCCTCCTGGGAAGGCGCATTTCGGGATGGACTGGAAGCCACCCTCGTTCAGAGCACGGGCTCCGTAAGAAATGCACTTGCCACCCTCCAGGACATCCTTGAAAAGAGGGTGGTGTTTAAGCTTCTGGAATTCGCCGTACGGGGAAAGCCAGGGGTTGGGGTAATCCAGACCAACCACCAGACCAAGAGTGACCATGTTGTCGCCAAAATGATACATGAAAGCACCGCCGTAGGTATCCGAGGGGAGCGGGTAACCCAAGGAATGCACGATCTCTCCGGAGTTGAACTTCTCGGGCTGGACTTCCCAAACCTCCTTCAGCCCGATGCCGTACGTCTGCGGCTGGCTATCACGGCGCAGGTCATATTTCTTGGTAACCTGCTTAGTCAAACTGCCATGGCAACCCTCGGCGAGAAGGGTGACGCGTGCATGGAACGCCATTCCTCGCTCGAAGGTGTCCTTCGCCTGACCATCCCGGCCAATACCCAAGTCGTTGGTCGCCACTCCGAGCACAGCACCGTCGTTTCCGTAGACAATTTCGCTAGCGGCGAATCCGGGGTAAATTTCCACGCCCAGCTCCTCCGCCCGCTCACCTAGCCATTTGGTCAGCTCGTTCAGACTGACGATGTAGTTTCCGTGGTTGTTCATCTGCGGCGGCATAGGGATCGGGATTGCGGAGTTCTGAGTCAAAAAGCGCATCTTCTCTTCCTTGGCCGGCGTCACGCCCTCGAACCGTGACGGGTTGTCCTCCGATAACCAGTCGGGTAGAAGCTCGTTGAGTGCGGTCGGTTCAAAGACATTGCCCGATAAGATGTGCGCGCCGATTTCACCGGCCTTTTCGAGCAGGATTACACGGAATTCCTCATTCCCCGCTTCGTTGGCAAGTTGTTTTAGACGAATCGCAGCGGCAAGACCGGCGGGACCTGGAGTCCGTGAAAAGCAGATGGTCAGCAACAAGAACCGGGACAAAGTGAAACACGGTATAGATAGCCTTACCACCGCCAACAATGCAGACATCCACCTCATCCGACTCTCTGTCAACTGATCGGGGATCAAATTGACCATTTTCATTGGCGAGCCTCAGCGACTGCGAAAAGGCACGAATGGGCATGCGGCCCGGTGTAAAAAGGGCGGAGCGGCGGGAAGTCCGGCGTCCGGAGATGGAAAGCGAAGGATTCGAGCTTCTCACCGAGTTTGACGCAGCGGAGAAGGAGGGGTAGGCCCGCGAGAGGCGAGAGGGCGCAGGCCGCATCTCACGCCTCAAAAGAGGTAGCATGGCTCCCTTGGAGGCCATGGCGCAAATGAAGGAGAACAAAGACCGAGAGGGGAGAGTGGCGTACAGATTCAATTTCGTATCATACAGGCATCAACATGACCGACGAACAGCGAAGCGAGAAGAGCGCAATGTGAAGAGGAGGCGATAGCAGCAATCTTTAAAGGCGGGATCAACTTGGATGCAAAAAAGTGACTAAGCCAAGGCGGCGGGCGGTGGCCCGAGGTAAGGACGGCCAATGGGAAAGGGGGCAATTAAGAATTCCTCAGCCGTGGGAAACCGAGTATAGCCCGACCTACGGAGTAGTAATACGCTTAGCATACAACCTACTCTTTCTATCCCAGGCTACGTCACGTTGACGGGGTCAAGTTCGATCTTCTGATTCAATAGTCATATTATTCAAGGTTTCCCAATCCTGGTAGCTGATCTATGGTAGTCTCGGTAGCGCGCACCTCCAGGAACAATAGATACTGGCAGGGTAAAAACCGAAAAGTCAGAATCCGAATCATGAGCAAACCACATGTTCGGCATGATATCATTACATCGGAGTACCGTAGTGCTGGGAGGATGGAGTAGATCATCAAGCATCACGATTACTCCGTCCATGCGGATAGGCCTGGTTTGGCCCGCGGAAGCAGAGCGGATGGCGGCGGTACGGGAGTCGGTGGAAGCCTGGTAGGTAAGGTGTCTACCAGGTAAGATAGGAAACCTGGAAGTATGCTGGATACCAACCGAATACCACTGCAAACATACGCCGTCGGCATGTAAAATACCACATGCCCGTGATCAGGAGTCGATTACGTACTCCCTTCCAAGCACCGCCCTCGGCTCATTTTTAGTATTTAGAGAGTCAACCTGTCATGTTGATTGTTGACTACTCTGAGGAGACTTGACCTCTCATCCTCAAACAATCGAAACGACGGTGGATCACAAATCAACACCCTGGCTGAGATCTGGGGAAAAGCCGAGAGCGCCACCATGGCCGACAGCGCCTACTGAGACCCAATCATCGACGCGACTCCTTTTCTGATCCATCAACCGGCGACAAGCTTTTCGCGTTTGGACTTTGGGGGTGGAGGACAAAATGGACGTGTAGCGGACGGACGGAGACTGGTAGATTTCACGACCACCTATTTTTATCTTCATTGCGTACACTGTATACGGGGATTCCGTGGGACGTGTCGGAGAGAAAGTTGATAAGATACGATGATCACTCGAGGGGAAGCAAACGGTGAAGAAAGAAAAAACAGAAAATAGACATCGCGATGATATAATTTATTAGATTGATATTCGCCGACGCGTCGATGACAGGCTGAAAGAGGAAAGGAAATAGGCACGACAAGAAAAAAAAAAAAAAGAAAGAAAAAAAAAAAAAACAAAGGACAGATTGGCGCGAAAGGCCAAATTGTAGTTTGTTCGGGGGATGGGCGCTAAAAGCAGCGAGAGCGATGACCGGGAACGGCGTGATTGGAGCAGACGGAATGCATAGACTCGAGGGTGGGCCTGTCTATCAGTAGCAGGAGCGACGCGGACTGGACAAAGGGCAAGTGGCTGCAACCATGGCGCTGACCGGGAGAAAAGGCAAGGGGGCAACAACCAAACAGAGCGTGTTCAGCGTGGGGTGGGGCTCCCAGACAATGTGCTCGCGGTGGAGTGACTCAAGGGCGCTTGCTTGGGCGGGCAGGAAGGGTTGGCCACCCAAGAGCCGCTAGTGGAGGACCACCCATGGATGGAGGCGACCGCCCATCGCTGCTTTTGCCGCCGCCGCCAGGCCCAGCCCCCCCTGACGCCAGCACTCCCGGGCGCTGTGACTCAGCCTATATAAAGGCCCAACCTCCCACTTTCCTGACCTTGTTGGAATTTTTGTTCTGGTCTTGGCACCGCCCGGAATCGCCATACAGTTGTCTTCTTTCCCGCCCATACCTCCCTCCCTCACTCTCTCTCGTTCCGATCGGATATCAGAGCTTGGCTTACCTATTTTTTTTCTTTTGTTAATAATCTATTATCAAAGAAAAAAAGGTTCCTCTCTCTGTTTCTTGACAGAATAAAAAAAGGAAATCTTATTTCCGGGAAGAAATCTTAGGCACAACTCCCATCTCCCAAAGAAGACCAACACCGGAGCGGAACAACTCTCTCCTCTCCTCTACCAACGTTTCATTTATTGAAACTGGAAGTTTGCAACTGCATCTTCGCCGCTCTCTCTTGACTCTCAAGTCCCCAAAGCAGATAGACTACCCTATTTCGCAAAAAGGAAAAGCACCAAAAAAAGTTTGATTGTTTTGCCAAAAAAAAAATCTCCAGCGCATCCATTTGTCTTCACTCTCTCTCTTCAACTTGCGCCTGTCTTTTGCACTTTGTCCATAGCTGTGATCTTCCGTTGCCCTTTGAGTTAAATCACTCCCAGGAAAACACTTCACTGTGATTTTTCTGGTCCCTGTTCACCCTCACTGTCTTGTTCAGAACCTTGCCCAACCTGATCTTGAGTTCGATTCTGCTTCATCTCTCTACGGGAACACTCCCGTCGTTGAACAGAAAAGGCAGCTTTGCTGTAGGGGAGACATTGACTTGTCCATCTCCCACAAAGGGTATGTTGTCATCTCTTTCTCCTGGATATCCCCGAGGAAAAATTTTTGCAAAAGGCGGTCTGAACATTGGTTTTCTGCCCGTCTACACCGCCGGGTCGAGTTATCATCTATCGCAGTTGCTGTTGGCAACTTTCACTTCATGAGGAAAACTCTGCCCATCACTGTCATCACTACGCTGCTCCACTATCTCATCACTCCACACCGCTTGATGTTCGCCTCGTTGCGACCTCGTGTGTCTGCTGGCTTTGACTAATCTCTCTGTCCTTGATACACAGACTGCCCTCCATCAGAGCTTTCTCTTATCTATTCAGTTTTGGCTGGTCTACAGCTCGAGTATTTCTGACTCACGTCACGATGGATTCTCTCACAACCCATCCCTCGAACGCACAGCAGGCCCGAGCCTTCACTTCTCCTGCCTCTCTCTCCTTTCCCGGTGGTGCCGGCGATCTGACCCCGCCTTCCGATAAAGATGGAAACATGGCGATGGGTGCTCAGGGTGCGAACGGGAATGTGAACGGCCAGCAGCCTGGAGCAAATGCCGTCAACGGCAACGGGGTGACGCCCGCGACTCCGGCTGCGACTCCGGCTGCTAATGCTCCGGGGAGTGGTATTGTGCCAACGCTGCAGTGAGTATACTCTTGCTGTCTCTCTGGTTTACCAGAATACTGAACATGTCTCTCTTTTAAAGAAACATTGTCGCTACCGTCAACCTTGACTGTCGCTTGGATCTGAAGACCATTGCGCTCCACGCAAGAAATGCGGAGTACAACCCTAAGGTATTATCTTCCACACCTCCCTGAGCATGCTCTATCAGGGTACAGTGTGGCTGAACTGGTTTCTTTTTTTCTTCTTAGCGTTTCGCGGCCGTGATCATGCGTATTCGGGAACCGAAGACGACCGCTCTTATCTTCGCCTCGGGCAAGATGGTTGTGACTGGTGCCAAGTCGGAAGATGATTCCAAGCTGGCTTCCAGGAAATACGCCCGTATCATCCAGAAGCTTGGTTTCAACGCCAAGTTCACGGATTTCAAAATCCAGAACATTGTCGGCTCCTGCGACATCAAGTTCCCCATTCGCCTGGAAGGCTTGGCTAGTCGCCATCATAACTTCAGTTCTTACGAACCTGAGTTGTTCCCCGGTCTGATCTACCGTATGATGAAGCCCAAGATTGTGCTCTTGATCTTCGTCAGCGGCAAGATTGTCTTGACCGGTGCCAAGGTCCGTGAAGAGATCTATCAGGCGTTCGAACTGATCTACCCTGTGCTTTCAGGTATAGTACTCATCGATATGAAATCGAGCTTGGACGCAGCTGCTAACTGCCTTATCTCAGATTTCCGTAAGGTCTAAAACCTAAGCGGCTGATAACGGGGAGGTCATTCTACCACCATTTCACCTCTTCTCACTTGTATTAACATCTGTCTTTTTCTTGTTGCCTTTTTAATCACCTCGCCTGGCATGTATTACGAGCAAGGCAAGACGCTTCAACTCGTTGTCGCCTGCCTAAATTCTCGAGCTTTCGCCCCCTACACATGACGATTTTTGATGCTAGCATTTGTACGGCGTTTTTAGCGATTCGGATTGCTTACCTTTTTTTTTTTTTATCTTCTGTTTCAACAAACTTCTTAAAGTGTCTACAATTAGATAGTCGCACACCCGCGGATTCAAAGGGGGCGGTACTGTGCGCTGGTCGATGGTTGCCTCCTTTTAATTACTTTTTTGATTCTGCTTTTTTTTTTTTTTTTTTTATTCACCTGTTCGTCAGGCTTGGGGATGAAGGATGGATCAGAAGGGAAAAAAATTTACTTCAGCTGTTTTTTTTTAGAGATCGGACTCGCAAACGAGATTGATGGGATTGTGGTTCCGAGTGTTATCTTTTCTTTTCTTTTTTGATTCCCACGGACCGTCTGTTTTCATTTGATATTCCTTGTTGCTGGTTGTCTAGCAGAAAATGGAACGATATATGCAGACAATCTCGGGTCTTGTAGATTGTACGGAGTAGAGCCGTAAATGATCTCGTTACCCTGGTATACTAACCATCGCTGGACATGGCTTTCAAATCACATGTTTCGATACTAGTACCGGGATCAGAAGCTCAAGCTGCCTTAATATGCAGGCACGCACCGGGACGTTCCTAGCGGTCGTTTTTTTTTTCTCTGCTTCGCTCCGTCCCGTCCAGGTTGTTCCTTGCTTGAACCTAACTACCTACCTACCTGCGTTCTCCAATTCTAAACTGGCCTGCGGAGAGCGGGTGATCTTCATATGGGGGGATATCTATCCCTTACTGGTTCGTTCTATAAGATCCATGATATTGTTGTATCTTGTATATACATACAGACAGGTTTCAGCCAGCTATCTATCTATCCATCTACTGATCTATCTACAATTTTATATGCACGCTCTATACACCATGCATCTAACTAACTATAACGCGCTCGTCCGCTTTTCCTTCTGCGTCTTGGCCAGCTCTTCACGTAGCAGCAGTCCCTTCGCTCCGGATCGACTTCCGTCCTCGGCGCCCTGCAGGACCCGCGGGTCGACAGCTTCCGGCCAGGCCCAGAGATTCTGCAGCTCGGACTCCAGACGGCCTTCGAGGGCGTCGACGACCTTGTCGCCGATCACGGGGAAGAATTTGTATGCGTGGCCGCTGCCGCCGGTGGCGAGGAAGAGGCCGGATTGGTGAGGGTGGTAGGTTACGATGAAGTCGCCGTTGGGGCTGTTTTTGTTTCAGGTTGTGTTGGTTAGCGGGTTGTATAGAGGTGGGTTTTGGTCTGGATGGGTATGAGGGAGGATGGATCACTTACGTATCAGTGTACCAGCATACTCGGGTGCTGGTGAAGGGTCGGTCTCCGAAGGTCGGGAGGAGTTGCTTTAGAGCAAAGCGGAAGGCGTCTTGGCCTTCGCGCGGAACCGGGACGCCGCTCTCGGGCAGACTCACGTCCATAGTGGCGGTTCCCTGACTTCCTGGGACAGGCACGGATGTCGGGTTCTGGTAGCCGTAGGCATGGCGAGCGATCTTGAGCAGGTTGTTTCGTGGCGGGATGATGAAGATGCCCGTGCTGAAGTTGAGGATGGTGGGCATGTTCTCGAGCAGCGTCTGTTCTTCGTCGGAGATGCGCATGTATGCGATTGCCTGTCCGGTGGCCACGGCGCGGCCGCGGAGGTCGACCAGTTTCGATGTCCAGGCACCGGTGGCCAGGATCACCAGATCCGCCGTTATCGAGGTCCCGTCGGCCAGGGTCACGCCGGTCACTTTGTTCGGTGCCGTCTGGTCGGCGTACTGCAGACTTTGAACATTCCCCGTCTGGAACTTAACCTTGCCTGCCTCGTCCAGTTTCTTCTTTGCGTAGCGCACCGACGCTTCGGCGTCGGACCAGCCCGAACCCCAATTCACGTACCCTCCCGCGACGTTGAGCGACTCGCCGTAGGCCGGCGCGGCCCGCAGAACGTCCTTCTTCGCGGGCAGAAACTCAACCAGGTTCCCCTCCAGCTCTTTGACATTGTGGTAGCTCTTGATCGTGTACTCCTTTCCCTGCGCATTGCCATCCGGGTAGACCAGCAGCAGACCATTCTGGGTATAGCGGCCCTCGTGACCCCATTCCGTGTTGCGCCAGCTCTCGATGGCGGTGGCGGCCAGTCTCACGTACGCCGGGTTCGAGTAGTCGGCGCGCACGATGCGCGAGCTGTCAACCGAGGATCCTTCCGGGTTGGGAATTATAGGGGACGCTTCGAGCAGGGTGACTTGGCTGTTGGGGTGTCGGCGGGACAGGGCGAGGGCCGTGGACACTGAAGGGTGCGAACGATTGTCAACCAGGGCCTGATGATGTAGATAGACGATCGGCAAAGTATCTCGAAATTAAGAGCCTGGCGGAAAGAAAGGCCCACGAGGTTCCATCTTTGGCCATCGCTTGTCTTGTCTTCAGGAGGATCGGTCACTCACATCCGAAGACTCCTCCACCGACAATCAATATCTTGGGTGGGAGAGCCATTGTGGGGGATAACAAGAGCTGTCGGCTCAGGAAATCGACGAATATCGACCAATTGGGCCGGAATTAAGATATAAAGAGAGTAGAAGAGCACACAAAGATGAAGAGAACGGAGAGAGAGGAAGAAAGAGGGGAAACTTCCCCCAGATGGGCTGATACCCAAAGACCCGTGACTTTTTTCCCCGGAACCGACCCGATTGCGCGCCTTCCCTTTCTCGGCCGTCCGATCCTCGGCCCCGTTTATCTTTCATTATTTGATAGTACTAATGAATTTGTTGGTCTAGCTCCCATCCCGATTCATTTTCAATTCCATGACTTGCGGGATCTTATGATATTACGTTTTTCTTGATCCCTTCACCAAGCATGAGCGCACCCCGAGCAGGACGCGCCGCGTTGAAAAAGGCCAAGGTGCCTGTCACCGGTGGTTCAAGGACAGGCGGAAAGATCCCCGTCGAAGGGCCAGGGTCAGTATGCATGTTCTTCTCAGGCACGCCGTATCGGCGGCAGTCTTTCTATTCAACATGACAATTCCGCCCCTGCGAAAGAAAGCCCCTTGGTATATACCCTTGCCTAACATGTTAGCAGCAAAAAGACCCCGGTGGCACCATCGCTGCCGAAACGAGCCAATCCCCATCTGTCAAATCTCAAACCGGACGATGAGGCCCGAATGTCGCCCCGGGTCATGACCACTCTAGGCGTCAGCGTCCTCGGGATAAGTGCTTATTGCGGCTATCTATTCGCATCCTACAGACGAGAGGTGGCTCAGGCGCAGACCCTCGACGTCCCCAGGGACGTGTCGGATCGCTATAACCACACGGCCGGGACATTCGACGCGGACGTTGAAATGTCTGAGAAGCTCATGCGCATGAGAAGCAAGCGCAAGGGTCTAGTGCAGCGCGCGCGGGGAGACGTGTTAGAGGTCAGTTGCGGCACGGGTCGGAATCTCGAGTACTACCAGCTGGGCGAGCGACGGGGTCTCGACGAGAAAGATCGCGTCGGTCTACGAGGATGTCGCTCCGTGACGTTCATCGATCTCAGTCCGCAGATGGTGGAAATCGCACAGCGGAAATTCGCCAAACTGCACCCGACCTTCCAGAACGTTGTTTTCCGCGCGCAGGACGCGGCGGACGTCGCGCGGCCTTCGAACCAGGGGAGGCCTCCTGCATATTACGACACCGTCGTACAGACGATGGGGTTGTGTTCGATGCCGGACCCTGTAGGCACGCTGCGACATTTAGGCACCGTCGTCGAGCCCCAGAGGGGGGAGATCTTGCTATTGGAACACGGTCGGTCGCACTATGACTGGCTCAATCGGGTCTTGGATAACCTGGCTCCTGCCCACGCGGACCGACATGGATGTTGGTGGAACCGGGATATAGGCCAGATTGTCCGCGAGAGTGGACTGGAGATAGTTGAGGAGCAGCGGTGGCATTTTGGAACTACGTGGAAATACGTGCTCAAGCCGGCATCGAACTCATAGAGGATGCGAGGGGTGTATACTATCTTTTTTTTTTGGTCACACTGTATATTCATCGGTAATGGTTTGACTATTGTACCATAGCTAAAATAGAATAGAGTTATGCATGCTTGAGAAGCTTGAGAATAATATCCCACGTACAGAGTAAATACATTTATCTACATCCTGCGACATGACGTCGCGTGTCCCTCATCTGTCCCGCCAAGGTATTCCGCAGTGCTCGAAGTAGGCAACATCACCGGGAATAGACCCATTTGGTCGGTGTAGATCTAACTCCTCATGCGAACAACGGCAGCAATTCCGAAGAAGATGAGGTCAGGATGGCGTGGTGTACGGAGTACATGCGGGGTAGTATTTCCAGCGATGTACCATGTACCTTTCGCGATGTTATGCAAGAGCGGCCGGTACATGTATGCAGGGTATATATTATTGTCGAAGTATGTACTGTACTGTGCCTGTGCCTGTGCCTGTGCCTTGGTCTGGACCCGCAAAGAGGAGATTCATCGATCTCCTACAGGAATGTACATGTACATGTACATAATACAATATATCGAAGTCGGAGATAAATGAGTAGCCAATGTGACGATTGCCAACGAACTTGCAGCATGGGGGTCCGGCGATGTGATCCGGTTGATGCCTGCGTTTATTGCGGGATGGAGTACTGATTATCGAAGTATATTGGATAGTTTACTGTTGCTTACGGTGTACGGGGAGGGAGGCGTTAATTAATTCTTTATCACATCGTCATCGTTCTTTGTCTTATCGTTACACTGACCTTGCTTTATTGTCATCGCGATTCTATTTTGGGGAAATTCTCCGGAGGTTGCAAGTGTTGATATTATCGTATGTACAGTAGCACCTCCGGGTGGGTTTGTTATTCGCGGATCGATCGAGGGATTTACTTATCCATGACATGTCCATCTTCCGCCCCCATCGATTTACACATACACCTTGAATAATAATTATGACACTACCCCCAGCCTAGATCCTTGTTCCAGGGATGGCGGCAAGATTTGCGCGAACTTGACAGATTGGAAACCATGGACATGATCATACTCCGTAAGTACGTGTCCTACATGCATGTGCAATATCTCCCGGTGGTGGGGATGTTTACACGTACGGCATCTCCAGCCGTGTGTGTGACCAGTGCACTGAGTAGGTATTCCGTCCATGTGCGTATGTGCTCCGTGATACTTGACGAACACGAAGGTTGGTCTATCAGCCTTGGCCATCGAAGACAAATATTGACCTCCAACGTGGGAGTACACCGTTATGCGTAGTGTCCAGGCAACGCCAGATAGGGATGGTGATTGATTATTATTGATTGGAATGATTCCACGCGCGTTGGGAATCTGGATAATCCATTCCCATCGTGTTTGAACCCGTTAAAGTTGATCCCTTGCGGTCTGGGTGATACATCACATCCGGCCTGCAGGAAAGATGACGGGGAAGAGACTCATCCTCCATGAAGCGCCCTGAACATAACAGATGATCGCGCTGAAGCGCTTCTGGTGTGTCCCACTTATCCAGCCGAAGATCCGTCGACCTACTCCGTATTCTCGACGCGACAATCGCAAGCCGTGCCGTGGCATCCCATCCCATGCCCTTCCCAGGCGGGAGAGAAAGTGGCGAGTTGCCCTTCTGGATTTCCCTTTGTCCATTTTTCATTTTTCCAGGGCTCCAGTTAGTGGAGGGACTAAGGCTAGCGTCTCCTCTGGTCCATCCGATTGGATTCTTTTCCAATCTTCTAGACGACTCGGCATTTTCCCCACTGACAGGCCCGTTATTGGCCGGCACTGGTCAAACGGCGACGCTAGGAAGGATTTTCCCTGGAACCGCCTTTTCGCAGGTGGGGTGCTGCCCTCGCTGCCCATTGGCCTCGTTTTGTGTTTGGTTCCATTTCTCCTCTGGGATGGTGCATAAGTGTTGCATAGTGCTGCGCTAGCGTGGGTCTTGGATTGGGATTTTTTTTTCTCTTTCCCCTGCTCTTTTTCTCCGTTGCCGTTTGGTTTGTTTGGGTTGGTTCTTGTCCGTTGCTGTTGGCTCCCGGATTCTTTGCCTCGGGACCCTGGACTGCTAACTGCGTCGGTAAGTAGGCATGTTCGATAGATACGAGTACGTGTACTGTATGTTGTACTCCGTAGAGCCGGGCGACGCCGAGGAATCAACATGTCAACACGCTTGGTTTACAGGTCCCATGGATTGGATTCCAGCCCGCCGTAGATGTACTTTCCCGAATTGGATGCAGCCTTCCTGAGTTTGACGCCGTTCAGGTAACGCATCAACTTACCAGATCGCCTGAGTTGGAGCTTATTTTAGGTTGTTTTGGTTTGATTTATCCGCGTGCTTTTTCCTTTCTCTAGGTTGCAAGTAACCGATAGAGGCCAGTCCTCCGGCAGTCAACGTCCCGTCCTGCTACTACTCCGTACGGAGTAGGGCTTATACTTACACCATACGGTGTAGACAATAATCAGTCGGTGAGAAAAGCACTTGAAAATCAATCTAATTAGGGTGAAGGTCAGAGCACCGACAAGCAGGGTAGCGCGGTGCTAAGTGAAATAGATTGTATACTTACCTGCTCCGGGGTTGTTTGTTTCTATCCGACCATACACCGGAGTAAACAACGACGAGAGTTGCGACGCAGCAACCATCACCGCCTGCAGGAGGGAGGTGGCCTGTCGGGCCTGGTCGGTCCTAGCGTCTCTTTGCTTGCCATACCAAGCTGAGGCCGGTCCCACGGCGCGTACTCCATGTCTCCATCTCATCCATCCATCCATCGGAGCGCATTGCAGAACCTCAGGATCTTGCCCTGCTACCAATCAGATCCCGGACTATTCCCGACTGGTCGTCATAGACACATGGCTCCGCTCCACCGTACTTTTTGCCCCTTTGGATGCATACTTTGTACAGATTACAGCTGTGTCCTCCGTAGAGTCGCGATGAGATGCATCTGGGGAATAAAAGCGGTGTAGCGAGGAGGGGTAGGAATTCTCAAACAACTAGAGGGGACATTGCGCGTAGATCAGGAAATTCAAAGGCGGTAATTCGTAGTAGGAGTAGTGAGACTGTGAGAATGAAACCAAATTAAAAAAAAAAAATAGTGAATTTTTTCCTTCCCCTTCGCTCCTTCCCTCCCTCTGGAATCCCGGAAAAAGAAGGGCAGGAAGGGGAAAAAAAAAAAAAAAAAAAAAAAAAAGAGGAAACGCCCCAGTCGTCAGCAAAGACCAATCATTGCCACCGTAAAGCACCCGCTCCAGACCCAAAAAAAAAAAAAAAGAGATTCACTTCATTTCTTTTCAGAGAAAAAAAAAACCGAGTCAATCCACAGCAAACGACGATTCCTCAGGCTACTTTTCCTACAGGCCCATTCTTTTTCCCTTCTGTTCCTCTTCTTGTTATTCAATTATTACGCTTCTCATAATTATCATTACTATTTCTTTTCTGATCACCGTTTCCTCCTTCCCTGGGTTCTGACGATTGTGCTCCATTTGGACTGGCCAACGAACTCTGCTTTGATTACCCCCGTTCCTCGTCCTTCCGGCATCTGAGCATCATTGCCCTCCTAATCCCTCCTTCTCTCTCTTGCTTCCCTCCCTTCGCCTCTTGCCTCCCCCCCCAAATCCACATCCATCCATCAGCACTCTCTTTCTCTCTCCCCTTCTCATCTCATCCCCTCCTGTCTTATTATTATTCTTACTATTATTATTATTATTATTATTTACCTGTATTCTCCCTGTTATCTTCTTTATTCTTACTCCTGTGTGATATTATTACCTTGCTTGTGTTGTTCGTTCCGTTGCTTTCCTTCTGCCTGGTTGTTTGGTTAGGTTGCCTGCTATTGATCCCTACTACTATTATTACCGTACTACCTAGAACGTTACTCCTATTATTCCCGCCTGTATTCTACTTGCTTCACCTGCCATTTCCATCGCTCTCTTGATTTCGATCCCCCTACTTTCTATCACACGCCGCTTCTTTCCCCCTTATCTCGTCATGCCTTATAATACTCGTCGCAAGTCGTTGTCGCTTCCGTCGCTGGGTATTCACCTGCCTAATTCGTCCCGCCGTTCGCCGTCTGCCTCAAAACCGCCACACGCGACTGACGACCAGTTGCATCCCTCCAAAAAGGTAAAGAGATCGCACGACTCGAGTTCTCTGTCGCCAGAGCCTTCTTCGGCCTCCAGCTCGACCTCGACCACGCTCAAGCACCAGTTGGCTGGTGCGCGCTCGTCCACTCGACGCGGTACCCTAGAGCAGACGCCACCCCCGTCGCCCCTCGACGGCAGCGTCGCGCCCAAGGTCGATACCGAGGGAATCAGTGATGATATCGTGGTCGCCGTCATTGAACAATTGGAGAAAACGGGCAACCGTCCGCACCTGGTCAAGGAGCTCGCTGCTGTTCTCGTCGCTTTAAACGACAATGTCGCAAAGTATGTTGGAATTTCCGAACCCCTGGTCTTTGATTGCCAATTGCTAATATTCACCGTCTATAGCTCCGCAAACCCTGCTGCTCTGTTGTCGTCGCGGCTAAGCACGTATATGAAGCGCCCGTGGACGGCCCTGGCGCCCTGCCCGATCGCTAAAGAACTCATTCCGATCCACCCTCGGAAGGTGTACTATTACCTGACGACACTACCTCGCCAGCCGCTTCCCGAGAACTCGGACGATATCGTCGTCCCCGGCCTCGAGGGGAAACAGACCACACCCAGCGTGACCAGTGCGGATCTGGACGAGGAAGACGCGTTGGCCCGGGAGCGATCGCGCATGAGCCCCAGCCCTGAGGTGGACCTGTCTTCCCCAGACTTTGAAACAGAGAACATCAATTTGGACGGTCGCGCCGATTCTGCCAGTTCCTCAAGACATAGCCCCGAATTTCCCGATCATTCTCACCAAGCGCGCTTGTTGCACTCGAACCGTGCCGCTTCGCCGCCGCTGGAGGGTGACGAGAAAGAGTTCACGTTGACTGCTAGCGCTGTTCGCGAACGGGCCTCGGAACAAAGAGCTGGCCGGAACGAGACTTCCAAGGGCGGGTTCTCTGCATTGACCGAGGGCCTGAACGGGATGGACGATGAAAGCATGAGCATCGTGGGGACTCCCATAGACGACGGTCCGCTCTCCTCCATCAGCGGGGACCGGATGTCGGACAGCCCTGAGGCCGACTATTTCTCCCACGGAGGCATCCAGGAACAACATTCGCTCCGGGAACAATTACAGCAGCAGGACTCCGACGAGGCCGCCGTGGTTGCCCTCTTCGGAACGTCCCCGTCCCCTTCGCTTACATCCGTCGCCTCATCCATCTCGTCTGGCACGAGTGTGGTATCCGACGATGGATTGGATTCCGAGGTGCGCGCCGGTGGTGTCGGCAACGCCCCTCAAATCAGCCTTCCCGAGGACCTCGACGTGGCACCTGTCTCTACGCTAAAGCGATCCATCGACATGCTGAATAGCGAACTGCCCGACCTCGACATGAAGATGTCGGATCTGGCTGAGCAGGACAGCAAGGTGTCACTTGGAGCCCGGGACATGATGAAAGCAGACGTCGAGATGACCTTCGACGATTCCTGGAAGGAACTTCAGAGTCCCGAGACGGTCGGAGTTCATGAGCTGGACGAAATGTTTGGCGAAATTTGAGCGCTACTCGGTCGACTTGAAAATCTCGTTTCGAGAACTTCTATCCGTGGTCTCGGCATACCGGTCGCAAGTCTTGGCTGCTTGGAGTTCTGAACTCTCTCCACTCATCCTCTACGTTTCTCCCTGAATGCTGCGTGCTCTAAACGTGGCTTGTACTCTTGTGTCTCTCTACCTCCTTCTCACATCTTAGTCTTTAATCATGTACAGTGCGATCTATCTAATGGCTGCTTTGGGTATATTTTCCTCGCTCCGTTCGGTTGCGAGACCAAGCTGAGTTCAACCATGTATATATACTTTTTTTTTTGTTCATTTCTTGCTCACGTTGAAATATCCCCTGGATGGCTCGGATATCACCTGTTTTGCTTTTAATTTTTTTTTTTGTTATGTTTTCCTATGTTTCAAAATATCCTCTCAATGTCTTTTCCAGGCAGAGTCTGGCAGGCGGGACAAAAAAAAAACCAGGAAAATTGGAAGTCGAGTGGGCTCGACAGAAGGGAAAGGAAAAACCCCGAGGAGGAAAAAGAAGATTGATTTGATGTCTTGACGCCTGTGTATGTATGTTTAGCGCATGAGGCTCTGATTATTTGAACCTATTATTATGTACTGTTCATTGTTCCATGACATCATTTACCGGACCACTTGACGTCGAGATGTAAGTAGACCGACGCGTGGCAAGGGATGATTCAGTGCGTTTAAGGCTGAACCAGGGACCGGCCCCCGTCCCAGGAAGAGGCTACAAAGTCAGAGAGAAAAGACTGGAAGCGAAATCGATCTCCAGTTGGAACCGTTTCGCTGCCTGCAAGTGCCGACTTCCTGCCCTGATTGGCCCTCCGGCGCTTCCGCCCGCTTTTCTTCTCTTCTCCCTGCTTCGGCCCTTCTTCTCTTCCTTCGCTTCTCGGTCCTTCCAAGCATCCCCGACATTCATGTTGCGCCTTATTTATCCTCCGTATCTGCGAGTCTGAATGGCAGCCCCTCGCGCATGATGACGATTCATTCCCTGAACGAATATGAAATGAAAGGAAAACCCCGTTGATTATCGCATCCAGCCAACTGATTTCGCATTCCGTCAACGGAGATTTCCCCAGGAAAGATCGGTGGTCGCATGAGGACAGACATAATTCCCGGAGACCTCGAGGATTTCGGCAATAGAACTCGGTCTTGAAAACCAACTTCCGTGCGAACATTGATATTCGATAGCATTCCGCTGTTTCCGACTGATATCAAAACCTCCGCGATACCCCACTACATCTACCCCCTCCCCCCCCTTTTGTGGCGACCCTCCCGAATCACCCCCAAATAAACATGGAGGTACCTTCGAACCTCCCCCAGCCGGTGGACGGCCATGTTCAAGGCGAGATGGCCATCCGTCCTCGTGCAGACGACAGCAATGAAGTTGTGTCGACGTCGAATCTCCCGTCCCTTCCGGGCACCTCGTCGCAGGCCCCGCAGAAGCTGCAACTGGCTTCCCGTAGCAGCCATATGGGTAGAAAACAACTCATCTCTAACGCCAAAGTCGCCATTCCTCGACAGCGAACCTCGTCAACCAATCCTCGACATCCTCGTCGTGTGCCTTTGGCGTGTGAGACATGTAGGCAGCGGAAGACAAAGTGCAGTGGCGACACCCCAGTTTGCCGGCAGTGCAGGGAGTTGAGGGTCGAATGCAAATACCCGGTATCCTGGAGGGAACGTACGAAAGGGTTAGTGCTATCGCTTTGCTCAATATTTTTCAAACTGAGCGCTGGCTGACGGACCGCACAGGCAATTGGATAAGCTTGAGATAAAAACGCAGGAATATGAGAATTTACTGAAAGAGATTGGGAATATTGTCGATGGCCGGACCGCGGAGCGAATCCGTAACACACTGGATAAGGTGGGTATCTCTGCTTTGCCTTAATGACCTCAGTGCATCCGGGTCAATGATTCCTCGCCGAGTCGCTGGCTGACATGTTTGTAGTGGTCGGCGAGAGGCGATAGTACATCCAGCTCTCAAAGCAATTCGCTCACCCCCCAGGATGAAGACCAAGAGCTAGACGATGTGAGCAGCGTGTCATCGATTGGGTCGTTGGAGGCAATCGACCGTGTGGAGGAAGACCTAAATCGAACGCCTAGTTCTAGGGCAACCGGCTATATGGGGAAGAATTCCGAGATCACCTGGATGCAGCGACTACGGAAGGAGGCCGAGCAGCGATGCCGCCGGCAACCAGGAGTGTTTGAAGCTGAGCATGACGGCGAATTCGCCTTGCACGCGATGAACTATCACCTAGACGATATGGACGTCTCTATCCCAGGTCCCGTGCAGGCTTACTGGATGCCGCCACGGCCGTTGGCCGACAAACTATTTGAGGACTACCTGGACACGATCCATCCGTTCTTTCCTATCATCAGCCGTTCGCTCTTCCGCACCCAATACAACATCTTTTATGATAGTGCCGCCCGACCTGGAGACAAATGGCTGGCTATTCTGAACATGATCTTTGCCATTGCTTCAAAACACGCCCATCTTACGCAGGCTCCGTGGCGTGGCCAAGAAAAGGACCATCTGGTGTATTTGACTCGGGCTCGCATTCTAAGTATGGATGGGAATACTCTCTTTAGTCACCCTGATCTACAACAAGTTCAGGTCGAAGGCCTGGTCGCTTTCTACCTGCTGTCAACAGATCAAATCAATAGGTAAGCTCCCCCCTGTTTAATCCTCTTCAAGTTCACACCGTTCCATTTGGTTACCTCCCTTCTGCCCTCCCCCATCCTGTATTAAATTTCCCAGTTACTCCCAGTTACTCCCAGTTAACGATTGCACAGAGCTTGGAGAATTGCAGCGTTGGCCGTTCGTTCGTCCATATCTCTTGGTCTTAACATGAAGAATACGAGCCAAGGCACGGCGGCCATATCCAAAGAGGCGCGCTACAAGGTTTGGTGGTGTCTCTACACCTTTGAACACATGCTTGGAATTATGACCGGCCGGGCCTCGTGCATTTCTGATGGGATTTGTACAACGCCCCTACCCCTTCCGTTCGAGGAGAATGAATTACGGGACCCGTCGGCGGCAAAACTTCTCGGTGATCTTACCTTGCGACAGGAATATGTGGATGCGGCTCTGGCAAGCTCCTGTGTACGACAAGTGCCGCTCAACCCGCTTGGAGGAAGAGACGCTCGACACACCGACAAGATTAGGGATTCCACTTGGCTCAGAAGCCAGCCACCTAGTAGGGCCCTGATATTTCTCTATTACGTTGACCTCGCGGTCATTGTTCAAGAAATCGTCAACAGGGTCTACTCCCTGGATTCCACCATGGTGCCCTGGAGCCACATCGAGAACCGCATGGGAGAGCTTCGATCCCGGGTCGACCTTTGGCAATCGAATTTGCCCGAAGCGTTCGATTTCACGCGTTTCGCGCAGAAGGACGAGGAGGATCTAGATGTACTCCGTGGGAAACTCTTTTTAGCGTTCCATTTCTACAGTGCACGGATCACTCTAGGCCGTCCGTGTCTGTGCCGCCGCGATGCACGGCAGCAGGCACCCCACGAAAAGTCGACTTTCAGTCACGATATGGCGATTGTCACCTTAGAGTCAGCTCATATGATGCTTGGTTTGATCCCGGATACACCCGACGCTCTTCGACTCTACAAGATATGTCCCTGGTGGTGCATTTTGCACTATCTCATGCAGGCAGTAACGGTCCTTCTTCTCGAGCTTTCCTTTGGCTGCATTCATGTGCCGGGAGATGAGCAGAGAATATTGCTCGCATCAAAGAAGGGTGTCAGATGGCTTTTCGCCATGGCGCAGTTCAGCCTGCCCTCGCGACGTGCGTGGGAACTCTGCAACGGCAACCTACGACGGATCGCCATAGGCATGAATTACGATTTGACGGATATGCCTTCGTCCGACGACGAACAAGAATCCTACCGGGAGTCCGCTAATTACGAGAAAGCCGACATGAGCCAGGCTACCATTCCGCCCCCGCAGAATGTAAATGCTTCTGCCTCGGGCGAACAGCCAATGGGTTCCGTGCCATTCCAAGCACCAGTGGGATACCCTCAGAATCAACCCCCTTCGACCGTGGATCCAAGAGTTGCCATGCCGCCCTCGAGCGCGTACTTGTCCTCCGGGTCGGACATCTACTTCCCGTACGACCCCATCAGCGGCGAATTCATCCGGTCATTCTTCCCTGCCTCGAATGACGATGAGTCGTGGCACCAGTAAGCTTCTCATTTATCCCCATTCACATTCACATCTCATACTTGTTGTTCCTTCCCCCATATTACATTCTATCCTATCTGTATCGTGTTTGCCTCTGTTTTATTGCCTTTTGATTCCGCGATGTGTTTTCCATGCCTTATACCTTCGGGCAAAGTTCGATACATTCACCCTTTCTATTACCTTTTTTTTCTTCCCACCCTATTTCTATTATTATGTGTTTTCATCTATTTTGACTATGATTTCTTTCACCCTTTATTACCTTTCAAGGCGTCCTTTTTCCTTTTCCAAGATCTTTACACAGGCGGATGGGTCTTTTGGCTGGACTCTGTTATGTTAGGTTTACCGGACTTCTACTACTGTGGGTACTGGGTACTGGGTATAAACAAAGGATACAGATGGTGGAGAAACCGGAGTTTTTTTTTTTTTAGAAAAAGTTTCGGTTGGTGCATTTGTGTTTGGTGGGTTCTTTTTTGCTTTTTGTTTTCTTTCCAAACTACTTGGGTGGTTTCCCTTGATATCAAATATAGATGTGTATTTTGGCTGGGTGGGTGGGTGGATCAGGTGTGATTTTGCTGCATGAATTTGATATGTTTCTCTATCCATTCTCAGTGAGTCTTATCTTTTGTAATTGCAAATGTAGAAATTCCAGGTATCATCTCCCAACTAGACCAAATAGCTCCGCTGGCTGATGGCCAGTCCTTGCAGTACCTGATATGTCAACAGTAAATGTTAATATGAAAATGAGTATATTATCTGTCTATTTATATTACAGGTAGGTAGATGGTGCTAAGGTCACGACTTTCTGATAGAACGCCGGAGGTATTATATACAGCATTCGGTTATGGTGAGAGATAGGTATCTAAAAGTGAACAAAGAGTATATAGGGAGTTGGTGAGGTGATGAAATAAAAAATAACCGGAAAGATGACCATCCGTTCTTCATTGCGAAATAGCCAGTGAACTCCTTCAATGCAAATAGGATAGAAAGGTAGATCTCTTGAGAGTTGGAGGTGATGAATCAGTGCGCGATGACCGATTAAACCATTCCAAGTCAGATAAAAATGCCCCGTAAAAGGTCCCCATGAGATAATGCACATATATATGCAAGGCACAGAAGGCCTTTGAAAGAAGCGATAGAAAGAATGGGCTTACGTAGTAGTAACATCCGGTCTCTCCACTTGCTTGAGCTGTCTGCGCTTTGCGCGCTGGTTGCGCTTTTTGCGTTGCTTGCGCTCTGCGCTTTGTTTGCGCTTTTTGCGCTGCTCGGGCTGCTCGGGCTCTTTGCTCTGTTGTCCAGGCTGGTCTAACAGATCTAACTGGTCTAACTGGTCCAACGGTTCAAACTGGTCAAACACGTCTAACTGATCAAACGGGTCAACCAGTTCAGACTGTTCAAACCGTTCGCGTAGTTTGCGCTGTTTGCGCAGTTCTTTGCTTCTCTGGTGCACCAGGCCGCCGACCTCACGGTTGATTGCGCGGCGGCGTAGACCCAAGGATTTGAATTGCTGGGCGCAAAATTCGAGAATAGGGGTCGCGGGGTTTGCTTTCGAGGGCGTAGATACAGCCTGCGAAGATGATGAGGAGGCATTGTTCTGTTCCCACTCGATGACACGGGTAGATTCAAAGTCGTTGTGTTCCTTGGCGGCAGCCTGGGCGATGACTCTCACTGTGTTCGGGTTCGGGATGGTCGCCTTCTGTTGGGTTTTTTGTACAGAGGCCGAGTCGAAGTGTGGGACATTGGCGAAGTTGCGTTCTTGGCGCGAGTGGAAGCGGAAGATGCCGCCTTCGTGGAGACGGCGGTTGGTGGGTGATCGGATGTCGAGGCACCACTGCTGCCACATGCGTTGGCCAGCTGCGCTGCCCTGGGTATCAACAAGAGCGGAGAGGAGGGGAAGGAAGGCAGCGGAGGGGATGTAAGGGATTTTGGAGCGTGCAGTCGGTGTGTATTGAAGGGTGGCATCGGCGGCGACGTCGTGGAGAGCGCCGGGAATGGAGAGGAAGACTCGATGGAGCATAAAGAGAAACTTGCGCTGATTCCTGGGTCTGACTTCACGGGACAATTCATTGAATTCTCCATTAAGGATCCGGAGGAGGATGGATTTTGCTTGAGCGAGATTCGTTTCATGACGTTCCTTTTCTGAGGGCTCGGATGATTGTTGCTGCTGAACAACATGATCTAACCTGATGATTTCAGCGGCGAGTGCAGTTACATTGCTGTGACCCCAAGACTTAAATCGGAAGTCACGGAGATACTCTAGCATGAAGACAACAGAGTCCCAGTGGCCCATCGCCATCCGGAAATTCAGTAGAGCTCGCACTGTGTTTGTGGACAGGGGCTGCGAGAGGGACTGCACCACGAGGTCGCACAATGGGGTGTTTTTGGTGGCAGTGGCGAACCGAATGATGGAGGGTGCCAGAGCTTGGTTGCCAAATAACTTCTGAGGAATTGGAGGGCCATCGAGATCATCCGACAAGAGGAGCCATTCCCCAAAGCTAAATGCACGCGAGGTCGTAACCACATCAAGAAGCTGCGCCAGAGTGAGGACCGAGAGTTGTGGCATTGACGTGTCAAGTGGTAGAAGGGAAACAAGCTCGCTGAAGTTTAGGGCAGGGACATTCTCGGAATCTGGTGACTTGTCCTGCGAGAAGAACTTGTCGATGCGGTACATCTTGCTGGCATCGATCACTCTCTGGAGCCATTCGATCGCATTAATGGCGTCTCCACATAGTCCCCGTGAAGAATAAGACCGGACGTTGTACTCGATGAGGCCGGCCATAGCCCAGCTCTCGTCGTAAATTTGTGATGGCTCTAGCAACTCCAATTCCTCCTCGTCAACGGTCTCAAGGTCGAGATTCCATGGCGGTACCACATGGGGGGTGATACGGAGAAGGTTTTCAAAAGCACCCGGGTCAACCTCCTGGTTGAAGCCTCCGGATTCAATAACACGAACAACAAACCGGTTGGATTCCATGTTGGTAGGCAGGGGATCTCCGGCCGTCGCTGCTGAGGCCATCGTCATATTGAGGGAAGAGGCCTGGTCTATAAGCATCCTTGTCGGGATGCCTCGGAAGCCTAGACCGCGATAGACTTGATTGGGCACATTATCAAGCAATGCCGTGGCTACCTCGAGGCTGACCGTTCGCTTGCCCAGGCCGTTGAAAGGCGGAGGAACAACACGCTTCCGTAGCGATGGTGCGCGCTCCTCAACAGGGGAATGGCGCCAGGACTCTTCCTGGTCAATAGAAGTCTTCCATACCGATTGCGGACGCTGGAGAAGGGGTCTCCAGCTTTCAAACTTCCACGCTAGGTCCCCTGTGCGTTGTTTCATTTGGTTGACGAGCCACACTCCTTCTTTGATATGTCCATGTTCGACGCAACACCACAGGATAAATTCCAACCAGATCTCAGGTCCAAGTTCGCGAATACCCATCTTGAAGGGAAGGTACGGAGAATCCTCACCAGCAGCGGCAGCCCGAGCTGCCACCTCTGCCTCGTGCATCAGCCAAGCCGCATCCGACAGAACGTTCATGATGTGGGTGGAGAGGAGGTGCATCCCGGGCGGCCGAAAGACAGTCTGGTGAAAAGTGGGAGGAACATGTTTGTACACTCGATCAGCGACGGCTCCAGAATGGTGCAGACGTGCAAGTGTTTGGAACACGCAAGACATCGCCGATTTCGACTCATTTGGCGAAGCGTCGGCTGAATTCAGTACAAGAGACCCCAAGCTTTGCCACACTTCCGCCATTATCCGGTTCGAATGATCGTCTGCGTATGGTCTTTCGGTCAAAAAGTCCAAGGTTGTCCATTCGGAGACTTGCGAGGGCTCAGATAACGAGTCGATCTGCGGAGCCGAGTCTGCACTTTGATCAGTAAGCTGATCCAGTGATAAACCAGTACCACGGCTCCAGCTGTAATCAGAGAGACCTCGATGGGGAACCGCAACCGAATTGAGTGTATCCGCAGCATCGAGCAGTCGACCCAATAAGTGATGCACCGCAGGCCATTTATTCAGCCGGTATCCCAAATGAGCCAAGAGGTCTAGGTCTGCTAGATCCCTTGCGTTGTACAACAAGATATTCAGCTCGATGGTTTGCGCAAACGACTCGGGGGTCGAGGCAGTTGCTGTGGCCGTGGGTGTATTATAGGTGTCGGCGTCTTGCGAGGATTTCCGTAACGAGGGCGGTATATATTGCTCCAGCAACGTCATCCAGGCCTCCAGGTCACCTCGCTGCTGCCAGGGAACGGGGCATTTTCTCTTATCCGACGAGGAATATAATTCGAGTAACCGGCGATCAAACGGAGGTGGCGGAGAGCCGACGGAATACTGGCGACCCCATTGTCGACTTCCCAGAGAGGGTCTCCAGATCCGGAGCCCCGAGTGCAGCGAAGCACCGAATACGCGACGCGAGAGAGACAAGACCGAGGGGCGTAAGAGACGAGCTGGATACAGGCACCTTTTCATGACACGACGGTGGATCTAGCGGGAGCGACCTGTAGGCGGAGGAAATCCAAATCTCGATGTGACCGGCGGAAGAATGGTCTGAGGCGCATATCTAATTCCTCGATCGATAACGCATTTCTCGGGGAAGCAGTGAAATGAAAGTCGAGAGCCGTAGAAGGCCAGCGCGAACAGTGGAGAGGTCAGAAAGTCTGCAGGTGCACTTGTTATTTTTTTTCTCTCTTCGCCGCTTTCCTCTTTCGCATCGCCGCGCGGGATGAGTCAGCCGACCCGATTCCTGCCAATCAGCGGGCGCGGGTTTCCACGCCGGAACGGGAGGTCACGTGACCCATCTTATCTACTTCTACGGAGTACTCAGTGTACATCTCTCGAGTCAAGTTTAACCCCTTATCATTGAGCTGCTAGCATACATACATGGTGACTCGGTCACCTCAAATGAACGACTGATCCAGCAGCTATCTAGTACCCATGTCTAACCACCAGGGCCATCCTGAAAAATGGCGAATATCACAACCTCATTTTACGCACGGAGCTGACGAGCATGAACGCGCTTGATCGGGAAGTTAGGGCTTCCATGCGGAGGACCACCGGAAGGAGGAGTGGGAGCTGGCCAGGGAATGGAGCTCGAGCTGGGAGGGTAGCTGCCCGTAGGACGGGGCACACCGGGGGGCCACGGGGTCGATGAAGGAGGCCCCGTAGGAGATGGAATCGGGGTGCTCGACTCCTGGAGGATATGATGAGCCGGAGATGCTGATTCGAGGATTAGGTGCTACTAACCACAGGCAGGATATGGAATACACCATTGTTCTGAGCCACAGCTGGGGCAACGAGGAGAGCCGCTGCCGCTCCGAGGATGGTAAACACCTTCATTATGGTGGGTGTGGGCTGGGACTCGGAAAAAAAAAAGATGGACTTGACGTCGCGAATGAAAGAAAGAACTGTGCACAGCACCCTTGAGGAAGACAGATTAAGATACAGAGGTAGAGATAGATTCAGAATCAGAATGTGTCATGGAGAAGGTGTTTATATAGCCATGCGAGACAACCTGTGTTACATTGACCGCACGTCCTTCGCCCCTCCTCTTGCGTGAGTCCGACATGCGTTGGTTCGAGAGGACGATCTGGATCAACAGGACGACGTCTCCATTAGGCAACCAGTTGCAAAACATTCCTATCTGTGTGTGATGGACGGATCAGTTTTTCACGCCTCCCAATCGGGACTGACCTGAAGCGCTCCGGTCCCAAATGGGCGAAGATTGGTGAAAGGAAAATAAAGAAAAGCATAAAAATTATCGAAAACCAGGTAAGACTTCCAGACCTTGATGATGAGTCGGGCATGGCCGATCCCTGGCGTTTGATAGTGCAACATCGGCAATCAATAATAGGTGGATGGAGGGTGCCTTCAAACCCCAGCCGCCGGGCCAGAATAAGCCATGATAGACTGTCGATCGGGGCGACCAGTCAATGTAGAACTGTCAACAGAGAGACGTCCGACGAGCCAAGGGCGGCAGGTGGATGAAGATCCCCGTCGGACAGCTTCAATCGACCTGGGCCGCAGGAACATGTGAGAGAGCCTTGGATGCGGCCGGGTAAACCCATCTTTGTTGCGACTGGTATCATCCCGTGTGCGTTGCCGATCAGGATGGTCGGCGTCAACTCATGAGAGATGGAAAAAGGTCGACAGGAACTTGGGCCGTCGGACGGAAAGCAGGGACACCCGAGATAACGGCGACGATCAGCCTCCCCGATCATTCTTACTCCAATCAGCGGCGGGTAACCTGTCACATTCTCATCACGGCGCGCCTCGGTGGGCCAATCTGGACTGGAGGCTTGGATCTAGTGTCAATAGCTGAAACAGCGCCTGGAGAGCCAGAACGGGCCATGCTCCTGACTGTCAGCGACTCTCCAATGCTTTTGGTACATGATGGTGGACGAATATCCAAAAGGGGATGGAGAGACCAAGAGGCAAAGCCAAAAAAAAAAAAAAAAAAAAAAAAAAACTAATTATTGAGCCCGGGGATTCTATATACAAGACAGTCAGACACTAGCCACCAATAAACAATCGAGGTCATAAACAAAGAAGCCCAAAAGGTATCAAGAACAGGCATAATAATCACGGCAAACCCGGACCAGAAAAGTAAAAAGGCAAAACAGCTGTATCGCTACACGTATCCCCAACCAAGCCAAACAAAAGGAAGAAAAGAGAAAATCAATCAAAACCCAACAGAATAGGAATTTGGCCTGAACTCCCCACGGTGATCGTCAATCATGATACGAGTATGTCGAGCCCACCATGTAGCCTCACTGCTCCCCGATGAACTGATCATCGTCCTCCATCGGCATGTCGCCGCCAAGCTCCTGCTCGACTTCGTCCACGACGAAACTTTCGTAATCCTCGAGACCTTTTTGAACATGAACCTTGAATCGGATCACGTCGTTCAGCATGCTTTCTACGTTCGTATGCAGCTCCTCCCGTAATGCGTTGGCTCGTAGAGTGAGCTGTTCATATTCGATGTTGGTGTTCATCTCGCGCTGCTCCATCAATTGAACGCTCTCGCTTAGCGTTGCCCGCATTTTGGCCAATTCCTTCTCCATTTTCTCGATCTGGGCGTCCGAGGCCAATTTCTGCGTGGTGGTGATTTCCTTGGTGCGCTCAAATTCCTCTTCGGCTGCGCGTCGCTTATGCTCCAAGGCCTCGACCTCGCTTCGCTTTTCATCCATGGCCTCCTTGATGTTGTCCAGGAGGTTGCGTCGGTCCAGATCGGCGTCGATGGCGTTCTTGCGCCGCTCGTTGATCTCCTTTCTGAGCGCCTGGAGGCTGCTGCGGACCGAGCCCCGTAGGTCGAGGTTGAGGAGGTGTGCCGGGTGATAGCCAGTGAATGGTTCTGCAAGGAGTCTGTCTCCCTCGGGCGAAATCCGGTTGGGCGCCCCGCCGATCTGCGAGGTAGAGAAGTTACTTTCGTTGACGTTGAGACTAAGTTCGTAGTCCTGTCCTTTGGCATTGACCGCGGATATGGGAATGAGACTGGTCTGGTAGCCCAGCGTGTTGTAAGCCTTGACAATCTCCTCTAGGTCCTCGAGCTTCTTGCTCGCATCCCCCTCCTTCGCCATGACGCGTGCGTGAGTTTCCTCAAGACGGCTGACCGTGTCGTCAAGGCTCTTTTGCAGTCGCTCGCGCTCAGTATTCATACGATCAATGTCCTGGATGGTGATTCCCTGTCTGTCGACACTCGCTTGGAGGCCTGAACGTTCCTCCTCGGCCGCAAGTAGTTCCGTCTCGGTCTTCTTGAGCTCGTCATCCAGGAATTTGATGCGAGTCTCATACTTCTCAATCTTGCCCTGAACGTTCTGGTTGTAATCCTCAAACTTTCGCTTGTCATCCTCCAATATTCGAAAATGTTTGTCGAGTTTAGCCATATCAGGCGCGTTCTTTTCCATCTCCTCAATCTGATCACGCAGGGACCGATTCTCGGCCTCGAGGACCTGCATCTCCTGCACGTATTTCTCATTGCCCCTTTCAAACTCCTGCGCCATAATCTCGACGTGGGGTTCAAGTCGTTTTTCGGCTGTCTCGTCGTCTTCGTCCTCCCCACCTTGCAACCAATCAGTGTAAGCGCCCGTGAGAAAACGGAAGATGATACGGTCCCCAGAGACATCCACTCCCATCTCTGCACATGCCTCATCGTATTCCCCGGAATCAAACCTCTGCATCATCTGTGCCACCTGCATCAACCAATGCAGCATACCGAGGAAGGTAGGCCAATTCTGACCTCCCACGGCCGCAATCTGGGACTTCGTGATGCCTTTTTCGTAGGGATAGCGAAGCTGTTTGAGGATAGGCGGGACCTCAGAATCCATACTTTTCTGGAACCGGTACCCGGGATCGATGCGATGATAAAGCCATTGGAAGATATAGTTGAAATCCTTCTGCGTGGGGGACCGGAGGGTGTTTTGGCCTAGGGAATGCTTCATTTCCAGCTCAAAGTTGTTATGGGTCAAATATTCCAGCAGCTCCTGTCCGATTCGCGCTTGGAACGATCTGTCCCTGAGAGGTCGCGGATCTCTGGGCACACCGGCAGCAGAGGGGACTTGGGTGAAAAAGGACTGGGAGCCCATTGCGCCTCCGACAGACGGACGCGAGAAGACGCTGCTCCTTCGTTGCAGGCTTTGCGATGATGGATTGGATGACATGGGGGCAGGGGCGTAGCTTTGACGGCCGGCGCTGGCTCCTTGGAAGATATTGCTGGAGACGGAGCGCCTGACGGACGAGAGACCGGCATCTGCGCCAAATCCTCCGGACGAAGAGCGCTTGAAATTAGGTTGCTGCGGGCGAGTAGCAGAGTTCATCAGCGACATGCGCGTGTGCTGCCCAGTGTACGGAGGATTTAAGGCGCCGATAGAACTGGTGCGTTTCATGGCCGACGACGGTTGAGGAAGAGCGGAGTAATTCTGGACACTTCCCAGAGTCTGTGTCATTGACTATGTTAGTTGAGATTACCCAATTTTCATTCCTGACCGCGCAATGAAAGCGCCAAAGAGTCTATTGGCCGTTGCTTGAATGAGGGTTGAGAGGGGGGAGGGGGAGCTGCATACCTCTCGGGGGCGCCTAATACTGAATAAACCTGTGTCCTGAGACATGATGAACAGATAGCCGCCACTGCGGCTTAGAATGGATTCGTTGACTCAAGAGTTTTGCGAAGGTGTTAGCCAAGCGACAAGCAAGAATGTGTGAAGGACGAGACTGCAGCGAGCAGCGAGCAGAGAATGGCCGACGGAGAAAAAACGGCAGCACAACAAGACGGACGACGGATGTAAACAAGACATGCCACTTCGACCGGAAACAGCAGGCGGTGGGAGCTTCCGGAACAATACGGCGCCCGGTCGGGAATCACGAGACTCTGGGGAACCTCCGCCGTACGGTAAGGTATTGTTCGTAATTACGAGCAGCGACTTCCCGAGGTCCATCGCTCGCTGCCGATGAGCCTCTCCTCTCTCTATCTCCCCGACCTCCTTCTCCTCCTCCTCCTTCTTCTTCTCGACCCTTTTGGATTCCCCCCCCATCAAAGCACCCCCGAGTGTGAACTATCCGACACAGAGAGCCTTGTCCACCCTCCATCATGGCTCGTGAGGAGCTTATCTCCTCTGCTGTAAGTTGATCACTTATCTGGGGTTAGACTGTTTCCGGAATCGGAGCTGACCGAATGCCCTCCATCTCCAGGTTACTTGTGCGTGTTGATGACGCCCCTGACTCTACTAATGGTTGCTGGAACAATTCCGATTCTAAAGTCTTCGCAGTCCTGCAGGATCCGGCGGTAGCGTCGTCGCCGGTCGAGAAGAAAGTCGCATTCCTTCAGTCCAAGAACCTAACGAAAGAGGAGGTCGACATTGCCTTATCTCGCGCCGGTGAAGATCCTTCGGCAGTGGCAGCAATAACCGCGTCCTCCTCGTCAACTGGTTATCAATCTCCTCCATCTCAATCTGCCTATCGTCCGCCCCCTCCCCCTCCCCAAGGATATGGGTACCCCCCGTATGGTCAATGGCAACCACCTCCGGAGTGAGTAACCCTATCTTAACCATGCGACAGATAAGGGTTCTCGAGCTAACGCGGAACCGCAGGCCTCCCAAAAGGGACTGGCGAGACTGGTTTATCATGGCGACGGTGATGGGTGGTGTGGGTTACGGAATGTACACTGTTGCAAAGGTCAGTAGTCGCTTACGGTTGATCCGCTCGATGGTTGAAGCTAACTCGCACACAGCGCTACATCACACCGTTAATCGCACCGCCAACCCCGCCACAATTGGAGCAGGATAAAGAAAATATTGACGAACAGTTCTCTCGTGCATTCGCTTTGATTGAACAAGTCTCTACCGACACTGCAGCCCTGAAGTCGGCGGAGGAAACCCGTACGGAGCGCCTGGATACTGCATTGCGGGAGGTGGAGAACCTCGTGGCAGACCTGAAGACCTCCTCGCGCCGGAGGGATGACGAAACTCGTCGCATCAGTGATGAAGTCAAGTCCTTGAAGGATGCCATACCGAAGGCCATGGAAGGGGCCCGCGAAGGCAACGAGAACCGTCTGAAGGAACTCGGGACCGAGGTGAAGAGCTTGAAGGTCCTTTTGGGCAACCGACTTGGTGGTGCTGGATCTAGTTCCCCTGTCGCCGGAAAGTCTGTCGGCACATCCTTGCCTAGTGCTTCTCGACCCTCGGAGGAATCGACTCCCACAACCCCTGCCGCTGCAAACGGTGCTTCCGCTATTCCAGTTGCACAGGAATCTCAGTCCTCGACTGGGGCAGTTCCAGCAGACTCTACGCCAACCACTCCTTCCGCGGGTGGCAACCCTCTATCCCAGTTTAACCGATCGGCTTCTATCCCTGCCTGGCAGATGGCTGCCGCTAACCGCTCCAAAACTGCATCCCCCGCAACTCCTGCTACGCCTGCAACCAATGCAGGAGATTCTTCTAGCAGCGCGACCGGTGAGCAGCAGAGTGCTCCGGCTAGCTAAAGAGGTCACGAATCATCACCATAACTTCAATTTTCAACGCCCATTGCATGTAGAAACTTCCTTTATGTTGTCTTCTTCTGTCGCCTGTTCACTACCCTGTATTTATGACGATATCAACGGAGTCCGAGACAACGGTCTAATTAGGATAAGGAATACAAGAAAGGACTTTCTGAATACCGAACGGTCCTGTGTAGCTCACCCTTGGAACTCTTCCTAACTAGTGCGTATTACTCCGTAGAAAGCGATAGTCGGGAATCACATGAATCGAATCGAGGTACCGCCGAGAGAGAAAGGCTTGGCATTGCATCCTTCGGTACTTCCGCGACGTCATTTTTTCTCTTCCTTTCTCCGCCGTGTTTCCCTCCCCGATCAACACCGACCATAAACCATAACACAAAATACTAGCAACACCATCAACATGTCATCACCAGATAGCTCTTCCCACCAACATCCCCGCCATCACCCAAGATCGACGTCCCATTCCCGATTTCGTTCTCGCTCGCGCTCCCCCGTTCGATCAGACAACAAACACCACCGCTCCGATAGACATCGCAGACACCACCGTCACCACGGAGATAGCCACAGCCATAGCCATAGCCATTCTCATCGAGATCGCGACCACAGAAGCCATCGACACAGTCGTCACCATGGCCACGAGCACGGCCATCGCTCGCGACGCTCCGAGCGACCGTCTTCGTCATCGCATGCGCCTGCGCCTGTGATCCTTCCCATGCAGGCGCGCGAGCTCTCGAAGCGCGACTTACCCATCTACGAGCCGATGTTCGCTATGTATCTGGATATTCAGAAGGGGATTATACTAGAGGATCTAAGTGAGGAGGAGGTGAAGGGGCGGTGGAAGAGTTTTGTGGGGAAATGGTAAGAGGCCGGCTGGGTTTTCCCTTCTGTTTCCCCCCTTTTTTTTTATGAAAAGGGCTGTCTGGGTAGCGAGGGATTAGAGTTGGGTCAACATGGGTGGGAAAATTGAACTAATGGCTGGTGCTCTAGGAACCGTGGTCTTCTTGCAGAAGGCTGGTATGACCCGTCTACGTTAGAGAAGGCACGTCGCGAAGCCGAATCTCAACCCCCTTTGCCGTCTAAGCCCGGACAATTTCGTGGATCACCGGATTATGAAAACCCGCGCGATGAAGCTCCGGGCATCAACTCGAATGCCGATCTCAAGGATCCGAGAGAACAGGGAGACGCAGCGGAAGACGAAGATGAGGATGATGATTACGGACCCGGTCTTCCAACTAGATACGGAGTGACGTTGACGGGACAGCAGCATTCGGGACCGGCGATCCCGACAATGCAGGACTTGGATTTGCGGAATGGTATTTCTTCTTTACTCCTCATTTGGTCATTGATTATTTCAAGCCAGTTTGCTAATATGTCGCAATGTGCTAGAATTGGCAGTTGAAGATGCTCTTGCAGCCCGGCAAGATGCACAAAAGTATCGCCGTGCAGAAATGCAGTCGCATAAATCCGAAGTGCGACAGATGGAGGACGAGGTGGCTCCACGTGCAGAGCCGGGGACACACGAGCGGCGTATGGAGAAACGCAGAGAGACAGCGGCTGCTAATCGAGATTTTGCACAAAATCGGCGAGGGGGGTCGCCTATCGATGCTGCCCCCGAGGAAGAGCTGATGGGGTCCGGTGCTGATGATCTAGAAACGATGAAGAAAGCGCAGGAGAGGGATCAACGTAAAAAGAATGAGCGTGAAATTAGGAGGGAAGAGATATTGCGAGCGAGAGCAGCCGAGCGAGAGGAAAGATTACAACAATATCGACGCAAGGAAGATGAAACCATTGGGTGGCTCAAAACGCTGGCTAAGCAAAGGTTTGGATAAACGACTCGCACAATCCTCCTAGCAAATATTTCGACTGAAACCTAAACATTCCCTCTGCTTTCCCCCCTTCTGCGAGTACCCTTCTTTTCCTCCCGCAAACATGCCCCGACTACATCTGTAATGACATGGAATTCATTCAACGGGGAACCTGAAGTGCGATGCAGCGTGTAAGAGCTGAGAAGACAAACCTGTAGAGGGACTTAGGGGTGTTGCATTCTTCTGATCAATTTCGTCGCAGCACTGAGAGCCCCCCGGGCCATCAACGTTTGACTAGGCCAAGAATTGGTACTGACCAGGATCGAAATTCATATCAGTAGGTTCACTCTCAGTGAACTTTCTGCGCACAACCGGTCTGTACTTTGATCGCCTAGCCCTCTTTCGAGGCCTCTTCGGGTACGCCAAAACAACACCATTGTCTATCTGCTGCAGGACAGGGGCGGTCATATTTTCGCCTACTTCCGCGTCGGTTGTCTCGTAGTAGGTAACTTTGCCATCCACAGGAGAAACCGAAGTGTCCATTGCTGTCGGTGTGAGGATAGCCTGCTGCAGGTTCTCCTTGCAAACTTCACTGTGCTCCTGAAACTGCTCTGGGATTACTGCGTATTGATCCTCCAGAATAGGATATTGTGTGTCTCCGCTTGTTTCTGCAGAAGGTCGATGTGAAATCGGAATAAACTCCGGTGCATCGGGCTTCCAGATCGTCCTCTGTAACGGCGAGGAGTCTGTAAAGAGCCTTTCATGAGGTTCCATAGCAAGACGGGTGTCTTTCTGGTCTTGTCGATGCTGCATATCTTTCATCTCACCCGGTTCATTTGAGAACCACTTGTTCATAGTAAACATCGATGGATCGGTTGGAACGCTTGGGGTAGGAGTCATAGCCCTGACTTGTGATGACCAAAGTCGGGCGTAATATCCGTTTGCTGACAATAAAGAGGCATGGTCTCCTTGCTCGATTAGTCTACCATGATGAAGAGCCAAGATTCTGTCCGCCCCTCTTATTGCAGAGAGACGACTACTAACGCGAATGTTAGTTACTAAAAACAGGGCACGAAATTTCTTCATGACACTTACGAGACTTTGAAGGTGATCTTCACGGCGCAAAGCTTTTTGAGGCTTTGTAGAACAGCGGATTCAGCATGGCAGTCCAGACTGTTTGCTGCTTCGTCAAGAAATACAATCTTTGGGTTTTTGATTATCACTCGGGCGACTGCAAGACGTTGTTGCTCGCCGAAGGATAGTTTGACACCATGTCCCCCGAGCAATGTTTGATACCCCTCGGGGAGCGAGTTGAAGAGGACATGAAGTCCCACCTCTTTGCATGCTTCGTATACTTGCCCTTCGCTAGCGAGAGCGTTGGCATACCTTATGTTATTCATGACAGTGTCGTGGAGTATGATTGTTTCCTGAGATACGATACCAATACTATTGCGTAAGCTCTCCAACGTCACATCTCGAATGTTTTGTCCATCGATTGTGATGATACCCTGGTGTGGATCGTACATGCGTACAAGCAACTTAGATAGGGTTGATTTGCCGCTTCCTGATGGCCCAACAAGAGCTATCGTTTGGCCGACTCGCGCCTCAAAACTGACGTGACTCAGTACACGTTTTTCTCCATCGTAGGCGAAGCTGACATCTTGGAACTCAATATTCCCTCGATTTCCTATCAGTGGCTTCGCGTCCTTATGATCGCGTATGGCTGGCTCAACTTTCAACCGCGCCGCTAAATCACATGCGTTGAGAATACCTAGGGCTGAATCCCTGATGATGCTGGGGAGAAGTTGAAGATTGCTAGAAAGTCGGGCCCAGTAAAATACCAACGTCACGAGACTCCCAACAGGCTTGTTCTCCCAGGCTACCTGATATGCGGCAAGGAGAAATAGTCCAATAGAGCTGGCGTACAACAAGCACGACCGGGCAAAAGAATCTAGGCAAATGCCTAGAGAGAACGCAATCGACGAGTACATGAGATCTGCGAGGGCCGAGCGGTAGCGTAGCTTCTCGTGCTGGATGCGGTTGAAATATACTACAGTCGGCCAGTTGGAAGTCGCCTCGTACAGACATTTGTGTTCGGCTTCCATGTCACGTATCAGGTGTTCCTGCCTGCTCAAAAGTCTCGGTAGCATCTTGCCTGACACCCAAAAGACGGCAATGATAATTGTGCTGAAGTTCATCGCCATGTACATACCAAACATCCAATAGAGTACTGCAAAGGCTACCAGGACATCCAGGAGGGTTGGAATGACGTGAAAGATAAATGAACGAACAAAATGTCGAACACCTACGACCTGACTGACCGACTCCCAAAGGCTTGCTGCATTTGTTTTGTCATGGAAATCGCCTGATAATGACATGACCTTGTCAAAAGTAGTCGCTCCGATTTTGAAACAAAAGTGCTCCTCGAGAGGAGACCACATGCATCGATATAACTGAGGGATACCTCCACTAGATTCGAGGAGCCAGAGACCCGCGAATGCGACTATCTCTCTGTATGGTATTGTATCTGTATCAAGCCATAGAGATCAGCATGGATCAATTCGCATTCTCAGACTTCACCGGGGATATCATTCTCAGTTGCTTGGGGTGGGGAGTGGGGGGGGGGGGGAAGACTTACCAGGGTTCATCGAAAGAGAATCAATGATGAGCCCGAGTTTCAAGGGCACAAAGAAGATCAAAGCCCTCTCTATCACCATAAGAATGACAAGTATGCCACATAGCAATTGTAAAAGAGGCTTGTTTTGCGGCCAGAAAAAGGGTACGAGAAACTAACCCGACGTCAATGGTCAGCAGTGATGATCAACACACCGAGCAGTACAGGGCTTACTCCAGTTTTTCGCAAGTACGAGTCAGTTCCACTGTTAACATGATTCACATGCGGAGAATCAAAGGGCTGGTTCCAGGAAATTGCACCATATTGGGCGTTTCCATGTGCATTGGGGTTGCTGTTCCGGCGCGAGTAGTTGTCGCTGAGCAAGGGTGACGTTTCACGATGCAAGCGCCTAGAGGGTAGCAAAGACCCGACCAAAACAATAACGAGAAAAGAAGTTATTGTCAAGCGGACTCCACGGATAATCGTGGTGATGGTAGTGTATGGATCGTTTATCGATCCCCAAGGCGAAGTCCCCAGTGCGAGAAGGAAGACCTCCCCGGCGCAGTATATAATGGAACATCCGGCAAGCGAAAAGTATGATGAGACCCGAGGACCAGAGAGCTCAAGGAAGAGCGAGAACCAGATGAAACCAGAGTTTACATCATAGGCCTTCCATCATCGGTTTGTTAGCAAGTATCATTGAACCCAAACCAGGAGAGCCTCACGATGCTATCACGAGATATGGTTGCGGCCTTTGACAGGGATAAATGAAGAAGGAAAGCAGCACTCAAGACCTAATATCAGTCAATAGCCATTTCTTGAGACTCGTAGGTCATCGAAAGGAGGGGGTACATAGGTGATGCAAATGATGCACACGAAACACAGACTGATTCGGCGGCAGAGCCTGTCATCACCACGCTGGCGATGACCCAAGGCCAATGCAATACAAGCCGAGATAACGAAGTAAAAAGCAGCAGTCGGTGGCAAAAACCAGTGGACTGTCACGATGGCGTCTTGCCCCGGAATATTTGAGTTGAGCGTATTGGAGACGGCCATGTTGATGAGCATCAGTTCTTATCAACCTTGCTCGAATCGTGGCAGCTTGTTATCAAGTAGTAGCCTCAAAGTACCAATGTTTTCAATGAAGAGTATATATCGATCAAGGAAATCTAGATGATTGATAGTATGGCGGAGAAATACCAGGGAGGATGCTGGGCCCCGATTTTGTTGGGAGAGGAAGGAAGGAAAGAAGGAAGGAACGCCTGACCTCAGCAACGTAGGTAGGTATGTAGAACGAACAACTTTTGTACCTAGTCTAAGCCGAATATGACACCCTCTAATTTTAACTTTTATGCATCGATCCTAGGAAAAATAACGCCGGGTGCGTCTGAAGAATGAATTGACAAGTCAAAAAAGAAGAAGAAAAGCAAAGCAGACCTGCCTCTATAGAATAACTAGAACTTCCTTCCGAGATCAATGTTAGCAACCAGTTTCATATGTTCAGTGCCCTCAACAGCCAATTCGTCCACTCCAAAGAAGGGCTTGACGGCAACATCCACCGTCTCTTCGAAGAGACGGCCCACAACGGCCTCTTTCAGGTCTTCTCCCGTTTGAGCAAAGTCGGGGTAGGCGTTCACTTCAAGGAGCCATGCAGTTCCCTGTTTGTCCACCAGGAAGTCCAGGCCGTACAGTTCGAACGCGTTGGGAAGGGTCTGGAAATGAATCATCATTCCCCTGGCAGCAGCTTCGAAAACTTCACCCGTCACAGCACAGATTTGGTCAAAGACCTTTCCCTTCCAGTCGTCCCCGAGCCCCGGGACATAGTGATCCAACTGCCAGAATCGACGAACGCTCTCTTTGTTGGCACTACCGCCCTCCTGGAAACATGTATTCGTAAGATGTCGTGCAAGATCTGTCACCTCATCTTCATCCTCCCATGGGGGGCAGTATGGCTTTGCCGCGAATAGCGCGAGCATTTCATCGAAGACGTAGACCTTCAAAGCGCCCACAGCAAGGACATATGTGCGGATGTGAAACTTTCGCTGGGACGAAGAAGGGAGAAGCAAAGGCGGATCGATGTACGGCTGGGCGATGAAATGGCGCAACTGGGATGTGACCACTCCGTTACCATCCTCATCATCCTGCTCTTCTTCAGGCCGTTCTGACCCGCTCTCTGCATCTGATTCGTCTTCCCACTCTTCGAATATCTCTTGCAACTGCTCTTCGCTGTTGAAGAGGCGGATTCCTTGGCCACGGTCACTCATTCCAGGTTTCAGGATCCACCACTCTTTCTCGGATGCAGGTCTCTCTTCGTTCTTCGCCAAGCTGTCCCGCAGCTCGTACGCCTCCAGCAGCGCATCATCAAGAAATTCCGCGTAGTCCAACTCAAAATCAAATCCTAATTTGACATGCTTTCCTAAGATACTGCCTGGGTGCTTGGTGATCCAGTTGGTCACGGTGTTGGATAGATAATGCTTGCGGATTAACGCCTTGCGAATGATATAAGCATTGGCCAGGGACGAGGAGGAATTGAACATGACATGCTCAAAATCAAGGCGTTCGTATTCACGATACTGGAACACGGGCGCTGAAGTAGTTGGTAAATCTGACAACGAAGATATAGCTTTATAGCGGGTTTCACCGAGCCGACGTCGTAGTGCTTGCTCCATCAGATTTTGGACATATGGATCATCACTGTCCACAATAGAATGTAATGCAGGCTCATCATTATCGGGTCTACACGATTTAGGTCTATCAGAATTTCGGCCATCCAAAGAAAAATAAACCATAGACAACAAAACCGGAGAGAAGGCTGCAGATGAGGGGATGTGAAGCAACGCGCTGAATAAAATCGACTATAGGACGCATTCGAAATAGGAAAGGAGAGGAAAATCAGATCAGGACGCAATAAACATGTCACATATCGTCGTGTAGATTCGTTCGCCAAAAAGTTCCACTCACAGCTTGATCTCTCCTTGGAATCCGGGCGCGTGCATGAAGTTGACCTTCAGGGGGGTGACGCTAACTTGAATTAGTGGCATAAAACAATTGTTTATCCATGTCATCTGAACGAACCTTGTCATTCCCTCCTTGACCGTCCAGCCGTCATTACCTGGCTGGCTTTCTTCGACGCTCTTGTAGACATCGGAGAAGTTTGGTGCCCATTGGAAATGCTTGTGTTGGATCCGAGATCTCTGTGCAGGAGTACCCTCGACAAGTTGCGCATTAGACTTGCTTCCCTGGTTCCGCACCTCATGCTCGCGCAGATTGGGGTTTTTGTTGGACACGGCAGCATCCACCGCCTGGAAACAACTCCCCGATTTCCACCGATTGTCGAGCATCTCGGTATAGAAGATTTTGTTTTGACTGACTCCAGGCTCCAGTGGTACATTAACAGAGTAAAGGTCCACGCCATCAGCCCAGTTCTTAGCGAGGTATTCAATCAATCGAACCGAGTGGCCGGATGCTTCGGCAATCACAACCGGATCATGGTCTCGGGAGCTGAAAGCGTAAGATAGAGCCACCGCGCGTTTTCCGCAGGCAGCTGCTTCCATAGCACCACCGATTGTGCCACTCGACATGGCGAACAGTGAGGTTGTGTTCCGGCCGTAGTTCGGGCCTGAAACCACGAGATCCACCGGCCCCCGATCCTGGAAATAATGGTAAAGACCGATCTGGACGCAACTGGCCGGGGTTGAGTCTATCAGGATCCATTCATCACCGTCGTGGTCTTTCTCGTCCTCACTATAGCAACGAGGCAACGCATGTGTAGTTCCATCGTCTTGGTGCAGTGTGCCCGGTCGGAAGTAGGTAGGCTTCACGGAAGCACCGATCAAATGGGCCTTTCCGATCCAGGATCGCTGCTGATGTGGCAGAACCACGGAGACCACATGCCCGGCTGATTGTAACGTGTGAACGAGAGAATGGACGTAGGGAGACGACTGGTTCGACGGGGGGCCGTCGTCGTTTACCACCTACGTAAGGTGTTGTCAGTGAATGGACTCGCCCATGATAGCTGCGTATTGAATGGCAATCCGAATAGTACCTACAAGAATATGCATTGAGATGATTAGACAGAATCACTGCCAAGGAAAGAATGAGGAGGGAAAGACAAGTCGGGGAGGAGGGGGAGGAAGAGGAAAAGAAATCTGAAGTTTCCCCCGCCTTTTTCCCCTCCGGCGGATCCACTCGCTGTTATCGATAATCTCTCCGATGCTTCCTGCGCTCTACGCTTTCTACATAATGGTTCATCCCATACCTGCGATCCCCTTCCGTTGCAGCAGGACTCGTATGCGCTTCCTCAGAGCAACGATCAGAATCAATTCGTTGATTTGGGTGTATCCCTAATCATTACATTGATCATCACCAGTGATGCCACGCGAACTACTAGTGGGAATCGTCATCCCCGTACAAATGGCGTCTTCGTCGTTGGACCCCCTGCGCCCTAGAACTCTCTAACCCGGTCCCGGCCCCGGACGCTCGGTCCTCTGGTGGTTCGTCGCTTTCATCATCGGCCTGATACTCCTTCTCTTTCTTGACACTTCGCTCTGGTTGTTCGTTGGAAGTGTCCAGAGAACTCTCGAACGGCGACGTTGACTCCTCAAGAGGCTCCTGCTTGATCCGCGTGTCATCGCGATCCTCCTTCTTGAGTGTCACCGTCTTGTCTTCACCAGTGTTGAAAATGGCAGCCAGTGTAAGCCACACGATTGTTGCAGAGATCATGGAGATGCTCCAAAACATAAAGGTAAAAACGAAGAACGATGTGATTCTCCAATTGTACATCAGCCACCTATCTTTCAGTCAGTAGCGTCAATCGACATTGGGCACGGTGGAGAAATACCTCATTCCAGTAAACCTAGCCCTAAATGCCACTTTTGCCTTGTACACCTGCATTTGCTTTTGACTGTGGATTTCCAAACGAACACTGTCCGGAATATTACGCCGTCCCCGAGCGAACTGCACCCGTTCCATCATAGGTACCTGCAGCTTTTCGGATTCCCGTTGCCAACCCAGCACATAGAAGGGCATGAACGACAGCTTGCTGGCAGTGTCTATCAGAGGTGATGAATACGTCAAGATGGCAGGACGACGGGATCGCAAAAGAGGGTCAGTGGACGCGTTCGCACTGTCCAGGATGGGCGACGAGGGATTCGGGATTAGGGTCAAGTCGAGCATAAAGTTTCCGGTACCAAGATTGGAAGGGGTACGCGGCAATTCAAGCTCAACGCTGACGTCGTACGGTTGAAGGGAAATGAGCCCGGGACCGAGAGAAGTTGTACCCCAAGGATGTCCATCGCTGCCAAGTTATATTAGTCCGGTGCAGCACAGTCATGCGATAAGGACGCGAAAATGTGCGGCTTCATAACTTACCCAAATTGCAAATGTACCACGCGTTCCAAGCCGACCTGCGGAATGATTTTATAGTAGAATATGCCGTACGCAAATATTGAAACGAGGATCATGCAAATAGCGGAAAGAAACAGGAGCAGCGTCCCCAGGTATGCCTTTTGCGCCCGCTTCGAAATCAAGGGCCGAACAATTGCGGCCGACGTGCCCTATGCGTGTTTGGGTTTTGCGCCGATCAGCATGTTGCTTTCGAACAATGAGGTTGTAGGGTTCTCACAAGTGCCTTGGATAAGAGGGTAGTTTCTTCATTGGTTTCGCCATCCGGTTCTCCCGGTTTCGTATCCATGGCGAGGCCAGTCGAGGTTGATTCCCAGTCTGGGGAAGCGGGAGAGTTGGCAGAGAGCGGGATGAAGACAACAGAAACGGCGGTTCGCGTCGACGTCACTTGGCGGCCTCAGGCCACCGCCCCCGACAGCCTCGGCATCTCAACGTTTTGTTTGGGGCAGTATAAGGTATGCACTCCGTCCTGTACTACAATAATAGGTTGTCTCTAAAAGGTCATTGCACTGACAAGTAAAACTCATTATACCCCCGTTTTTATAGCTTATCGTTACAGAAGTCACCACATCCGTGGCACTAAAAGATAGATAGAGAGAAACAAAGAAAAAAACATGCTACAAGAGAAAACACGAATGGCAAAGAGAAAAAGATATAGGTTCCATGTAGGCCAAAACCATGCTGACACGTCCTAGTATGCATATCCCTCCCAGAAACCCAACCGAGAAATGGCAATAAGATAAGAAAGAAAGCAGAACCCAGCACTCTGAATGATGAAGGGAAAAAAGAAAAGGGAACATTCCTAACATACACCGTAACATAGCACCATGGGCGGGGCGCTGCTTGTCATAAGCGGCATCTGCAAACACCGCAAGAGCACTCATCTCCGCCAAATGCAATTCATCGAGGCATGATCAAGTAAATCATATTAATAAAGGAGAAAGAACGAGAGATGGTGAAAGTAATAGACGCCGTCGGGACTTAAGATAGCGCCCTGGGGCTCTGCTGCTGGATATGCTGCAGGAGGGCGTCGAACAGACGACCGATCTGAAGAACCGACATCAGTAACTGACCAATTTAACACAGAGACCGGAGCAATATGGAACTCACCTCAGGCGCAGCCTGGATAAAGGGGAGGCGGAAGAAGGTATAGCTTCGGTTTTGGAGCAGCTCCTGCAGCGTAATAATCAGTCCCCAAGGGTGAGGGCGATGGACAATCAACCGCTCTAGGAGAACTCGGATGATTTGCTGGCGGATGTCGGATTCATCCTGCTCCGAGTTGTCCGCGCCAAAGAGACGAAGGATAGCAAAGCTAAAGAAGTAGGTGTGGCTGTTGGGGTATCGAAGCTGGTTGGCCATCGCGCTGAGAAGGTAATAGCGTGCTTCCGGCCGGAGAATCTTCGCCAGCTTCTCCAGGAGCGCGGAGTGGGCAGAATTATCAAATGCCGCGCGGGTGTTGCCCTTCGGTGCGTTGGCAGAGACCGCGCCCTGACCGATGTATAGCACCAGTGCGTTCACGAGCACAACATTGACGTTGACCGGGGCATAGAAAAGACCAGTCTCTTTGCTGCTAGGGTCATATATCGCGTCACATATCTGTTGAACGATGGATTCCGAAGTGGTGGAGCTCTGCAGAGCGTTGTCTACAACGCTTTTGATGTTGGCCTGCTGCAAAGGAGCAGCGGTGTCGCCGGCAATCCGTGGGGCTTCGCGCATCTCCTCCAGACGTTCAACTTTCAACCCCTCTCTAAAAGGATCGGGGAGTTTATGGAAAGACGACGGGTAGGCGCTCAGGACAAGGTTCCGCAGCTGAGCACAGTGGGCGGGAATGACGTTGCAGAACTCGAAATGATTCTCCGCCACAAACTCGGGAAAGTCATGATGCAGGATGAGCAAGACACGAAGCACCCCCTTATACAGATCCTTAGCGACATATGAGATACTGGCCGGTTTGAGCTGCTCGCCAATGTACGAGAGAAGCGCTTGCATGATTTCACAGTACGGGCCCCAGCCCGCTCGGTCCGGCATGTTCAGCATACCGGACATGAAGAATCTGTGAGACACCAAGGAGAGCCATCCATAGACGAACGCAGGGCAGTATTTGGGCTCAAGAGACAGAAGCTTGTTGGCCAAGGCGAACATCATTTCCTGGTGCTGGTCACTCTGTTGAAGACCATTCATGGAGTATTCGCATAAAATGGTGGAGAAGAGTCTGAAGAACACACGCTGGTTGAAAGCTTCTCCCCGCATAACGTGATGGTGGTTAAGAACGAGGACAAGCAATGACAGTATCGAATTGAAATATACCGCCTTGTTCGTCTTCGGAGAAACTTCGTTATCGCTCTGGAACTTAACGAGCAAGATGACCAATTTGGCAAGAGCATCGATATAAAGGAAGGCTTCGTCGAGACTGCCGTTGGGGTTCTGGGATTCATGCTCGAACATGGCGACGGAGATGTCAATGCTGAGACGGAAGAACAGGGCTGAATCCTCTTGGTTGTCCATGACCTGTCTCTGGTGAATATCTTTCAGGAACGAGTAGTAAGTGCGGTCAACGGCACCCGGGGCTTTGTAGATTCCAATCCATTCGGTGAAAATGTATTCCATTTGGTCACGTTTAGCCATTGCCTTATCGGTGAGAAAAGGATTGGCAACCTCAGGGATGCCAGATTCACGCAATTTGCGAATGATTTCATTGGCGGTTGAAAGGCTAGAGTCCTCCGCAAGCCACTGACTCATTGCTTCAAGACTGCCCGAGAAATCAGATCTCAGGGCAGAGGGCTCTTCACTAAAGAGTACCCGATCCATGAGACTAGCAAGCAAGTCGAGGGATCCCGTGGACCTTTGAAGGATGAGTCTAGTAAGAATCATATCGACACGTCGAATATCCAACAGACCGGCGTCGATGAGAGCAACAGAGACCGGAACGTTGAACATATGTTCGTCTTCCACTTCGGACAGTACGGTCCACGTATAGCGGGCAACGAGGGTAGACATATCACATAGTTTTGCAAGAAGATGCACGAGAACTTCAACTTCTAGCGTAGCCTGACTTTGTGCGTACAAGGCTGTGCAGATCTTGAGGGATGTCAATCTCGCCAATTCTTCACCGTTTGGAGACGCGACAATAGAACGCAACGCCTGGTTGTATTCTTGCAGGACGGCACTGTCTCTGCCGAGATCCCGGACGCGTTCTTCGGTTGCAACCCGGGCTGCCTGTTGAAGTTCTGCCACGATATTCTCAACCTTTTCGCGTGGATTCTGCGAATCAAGAAATCCGTTGAGTTGGGACTGTGCGCCGACGATGCCGGACTGCTGTAGCCGAGCATCTTGTTGCGCCTGGGGTGTGCGGTGCGGTACAGCAGGTTGCTCCGCTGGAGTCGAAAGGTTAGGAATCGGAGGAGGGTAAGGTTCTGGAAGAACATCTTGAAGTTGTCGGCTGGAATCAGTGGACACATTTTGCGCATGGGCTGTCCCGGTCCCTCGGGATTGGCGTGCGAAATCCTCATAAATAGCCAGCTGTTCCTTATTAAGACCGCCCGGTGCTTGGCGATAAGGCTCGGGAATGAACAAGCCCCAGCGATTCATGGATGGGTCGATGAACGGCTCATTAGGACGAGCCGCACGGTGGCGTCGACGGGCTTCTAGCTGCGGCTCGATTACCTTCTCGATTTCGGGGAAGGACTTCTCCTCTGCTGCTTTCTCGACGATACCGCAAGCGGCATCGAGGTTGTCGTTGACACACATCAAAATCAAACCCTCAGGCATGGGCTGGTCTGAATATTCCTGCTGAATCATTCGAATGTAGTTGGTCATGCTAACTTTAAGAGGCTCCTTGCAGGTTACAAGAGCTAAGCTGCCAGCAAGTTGCCTGACCATGATGCCAGCTGCATGACGAACTTTCTCCTCGTCCGGCTCCATGGCAAAGTCCTTCGAAACGAGCTGAACGGTGGAGATGGAAGCGATGGTCACGGATCGTTCCACCACAGGTGTGATGATCTCTGCAATAGCACGCTCCACCGCGGTGTGAACGATTTGCCGAAGAACATTCGCATCGACCATGCTGCTTGCCGATGACGGCAAAACAAGAATCTTATCTAGACTCGGAAGTGTTGACAAGATTGCAGCAGGTGACAGCCTCTCGTGTCGAATGCCTTGATTGATGCCAGTAAGAGGCATATCTTCAAAGGTTTCAAGGCCATCTGGAATGTTTGCCGTCGAGAGAGCGTCTTCAATGTGTGCTGAACGGTCCCGAATGATCACTGAGGGCTCGATCACCTTGTGGTCAAGGTCAAGGTCTTTGCACAAAACCTCGATCTCAAACTTGAGATTCAATTTCAATTCCGCAAAGTGATAGAGTTCCATCAACAGAGCCAGAACATCCATCAACCAAGGGTTTGGAGGATTAAACACGGTGGACTTCGTAGCCTGTACCAACACCTTACAAGTAAACGGGATGACGATAGTCAGACGTTGGCTGTCGAATCCTTCCAGCAGGAGCCCCTTGAAGTAAACATTCTTATGCTTGACAGGCTTGTCTTTGGCAATGGTCAAAGATCCAAGCCAAGATCCGAGGTTTTTGAGGTGACCACGTTCAGTCGAAGAATTTAGCGTCGCCTCCGAATTGAGCAGTTTGGAAACGCTGGCGTAGGTTTCTCGGAGAACCTCTGCCCAGAGAACCCTATCGTTAATGCGGTCGAGGAGGTCCAGATATAGCTGCTGGAAGTTTGGTTGCAATTTTGCACGCTCTTCCACCAAGTAGGAAGCAAACCATTGATGATGTTGGTCACGAAGAACATCTGTAAGATCCCGCAGCTTCTCCTCCATGTTCTGCTCTGATACATTGTTGAGTACAAACAGAATCTTGTCTTGGATGTCCTCGTCAGGATTCTGATAGACCTCGGGTCGCAGAGGCGCATCAACGTGAACAGAAACAAACTTGCGCCCAGGTCCTTCTGGGCCTGCTGCCTCGTCGATGTTTCCATTGGCCAATGGAGAGGCAGTTACATTGTCTAGGCGCCCGGGTTCGGAATCTCTTACTTGGTTCCCTTGCTCCTGCAGCACTTCTTCGGCCTTCTGGAAGATCGGCGTGCCCTGCAGGCTCGGGATCTGAAGCAACAGATGGCAGAAGCCGGCCCATTCGGAGAGTCGGCCTATCAATTGCTCAATGGCTTCAACACCGAACTTGTACATCGGATCGTGTACCTCATGCTCTCGGACAGCCTCCAGAATCATACCGAGGCCTACCTTCAGTGTAATACCATCAACCAGACGGAAATTGATAATACCGCCAAACATGACAGCGGTCTTGGTCAAGGCTTCCAATGGGTATTCGTGGTAGCAATGGTACTCATCAATAAGCCCATGAACCATGCACGCAAATAAGTCTTGTTCACCCGGTTCGCGCGAGGACTTGTACCGTCTCATCAACTCAAGAATCTCTCTCAACGACAACTCTTCATGGTACATCTTGCCGAAGAGTTCTTGCATCTGCTTGTCAACGGCTTCGGGTAGAGAGTTTCCATTTTCGCCATTCGAATCGATAATATCATCGTACCCTTCTCCATAATTGATCAGTCGGGGGTAGGTCTGGATGCAAATTCGTTGCACGGGAGTAAGATTTTCACGGTCTCCGACGTATTCTTCAAGGACTGATAATAACGTATATACTGTCTTCACCGACAAGCTGACCATCTGAGGAACGGACTGTTCTTTTCTCTGAACGTGCAATTCGTCTTCTGCCTTGATTCTCAGGAATTTTGACAGCAGGCTACCCATGTCCATAGGTCCCTTCTGCGCCGCATTGCGAACCCATTGCTCCAAATCAAATGGCCCCTTGCGGTGAGCATAGCAGGCGAGATCCATAGCAAGGCCGTTGGTGTATCTCAGGAGATAATCCAGCCAGTTGTACTCAGCTGCGTGCTCGTAAATAAGAGCGGTAGATGTTGGGTCCTGTGTGAATGTAGTAAAGAGTTGCTCCGATACCCATTGTTTATCTTGATGCCATGCCCCATGAAGAGCGAGTTGATACCCCTCCTCTTGTTTGGAGATGAAAACGACCAGCGTTCGCAGAACAAAGCTTTGCTGAACGCTTGTCCAAGGCTGGGGGACGGCCAGTGCCGAGCATAGAAAAACTGGCAGGTCATATTGCACGACCGCCTTGATGAGTAATTGGCTTTCGGCAGCGGCCCATGAGGCTTGTGAAAACAGCGCCAGGTCAAAGATGGCCCTCATTGCATCAAGAGACCGCAGAGGTGATTTTGCCGCACGTTCACCTTGCAGGCGTACGAGTTCCGGGCCGTCTGCGAAGAAGTCATGGGGGAAAGTGGCTCGAAGGCTAGGAATCTGCGATACATCCGTTCGTGAGACGATGAGAGCTGTGAGGAACGACAGCTGCGTGTCTCGATGTTCCCAATCACCGCCCCAGAGCTTCTGGATATCCAAGGTAGAGTCATCGGATGCAGCCGCCAAAATGACCGAGTAAAGCTTGGCGAATTGCCGAGCATCCAGCCTCAGGCCTTCGCGATCAAAGTTCCTGAAGATGAGGGGCCAGCTGATTTGCTTTTCGCCGTAATGCGCCTTCACAGCAGCAAGGAATGTTTCCAAAGAGAACTCCTTCCAATACTGAGAGAGAACAAGGAAGAGTAGGGCACTGGCAATATGTTCCTCATTCCAGCATTCGGAGCCAGCCAAGCTAATCACTTCGTTCACCGCGTCGGGGTTCGAGGTTGCCTTCGGTCCTTTCGCATGAAGTTGGCGGACCAGTGTATAACGTGGATTGGTGAAATTGAACATTTGCAAAGCGGACGCGACTTCAAAAGGCACATCGAGGTTCAGTTTTTGATATCGCAAGTTGGCTGCATACACAAGTTTTGCCTTCACATCATCGGTGAAATTGCGCGGTGGGTATAGGATGAAGCGCTCGATCGTCATGCCGATAAAGGAGTCCTTGTATTCCTTTGTAATATCTGACGGCGAAGCAAGGCTTTGCAGGAAGGGAATGGCATTGTTCGAGAGAATGGCATCGGCTAGAAATTTGAGAACGGTCAGCTCCCAGGATATCTTCGCATGTAATACTATTAGAAACACATACCCTTGGCACGCAGGTCCGACTTGTTCGCAGTCTTGAAGGCAAGAGCAAGAGACACCTTCACCACGGAGTCAAGCTTGAAGTGATCTAGGAAGGTGGATAGATCAAAGTCGCGGAAGATGTCACCCTCCGATGCATCAACTGTCTCCGCAATTTTATAGGCTTGTTCTTTATCTTGCGATACTTTCTGCATCTCCTGAACAAGAAGAGGGTAGTTCCCTGCATTTTCCACCGACTTATTCACGCCTGGGAATATTTGTGGGGCATTGCCTGTGAGAAGGCGCCGGAAGTATTTGGAGAAGACTTCCATGCCGTTGGACTCAACGAGCTACCATGCGGTCAGTTGGGCCATGGGATCGATACGAGGTAGCATCTAGGAACTTACTTTATGAATCTGAGCAGCTTTTGTCTCCCACTTCTCTCGACCTTCTTTCTCTGTGATAGAATCGAGAAGAAGGAAAACCTGGGCGATCGATATCTTCGTCAACGACGACTGGCTTGCGTGAGCCGCTGCTCCTGAAGCAGCTGAGCCTGGCTTATCGGAAAAGCCCGTGGGTGAATTCACGGTTGTTCCCGACAACAACGGAGAGAAGGTGGCGCCTCTGGAAGATCCCGTCCCACCTCCGCCTCCCCCGGAGCCTCCTCCACCCGCGACAGAACCCGCTGCGGAAGCCAGATGTGACCCTGAAGATGGAGTGTGCGCTCGGAATTTGGGAGAAGCAAGTGATTGTCCGGGTTGCTGGTGTTGTTGCGATCCAGATTGTAGGGAGGTAAAAGGCGACGGTGTGGAGGCAGGCGAGGGAACGTTGCGGCCGACTTGATGGCCTCGTGCGGAACTCAACACGGCAGAGAAGGAGGAAGTGAGAGGAGACGAGGTTAAACCACCTGGACCAGGACTACTGGACTGGGGTGGCCCGCGGGAAGAGGCAGATGATATCGAGGTCGATGCGAGGTTATTGGTCGCAAGCGGAGTCAGTCCCCGGCGAACGTTGGACTGGGACACGGATGAACCCCAAGCAGATTGCTGTGACCTTCCCGGCCTGGTCGAAGAAGAGGACTTATCGGTGCCAGAAGCAATCGACGATTGGGAGGAAGGGGGAGGGGGAGGGAAGGTCATCTAGGAGACGCGATCATTTGATCTGAGGACGACCGACAGATTTTTTTTGGAATTTGGTGCAAACAGATTGAAAAATATATAGATTTAATTGTGGTTGTGCTGGTGATAGTCGTTGCAAAGATGGGGAAGTCTTGCCTTGGCAGCGAAACGAGGAAGGGGAATGAAAATGGATGTTGCTTCGTGGCACAGGATGGAAGTTCCGATGGGAAGTGAGTGACGGGCAGAGAAGGCGAGGTTGAGTGGACGGGCAGGTGGAGTGGGATGCCTGAGGTCACCCACACTAAGCTTAGCTCGGTAGGAAGCCCAGGGCATTGATATTCGACCACCATCCGTTGCCAATGAGGTATGAGGATGGAGATGATGGGAGGAACTGAAATTCGGCCGCACCGATTCTTTAAAATCGTCCACAATAATGGTTTCACCTGCATCATGTCCCACTCGCAGAGGCACTGGCGAGTCCATCGCGTATTCCTCGAGTCGATGGCACGTGATAAGAGCCGCCGGATGGACTCTGCTTATGGAAGGACTGAGTCAGCCGCTCTGGGCTCCAACCCTACTAGGCAGCATCCGGCCCTACTCAGTACGTCTTCTGGGCTTCCATCCATGGCAAGTGCGATCACAGTGCCATTTCTTGTCATATAGGTAGTTCCATCGTTGCTTGGGTATCCTCCTAAGTATCAAATTTGGTAATTGTCTCGAAAATTACAGGTTCGTCAACTTTGGTATCGTATATTATGAATGGGGTAGGCGTAGATATTTATGTTCCAAGTACTCGTCATAATAGGAGAGCAATATCCTGTTATGTTATGTCAATTAGATAAATCAGGTTTCAGGCTGCCAAATTCCATATCAAGAACCATCAGTTAAGGGTCTTTGCATTACATGTGGCTCGGGTCGAATTATGCACGTCGTTGACAGGACACGAGCTGAACCTGGACGTTGTCGTGGACCGGCGTGACTTGCCCCGTGATGTAGACCCCGGTTGCCCCGAGAAACGTGGAGCCGTAAACATCAACCTTCATTCCTTCCAGACCCAAGGATAGATATGCTCAACTCCACCAAGTCCAGCTCCAGTGTGCTGTTCTGCCCAATCTTTCCGCAAGTTGCGGTTTTCTTTCCAATATCCCGGGGATATTTTGGGCATCGGGTTCTGCCTACGTTACGTTGAAATAGCCTTGCTTTTTGAGCCTCAATTCTGCTTTCTTTCCCTTATCTCCTACTGCTCGCTTCTTGGAATTTCCTTTTTTCGATTGTCCTTTCTTCGCTGTGATCAAACGAGCAAAGGCTGGCCGAGGCTCGATCAACGTTGACACAATATAATCTGCCCACATGCCGGGAACAGTTGCGGATGGGCCAACTGTGGCCATGTCCTGTATGATCTCTTGCCACAGTGTTCAGAAATGTAAACATTGCTAACCTGCTGTAACCTGACTAGTTGCCAATAACTTCTGGGGGAAGGACGATGCGGGTGTTGGACCCATGCTAGATCGGATGCACGGTTCTAAAGTCTCCTGCGACGAGTTAAAAACATTCTACAACAGTGCGTTCACTCCGTTCACGATTCCCACCGCGAAAACGAAAACTCTCTGACTGGATGGACAGTTCGGGCTGCTATCGAAGAAGAATATGCACGGAAGCTTCTGGCGCTTTGTCGCAAGTCGCTTGGATCTTGTGAAACCGGCTCGCTCCGCTCGTCCTTTGACGTGGTCCGCGGCGAAACGGAAGCCATTGCGAAGTCCCACGCCGCTATCGCCGTGCAGATGAAGCGAGAACTCGAAGAACCTTTGATAGCGTTTGCCGGTGGATCGAAGGAGAGGAGGAAAATCATCCAGACAGGAATTGAGCGGTTGCTGAAAACAAAGATTAATCAAACCCAAACAGTAAATAAGGCAAGTTGGTTGAAATTGATGCCGCATGGGAGGGAGCATAAACTAACTGCCACACAGACCCGAGATCGATATGAGCAGGATTGCTTAAGAATCAAGGGGTACCTTGCACAAGGACACATGGTTATGGGACAAGAAGAACGCAAGAACAAAGCCAAACTCGAGAAAACACAAATACAGCTTGCTTCTAGTAGCAGCGAATACGAAACCGCCATCAAGATCCTCGAAGAGACCACCGGGCGTTGGAACAAGGAGTGGAAATCTGCCTGTGATGTAAGCTTCACCGAACAAACGCAATGCGAGGCAGTAAGACTGACTTGTCACCAGAAATTTCAAGATCTCGAGGAGGAAAGACTTGACTTTACGAAGAGCAGCCTGTGGACATATGCAAACATTGCATCGACGGTCTGCGTTAGCGACGATGCTGTGAGTTCGGAAACCTTTCTGTCATCTGTGGTCTGCGGAGGACTGTGCTAATCCCTTTCCTAGTCCTGTGAGAAGGTGCGGCTTTCGTTGGAAAATTGCGAGGTCGAAAAAGACATTGTCTACTTCATCAAAGAAAAGGGGACGGGCCAGGATATCCCGGACCCTCCACGTTTTATTAACTTCTGCCGCGGAGATATCAATGACTCAAGCTCGGAAGTGTCTGAAGAAGATGGGTATTCTGTGGCCCAGTTTCAACGCACAATCAATCCGGCATTCCGCAGCTCCTCGCCTCAGCCGTCGACTTATGAATCTCATCATGACCCACAGTCCGATCTAGCTGCTAAGATGGGCCACAATGAGCCACCGACGCCCACTAGTAGAGAAACCACCGTCACTCCGCAGAGGCCAATGCAACCACCACCAACGCAGCAGCCGCCCCCGCTGGATCTTCGTCGCGGTGGCCATCCCCCTCCCAACTATGACCCGAGCCAGCACGGTGAAATCGGAAAAGTACCTCATAATGCCTACCCGACAGATGGCATGACCATGTTTTGCAGAACTGGACCTCCTTCAGAACGTAGTTCAGGAACGAACAGTGGATATCGCCCCTCGAGCCGCGATTCCCAAAGCGAGGTTTCAAACCCAACCTCGATGTCCAGTCAAGAGCCGCCAAGTGCCAGACAGTCCCCAACCAAGCCTGTTAATGGCGTGGCCCTTCCGGGTATTAGCAACGAGAAGCAAGTTCAGAAGAAAAGAAGTGCATTCTTCAGCAACAGCCCGTTCCGCCGCAAGAGCCGTCACGACAAAGACCGGAACTCTGGTTCAGCACAGCCACCTTCACGCGGTGGTACATGGGATTCCAAGTCGTCGAGTCCTGTGAAGGCGCCGCAGCCGCAGCCGCAGCCACAACCGCAGCCAACGCAACCGATCATTGTGCCTGACAATGTCCGGCCATCTGGAAGTCCGGAGCCAGTGGACCCTCGGGCTAACTTCCAGCTGAACGTCGGGAACAATGTATTTGATGTGGAATCCCCGGACAAGAGCGGGTCCAAGAAGGCTTCACAGGCCACATCCAAGAGCACGGAAGCCGAGCTGGATCCCATTGCGCGCGCTCTAGCAGACCTCAAGACCACCGGTAAGCCTGCGAGCACTCGCGTGTCTGCTGATAGATATCACGGAATTGCCACACCGGTGCCACCCGCGCCTGCGGCCAATTATACCAGTGCCTCCGTGGCCACGCCACCCCCGGCGTATAATGATCCCACGGTGAAACGTCTTGATGCCCCGCAACCAGCTTTCACTTCGGCACAGATGCAAAAGACAACCAAACGATACACTGGGCAGACGCAGGGCATGCTCCGCGGATCTAACAACAATGCCGGCGCCTCGAATCCTCCCACCAGACAGTCTCAAGAGGCTCCCCGTGCAAGATCACCGACTCCTAGACGAAGCGCCAGCCCTCAGCCGAGCATTCGCGTTGATACGCGCATGAGCCAGTACAGCAGAGGCGCGAGCCCGGCACCCAGTTCGCGCTCGCACCAGTCAAGTATGAAGAATCGCTATAGTCAGTCGCCTACGGTCTCAACACCACCTCAACGCCCTGCCGATGCGACCTACTCCCCACATGAGTACAGCAAGCCACGGGCATCCCCCAGCACAATGTCACGAGCTGCATCCCCCCAGCCCCAGTTCAGACAGCAAACTCGGCCATCCAGCTCCGGTGGAATGGAGCTGCAGCTGTCCGGAAGCCCCGTTGACATGTACGGTGCCAGCCACGATGGATACGCATCCCCCCGGCGGGAGCCCAGCAGACCGATGTCCTATTATGGCGATGGAGGAAGCCAAAGGAGTCGGTCCCGGAGCAGAGCAATGGCTGTCGCCGATCCTGGAAGACAGTTCAGTCGTGACGGTCGTCCAATCTTGCATTTCGGTAAGTACACACCACTTCCCATAACACGTTCATTGGAACAATCTCAAGCTAATATGTTGGCCCCTGCAGCTCGAGCCATGTACAGTTATACCGCCGCGATCCCGGAAGAATTGGGCTTCACCAAAGGTGACGTCCTCTCAGTCATCCGACTCCAAGATGATGGCTGGTGGGAAGCCGAAATCACCACCACCCGCAGCCGCACTGGATTGGTGCCTAGCAACTATCTGCAAATCATTTAAATTATACCCCTCTACCATCTCATGAACAAATGTCCATAATCAGAAGAGATTCTGCGCTATTTTACGTTGTTCATGATGTAGATACCATTTACGTTGATGCTCTTGGAATTATGTCTCGCGTGTTTCCCATATCATTCATTCCCTGTCAATTGCCCACCCCAAATGTTTTATGAATTGAGATTATCGTGCCCATGTTCTTTCCCTATGCCTTATGAGCCAAGTTCTGTCCATTCTGTCGTTTCCCACACCTTATTTGGTGTTTAATTTTCCCGTCATGTTTGTCCAGCCGATACTCTCCTTACGCTGCCTCCGAGATTGTTGATCATCCCTGAACTATGACCCCTGGCTGAACCTGGAATAATTTCTTGCCTGACCATTTGGTTCGCCACTAGTCTGTCCTTCGTGATTAATCCGATTAATACCAAATTGTTTTGAGCGTTGCTATAGCACATGGAAACACTGTAGTCATAACGTAGCAAGGCCAGTTGCGTTCACGCAGATAGATGGCAAGTAACATGTCATGCTCCGTGGCAGACAATGATCCATCATGTCCCAGTATCACATGTTCTCACGCATAGACATCCTCTCATGATGACGAGATCGAAGTAAGCCGACCCTACTCCAAAAGCAAGTAAGCAAGCACACCTCAAAATGGAAAATAAATCGGGCAATCGGGTAGACAGGGAAGCAGTTCCACCCATCAACCAGCATCGAGCTGAACTCTCTATACTAACCCACATACCCGTATACACCTCCAAATGGAACCCGATCAACCCATCCCTCAAGCACCTAGGTAGTCAACCAAGAAACTAATCAATCGATCAATCAATCAATCCGCCCTCCCACACCCCTCCACCATACACTTAAACCCCACCGGCGACGCAAGCTCCCTAATCCTCGCAAAGATACAGTACGGCTGGCTGCAAGCCTGGAACCCCGTTTTGGCAATAGCGATCTCGACATTCGTGATGGATAGTATGAATGTCTGTTGCTGTTGCTGTTGCTGCGCTGCCCCCAGGCTTTGGCTTTGGCTTTGCTGTTGGGTTGTTTCAGTTGTGGGTTGTCGGTGGCTGATGAGTTCGGGCTGTGGCAGGACGAGGCGAGCGAGATGGCAGGATAAGAGGACGTGGTCGTTTCTGTGACCGCAGGTGTTGAGGACGCGTTGGACTTGGCACATTTCTTTTGCTTGGTTGAGGGGGGGGGGGTTTGGTGGTGGTGGTGGTGGTGGTGGTGGATGTACTGTAGGTGAGATATGGGGTAGGTCTTAGGCTGAAGGAGGGGGTTGGTCGAGGGAAGTATGGTGTGCGTGTGAGGAAGTTATGGGGGCATGGTCTAGTAGGCTAGGCTAGAAAGAAGGAAGGAAGATGTTTATTGATGGGATGGTATTGGAGAAAGAGTATCATGAGGGAAGCTTGGATCCGGGTTGTATGATGTAGTAATGGCCATAGATAAGGAGAGACAATAACGAACAATAGGGAGGAAGTGAATCATGAGGAAGAATGATATCAGCCTAGATTAGAAAGCTGGATTTTGAACGGAAGAGTGAAGGGACAGCACTGCGAATTCTCGGGAAGTGTGGAACGTGCCTGATGGCACCAGTGCGAGTCTTGAAAATTAGTACAAAGTTCAGTAGTTGTAGAATACAATGTGTATATACATCAATCAAATAGCTGGATCGCAGACGAAGCAGAGTAGGATCGAAACTGACAGAAACTGCTAAGATACAGCACAGTAGCAACGAAAAAGACGAGTTGAATGCCTGGATCGACCCAGGGACAACAATGATGGGCATGCGTTGATATGCATTCGCACAAAATATGCTCTTCAAGCTTGCCACTTGGTGGGATATCTCTCCGCCTAGTCAAGGCCTGCTTTATTAGGCAAAACAAAAGGAAGGTAAACCAGACCGAAGTCAACATAGGAAATGCGCCGAAGAAGATGCACGGAGAGCGATGAGATTATTCGTCGTCCACAAAGGAATTGGCCAGCCGTCCAAAAATTGGAACCTCGTAATGATCGAGCGTGTCCACTGTATCTTGATTAGATCCTCTTGCGGAACAGCTCCTCTGGAGGCCAACTTACCATCGCGGTAGGCACGCATGCTAAGAAGGCCAATGAGAGCCAGGTCGCAGATGAGCAACGTCCATGACAGGAAAGTCGACCAGGAGAATATTAAATGGATGATCTGGAGCGTGGGTGCAATGAGTAAGATAGCTGTTCTGGGGGCCTCGTGAGGCTGCGATGCGACTTACAAACATAACTGTGAAGAGCATACTCGATTGCCACGCGTGGAAGCTACAGGATGTCAATATACAATGCATATGAAAAAGCTCATTTGGCACAATCGCCGCCCGACGCAGATCTACGTACCGTACGTAATCACTCTTGTGCTCTACCAGGAGAAGAAAAACGCCCCCGGCCGGAGGAAGAAGCAGATATGCCAGCATAGCCTCGAAGTCCATACGGATGGGAAGACTTGTCTCGAAAGCACCCAAATTCCAGCGCCCCCCTTCCACATCCGGCCCAAAACCTGTGTTTCCATGCCCAGTGGTCGCGATAGGACCTCCGCCGGCGAAATGGGTGGGAGAGGGAAGTCCGTTTGGCGAGAAACCGGAGATCGGGGGCGAGCCGCGCGGAGACCCGACATTGGGTGATTTGGAGCGATGGGGGTCGGGCGAGAAGGCTCGCTCGACCTCTGGCGATTCGTCCTGGTACGGCGCAAAATTCATGATTTGTCGGCAGGTCAGAGGGAGAGAGAAGGTCAGGGGACGCGGGACGGGGATGTTGCTTGCAGCATATGCTTATCGGCCCGCCGCGACTTATCGCGCGATGGCGGTGACGTCTTGGCGCCTGAGGCAGAACACCCGAACCCCCCCCCCCTTTGGAGTATCGTGTTTACATTTCCATTCCGGGGTTTTTGGAACAAACTCTACGACCATTGCAGCTTCAATTCGCTCTCGGCATCGAATAGGGTATCATAATTTGCATTCAGGTTCGTTTCACAAATGACATCGTACTGTACAGGCCAGAACGGCGGTCTGACGTGTCAGAGAGCTGTTTAGGCTCGACCGCGACCGCGCGCTACTCCCGGTCCTCTGGCAATCCCACTGACTGGTCTCCGCGTAGATGTCGTGCTAGACCCCTTTGCAGCGGATGACGTACTCCTCGACACATTACTGGAGCTGGTGCCAGAGTAGGAAACGCTAGGTGTTCTCCCCAAGCCCCCTGTCCGTACCCTTCCCCGAGTTGTTCCTCGCGCCCCTCTAGTGGTCGTCGACTGCGCTCTTTTCCTTTCCTCCTCCGCCCGACGGGTAGCGGCCTCACGCTGCTGTTGCAGTTCCCGTTCGCGTCGCTCGGCTGCTTGCTGTCGGAGGGTTTCCTCGGTTTCCATGTCGGCGACATCCTGGACAGCGCCTTGCCAGTTTGGGTTGAGGATCAAACGCTGGTTGTGCTCGGTTTGCGCCAGGATGCGAGTCCAGGTGTTCAGTAGGGTGGATGCGGAGTCAACGGTACGAGAAACAGTCTGGTTGCATGCATTCATTAGCGCCACCATTTCCGTAACCATAAGAAAATAAGAGAGAAAAAAATATCAAGATGGGGAGGGGAGAAAAAAAGGATTGACGTACATCCATATTTCCCTTGGCACGATCAAGGCTGCCAAGCAGGCCCTCAATCACTTGGTTGATATTTCGGACACTTTGTAGCTCATTTCGCAATGCAGCCTCCCGTGCCTCTTCCCGGCCAAACAGCGTCTCTCCATCGTGAGAAGACCGGGCTGGGGGAGTAGCGCTGGTTTCGTTCGCGGGTTTCGGGAAGATTTCCCGGCGCGTGCGTTGGGACGGCGAATTCCAAAGGTCGTCTGACTCGTTGTCGGAGAGCTGAAGGCTGTCCATTTCTTCTGGGGTGCTGCGAAACGCCATGTCGACCCTAGTTAGTGGAGGGGGGTTGATGGTCGGAGATGGATCAGAAAGCGAGACAAACAGAGAGAAAGAGAGAAAGTCGGCGGGGCACGGGGACTCCGAGAGTGGTTTAGTCCGACGTCTCGTCACATGACGGATGCCAGAAGTACGCAGCAACAATCCTGGGCCTTGGAACAAAGACCAAGGAGTTCATCAATTCTCTTGGCTCTGCTCTTACGAATGACAGTGACTGGGTCCTAGCGCAGTTATCTATTCCTCATCAATCACAAGCATGGCCAATCGCCTCGCCATCTCACGCATCCCAGTGCACCGCCGGATCTCGGTGTTTACAGGATGAGGATGATAATAGGATGGAATACTTTCCAAAGCCAACATACGGTCATGTAAAAATAAACACCGGTCTCCTTCGCAAATCTGGCGCGATCTAGCACAACTGCAAAGACCCGGCAGGGTTCAGAGAGCGTCCTCCTGGCCCCCGCGATGGAGTCCGACGGATCTTTTGGGAAGACACGGTGTCGGGCGGGGGATCCGTCAAGGGCTGCGGAGATGGTGTGGATGGCGCCGATGGCGAATTTGGGGCACTGTCGTTCTTTCTGGCCGAGATCGTGGTGGTAGGCAGGGCGAATGGCCGGCCAGGCGTGGGATTCCGGGATGGGAGAATACCAGGTTCAGTGTTTTTGAGGCTGGCAGGTGAGCAAGCAGCGCCGTAATGAAAAGACGTGCGGCGCTATCGAGCAGCGCTAGGCTAGCAGTGCTGCTCAGGTAGCTGAGAAAGGGTGCATGGACAAGGTATTGCAGGTCGGGCTCGGCTCCCTCGGGGGCATTGGTGACGATGAGAAGATCGGCATGACGAGAGATGTCGAAGTTGGGATCAAGAGTCCCTCCCCCGACAGCATCGAGTTCGTCCTCCAACCGCCGGCGGATATCGTCCTCAGACACTGGTCTTGAGGCGGTAGGGGATACTCCTTCGTCCTCCTCCATCGCATAGCGAGGACGGTCTGAACTTCCAGAAGCTTCTAAAAATATATCAAACATTACTGTCTGACCCACATCGATCTGATCTCTCAGGCGCTCGGTTGACACTTTGAATGTTTCTGCATGCAACTCGTCCTCGTTCCCATGTTTCCGAGTGCTGGGAAAGGAGCGGTTGAAAAGTATGAAGTCGGGCCCTTCCCCAGCTGCGTCATATTCATTTGAATCTTCAATGCAGCCCAGGCGATAGCTGGAGGAGCACAGGAGAACACAGCGGCCAAAGGGGGGTTCGTCGGCATCAACGAAGGCGGCGGGTTAACAACTTCCGACCGGTGCTGCTGCTTTCGATGGGCAATTTCGCGGCGGTTGTGCTCCATGCAGTCAAAGGCATCGGGCGGACAGTATGAGTAAATTTCGAACAAGGGCAAGACTTCGTCATTGCAGAAGTAGTCTCGCAGATTCTCATGGCCTGGGTCCAAGGGCTCGACACTGTAGACCTGGATGGACACCAGATGGCTGAGATCGGGCGTCCAGTCGGGCTCCACGTATTGCTCGAGGACCACCGGATGACCCTGATGGTCGGCGTGGTGGCGTACCTTCTGCCAGCAGGACTTGTTTCTAGAGCCTTCAGACATGGCCACCGTGTCTTCGGGGATGGTTGGAACGACATGAGACGAATGAGCAACAATAGTCCCCGATGGGTAAGCTCGACATTACTAGGGCGGATTTTTGATCCGGTTAGGATCTATATCAATCTACTCGTATATCATTGAGGAGCCAGAGAACTTGATGGGGGCATGTTCAGCTATCTCTCCATCTTCAACGCCAATTCTCTCATCTCGATTATCTGTTCTCCTATCACGCACCCTTCCACTTCCACAGTGATCTTCAAGGTGTGCAGCTCTGGACCCGGAGTTGTGCAAATGACAGCTGGTATGATATTTTGCCCGTAGGAAAGGTACCCGGGAGGCAGTTCTGATAATTCTACCATGATCAGTCCGGCGATGTTAACGTCTGCTGCGGTTAGTGAACAACGCCAGCGCATGGCCCACGAAAGGCAGATCTGCTCACCATGGTCATCGACGTGGTCCGGGCCAGTCGACAAGCCGCAGGAGTAGATTAACACTGCTCTGGACTCCGTGGCCCTAGGACGGGTATGTAATATGGTTTTTTCCATCCTGTGACAGAAATGCGGCGTGTACTCGCCGTGCTTTGGAACGGCCGTCCCAGTCAATAATGAATTAAGGCATTTCTGAGAGGGAGGAGCTCAGACCCACCTTGCTTAAGACCCATTCTACTCTTTCACGAACTTTCATAGTGTCATCCTTATTTTGCTGGTCTGGAAAGGTAGCTACACGAAGAGGCCCTAATCCAATACCGTAGAACTGGGGACTTTTTTGGACTCCTGTAGGTTGCGTCTCAAGACCATAATAAACAAGGCCGCGTGCCACAGCTAACTCCCTGTGATGACGATGAATTACCCGTTAGTCAGATGTGAGTCGATGTGGATAGGGGTAGATCTCACGGATTCAATGTCATGATAGCCTTCAGCTTGTCGGGCTGATTGAAGGTGCCCAACAGTTGCTGCTGGACATAAGGGGATGAGCTGAGCCCCCCTACAAGAACGATTTTCTGGACTTCCGTTAGTAAGGACATTTTGCTGGATAGACTCCCTAATACTGTACATTCATGAAGGGATAGGGCTGGTCCATGGCTTTCTTTAGCTGCTTTTCAATCAAACCCTTTATTCGAGAGATAACGGGATCAAAAAAGCGACGGATCATTTCGGGAGTAAGAACGACAGCATCTCTGGGTCTTCCGAGTATATTTGAGATTCGACGCCCAAGGATCTTGATTTCATGGCTCGTAGTGGGCGTAGTGGATCCGTCAAACTTGGTCTTGATTCTCTCGAAATCCCGCATGAGCAGACTGCCTTGTCCCTTGAGAGTGGCAGGAATTGAATTCCAATCAGAGCCAAAAGATCGTGACAGGTCCAAGTAGAAATTCTTATCGATCACCGTTCCGCCACACATGAAACCCTAGAAAATCATGGTCAGTACTCGCTGTTCCTAGCCGATTCCGGACAAGAAAATGAGATGACCAACCTATTCCATCGCTAATGCTACGCACGGTGACGGGTTCCATGCTGGTGACGTAGTAGCTAGAGAAGTCCTGGAATGCGATTGTCAGACTTATTCAATTTGGCAAGAAACAATCAACCTGAGAGAGAAACAGACCTACCGCCGTGCCTCCGCCCAGGTCACATGTTAATACTCTATCGTGGACCTGGTATGATACTATACTTAGAGACTCGTGCAAGCCGAGATATGCTGTTCGAAGGCCAGCTTACCTTGAATTCAGACTGATACTTCTTAAATACGGTGTAAGCCTCCCCCTGGGGCTCTGGGATTGTGATTACTCTGTCTTGAGCTCGTTCTCCAAACCCGGCTTTGAAGAGGACACGGTTCTTGAGTAAGTTATTGTCGCTGCTGGACCACATCGCGGGGCGGCCAAAATAGGACCTTATCGGTATTTTGTTCAAGCTGATTGTTATTTTATTGTGCAAATGTCTCATGACATGCCTGTGGAGCAACTTCAGAAATTGTCGCACAACATCCTCTGCGCTTATGCTAGAAGGAAGGTGAAATATCCTACTAGCCGAAAAACCTTCCAGCTCCTGCTCACTCATCGTATGATTCGCATGGCGTGGGAATAACAAGAGTTTGGTCCATGAGCAGGACACATGGTCTAAGCCCACTTCAAACCCCCATTGTGGATCTTCCAAGTGTTGTTGAGGATTATCCTCCGGTAAGGATATTGGAGATGGCACCTGTCCCGATTCTTGGCTCGGTGGGAATGTTGTGATGAATCTGAAATCTGCGCCCTCAGTATTGGTGGAGAGGGTCCTGCCAAAACTTTGCTTAGTACTCCGTACAGCTGACATTATTAAGGAAGATATGAAGGTAAAAACGTACTTGTGGTTGTGGTCCCGTAATCGACGCCCACAACGATCTCGTAACTCGCTTGATAGTCCATATTGCTTTCTGAAATAGAAGGCCGACAAGGCGTTTCCCTAATTCTAGAAAATTTTTCTATGAATTGCAATCTCCCTTTTTCATTTTGAGAAATGCCCTGCTATATGAATATGAATACCTTCGCCCCACCCCGTTTGGGTCCCAACCTTCTGAGCCATAGGTAATGCATGTCTCAGAGAGACTTCTCATCCTACAACAAACACGGACTGCGCAAGTGCTTTCTGAGAAAGGAGGGTCCAGTATCTGCAGCTTTCCTTTTGCGCTTTACCTGTAATCATTTTTTCCTCGCTGTCTTAAATTTTCTTTTCTTTTTTTCCCCGCCCTTCCCCCGTTGGTGTTTATTGAGCAAACCTAAAGTCACCATGAGAACGGGAAGGCAAATGAAACCGAAATCATTCATCATGAGCAGGAGAGGAATCCTGACATGCTGATTTGCCTACAGCTACAAAGACGGTGAGAAAGAAATGCTGGTTTCCGTAAGAAGGCGGGGGGAGGCTTGGTGTGACTGGACAAAGAAACCGACCTCAAGGAGGGTATGGGAAGTTCAGCAGGTACTTTTGCCACCTTTGTCTCAAATCATTATTTTTCTGACTCCTGTCTCTTCACATATTCTCTGCGTTTCCATTCTCTCACCCAAACTCCCCAAACTTCCCCGAAAACCTTTGCTCTCGATTGTCTGCACAAAGAATTGAGCATATGCCGTCCAAATATGTCGATCTCCCGAGCGCGCGCGGACCGAATACAAACATTACTTCAAGGATGGCGATGACTCGCCATTGCACGGGAAGAAAGTGCTGGCAATCAGGCAGCCCACTATTTATCGACAAGGAAAAATCCGCTCACCCAACGATTTCTCCAGGGATGTTCATTATCGATTGGAATTACCAGGATAGTCGTGATATAGGACAGTAGGAGGGCCGATAGAACACAGCAGCTTTTGTCCGGGGAGTGTTGGAAGAGGGTTGATGTCTGTTACTTGAAATTGGGGAGATTGGCTAGTGCGATTTAAGTTGTTAATTCGTTGTTACTCTCAACGTATTATGCTTCTGTTGTTGAACCTGGGACATGACATGTAAGCCTAGATCTCTTAGGGCACTGTAAGGCACGAGGCGGGGCTGGGGATGTGGCTTATGTAAAAAATGCCGTGGCTGGTCCAACGACAACAACGTCCAGCAAACCGTTACCTTCGCTATCCCATCCCCTTGCCCAGCCGCCCTTCCTTTCTCTTCCTCAACTTCCCCAATCTCCTTGTTTGACTTCACCTCGCTGGATATCTGTGTCTGGTGTGTCTCCTTATTCAGTTTAGTGAAAGCGTCTCTATTTCTCCCTTCGTTGGCGCTCTTCTTCTACCCCTACGACGAACAGACACCGTCGACAGGCGTCATGGCGACAACGCCGCCCCCTTCAACATTGCGAATGCCTCCCACTCCTCGACATGGGGCCGGTTATGATCAGTACGAACCATACTTCACACGGCACTCTGCCAGACTGGCTAGTCAACGAGCTTCAAGAGAGACCCGCTCCACGCCGCCGCCTCCCAGCTTTCCATCATCGCACGCCTACTCGAGACCAAGAAAGACCAGGGAACAAAATGATGACCTTGAAGCATTGTCTCCGGCACGATCCATTTCCGGCTCTCCCCGAAAATCGAAGTCGGACCGAGTCGCTGAGTTCACCACGGCGCATTCACTACGCGAAGTCTCCGAACTGGACAAATCGGATCCTTTCAGTACCACCGAGTCGTCTTCCACCAACAATCATCGTCAGTCATCTCGAACAATCATGACTGAAGGAATGCTACCCACGCCCGCCAAAACGCCTCGGAAAAAAGCGGTTGGTGACGCCGGCTCGATCGCACGAACACTTTTCCCTCCACACCCCCCGCCGAGTTCTACGCGTGGCAGGAAAGGCAAGAAACATACCGGATTTTCTCTAGACAGCTTCAATGAAGACAATGGCCAAAACGGATCCCAGATTCAAATATACACCGACTCTCGTGACCGCATACCGGAACTGGACGCAAGCGAGGAGAATCCATTCAACAACAAGCCCGTCAAAAGTGATCCTCACACACGAACTTCAAGACGTCGGGAAGGTCGCATGGAGCGCGATAAAGATATCAACGAGTCTGTTAAACGACGCGATGGCATGGTCTACGTCTTGTAAGTTCCTCTTCACTCCTTTCTCCACCTCTCCTTTCCCTACCAATCAAAGCTAATGATGGTCACAGCCGCGGCAAAAAAATGTTTCGGAAATTCAATGATACACTCGACAGTGATGAAGAAGACGATGATACCGATGACGGTCTGGGTCTACTTTCGGCTCGCCCCGATCTCATCGACCCATCTTCTTCCCCTCGCGTTCGGCCTCTGACTCGCTCCTCCATCAAACCTCGTGTGCTATTCCCCAATGCGAATGACCGCGCCCCTCGAGAAGAGCCCGCCGAAGAACGGGATGATGAAGAAGCAGCCACCGATATCGAGGACCAAGCGTTTGCCTCTGATGTAGCAGACGACCTGGACAACGACGACGTGAAAATGGATCAGCGACCGACTACCCCGGATCTGAACCCCGCTTCGCAAACCACCTCGCCTCCCGTAGGGACGATTCGCTCACTGCGTTCTCGGGCCAAGCGAGAAGATCCCGAGCAAACTCGGACGCCTGCAATTCCCGAGGCCAAGAAAAAGCGAGCTAGCCCATTCGATGGTTGGTTGCGCAAGAAGCAAACTCCTGCCGCGGCCGCGGCCAAGCCCAAAAAGCGAGATGCAGAAGCTGCAAACAGCTCCGGTGGCCCAGCTACCAAAAAGACAAGAGGCAACAAAACCACTGTCTCATAATGAATCTGACGTGGCATTTCTACACCTACCTGCTGTAACGGGCCATGAAGCAAGCTTGTGGTTTTCTCTGGCGATGTCAATACGCGGCGTTCTGCGTCCTGGAATCTTTTTTATTTCTCTCACTTTATTCGGTTTCAATCCCCTCTTTGGTTTAATTTTTGCTTCACTTTCTACTGTTCTGGAAAGCCAGCGCTATCGGTTTTCGATCTTAATATGTCCGGGTGCTCAATACGATCTGTCTTTCCCATCCTGCTTCTGCTCGTCCGGAGGAAACAGAAGATCGGCCTTCCTAAAGGAACCATGGAAAAGCGAGCCGCCCGGATAGCGTACATAATCGAGGAAGCATTCCTAGTGCACCTCGTTCAACTCAACAAAACTTCAATCGGATATATGGCAAAGGCGATGGCAACGGCGATGGGTACTGGTCGAAAGGTGGGCTTTCAATTGGGTTTATTCTATTCACTGAGTTTGGCTGGCACAGCAATGACCGGATGGCAAGGTCGGAGTTTCTTTATGTCTCTTCGTTTTCTTTTCTCTTTTCTTCGGCGCGTTTTTTGGCTGAGGCGTTCCTTTCTTTTTTCCTGGTCTGGAATCATCGGGCCTTCTCCCTACCTTGTTTGTTTCCTTCGGGGTTATCTGTATCCTTCGGTCAAATTGGTTCAGTTCCCCTTTAGTTTTTAGCTTAGCTTAGCTCAAATAAGTCTAGATATCCAACTCTAAATGAAATCGAGATCATCATAATGATTGTCTTCATGGTGGCTGTTGGATGACTACCTAGTCTTTTGGCTATTCCGGCCTTAACTTGTCTTGTTTGTGGTATCTTCAAAAGGGGTAGCTTTTGTCCATCCTTTTGGTATATATCAACGGCCCGGCTCGGTCTAAAAACTAATTCGCTAAGTAAGTTCCCTCTTCTCCTCCTACAGCCCGTTTCACTTTTCGCTTTATATTCTAGTTCCAGTTTTAGAATGATGACAGGGTGAAAAGAGCCTACTCAATCACAGGCGCATGTCTTCTAGTACTAGTTCACCACGGAATCTATATTGATGTTCTTCTCTCTTATTTATTAACCTTGGAGGCGATACTTTAGGTATGTCTACGGATGATGAAACGATAGGATTAAAGAAAGGGAAAATCAAGTACAGAGAAATGGTACTCCATAGTCCGGCTAGAAGTAAATACATCCATTTATGCATACACGTAAAAAGTGAATCCACTCTCTCCCCGTCCCCTCTCTGTCAAGGAAGAGGAACGAAACGAAGAACTGGTCAAAAGACGCTAGAAGCTCCATAAGATATAATCAATAATACATATAATGAATCACGAGAAAGTCCCTTGGCTCAGAGATAATGGGAAAGGAATGAAATTTCAATAGGGAAATAGGTAGTGAGTGTGAGTCTCGGTCGTGCACGAGAAAAGGGTATTTCGTAACAACATAATGGTGGTTTGTCTCTTCTAATGAGGACTTTTCTGTCTTTGTTTTGTCCAAAAGGTGAAATTAACAGCTCTTCCTTTGCTTCTTTGTCTTTCTTTAAATCGTGACCATGCCACGTTTCATTTCCAATGCATATCATATGAAATCACAACAAGCTGGGAAGGAGTAATCAAGGGTAGGAAGATAAATAGGAGAGGGAATGATTGGATTATGAAAGAAGGAAAGCGTTTTTCGAAGATGCAATTGTGGCAGCATGTCAACTTCACTTCAATGCCACATTTTTCTAGATGATTTCTAGCTCGTCATCGTCATCGTCGTCATAAGTACGTTGGGTCATGGCTTCGGACTGGCCTCCCAGGCTGTCTCTGCCGGCCTCTTTGATGCCCTTGGCCGTTATAAACCGGGTCTTTTTCACACCACTGCCATGTGGTCGATCGCCATCGTGGGTGCGTTTCAACGGTGTCAGTTTCACATTGTCTGCTCTGCGCATTCCCATCAGGCCGAGATTGTAGGCTTGTTGACCGGTTGACTTAGCCTTGTCCTGTGAGGATTTTTCTGGCTGCTGTGATGGGTTGTTTTCCGCGTTGCGGACACGCATGTATTCGGCTCCTATTCCGGGGCCACGAGAAGTGGACAGCTTCTTTGCAATCTCTCGTTCTCGTCTCTGTTCCACGAGGCGCTTGCGGAATTTCTCTTCTTTGCTCTCCGCGCCACGCCCCATCATGCCCGCGGCCAGGAAAGGGTCATCGTAGTCAGCATCGATCAGACTAGCCGCAGATTGTCCAGGATGTCTATGGGCAAAGGCATGACTATTATCGTTTCTCGACTTGGGCGCCGGCGCGACGTAGTATGTTGACTGCGTTTGGAAGTCATATTGGGCGCCATTAGGCTTCAATCCGTTCCTGTTGCCGGCACCTGAAGCCGCTCCTCCTCGTTTCCCTCCACCCCAGAAGCCAGTCCGCGGGCCCGAGCTTCCCCCGGGGCCGAACATGCCGGTTGCACCATTGACACCCATGCGTTGGGACTGCGTGCGGCGCACCTGAATATCAACGTGAAAGTCGCAGAACTCGGTTTTTCGGCCGTCCACCCACGAATGACAGGTTTTACCATCCTTCCTGACAGCCTTACAGAACCCGATGTCCTGCGCATAGCCTACCTCTAATACTGTGTCATCGGAAGATGAAAGCGCAAGACTGAACTTGTTTGTGTCAAGTTTGTTTCGAGGGGGTGGCATGATAGTAGGGTTCAGAATGGCCACAACGATGCCCTCTGAGAGTCTATAATAACGCGGAAACGCAGTGTCGAAAAGGAAAAGATCGATGCTCCATTTGAGGTCGGTCAGCGTGATGACCATGTAACGCTGTGAATTATTCAGTCCGTCATCGAAGGGATCAACCTCCTTAGCAGAGACATTTTTCGACTCTTTCTTTTCTTTAGGATCTGACTTGGAAGCCACAATGCCAAATACAACGAAGTCGCCGTCGATATCTTCTGGTAACTCAAAGGCCGGACCTTTCACCTTCCGAAGAAGGTCGGGAATTTGTAGAACTGTTTTGTCGGCAAGTGTTCGAGACAGGAATGAATGAGGTAAAATGCGGTTGGAGAGATGTAGGGAAGAGAATGCCTCGAATTTCGACGCATCGGGCGCTTTGTCAAGTGAGTCTCTTTCGTTTCCATACTCAGAAGAGGTAGCCTGTGATGAGCCATCGGGTAGGGCAAAGGCGCCAGATTCGGAATTGTGGTTACGCCTATGGAATTGAGTCCTTGAAACCGTGGAATCGGCGCCTCCGTCGGTTTTGTGTGCACTGGGCGCAGTGAGGCTCCTTTTCAGGGTTGGCGGTTTGCGCTCATGGTATGATCGTAGGATATCCTCGCGGCTAAAACTTTCAGTCTGTCGATTTCTCGTTGGCGACCGGAGAGGGGATTTTGCTCTAGCCTCGGCGGCGGCTGCCTTGAATCCTTCTACCTCCGTCTTGTCGAACTGAAACGCCGTGCTGCGGTTGATTTGCAGCCTTTCAGCCCGTTCCTTCCGCAGTTTATCAGCCGACCTGCTTTCAGCCATACGTTCGCTAAAGCTCTTAGGTCTGTTTCCGTCTGCACCTGGAAAGGATTGTGTCTGGGGTACGGGGCCATCTCGACTGCCTAGACGACTGGTCGGCCGGCTTGTGGCCTTCAATGGAGGAGGTCGCTTGAGAGACACGTCGCTGCCCTTCCGACCTTTATCGATTCCGAGAATAACTCGCCGGGGGGACACAGGATCAGCCGCTGGAGCTAGTCGTCTTGTTGGGGATAGGGGGACCTGAACCTCATCTGGCGGCAATCTCGTGTTCTGGCTCTTTGAATTTTGATCGTGGGTCCGTGATGAGAAGCTCGAGGCCGGTCGGGGAAAAGGCTCGTCATCCTCGTGCGCATCTAGTCCCGGCGCAGAAGACTTTCCGCGGCTCTTCTGAAGTTGCTTCAGCTTTAATCGCGCTTGAATGGCCGCTAGTTTTAATTGTAAAGTCTCCTCGTCCTCATCCTCGTCGAGATCTTCTACTCCATCCTCCAGGAGGCGGTCTGTCTTGCTTCGGAGGTTTGGCGTCGTGCTTGAATGTTTCAACGGCGACCCGAAGACTTCTCCGCGGCGTTGCATGTCCTGGAATTTCCTGCGACCGCTCGGGGAGCTGAGAAGAGCCTCCCGAGGGGATTTGGGCGGCCATGAGGTCTCGACCACTGCGATGCGATGAGATTGGGGTCAGTCCACGGTCGGGGCCAGGGAAATTGGCGGTCTCCGTACTCACTGCTGACCATTGCTCGTTGGTTGTGTTAATGCCAATGCCACCTTTTCCGTAGTTTCAACTTGTATCGGAGTGTTATACAGGGCGGGCCATAATCGCAGGGATGCGGGGAAGGGAGATTCAACAACCAACAAGATGATTGTTGTTATGGGAATTCCGGTCCTTATGGATTGGACGATTCTCGGCGCTCGTCAGGCAAGGGCGACAAGTTCTCGGTGATTGGCCGCGGGGAAGCGCGTGTCGCGTCGGGCGGAACGCGTCAAGTGCGTCTGTCTCGTCGCTCCATCTCTTTCAGACCCTCTGGACCGGCTTCAATTGTTCCCAATCCACATCCTGTCTCTCCCCTCTACCCTCAATTGACCATGCGCACTCGCTCGACAGCTCCCGCGGAGCAGCCTGTCCCCGATTCAGAACCAGAACAACTTCCCCCTCCGCCCCCGACAGCCGAGCGACCCAGCAAGACCTTTATCCTCCCTTCAGCAGCCACCGACAATGCGCGGCTCCTCCGACTTCCCAACCCGAGAACAGGCGAACTGACCCGGTACTTCTTCTGTCCGAAACTCGGGATCCACGAATTCACAGCTGTCGCCGCCCCCTCGCACGTTCCGCGCAGTATCCTATTCTCCCATAACCCAGAGAACCATGTCGCTCCCATAAGGGGGAGTATCTCGAAGGCGGCGCAATTACTCGTCGCCACCCCGATCGACGCGATATTCTTCATGATACCCATTCTTTCGACTTCTTCCAACGGTCTCTTCCAGCCCCTGGATGACATCCTGGACTCGCAGGACGAGCTCCCCAAACACATGCGCCATGTGCTCTTCGACGAAGCGTTCGAGCCGACGCTGCAGGCGCGCGCGGAAGCTGTTTGCGATTCCGTGGAGGCAGGCGATCAGAAGATGTTCCGGTTCAATGAGAAGAAGCTTCTCGGAGAATTGATCGCCAAGGCCGAGCGCATGGTCGCGCAAGGCCTGCCGAAGAGTCTGGAGGAGCGGTTCGTTCGTCAGGCACTGGCGACTCCGCTGATGGCTGTGAAGCGCGAAAACCCGGTGGCCAAGGAAGTCTCGTCGGAAAATAAGGAAAATGATACAGGGGAGGACGACGACTCCGAACAACAAAAGGAGACGCCGTCGACGACGAACTCAAACTCGAATTCGAATTCGGTCTCGGATGAATCGACCCCGGCCACGGAGTCGCCGCTTGACGAGCCGACGACACCAGACGATGTAACCCATCTCCTGCGGATATCCACAGCGTTGGCTTTCATGAAAGAATCCTACCTTTCTCCTGCCCTGTGCGCCAAGATCGACGAATTGCTCGCCAGCCCAGACACCCCGATTGATTTCAACCCCTTAACCGACCACCTGAAGCATATCGCCGATCTTCGCGCCGAGGCATTGGCATCCCGATCCCTAGGTGACTTCAGCCGCAAACGCACGGCCGAGGACGATGATGCTGCCGAGATTCGCGCAGAAAAGAAACGCCGGAAGGAAGAAGAGGAGAAAAAGAAGAAAGCGGGAGAGTCTCGGGGAGTCAAGGACCTGAAGAAAGTCAATACTACAGGGATGAAGAAGATGAGTGACTTTTTCACCAAGGCTGCTGCCAAAAAGAAGTCTTAGCAGCGGTCACATTGTCAACTTTATGTGTAACTGAAGAGCACTGCTGCTCGATTTAGACGGCATTTAATGAGGCGTTGAGCACTCGTTCGGTACGGCTATGATAATATCTTGTCTATCCTCGAGACGCTTACGACGCAGGCTATCTCTGGCTTGGACCTTAAGCCAGGGTTTGAATGCTCGCCTCCTTGCCAAGCCCATAGTAGCTCGGCCGATCTAGAGACATCTTGGAGGAAGGGCGTCATAGATACGAGACTCCACACGCTCATCATATAAAAGTGGAGTCCATCTATATACTGTGTATAATACTGTTGGATTGAAACGGTATGAATCATGTTGGGCTATGAATATCTCTCGTGGACGCTCAACCAAAGGCTGGATTCCAAATCAATTTGGAGCCTATTCAAACTAATGCAAATGTTCATTATGGTATTTTTTTTCCCTTTTATTTTTTCTTTGTTTTTTCATTTGCAGTTTAGATCTTGACCTGATCGATGGCTGTCCCCGTGACCCTGTCAAAACAGTTAGTAAATGGCAGTTAAGGATGGGAAAGAAAGTCAGTCTATCGTAGCACGTACATGAAGGATCCGTTCGAAGGCTTGCTAATAACCATGGCCTGGGCCAATTTCTCCTCGCTAATGTCGGGGAACTGCTTGAGATAGTACTCCTCCTTCAGGGCCTTGGTTACCGCCTCGACCTTGGACTGCGGCAGCATGTGGACGGTGCAGCCACCCCATCCCGCACCGGTCAGACGGCTGCCCCAGGTGCCAGCGCGACGAGCAATGGCGCATATGTCATCAACCGCCGGAGCACTGCACTCGTAGGTTGTGCGGCAGGAATCCTGCGATTCGTTCAGCAGCTGGCCGAGATACTGAATGCGTCTGTCGTCGAGAGTCGACGCCTTGGCGAGGCAGGCCTTAAAGTCCAGCACGCGACGGGCCTCGGTGAAGCAGTGCAGAGCGCGCTGGCGCAGGAGGAATCGATCGGCCTGCACGGGGAACGAGGAAAGGTACTTGGCTTCGACCTCGGGCACGGTGGTGCCGAGTAGTTTGGCAATCTCCTCCCGGGTGTACCCTTGCTCCTGGGAAAGCAGCTCCATGGTGGTCTGGATGACAGAGTCGATCTGGTACTCGAGGGGATCGCCCAGGCGGCCCTCCTTGCGCATGAACTCCTCGTGGAAGTTTCGCAGGCTGTATCCGAGCGAGCTGTTATCCTTGGGCAGGGTCAGACCGTGCTGGGCGGCGAGAACCACGGCGGCCAGGGTGCACTCAGCCACACGCAGATTGTAGTGACGAGGGGCCGTCTCGGCCTTGTTGGAGGTAACAAAGCTCTGGGCCATGAGGAAGGTAATCTCCTCCGCCGCCTTAGGGATAGGGACGTGCTGCACGGAGAAGTTCGGGAAGAACTGAGTGTACAGCAGGTATCCGCGACGAGAAAAGATGGAGGCAGCTTGGTCCATACTATGGAATATTAGGGAACGACACAAAAGGATTCTGATGTGAAAAAGTACTGCTCAACTTACCCTCCAGAGTAGACACCGACCGCACGTTCCGAAACCACTGCCAAGTCCAACAGATCTTGCTTGGAGACGTTGTGGTTGTTTGCCTTCATGACTGCCAGGGCACTCGCACAGACGAAGGCCGCGCTGCTGGAGATTCCGCCACCGGGAGGCACGTTTCCATCCACCAAAACTTCCACGCTCGCGGGAACGAATGTGCCATCCTGCTTCTTGTTGCGCAGGGTTTTCAGCGCTCCCAAAAGGCCCGCCTTGAAGTAGTTAACCCATTCGTGTTTCTTAGGATCGATTTCAATATCCGTGTCCCGAGGCACGGTGAATTCGCGCGAGGGGAACTTCTCCGGGTTCACGTTGGCAATCTTCACGGTGGGCTCCGAGGCTGAGGGGACGACCTTGACGGCCATGATGACGTCGACGCTCACGGCGGTGGGAAGGACATCGTAGAGGTTGTAGTCAATGTGCTCTCCGATGATGTTCACGCGACCCGGGCTACGGGCGACAAACTCAGGTCGGTGACCGTAGGATTTGGCAAACTGAGAGACCAGTCCTTCGAAACGTGCCTGATGCTCTGGGGCCACCGAGTTGGCGGAGGCGTCGTCCGTTGCGTAGACCTCAGCGATGGATTCCGTCTGGGGAACGAGTTCTTGCGGGGTGGCCATGGCGGGGTCAGAGGTATGATAAGAAAAAAGTAAATAGAAGATGAATGGTACGGTAAAGGAGGTACAGGAAGAGAAGTTGAAGAAACCGACTGGGTATCAGGAAGCGAAGAACCGCGAACACAATATAGACAGAAGAAGAGAGAGGAAGAGAAAAACGAAAAGCGAGGAAGGGCAGGGTCTTACGACGTTCCTGGGAGCCCCGCAATCTGGGATTGAATGAAAGCACTTCGGAAGTGGGGGAAAGTCGGAAATGACGGACCCGGAGGGGTAGTGCCTGGGAGCCTGGCAGCCTGAGTGGTCGGGCTGGCCTGGAGTGACCCCACGATTTCGCTTTCTCGGGTCGCTACGGCTTTCCTCCGTCCCCCGTGTAGCCCTCGTGTGCTCGGCATCGTCGCTCTTTCCTTCCTGCATGATCCCGATCTCTCGGGATTGGGGTTAATTGGTTGCGGTGCCTGCAGTCTGCATCCTGCCTGCTCCCTGCCTGCTATTGCGACGGAGACTGTCGACCCTGACTGACTGGCACGGGGAGATTTCCATGGAAACAATTAGACCGAAATCCCGAACGATCCTTGGAAATTAACCGAAGCCAAACCGTGCAAATTCAAGCCTCCTACTAGTTAATTATGCATCCGACATAATTAGTTCTCACCGGTGGACTCCATCTTCCAGTTCCTCGGTGGATTCTAATTCCTCACTGTCAGTGTATAATGTACGGAGTAGATTGGGGCAACAATACTAAAATTTAGTATTAATCCCGCCCACTCCCACGATTGACAGGGATCCTGGTCGACATAACTAGCTGGAATTAGTCTGGTCGTGGCTGAAGCCAAGATCAAGTTTTCAAGAGCACGCGTGAAAAGCCAAGGCAAGCTTGACGCTTCCACGTTGTACGTATATAAGCCGGTGTTTGGGAAAGCTTGTTACAGCGGTTCTTCTTGCTCACCACAAGCCATCGTTTGCAGATAGCTGTATTATGATATCGTATACGATCATCCTTCCGACGGGAAAGATAGACATTCATGCCTCGTTCCTTCGGTCTGACCATTCATCTTTCATGCTCATATAGAGCGTTGGCCAGGTATAAAACTATCCTGTATAGACAGTCGGCATTCCGCAAGCAGCCCCTCACAGATACCAAGCAAAGAAACTTGGGTCTTAATGTATTTGGCCCCCTGCATTCATGCATGGAACCCTTGCGTGTCAAGATGTGTCGCAGAAAGCAATGTCGGCGATCGTGACCAAATGAGAGGATTGCATTGCTCCTCCATGACGCGGTTTAAAAATCAACCTTCAAAGGATGCCCTTCATCACCTTTATACTCTGTAGAAATACTTGATTGAACTTGTGTTTTTCGGTAAGAGCATTCTCCTCACGAAGTACCCCTACCCGGCGATGCTTGGGGCTCCGGAATCGGGGAGTCGTAAATCACTCTGCATAATGCAGAAAGCGGAGATGACATGACATGACATGACCTCGTCGCGATTACTCCTTCAGTAAGCCAGCATAAATAATTTGCACAGACTCCGGCTCATGGGATCACCCTCGCGGAGATGGTCGACAAGCTGCTATGCCGTAGTAGTGTTGGGGACCGAGGCGTAGTTACCGTGCAGAAGACACACCTGGAGCCCTTCCAGGCTAGATCAGCTGATCTGGCCGCGTACGGTCGCCGATGATCGGAGACGCTGGGGGTCCCGGACCAATCAAACCCCCGAGATTATTCGACCCCGGCGCCACTAGTCCGAGAACGGTTAGAGCGTCCAGATGCTCTCCAGAAGTTTGAGTCTTTTCTCGTCCGGCCTTAAGGCACCTCTTACTCACACTAGATCCGTCGACTCTTCTTCCCCTTGCCAACCCTCTTCCTCTACAGTCTGCTCCTTTCCTGGCCTGGCAGTCATCCGCCATAAAGATGATGCCTCTAAGACCATCGAAAAGCGCCATGCGCGCTCTGCATTCGCAGAGATGTTTTGCCTCCGCCAGAAGACCGTTCACGGCCATCTCGCCCCACCGCTTTTCTGCTCAGAAACGAGTCCAGAGCACCGCTGCTGCTCCCGCCAGGTGAGTCAACTGCCTTGGAGCAGATCCCAATGTCAATTGGTATCGCTTTGGCTAACTTGGCTTTGTCGTTCAGCGAGGCTAGACCCGTCCCTAGCCCTGCCTTCAACCAGGAACCCCAGCGCAATGGAGTGTCGCCGCTGCAAAATCGACACGTCCCCGAGCTGGACGACTCGTACGTTGACCCCGTGCAATCCACCTCGAAAAAATAATTGAATGGGCTTAATTAACCTGGGTGGACGGACAGGTTTGTCGGACTGAGTGGTGGAGAAATCTTCCACGAAATGATGCTCAGACTGGGTGTCAAGCACGTCTGTGAGTCATCCTTACATCTCTATTTCTTTTTTTCTTTTCTTTTTTTTCTTTTTTTTTTTTACCTTCATGTTTCTACTATTTAGTCCGCTGTTGGATTGTTTACTGGGCGTTGTCATACTAATAATTTACCCAGTCGGTTACCCTGGAGGCGCCATCCTTCCCGTTTTCGATGCCATCTACAACTCCAAACATTTCGACTTTGTTCTTCCTCGACATGAACAGGGTGCCGGACACATGGCGGAAGGTTACGCCCGCGCCTCAGGACTTCCCGGCGTTGTTCTCGTTACTTCCGGCCCTGGTGCCACCAACGTTATCACCCCTATGCAGGACGCCCTGTCCGACGGCACCCCGATGGTTGTCTTCTGCGGTCAGGTGCCCACCAGCCTGATTGGCACCGATTCGTTCCAAGAGGCCGATGTCATTGGCATTTCCCGGGCTTGCACGAAATGGAACGTCATGGTCAAGTCCGTTGCCGAACTTCCTCGCCGCATCCAGGAGGCCTTTGAGATCGCCACCAGCGGCCGTCCCGGTCCCGTCTTGGTCGACCTTCCCAAGGATATCACCGCGGGTATCCTTCGCAAGCCCATCCCGATGAGCAGCACCATTCCTTCCCTGCCGAGTGCCGCAACGATGGCGGCCCGCGAAGTCAGCATGAAGCAGCTTGAAAGCACCATCGGCCGCGTTGCGCGTCTCGTCAACGTTGCCAAGAAACCCGTCCTGTACGTCGGTGCGGGTCTCCTCGCCCGCCCGGATGGCCCTCAGATTCTAAAGGAACTGTCCGACAAGGCCTGCATTCCCGTGACGACTACTCTGCAGGGTCTTGGAGGCTTCGACGAGCTTGATCCCAAGGCCTTGCACATGCTGGGAATGCACGGATCTGCCTACGCCAACATGGCCATGCAGGAGGCCGATCTTATCATCGCCATCGGCGCTCGTTTCGATGACCGTGTTACCGGTAACATCTCCAAGTTCGCTCCCCAGGCCAAGCTCGCTGCGACCGAGAACCGTGGCGGTATCGTTCACTTCGAAATCATGCCGAAGAACATCAACAAGGTTGTCGAGGCCAACGAGGCCGTCGAGGGTGACTGCGCCGAGAACATCCGTCACCTCCTTCCCCACCTCAAGTCGGTGTCTGAGCGCCCGGAGTGGTTTGCCCAGATCAATGACTGGAAGGCCCGCTTCCCCTTCTCTCTGTACGAGAGGCAGGTGGAGAATGGCCCGATCAAGCCCCAGGCTTTGATCGAGAAACTCAGCGACCTGACTGCTCATATCAAGGACCGCACCGTGATCACTACCGGTGTTGGCCAGCACCAAATGTGGGCCGCCCAACACTTCCGCTGGCGTCACCCCCGTACCATGATCACCTCCGGTGGTCTGGGTACCATGGGTTACGGACTTCCCGCCGCCATTGGCGCCAAGGTTGCTCGCCCTGATGCTCTTGTCATTGACATTGACGGTGATGCTTCGTTCAACATGACTCTGACCGAGCTGTCCACCGCTGCCCAGTTCAACATTGGCGTCAAGGTCCTCTTGCTGAACAACGAGGAGCAGGGCATGGTCACTCAATGGCAGAACCTGTTCTACGAGGACCGTTACTCGCACACCCACCAGAAGAACCCCGACTTCGTTCCCCTTGCCGAGTCCATGGGCGTGGCCGCCCAGCGGTGCAGCAACCCCGCGGAGATGGAGGAGAAGCTGAAGTGGCTGATCGAGAGCGATGGCCCCGCCCTGCTTGAGGTCTTCACCGACCGCAAGGTGCCCGTGCTTCCTATGGTTCCTGCCGGAAGTGCCCTGCACGAGTTCCTCGTGTACGACGAAGGTATGTCGCCCTGATTATTCCTTTTTGTGGGTTTCCCCGAACGAAAGCTGACCTCGTGGTTTCTCTTACAGCCAAGGAGCAAGAAAGAAAGGCTCTGATGAAGAAGCGCAACGTGAAATTTTAAAGCAACCGTTTCGACGACGAAATTCTATGCCGATGATTTGTAGTTTTTAAAAGTGCCTCTTTGGTCATTCTCCTGTTGATATCCACGGCGTTTCTGGCAGGTTCTGAAAACGCTGCATCACCACGTTGAACCGCCTTGCTCGGCGCGAGGACTCGGCCCGATATTATGCAGGGCATTTGAAGCAGCGTTTCCCGTCAGTGTGATTGCAATCTATCTATTCAGTAGGTCTTGCTGGGTCCGAGTTCTCATGTGAAGATTTCCGCTGTTTCTATTCCTTTTTTTTCTTCTTTCTTTCTTTCTTGTCTTAATAAGATGCATATCAGCCATTTCCCTTTCCTGGGATCAATTGGTCGAGAAACACTGATTGTTGATTCGGAAAACCAAGGGAAAGGACGCGAGAAAGAAGGAAAAAGAAAGGCAAAGGAGGAGCAGACAGCCAAACCTCAGCCGACGTGTTCTGCCTGTCCTCGAGATCTTCTTTTCTGTATATAATCTCTATGATTTTGTTTCTAGTATATCGGAACATCGGGTCTGTAATAGGATGTCAATTGTTCATATATGCCTGCTCTCTGGCTAGCATCCACCGGAATCCATACATAGTGCATCTCTGTAGTTGAATCCTAAACTGGCTGAGTCAAGGACCCTTTCCGGTTCCGCGGCCCCGCAGCTCCACGTGACCGGACAGGCAGCCAGGAAAGGTCAAAGCCAAAGCCGCGGTTTGCATCCGAGGAAGGCTTAGCGGTGCTGGGGCCCTGGGGGTTTATCGTTCCTTTGTTACGTTACACAGCTGCCCGCTTCTCTCTCCTCTCTCTCTCTCCTCTCTCCACCCTCTCCCCCCTTTCCCTCTCATGACCTTCGAATACTTCGACCATTCCTTCGTCCTCTCAAGGATGTCACCATCTGTCCTTTGCCATTAGAACAGTTGGCTCTCGCTTTCTCATCAACCTGATCGTTTTCTACAACATCTAATAACCATGGCGTCTCTCCCGGACGATTCGACCACCTCAGATCAAACGCAATCATCCGATAGCCCTATGTCCACCGCCCGGGACGAGGAGATCTTGAGATCGGATAGGAATAGTTCTTCATCCACCGAATCGACCGGCGATACCGAGACCGTTCCCCCCAACCAGCCCGAGGAAGGCAGATCTATCAGCGAGTCCCCGATCTCAACCTTGAGCGCCGTTGACTCATCCAATGACGAACCCCGCAAATGCTGGATCTGTTATACCGACGAGACGGAAGACTCGCCTCTAAATCCCGAATGGCGCTCGCCGTGCCCCTGTACCTTGACGGCCCACGAAGCTTGCCTTCTAGACTGGCTTGCTGACCTAGAAAACCCCCAATCCCGCAAACGCAACGGCCGCAATGCCAAGATGATGTGCCCCCAGTGCAAATCTGAGATCGTGGTCTCACGCCCGCGCAGTTATATTGTGGACATTGTTCGGTTACTTGAGCGGTTCGTCGGTCGGCTGGTCGTACCCGGTATGGTTTTCACACTGGCGGGGACAGTTTGGGCGGGATGCTGCGCGCACGGTGTCTATTCCATGTACTTTGTTTTCGGAACAGAAGAGGCGCGGCAGATTCTGGAAGAGACCGCAGATGGCTCGTGGAATTCGGGCCTCAACCTCGGATTACCGCTCATCCCGTTGGTATTGATATTCTCGCGAACCCGTTTCGCCGAAGGCTTACTCCCTGCCATTCCCGTCATATTGTTCGCCACGCACAACCCCGGTCATGAGCCCGAGCTTGACTTTTGGCCCCCTAGCCCGGCCATGACCTTTGCGGCCCTTCCTTATATCAAGAGCTTCTACAGCGCAATCTACGAGCGATTTTTCGGCAAGTTGGAAAGGAAATGGATTGTTGAAGTGCAACCACGTCTGTCTGATGTCAACGAGTTTGACGATAATGCGCCCCCCGAAGCACAGGGACCGGCAGACGTGGTAAGAAACGATGATGGTGGGCGAATCATGGAATTTGATTTTGCGTTACAGGTTGATATGGTTGGAATGGGAAATGGTGGCGAGGGAATTCATGGGGACGGCGCAGAGGCGCAAGGAGGGCCACCAGGAGAGGAGCAAGGCGCGGGTGCCATGGGAAATGAACAGGCCATGGGCCTGGTTCGGCGCGATGGCCTCATCCACGAGACCACCAACCTCGCCGACTTCGTCCTCGGAGCACTTGCGTTCCCCGCCATATCTGCCTCCGCCGGAGGACTTTTGAAATACGTTCTGCCGAAGACTTGGACGACGACGCCCTCGGCTCTTGAGCGTGGTCGACCGGGCCTGCTGCAGAGCCGATGGGGCCGCAGCGTGATTGGCGGCTGCGTTTTCGTGCTGCTGAAAGATGCATTGGTTCTCTACTATCGATGGAAACTGGCCCAGACCCATCGACGGCGAAAAGTGCTTAATTACGACCGGGCCAAGAAGCGAGTGGCCCGGCAACGATCGACCTCTTGAGCTTGGTGGGTTCCGCTTCTCTTTTACGACTTAATATAAGTGTGACGATGCATCTCCACGGCGTTTTTCTTTCTTCTGGAGTTTGGGACACAGGATGTTTGTGCACTTTCTGCCTCTACACTCTACTCTTCGTCTTTCTGATTTCCCCACTCTAACCATCTCAAAGTGTCGCAGATAGGGAAATGAATTTGAATACAGAGGATGCTATCGTAATGAGTGGGATCGCGGTTTGATTTGTCAATATTTAATCGTTGAGTCGTAAGATCGAATCGCAGGAGGCCAACATGGGCCTTCTTGAATGACCGACCAGCCACAGGATCTCGCAGGAACCGGAAAAGCGTGTGGCGTAGCCCCCCCCGGGGCTATATCGTCGGTTTTAGAAATGTCGTTCTATACACCGTACAGATGATCTCTTTCCTAGAACACAGTGCTTCTAGCCGATTCTTGGATCAGAATGAAAATATCAGTTTCAGAACATGTATCATGGCGACAGCAGGAATCCAGCCACTGAAGTTCGAAAATCAATCATTTCGACGGTGGTCTCGACGAACACGCCGAATTCTTTAACCTCCCACCCTGCTAGCTTCATGTCCATCGTTCATGGCGATTGAGGACCTTTCAAACGCGACTGAAGAAGCGAGGGTTCCTAAAGGGCGGTCACGGAGAGTATTCTGGCATTCTTGATTAGAACTCGTGTCGATCTTCTTGGGGTGGCAGATTTGCGTCATAACAAACTCTCTCCTCCAACCTTCTACAAACACCTTAGCACCACTACTACCGCTAATTACACTTAGCCTTCTAAGCTAGCAGCCATCAGAATGGCATTTGATCCTTCAAACGACATCCCCGCCCTCACTAATAAAGTAATCGTCGTCACCGGCGGCAGCGAGGGTCTCGGCAAACAGACCATCCAGCAGCTGGCCCAGCACTCGCCCGCAAGGATCTACCTCGCCGCACGCAATCCCACGAAAGCCGAGACGGCCTTGCAAGAGATCCAATCAAATGCCGGGCCCGACTGTGCCCCAATCTCTCTTCTCACGCTGGACCTCGCCTCGCTGGATTCGGTCAAAGCCGCCGCGGCGGAGGTGCTTGAACGAGAAACCCGACTGGACATCCTGATCACGAACGCTGGTGTCATGGGCGCCAAGGGCGTCACGCAAGATGGATACGAGATGCAATTCGGGGTCAACCACGTCGGCCACGCGCTGTTTATCCGACTACTCCAGCCCCTGCTCCAGAAAACCGCAGCGCGCGAGGACGTCGCACCCGGCGAAACACGCTGCGTGGTGCTGGCCTCCGAGGCGGAGAAGTTCGCCCCTCGGGCGGATCCCTATCCGTTCGAGAAGCTACGCGGGCCTTGCGACGACCTCTCGGCGTTCACACGCTACGGCATCAGCAAACTGGCGAACCTGCACTACGCGGCGCAGCTGGCGCACCGGTACCCCGAAGCCGGGACGGGCGCGCGCTTCGTCTCGGTGCATCCGGGCGCCGTCATTACGAACCTGGGGGATCTGATGCGCGGGTGGCCGCGCACTGAGAAGATCATGCGCAAGGTGGCCGCCCTGGTGCTCGGCATGGTGCCGGTAGAACGGGGCGCCTGGGGCCAGCTATGGGCGGCGACCTGGCCGGTTGGCAAGCAGACGGAGCAGCTGGGGGAGCCTAAGGAGGGAACGTTCTACTGGCCTGTGGGAGTGGAGGGCAAAGGCAGTAAATTGGCGTATGACGAGGAAAAAGCGAGGGAGTTGTGGGAGTGGACGGAGAAGGAGCTGGAGCCGCATCTTTCGTGAGGTAACATGGTATACCTAATTTAATCGAGGATTCCTAAATTGTACCATACCAAACTTTTTCAACTTATCTGAAGGATCACAATTCTACACCTCATCCTTATAGTTCTAGCTTTATGATAAGTAACCAATCTCCACGCTAATTGGCCCAACTAGCGCGCGTCAACCACCCTGGGTAAGTTAAAGCACCTTACATAATCGCAACTTCAGCGTCTCCGAAAAGAACTCAAGACGGGAGTCAAGCAAAGCAATCAACCAACCCCCCAAAAAAACCACCTCTACAACACGCCATGCGTCCTCTCTCGCCAGTCCTCGCCTCCCTGGCGAACGTCTTCCGCATCCCGATTTCCCAGACCCCGTCGCGTCCCGCCATCGGTCGAATCTGCAATGACGCTCTCGTCAACAAACCCGTTACGTCGGCCGTGCAGGGCATGGCCGCGCGGTCGTTCTCAACGACGAATGCCCTGTTGAAGCGCTCGAAGGGTCCCGGGCCGGATAAGCGAGTTAGTATGTATACCTCCTTTTTTTTTTTTTTCTTGTCTCTGCTTTTTGGGGGTGTTATGGGGTTCAATTGGCTTTCTGGGACTACCAACACCTTTCCCTCCTCTCTATCCTCCCCTACTCTTCTACCAAACCCAACCATGCTAACGCAATCCTCTCCAGCTTTAATTCGCTACTTCCTCTGGCACCCGCTCACCCCCCGCCCCCTCCGTTTCTCCCGAACCCGCTACCTCCGGCACTGGACGATCCACCGCGCCTGGCAACTTTTCCAGGGCCAGCAGCGCCGCGCACACCAGCTCGAGCTGCAGCGCCAGTACCAGGCGATGGGGGCCGCGTGCGAAGAGCTCCGCACGGGCGCGGGCGACGGCGGCCGTCTGTTCCGCAAGAGTATGATTAAGACGGGCGTGTTTCGGGATCTGTTTCCTATCGAGTATGGACGGTTGCAGACGGAGGCGCCGGGTAAGGAGGGGTGGAATCATGAGTGGAAGAGGGTGGAGAGGAGGTAGACCCCTTTCCCTTTGACTGGATGGGGTTGACTTGGGGGTGTAAGGGTTTCAGATAAAGCTGGGTTGGGATGTGGAATGTGGAATGGGTTTGTGCCATTACCTGTCTATCTAGGTACCTAGATTTTGCTTGTTTAGATATGTCGTATGTATGTACTGTACAGTATTGAAGTTTCCTGTGTTCCTCGGATGTAAATTGCAATCATGATAGATGCTGAACTAATTGTAATGTCAAGGTTTCAAGTTTACTGGCTGAGATATAGACAGTATACAGATAGCAGTACACAGTATAGCATATATTGAATATCAACTCGCAAACAAAATAACATAGATCAGTCGCTAGACAGAGCAGATAGGGAATGAGCTAGAAACATGTAGAGATCAAGCGGTATAGAAAAGGAGAGACGGGATTCATAAAGGAAGGCGAAAACGAATAAAACCACTCGCTCCAAAGCACAAGTACAAGCACAAAAAACAAATAACCCATGCTGAAGGAGAGAACTTGCAGATAGCGGCAGGAGGGAGGGAGTCAAGTAATAATGCAACGGTTTGCAGCGAATCAGTCCCGTGTTGACCAACAGATTGGAGATTTTTTGGGGGTTTCTTCTTTTCACACGGGACCACACCTCCAAGCCAGAATGAGACAGACAGGAATAAACGTAATTTCGATCGAAAATCCACCCAAACGCCGGTAATGCAAAGAATATACTGGTTCAACATATCGTCGACGATCCTCCACTTGCATATTCACCTTCACCTATTCACCGATTTTTGGTAGATCCAATTTAACAGACTCGCAGGACGAACGTTGAGCGCGAGCACACACGGAAGAGCCGGGCACGATTCCGTCGTTGGTACGTGGTTCGACTCGATAATTCGCGTCCCCTTATAGCACAATACAACACGAGCTTTTCCGCTTGTCGAAGGTGAGAAGCGCCGCTCGAGTAGCCGCCTCAAACACGTCGTCAACGCCCTCACCCGTCAAGGACGAGCATTCGAGATATTTCCGAGCGCCGATCTGAGTGGCGGTCTCGCTTCCTTCCTTGGGCGTCACGAACCGTAGCGACTTCTTTCGCATCTCCTCCACCGCCTGCGTGTCTTCGCGGAGATCTTTCTTCAGTCCGACCATGATGATGGGCACGCCGGGGCATCGTTCGTTGGCTTCTTCGATCCACTGAGAGAACTGGTTAACCTTCCTCTTTTCTTTCCCTTTTCTTCTGAAGACGAACCTTGTGTTTCACGTTCTCCAACGAATCGGGCGTATCCACGGCAAATCCAATCAAAATCACATGTGCCTTGGAATATGCCAGCGGACGTAATCGCTCGTAGTCCTCTTGACCCGCGGTATCCCACAACGCCAATTGCACCGATCGGCCATCGACTCGGCAATCCGTCACGTAGTTCTCGAACACCGTCGGCACCTAGATTTCAAGACGACAAGTCAGACGATCTGTTCGGGGTTCGCGGAGGGAGGGAAGGGTATATAGGAGAGGCCGAGGGCACGCACGTAATGCTATCGAGAGAATCAATCATTAGCCGACACTGTCTTTAGATCTAGCACGTCCTGAACAGAACAGGCAGACTTACTGTTGGGAAGTACCCGAGGGTGAAGACACTCAACAAACTAGTCTTTCCGCAAGCACCGTCCCCAATGATTACCAACTTTCTACATTACACCACAGCCTAAGATCAGTACGGAGGACACGACACACGACACAAAAAGACAAAAGACGTTTTATCCCGGACTGTTCCTCCCATGAACCAACCAGACTTCACGACAGGGGGGGGACATGGAAGGGTGGGAGTGAAAAAGAAAAATCGAATGACAGGTGCACGTCAAACGGTCGGGCTTACTTGCCCCGGCTAGGCATCACGGGCACAACACGTACCTTCGCATCACATTGTCGTTCTGTTGTTGTTGTTGCTGCTGCTGCTGCTGCTGCTGCTGCTGTTGTTGTTGAGCCATTTTTAAAGGACCAGGAAGTGGGGATGGAGGCCACTAGTTAAAGGAACAATAATAGTAACAAAAGGAGAGAATGAGAAAAAAAAATATAATATAGAATAAAATAAAATAAGATAAACCCTTGAAGCGATCTAGGGAGATGCCACGGACGGAAAAGGAATGCGACCCAGGTATGGATGGCGAGTGAACGCTGGTCGGTTTGGCCTTGTCGGAGAGATCGGGGGCAGTGAAATTAGGCGCCAGGGAAGGCCTAGGTCAGGTCGAAAACGGGGGGAATTTGGCCTCGAGGAAACGACAAACGGAGACAAGGAAGGGGAAGCAGGTAATGGACGATGCGTGTCCCCTCCCCCTAACAGCTGGACGACGAGAGGAACAAAGCCGACTTTTTTTTTCTGGGGGGGTGGAAATCATCCAACGATCTCGTGGTTCTGGGAAGGCGGTCGACTTGAGGCTGAGGCTTAACTGGGATCGACCAGTTGTAAGTTGGTATCGTAAGTTGTTGGGTCAGTGTTAGACTGTTAGTGAACTAGAGTGTTAACTGTTCACTTAGGTCACTGGGTCACTGGGTCACTGGGCAACGTGAGACTAGTAAGTAAGTAGTAACAACTAACAATCACTACTATCAAGTGTCGAGTGGCGGGTGGTGGCTTAGACGGGCAGAATAGCTGTAGTCCCTGTCTCTATAAAGTATAAGTCGACAGACTCTGGGGGAGGCAAACGAAAGACCGAACGGAAGCCAAAATTTTAAGAGTAGTAGCGAGGGATAATCCACCAATAAATAATCAATTGTAGGCTATGCTTGCAGCAACACGGGTGGGAAGATCAGAAAGGAAGATTCCAGAGCGCCCCAAGAGACCGAGACTGAGAGGTTGAGACCCCCAAATAATAAATGGGGATCCCTCTTTCTAATCAAAACGAAGGACGGGATCGACCGGTAGATGGCACAGCTGAAGAGAAGCACAAGCACATCCACTCGTTACTAAGGTTAGAGAGATGTCTCAGCCGTTTTCCACTAGGCGGTTATGATTCCTGACTAGTTGTTGTTATTATTACTTAAGTGGAGTTGCGAGGTGCGACAGGAGGGGGAGAAAAGACGAGAGCCAAGCGCAGAGAATCATATGGGACATACTCCGTACAGCATTCATCTCGTCATCCTCATGGGGATATTAATAGTACCTACGAAGAGGAAAGTGTTGAGACTTTTGAGTTATTGGAACCACTGCGACCCTTTTGCCCCGGAGAGACCGAATGCCGATGCTCCACCGGGACCGTCCAGAGGGGGATGATCACCGGGGTCAACAGTTGTAGTAAACAACCATGTTGATAGCCTCATTCTGAACGTCCATGTGCGGATACCTCGTGGGAAGTCTGCTCTAGACTCTCTAGAATAGGCAAGGTCCTCTGCTGTACTCCGTAAGGCATCCCGGACGGACTGGTAATCCCGATTCCGTCCGCCGGGATAACCGGATGACATAATCAGGGAGACAAGCCCGACCCTTCAGGCATCAATGAAGTATTCAGGCTGCAAGGCAACCAGGCAACCAGGCAACCATCTCGCTTGCGGCGGCTAATCCTATTGCGGCCGGCGGCACGGCAACCATCCAGAGCCCAACGCCCGGCGTCAAGATCCATCATCTCCAGCCCTTTCACCAGTCCCCCCCCCCAGTTGGATGCGCCGAACCTTCAGACCGTCGCCGTCTGCTTCGCCCTTCGCTCCTTTACATCCTCCCTGCGTTTCCTGGCCATTTTGGCCCGGTCGCCCTTGACGCCTGGACCTCCTCGTCGCGCGGCCCCGGGTCCTTTCCACCCCTCTCCGCCCTCATTCCCTATTTGTCGCCTAGGATCTGACTACCTTTGTTTGACCTTGGCCCTCCTCTTCTCCTCTCTCCACCCTGCCACTCGCGGGGTCCACGGAGCTTAGAAGCCTCTTCTCCCCTTCAACCCTTTTACCCAATCCGACAGGCTGCGGCTAATTCACATTATTCCGAGCTTCGCTGGTGAGCTATACTTTTTCACTCTCTTTCTCTCCTCTTCCCTCTAGCCTGGCTTTGGTATAACGCGGCTCGACTCGGCGCTTCCCTCTCTGACTGTTCGATCGGCACCTGAGATTAGCATGGTGGTCAGCCTTCGGAATTTCTAGGAGATCTGCGATACTCGTTCTCTCCCCCCTCGAAACCGTCATACGACCCCTCCATGCCATCCTCTCGGACGTCCGGTTCGAACCCTAGTCTCTCCACCATGTCCGCCCATGTGTCGCCGGCTTCGACCCGCCCCGCCAACGGCGAACCCTACTCGAAGACCGAACACACGTCGCCAGACCCCCAACCGACCACCGTGAACCGCAAGAAGCAGAAACGCCGGCAAAAGCAAGCTGCCCGCATGGCCGCGGAACGTCAGTTTGAGAATGGCCATGTCCACCACCCGGGCGCCGCAGAGGAGAACAGTCTGAGCCCCGTCGGACCCGAAAGCCACCCATCCGACGACCACGACTTCGACGAATCCGTTGACGGCGACGTGTACTACGACGAAGAACCCCGAATACTCGGTGCGCATCCTGCCATGTCCGCCCCGTCGACCGTCGATGCGCGCGACGACCACTCGAAAATGCCGGGCCGAAAGTCGAAGAAGAAGAAGGGCAAGAAAGGTCGCAGCGGCTCCCAAACCCTCGGTGACGAAAGTTCGACTCCCTTGTCTACCCCTTCGGTCTCGATGTCCCACCCTCTTGTCCCCCCTCTCCCGCCGCATTTCGGTGCCCGCACGATCCTGAAGTCGGCAAAAGATCGCAGCATATGGAACACCTCGACCCAGGAGGAGCGCGAAAATATCAAGGCCTTTTGGCTCGAGCTGGGCGAGGAGGAACGACGACAGCTCGTCAAGGTAGAGAAAGACGCGGTCCTGAAGAAGATGAAAGAACAGCAAAAGCATTCGTGTAGTTGTACAGTCTGCGGGAGGAAACGAACCGCTATCGAAGAGGAACTCGAAGTACTATACGACGCTTATTATGAAGAGCTTGAACAGTACGCAAATAACAACCAAGGCTCCTTTGAGAAGGGCCCGCCCATCATGCCGCCTCCCCGCCTATATCATCCACCCCTGCGTTCTCCCGGCCAACACACCCGAACGCAAGGCCAATTTCATCCCTCGCGAGGTAGAATTCACGAGTTGCCCGAGGACGACGAAGATTTGGAGGAAGACTACGATGAAGATGACGAGGACGATGAGCCCTACAGTGATGAAGAATATGAAGATGACGACACGCGTGCCGCCCGCGCAGATTTCTTCGCTTTTGGGAATAGTTTGACTGTTAAAGGTAAGAGCAAGACCCCGGGTTCCAATAACAATCTTTTTACCCCTCTATTATCTCTTGACTCGGGCTGATCTTATTACCCCCCTCGTTCTCTTCTCGCTCCTTCCAGATGGTATTCTTACAGTTGCAGACGATCTTCTCAAAAATGATGGGAAACACTTCATCGACATGATGGAGCAACTAGCCGAACGCAGGATGCAGCGTGAGGAGGATACCCAATTCGGAATTACCGCCGCTCACCAGTCCCTTCATGCCGGTCATAATCATGGCCCATACGATGAGGAGGATTACGATGAGGAAGAGGAGGATGAATATGACAGCCAAGAGGATGAAGAATACGAGGAGGATGAAATGGTCAGTAGCCAATCGCTACTTCTTCTGATTTCAATCCTAAGCTACGGTGCATACTAACCGATCTTATCTCCAGGATGCTATGACCGAGGAGCAACGCATGGAGGAAGGTCGACGAATGTTCCAAATATTTGCCGCCCGAATGTTTGAACAACGCGTCTTAACAGCTTACCGAGAAAAGGTCGCCGAGCAACGCCAGAAAAAGCTGATCGAAGAGCTCTTGGAGGAAGAATCTCGGACCGAGCAGCGGAACGCTAAGAAGGCTCGCGAAGCCCAGAAACGGAAAGACAAGAAGAAGCTTCAGAAGCAGGCGAAGGAAGAAGAGAAAGCTCGCCGAGACGCCGAGAAGGCAGCCGAGGAAGCAGCACTCAAAGCCGAGCAAGAGAAGAAGCTAGAGGAGCAGAAGAGGAAACGAGAGGAGCAGCGGAAGAAGCGCGAATCTGAGCGAAGAGCTCAGGAAGAAGAAAAGGCTCGTCGAGAAGCTGATAAGCAGCGAAGGCTGCGTGAAGAGCGCGAGCGACAGGCGGAGCTAGAGCGCAAACATCGTGAGCAAAAAGAGCAGGAAAAGCGACGGCGGGAGGAAGCGCGACGAAGAGAACAGGAGGAGCGGGAAGACCGAGAATCGAAGGAAAACAAAGCTCGGGAAGAACGAGAGCGCAAGGCACGCGATGGGCAGGCACGAAGGCATCGGGATAGCACAGGAAGAGTCGACTACGATTACTCCGATGCTCTCGGCAGCCGAGCGTCGCAGCCAGGGCCGATGCCGATCTCAACTAGCCTGCAGCAGCATGTCCAAGGACCTTCTGGACACGTACAGTCGCCACACCTGCCAGGTGCAACGCCGATTGTCCCAAAAGCTCCGACACCTGCCCGGGCCCGCCAGCCGTCTCAACAGGGCTCGCACACCTCGTCCCCACGGTCCCAGGCGGCCAGCGCAGAACCTTCGCAGACTTCCATCTCTCCTCGATCCATGGGCCCGTCCCAATCGTCGGGAGCCTCGAGTGTGACCTCGAAACAGAGCCAAGGATATCCCATGTTGCATCACCCTCAACCATCTACCCCCCTATCCCCCCTGGGTGCGATGGGCAGATCTCACCCACCTGGGTTTCCGAGTCCGAACGGCCTGCCCTCGAATCCTCCCGGGTTAGCTGGAATGGTTCCTCGACCGCCCATGGGCCATGAACTACCCACGTATCCGCCGCATACTGGCCCTCTCATGAGTCAACTGCGAGGGTTCCCTGCACCAAACGGGATCCCTATGCCGCCCGGTATTAATGGAACCCGTCAAATGCCACCTGGACGTGGTTTCCCGCTTGACCCAGGACACGGTCTTCCATTCCATGCCCCAGCACCGCTCTCGAGCGCGTTCTCTGCGCAACAGAGCGGACTCTCCCAGGGTCATGCCCGACAGCCTTCCAACTCGTTCGAGCGATCTCCTCTTGACACGCATGCCCAACCGTTCCCCATCTCTCGTCCTAGTCCGATAAAGCGTCCATCCAGTACCCAGCAGGATCAGCATGGCGATATCAACCGCACTACACAGCGAGACATGGACAATCTAAGTGCTCGATTTGGAAGCAGTGCCCTTCTTGATGACAGTGACGCTCCTTTTTCTTCGAATCTTTCTCAATCGCTTCCTGGCGCCACCGTTCCAGGCTCTTTACCGGGCCCGACTCGAGCCAGCTTTGCGGCACCTTCGTTGTTCCCGGACCCTCTCGGAGGTAAGAATTCATTTGCCAATATACCAACCAAATACCTTGGCGAGTTGTCAAGTCCAGCGTTAACGTTTGTCCCAATAGCATCCAAACACTCTAGCTTCTCCATGAACACTGGAGTAGGAAGCAATCCCTGGGGTGGACACATGGGATTTGGGGCCTCTGCTTTCCCCGGAACTCCAACCTGGGGAACTGCACATGGTCAGTACCCTGTGTAATTTGTATCTGTGTTGCTTTACTGACAATCATGACTAGGGAGCGGTTGGTCCAACAATGCATTCGGGTCGGGTGGTCACCATCGTGCGCATACATCTCGACCAGTTGCCATTCGGTTGCTGGTGATTGAAGCGTGGAAGCAACTGAACACCCTAAGCCCTTCCAAGGGAGCCAGCGGTCATCATGACGCCAAGAAGTTGCTTCGCCAAGTTGATCAACTGCGGCCATCCAATGAGCCTTCCATCTCGCTCAAGGAGATGCTCGACATCTGCGACACGGAAGGCAACTCGCAAAACGGTGGTGGTTCATTCTCTATCAAGAGCGACTCAATGGGCGAGTTCGTCAAGTTCGAGCCCGATACTAACAGCGCTACCTCAGGACACAGAGGCAGCATTGTTCCTGGTGAAATTGGAAGTCCGATTCCGAGTAGCAGCATACCGGCGTTTGGCGGGATTGGTACTACACCATCGGTGCTTCGGCAGTATTCTTCTCCACCGACGGGTTTCTAAGGCGTTTGGCTTTTTTCCTTCTATTTACGGCATTCTCTCAGTGGAAATGGGGGAGTCTTCTATGCACACTTTCCGTTTCTTTCTTCTTTTCGTTACCCTGGTTTCATGTCCGTGTCTTTTTTCCTTTTTTCTTCTTGGTCGTTCAGTGTCTTCTTTTTTTTTGGGATGATTGATTTCTCGAAGTGCTTCTTTTGTCCAAGCGTTATGTCATGAGTGTCTTTCTGTTACTTTTTTTTTCCTTCATGCTCTCTCGCCATCATGTCTCTTCCACGCTTCTACTTCTTCTTCCTTTCACCCCATTCTTCTTTCCATCTTCCTGGTCTCTGTCTCTTTCTCTATCTTGTTCGAGTCAGGTCCCGCGTTCATAAACCGGACCTCCCCTTTGTCATGTCTTGTACGTCCCATTTTTAACCATGTAGCGATTCCCTCGAGACACAAATCTCCGGTCTCCGCATCAAGAACCAATTGCATGATCCGATTGGGGCCTTTCATTCACCAGTCAATGATTGATGCCTTCTTCTCGATTTCTCTCTCTTCCTCTTATTTCGCCTTCTGTTCCTGAAAACGTAGGGTTTCGGGAGGAGTGGGTGGATTATGAATGATGTAGTGTGTAGAAGTGTAGTGTAGCATGAGACGGTAGTTCCGGGTGATGAGTTGTGTCGCTTGGTTTAGTCTGGTTTGGTTGGTAGATTGTTTATATACTTTCTAGACCTAGACCTAGACATAACTCTAGAATATTCATACGTACCAACTTTCGAAATTGTTTTCTCAGCCCCTACTGCCATGATCTTCATTCCCAAGTTGACATTCAACCTCCATTTTCCTAATAGAAGCCAGAAGACGCTTCAATCCTTCTTCCAAGGCTGGCCTCTTTTCCAACGGTGAACGTGATCCGGAACCAAGCATACCCCTACAAACTTCAACTCAAAGGTTCAGGCTATGTTACTTTTGAGCATCAGAAGGCCTTGTCGATACGCCTTGGTGCAGACTCAGACTCAGGCTCAGACTCTTGGTACTTGAGGTCGTGTAACTAATAAATGGCGAAGATTTGTTTTTGGCCAGATGGATATTTTTTACCATGATTGCTGCTAACCTTGAGTTGGCAAACAGGACCTGTGCGCGAGTTCGCATCTACACGACCCCACATATACACAAATGAAATGTGACAGAAAGGAAACTTTGGCGCTGAACCATGACAGTATGCCGCCGACATGAAATGGAAAAAGGTATATGTAAAATGCCAGCATCAAAATGACTCTACTGTAGTAGAGTAGCTGTGGTCTCCTATATAAGAGAGAAAGCTCAAGTAAAAAAATCAATCGCAATATACACGAAAAACAAGACCTAGGCTTGTTTAGTCTCACTCTCCCCGCTGCTCACTGCGATCTCAGCCTTCTCGGTCTCCGAAGTACGGTGCTGGTCCAACACATCCAGCCCAACCTCGATCTGCATCTGAGCAATCTGGTCGACGCTGAGCTTGGGCAGCTCCTTTGCCACCTGGTAGGGCCATTTCTTCTCAATATGAGCCTTGGCAAAGATGAGATCAATCTCTTCCAGATCCCGGCCTGCAGTTTCCGTATAGAAAAACCAGGCAAATGGAATAGCGATGAAGTTGACCAAGGCAAAGAATAGATACATACCCCAGCCACTAGTGGAGGAGAACACAGGCGTAAACATAGCCACGGCAAAGTTGGTGATCCAGTTAGTGCAGGTCGACGCAGAAGCAGCCATAGTACGCGTGCGCAGAGGGTTGATCTCAGGCGGGTAGATCCATGGCAAGGGCAGCGTGGTAAAGGCGAAGAAGCAGATAAAGATGAAAATTCCGACAATCGCACCTTTAGAGGCGGACTCCGTGCCAGGGATCAGGCAACCCATAGCGAGGATAAAGCTGAGACCCTGGCCGATGAAACCGATCAAGAACAGATTGCGGCGGCCAACTCGCTCGATCATGAAAAAAGAAGGAATAGTAGCGAGAGCATAGACGGTTGAGAACACGCCACCAAGAATCATGGCCATCTTATGTTCCATATTGAGATTCTGCTCAAAGAGCACCGTCGAATAGTAGATGGCAGCGTTACAGCCAGTAAACTGCTGGAAGAATTGACCGGAGCAACCGATCATCATCCGTTGAAATTCCTGGGTTTTACCAAAGGTGAACAGTGTCTTCCAGCTTGCTTTAGCGTTCTCGGTGGTTTTCAAGTCGGCCTTCATAAGATTATAATCGTTGAGAACGTCCTCGGCATCAGGGGAGCTATCGTTAAGTTCGGCCAGAACCTGAATCGCCTGCTCATCGTGGCCACGCATAATAAACCAACGCGGAGATTCAGGCAGCATCAGCGCACCGACTACAATAAGAAGAGCGAAAACAATCTGGAAGGCCACAGGGAAACGCCATTGGACGGAGGAGTCGACATAGGAGAGACCGAAGTCGATCCAGTAGGCAATGAAGGTACCAACGGCGATAATGGCGCCTTCAAAACAGACCAAGAAACCACGGTTATGGGCCTTTGAACACTCCGACTGCCAGACGGGAATAGTGGCAGTATCCATACCATTCCCCAGACCCGAGATGACACGACCGATGACGAACTGGCCCAGGCCCCAGGCATGACCGTAAGAAGCCGTGGAGATGACCGTGCCAATGACCATAAGGGCACCACCGGCGACCAGCAACGGGGTGCGACCGGTTCGTTCGCCATAGCATAGAGTGAAGATAGCGCCGAAGAAACAACCCAATTCGTAGCAGGAGGTCACTGCGCCGCGCAGAACGTTGACGTGCTCGTCCAGAGATTTGGAATAGGCGGGATCGGTCTTGGGGGGGATGTACAGCGCAGCAAACTCCCTGGAGAATTTATCGGCGGAAATGATGCCCGACATCAAGCCCTGATCATATCCGAACAACGAGAAGCCAACAACCGAAGTGAAAGTGATGGCAAGATGAAGCTTCTTGCCCCGCCAGCCGGAGGTTGTGGTCCACATGATAACGACTTTGACTATGCCTTCCTAACCTGGAGAAGGGGGGTAAGATCAAGAGGCTGTTTCGACGAGAAGGAAAAGGAAAAGAAAAAGAAAAAGGAAAAAGAGAGGAAGGACATTAAACCCGTGTGGAGGGATAGAGACACAACCTGGGGCAAACGTCCGGGGCGTGCATCTTCTTGTATCTCATTTCTCCCGGGATTGACAGCCCCAGTGAGTCAATGACCAATATCGCCCAACCCACGCTCGAGGCAAGTCTCGCGAGGCGTGCCGACTGCCGGGGAAGGGACCAAGACCAGACAAGACTTCTTAGCGGTCGAAGCTTTGATCTTGGTCTCCCCGCGTGGTCTTAGCCTCGTGGAATTGGACCAATGCACTCCGGGGAGAGAAGGATGAGACGCCGATCGGACCTCTCGTTCCATGCAGAGTAAGCCACTAGATGCACCAACAGCCCCGATGCAACCCCCCTCCTTCTCGAAGCCTCGTTATGGCCCATAGGGGAGTGGAGGTGGAGGAAGGATCAATTCCTGGAGCGCTCGGAAGTCGCGACAAGGAGAGCCTTACAGTCTTACCTGGACTCGCTTCAGTTACCCTTTGGCTCTTTATTCTGCCTCAATTCTCTTTGCACCGACTCTGCAAAACCAATCATCGCTACTACCCCAGGCTAAGGCTGTGAGATCGTGGGAATTGGCCCCCTTCACGGCCCACCTTCCATCCGACTGGGCTTTCCAAGAGAGATCCAGTGGAGCAATTTACCCGTCAAATCGATCTCGATGTTCCCAGGTGAACTCGGGCAATTCAACAGGACCGAGAGCCTCGAAGATTGGGAATGCATTGGGTAGACAAGTCGTCTAATAACTAAACGGAGTCCCTGACAGTGTATAGGTACTAGTACATCTATCTATTTATGGAGTATTAAACCATGCAAGGCAGATTTCAGGTAGGTATGATGCCTTGTTTTCACAACTTACCAGCCTGTGTGACTTATACTGCTCACTAGATCGATTTTGCCCCATTACCTGACGGACTTCCATAAGGCTTTAAATCGGAAAGCGAATTGCTTCTTTTCGAAAACAGAGTGGTATTCTTATCGTAGGGTTCGTTTCCGGACCGCTTTGATGGTACAAAAGCCAAGGATATTCGCCTCAAACCGCGGTAAACACTTGCAGCTAGCCGACATAAAGCGCTCTGAGATGGAGGGGGACTTACTTATGGCTGCCAGCTTCGACATTTCAAGAACATATGAGATGTAATAGTCCTCCTAGGCCGGAACGAGCCCAGGCACATAAGCTGCATCAACAGTGAAATCTTGCTCGGCAAGAAATTACATATCACAGTCCTCATCCCGGATTCGGAGGGCCGGCTAAGAGCTGCGGAAGTATGTCTATCGCGGGTCCAGAAGATTAGAACTAGACAACATAGCAGGTGAACCGATATGAGTATTACATAGATTGCCCTCCAGATTCGCCTCCTCAAACACTTCATCTGCTGACTCATGGCGGACTGTTGCATACTGTAAGCTCCTCATCAGCAATATCCTCGGTCAGTTCATTTCGTCATAGCATACGAACGGTGCATGTCCAACGATTGCGCTTAAGTTGATGCACAGCCAGCCCAATAGCATGTATCTCTCTGATCATCAGGGCCGGTCCACCAGAATCCCAGAAGTAGCAAAACGGCCACGAGGTTCATGCGATCAGTCTCATAATCTGCATCGTACAATGCCTTGGTGCGGAGGTAGAGTGTTCTTCTTGCCGTGGAGATGATGGGAAATCGAGCGACAGGAGAGTACGTCACGCTGAACTGGCCCGGAACATAAACTCCGTCTCCGTAGGTAGTAAACAAGGAAATAGTGATTAGGAAGTAGATGTCTGTGAACAAATGATCTGAGCCGGATTGTCTCATCTTATATTAGAGGTTTTTTTGGCTAGACTTGACTGTCGAGTTGCTCAAAATCAAGGATGAGTAGGTAGACTAGATGATTAGTAGTGTAGTCCAGCTATATCACCGCAACACAAACAAATAAATACTAACACACAGATCATTCAAACCTACACATCCAGTTAGAATCTACTAAATTTTACCAGATGATTAGACATCAAAAAGATAAGAAATTCTATTATGGCAAGATCAAAGAAGGAAAGAAAGAATAGAATGGGTATGATAATAAGTTGGCAGACAGACAATAGCAGCAGCAGCATCGATAACAGCACAAAGATGATGATATACCTATGTATGAAAATCACATAGGCACAGGGAGAAGGGAAAAAGAGGAATCAGAGAAGAAGGGAATTAGAAATCAAAGCAAAACAATTCAAGTAATTTCAAATCAATCTTACAACTCGGAATTTTCAAGGCTTGAATCAGAGGGGAAACAAGGAGAGGATGAACACGAGCGAGGTAGGCAACAGATCAGATAAGCTCAAACAGCGAATAGGAAGACGGGGGAAAGAATAAGATAGGTAAATAAATCAATCAATAATTACACTCATCATCTCGTACAAATCATACCTGTGGCTTACTGTCTAGGGTCCGTGACGACGCCTTCGTAGTCTCTTGATCGGATGTACTCTAGTGTGCGCTCGAAATGGCGCTTTGGACCTTCCAGGTTCGGGTTGGGTTCGTCCTGATTGGTCTGCAGGTTGGAGTGGATGAGCTCGATCAGCCCGTTGAGGTATTTGGTCGTGACAGTTTCGTTCTGTTGGTCGAAGTAGTAGACATAGCGGTTGAGGATCTCAACGAAGAGTTCAACGGAGACAGCAGTGTCCATGCAAGCGTCGGCGACACGAAGAGCCCGCTGCAGGCATTCGAGGACGCGCTTGCCGTCGCGGTAGAGCTAAAAACTTTCAGTTAGAAACGACATCATCTTTGAGATATGAAGAAATGACAGAGGGTTACGTACGTTCTTGGCGTCTTCCTCCCCTCTTTGCGGGTTCTCGACGACCCACCAGAGGTGACTAGCGAGATACACTGCACGACACTGGTCGGGCTTCTTGAGCAGCTTGCTGCCGTGTAGCGCTGCTTTGGTGATGAGCGTGTCGTAGTTCTCCTTGGAGAATCCTCGGGAGCCGTGGAGAGCTCCCGCAATGATGCAGACAGCCTGGAATTGGGCCCGCGAATCACTAATAGAGTCTTCATAGATGGTGAAGGCCTGCGCGAAGAACTCGTAACTGAATTCTTCAAATCCAGTCTGGTCGGCTACCTCACCACACATCACAAATAGCCGCAGAGACAGATCGGCGCATCCAGGGTTTACTCGCTGGTACAGGTTGTTGACGCATTGATGCATGAATCGGTACAAGGCAGACGACTGCGACTGCCAGTTGTCATCGTAATGCTCACGGGATTTGAGCTTGCGCGCCAATCGTATCGAGGCGCTGATGAGCGCCGGCGTCGTGTACCGAATTCGCTCGTTGCCGTCTGCATAGGCCTTGCGAGTTGATTGCAGGAGCTGGAATCATCAGTTAGCGAGCGCATACCACGTATATCGGAGCCGCCATTACCTTGAGTTGGACATCGTTCTCCGGTGCCTGAATCAGATGGACCAATCGTGCGAGCCAACCTTGTTCTTCGATTGTTTCGTCCGTCTCGCCCCGACGTTGCGATTGCACGCCCGGGTACCCCATAGACTGCTGCGTGCCTTCTTTGATCAACACCCGGAGAACCTGTAGAACACGGTCAAGGTTATCCGTGGTAGCGATGCGTGTGCGGTTCTTGAGAAGGCTGCGGGCGATTTCGCCGGCAACGGAGCGCCGGGTAGGATACGATTGCGCGGTCAAGAGTGGAAGGTAGTTGGGTAGGGCCAACGCCGTGAAGATAGAAACGTAGGAGCGAAGAGGGGCAACAAGGAGGTGTAATAGATTCTGTTGTGTCGGAGCGGAGTGCAGATCCGCATGATCCGTGTACTCGGCAGTGGATTTGGTAGCAAAGTCAAGGACCTGGTCCACGTATTCGAGCTTGTCAGGGTATGTGTTCAGGGCCAGATTGACTAGGGAGACGAGCAGGGCCATCGTGTCTTGGATGGGAAGTCCGCGAGACTTGATCAGATTGACCACCTGCTCGTAGAAGATGGCATAGAGCTTGACATTGGCAGGGACGCCAGGCTTTTCGTTGCTGTCGCCGTTGGTGTTCTTCTCCGTAGTCTCCTCCTCTGGGGCAGCCGCAGGCTTCTCTTCTGTTTCCTTCGACTCATGCTCCACGCCGTTCTCCTGAACGGGGGCAGTCTCCGCATTCTCCGCATTCTCCGCAGGCGCCTGTTTATTGGCCTCTTCGGCAATCTTGATATTCTCGAGGAGTTTTGTCACCGCTTCCTCCTCAGTCTGCTGCTTTGTCTCGGGATCGGTCAACAGATCGGTCTCGCGCGCCGCATATGCCGACAGCCGGTCCATCAGGCCGATGACGATCTTCTTCAGGTCCACGTGCGGATTGAGTCGAGCGATCGCGGAGAGCAAGAGGTCGAGGGTATGGAGATGGAATTCGTCGGGGAAGACCTTGGTAATCACTGTGAAACCGCATTAGCTCCCAAGCCATTATTCGTAAGCCTATTATCGTCTTTCTTACCTTCAAGTAAGTATTCCTGCGCCAGGACATCCCGGCATTGAACGACCTGTTCCAGCAGCGCCTGCAGAATCCCCGACTTATAACCTTCCAAGTCCACCAATTGACTGAGGCGAACGACATTACTTCCGACCAGCAGCTCCAGCTCCCGGCGCTCCTGCATCCTCTTCTCCCGCTCCCGGGACGGGCCCTGATGTTGCAGTCGCACCCACAGCTTGTTCATCTCGACGAAGTTGGTCAACACGAAGTTAATCGAGTCCTGCATGTTGCCCTCGGGGCCGTCGCCCGACCCCGTAGGTAGATAGTCCCTCGCCTGGCCGGACAAGTAGTATCGTAGGAACAGGCCGCGGATGGGGTGCTGCACGCCTCGGCTCATTTCCATCATATCCTTCATGATCTCCTTAACGGGGGCATCATCCACCGACATGTACACGGTCCCCACGGTGACCATGAGGTACAATCTCGGGATAATGTTGCCGGCGTACTGGACCAATTCGTACAGATCGGCCAGGTGGTTGACGGGGTGGTTCTCTTTCAGGTAAACGGAGAGGTGTCGCAGGGCGTCGAACACGGCCATGTACAGTTCATAATATTGCTTCGGACCTAGGCTGGGAGTTCGTAGTTCGGACACGAAAGTCGATCTGGACGCAATTGGGGAAACCGGGTCCCGTCAGCTCTGCCATTCCACGGTTGCCTTGGGGGGGGGGGGGGGGGGGAGGGAAGGCTTTCAGCTCACCCGCATTTCAGCGCATCCATTAATTTCCCCGGCGTCTCTAGGCATTTTCGCATCATCTGCGACTGTTGTCGGACCACTCCCAATGCCTCCTCGAGGAGGCGGCTTTGGTCCTCGGGAGCCGTCACGGGGGAGGCCATGGTGGTTTATGGGGATGGAGGGGAGGCGGTAAACAGCTGGTCGCAATGGAGTATGAGGTGGGTGATCAAGGACGGGAGAGGCGGTCGGAGGGAAGGTACGGAATCAGGGGTAATTGAGATAGCTCCCAGTCCATAGACGGGAAAAGCAGAAGATCGAACAACAGGAAATGCAAGTGTAGAGGAAGAGGAGGAAGAGGAGGGAAGTTGATGATGGAAGGTGAATCCATCAACGGGCACGTGGATTATGTAACCTCCGCGTCGTACTCGTACTGTCACCGTATTATCGATTTTCAATGTATTTCAATGCAGTCTAGATAACGGCCAATCTATCGAGTATACATCATGATCAAACACCATCGCAACCACGCTGAAGCAGAGACAAAAACGCCGAATTCAGGTCCATGAGCACATCGCATCATTATAGCCAGAACCCAGGAAGTCCCAGATATGAAAAAAAAAAAAGGAAATAAAAAACCCCGAAAATCAAAAGGAAAGACATCCATCCATCCATCATAGAGTGTGGTCATTCACATCGCAAACCGTTTCTCATAAGACAATAAATCCGAAAATAAGGGAGTGAAAAGAAAAGAAGAAGAGAAACTATCCGTCACTTGTTCTTTTCTTTTCTTTTTTTAGAGACCGTCAAATTGCGCCGTTTAGACAACAGTGCTGTTCGATCGGCCAACGAGGGTGGTGGCATTCATGGCACCACGGCTGAACAGACCGGCACCGCCAGTGGCGTTGGCGCTGCGGGCATGCAGACTAGACTCGGTGTTGTTGCCACGGGAGAAGAGAGATCGAGCCTCAAGTCCGGTGCCATTGCTGCGAGCGTGCAACTCAGGAAGAGTAGTGTTTTCGCTCCGGGCGTGGAGACTACGGGCCAGGGTATTGTTGCTGCGGGCGTGCAACTCCGAAATAATAGTTGTGTTCTCACTGCGAGCGTGAAGATCCCGAGTCAAGGTGCTGTTAGCCACAGCAGACCGTCTGAAGTTGCGCGCGGCTCTCTCGGTCTGGTTGAAACCCCGAGCAGCGATCTTGGAGTCCTCGTCGGACTCTTCGGGGTCTTCAGTCGGCACGGAAGGGATGGTCCAGCCAGGGGGCACAAAGTGGTTGGACGCAGTGGCAGATGCAGATGCAGACGAAGCGGGAGTCGACGAGGGCGTTTGGGTCACGGTGAGAGTCACCGGAGGCTGAGGGGGGTTGTTGGCGACGGTGATGGTCTCGACCGTGGGAGTCTGGCTGGTGGTGGTTTCGTCGCCGACGTTGACGACGCTGTAGGGCTGCTCATCTCTGCGTGCCAGAGTGTCGTTGGAGCGGGCATGGAATAGAGGTACGGCTTGAGCGCCGATGGAGGAGAGGAGAAGGAGAAGTGCGGTGGTATGCATATTGTTTGACGAGGCGAGAAGAGAGAGAAAGAAACCAAGAATTTTGATGGAAGTAAAGAAAAGGTCTTTTAAGGCTTTAAGTGCGAAGTCAACTAATATAATGTTAAGAGAAGCCGGTGTACTAAAGAATAGTAGATAGAGTAGAGACAAGCTCAGACGATGAAATAGTATAGATCGAGAGAATTGGAAAGAGGACGAAGGGACCTTAATTTATGATCAGCCACTAAAGGCGACGACTCGATGCTGGACCAATCTAGAAACGCCAAAATCAAGAACAGAGGAAGAGAAAAAAAAAATATGATCGATAAATGCCATCATCGGACGGCACAATAGACCCATATCACGGCGAAAAGTGCAGGCTGGTGCATTGCATGGCAGCGCATCGCCAATGGGTCTGGGCCGGCAGCCGTCAAAGGAGGCTGGGAAAGTCGATCAGCACCCACATGGGACTGACTGCCAGCCACGTTCATTCTATTTTTTTTGCCCACACGGTGGGGGAAGAAACACAAAGCGGCAAAAAGTAAGTTCAGAAATAGATGAACATCCACGCAATCTCTTTGCCTATCATCGGGAGATTGGGTAGGCTGTGTGATGCAGCCAGGCAGACGGAAAAGATGCTTCGTTTGTAGGGCACGCAGACCCTGTGACTGCCAAGAAATCCGTGGCTGGGGGCATCGAGGATCCACTCATTGTGGCGTCTTAACGGTCGCCTCGATATTTTTGGACTACGTGGGTTACGCTGTGATTCCGAGTCGAGGACCGGTAAGTTGTGCTACTTGCTGTCAGTAACGCAAGGGATAGAGAAATCCACTGCGTGTGTGTGATGGTGTTACGTGTGGTACGTGTGGTGTCGACGTCAACCTCCATTGTATATCTCCGAACCTCTTCCTTCGACGGTCGAATACATGAGCTGCTTGGTGAGCGTTCTTGGTTTCCTGACATAATTTGAAAATATAAATGCTGCGACCGACCGCATGTGCGACCCGAGTGTTTAGCCACGCGTTGATATTGCATGAACAGATAGACATTACGTTGCCCGTTGACCGAAGTACATACTTTGCCCTATTCTACCTTGAGCTTCCTCCATGTCTACCACAGCAACGCGAATCTTGACATGGCAGGTTGAATGAAACGCCAAGTTCATCGTCAAAGCCGCCCCGGCGAAAATCTCAACAGCACCTCTCAGATGACCCAAAATCGCAGTTTTGACCTGACAGGTGACGAGTCTCGTCCAAACTAGGAGGTCCCGCTGCATGTAACCTGCTCGATCTCTCTTTCGCAGTTTGAGGTATCCTTTGCCTTTACAAATTCTTATTTCTTATTCCGGGATAGCGTTATCACGATGCTGAATATGTTCCTTGACCGCTCTTATCGCATTGCGTTTTCTGGGTCGCTATTTTTAGGAGCATCCGACTATTGACTTCCCACAGCGGCGACTCCCGCCCTGTCCGATCTATAGACTTGGCAATGCGAGATATCGGCTATCGAAGCAGATGAAGGCAAATCGATCGTCCGCAGTTAAACGGCTGTCGAATACCATGCGCGATCGCATGAAATTATCGAACCTTCGCAGGACCCCGGACAGAGGTATACGTAACAGCTTGAGCGGTCATGGGATGGAACCAATGAACAAGGATATCACTCCCCAGGGAAAGATGACGAATCCACGTATTGATATGGCAAAGGCAAATCGTCCAAAGAGAATTACATAGCTAGGTCTTCGATTCGAACCAGACCGCAACCGACGGCGGCACTGGCCCATCCCGCGCACGCCTGGTTGGGGTTCCACGAAACCGCCGTAACGTGCGTTTCTTCGTCGTAGAGCGTGATGATCATGGTTCCGTCCACCATCTTGCGATCTCCAGACATGTTGCGCAGCAAGCTGGCGGATTCGGCGCGAAATCCGTCGAAGAAGCGACTGTTTCCGGGGCTGTCGACCTCTGTGCCTCGCACCCATTCGTGCGTGAACCAGGTCTGCTGTAATTGTCTCTCCTTGGGGTGTAGAACTCGCTTCAAAGGGTTGGTCGCAACCACGGAACCGCCAGCACTCCCGTAGAGGGTGCTTGGATGCCAGGAGCTGCAGGGTGCGAGGGCAGTAATGGTGCTTTGAAGCCTGGCTATGGCGCTTGTGGTGAAGAAGCGACGCACCGCCAGGAGCCGGGCAAAATCGTTTTCATCGCCGGAGACGAATGCCTGCAGCATGGGCGAGTATGATAGGTGGGCCGATCCAACTCTCATGCGGTTCGTTTCAACCGTGTTCTTGTTATGGTCGATGAGCGACCATAGACGCGTCTCACCGTCCATGGCTGTAGTGGCTAGTAAGTGGGGGTGTGTTGGATATGCCGATGCTATCGTGAGAATATAGGTCGAATGAATAGGTTGGTAGAAGAAAGGAAGGGGGTTTGACGGGGATGCTTGAGATGCTTGAGTAGGTGCTATACTCCAAGCAGCCACGAAGCCATTGGCACATCCAACGGCGATGTCACTGGGAGAGAGCCATGTTAAAACGGTGCCCACAGTCGAGGGAGCCTTGGCTTCGAATACGGGGGATTGCACCTTGACTAAATTGCATGTCAGTAAGAGCTCGACTCGGCCATTTCCAACATCAAATCCAGGGAGACCCACGGAATTCCGTCTTGTTTGGATTCCGACTTAATTTGACGTCAATAACTCGAAGGTATCCGTCTCCCCATATACCCGCCAAAAGCCCAACATTCCTCAGGTCATCTTCCTCGTCTTCATCCCGTGGATCTCGAGCCATCGGGCACCAGGCCATCTTTTTCAGATCCCCCCAATCGGTACATAGGGCTAGCCGTAATCTCGGTTTAAAAGTCATATCTAATGTTTTTGTGAAGCTCTCCTGTTTCGCAGCCTTGAACATCCAAAGCTGCAAAGCACACGGATAGGGAGGCGAGGGGGTGAATGCAGGCGCGCTGGACTTTGATGGATCGCCATACGGTTTCTTCTGTTCTTCCCGGATCGGAGCAGCCATGGCCAGATACTGCGTCAGGCCCGGTTGATTGGGCACCCAGGCCATGTTCTTAACCCTCTGTCCCATATTGATAATCCAGCCCTGCCTTTTCTTTTTCTTGGGTCGCGCGGAACCTTTGCCCTCATCCCACGCATCCCCAAAGTTGATCGATTCATGTTGAGCCAACTGAAACCGACTCTGATCATCATCAACCGGTCCAATGAGCACCGTGTGGTCCTGCTCCTTCGGGAGGGGCATATAAACTCTCCTCGCCTCGTCCTCGGAGATCGCCTCAATCCGCTGTCGCTTCCTAAACCTCTCCCCGATATCATCGGCATAATACCAGTCCCAGCCCCGAGTGCTCTCCCTCTTCAGATCCTCCGGCTCAGTCCCAAAGGTCAGTCCATACTTGTACCCAGAAGCTTTCTGAGCGCGATTCAAAGATGAGCGAGTGGGCAAGGTCGAGTCCGCACCCCCGGACCATTGATCTCGCGCATGCACAACGGCTAAAAGATCCCTCTCGTCTGTGCCGAACGTCACTCGAAGATGCTCCACTTTACCCACGTGCTCGGTAGGATTCCAGACTCCCCGCGAATGCGTGTCTCCGGGAGCAAGCATCGCGGGACCCCGATTCCGCTGTTTGGCGCGGTTTGACTGAGCAAGGGGTTTCTTCTGGTTCTTCTTGCCAGGACCGGTACGGCCGCCTTCGCTGTCAACTGACATGGCATCTTCATCATCCTCGTCATCATCATCTTCGTCTGGAATCATCTCATCGTCGTCGTCCTCATTTTCCTCGGAGTTCTCTTCCTGGCCATTGCCGTCATCTTTGAACTCCTCATCAGACGACGAATCTTGCGGCGAGGTGGCTACGCCCTTTCCCTTTTTACGGGAGGGGTTGGAGTCCTCCGCATTGGACTCGTCACTAACCCCGGCGATCTCGAAGGGATCATTAGTGTATTTGGTCCGGGGGGCTGATTGGCGATTCGATCTGCGTGTGCGAGGCATCGCATGGGATGTATCCAATGGGGGTTTTCCCAATTGTCAGAGTGGGTTGACCAGAGCTCAATCAGCAGGATGACATAGGAGCAAGGTGTAATTAAGCTCACGGAGAGAGGGATAATTCCGAGGAGACAACCGTGGAAGCCGAAGAAGTTGGAGGATTTGCAGAGGTCTTGGCATCGTTTGTTACCGTACGGCGCTAGTCCCCATTCGGACGGTCGCTGGTCGGATGAGGTTGGCCTGAAAAGTTGGCCTGAATCTACTTCTAAAGAGACTTGGAGGGAGTCTTTCTGGTCTCTGCAAGACGAAGATCTGCGACAATCACCGCATGGAATAAACTGGCCAACAACAACAACTACGGAAGGTTGGAGGGCCTCGCATGTGCTCGCAGAACCCCACTTCCTGCGGTGGATCGCGGTTATCAGCCCGACAGCCAGCGTCATCGCTCGCCATGGCTTCTCCATCACCGTGATTCTGTCAACAATCACGCTCCTCTTCTGAACCTTCTTTCTATCGTCACTCCCATCGACATACAAATATCCCATCACCACTAGTAAACATGGCTACTCCGTCATACCCTGGTGTCCTACACCAATATGTATGATTCCTCCCCCTCCTCTCTCCCCTCTCATCCACACCCCACCACCCAATAGAAACCTCCTTAAATGTAAACAAACTGACCAGAACTGTCAGGCCCCCCGTCTCGTAGCCTTTGAATTCATCTCCCCCAACCAAACCACCCCCAAACCCAACAGTCTGCTCTTCGTCGGCGGTCTAACCGACGGCCTCGGCACCGTCCCCTACGTGGCCGAGATCGCCAAAGCCCTCGAGCCCACCGACTGGTCGCTCTTCTCGCTCGTGCTCTCCTCCTCCTACCTCGGCTGGGGCATCGGCAGTCTGGACCAAGACGTCGAGGAGATCGCACAGTGCGTGGAGTTCGTGCGCTCCCACAAAGCCCGCACCACCTCGACCCCGAAGGTCGTGGTCATGGGCCACTCCACCGGCAGCCAGGACGTGCTGCATTACCTGTACTCCGCCAACCCGCTGCCGCAGCGCTCCCCGGATCAAGAGGTCGGTCTGGACCTGAAGCATCTGTCGCGACCGCCGCTGGACGGGGCGATCATGCAGGCGCCCATGTCGGACCGCGAGGCCGTACAGCACCTGGGACAGACGAGCGCGGAGCCGAACGAGTTCCGCGGCGCCTATGACCAGCTGGTGAACTTTGCACGGCTGCAGGAGCCCACTGAGATCTTGCCGCTGAAGTTGACGGGTAAGGTGGGCTTCCCCGGGGATACGCCGTTGAATGCGCGTCGGTTCCTGAGCCTCACGAGCCCTGATAGTCCGGCGGATCCGGCCCTGGATGACCTCTTCAGCTCGGATCTGACGGATCAGCGCCTGGCGGAGACGTTTGGCGTGGTGCGGGAGAGGGGTCTGCTGGGGGCGAAGCTGATGGCGTTGTATTCAGGGAGTGATGAGTATGCGGCGCCGTGGGTGGAAAAGGAGGCGTTGATGAAGCGGTGGGAGAAGGCGACGAATGCCGGAGGGGAGGAGAAGTGGGATGAGAACAGTGCTGTGGTGAAAGGCGCCAGTCATAACGTCAAGGCTGACGGACAGACGGAGCTGATTGAGCGGGTGCTTCGTTACTTGGGCACGGTCTAATTGCCCTGATGTCCTCTCAATGGGAAATTTACATGGACTGAGGAATGCACGCATCATGAATCCAAACCTAGCTCTAATATACAAGAACATATGGGCAGCAATATCAGAACCCATATGGTAACAAACATCCAGCAACAATTCGACAATCCAACAAGCCATCCCCGATTTCTCTGATGGGAGGGGAATGGTCAACGCGTTTCAAATAAATCGTCGAGAACACAGAAAGAAAAAGAAAACGGAGGGTATAGTATTAGAAAGACCACCGACCATTCACCTCCCCCATCATAGGCACAACAACCCTCTCGCAGAACCTTAAACCTTCAACCACAAAGTCAACACTCCCTTCAAGTACTCCACAATCTCACTCCCACCCAGCTTACTCTCGCCATACAACCGATCCACAAAGGTAATCGGACACTCCGCGACCTTGTACCCCATAGCCTTCGCGCGCACCATCATCTCCATCTGGAAACTATACCCCTTACTCTGAGTACTTGAGATAACCTTCTCCAGCACACTCTTCTTATACAACCGGAAACTACCCGTCAGGTCACTAACCCCGGGCATGAGCATAACGTCAGCGATGAGGTTCGCCGTACGCGACGTGAACTTGCGGAAGAGGTCCCATCCGTAGACGCCGCCCTTGATGTCGCCGCGGCTGGCGTAGCGCGTGCCCGTGACGATATCGGCGTCCGTCTCCTTCTGGATGGCGATCATCGTCGGGATGAACTTCGGGTGGTGGCTGAAGTCCGCGTCCATGATGATCACGTAGTTGCCTGTCGCGTACTGCAGGCCGTGCACGTATGCCGTTCCCAGTCCGAGCTTGCCGGCCCGGGGCTTCAGGTTCACGTGTTCAGGGCCCCAGAGCTTTTGCAGTTGTTTGGCGACTTCGAGGGTGCCGTCGGGGGAGCCGTCGTCAACGATTACGACTTCCCAGTCGAGGTTGCTGTTGTTATCAATGAAGACGTCAGTAAAGGCGAAATAAGGGACATGGAAGAGCGCGTGAATTGATACGGAGAGGTTGGAATTGGACGTGGAGGAGGACTTACTTCTCACGGAATGTCCTCTCGATCAACCAGCAGATAATAGGGAGGTTCTTCCGCTCGTTGTAGGTCGGCAGAATGACCGAGTACTTGTTCTTGACGGGACCCATGTTGATCGCCTGGAGAGTGAGGAGTCACGATCGGAATAGAGAGAACGAAAACGAGAATGAGAAACCAAAGTAATGGTGTCGACAAGGGTCGAAGTCGAGGGGATTGGAAAGTCGGGAACGATGCTGGACTGGGCGGTCGGGAGAGGAACGTGGCCAGACTTAGCGCCAGGTACCGTTCATGTATTCGTTACTTCCGATCAGTACGGAGCTTTAGTGGGCCGCAAAAGTATCCGGTACTTTGCTTGTCGACGTCGAGACTTCCTGTCAGCCTATTAGCGTATTCATGCCACGACTAACTAATTTACCCATTGTTATCGATATTTCTCTCGGTCAACGAAATCGATGAATGTAGCGCCCGGCTCATAGCAAATACTATCGTTCCAAGGCCCTTCTAAATAGCCGAATTCGGATATATAGACTAACCAAGATGTCGCAGAAATACACATCCATCCAAATATCAACTCGAACGAGGATCTAACGGTTAACGACATTAAGGCAATAGTGCCATTGATTGAACATGACACAATCTATAGCAACATGACTATTGGTGCCTACGTCCACTAACCAAGTTCCGCTGCTTTGTGCAGAGCTGTACCGAGAATTGACCCAAGAAGGATGATGCTCGCCTGCACTTGAATCGCTGAGCGTCCCTTTTCCGAAGCGACTTCACGACCTTGATTGTATTCGACCGCCGCGCGACTGCGTGATGGAGGAACTGACCCTTTCGAGTATCATGACTGAGAATGAGATATATGATGCGCATAAGGGCGCTTTCTACAGCAAGAAAGAGTGGCTTAAGCTTAATAACACCACGTCAATTGGGATCAGTTCAGGTGCCGTGGACATTGATTATTCTAACACTACACAATACGTTCACTGCGATTGCTCTTAGCCTGTAAAGAGATGAGATATCATAATCGACCCAACACAGAAGCTTGAACCATATATACATACAACGACCCAACCGATCCAACCGATCCATCTATCCATCTAGTTCATCAATATACAAGAACCAAACCATCCACAACCTCCCCCAACTCTCCACCTAAACCACCCCTCCAACCCAACATCTCACATAGGAAAAAACCCCGCATAAAAATCCCTCTTTCCAATCTCCAACCCCTCCTTCCTCAAGATCCCATACGCCGTCGTAACGTGAAAATAAAGATTTGGCAAGATGACCGTATGCGCCCACGTCGCACCAGCCATCGGCACCTCCAACCCAGGCGCCAAGGTGGTCAACTTCTCCCTATCGCCCTCCTCATTGACGCGATCCTTATCCGCCTCGCTGAGCGCCTTCAACACCGTGTCGATGCGCTCAAAACACTCCGAGAAGTCGGCGGGGCTGCCGGTGAACTTAATTGCTTCGCGGCCGGTGAGGCGCGCGACGAGGTCCTCGGACCATTGCGTTGCGATGCGGACTTGGTCGGCGAGGGGGTACATGGATTCGTGGAGGCGCGGGGTGTGCAGGAGGGTGGTTGTCTCGGTGGGACGTTGCTGGGAGGCGATGGTCAAGATGTGGGAGAGGGTTTTGAGGATGGAGATGGCGACGGGGATGGTGCCGTCGTAGAAGGTGTAGGGGGCCATGGATTTGGTTTGTTTTGTGTTCCTGTTGTTCTCTCTGTATGGACTGTTGATTTGGGTCAATTACTTGGGATTGTTTACGGGTTATATACTAGTTTCTTCGCTGTACATGGCGGAACATTGCGGAGTCAGTTGGAGGTTGTGGATACACGTGATACGGGTTGGGATGGGGGCCAAATCTATATTTTGAGTCATTTTAGTGGCTGTGGAGCTGTTTTCTGGGAATTGACATCGTGTTGACATGGTCTACTCGTATCCTATGCTTGCCTATACCATCGATTCTTCTGGAAATTCATTAATCATCGACTCGATATTGGGCCAAGTATTGGAGTATAGTGTACGGAGTAATCCGTAGAAGCGGCTGAACTCATAGTCTATGGTAGGATAGCAATAGTCAAAGAACTTCATAATTTGTGCAAAGATTAGACCAACTGTATCAAATCAGACCTCAATTAAGCGCGCCACGAACGCCACAGATATGTAGAAAGAGAGCGCCAGCCATCCCTTCAATCTATCCCTTAGAAACCCTTCCGATACTCGCCTTCGTCGGCAATCTGATTGTATGCTCGATCATGCCGGTGCTCCATTTCCTCATTATGCTGCTTCACATCTGGCGGAACATCCTCCCGAGGATTGCCTTTGGAGTCGATGTTGGGGGACTGCTGGCCGTCGGTGATTGTCGGACTGGCATTGTTGCTTGGCTTGGTGCTGATAGAACCCCCATTGGCTTCTGAAGAATTGGATTCGGACTTGTTACCGGACGAAGACGGTGCGTCCTTGCTGACGTTGGGTGGGGGTGGTCCTATTTGCCATCAATTAGCATACTAGTCATGCTAGGGGCAGGAATCGTATCAGATGACTACCACGCAGTATACTCACCTGGGTGTTCGATATCTCGTGTAGGGCTGTTACGATGGCTTTTTGGGTGCTCCCCCTGGTATTCTCCTTCGTCGCCGTACGAACCCTGGGCATATGTTCGCCGCGAGAAAGGGACGATACTCTGCAGTCGAGAACTGAGGCCCATTGAAGGGCGGGCCACGCGCGCGGAGATCCTGCTGCGAAAGATGGAGTTCATTTTGTTCGATCAGGGAAGAAGTGGAATTCGGTGATGTAGTTGAGAATTCTGGAGTGCATCCGAATTCCAATTCCGTTCGTGGATTTCCTTTTTAACCGTTGCGGTCGGGGGCGACTGAGTGGTTGCTGAAAACATCCAATGACGTCGCCGCTGTGTCATGTCTCGTCGATCAACGACCAACACCGGGCATTCCCCAAGACAGAGCGAGTTCCAGGGTGCCAAGACGCAGAGGCGAGGAAAATGAACTCGAAACCAAAAAGTACTACATTTCGACTGGCTGAGCCACGCTTTGATGGCGAATCTCATACACCGTAGTATCAAAAATGAAAACCCTTGACCAAATAATGTGACGGTCAAACACCAAGATATTGTTATGAATCCCTAGAATAATGACCAAAAAAGATAGAACGGGAAGGGGGATTGAAAAAAGAAAGATGGAAAAAGATCAAACAGAGACCGGTGGTCCAAGATGTATGGTGGCCTTGTGCACCATATCCGCCCGTAACGCCAATAAACTGCTAGCACACAGAACAAAAAACAATGCAAGACAAGATACTGGAGACAATAGTCCAAAAGCCCAGATTGGCTCAAATCACAAAAAAAGGATAAAACTCGCAAATATATAGGATGCATGTCATGACCAGCAGATAATAAATAACCCAGGAGCCCAACAACCCATCACACCTAAGAGCCCAAGTAGATCACACAAGAGAAGGATCATCGTTCGTATGCACATTAAGGACCATGGAAAATATATAGTGTCCACCACTTCGGTAACGCCAACGCCTTGGCCGCAAGGGAACAATCGGAATACAAAAAAATAAATCGTCCCTTGCGGTTTCCTCTATCAGTTTGATTTCACTTTTCGGTGATGGTGCCAAAGACTAGTCAGTCAAGGAGACACAGTAGCAAACGCTAGCATACTGCGCCTTGGCCGTGTAGGTTTGGGTCATACTGCCAACACCTTTCATTGTCGTCGTTGGGGTCGGTTCCATCTCCTTGATCTGGATCGTCGCGGGCGACACGGTTTGAATTGAGCCGTTGTCCATCACTTGCATTTGTTGGCAATAGGGTGCCTGCGCCTCGGGATAGTCTCGTTTCTCCTCCATTTTGATACGACGGGGATAGTCAGGCGTAGCTTTGCTTTTCGAGGTTGCCGATGGCTTGGCCTCCAAAAGGGTCGCGCCCGAACTGTCCCGGGATTCCTTCGTGGTTTCGTTGGCGTACAAGAAGAATTCCATCACCGTACTATTCCACCAGCAGAACCACGGCTTGTCCCCGGACTGAGCTGCCTTTTTGCGGTAATAAGAGGTGGCCAGTACTTCATCCTCAGGGATCGACCGTTTCGATGCGGCATTGGATGGGAATGTATCCTGCGGAACGATCACAAGTTTATCGAAGAGGGAAAAGAAAGTCCACGCCGGACCCAGGCTGAGATCGCTAGAGTCCATCATTAGACTCAGGGACTGTGTCGGACTAGCGAAGAAAGGTGCCTGAGCACCGTAGGTGAAAGACGAGGTGAAGGGCTCATGCTTAAACGAAACATTAGGCTGCGACTGGGTCCCCGAAATCGAAATGGGAACGTTCCCTGACGTCATACAGCTCCAGGAGCGAGTGTAGTCCGAATCGGCGATGCAGAATTTCGACTGATTCTTCGCGTAAGCGGGGATCACGAAATTGCCCGTAGGAAGCGTCATCAGGTTGGAAGGGATAGTCGAGATGGGCGTCGCGTCCATTCGGGGTGTGGCCGTCGTGGTGACAATCTGCGGGCCATGGCCTTTCTCCTTCTCCTCACTTGCCGCTTTTTTGGCTCCCAAAACTCCACCAATAACTCCACCAATACAGCCTCCCACAAGCATGACCACACCGACTAGAACCAAGGTCCACACTGGCAGCCCGCAGCAAGCTTTCTTCTTGCCCTTCGTCTTTAACTTCTCCTCGAATGCCATGATCCCGGTCGCCGGAGGCTCCTCTGGTGGCTCGGGATGCTGGACGGGAAGAACTGGCGAGGCCTGATTCCCGGCGACCATTCCCGCGGCAGCCACTTCGGCAATGGGAATAGCTGCCGGTTCACTCCGGGGGGCTTCGGGCGGGGGGGCCGTCGGAGCATCGGTGACCGGCTGAGGTGGCTGCTCTTCGACTTTGGGGACGGCGTTTTCAGGGTATCGTGAATAGGGTGGAAGCTGTTCAGTGTGGCCGTCAGGTCCAATCAAATCCCCCACATCATCATCGGCACGGTTAAGCGGTCGCTGGTAAGCTTGGGGGTGTCCGGGAAAGCCAAGTGGAATCACCGGAGCATCGATTCCCTCTTCCGGCACAACGTTCTGCGGGTACATGGCGTAGGGATGCTGAGGAGCGTTCGCGTCTCCCAACGGTCGGTCCATCGGTCGTACGGTCGAGGTGGTGGTTACACTAGGGGAGCGGCTGACACCGACCTGCGGATACATTGCATAAGGATGGCTGGGTCCGGTAGCGCCCGTGTAAGGGCTGAGGGCCCGAGGGGGCATGGAGAACCGCGATGACGTGCTCTGGCTGCGCTGCGTGATCGAAGGAGCGGTATTAGTAGATGCTACAGAGTTCCGGTTGAGGTCCAGCCCCTTCTGGGGGAGACTCGATCGGTGTTGGTCATCGAAAGAGAGGCGAGCCTCATCACCGAAAGGGTTCTCCGTCGTTTCCGGCTCAGTGGGGACAGTGTTGTACGGTTTCTGTTGGGGTACCGACGACCGTAGGGTATTGGAGGATGCGATGGATGAGACAGAGGGGCTTCGAGGAGTGAGAGTCGATTGTTCCGAATCTATCGGTTCCAGCGAGTATTCATCGGAAAAAACATTGGGGTTGTTGGAGGAGCGACCCGACGTCGAACGGCGATGCATTGATTCGGTTTCGGTATTAGGAGGATAGTTTTGAGATGGCGACCGTGAGGATTGGGAGAGGGAGCGAGAATGATCGGATGAGAAACGCCCAGGCATGGCGTTGCACAGCCCTGGCGGGCTACCTGTTTTGATCGATCAATCCGTCAAAGGGAGCGGATCAGTCACCTGAGTCGACTGAGATCGAGAGGGACGGAAGGGGACGTTGAAAGAGGGGAAGCGGTGAAAAGAAAGGGGCGAATAAGAGGAGGCGATGGCGACTAGACGCGACTTGACCGAATAGGATGGTGATTGAGGAGGGTAATTTAGATGGAATAGATCAAGTGTAGAGGAGGGGAGACGAAGAGAGGTGTGGAGGTGGAGGAAGAACGAAGCGAAGGATTCTGGAAGGGGGAGAAGAGGGAAGAAGAAGAGGAAGAGGAAGGGAGCGAGAGAGAGAGAGAGAGAGAAAGAGGGAAGAGAAGGGTCAAGAGTGGGCGGCCTGGGAGCCTGAAGGCGGCCCGAGAAAGGACTAGCGGCCCTCGGGACTAATTGGGATTTTTGGGGCGTCGGTCGGAAGTGGAGGAGTTCCCTGGACAATGATGATGACAGTCGTCTCAGTCCGCTCTGTACGGAGTATAATGACTTTGATTGCATTATCTTGTTCATCATAAGTACGACTTCTAGTGGGAATCCTTCTGAACACGGGAGGCCATTCGAGGTTGACATCGCCGACTATTTTTGTCCGACCCTCTTCACGCTCTCATTGTTCTATTCCTGAACATCAGATCGCCCGCAGAGCTTCGCCACTATGGACTCTCTCCTAAATCCTAACCCTGTTACTCTTCATCCCCCAATCATATTAATAGCAAGTGCTAAATTAATTCAGACTAATTAATTCAAATTCTGGGTTGCTCATCTGCTCTTCTCCTGAGTCCTGACTGTCCCTGTCTCGACACTCGACACTGGGACGAAAGTACGACACGACGGTCGCTCCCTCGCTTGATCGATTGAAACACATCTGATGCCGGGCTATCCTCGGTCATGATCCAAGATGGACTGGGCTAAATTCCACGCGAACTCAGTCTGGGCTGAAACACGACATGGTCACCACCTATCATCGTCGGGGAACGGAGGAGATTCGGAAATGCCCCCGTCGTTGGACGGCCGGTTAATCCGTACCACTCTTGGCAAAAATCAATTAATTCGATTGGCGACGGATGAGGTCAATCCAAGGATCTCTTCCTTCTTTTCAAAATTCATCCAGAGGACACCGGTAAACACTAAACCCAACATTGCTGCCCACACGGACTTCTTCCACCCTTGACGAGTTTGACTGCGGAGGCCACCCGACAGGAAAAAATCGAAAAAAAAAGGAATAAAGAAAAAACGAAAAGAGGCAACTAACCACCGACTAGCGGGTTGTAATCATCATTCGTCTAACACTAAAAGAAGGGATTTGTTCACGGCGGATTCGTCTGGTGGAGCCCTGCAGTGCCTGGACTGGGAAAACTCTATCTGCCCGAATCCGGAAATCTTGATGTGTTCGAGGATCAGCGCCGCTATGAAGCCAAAGAAATTACGTATGTTCGGAATGTTACGAGAAACTCTGCCAGCGTATTTTTGTATGGGTACCTCGGTCCCATTTGATTATTATCATTGCCGTGGAGGGAATTAGTCGGCCTGTGCGTATGAACGAGTGCTTGGACTGTTCGCTGGTGTTGCGCAGGTGAACTCCGTACTAGCTAGGATAATAGAATTGCCAGCAAAAAGCAACATCTCTCCGGCAATAATGCAGACGATAGTTGGTTCAATCATCCGGTACCGAAGGCGGAACCTGCCCGGTTCCTCGGATTGATCGACGCCGTTCTCACTGTTCTAGACAATGAGAATCGCTGCTCAATGGTTAATGTAGCCAGGGACTCTGCCAATGGAGGTCGGCTCACTGAGGTTTCCACCGCTGATTTGACTATGCTTGGTTATCCATTGTTGCGATGTCCCTCTTGACCACCGTCGATGCAATTCTTGCAATCGTGCAGCCGAACTATAGATGGTCTAGACTTCGAACGTGCATTGGTTCAGAGAATATTTTATGGTATTGAATTTTTAATCGGACTTGGGAATAATCTAACAATCGAACTGATCATGGACCGTTACCATCTACTCCATACAAACCGCTGTCCACCGTACACCGTTAAGCCAAACTTGTCATTTCTTCAGCCTTAGGCAGTTAGGTTACGACTACGAGGTCCATCGACCCACATAGCAGCTCTTGCTGAGCCATCAATCGATTTAAACGTCCTGCATTGCTGGGAGAGAGCTGACGAGCCCTACTGCCATCAACTTTAGCCTGAAGCCAAACCAATAGGGTAGCTCTGGGGAGCTATAGGTATCCTCAACGCTGTCGAATACCAATTTGATCAGGTTCTTATAGAGATGTCGGCTGTATAGGGTGATCTGGTTGCGAACGCAGCAAACTCGCTCAAGCGGACATTTATGGTGGCCTTCTCAGAGCCAGGATATCCGACAATTTCACCAGTCCTTTCTCTCCCCAACCCTCGACTCCACCTTGAACTGGAGGTCTGACGTGTAAATACCAAGCCCACGCTCGCCGATCTAGTTCGTCCTTGTCGAGAAAAGATACCCAGGACTGGCAAACCATGTCAATGCTGCGTAAGAGATGTCCCAGACATGCCTCCTTTTCTCCCTCTACCTCAGACATGCTTTTCTGCTTGGACTTGCCCGCCGGTTCGCTAACCTGACTGCGGGGTTTCGTGAATGCTCGGTATAAATAAGAACGGGCAGAATTTGGCGTGAAGATAGGAAGAGTGCTATCAGTCTTGGAGGACCTTTTCGATGTATTTTCGTGCATATTTCGCAAGGCTTCAAGGTCGATACCCCATAGCGGTGGCGTAGCTTCTGACTCACCGGATACGGCTTGTCCGAAGACATAGTCTGGATTACCTGGCAATGATGCATCTTTGTTTGTGCAATCATCCTCTGTAGGTTGGCCTTCTCTGGGGTTGTAATCCCATCTTTTCAGGACCTTAATTTCTCTTCCAAGGACATTGATCACCGGTTGCCCTTCCCCCCATCCTTCTTGCTCGGCTGAATCTCCATCTGTAATACCTATACTGACGGCTTTCGAGCGACTATTCGCACTGACCACCGCCTGGGCTAGGCTAAGCCTGCTAGAAACTGGCTGCTCTGGCATCGTATGTCTCAAGACACTAACGGCAAAGGCAAGTACCAAAGGAGCCCTGTTGGTAAGTATGACAACGTTCGACAACTCATCCTCGGCTGCCGATGAGACTGGAAGGGACAGCATGCGCTCCGTTTCAAATGGAACTGCGCCTTCTGTTTTAATTGGACCTTTCGTCTTCTTCTGGGGTGATGGTGCGCCCTCAGTTGGAGCTGCCCGCTTTTTGGATACTCGCTTTGCGGCATTGAACACTTGCTTCGCCAGCTTGTCGTCCTTGAATGTGTCTTGGAGTGTCTTAAGTTCTGTCTTGGAGATTTGGTCGACGCTGTATTTGGACTAATTAGTATTATGTCTCGGACGGGCTTTCATAGCCTGTATCAGTCCATATTCATACGTTGTGAGGTCTGCCTTCTGTAGCTCCATGGCTTTGCTCATAGCAGTTGCCAGTGGGACTTTGGCATCCTGGGATAGGAAGCGTAGTAAATTCTGCACCTGAGCTGTCGCCATAGCTGGAGGCTTCTTCTAATTGTTTATGATATGGGAATAACAAGGATGAACGTGATTAATTTGTGTCGCCTGCTGATGGACAGTGAAGAAAGATAGCTCCTAGTAGCTTGAGAGGAGTAGAAGATGGGGCCTGCAGCCGTGTTGCCTGAGGCACTATTGATCTCCGCCTCCGCCTTGATGGCCTCCAACGCCCGGCCGCAATAATAATGTCAACCTTCGTTTCCGCCCTCCCAACTGAGATCCCCCCTCTCCAGAGCACCGCTGCTTCTGCGGCCCCGTAACAATGTCGGACGATCCGAAAGCCAAGGGGTTTCCCGACGTGTCCGCGAAACTCTCCGCCCTCCCTAAAAAATCGCTGTTCGAGCGCCAGAAAGCCGAAGCCGAAGCCAAGCGTGCCCGCGAACGAGCTGAAACCGCTGCGGTCTACGAAGACTTCGTCAAGTCGTTCGAGGATGACGCTCCCCCGCACGACCGACTGCCCGCCGACGGACGACTGAATCGGCTTGGGAACAGAGGTGCTGGATTTGCAGGAGGCCCGGCGAAGCGACACTTCGTCAACTCGGGTCCGCGCATGAGCGGCCCCGGAACGTTGGGACCGCCGCCGCCATCGCTGTCGCGGAAACGTAACCACGAAGGGTTCCAGCCGCTGAATCGCAATCGAGACTCTACGCAGGGCGTGCTGGGATTTGATAATACGGTCGCCTCGTCGGCCGCGTCGGCTTTTCGCACGTCGGACGACGAATATGAGGGCGCTGGCGATACGAAGGATGCTGAGCGAGCTGCGGCGAAGCCTACCTTATACCTAGCATCCTTGCCTCCCGGAACTTCTCCGTCTGTGATCAAGTCGCTCATACCGTCCGTCTTGGGCGTTGATAACGTGAAGATCCTCCGGCCCCCCGGCCAGCCCTCCGACCGCAAATCCGTGGCTGCCATTGTGACCCTTGCAAATGAAACCGCCGCCTCGGATATAGACACCAGCGTGAGCGCGCTGCAGAACAAATACCTCGGCTGGGGTTACTATCTCTCGATCTCGAGGCACCTTTCCTCTGCTGCCATCGGCTCGACGTTACCCGTCAATGTCGGTCTATCCTCCACGGCTTCTCTTCCGTTTGGTGCCAAATCGATCGCGCCAGAAGTTGGAGGGCGATTGAATCGAGCTCCGCCTCCCGGGCATCGGGGAGGTTTTGCACCTCCAGCCTCCTATATGCCTACGCAAGGGAGAAGTGGCGCAACACAAGTCGAAGTGAAAGCGCCGTCTGATCTAAAACAACTCCGGCTGATCCATAAGACGTTGGAAAATCTTTTGGATTATGGCCCCGAATTCGAGGCTCTTCTTATGACGAGACCGGACGTTCAAAAAGACATTAGGTGGGCCTGGCTTTGGGATGCCAGGAGTTCTGGTGGCGTCTACTACCGGTGGAAGCTATGGGAGATACTCACCAACGGGCGTAATAAAGGAACTCAACGAGGCAGGCCTCAGAGTTCGTCATTAATTTTTGAGGGTAACGCGAGTTGGGTACCCCCGGCAACACATCTCAAATTTGAATATGTCACGCGTATTGAGGATTTTGTCGCCGACGAGGACTACGACTCTTCGGAGGATGAGATGTCAGATGTGGAAGATGACAAAAGACCACCAGCTGACGGATTGAGCGCAAGCAATGAGGGACTTGGTTACATGAACCCTCTTCAGAAGGCCAAACTAGCTCACCTTCTAGCACGACTTCCCACGACTCATGCAAAGCTACGAAAAGGTGATGTTGCGCGGGTGACGGCTTTTGCCATCGAACATGCGGGAGCGGGTGCTGACGAAGTGGTGGAGATGATTGTTTCGAATATCATCAACCCCTTCGCTTACAGCGGAGCGAACCCCGACCGTGAAGAAGAGAAGCGCCTTGCCCGGGGTGAAGAATCTACAGAAGATAATCGTCCAGCCGATGAGACGCGAACATCCTCTAAGGGAGCTTTGGATACATCTCCCGCGAAACTTGTTGGTCTTTTCCTTATCTCCGACATTCTCTCATCGTCTGCCACCAGCGGTGTGCGGCATGCATGGCGGTATCGGCAGCTTTTTGAATCGGCATTGAAGGCACATGAAGTCTTTGAACATCTTGGACGACTAGAGAAGGAACTCAATTGGGGTCGATTGAGAGCAGAAAAATGGAAACGGAGTGTAGGCTCCCTGCTACATCTGTGGGAGGGCTGGTGTGTCTTTCCGCAGTCGAGCCAGGAACGCTTCTTCCAGGTCTTTGAGAAACCGCCACATACGGAAGAGGAGCTCCGGGAGGAACAAGAGAAGGCGGAGGCCGAACGGGCTGCCGGTGCATTCTCTAAGAGTAAGAACCGGTGGAAGACCGTGGACGAGGACTCTGCAGCTGAGCGATTTGATCCGTCTCGACCGTCTGATGCCGATCGAATCCGGACGACGACCAATCCTCGCGAGGCTCCTGTAGCCATGGACATCGAGTCAATGAGCGATATCGACGGGGAGCCGATGGAGGATAGTGACTTGGAAGAACCGGATGGTGAACCTATGGAAGAAGATGAACTCCCGACAGAGGGGGGCGATGCGACCGGGCAAGCGACCGAGCAAGCGACCGAGCAAGCGCCTGCGAAACAGTCGGAGCTACCAACTCAAGCAGAGGCACAACCTCCCGTTCGCAAACCGCGGCCCAAAGCCGAAGACATGTTTGCGGACTCTGACTCGGAGTGAAATGTATGCATCGATATGAATGAACCTGGCCTGTGTATATCAATGACACGATAGTTTTGATTAAGGAAGGAAGTGTAGGATGTAGCCGTGTACTCCGTACTTCGTAGGGCAGTCTTCAGAGGAACCGGCAGGGTGGATTGATGCCTTGCAGACCAGGCAGATTCAGGCCCAACCACGACCGGGCGGGCAGCCCCACAATGTAAGTAATTTATCTCGCAAAACACTTCTTTCTTCGCATGTTGATATCAACTCCTTCTGCGTCTCCCCGCTTCCCGTTCATCCCTCTCTACAACTCCTTTACTCCCACGCTCTCGTGATTCCCTTATTCCGTCAAAATGGCCGGTAAGTAGTCTTTGCGCCTCCATTTTTCTGCCTTTCTCCCGCGTCTATCCCGCTTCTCCCTTTTCCTTGCCCCTCATCCGGGGGTTTTAGCCCCTCCAGCATCAACGAAACACGGCGCACCAGCCGAGATGCCGACGAGATCTCTCTGAAAAAGAAGAGAAAGCTAACATTGCATCTCTACAGACTTCACCGCTATCGCTCGTAAGTGATCCTTAGCACCTCCTAGATCCTCCTCGTCCCATCGAAATTACAATGCGATCGGATCGGATCGCAACGCAACTATGATGCTTCATAGCCGAGTGAACGCCAAACACTCTTCATCAACTACCAACCAACGGACGAATGAGCAAATATGATTCTAATGCATTTCTCCCTGTTATAGAGCAGTTCGTGCAGTTCTACTACCAGACGTTCGACTCGGACCGTCAGACCCTCGCCGGCCTCTACGTATGATTCATCCAGTCCCGCCAACCTAGACAATTACTGACCAGCGTGTTTTGGATTACAACAGCGCGACCAGTCTATGCTCACCTTTGAGACCTCTTCCACTCAGGGTGTCGCCAACATTCTTGAGAAATTGACTGTTAGTATCCCTCGGTCTCCGCGACGCATGAGTGTCCACCTCTCCGATAGGATGAGGTAGATTATGCTAGGATAGGATTTAATGCTGACGCGCATATCTCTCCCCTCGAAAGTCTCTTCCCTTCCAGAAGGTCCAGCACCAGATCGCTACCTTCGACGCTCAGCCTTCGAACGAGCAGGGCGGTATCCTGGTCATGGTTACCGGTGCTCTCTTGGTATGCATTTCCCCCCCCTTTTTCTTTCTTTTCTTCCTATATCTCCCGCCTCTTGATTTCTTGTCTTGTCGCATGCGCAACCACAACACACCATGGCTAATCGTATTCCTTCCAATCATATAGGTCGACGAGGAGCAGAAGCCCATGAACTACTCCCAAACGTTCCAGCTCCTCCCCGACGGCCAGGGCAGCTACTTCGTCCTGAACGACGTCTTCCGTCTCGTCTACTCTTCTTCGTAAACACCGCGACCTAAAGAAGTTCAAGGGGACGGGATGAGCGCATAGATTGGATTGGGCACTTGGAGTTGTTACCTGAGTGGTCAACCTAGCTGTGGTGGTTTGCTAGGTGGGATGATAAGACGGAGAGCGTGTCCCATGTCATTATTAAAGACATGTCATGTCCGATGCCAGTTAGACCTTTTAACGAAAAGTAATGAGAACCAAGGGGTCGTGGTATTCTAGCTTTTTTTGGCCTTTTAACTCCCGTTCGTGAGATGTGTCTACTTGGGTTCTCTGCCACAATTAGAGGGGGGGAGTCAACAAGCTCTATTGCCTTCTAGTATCTTATACTACAGCCTGTTTCTTTCGAGAGATAAGTGGGCTGTGCCAGCAGCATACTAGGATACATAGACCATCCAATCCATACCAGATCCTTAAACAAAACAACAGTGAATACTTTTGACCCTCAAGATGCGCACATATCGCCGACAGTCCGATGTCACAGATTATAAAAAGAAAAGGATAAAAAGGAAGAAAAGAGAAGGGCAAACTCCACGCGCCCTAGAAGCGAACAGATCGTCCAGACAAGACACACCATCGCGTACGCCACACTAACCTTAATATATAAAAACGCCAGAAACAATCTACTGCAGGAGCGGGGTCTGCTCCGACGGATCCTGCGACTCCTCTCCGATGGACCCCTCATTCTCCGCGTCTTTATCGTGCTCGTGCGGATGGCCCCGGTCGGGCCCTAGGTACTCGAAGAAGACGCCCAGCGCCAAGAGCGTGCCCTGCAGACAGGCAGTGACGACTAGTACGCCCCAGGTGCTCCAGCCCTTCAGGCCGTAGCGAGCAGCCAGACTACCGGCCCAGACGAGACTTCCGGGCGTCTGGATGCACATCATAGGGATGCTGAGACTGCCAACGCAGCGGAGTTTCAAGGTGGTGTAGATCTGCGGGAAGTATTGGATCGAGGAGAGAATGGCGGCTAGGATGCCGCAGAAGTTGGACCAGTCTTGGAGCGAGGAGGGTTTCTTGATGCCGATAACAACAGTGACGATCAGCACGGCGATGGCGTGGAACACGCAGATGGCGGCGACGATTAGAGCGGTTCGGTAGGAGGGGCTGTCTTTGGCTTCGGAGGAACTGATGCGGGGGAAGTAGGCGACGAAGAGGGAGAGTCTATAATGGTGCAAGAAATGACAGTGTTAGTAGGTCAACTGCCGGGGGCTCGAGAGGATTAGGGTCATGGTTGAGCATACATAGTAAAGAAGCAAAAACATTGCGTTGCGACCTGTAGTACACCGAGAAGTCCTGCAAAGCAAGCGAATCCGCTTATACTGCTACAGCAGGAGGCATCTTGTAAGCTCTTATGTTGGGACAAGACGTTGGCCAGCGATGACGAGCTGGAGGTGGTTCCTAGCAGGACAAAGTACGGGGAGATGCCGTAGGAGGTTTTGAGGGAGATGATGCGGTAGTGTTGGGGGAGATAGGAGAGGAGAATCCCCAGAACGATCAGTCTGCTTCACGTTTAGCACGGGATGTGACTTATAGGGAGCTAGCTAGCCGGCCAGCCAGGAGGCGCTCCGTACAGCGATAGGATGAAGTTCTTATACTCAGGAGACTCCAAGTCCTTGCACTGAGGATTCCCTGAATCCATTATGAGGGAGCTGTCTGGGAGCAATTCTGTCACGACGGTAGGTAGATGACGGGATTCTATCGATGAAATGGTGATAGTTGGGACGCAGATGAGGGATGGCAAGACGACCAGTTAAGGTGCTTTGTACCGCACGTGTTTGGGACAAATCAGGTAGGAGATGACTTGTCCGACTGACAAGACCAAGCAGGCCCCTCCAGTTATCCGGGGAAGAACAACAAACAAGGGGAACCGCTCGGTTCCGACCGAGCTAACTACTAGGACTTGATAGCCAGAGAGAATCGGCAAGGTACAGAGCGTGCAGAACAACAAACTACAGAGGACTCAGTCCGGTCAGTTGGAGAACCTGAGGTCTCCGCATTTCCCAATGGGGCAGGCATTACACTAGTCCCAAAGAGGCTAGCGGTCACCAGCTTATCAGGATCGCCCGCTTTCCCTTCTTTTGGCACTTTCGACCTTCTCTTCTCTTGTCTGGAACATTGTCTGCCCGGCTGCAGACAATCCATGCAGCTGCCAAGCCAGATTTGGCTCGTGTGGTGGGAAATGATGACATGGAAACGCGTGGTGGAGGACTGATCGAATGGCATCCGTTCCAACCAAGGTCCGTCCAATTGATGACGCCAGTGACCGTTGTTCGCGATGCCACAACACCCCAGAACTACGTCACTCGGCGATCATATCTGGCCGGTACTGGACCCTTTCCGCCTTTGCTGGTTGCAAATCCTGGCATAATAAATATTGTGCCACCCTCTGCTGGGAGACGTCGTCCTCCACCATATTTCGACTGTTAATGAATTCAATCTTGTCTATGTAAGTTAAGAAGAGTTCTAGCTATCTTTCACTCAGCGCTGCCTACGACCGAGCATCACTAACACGAGTCTCACAGTCTAACCTGAAGAAGAAAACCACTTTGTCCGAATTGTAGTCGCACATATCAGTCGGGATGAAATTTCACTTGGCCACCTGTCTGGTCTTTGCCCTGACATCCTTTGAGGCTGTTGGGGCTTCCAGTTGGTTTAATAAAGCCGGTACGTTACGAGTCCTTGTGCATTTAGCTAAATATACGGAATGCTAATCACCCCAACTGTAGTATACAACAAGTGGCACGAAACCGAACTAGAGAGATGGCTGTCCGATCACGGTAAGCCTTGTCCAACATACTTTCGATGACAACGCTAATCAATTCGCCTTCTAGACATTCCCTATCCGTCTCCTGCCGACCGCAGAGACCTGGAATCTTTGGTCAAGACCAACTGGGAAAACAAAGTGCAGAAACCTATCGGGCATGTGGTCGATGAGACCTCCGATCAGTGGCATAACACCCGAGAGTGGATCTTTGATACGTCAGTACATGCACGATCACATCTGTCTTCTATGGCGCTAACTTCCAAAACAGCTGGTCCGACTCTCAGATCAAGGCGTTCCTTGACCGGCATGGCATCCCTTGCCCCCAGCCCCGCCAGCGCGATGTCCTTCTGCAGACTGCTCGCGAAAACTACGAGAGCGTTGCGAAGAAACTTGGCGAGGCGACCCACTACCCGGGCAACTGGTTGTACGAACGTTGGACCGAATCTGACCTCAAAGGATGGCTTGACGAGCGCGGCTGGCCGGCGCCCCAGCCTACTACCCGTGATAAGCTTGTCGCTTCGGTCCGTCGCAACTCTAGACTTGCTAGCTTGCGTGCACGCAGCATTGCTGCCTCTGCTGCCGCTTCCGCCCAATCAGCCCAAGCTACTTTGAGTGAGGCTTTGTTCCAAGCTTGGTCTGACTCCGACTTGAAGAAATTCCTCGATGAGCACGACGTCAAGGTACCCCAGGGCTCCAGGCGTAATGAGCTCATTGCTCTTGCCAGAAAGCACCGCGCCTTGCTTGTCAGTCAGGCATCTGCCGCTTCCGCCTCCGTTTCTTCGTCGGCTTCGGATCTCTATGGAGCAGCAACCACCAAGGCCGGTAATCAATATGCTAAAGCAACCGATGATGCCGATCTCAAGAAGCAGGAGGCATTTGACACTGCAGTAGAGGCGTGGTCTGACTCGCGTCTGAAGGGCTTCTTGGATTCCCGAGGCATTCCCGTTCCCCAAAGCAACAAGCGGGACGAACTCCTTGCGAAGGTCAGACTACACAAGCACAAGGCTGCTACCGGTTATAACGCCTGGACGTTTGACACCTGGACTACTGAGAATCTGAAGTAAGACCAGTTTCGCCGATCACATGAACATTGACTAACAGAACTCCAGGAAATATCTGTCTTCATTGAACGATAAGGCGGCCCAGCGCGCGGACATCACCCGTGACGAACTAGTGAAGCACGCCCAGGACACATACACCAAAGCTTCAAAGTCTGGTGGCGCGAACTTGGCGTCTGCCACGTCGTACATGGCGCAGGCCACCGATACCGCCAAGGATTCCACTTTCGACACCTGGACTCAATCGGATCTGAAGGCTTATCTTGACTCGTACGGCATTCCCGTTTACCAGGGCACCGACATCAATGAGTTGCGTGCTTTGGCCCGTCGCCAGGCGCAGTACTTCAAGTACGGAACCTCCACCCCTCAGGGCACCATCTACGCCAAGCTGCAGGATGCCACCAACTGGGTTCTGGACCAGATCAAGATCGGTGCGTCCAGCGGCCGGGCTCAGGGCCAGGATGCCGCAGAGAAGGCTAAGGATAAGCTATCCGAAGCCACCGAGGAGGTTAAATCCGAGCGGTCCGAGCTTTAAGCTCAGTACTCGCTCGATCCCTCTATTTCTTAGTGAAGTTTGAAAGGTGTGATTTATCATGACTCTTATGATTCGATAAATGCGATTGCTTTACTTGTCAATTGTTTGAGGCGGCGTAATGTTGTGTCCGGATGGAATATGCTTGGGTTCAAATCGATACAAAAGCATCATGATCTGATGACCGACTGCTCTTTTCCCGTTATTTTTGTATAACTAATATTGATGCAATTTCCATTTCATTTCGTCGTTGTTTGTAACAGTAGCATTCTCAATATGGAATCTTCACAACCGGATGCCCATGACTAGGCGACCCGAAAATAGACCTTTAAGATTGACATAAGATTGCCGAGAATATCACCAAATATCGCTTTTAAACAACCATAATGCATCACCGCAGATTCATCCAACGTCCATTCCGACGGTTTGTAGTCCAATCTCCAACGCAAATCCACCTGCCAGTAACGCAACCATCCAAGACATCCAACCTAGTATCCTAGACAAGCAAACAGACTGATGGAACTCACGACTTCGGAGCTTCGGCATCTCCCTCCGCGACCAACTTGCCCACCACCAGGTACTTCTCAAGGAACCGCTCTTCCCAGGACTGCAGGTTTTCGAGCTGTTCTTCGTCCAGATCTTTCAGGTCATCAAGCGGACCCTTCAGATCCTTCGTGAGCATCTCCTCGTCAAAGCTTTGGTGAGCCAGGCCACGGGATGCGTCGCGTCCGGCGAAGTTTTCGTACGGTCCGCCCTATAACCACCAGGATGGGTCATTGTTAGCTTGCCTTCTTTTGTTTTTCTTTATCCGAATAGGTTGGGATGACGTAGAGTGAGGGAGGGAGGGGAGGTTGGGCTGAGGTCCATTGGTTCATTCTTGGCTACGCAAGGGTCGGATGAGGACTGGCTAGACCAGACCAGCCTGGCCCGGCCCAACCTTCTTGTTGAGCGATGGGTACTGGGTGCAGACTTACCGGGCCGTAGAAGTTCCTGCCGGGCGTCACGTCGAATACACGGCCGCGAACAGCCAGATAAACGGGATTATCGTCGACGCCGTTGAACGGGAGGAGGGTGGTTGGGGTGAAGGTGCGGAAGACGACGGGAGGGGGACCCTTGGGCAAGGAGACCGGGGTCTTAGGACGGAGCTGCATGTAGACGAGGACGATGAAGAGAGACAGCAAGATCAGGTTGATTGGGGTGGCAATCGTCATCCTGTTTGGTTTGGAAGTGGCTGTCAGTCTGGAGAGGTCAAGCTGGATAGCTAGCTAGGCAGGATAGAGATACTGACACCTCGGCGGGCGGAGCGGTCTCGGCAGCGGTTTCTGGATGAATGTTAGAGGTTGGATGGGACGAGAGGGCTGGTTGATGAATAGGGAGAGCGGACCTGGGGAGCTCATGGTGAAGGTTTATAGTGAGAGAAGAGAAGGTTGGGGATTGAAGAATGGCATAAACCGCAACGGCGATGACGACGGAAGTTTGATAATCAGAAATGACGGGCAGGTGATAAGAGGTAAGGTAAGTATCCGTATTATTACCGCACGTGCCATGGGGTATCGTTCGAAAAGAGTGCCTGACCGGTCAGGCATAAAAGCGGGAGGCTTTTCCGTTTTGGGCTGTTTGTTTGTGTTTGTTTTGGCGAGTTTATTTTTAGATCTGCTTCTCGTCAACTTCACCGTTGAATGCACTACGCACTGCTAGTCTAGCAGTTTCTCAAATCAATTCGAGTCTAGTCCGGCCTCTGGACTACCCAACGACCGACCAGAGGATCCGGATGGATCTGATTTGAATAACATGTCACTAGTTTCGGGGGAGGACCAAAGTTAGCTTGAAACAGGGTCCTTCATCTTAATTATTCTTGTCGAGTAACCGAGCAAGAGAACATGTGCTGTCCCTCCTAATGTGCCTAGTCTCCTAGTCTCCTAGTCTTCTCCCTTCCCCCGACTCCCGGCGAGAGCTTGATATCCGACTGACACTCGTTATATTAATTTCTAATTCCTGCGAAAAGAGGGGCCCGCGGTGGGTTGGCGCATTGGCACGTTCCCTGTCTGTCCTTTCTCGCGCTTCTTCTCGCTGCTTCTTTCTCTTCCTTGTTTTCTTCCCCTCGCTTTCTTCACCTTTTCGCGTTTTTTGTTTCTTTCCTTCACTCTTTGGCTTCACTTCACATTCGTTCCCCGTCAGCCAGCCCGAAGAACATTCTTTGTCGGTTCTCCCTGACCAATTGTTTTTCGCTGGTGAATGACGTGCAGGCATGTCAACGGTCTTTCTATGTGGATCATCCGTACATCTCTAATCTTGATTCATCCATTCTTTCAATAATCCTCTTTTTAATCTACCCCTCCATCGTTTCCCTTTCTTTTTTACTTTCTTGTCTTTTTTTCTTTATTTCTTTCAGGACGATCCCAACCAGGTGCGTTTGTCGATTATCGCCCCGTCTCCTATCTAGCCGACCCATGGAATCCACCTTACTTACTACTATTGTTCGTCCAGTCTCAAAGAAGCGTCCGAGCAAAGGCTCGCCGTAGATTCAAGATGTGGGGGAAAATGTCTTTCCACCGGTCTAAGAAACCCGTAATTGGGAAACCGACGCTGGTCAATAAAACCTTGAATGATGATGTTTATCATTCAATGTCCTCCATGTCTGAAATACCGGGCGCCGACAGATACTATTCAGCCAAAACCCTCCCCGCCCTACCACCGTATGTGCTCGCAAACAAGAATGGCATGAAGAATGCTCCCTAACCCTTCGCAGCAAAACTGCCGGCTCGTCCTTCCCTTCGCGCCGGCCGGAGTCTGGCCATCGAGTCGCTTCTTCCGTGTACTCGCGAGACACCGTCGTGGATCCCGTGCGGCAGCGTTCCATCAGTTTGACGCAGCAACCGCCGCAGCACGACGTCCCGTTCAGTGAGAGTCAGTATAGTTTGCCATTGGCCATCAGTCCGACCATCAGTCCGATCATCTCGCCTCCTGACACGCCGACCTCAACCACCCCGGGTCCCCGCAGTCGCAGCAGCTCCCAGATTTCACCTATCGACGAAGAACCGAAGCAGGGGTCTGCTGGCGGTGGACCCATGGATTACAAGTTCAGCAGCCATCTGCCGGTGTTGAGCAAACGAGGAGGGTCGTCGCATACGGATAATTCTCAAATACCGCCAAGTTCCCGAAGCTCGTCGAGATCCAATGCCACTCGATGGGACAGCTTCTCCGGGGATCCGACAATGAGCGATTTCGGTAGAGCCGGGCAGATGGTGCCGGGTGGTGTTTCTTTCCAAACACACATCTCCGCCAATCCCCAGCCGTCCGGGTCTCAATCCTCGAACCTCTTCGGCAAGGGCAAGGAACAGCTTCTGCCGAAAAAAGTCCGTGGTAGACTTTCCAAAGGGGAGAACACGCTACCGCCCGCTATGCGTGAACCTTGGAAGGGCCCTAGTGGACGATCACCGATAGTCGCGCCCATTCAGGAACAGCCGCGAGCCCGGTCGTCCTCCCGCGTGCGCATCTCGCCAAGCAACGATCGCTTGAGAGACGATGCAAAACCATCGCTCGATTATTCTTCGTTGGGTATTGTTCCTTCGGTCGTGACCACAATCACGGGGGGTGAGACGACAGATAAGCGCGTGCCCAGTACGAGCGCCAGCGCCCATAGTTCTCGAACACGGCTGCCTAGCAGCCGAGAGAACCTTGTTTACAGCAGTGCCTCCAGCCATGCTCCGCCACGTGTGGATCTTCCAGTACCCGATCTCGATGCCTCACTGGCCGACCTGAAACTCATCACCGATGACGACACTTTGCAACCTAGCAGCCGCTTCAGCGTGACTACTTATGAGCCCACCGAAGCATCCAGTACGACAACCAGTCGCCGCACCAGCGTTGATACAGCGTCGCAGTCTACAGAAAATTTCTCTTCGATCATGTCCCGCAAACGACCGGTCCCAAGCGCGGTGGCGCCCTCCAAGAAACCTTCCCGCAAACCCACACCTTCGCAGGCTTCCAACGAGGACGCAGTGTCCATCGCACCCACCGAGCTCTCGCCAGAAGAACAGGCCCAGAGCCGCATCGATTCCCTTGAAGCTAGAAAGGATAGTCTTGCCCGGCGCCGAATCAATATCAACACGATGATCCACGAACTGACCCAGGTCATTCAACCAAGTTCCATCGCATACGACATAGCTGCCAGAGAAGAAGTCAAGAAAACTGTTACCAGTCTAAACAATGAACTAGCCGAGATCCAACGGGAAGAGCACGAGCTCGGCCTTAAACTCTACAGAGCCTGGAAGAAGCGAGATGAACGTAACAATTATGGCGGTGGCAGTGGATTATGGGTTAAGCGAATAACCAGTTAAAGAGGTCGAACCACATTGCATTCATTTGATTTACAGCATGTTTCTCTCAGCGCTTTTGGCGTCACGCCCTGTCTTTTCTTTCCCTTGTTTACTCTTTTCTGTGTTGTTTCTTTCCGCCGTGCTGGTGCCGCCTCCCTCTCCCTTCAAATTTCCTTTCGTGCCGGATCTTTATTGGCCGGTCCATCTCATTTATTTCAACACTGCGTATACCCTCATTCAGGATTTGATAGGTTTGCATCTGCTTCTCATTTGTCCTGGCGGCATCGAATTCCTTGTTATTTGGCAGCATTCAGACGGCGTTGACAATCTCTTTCTTGCTTGTTTGGAGACTCATGTTTGTGGAACGGATGCCGATAATTGGGTCCCTCATTGTTTATAACGGGGAACGACTTCATCTGCATATTAGGACATGTAGTAGTGGCTTGCTACTTGGTTTGGTGGAAAATTTTGTGTTGTTTGTAAGATAGGTATCAAGAATGAGACGAAAAATAACAATGGTCAAATGCATAGAATATGGAATCTCCCATTATTGGGATGTCTTTGTGTTGTTCGTCGCTAACGTAATGTCATAGGAAGGCAAAGAGAGAAAGAGAGAAAGAGAGAAAGACGGTCATCGCATTGAATCTCCAGGCTGGCTTATTTCTTTCCCGACTTCTTGATACCCTGCGAACCGGTGTTCAGGGGACCCTTCTTGCCCTGGGTCTTTTCGAGAAGATCCTTCTTGGCCTTGGCCTCTAATCGTGCGCAAGAATGGTTAACATCCGTGTAAGAAGAAAGGAAAAGAAAACTTGAGCTCCACATACCAGCACGCTGCTTCTCCTTGTAAGCAAGGTCATCGTCGTCGAGATCCTTCTTCTCCTTCTTCGCGGACTTCAAAGGCTTAACCTTGCCACCTGGAAAAGAGGGGTAATTGAATCAGTATGCGTCGATGTATGATAGAGAAAAGAGGGGTCTTACCTTCTCTGCTAGAGCCACCCATTGTGTCGGTATGAGAGTGATATAGTAGATTGTAGGGAGAGAAGAGAGAGAGAAGAACTTTCGTTCAGGAGGCAGAGGAAGACGGCAGTGAAGATCGATCAACCCGAGAGGGGAGAAGAAGGGAAAAAAAAAAAAAAAGACCAATTCAAAAGGGCTTATCAGCTGCGGGGTGACACTAGCGCCCGATGGGGTTAGGCGCAAAATCTCCTCCCAAGACACGGGACTGCGAAGGTTGACGTGAACTTCCCGTCGTTCATCGCCGTCGTGCCATCTCCATCTCCATCTCTATCTCATCTCGTCTCGCTTGCTCCACTTTGTTGTTTCATCGCGATTATTTGTTCTCTTTTTTCGCTTCCATTGGTACTCAGCTCCAACAGGCATCTTTCCTTTCTTCCGTGCAAAGAAACCACTCTATGTTCGGTTGAAGACGCTCGATCAAATCATTGGCAAGGGCTGTGGCATATTTCGCCGGTTGGACTTTCTAATACACTTCCCCTAATTGACTTGGTCATCGGAAGCGTTCTTGCTAACGGACCATTCTCTGTCTTCGTTCTAAAGCTACTCCCAAAAAGCCCAATTGTATACCTTCCATTCCGGCTTTCTCTGGTTTGAGTGCATAAGAAATAAAACAAAACATGGCATCACGCAGGTCGAGGTCTCCGTCGACCCCTTCTGAGGGTGAGATCATCGAATCAGGTTCAGAGACGAAGGCAACTACGTCGCAACTTCCTCTTAATGGCACCAGCGTTGACCGTCCCACCAGAGCTAGTACATCGTCGGCGCCCAGATCTTCCTCGCCATCCGTGAGCAGCAGATCGCCTCGCCGCCGGAGATCCAGAACGAGGTCGCGCTCCCGATCTCGCTCTCCCTATCGAGAGTACAGAGGGAATAAGCGCCGCCGCAATGATGATGACTATGACGATCGGCGGTTTCGCCCCGACTCCTCGCGCCGCCCCGCGTATCGATCCGATGACAGGTATCATGATCGAGGCCAACCGCACCGGCGTCCGAGATCCTACTACGACTACGACCGCGAGGAGGATTACGCGACGGGCCTCCGATACAATGATGACTATGACCGACGTCGCGAGAAGCGCCCCCGCAGCCGTTCCCCCTATCGCGAAATTCGGAAACCCAAGCAATACTCGGGTGACGAGTGGAAGTCCCAGGGAGCGGAGAGTGTTGCCTCTCGGGATATCAGGGGAAAGTCATCTACTGAACAGTTGAAACCAGATGCTGAAACTCGAAAGGATCAGGTCCAGCCGCCTTCCCTCGCAGCTCGTGTTGAAGATGGGTATGTTCCTCCTCGTCCATTGGGACGACTCAATCAACTGATTCGTTTCACTCGCAGTGCAAATGGTACCGTGCATGAGAAGGAAGAATCACAGCCCGCGGAACCTGCGGAAGAGGTTGATGAGACGGCCCAAATTGAAGCTCGCCGTAAACGACGTGAAGCTATCAGGGCTAAATATAGAGGACAGGCGACTCCTTTACGTCTGCAGGCACTTCATATCGATAGCGATAGGGAATCATCCGCGCCGACCCCGAGCGCTGATCAGGCTACCCCCAACACAGCTGTATCAGGTTGGTGATCCTACTGCAAGCGTCGTTGAGAGTATGCTAACATATCTTCCAATTAGAAACGCAAAGTCCCGCTGCCCTCACGCCCAACGAAGGCGCCGGAGATTTCCCCGATTTCAAGGTCGGTACCGACGCCGACTTGGCTAATACCGGAGCCCCTATAGATGGCGCCGAACCAGATGAGCCTTCTGCCGCCGATTACGATCCTACATTTGACATGAAGGCTGAAAGGCAAAAATATACAAGCGAAGATGTTTCCGCGACCACCTACGACGAGACGCAGACCACTAAGCAGGATCTCTTACTTCCGGACGCGGCTCCGGTCGAGCCAGCGCAGCCCAAGGCCAAGGACCCCTACGATATGTTCGCCGAAGACGACGGCGACGACATGTTTGCGGAAGATACACACGAAACGGCACAACCCACGCATGCCTCGGCTACGTCCGCCGTCCCTCAGGCGCAGGAACTAGACATCAGCATGATGGACAACTGGGATGATCCCGAGGGGTATTATAACGTGCGACTGGGTGAGTTGATCGACAGCCGATACCACGTCCTGCAGAATCTCGGGAAAGGAATGTTTTCCTCGGTCGTGCGCGCAACGGACAAAGAGACCGGTCAACTGGTTGCGGTCAAGATCATTCGGCAGAACGACACCATGCGGAAAGCGGGCTTGAAAGAGATCGACATTTTGGAACAGCTTCACGAGGCAGACCCGGAGGATAAGAAGCACGTCATCAAGTATGTGCGGCAATTTGACCACAAGGGACACTTGTGCATGGTCTTCGAGAACCTGAGCATGAACCTGCGTGAAGTGTTGAAGAAATTCGGACGAGACGTCGGACTGAACCTGCGAGCGATTCGAGCATACGCGCAGCAGATCTTCCTGGGGCTCAGCCTCCTCCGCAGGTGCAATATCCTCCATGCGGATTTGAAACCCGACAACCTGCTGGTCAACGAGCAGCGCAACATCCTCAAGGTCTGCGATCTGGGGTCCGCCTCGCCCGCGACCGATAACGAGATCACCCCCTATCTGGTCAGTCGATTCTACCGGGCCCCAGAGATCATCCTGGGAATTCCCTACGATCACGCCATCGACGTGTGGTCCATTGGCTGCACCTTGTTCGAACTCTACACGGGGAAGATCCTGTTCACGGGACGGAACAATAATCAGATGCTGCGGTCCATTATGGAATGCCGTGGCAAATACCCACCCAAGCTGCTGCGCAAGGGATCGCTGGCTCATATGCATTTCGATGACATGCTGAATTTCCACAGCACGGAAGAGGACAAGATCACGGGGCGACTAACCACGCGGATTCTCGACTTCAAGAAGCCCACGCGCGACCTGAAAACGAGGTTACTGGGCAAGGGCACCCGAGGGATGACGGACAGCGAGGCGAAAGAACTGACGCTGTTTGTGGATCTACTGGATCGATGCCTGAGTCTGAACCCGGAGAAGCGATGCACGCCAGCGGAGGCGTTGAAGCATCCGTTCATTGCGCGGCCCAAGACCTAGTGGAGAAATGAGCGCGAGTGAACTCTTCCTCCCCCGGAGGCAACTCCATGAATATCATCATGTATATAATTATGTCATTATTATACCGAGCCAGTCAGGGAAACTGCTGAAACGAGATCATATTGTGTGTACACGGTCCTCAAAAACGAGCTGCCTTGTCTACGAGTAACACTGGATTTTGCCCCCGTCAGACCATAATTAGAAGATGAGAGGCGCACAGCACAATTAGGCTTCCTTGCCACCGAGCTGACAGGCGATCACGTAGTCTAGTACGTATGTGTAGCACATCCCTACCTACCGGAGTCCCACCGTAGGTGTACACCGTATGGGAAACATGGATGCCTTCCCACGGTTAGTGGATCAGAATCCGTCCGAACAACAGCCCAGACAATGAAAGAATGACTCGGGCAACCAGGGCAAAAGGGCGATTGAAAATGGGGCGATCCATTGGATTAGAGTGGCGAATGAAGATGGGATGGGGAATTCGAACCTTCTAGCTTTGCCTTTTGCAGTGGCCACTGGCGAGATGGTGACATCGACTACAGTAGTTTACCTATTGACTTGTATGGTGTAAAGTACATTTTGTTGAGTACCTACGGTAGCGTCAGGGCAAGTGATGAATGTGTCAATCCATGATCGACCGGATGGATGGACGGACGGTTTCTTTGATTTCCCATCCCTTCTTTCCGGATGCGTGCCTTTTTTTTGGGGGGGGGGGGGGGGGTTCTACAGGACGGGAACTTAAGGGTGATAAGATCTATGATCTGTGGTGTAGTCAGGCAAGGAGTTCTTTGATCCATGGGTCCTTGGTTTGTTCACTGGTTTGTCTCCTTTTCATTTCCTCCCCGGTCGGGCGGGCGGTTGCGTCATCGTCATTGCCATCGGCTTTAGTTATGTCTGTAACTGAGAGTAACTAGGGGAGGTTTATGTACATAACAATCAATCAATAAAGGCCTATCCATACTTTATGGGAAATTGCCCCGTGTATTAGGGGTCTATGAATAAGGTTCAATCATTTCAATGAGGGGGTCAGAGTCATGTTACACGTCTATTAACGGGAATCATCCCCCTTCCCCCCTTTTCTTTCTAGGAGATGGTGTCAGATTCTGGGCTCTGGACAAAGCACGAAGTTTGCGGAATGGGAAAGAAAGGAAAAGGAAAGGGATGGCAGAATGAAGTCATTCTGAGGTTAACGATCTGTATGAGTAGATAGATACATATGATATGAGATGAGATGATATCAGGGGAAGACATACACACAGGTACTGTACATACATGGCTACTGTAGATATGGAGACACTGCATGTATATCTACATAATAATGTACATATACTGTGAAACTATGTAGTTAGTCTATCACACCCTAAGTAAAGAGGCCTACTCGATATTCCCAGTCTGATAGTTAGAAGATCATCCGGGGGTGGAATACGGTGTACACTTTGGCCGTCCATTAAGATGAGGATGATCATAATATTATATAGTATAATAGTATAATAGTAATAATCATCATATTATCGTATTATAAACAACTAACGATCACTTGACAATGATCTAATAGACTTTGGACCTCGTCCCAATCAGGCGACGAGGCAGCCCACCTGGCACCCAGGCTACCCAGGCTCCCCACCGTTGCCCGAGCGCTCTCCAAAGGAAGACTGAGATCCAACCCGAAAGTGGATTTCGAACACGGGAAAGCCTTGCCTTGCCTTGGTCCATGCAACGTGGCACTCGTCGCAGTGCAGCCAATCCGCTGTCGTCGTGGCTTGTCATCCGACCGTTCTCGAAGCAGCCTGCTTGCCTCACTTTGAACACAGTGTACGAAAGGTACACTGTGTCCGTACACTGTGTTGTGTGTAGACTGTGTCCTCTGTAGTAGGGCTAGTCATATACAGATGAGTGGTGACTATGTCAACATTTTGTCCACGCTACACAACCCCCCCCAGCATGAAATGCTCCGACCGTGAGATGGCCTCCATCGTGGATTGAATCAGAATACCTTCTATAAGCCTAGGTATAAGGCCTTCTGCCTGACTGGTGTACACTCAACCCGAATCTTCTGTCTGGATTGATTCGCCGGATGAAGTCCTTGCTCGATAGACTTTCTAACCGGTCGGGGGATCTTGAAAGTGAAACTCTGGCAGATGGGGGCTATGGGCTATGGTGGCCCGCGTGGTCGGTCTCAGACTCTCCTCTGGACCTCTTCTCGACCGATTCTGACGGGAGTATCTGGACTCTAAGTCTATAAACCTTGATTGTGAGTCTTGTTTTTTCTGTTGCCGGTTCGGGACGGGTCTGGTTCTTTTGCTTCTTCGACGAGAAGTAAAAGTAAGACAGACTGTCCGGTGTTCACGCCGTAGTTAAACACATGCATGGCAACCTACACTGTAAAGTGTAAACAAACACAAACGACCCAGATGGTAAACACCCTCTGGTGAGCTGGCATCTGGCCGGTACAACAAACCACCGCTACAGAAGTTTGTCTGGTTGGTTGATGGACAGATGTCCTCCGGGCCTCTCCGGTACCACTTGCAGTTCGTTCTGGCTTCTGAGGTGGACGGGCCAGACAGACACTAGACAGACAAGGATGATTGATGATCAGCGATTGATTGTCCGATCAAAAAGGAGGGAGTCAGAGAGGGCCGGAGAAAGTGGGTCACCATCGATCCAGCCTCATTTCCCGTCGAAATTCTCCTAGGAGGCTGGACGGATGTCAGCTCAAGGCAGAACGGCCAATCCGAGGCCGTCTGGGCGGATTTATCTTCCATGGACTGCGTCGAGGTGAGCCAATCCAACTCCGTAGAGGATGCAGTGTGAGTGGAGCCAGACTGTCGCTGGTCCATTCAGCGTCATCAGACGGTGCCAGACCTGTCACACTCCCTCCCACAGACTCCCACACCGCCTCCCTCCTCCCCACTCGGAGCGAAGAGGCAACGAACGGCAACGAACGGCAACCACTTTGCCTTCATCATGGGACGAAATCCAGTCCTTCTGGTCATGGCTCTGCATTAGTCATCCGTCGGCTTCTCTCCACGCACCGTGCCCCGTTTGACTCATCCGGCTATGAAAGACGTGCCCGTTGCTCCATCGGTACCAGACTTGCCCCCTCGCCAGTTCCCTGTTGAGACTTGAGGTCCCGACCTGGTCGGTGGAGTTGGTCGGTTCCCCTCTTTTCCTATTTGTAGCTGGACCTAAACTAGTCTAAGCATCATACATTGTTAGTCCGGTGGAGTCGCCCCTCCTCCCGTCTCCAATCAGACTCCCGTGGGACGGCGGTGCATGCTGAACATGTAACGGGGATGACCCTCTTCTGAGGTAATTCCTTTTGCCCTCTCTGACCACGAGTGGTTTAGACTGCCCCGGGACTATTCCTTTTAGTGCAGTGGGATTATTATTATTATAATTATTATTATTATTATTCATCTTGATGTTTTATTTTGGGGGGGAAATTAGTCCTGATCCCCCCTTTGCCATCCCATCCCATCCTCCCTTATCCGTCTATCTTCGCCATCGCTCGAACCTACTTATTATTCCCTTCCCATAATATCCTCTCGCTCTTCTCCCTCTCCTCTCCTCTCCTCTCCTCTCCCTTCTAGTTCGTTCGTGCTCGTGTTCTTTTTTTCCTTTTCTATTTTTTCCTTTTGACTTCCTTGCCATCCATCCATCCATCACATTCCATCGTCTCGTTTTTTACTGGTGTTTTATTTCCCTCCTATTTTAATTTCTTTCCCTTTTCCGGTTTGGATTTATTTACTATTTCTTCTTCTGTTGTTATAGTTCTTCTTTTTTTGGGACTTCTGAACATATATCATTTTACACCTCCGCTTCCCCCCCAATAATACTCTGGACATTTCCCTCCTCTTCCCCCATTTCTGTCCGATCGATCTATCCGCTTTGGACACATCTTTACACTCTACACATATCTGCATAACAACATACACAAAGGATCTCCCATCCCGACCGGTCGGATCTTAACCTCCTTGGATTCCCGATTGCCGTGTTCTTGTTGCTTGTTGCTCGCCTGTCTGTGCAACCGTCTGAATCATCATCGCCAACGAACTTGGACCAGTCCTGAGGATTTGATTGCTTGATTTCTGTCCGCTCACAACAACTCCATTCCTTCAATGGCTCCTTGACTCCAGGCGACTACTTCTCTCCTTTGGTGCTATATATGACCGCCTGCTACTTAATTTGGATTGATTCCCATCCCGGATTTGGACCCTATTATTACTCCCAGGAATTCTTCAGAGGTCCCTTGATCTCTTGTCGACAATTTGTCCCGGCGTGGACGTTCCCTCTGGATTACCTTTGCCTTTGAACATCTTATCCTTAAAAGGGAATAAGATTTAAGAGGAAAAAAAAAAAAAAAAAAACAACAACAAAACAAACCGTCCCTTTCACTTCTACATCCATCATGCTTCCTCCCGCTCCCCCGGTAGGCATATATCCTCATATGCTACCGACTCCTCCCCCTTCTCCCCCTATCGCCCGCTGTTATGCCCCGGAAGACCGTTTGGGATTGCTCCTGGCCAACCGGCTGGAGTTGACTAGTATCTTGGGAGTCGGCGCTTATGGCGTCGTCTACACGGCCGTCGACATTCATACCAATGTCCTGTATGCTGTCAAGGCCCTCAACAAGACCGGACTGGATCCCCGGCAGCTCAAGTACCAGCAGCGGGAGATCAAACTGCATCATCTGGCCAGCCAACACCCCAATGTGGTTTCCCTGGTCCGCATCATGGATTCGTTCGACTGCACCTACGTGGTCATTGAGTTTTGTCCCGAAGGTGATCTGTTCTCCAGCATCACCGAGAAGGGCAACTTCATCGGCAACGACCCCTTGGTCAAGCGCGTATTTCTCCAAATCCTGGATGCCGTCCACTTCTGTCATTCCGTCGGAATCTATCATCGGGACCTCAAGCCGGAGAACATCTTGGTAACGGACCAGGGATTGACGGTCAAACTTGCTGACTTTGGCCTTGCTACTGCGGACCCTTTCACATCGGATTTTGGTTGTGGATCTACGTTTTACATGTCACCAGGTATGTTCTATCTCTGCTCTTTGTGTGCTTTGATTCTTATAGAAAGATCATGCTAACCTCGAGTTCTCCAAGAATGTCAACAACCAAATCCACGACCCATGTCCTGGTACGAAAGCGCACCCAATGACGTCTGGAGTCTGGGTGTTATCCTCGTCAACCTCACGTGCGGCCGTAACCCCTGGAAGCGTGCCTCCATTGAGGACTCCACCTTCCGGGCCTACCTCAAGGATCCCATGTTCCTCAAGTCCATTCTCCCCCTGTCCGATGAGATGATCTGTATACTGAGCCGCATCTTCGAGTGTGACCCTAGGAAGAGGATCACCATTCCCGAGCTTCGCAACTTGATCTTGGACTGCCCTCAGTTCACGATGAACCCCGTGACTCAGTGGCCCGTCGACGGATCTCTTCCGGGAGATTGCGTGAACCACGCTCAGGTCCCGGAACCAGTCCCGGTGAATGTCTACAACTCCTCTTCCTCTTCCTCGTCGGCTTCATCGTCGCAGTACTCGGATTCGCTGGAATCCGCCGTCTCGGATGCCTCTTCGTTCACCGAAGGGTACACGGACTTGGACAGCGTGTCGTCGATGTCTTCGGTCGGACTGGATCCCGAGGTTGACTGCAAAGATGATTTCCCGCAGGCGGACTCCGTCGCATGCAGTGACCTTCCCGAGCCTCTCATCGTGCCACCCTTTACCATACCCATTCCCGTGTGTTAGGCTCCGGTCTCTCCACACTGAACATTGAAAAAAAAAAAGCAAAAAGAACAAAACCACATTGCCTTTTATACATACCCCAGCACATTTAACGCAGGTTTACGATTGCACGCCATTGATTTCAACCTGTCCCCAGGACCTTTGGATCTCGGGATATTTCGATTCTTTCTGGACTCCACCTTGCATTCCCGAAGCGACTGTATTATTTCCAAAGCGAAAAAGCCTTGGAGACCGGGTACCTTTGCACATACGTCTAATCTTTTTTTTTTTCTTTTTTTTTTTTTTCCCCTATTGTTTGGACCTTCTCCGGATTCGAGGATATTCCCCTCGCCTCTTTGGATGGATGGAATGCCCTCCTTGGACTTGTTTCTTTCTTTATAGCTCTTGCCAGCCATGTGCTGCCAACAGAAACCGTGGAATATGTTTTAGTATTTAATATGTTTACCATTGGGCGGAATTCTGTGGGATTTTACGGATTACGGATATCTTTGTTGCGATTTTGATGAATGGGTGATTTGATTTGCAGGGTGTTTACTGGCGTCGGATTGAAGGGTTGAAAGAAGAAAAGAAATACCCCCCAAGAAAGCATTGTTTATTTGATTTTGCATGGAGTTGTTGGATGGACATTCGTTTTGATGGCCTTATACCGAGGCGTTTTCATTTTATTCTTATACCTGATTCCTTTATCTTTTTCTTTTTCTTTTGACTTTCTATTCTTATCTTTGATCATTTTTCTTCTCTCCTCTTCTCATCTTTCTATAATTTGTTGATAAGATACGTGACGCCGGAGATATTATTTTTTTTTTTTTTTCACATACTCCTTGTTTGTCAGACGTTCTGGACACTACACTGTACGTTTCGTTTCGTTTCAGTTCAGCTCCATCGTCCAATTTTCGGCCCGAAGGAATCGTCACCCTGGTTGGGGCCATGGTCATGCAGGAAGTGTTGCAACTTGCAAGACTTGTCTTGCAGGGAACCGGAAAAATCTAAGAAAGGGAAAAACCAACATCATGATTTGTGATTTGTGATATGATGATACGATGATATAAATAGAGATGTGACGATTGTTCATACTACGGAACTCTCCGAGTATCAGGTAAACAGGGCGGCGGTTAGCTGCGACCGTTGGTGTTTGACATACTTACTAGACCTTGCTGTCTGCTCTGCTGGCTACTTTCTGCTGCCAGTGTCTAGACTGCTGTCCCGTTTACAGGGGCGCTTAGTCGCATGCATGGGGCAGGACAAGATAGGACAGGGTCTGTTGAACAAGGCACGCCTGTTCGTTCGGTTCTATAAATGGAACAGACCATTGATATTGATTCATATCAATTCCATGAATTTTAGACCTTGATTTGCTCTTGCTGTTTTACTTACCGCTCTGGAAACTAACCACAATCCAACAGAACCATACAACAAATGTCCCAAGTACAGGTAAGTCAAGGGAAACCTAAGTATTCCTCCCCCCCGTCCCCCGAATCGTCTCCCCAGTCACATACGCAAACAACGGACTCGCCACCGCCAACACCGACCTCGCCGCCTCCTGCGGACTCCCTGGCCTGCCGAGCGGAATATCCGGATACTGCGCTGCGGTGCTGGCTCCCGCGGTGGCTCCCTTCCGACTCTCGAGCTGCTTCCCCGGAATCCCTAGTGCCACCTTCGTACCGTCTGGCGTGGTGATGAACGCCCCGTCTTCCTTTGCGGCGGTCAGGCGTGTCGTGATGTGGCCGAAGGCGATTGTGTTGGCGCGGACGCCGAATGCGGGGCCCCATTCTTTTGTGATTGTTTTGGTGAGTCCTACGAGGCCGGCTTTTGCGAGGGAGTAGTTTGCTTGGCCCCTATATTATATTATTTATCGTTAGTGGAGGGGATGGAGGGGATGGAGGGGAGGGGAGTGTAGTAAGGGTGTAGGGTGTAGGAAGTATAGAGTCTGATAGAGCATGAATATGAATCTTATCCACATCCACATCCACATCCACATCCATAGAGACAGACATAGACATAGACATAAACAGAGAGATTGATACCCCCGTATTGTTTGAACATCCCCAAACAGAGTAGGATAAGGTAGGGTAGTGAGGAAACCAAAGGAAGAAGACATACGCATTCCCATGCAACCCACTCGTACTACTTATGTTGATAATGCAGCGCGGCTCCCCGTCCTTGACACGGAAGTACTTCGCGGCAGCCCGCACCAGCTTGAACGGCGCTGTGTTGTGAATCGCAAGCATCGTGTCCCATTGTTTATCGGTTATCTATCCTCCTCATATGGGAGGTTACCGTGTCCCAACTCGTTAGTTAGTCTGGTCTTCTTGAGTAGGGGTGTATGGATATACCCTCACCCCCAACCTGAAGAGAGAAAGAGATAGAGAAAGAGAAGGAAGAAAACAAACCTTATGAATAACCCCATCCCAAGTAAACCCCGCATTATTCACAATGATATGAATCTTCCCATCCCCGAACTCCGCGGCCCGCTGGACCAGCGTCTCGATGTAGTTATCGTCCAGGATATCGCCGACGACGGCGAGCGCGCGGTCTGCTGCCACAGAGTTGATTTTGGCCGCGGTCTGCGTTGCTTTGTCTATTCCCTTCTTAGCTCATCTATCTATCTGTTGTATGATGAGGAAAAGGTGAAGAAGGTGAAGGGGGAAGGAAAGGGAGGAAGGAAGGAAAAATACCATGATCCACATCAGCAATAACCACCTTTGCGCCTTCGTTCGCGAACAGGGTCGCCGTCTCTGCGCCAATGCCTTGGCCGCCGCCGGTGATGATGGCCACTTGGTTGGCGAGGAGGCCGCGGGGGTAGGTTAGGTGGGAGGTGAGTTGGGAGAGACGGGATGTCATTTCTTTGGATTTCTTTTTGCTTCTTTGATGGATGGGTTTGTGGGTGTTGGTCTGGTCTGTTATTTTTTTTTTGTTTTTTTACGGGAAGGTTGTTCTGCGGGGGATTGGTTTTTATGGAAGGAAATGGATAAGGATGAGGTTGAAGGGGAGGTTATATGTTCGTAAGTATGTAGAGTGAGGAGGGGGGCGGAATTGCCGAGGCCCGGCTGGACCGAGAAACGGCGGGACTTTCTTTGAGCAACTCTATCCACCTAGATAGACTCTGATAGAATAGAGAAAGTAAATTAGAGAGAAATGATATATACGTAAGTTAAGTAACAACCAAGTAAATAAATACTAAAGTTAATGGCAATGACAATGGCAAATACATGGTATCATCCCCTGCAAAAAAGCCTCCACCGTCGTCTCATACCCCCGAATGATCTGCTGCAGCCAACTCCCTTCCAATCCCTCGCTATTACCCGACATGCTCAGTTCAACCACCTCCTTGAGCAGACGCAGCACCTCCTGCGTCTGTTGTAGTCGTCCATGTAGCAAGAACCGTCGCACGCGACGCGTCTCTTCCACCCCCATCTCGTACTCGCCGTACCCGACAGGAAGAGGGCCTGTCACGGGCACCGTGCCCGGCGGCGGGAGTCGGTCGACACCGCCGGTCGTGAACTCGTAGGACATCCAGTAGTCGAAGAGCTGCAGGGTGTAGTCGAGCGCAGACACGGACAGAAGCAGGCTGGTGTTGTCCTTGTGGCAGCTGGTGCACTGCAGGAAGTCGCGGCACACTGCCAGCGCCGCCTGGATGGCTTGCAGGCTCTGGTCGAAGCGTAACTGTAGTGGGTCGGCGACCATGTGTCGGAGACGGTTCGTATGGAACCCAAGAACCTCGCCGCATTCGCATGTCGGTTGGAAGGCGCTGGGGATGTGCACGGCGAGAGGGAAGCTTGTGAGGCCCTTCGTGATGAACTCCTTTTGCAGGAACGTCGGCGACATGGATGCGTGCGCGGCGATTGGGTCGCTGCCTGACGGTGGCAGGGAGTCGCCGTACGACGATGCATATTCCATGTTGGCGGACTCGTGGAACGGCAAGCATGAGTGTAGGGTGGTGTGCGCATCCTGGCTCCGAGGACTCTCTGATAGACTCTCGCGGCTTTCTGGTTCCCACGTCTATGATTATAGTAATGTTAGGTTATAGGGAAGTGAAGAACGCGCAAACAGCATAGGAATATCTACCTTGTGGCCCATACGGTCCATTCCGTAACCATACCGCTGCTCAATAACCTGGAGTCCCTTGTCTGTCGGTCCGCTATCAGGTCCCCGTAATACGGGCTTGCCCTCGGGGAGCTGGCCCAGTTTCCTCAGCGTAGCCCGGTTCTTACTACCCTTCGGCTTGCCCGACCGATTGGCAACTCGATATCGACACGACAGGCCATGGCGGAGGCACCGGATACACGTGTTCTTCGCTCCCAAGTTACATTTCACCTTGGATTGTCGGCAGTTCTCGCACGCCGCTCGCAGCTTGGGTGTATCTCCTGTGCTGCCTGTGTTCTGATCGGCTTCGGAAAGCATCGCGTTGGAAGGAGAGTGTTTATTGCGGAGGGGAGAGAGAAGAGAGGATGGATGATGAGAGGGCGAGAGAGGGGGATGGGAAGAGAAGAGAGGAAAAAATGGAAAGGAGTCAGAAAAGGTACGGGCTAGACTAGATCAGTTGTATATGGTCTTGCGGTCAAAAAGAACCTTTCCTACCCTGTACAGTCGGTTCTCTCCCTAAACTAGGCAGCATGTACTGGCAGCACGTACTTCGTCCGAGGATCAGAAAATGAATAACAACGATCGGCGCTAACATTGATGTCCCAAACCTAAGACTCTATATAGCCTCCTATTCCCTCTCGGCGGCCTCATAATGCAACGCGAGCATAAACACGATTCGTATCTGGATTTGTGAATTGACGGGAACCGCATATGAAGTCAGCCGTTGTGAAACCCGACAAAATTTCATCTGATCCCCCACGCATGGAGACGCCAGCAATCGTGGCCAGTAACCCTGCCTGCAGCTCCTCACAGGCAAGTCCAACTGACCCCCGAATCTTACTTGTCCAAAAAGGCAAATGCCAAATTGCTTGGCCCTTTGGCCCAAATAACCCCTGATAGGAGACAATAAGCGGGAGCCACTTGACTAGTAATTTCCTCCACGGGGGAGGAGCCTGGGAGAATAAGCTCAGGTGCAACCATCATGACCTAGGCAATCGACCAGATTGCATCAATCAACTTGCAAATTTCCAGAGTAGCCATTGTTGTCTGACGTAGCATCCAATGGTGAGAACCATTTAGAATTTTTTTTCCTCCCAAGCGGCATGCAGGCCAGCACACCATGTGAGCTGTAACCGGTGCAAGAATGAATCTCTATTCGTCCTGATGAAGATCCCAATCGAGCGGTGAAGACTTTATCCTTTGGAGAAACCCTGCTAATGCTTCCAGAATCGAAAGCTGGTGGGCGTGTCTGGGTTTAATTTCCTTTCTCTTCCTTTTTTTTTTTCTTTTTTTTTTCTTCAAATCACGCTTCCTTCCTCAAATAGAAACGTCGGTAATCGGATCTCTCGAATGCTTTGCTTTGCTCATCTCCCGAGTTCTGACTTTCATCCCTTGCACGCATACCGTGATGTCAGCAACAGGAAGAGGAGAAGAAAGGGCGGACAGAAGGAAACCATAAGAAAAAAAAAATAATAATCTCGTATCGTTGGTGGTCCGTCAGCATAACATCGTGCGAAGATTCCTCATCTCACGAAGAAAAAAACAAAAACCAGTTTTGCGCGACAGTTTGTTGACTGTCACATTGTAGCTCTCACCAAGCAACCACCCCCCTAATCGTACACCGCCCGTGTGATCTGGAGAGCCTTTACCACCCAATCCCGCTCGCTTCCCCTCTGATTTGAAAGAACCAGACCGTCCAGACTCAAAGGAGACAACTGTCAGCCAACCCACTGTGTCTGTAATCAAACGCCCTCAGCAGCCCGGTCAGGTGAGCCACGGCGGCGCATACCACCAACACATGAAAGATCTGATGTGAGCTGCCCCAAAGGTCGAATGTGCCGGGTTGCAATCGCTCTGGCACTCGAGCCGCATATATCCCAGCTCCTAGGACGTACAGAAAGCCCTGAAGGAGGAGCCATCCCAGGCCAATCTGGCGCATCATTTGGTCTAGCCCATACAATTGTAACCCGTGGATCACGGGGAACACTGCTGACAGGCCCATACCGACAAACATGGCCGCGCGGAAAGGCCGCCACCGAGGAGTCCGGAACCAAGGGAGAATGGAAACAATGGCGCAGCCAAGACCCAGGGTGCAGATCATCGTCCAATACACCCGTTGCAAATGCGGCGCACAATAGAACCCAAAGTACACGCTAGGAACGAAGCTGCCCACGATCAGGCCTACGATCCCGACATAGTCAAAGGCATTGCCCACACGGGCCACCAACGGAGAATGATTTGAAATGGTATGGTACGTTGCGGACATCCCCAGGCAGAACGCCGCCCCGGCAAAAAAACATCCGAATGCCACGAGGTCCGCACGGGTCGCGGTTTCATACCTCGGCGCTAAGACGCGATGCAACCAGACGGCGGCCGGGACCGCCAACAGCGAGGGTACCAGATGCGAGTAGATGTTCACCGTCTCGTTGTGAAGATAGGTCAACGACTGCAGGGAGAGCAAGAATGAGAACGAGGCGGGCCGATATCCGGTATGGATGTGCTGGTTATCCTTCTGCCAATGAGGCAGGTCATCCCAGTGAAGAAGCTTTCTGATGACCTGAGGGGGCTTGCTTCCTAGGATAGTAGTAGCAGCTGCATCGTCGGCCGCTGGCTGGCTGACCGGATGACTCTCTGTGGGGCGACGCTGGCGAGTCGGCATATTTACCACCTGCAGTAGGGTACTTCTGAATTAACTGCAGCAGAATAATGGGAGGGAGGGAAGAGAGACGGTAGTATTTGTATGTAACTAGTACAGAAGTACCAGGCAGTAGTTTGGAGGTACCGGAAGCGCTGGCAAGTCGACCGAAGAGAGATAGATCGAACACTTGCGCAGGGGATCGGCAAAGTTAATAAAAATATCTCTTAGCGCACAGTAAGGACCGAGGAGCGCCTGCACAAGGAAAAAATGACAGAGCAAGCAGCCTCGGCCTCACCGGGAGGTTGATGGGACTTGGACGGTTGTTGAGGATCAACAGAGGAACTTCCTGTTGGGCCGGACAAACAGTGCAAACATGTCGGAGAACCTCCTCTCGCTTCTCTCTCTCTCTCTCTTCCTTCCTGGTTTCTTTCTTCCCTTCCCACTCCCCGATTTCCAATGCAACAACCAATTTGAGCAGAGTTGAATCATGACAGCTCGCCCCCAACACACCAAATGGCCCGGTAGCCGCCTGAAACCCGTGCCCGTGTCGGACTCGCTGGAGTCGGTGGGGTTTGTGTCTAAAGGGGATCGCAAGTATGTCCGCATGGAACCGGTCTTCACGATCCCCGCCTGACCACGTTGCCAGATTGCTAGATCACAAGGCCCAAAAGGATTACTATGCTAGGATTGTAGAACGATATATGGCGTTCTGTGCTCGCCATGCTAAAGAGCTGGATGCTGCATGGGCATCGCTTCCTACCAATGCGTCGGGTGACGCGACTAAGAATCCCCCGGCCTCTTTGGCGCCGTCCGGCTCCAAATCCTCCGGTCCTTCCCCGGCCTCGGAGTTGTCCACGCTGCTTCTCTCTCTTCGCAAGCTCCGAGAGGCCGTTCTGGCCACGGCATCCTCGGTCCCCGTGCCTTTCTCCCAGCAGGTCCACACGTTCTCCATCAAACTGTCGATCCGAGCCAAGCATCCGCCCTCGTATTTCCCTTCGCTTCGCTACCTGCTGGAGCATCTTCACTCCTCGTCGCATCCGCTACCCGAGTCCGAATTGAAGGATCTCATTTCATATCTAATCCTGGACTTGGCTTGTCGGCAGGATGACCTGGTGGCTGCTTTCGAACAGCGCGCCCGAGCTCGTAGTCAATATCAATTTCAATCGCAAACCGTTGACCGCGTTCTAAGTGCCTTGGCCCATGATAATTGGGTGGTGTTTTGGCAGGTTCGACAAGAAGTGGATTCCTCAATGCGCGCGGTACTGGACTGGGCCGAGGACCGGATGAGGAGACACGCTTTGAAAGCGGTTGGCCGGGCGTACCTCAGTGTCAGCGCGCAGTGGATCACCGAGGGCTGCACCGGAGATCCCAGCTGGACTTGGGAGAAGCTGGCGGAGACGGAGAAGCTGGGATGGCAGAAAGAAGGCGACAAAATTATCATTAGAAAGCCCAAACAGAAACCCGAAAAAAACCTGGTGCCAATCAAAGAGAATGCATCATGACGGCTCATGCGGAGCACGTTGCGTTTTGCTCTTTATTATTGATACATACCATACCACAGGCTGAGACTGGCACTTGGCTTGAGGATGATATGCGGCCGGCATACTCGTATAGATCAAAGAACATCCTTCCAAGCAGGCTCACAACTTGAAATCCACATTCGGACGATCCAAATTGACGTCTCCAGTAACCGGTTGTTGGGCGACGGTGTCCACGAGCGTGGTCTTCAACTTATCAGCCTTGTCCGAACAGAGTTCGTAGACAGTCGACAAGTTGAACACCAAGCTATAGAAAGATTGATTCGTTTGAACCAAGGATTCTAAAACTTCCCGAGCCTGTGGCGAGTTAGCAAGATCATCGCAGACGCTAAGATTATAGGATGAAAAACCTCGTTCAATCGCCCAGTGTACAGTAGACAGACTGCCATGTTTTGCGAGATCATCGCCTCGTCGGGCCTTTTGGTGCCAGTATCTAGAAGCGCCTTCCACTCAGATACCGCGTCGCCGTATCGTCCCTCGGCCATGCTGAGAAGGGGTGGATAGATGGCCCCCGTATCGTCCGATTCACGAGCAAGCTTCTGTGCGGCGTCGAGGTCGCCGATCAGAAGATAAAGAAGCGCTTTTCTCAGTTTGTCGAGTTCGCTTTCCGTAGGGGATGTTTGCAAGCTGTGCAACGATCTTCTGGCCGCGTTGAAATCGCCCATCTCGATCAGGGCATTCACGCTCCTGATGCCTAGATCAGACAATCTCTCCTTCCAGATTTTTCGTTCTTCCGGGGATATGTCCGGGCGCATGATCTCCCTCCTAGCTTCCAGGCCGATCTCGAAGAGTCCGCCGATGCCTCTGCGTGGGTCGCCAAATCCGATACTTTGAAGTCGGACAGCCAGCACTCGTAGGGGCCATGGTACAATATGACGCGGATATGTCGGATGCTTCTGGTCCGGCTCCGACGTCTCGGGCTGTGGCTCTGTGTAGTAGAATGTCGAGCTCAGGTCCTCAAGGGCTTTGGATTCTTGCGCGGCAATGACCGGATTGCCAGACAGCTCTAGACACGCTAGCCGCGTGTAGAAAAGCGAGAAGATGAGCTTGATGTCGGTAGCAGGAATTGAAGAAGAGGTCAAGATGGTTCCACTGAGGTGGGCTGCCAGCAGAAAATGACCCTCTGCTAGCAATTTCTCCAGCGTGCCGAGGGTCTGGGTCAAAGACTCATCCGACGCGGCCGCAACAAACTCCGCGCGCAATGCGGGCGGAATGTCGACCTGCGACAGGGAGTGATAGACATCATAGCGCAGAAGGTAAGAAAGGTCCTTCACCGAGTCCGCGGGCAACTCATCTGGAACTAGCGGATCCAGAGCATTGAATGATTTCCCGGAGAAGCCACCACGGTCGGCCACGCTTGGTTTCTGCGACGTGCCCAGGAAGCTTAGGGGACTTCGATTAGTTAGCGTGATGTTTCAAGCGCGAGTCGTTATTGGCATCGCTTACTCGTCCGGACCATCCAGAGGTCCTCTGGTGGAACTACGAGGTCGAGAAGCTGGGAGCTATTAGCCAAGGCCTAAGGTGAATTGTGCCGATAGACTTACACCTTGAGATATTGCGACTGTGGCTGTGAGAGTGACCGGGATTGGGGCCTGTGGAATCCATGATCGGACACAATGGAGGGGAGATGGATAGTAGTGAGTAGTACGGAGTAAGTTCCGTTGTTGTAGTTAACAACGGAATACCTGAGGCAACGCGGGTGCCTGGGGATTCTGCCCAGGCGGTCAGGGGATCGGCCAGATCAGGCAAGCTGGCCCATCCCCCATCCGTGGCAACTGTCAATCTCTCTTTATCTACTGCTGTACCCCATCCACTACTACTTCCAACCCTATCCAGATCGCCCCAGCGTCCTTCCTCCCTAGCCTAACCTGGCACGATCTACTACCGTTGAATATTCCGCTATCAAATAACCAAGAAATCGCTTTCACTTCCGCCCGTCACCATGACTTTGGCTGAGGAATTCCGCTCGCGAAACTTCAGTATGATGTTCCTGTGTTTATTCTTTGTTCATCGAGACAAATGCAAGGGAAGCTGACCCCTACCTATCTAGGCATCTACGGACAATGGTTTGTGACCTATCTACACCTCGCTCCCTTCCCTATCCCGTTATCTCTTTTCGAAGTTGCGCTTCTTTCGAACCGACCGTGAAGAAAATAAATGGCTGCCTGCGCCTCTTTGGCGGGTTGCTTGGCGCCGTTTGGATCGACATGACTTGGTGGATTGGGGAACAACGACCGCGCATCGCGTCGGACGGAATGTTCAGACCGGCTGCTATACTTGACTTTGGTGTCTTCTTTCGCGACCATGTCGGGCTGACTAGCTTTGCTTAGGACCGGAGTGGTGTGCATCGTGCTGTGCTTCGCTCTCGGTATCGCGAACATCTTCTCCTTCAATGCCGGACGCATTGTTTTTAGTATCATCTGCCTGTACGTGCCCCGGAGCATGTAGTCGCTTCCGATCGTGGGATACTGACGTGCGTAGGGTGTCCGCCTTTATCATCGTCTTCATCGAAGTGCCCTTCCTGCTGCGAATCTGCCCTACCTCCGAAAAGTTCGACAACTTCATTCGTCGGTTTACCACCAACTGGATGCGCGCTGCGATGTACGCGATTATGAGTACGGTCCAGTGGCTCAGTCTTCTTACCGGCGCGTCGAGCTTGATCGCGGCGGCCGTGTTCCTCATCATTGCGGCTCTCTTCTACGCGCTGGCCGGCTTGAAGAGCCAGGAGTTCGTGGGCAGCAAGACATTGGGTGGCCAAGGTCTTGCGCAAATGATTGTTTAGGGCTATATGAAATCGAAGCGAGAGACTTGCCCTCGACGTATATCTATCAGGCGGACAATCTTGCGATTGCGCGCCAATAACTAGTCAAGCGAACGCTTGTTTGTCGTCGATTGAAGCACTCGAGGGATCTCCGAAACAACCGGAAGGAATGAAAAAATCAAGGAAAATAGATTTTTGTTGAGGGCGCTATGATTATGACCAATTGAAACTGATTCCGCTGCTATTGATGCTGCCGAAAGGCATTTTGTACTTTTATGCGTGTTGGGCGGAGGAAGGAGCTTTGAGCAGAGGGTTCGACTTGGGTGTGAGCATGCGATGGTTTGTGTTTTGTTCTGTCTTGTGCGTGTCTTCTTTCTTACTCCCCCTTGGCATGCTCTGTCTGCTGTTATGCCCTAGATTTCTGTACTCTTATTATCACTTTTATAGCCCTATCTGGCGAAATACCCTTAGCATCCTGGTGATGATGAATGAAACCTTATGGTATCAATGATCATTGCGACTGTAGGACTCGTCAATGAAGGTGTAGGACCTCTTTCGCCAATTGTACTGCACTATCTATATCAAGTCCAACACCCTCTAATAGACTTCCCCCTGTCTTCGCCTGCAGCCTCAAATCCAGGCCATGTTGCTCCTCCTGTCTAAGATGTTGCTTTTCCTGCTCATACTTGGTTATCTCCGAATGGTTGGCCCAACAGGCCAGCGTGGGCGAACTGGTCACTGCAGGACAACAAATTACGATTTGGCCCCCCGAATTCCCCGAGAAGAGCGAGATGCACTCCCAGGATAGCAGCTTATCAGTTATCGCCGAGTCTCGGACTTGCTATGTTCATTGATGACAGTACGATTTAGGAAATCTCGCCCGAATGCATTTAGAGATCAGCATCTATAACTATAGGCACCAATGTTGCTAACATAGTAGTACTATCTCCGACCCTTGATTTGCGTTCAACCTCCGGTATATCCATAATCTCCATGTCCCGATCGGGCTCGTCTCTTTGATATCCCGAAGACGATCATCCAGGAGCATCAGGCCGATGTATTCCTCGCTCAGTGCATAGTATAAAAGGACCCTCAGTCCTCAACAGTCGAAATAGACCAGCCAAGCAGCTCCACGCTACATCACGCCTACAGGATCAATCAATCCCACAATGAAGTTCCTATTTGCGATCCAGCTATGGCTGGGGACGCTCGCATCCTGTGCTATGGGCGCACGGCAAATTCGACATGACAGCGCATTCCAACCGCATTACGTCTTGCGTGTCAGCGAGATAGAAGTGTCAATTGCGTGTCGAAGCAGATTAACTGCCCTCGTCAATGGTTCGTCAACTGCATGCACTCTTTCTCCATGTCACTTGACAGAATACTGACCGATCTCCATTATCCCAGGCACGACTCCAGGCCCGAGTATCCATTTGCGCGAGAATCAGACTTCTTGGGTACGAGTCTATAATGATTTCGCCTCGGACAATTTGACCATGGTGAGCATGCTTACTTGGATGAATTGGAATTGCATTAACAAAGAGACGCGAAGCATTGGCATGGCTTAAGTCAATCCGTGGCGCCCTACAGTGATGGAACCCCACAGGCCAGTCAATGGCCGATTAAGGTGCCTTCTTCCATCTGTCTTCCTTTCCATGTGCCGTCGCTCTAGTCACTGACTTGAATATTCACAGGCCCAACACTACTTCGACTACGAACTCCGTCCGAACATCGGCGAGGCAGGAACCTACTTCTATCACTCGCACGTTGGCTTCCAAGCCGTCTCCGTGACCGGTCCGTTGATCGTCGAGGAACAGAACGGCATTCCTCCGTATCAATATGACGACGAGAGAACCATCTTCCTCACCGAGCTATTCAACTACACCGACAACATGGTCGTCCAAGGCATAACCGCCCAATTGACGAACTTTTCCTGGTACATGACAGCCCTCCTGCTCTTCCCATCAAGTGCATATATGCATATGCCAATGCCAACACAATGAATACTAACCCTCACAGGCCCGGCGAAGCAGCCTCCATTCTAGTCAACGGAGAAAACTACCCATCCCTTCTCGCCAACGAAACCCAAACCTCCCAACCCTGGTCCAAACCAAACCCATCCATTTCACGGCCCTGCGGACCAGCAATCATCACCGTCCAGCCAGACCAGACGTACCGCATGCGCACCATCGGCGGCGTAGCCCTAAGCCCACTAGTCTTCGGCATCGAAGACCACGACAACCTGACCATCATCGCGGCAGACAGCCACTACACGGAGCCCGCGTCTACAAACATGATCCAGATCGGCTCGGGCCAGCGATACGATTTCCTCCTGCGCACCAAGTCCGCAGATGAATTGCGCCGGGCCGGAAGATCGCAGTTCTGGATCCAGTTCGAAACGCGGTTTCGTCAGCAGCGGAATACATTCTATGCTTTGCTTGTTTATGAGGGACTCGGAAACAGGCCTACTAACTATGCAAATGATGATATGGTACCGAGCCATCCACCGGCACAGAGACCCGTCGTATTGCCCATCCACACGCAATCCTGGATGGAATATACCCTGCAACCCCTGACCGATAATAACTTCCCTCCTGCAGATCAAGTAACCCGACAGATCGTCCTCCGGTCTGCACAGCTCGTCTCACCCAGTGGATCCACCTGGACCATCAACAACCACACCTGGACCGAACGCCACCGACACGAGGAAGCCACCAACACAAGTCACAAATCAGCCTCTCGCCCAGATACCCCCTACCTCGTCCAAATCTACCAAAACAACGACCACGCAATCCCAGACTACGACAACGCAATCCGTCACCACTCCGGCCGAGACCCAGCACTCAACGTCTACCCCGCCCGGATCGGCGAAATCGTGGACATAATCCTACTCAACGAGCCGAACGGTCGCTTGGGAGGATTCGACACGCATCCGTGGCATATTCACGGCGACCACGTGTATGATCTAGGCAGTGGGCGGGGGGTATATAATGCGACGGAGAACGAAAGCAGGTTGGAGGGGTATCGGCCGGTGTTGAGGGACACGACGTTTTTGTTTAGGGACAATACGACGGGAGAGGATGTTGGGATGGGGGATGAGTATACGAGTCAGGGGTGGAGGGCTTGGAGGTTGAGGGTGCAGAATGCAGGGTACGTATCTATCTTCTTGAGCACCTACGGTGTCCTTGTTGCAGAGAGGAGCAGTGCTGACGCGTTGAGAACAGTGTGTGGATGGTTCATTGTCATACTTTGCAGCATATGGTGGATGGCATGCAAACTGTCTGGGTTATGGGAAACGCGTCGGAGATCACCCGTGGAGTGTCGCCGGATCTGGTGTCGGGGTATCTCACTTATGGAGGAGACGCTTATGGAAACTCCTCTTATGATCCGCTAGTCACTCATTACTTTGACTAGGTCGGGTTGATCTTGCATTTTGGCTTTTAGACAGTCTAGAAAGGCTCTTGCATAGATATAGATGTCATATACCCTGTAATAATATTGCCCAGAATAACCTAACGAAGTTGTACCCTCATCATAATTGTGCAGCATGTAGGTAAGACGAAAAAGACTCATACGCTCTAGCAACGCTCTGGTTCAAATCTTCAGATCGATCCGCGTGGATATCGAACAGATGCATCGCATCGTCCAACAGGGCCAGATCACATGGAACACCGTGTTGTTGCAACGCACTCTGCATCTTCGATGCCTGTTGCCAAGGCACCAGTTCGTCTTTCTTCTCGTGCAGTATGTAAGTGGGAGAGCGATACTTGTTGTCTGCTGCACAAGCATAGGGACTGAACTGACGAACACGGTCCACCGGGGGATCCGGCTGAAAGAGAATTGATTGTATTTGGCCTGGAGGCACAGCGTTTGGTTGGGGCAGTCCGTTCGCCAACACCTGTAATGTTTGTCCCTTCTGGACCCTGTGTGCATAACTCCGTGACCGTCTGTCAGTGGATGCCAACTGTGCCTGCACACTCTCCGCTTGATCGGGGTCAAACTCGGTGACCTGGTACTCGTTAATGGATTGATTGGCTAGCTAATGAATGCATGTAACTCACAGGCTCGTCTTCAATGCCCTCAAGGACCGGATTGCCAACGATGTCGGTTCGTAGCTGGGACTGAAAATCTTGAGGTGTTTTCCAAACTGATTCGGAACTCAGCGTTCATTAATAAGGCTACAGGAAGAAATAGTTGGACTTACATCCGTCCTCATAGTCCGTCGGACAATAGAACGTCATGATTGCCTCCGGTGGAGGCGTCTCTAAACGTCGGCATTTTGCCCAAGTAATAGCGCCAATGTGCCCCCAGAGGACCAACCGATTACTCCTACACGGTCGCCATCTAAAGCGATGCCTTGGTGCTTCAGTCGAAGCTGTGGTAGCCGGTTTTCTGGCCCATTTCAGAGCATCGCGTACATCGCACAGTGGACCGTTGGTGATGTTGAACCCTGGACATAATCTGTAATCAATACTCACGGGTATAATGCCATGGTCAAGAAGACAGTGGACTCGGTCTAATCGAATGTGCTTTCTGGATAGCATTACATGCCCGTCACCGTGAATGAGAAGAGCTATTCTCATAAGCGTTCACTCAGACAATTGAGCGTATGAAGTGTACTAAGCCTACCGATTAGGTACTCGTATCCTAGATCTCGTTGATTATCAGCAGGATAGTAGATGTCAGCATAGAGATTAGGCTTGCCAGTCTTGAAGGCAACTGTTTCAGAATCAATCTCTCGTGCCCTTCGGTGACTGTCAACAGAGTCGCATTTGGAAGTGAACCCGCAAACTAGCCGACAGTCTGAGATTCTAAACTTGGACCATCGGTCGTCAGTACTTGCTCGAAGCCAGCGGACAACATGCTCTTCTCCCATAATGCAGACGATGCGAGGGGATGGTTTCTGCCGTCTTCAAACAGACACCAGCCCTGTAACAACCCAAAGTCCAAGTCTAGCCAGAACAGAAGTTTCGTGATCTCAATCAGACAGATCAAACCATGTGTCGAAGCATCTGGTGTGCGTACCTGAGCGAAGCCACCAGATTGCGCGTTCCATGAATGTAGTTAGTAGACAACACTATATCAAATCTATTGACAAAACCGGCTGGTGGTTCTTGTTCAATATCCATAACCGAAAACTCCATAGAGCCCGCATATGTGGCAAACTTTCGTCGAGCCGCCATCACAAAATAGCTTGAGATGTCCGTGAAATGATATTTGAAGGGGACGTCCCGATGAACAAGTGTCTCAAGAACACTCGGGGTTGTCCCTCCAGTGCCAGCGCCTAGCTCGAGAATGTGAATTGGCCCGGTTCTCTGACGGCTGTTTGCTAGCTAGTCCAGGAAATCGCACAGCATGAGGTTCATTGTACGAAACATTGAAGCCTTGGAATAGAAATCGTCTAAGTTGGCGATTCTTGGGAATTCCAAATATTTTTTTAAGGGATCGATGGTCCCCCACAGAAATCCAGCCAATTCAGGACCAGTGATACGAAGGAAGTCGTGTTCTAGGCAGTGCTGAGGATGCTTTTGGGTTATTTCTTCATGAAGGAAGGATGATGACCGCGTACTGATGCCTTTATCAGAACGGATATATCCTCCCTCTCCAGTATAGCCCAAGATACCTCCATGCCGCAGAATCTCATGCAAGGTAGACTTCAACTTAAAATGTTGCGGAACCACATCAATAGGAGGAAGGAGGCAGCCTGGTTGAATGGTACTTAAATCGCAGCCGAGACGAGCAAACGCGTCCACCACATAGGAAAGAGCTAACTGATACTGCGCTGGGTAAACTCTTTGCCAGAATTGCAGCCACGAGGTCTGCGCCGCAAGCTCTGGGAATCGCTCTTGTGTTTCAACGAACACAACTTGCGGCGGAACATTTATATCTTCGCTTAGTACTGGTGATTTGTCCTCAAACACGGACGATCCTGTTGACGTGTTGTATCTCGCTCGTAGCCAAAGAGTCGACACCTACACTTTCAAGAGAGGTTGAGGCCGATACCCCTTCCGTGGGAATGCTGATGAACCCACGAAGAATGTCATAGAGGGCCGTGAATGAAATCCGTTCTTCTTTATAAACGTGCCCAATTCCAGAACCATTCGCAGACTCATTCATGGAGTCGTAGCCCGGATCGGACCTTGTGCCATTTCCATTCCATGACTCCTGGGATGGGATGTTTGGGATAGAGTCATGACTAGATGTAGCGACTTTCGGCAAACCATCCACTGACTGGGCCGAAGCGTATGCAAATCCGACTCCGTGGACCAATAATACCAGACGTCCAGTATCTGCTGCGAAGGCCATTATATCATATTCCACGAATGTGTCATTTTCGTCGATCGTCCTAACGACCACGTGTCATCCAGCAGAAAATGACTCCCATGAGAAATGCTGACTAGGTTGAATGCATTTGACGCTAGTACAGAGGAACATTCCAGCTGTGCGAGTGTGAGCCACGAACAAATTGACGTGTGCGGCTGCAACCTGGAAAACTCCCTCTATTGACACCGAGGAACGATGTGCATGTTCGAGTACTGCTGCCAATCCTGCGGCAATTTTATATAGGCTTTTGCATACTTTGGACCCGATTGCAAGCTCTTGATGACACAATATGGCTTGTCATAGTCGACTACTCGCCTCAGCAACTAGTAGGTCACGTCTCCGTCGATGCTGCAATTTCTGGCGTAGTGTTGTCCCTGTTGTTCGATTGCATCCCAGATCGAATCCAGTGTAGTCAGATCCCATGCTGGCTGCAGATATATCATCGGGTTACCTTCACCGTCGGGGAAGCGGATAAGCCCTGTCGCACTGCGTATGTAAGGACCGTGTCAGCTTTGGCCGTGACCGTCTTCATTGTCGATGTCGAAGCTAAATTTCCATACTTCTTTTGTTGACGAGATCGCCTGCAGGATTAAGTTGAGAATATTGCCCTTCGATCGTCCAATGGGTTTTGATATAACGAGATTATGGGCAACCCCGAATGAATTTCCAAGCCGCGTTTGTGCTGGTCTGACCTGTCGTGTCGCCCTAGTAACAATCTCAGCATACAGAGAAGCTGGACAGACACTGGTTCCGCCGGGTGCATGCTGGTCAACAAGTAATAGCCACTCTGGATATTCAATTTTAATTGCAAACGTTGCGGAACCTTTGCCCGTTTCATCTGTCCTTATCATATGTATGAACCAGTTCGGCGACAGTGGAATTTGTTCCTTCATTGGAACGGTGAAGCTCGGATGGTGTAGACCTTGAGTCCTTCCATTCCAGTCAATGTCGATGTTTCATAAATGGATAGGGTGGCGGGTTGAGGCGTGTGTAGTTCCGCGATTGTGCACCGTGAAATTGCCAGAATTGAACATTCTGGCCATCATCCCAAAGCTGTCTAGTCACATCAGCCAGGGATCTGGTTGACTGGGATGGTTTCAATTGAATCGCGAGGAACTTGTCATCAGCACGCGTCTCTGGTGACATGGCAGCGAAAGCCATACTGGTTATTAAGGACCCTGATCCCGCTTCTAGCCAAGTACAAGCACCGAGCTCATTCACCACTCTCTGTACTGCCGCTTCAAAGTGCACTGGGCCGCAGGTGTGATTGCAAATTAATTCTGGGGTAGGGACTTCCCAGCTTTTCGAGAATGAGCAGGTCTCCACTGGAACCCTGGGCTTCGAAAAGGTGAGTTCGGACGAGAGTTGCATAAGGTCTTGGAGTATTGGTTCCGACAACCTGCTATGGAATCCATGCGTGACTTTGAGATGTTTGTATTTGATCTGGTTAATATTCAGGACTTCTATCGCTGCCTTGATCGCCTTCTCTGTTCCAGCCAGCACGTAGCTAGCCGCCCCGTTATAGCAGGAGAGCTCAAGATCATTATGACTGCCAGCTTGGCAGCACTGTTCGAGTACATATTGTACTTGAGCGTATGATGCTTTTACTGCCAACATAGCTCCAGTTTCAGACGACCATTTGCTTTCGATCAACGTGCCCGACCAAGGACGAGCTTGATACCTTCAGTCAAGGATACTGCGCCAGATGCACATAGAGCAATGAGTTGTCCTATCGAGTAACCGAGCATTCTAGCAATCGATAGTCCAGTATCAATCCATGTTCTGGCACATGAATACTGAATCGCAAATGTCCTTGTGTGCAAAATGGTAGCGCTGTGGCATTCATCGTCTTCAAATATACCAGGGAAGAGACTCGCCGCTTCCAGACTTGTTAGAGTCTGGTCACATTCATTGATGTGATGACGAAAAGCCACGCACGTCTCATAGATATGTCGGTCAATATAGGCAGCGGTTTCTGTTTGGCCCGAAAACAGGAGGACGACTGGCTGCGGCTGTTTGGAACTTAGCGCATCATGGTCAAGCGCATCAACAGTCTGAACACTGTTTGCCAGTTCAGACACAGTTGTTGCAGTTGTGGACCATCGATAACGCAAGGATAGATTTGCTTTGCACGACAGGTTGAATGCGATATCCCATAACTTGGCGTCCCCAGTGTTGTTTGAAACCCATTCAAGTGTTGCTCTGCAATTGTGGCATAGACTCTGCACATTGTGCGCGCATATACATATCGGATAGGAAGTATCTGAGGCTTTCCCAATTTGCCGTTCTTGTTCCGTCGAATGCCGCGGTGGCTCCTTCACAATTAAGGCCGTGATATTGCCCGAGGCGCCCAAATTATTCAAGCAGGCGGCCATGGGCGATGCCTTCCATGGTTGAGTGTCACGGGGGATCACAATATTTCCCTGGGATTGCTCAATCTCCGGGCGCAGATGTTCCAACCTCCCCTGCGGTGGAATTTCCCCGTTCTGCATCATAAGCATTATCATGATTAGTCCTACCACTCCAGAGGCTCCTTCAGTGTGCCCAATATTTGCCTTCACAGAGGAAACAAATAGGGGACCATCCCGATCACTATCGCCAAATACCGCCTTGATTCCAGTATACTCCTGTACATCCCCAGTGCGAGTACCAGAAGCATGAGCCGCAATATAACTTATGTCTTCTGGTTGCATTCGGGCCGAGGCTAGAGCCTGTTTATACAGCGATTGATGTGTCAAGGGATCCAAGGCGGTTATTGGGAAGTTGTTACTATTTTGTCTCACAGCCGAAGAGCAAATGACCCCCAGAATTGGATCGTTTTCCTGGTAGGCTACACTCAGTCGCTTCAGAAAAACAACAGCAACACCTTCTCCCCTCGAATATCCATTAGTGCCGGCATCAAACGGACGCGGTGTTCCATCTGGGCTGAGGAACGAAGCACCTGCAAGGTTCTGATAGAAAAAGGGGATTGTCATGACGGAAACATCACCGGCGACTGCGGCCGTGCAGCTCCCGAGCAGGATATCTTTGCATGCAGCGTCAATTGCGACGGTGGACGAGGAGCAAGCAGTGTCGAATGTTATGGACGGCCCTGTCCAACCAAAGAAATGGCTAATTCTGCCGGTTTGGAATGACCTGAGACAGCCTAACGCTGTAAACGCACCCGCGGGATGACTGGCGAGGTTGTCGATGTAGTCGTTAGAGAACCCTCCAATGTAGCATCCGACGTTGTTGTCGCGTTCTCGGCCTGGTCTGAAATAGTCCGACCTGTCCAATGCATGATAGGTGACCTCAAGAAGAATACGTTGCTGGGGGTCCATGGCAGCAGCCTCACGGCTTGATTTGCCAAAGAACTGATGGTCAAAGACGTCAACTTCGTCGAGGGACCATGGCTTCGCCAATGGCTTTGAAGCGGAAAGCGGGTTTGTGGAACTTCTGCAGCCATGCATTTACCATTTCGAAGCAAATCCCAGAATTCGTCCGGACTCTGAGCACCCGGTACTTTGCAGCTCATTCCAACCACTGCAATAGCATTTTCCGGATACCCAGCCAGGCTCGTATTTGATTCCATGTTTTGTATCCCTGGGGGTTCCCCAGGCCGTCCGTGAACCTGTCGCCGTGCAATTCTATGAGAATGTCGACAGTTCAATGCCTATCGTAGCGGTCCTCCGATAGGGAAACCGGGTTTTCTCAGGCGATTTTTGTTCAGAAGCTCGACGTTGAGTCGACAGCTCTAATACGGTCAAGTCGGAATACACCATCTCTTTTAGAGTCTCAATGGATTTAGATGAAATCCCGGACATCAATGTCTGATATCATCACCAACCTAATCCCGACAGCCGCATGGCCACTTGCCTCGGTCTTTTCATCATCGAATTGCCCGTTGATACCCTTTGCAAAACGAAGGTTGACTTATCCATGCGCATGATGGCTGAACAAGCCGAAGCTGCCCGGCATTTTTCAGGTTAACATTCGACCATTAGCCACCAGAGCCCAGTCGGTTCTGTTCCCGGTTTCGTCAGGACAGTACAAGACAGTGGCACAGATAACGGATGGGAACCTGTTTTGGCCCAAAGAATCCAGGGAACAGGTAAGATGCGGGCTCGTGGATTGAGTTTTTGGATATGATTTGGTATCCAATTCACGTTAAATTGGTATGGACGGATATCAAAAGAAAGCATAGCGAGCCAAATTGTATTCGTGCATAGATGATGATGGGTAGGTGTGTGAGAGAAGGAACAATATGAAGAGTAGGGAGAGGGAAGAAAAAAAAAAAGAATTAGTGACAACGACCCACGAGGGACTCGAACCCTCAACCTTTGCCTAACGCTCCAACCTTTGAGGGAAAGATAGGAGAGCAATGCTCTACCATTGAGCCAGCAGGCCTGACATACATAATTCTGAAACATATCAAAACTTATATTTCTCGGTTGAATTCCCGCCGGTTGAATCAACAAATGCTGGAATGCAGCGGTCCGCACTACCGTCGAGGCTGATTGTTTCTGAGTTGATGTTCCCCCTTCTCTTTGTTATCTGGCTGCCTAGAATCTCCTTTCATTCTGTTACTAGTTTATACAGAGCCTTGGAAAGAAGGACGACAATGACGATGGCTCCTCTCAAGAGCGTTCAGTACTACGTCATTTCCCCTCACCGATTGGGCTTTGTGTCGTTACCCCGCGCTTTTTATCCTTTTCATTGTGAAGGAAGTTTACTGGGATATCGTGATACGGAACAAGAACGTGATGAGTGATCTCGACAGCGCAGACATTGTTGGCAACGCAAGTAGATGGAACGTGAACAAAGGGATGATCAGGCGGGACATGAAGCTGTAGTCACTTACCCTAAAAGTCCTCCTCGGTGGGAGCTGATAAGGACAGGACATTAAGGCTCTGAACCCGTGGAAATTGAACCGATCGGCCTGGCCTGGCCGCAAGGAAACTCCACCTACCCCTGCTGGTTATCACTGGGAATTCCTTTGCTTTCGTCCGGGCAGCCTTCATAATGACACAACTACAGTCAGCGGGAAACTTAAAAGACACGGGGGCTATCTGCAGGTGTCTGAACGGGTTCAACCGCAGGAGGTTTGATTGATTGTGATCGTGTCGATGCAACCGTGAGACAGAGAGCGCAACCACGTTGAAAGCGCGCCAAGGCTGTAATAGTACAGAATGTACTCGGTCTGGGAATAAGAGTACTATAGAAGGGGAGAAGAAAGGAGAAGAATAGAGAAAGCAGACTGATTCACGCCAGACCTCTCGGCACAGCTTACACTTGACTACGGTAGGTATACCTTCCTGCTTGGAAACTTCAAAATCGGGTATCAGATTCGTGGCGTCGTGGCTAATGGACCATGGTCATGCCGGGCCTGGTAGGATTCGTGTTCAATCTTCTTGTTTCAGGGAGGTACGAGCAGTACCTTGGGCCTACAAGCAAGACATGTGGGTGATCATCTGTCGCCAGGACGAAAGGGGGAGGGAATTAATCTTCCCCTATTGATAAGGTCGGCGGAGTGGATGCCTTGCGCCATTTTTATTGTTTCCTCAATATTGTAACTACTTCGTACTCCGAGTAAAAGTGTACACAAGGTTGAACAGGGTAACTGCATACCAATTGAAAAAATCCCTCAATCAACAAGAGGGGGTAAGAGAGGGGGAAATAGAAAAATTTAAAAAAGTCATAGCAGCTGCAACATGTATACTTCTGAGTGGCAGCTGACGGACTGCCTGAGAGGGAAGAAGGCATGTATGTACTCCGTACAGGCAATGGGCCAGCAGCAAAGGCAGTAATTGCAACGGCCGAAACGTCGTTGGTTCCCTCGATTCGCGACCGAAGACGTCACGCGCTCCGGGCGGTGGGCTGTGGCAGGAAGAAAGCGGTTAGACTGGCAATTTACGGCCACTGGACGGGTGAATGCCTCTAGGTAGTCATACATCATTGCTGCGGCTGCTGCTGCTTCTCTTTCTTCCCTTTTCCCCCCTCCATATATCCTTGCGATCTCGCTCGTCCCCCCCTAATTATCTCGTTTGTTTTTATCTACCTGCCTTCCTCATCGGAAGATCTCTCGCTGGTTGATCCAATTGCATTTCTCTTGCTCTCCTTTAATTCTATCCATCACCCCGGCGAAAAGTCCTCGCAACTATCTGGACTCTACTGTACTTGACCCTTCTCGACTGGCTGATCCTTGCTTGTATTACTACCAACTCTTGGTAAGTCCCTCTTCCCACCCCTGGGGGTCTATCCCAGATCATCAATCGTTCCGACCCTGTCAGCATGATATCGGCCTGCTTGAGAGGAATGCGAAACAGCTGTCTTCAAGAGCTTGAGGCGGTGAAAGCCAAGAGTGTTATCGGCTTCATATGCAGCACTCTGGCCTATCTTATCTACGCAACCGCTTAACCGCTTTTCTGCGCTTTGCTTGCATTGTCCCTCTTTTCTAGCAAAGTTTCCCATCTACCTTACCAAGGAACTGGGCATCCGGCGGACTGCTATTCACATTCCTTGCCCCCTGTCAATTGGGTCTTAAAAGCTTGCTTCCAGCACAGAGCTGCCACGTACATACAGGATTGTGCTTTGTGTCATTGATTGATTCTTGCATTTCACCGGGCCTAGCCGCACTAACGCATATCTTCTGAAGTGTCATTAATTTGTCTCCAGTCTTATACTGCATATTTCCCCTCCTTCGCCATGGCCACGCAAACAGGCCCCGTTGTTCCTCCTCGGCCGTCAAGGTCGCCTCATCAGCAGGGCCTTGCGCCCAATTCCGGGGAGATACCCAAAATCCCGCCTCGCCCCACTCGTCGTTTCGAGCGCTCGATCTCTCCTCTGCGTGATAGCTACGCCCCGTCGCCCTTGAACGAACCGCCCAATGGCGCAAGTCTGAGCCGCACGGTTTCCAACGACCTGCCCCAGCGCCCCCCGAGCGTAACGATACCTTCCCTTGGCGAAGAGGGCATCGAATATGAAGACCTGGATGTCGGTAGTGCCTCGGATGGCCACCATACAACCCCCGCGGAAACTCGCAACGTGGGTAGCGATCTCAAGCTGCATGCGCCAAGACCGTCGCTGCCGAATGCCAGCGCTAAGGCCAAGGTGCAGGCCGTGACTCGCACGGATTCGCGCCAGGCTGCCGCGGCGGGTATAGGTGGGAGAGTTGCTTCTCCCCTTCCGGATGAGCAGCAGGACCGCTCTACGCGCTCGCTGCACTCTCGGAACGGCTCGCGAGCCGAATCCTCGACCGCATCCGCCGAGCGTCGACAGTCTTTCAATGTCGATGAGCATGGGATTCCGGAGATTGGACAGCGGGTCCCCATGTACCGCGACGCCGGTGATGTCCAGGCGCCTTCTCCGAGTCCTTATCAAGCCGAGTTTGCCGGGTCACGCTCGGGTCGCACTCACAACCGAACCCGCAGTGGCCGCGAAGCCTCTCTCCCACCCGGTAGCTACGGCCTTCACGGACACGGGGTGCAGCCCAACGACAAATTCGAGAAAGCTTGGTACGAGAAGCATCCTGAAGAGTACGTCAAGGAGGAGCATGGCCAATACGGGCCCGGAGTGGGGACCCCCCGGCCTGATTGGGCTTTGAGCAGCGATGATTTGAATAAGATCGTTCGTGGCTCCGCGGTGACTGGTTCGGGACTTGGTAGGATTTATCCAAAGCAGGCAGTATAGGCCTTAAGCTAATTTCGACGCCCAGGAACTTCTCCTGCCGTGACCGGAACCCCGGAAGAAGAGGTTGGATACATCGCCAGCGATCAGTACACCAACCACTTCTCTCCCCCTCCGCCAGAATCCCGTCGTGACTCGCGCCCCGCCGTCGATTCCCCTCTACGCACGGAAACCACGGCCGCCCTAGAATCCGATGCCCAGCAAGAGGCTTCTCAGGAGAAGCCTGACGTCATTCATGTCGATGAACCATACCACCACCTGCACCATCCGGATGGATTTGCCCAGACTCCGGAGCCGGAGACTCTGACCCGTGGGGCTGGAGAAGATGCAGCAGAGGATGAAGAACCCATTCTGGCTGCCGATGAGGTGCGCCCGGAATCCGCCTTCCAACACCCTGCAGTGTCGCCTACCTTTGGGCGAAGGGAAAGCTTCGATCATGAGGGTAGAAGTCGTACCCCGAGCACAGCCCATAGTCGCTCCAATAGTAGATCTACCAGCCTCCATGGCATGCCAACCCTTGCCAGGTTCAATTCGCGCGACGAGCGGGAAGATACCCACACGCCGCTCGAGGATGTCGAGGAATATGAGCCTTTGTTCCCCGAGGATGAAAAGAAGGAGAACAACGTTCTCCCGGCCGCCGAGCGCTTCAAAAACCGACCCGACATGTCACAACATCGTTTTCCTAGCCAGGATATCTGGGAGGATTCTCCCAACAGCCTGCAGCTTCATGCCACCGTCTCCACGCCAGACATTCCCAAACAGGATGTCTTCGAGACTCCGGAGCAAGAGTCCTTTCGCAGAAGCCAGACGAGCCATCTTGATCCCCATAAAGTTGCTTCGCATATTCTAGAGTCCGAGGACCAAGAGGAGAAGCCCGCCACCCGACCGGATATTTCCAAACAGCGATTCCCGAGTCGCGATATCTGGGAAGATGCGCCCGAGAGTCACAAGCTCGTCACTACAATAGAACCATCGGAAGAAGAGGTGAAGAGTCCCGAGGCGAAGAGTCCGGAGGTGAAAAGCCCCGAGGTTCCGGCAAAACCCGTCATTCCGTCCCGGCCTGCAAGACGTCCGCAACAGCCTCCTTCAGCGGACGCGTCCACGAAGCCAGGCGCGTCACCGACCGAGAAGCGACAGCCGCCCCAGATTCCTGACCGTCCCAAACCTCAAGTCCCGAACCGACCGGCTAAGCCTGCTTTCCAAGGCGGCAATGATCTGGAAGCTAAAGACCCGGCGGCCAAGCCCAAACCTGCAGTGCCAGCCCGGCCCGGCGGCGGTAAAATTGCAGCTTTGAAGGCAGGTTTCTTAACCGACCTCAACTCCCGCCTCCAGCTTGGCCCGCAAGGGCCGAAGCCCCAGGAAAAGAAGGAAGAGGCACCTCCTGCTGAGAAGGTCCCGCTGAGCGATGCTCGCAAAGGACGAGCTCGGGGACCGGCGCGCAGAAAGCCTGCGGTCGAGAAATCTACCCCAAAGCTGCCGACAATTCCCGAGGTCAAGATTACCACGACGTGGAATGTTTGGCAAATGAGTGAAAATGGCAACCTGACTGTGGGCGATGGTGAGAAGACCGAACCTCGCGCTGTGACGCCGCCTGACACCTCCCTCTCGGATGATGCCACGATGGCACCCCCTCTGGCGAAGAACATGGCCGGCGAGTCGGCGGCTCCTCAGTTCTCGCCGGACAAGCTGGAGAGTCAGGAAACGCCCGTCTCTCCAGACGTCACCCCCGCCGCCGAGTCCCAGCCACCTCTCGCCGACACGGCGCCATCAACAGCAACCGAACCCGTCACGGTACCCTCTTTTACCGAGCCGGTAACCAAACCGGAGGAGGCGGTCGACGCACCTCCCAGAGCTGAGATCGCGACCTCCGACCCCAACCACACGTCTCCGCCCTCTTCTCCAGAAGAGCAGATAGACGCCGCTGCTGAACAGCTAGCTGCCTCTGCCGACGGAAAGAGACTTTCGGATGGTGGATCTTAAATTCGAAGAAGCTTCCTCTTGCCCCCCGCGTGTTTGTATTTGTGTATCTGCCTTTCGTTTCTCTTTGATCCTCCTGTCTGTGCCAGAATTTCTTCCCTGTCCGATCCACCGTAACAATAATGCACCCAAACAGTACATTGCTTCATTATTCACCTTCCGTGGAGCTGTTCAGCCATAGAACTATCCCAAAAGTATGTACTACTGATTGATCTCTAAAGCACGAAACCCTCAGCCCATTCATTCGAGCACGTCTGTCTGGTCTGGTTTGATCAATAACCCACCAACTAACCTACAACCCAGGCTTAACTTAGTGTAACTAACTTCATTTGGTCGTTCTGTCCTGTCCTGTCCTGTTTTATGTTCTGTTGGATCCGTTGTCTTATATATGTACATCCATTCCTTTGGCATGAAACAAAAACCACACACTGACTACTCTATCTACCTTTTTTAGTTAATTACCCAACTAGCTGGTTAGGTTAGGTCAAGTCAGGTTACTAGGAGTAGGATTAGGTTCTGAATATGTATGGTTTTCACATTCAAATGTAGAAGGACGAAAATAACATCTGGGTTGGGCAATTAACTTAACTAGCAGGTAAACTAGTGAATTCAAATCCGAATTCAATTGCAGACAAGGAAACCAAGCAAGCAGGCAGGTACTCTTGGAAATCAATGAAAATGAAATCGAAGAAAGAAAGGAAAGTAAGTATATATGATCGGTTTGGGTCAGACTGGCTTAAAAGAAAAGGCACCGCGAATGAATGATTTTAGCACATTTTGAATAACTTCATTTTTTTTTTAGGTTTGCTTGTTTTGTTTTGTTTTTCTTTCTTCGTTATAGCCTTTTTTTTTGTCTTGATTTTCAATGATTGGGTATCATGGGCTTGTTAGAAAAAAAACAAGAGAATATAGTAGTCTAAATTATTGGTCAAGAAAGAAAACAACGCAATGCAATTTTTCAACATGGCAAAAAGAAAAAGAAAATAGGGATGAAAAGAAAAGCAATCTTGTTATGGTTTAGACAAAGCATCGACAATCGAATGGGATGCAAAGACGGCAAAGATTGTAGAAAGTAAACAAGAAAATATTATAGTAGGATATTTTAGCTGGGGGGCAGATTCTTCAGATCGCCCTTTCCATTTTTGATCCATTCGGGATCAATCAAACGCTCGCGTTCGGCGTAAAGTTGTTTATAGGCCCCGCGAATAGTTCCGTCGCTGACATGGGCCACTCCAGCAATCTCCTTGGCAGATCTTCCCTCGCCCATCAGGTGGGCAGCCATGTAAATACAGGCGGCGACGATCGACAAGGGAGAACGGCCGGCCAGATCTCCCATTGTCGTGACCCGATCAGACAAGGCGGATGAAGTACTGACAACCGGGTACGGCAGACCCAGGAGATTGCAGAATCGGTTGCACAGGTCGCTGGGTTTGGTGGACGTGGTCGCGGTGTAAGTATCGTTGGGGTCGGGAACACCTCCGTTCGACACAACGTTGTTGTGTCTCTCCAGGTTTTGAGCCGTGAAGAACTTTTCTAATGCCTTGTAGATTCTTCCAATCTCCTTCCTCGAGACCTTCGTGACGGCAAAGATTTCCGTGAAGGTACGCGGAACTTTGCATTGACGACAGGCGATAAAGATGCAGCCTGCGATGATCACGTCCTGAGACTTGCCTTTGAAGGCCTTGGCATCGTCGACGATCTTGAAGAGGTACTTGGCGGTGTCGGCCACGTTCTTCTGGATGCTGAACCCATCGCATAGGGCACCGATCTCCTTGTAAGCGGCGAGGAGCGACTTGTTAGCCTTTTCGCTCGATTGCTTGTTCTGAGCACGGTACAGATCTCGGACACGGCCCGAGCCTCCGCTGGCAATTTGGGTTTCCAGCTGATCTCCATTCAGCAAAGGATTCGAAGCGTCTCCGACACGGGACGGGTCGTCGTTGTTCTGATCATCGTTGGAAAAGGTCCGCCATTCGGAGTGCATGTCAATCTCTCGATCAGCAAGCACTAGCCCACAAGAGCCACACACAGTTTCATGGGACCCCGGGAACTCCAAATTAGGAGGCACTTCCTTGCATTCTGGGCAGATGACGTGGGCCGAAAGGTTTTTCTTCCACTGGTTAGGATCCTGTTTAGCTGAAGCAGGCGTAACGGCAACCATTTTCTTTGACTGTTTCAAGGAACCGGGGCTTTCTTTATGGCGTTTGGTGATGCTCCCTGCGGGAAAGGGAAGTCTATGTCTGCGAGCACAAAAACGAAGGAAGAACGGCGAATACAGATTGGTGGTTGTAGTTCACCAAACAATTCGGAGACGCAGATTGCTCTCGGCAACGACAGAAAGGGGAGGACAACAGCAGCGTAATTCGCACAGGCTCGTCACGTCTCTGCGTCACTTGCTTTCATAGCCATGTTAGCCTGAACGCACCCAAGCGAAATGAAGAAATGTCCATGCTAAGAGATTTGGAGTATCTCGGTAGAACAGGTTCTGACGGTGGATCATGGTTGGTAGGCCAACCATTTGCCATCAACATCTCTTCTACATCTCACAGGGGGGACAGGTATTGATGGCAAAGTTGGTGAGATTCAGCTTTTACCTTTTAGGGGGGCGGATGATATATCGGACTTGGTTGGGCTGCGAACAGTCCGCCGAGGAAAGGAGCTTTGAGGTGAAGCCGACTGGGAATTCTCTGATTCCCGCTTCACGGTAACTTCCGTTTATCTCTTTGCAGCCACGCTTGTCCGACCGCGATGAACCAGTCAAGGTCTCCGTGAGTGGCGAGTGATCACGGAAATGGGGTCGTTCGAATCTGACAGAAAAGGCGCTGCAGCTGAGGTCGGTCTGGTCGAGTCGAGAGGAGTCGAGTCGAGTCGAGCCGGAGAGAGCAGACAGAGCAACGTCAAGATGTTCAGGTTCAGGACAAGAGGGCCGTGTCGAGCGACAGACAGACGGTCGAGATGGGAGGAGGGGAAACAAAGACGAGGAGGCAGAAGGACAAAGAAGGCGGAAAGCTGGACGGGAAAAGATCGGGAGCCGCACCCCGCTGAGTCAGCCGCCAAGCCGACGACTCCCGAACAAACGTCGAACGTCGAACGTCCTCGTTATTGCCGTCCTTCGCAGATTCCCTCTACCAAGTTCCCCCCTCCCCTCCCTTATTCACCACCTCCTCCCCGTCGCGATGATGTCTCAATCTCTCAGAGCGTCGGTAAGTTCTTTGCTCCCGGGACTCTCGATGAAATCCCGCCCGTACTGACTCTGCCGTAGCGCTCGCTCTTCTCCCGCGTTTCTCGCCAGCAGGTTTCTTCTGCCTCTCGCCGCACTTTCCTGACCTCCGCCGTCCGTCAGGGTATGTGATCCCTCTTTTTCTTTTCCGCAGAGAAAAGGACTTTCAACTGTCGCTGTCTATTCAATGGGCGCTCTTCTTCCCCTTGCCAGTCCTCTGACCTTGTCTCCAGCCGACCCCGTTCAGGAGCTGTACCTCCGCGAGCTCCGCGCCTACAAGCCTACCCCCGTCAAGCCCGGTGACGCCGAGGCTCACGTCCAGAAGTTCGCCGTTCCCGCTGCTCCCAAGTCCCCTGAAGAGGCCAACCTCGCCAATGAGCTGAAGTCCTACGAGGGCCAGGAGGTTGAGGTTGAGGGCCAGGCTGCCGCCGGCGAGGCCGCCCCCGCCGAGGAGAGCTGGTTCGAGGAGGAGCCCGAGGAGGAGGCTCATGCTCACTAGGTTTATTCTTTCGGTCCTACTGGCAAGGTCTGGGAAAAACACGTCGGGACTTTATAGGATAATGGACATGAGACCCCACGACGTCTCCCATCGGCCTTGATGAAAAGTCCTGAGGGAACTTTGTAAATTAAACCTACTTTGGAGGATATGAATTTTTCCTTTTTTTTTTTTTCTCGTACATCAATGACTGTTTATTCGAGTTCACTGTAGAGCGTAGAACCGCGGCGGACGCAAGGATTGGCGTGGCGGGAGAGCGGGATTGATATATCCGGCTCGACTCGACTCGGTCGGATCAGCGGTGCCAAGTTTCTCTCTTCCACCATTCCATGACAATAACCATGACGAAAAGGAAAAAGCAAACAACAGATGGAGGAGGAAACCGCCGACGGCAGGACTGAAAGTCTGAAAGAAAAGTGCAGGCGTCTGTGATGACATCGCCGTGTAACTCGAGAATTCCAGGGCCATTTTTAGCCATCGCACATGGCGGGATTGCCAACCCTTCCAGACATGCTGGATTCCCCGGCCTTCGACGTGTGATGGTTGTGTTTATGTTTGCATTTAAGCCTCTTCCCTAAGCTAATCTCATTTTCTTTTCTTTTCCCAGCTGAACTAAAGCCGATGGGGTTGAAATATGACAGCTCCATCAGCATCGCCAGACCGCCATCCTCGGGCTTTTAGTTGGCTTTTTCTCTGCACCTTTTTAAACTTTCGCCTCCAATTTGTTGAGGGCCCCAGAGGTCTGGAGGACTGGACTGTCGGTAACGATCTTGGAGAAGTGGCATCCTATTATTCCATCGAGAGGGGATCGATTGCGCCCCGGACTGACTCAGTCGAGCCGAGGGAGGGGCCTGAGATCCTAAGCACTAACGCTGTTCATTGTTTACGCCGTCAGACTGGAATGCGGCGGTGGTTTCCCGGAGTACAAAGGATGCACAAGAAGTATGCGATTATTCGATTGTACGACATTCCAGGGAGTCGGACTCGCGGGATTTGCCACTGGCGACCCGGACCGTCGACAGGATTCCACCTGTTCCTGTCTCCAGCGGATTGGAGGGAATCGATGGGGACAGCTAAAGCTCGACGGATTGATTGACGGGCCTCTGTACGGAGTAGTGAGTAACGAGCGAGCTCGCCGAGTTGGGTACATGCACGCCATTTGCAGGATGACGGGTCAGAACTCAGGTGGAGATGCATGAGACGATCGACTGATAGTCTGTCTGTCTGGCTGTGTCTGGCTGGCTCACTCTCAGGGCAAGTCTCCGACGAAGGATTGGCATGCACGAGAGATGATGAAAGAAGAGAGGAATTTCACCTCTGCGTTGGATGAACGGGATGGCCTCGTATAGAGTTCATTACGACGAATCCCTCGCAATAGTCCGAGTTTCCTGGCGAGTTCATGACCGGTTTCCTTGCATCTTCATGCGGTAGATCCGAGCCAAGCGAGAGGAAATAGAAATTAAAAATCAAACATAATCATGATAACAATAATCGTCGATTTGATTCCGGTCGAGGGCGTACGATGGTGCTGTCTGCACTGCACGTATGATGAATCCATGCATGGCGAACGATGATGGAGACCGAGCAGAGAGAATTGCGACGACGATGACGATAATTGTATGATTTAGATTTACATGAGAGAATATCTATCTCTATTGAATCTTCTTATACTCCCTCTATACCCACCTTATACTATCAACTATAGGTACTATACCGGATACCAAACCGTACCGTAATTATTCACTCCTCCGTTTTTCTCCCTTTTCCTTTTCCTTTCTTCCTCTTCTCTTCTTCTTCTTCCTCTCTCTTCCTTTCTGTCAATCTCCTTCTCTCCCTTGTTGACTTTTACCGTCACAATTAATTCTCCCGACCTCTCCTTCCTACCTCCTCCTCCTCCCCCCTTCCCAGCCCTCTCGTTACGGAATTTCCACCCTCCGTCGATCAAAGATACGCCTTCCTTTCATTCGCTCCGGCGTTGGGCTAACGATCATCCCTCGTCTGGGGTATATCTTAAAGGGTCCCGACTAAAATCGCATCTATTATTGGGTTGTCAGCTTCAGCTCCTCTGCTAGCCAGCATTGACGTGGTCGCTCGCCATTCCTCCACTCCCCTTATAGATAACTTCCTTACCTTCGCTTCCCCCCCCCGGTCCTGCGGATTCTTTTTCCCTCGCTCCTCCTCCGTCGACCTCTCTCGCTCTCCCGCCTCCCCACCATCGACTCTCGCACATGGTTTAACCCTTCCTGGATATCGTCTTACATGGAGGAGCTGGTCTCTTCAACGCCCATTTCACCTACCATCCACTCCCGGCTGGGGGAGATGTGCATCTGTCCTGGGCGCCCCCTTCTCGTGGATCTATAGTCCCGCATTGCTCGAATGTCGACCATGTCGTCGATCTACCCCGAGGCCGTGAACAACCTTCAAGATGAGCAAGCCTTTCTGTCCCGTGCCGCCAGCTACAACCACCTTCCCGACCTCGCCGCCGAACAACCCTGCCCTCCCAGTTTGCGAAGGACCTTCTCCGACCTGACATATCCAAACCATTCCGATTCACCGTCCAAGGAAGATGTGGCTGCTGGGAAGGATATCTTGCGCCGGACCTCCCTTCGTTCCAAGGAGAAAACAACCATTGCGGTCTCGCGATTTACGGTTTCGAGCGAAGACGTGACCAATCCGATGGACGGGGAAACCCTGGTTCCTCCCGCCGACGTCCCGGAAACGCCTCCCCAAGAGACGAAAACCCAACCGGTTGTGGAGACCCAGACCACAGAGACACGACCTCCAGAGGCCCAGGCCTCGGAAACGCCAGCCCCTCTTGAACCTGTCACTCGCCCCTCTAAGGCGCGCTCGATGTCCGGCAGGCTCGTCAGCTTGGCCCGGAAACCTTGGACGTCAAGCAGCGCACCGCATCGTTCGCCCGCCCCGTCCGCGAGAAGTGCTCGAGTGCGGGCCTTGCGCACCGACGAGCCGTCACCACCAAGCTCGCAATCCTCGTCGCCAAAGACCAGCATTCAGCTTGATACCGCTCCGGGACCCGAACCCGCCACCCCTTCTCGCAAGCGGACGATTCTGAACAAACGCCCTCGGCGTCCAACGGTAGCCGTCGTGACGCAGAGTCGGTCAGACAGCCCCGGTACCCCTAGCAGTCCGTCGCCGCATCCGCTCTCGACGAAGACCTCGCTGGAACGACTCACCGCCTCTTTCAATGTGTCCACCCCGGTGCTTCCTCCAATGCCCAAGTTGCCGCCCTCTGCCGCCAACACCCACGGCGGCGTCGATGTCCCGCGGAAGAAGGACGAGCTCTGGGCTGTCTTTCGTGGCCTCGAGGCTGATTTCCAAAAGTAGGTGACGTGGGCCGGACGAAGCACGCCTAGTCGCTAACTGATGCAGGTTCCAAGCAAAGTCCAGCGCGTTGAAAGCCAATGTCATTCGCTCATCACTACTCCCGTTTCTTAATCGTAATCATTCGAATCCTTCCTATAAATCTCTACGCCCCGAAGACCTAGACCGCCGAGTCAACATACTCAACAAATGGTGGACCGGGCTACTGGAGATGCTTAATGGCAAACACAACCAATCCATATCAGGCACGGACAGGCCGGTCTATCTCGAGGCTGTAGTTGGGATTATGACCCGACCGGAATGGAGAATTCCGTTTCCCGTGCCCCCGTCCGACGGAAGGTCGCCCAAACCGTTGCAGCATGCCTCGTCTTCTATCTCGGAGAGCTCGGAGGGCTCGTCGGGGTCGGATTTCCTTGTCGAATCTATCCACCACAACATTCGGAACATCTTCACGCAAAACCTACTTTCTCAAATGTCGTTCGTGGTGGAGCGGATGTCCATGAGACACGCCCCCGCTAGTCTGGTGGCATTCTGTGGGAAAGCCTGCGCCTACGCCTTCTTTTTCTGCCCGGGGGTTGCAGATATCCTTGTGCGATTGTGGAACACGCCGCCCAACGTGTTTCGGCGAATCTTTGCGCAGTCAAATGTCGACCGAAGCAACAGCACGCGCGCGTTCACCCAGGACCTGGCATTGAATTTCCCCGTGGCTCTGCGATCTCTTGCTTTCCACGCACATACTCCCTTGGTCCGATACCTCCGACAGAAGCCTGACGTTCCTCTGAGCACGGCACAGCTCCCGTGGCAGAGCCCGTGGGTCTCGCGGTGGTGTGGCCGTGACTCGGATCTCTTCTTCGTTTTTGTCAAGTATATACACATTTTGTATGCCGATGCCCTGCCTTGCGAGCTCGAGAAAGGACAGCGGCTTTTGGCACCAGGTCTGCTTCTGGTTCATTCCCAACTTCTTGTCGTTCTCGAGGACACCCTGTACAAGCAGTCCGTCCCGCAGGCGCCGGAAAATACGCACACGGCCGCTGCCATTACATTCGACGACTTTATCGAAGGCGCCGATGCGGCTGTCTCGGCTCTTCCCCTGGGAGCTGCCAACAGTCACCGTTCAATGGCCGAGAATCGATTGATTATTCTCCTTCGAGACTTTCTCTCCGAGTCTTCGGTCGAGCCGAAACAAGCCCGGCTTTTGTACGCCGAATCATTCTCCACAATCATGAAAACGGCAGCCCAGATGACGTCGCTTTTTGACCACAATGCATGCTTCTTGCTATGCGATTTTGTGGAAGAAGTTGTCCCTATCATGACTCGCTTCTCGCGTACATCGGACGAACCCGAAATTTTTGACTGGGAATTCTGGCAGCAAGTGTGCAAGCAAATGATTCAAAGCCACAATTCCCTGACCGAAGTACGGGTATTCTCGTTCCTCTTCGCCATCTGGAGTCCGTGGACTGCTTCCGAGGAGCGCAAGGAGGATCTCTGCCTCGGCTTCCTCTTGCATGAACCCTTGTTCTTTCATTATTTCAATCACTGGAGCCCTATGGTTCGTGCCTATTTCCATCGCCTGGTGTGTTGGAGACTAGGTAGATTTAGCGGTGACCCAACTCCTCTCGACTCGTAAGTATCCATCTGCCTATGGACGGACAACTGCTAATCAGACTAGGAAAATCTATGAGACGCTGTCGGGTCGACTGCTTCGGATTTGGCGGTATTTCCTTGCGTTTCAGACTCGAGCCGAAGAATCTGCCACCGCGCTGCTGTCTTCTGCCCCCTGTACACCGGCACCGGGGCGCAGGATCATCATCATCCGATGTGATAACCCTCTATCCCCAGCAAACCTATTCGTATCTTTCGATCGTGTTGTTCCTCCTGTTCCATCCGAGCAAAACACCTCTACCAGCAACACCTCTTCACAGCCCGCCGATCCCACTCCAGCTCCTGAAATGCCTCCGCCCCCTAAGAAACGATGGAATCTTCTCAAAGCCATGTTTGGCGGATCGTCAAGCGCCAAATCCAGCGGAGATAGCTCACCTACGAGTAGCTCCGACGAGTCCGACACCGGTGGATCGGACACCACGGTGGCAGCCGATAAGTGCCTGGATGGTCACTGGCGCCCAAAGAATCACTCAGGGGAGCTCGCTCGGCCCAAAACCGCCCACCAGCCGTACTCCTTCAAATTCTCTCTAGAATGGATGGACCGGCCTCAATGGCCAGGTCGGAACAAGCGTCTTTACACTCCATGCATCCCAGTGGCGGCTCAATTACACTTACAACTTCGAAGCTCAGTAGCCAAATCCGACGACTCCGAGTCAACGTCAGATTCCGCATCCACCGGACAAACCGATGATGAAAAGAAGAACGACTTGGCGGCGGTGGACGACACGGCTATGACTGGATCCGACACTGCTTCAGCATCTGAAAAAGCAACCAGCGAGCCAGACCTTACGCTTGCGTTAAAGGACACTCTCGTGGCAAGTAAGTACGCAGGCCGTGCTCTTGCCGAATGGGCGCAGATTGTATCCGAGTGCGATAGCTTCTTCTCTCGGAGGCGTGACGAAGGTGTCCCTTGCGATCGGATGGTCGAAACCCCAACGCTGGGCGTTGAGAGTTTCAGAAAATGAGTCACTACCGACAGTCGCGTTGAGCGTGCATGCGCTGCTTAATCACATACACCCTTTGTCCTTTTCCGGTGATCTGACAACATTTCTGGATTTTGCTTAGACCACATAGACCGTTTGTTTCTGTTGGGCATGGGGAACTACCATGGCGTTGATTGTCTCATCTTTCTCTGAGTTTCCGTTCCCTTTTTAATCTTCTTACCTCGTTGGTCTTTTCACATAATCCGTGACCGGGGAAGGCGTTTCTTTTCTTTTCTTTTCTTTTATTTCTTCTCATCAATCATTCTTCGAAAGGACAAAGGGGGTACTTGCATTGCTCTATTTCTTATTTTTTTTTTCCTCTAACCTCCCTCAACAGGTCCTTTTTTTCTCTTCATTTCTTTTTCTCAAGCTTTTCCCTATTACCAGGCATTGTATATATTCAACTCATTGGCGTCTAATACATACAGCGGCGCACGGACAAGGGTCCTTTTCTTTTCTTCATCAATTGATCTCTTCATATCTAGGTGTTTCGGGAGTTGTTTCTCTACGTCTGTAATTTTGATTTTTGTGATTGGGTGCGTGAGCGGGGAGTTACGATCGTTAGTCGGTCTCTTCTTTTTATCGAGTACTGTAGGACAAGCATTCTGTTCATTCATTTGTTGGGATGGAGTTCATATCTTTCTGCCCTACCTACCTAGTTTACCTGATCTAGATTAATCGACTAGTTCCATGAGGTAACTAACTTACATATTCATTCACATAACTATGACAATACAAGTGAAGAACCCATTTTCTATCTAGTTCTGACTGGCTGGTTCTAGTCTAAGTGAACTTGCACACAAAGCAAGCTCTAGTTATACCAATCTAATCTAGTAAGGCAAGAAGATTGGGCGAGATGAGATCAGTAGGATTTAGCGGAGTATGTGATCGTGCAGTGTACATTCCCTTGCATTTAATACTCTCTACCTTGGATATCAACGCCAATACATCAAGAGGAAAACCCCGATAGAGGAAATCGGCATTATGAAGGAAGACATTGATAGAAAGAGGAAAAAAGAAGGACGAGAAAGCATCGACGCCAATAGCAATATCGACCAAAAATAATAGATCCGTAACTAATGACCAAGAGCATCCATTAATGAATAGGTAGAAAGATAAATAGACAATGAAATAGACCAATAGATGCATAGACAGATGGATATAACACAAGAAGGGAGAGGAATCTGGGAACGTATTGAAATCGAACGCGTCCTTCCCTTTTCCCTGACGAGGCAGACATACACAAACGAAAGGGATCACCGCTGGAGAACATAGACACGAATAAAAGAAACAGAAAGTAAGGTGTTTCAAACACATTGACTTGAAAGATGTCAATACAGGCGTGGCATAGAGTCTAAGAACGGCGGAGTAGTCTAAACTAGTTTTGAGGGGCGGGTGGTGTGGAAATCAGATAAGGTGTCTTTGTACGGGGAAAGGGTGAGGATTTTTGGCCATTGAGAAAAAAAAAAAAAAAAAAAAAAGACAGGTTGGTATGTCCAACCAGAAGAGTATGTCAGAGAAGAAGAAAAGGCCATCAAGGTCAGTTATGGAAGAGTTGGTCGCTGGCATTATGCAGGATGTCCGCAACTCGGTCCACCCATTCCTGGGTTTGGGTCCAGTTGCCTGAATCAATGCTGTCTCGAATAGCTGGAAAAAAGGTCGGATCATAGCCAGACCACAACTGAGGACCGAAAATAACATGCTTGAATTGCGTGCGATTGGGTATCTGAAACGCAACATCGTTAGCCTGGAATAATTTGTTCTCCGGTCCAAAGAATCACTTACTCCGCCATCCTCTCGATCATCCAAAAGATGGGTTTCAAAGGCAGCCATCCGAGCATTATAAGACATCCGTTGAATAGCCATCACATTGTTTTCGAAGCCTCCGGATCCCCAGACTGCGTCGTGCCACACCTGGGCCCACTTTTGGAACTTGGCAGCGTCGCCCTGGAATTTCGCCGCGGCGTTATACAAAGCTTCGAAGGTGACGGAGGCATCTCGGCCAGCCTTATCTTTGTGGGCGATTGGAACCTTCTTAGACTTGGCATAATTTTCCAAATCGGTAACATAAACGGCGATGCGCTCCGCGTAAATCTCCAAATCGAAGGGCAAGATCGGGTTGTCCGCAAATTGAAGGAGTAACAAGCCCCAGAACTGTCCCAAGCTCTTGTGGTACCGGAATCCCGGGTCGCCAAACTTCGTCATCCAGTCCCAGTTTTCGTAACAACTGTGGTAAGGGAATGGTTGGCCGGTGAATCCGAAATCCACACTGGACGTTCCAGCTATGTCCTGGAAAGCAACGTAGTCACTGCCAGACCCCAGAGGAGCCAGCTGTTTCTGTTTCTTCTCCCAGATGTCTTTTAGCGTCTCGTTGGTGACCGGATCCGAGATGCGGCCCAGAATCTGCATGACGACACGCTCGAAAACCGGACATCCTGCTGCCTCGAAGTCCTGGCCTCCAACACCGACATCAACGTTGATGTAGGCATATGCATTATCGCGCAAGGTTTCCAATTCCTTCTCGACGTGCTCCGTGGAGCCGATGATGTTGTACTCCTCTGCATCCCAGCTGACGAACTCGATGGTACGTAGGGGGCGCCACCCCAGTTCGAGTAGCTCGCCGAACACGCGAACAAGCTCGAGGAAGACGGCAGTACCGCTTCCTGGGTCGGCGCTGCCGACACACCATGAATCCCGATGGTTGCCAACAATGATTTTCTTTTCCGGTTGTTCAAGGCCAACGATCCTTCCAAACACATTATAAATGGGCTGTCTTTCTACCTCATCCTGCAAATTGACGAGGTTGATGGTCGGTGAGTCCTCATTTCCGGTCCACCACTGATCGATCTTCGGCACACCACCGACCCACTTCCTAGGAACCTTGGAACCATGGCCTTTGAGGGCTTGTAGGAGTTTCTGAGCATCGCGCCAGGCCAGCGGCAAGCTCGGTATTCCTGTTAACCCCTGACTTTCCTCCGGCTTGAGTCTCTTGCTCTCGTCTGGCGTGGATGCAAACCCTGGAGACAAGACGTCTCCGACAACCCATGACATCAAACTTACACCGCCTCTTTGGACGCCGTCTGCTGGCATATATCGTCCCTTTGGAAAGGGGTCCCCGCGCACGAAGCCATCCTCCGACGGATCAGAGTAGATGATGCAGCCGACAGCACCGGCTAGTTCGGCGGCTTTAACTTTCAGGGCCCGATCGGTTTCAGACCCGTAATATCGAACCAATGCTATAGAGCCGTTCACAGAGACCCCCTGGTCGGCCAGGTACTGAAAATCTTCTTTGGAGCCATAGTTCGCATACACAAGCGGTCCCGTAACATTTCCCGATTTTGAATGACCATGGAAGACGGGTGTTTTCTGATTGTCATCTTTGATATCTTCCTCGAGCTTCGCTTCCCAGGTCAGATCTGGGGGGTCGACAATAGCCACCCTTCTTCCATCCGAGGTGGGATAGTTGAGGTACACCTGGAACTCCTCCATTTCGATCTCATCCAGTCCGGCGTTCCGGAACTCTTGTTCGATCCATTCCGCCAACACGTAGCTTCCTTCGGTGCCAGCCATGTGAGGAAACTGTGTGACCCTTCTCAAATTCTCCGCGATGTTCGTTTCGTTGATGTGGCCCTGGATAAAGTTCTCCACAGATGCTGCACTGTAAGATTGTCCCATGATGAATCGGGTGTTCATGTTGAAGATGTCCGAAACAAAGAACACATAAACGACGGTAACCACCAGTAGCAGACCGAACACACGCAGCATGATCATGCATCCGTGGTTTTGCATTGTCGAACGAGCGGTGTCGAGGTTGACGGTGAAACGGAAGTTTGGAAGGTATCGACGCAGCGGGAGGTGTATCGAGGATAAGGTGCGAGTTAGGCTGTTGAACCGTTTGGAAACTTGAGCGCGCAATCTCGAATGCCGACTTGGCCGTTGATTCGGGTCCTCCACGTCCATCTGGGCGAGCTCCCGCTGCAGTTCCTCGAGAGAGCCTCTTTCCGACCCTGGGGCCGACGATTCGAGGTCGTCGACGCTATTCCGAGCGGACTCGACGGTGGGAGGATGGTAGCCATGAAACCGGGGTCGGTGTCCCTCGTGTGTCGTGTTAGCGTCGGCATCATGGAGTAAGCCCTGTCTTTCGGCATGGCTGCTAGGTTCGTCGGGATCATGTTCGGATCGCGACGAGCCCGGGCGAGAGGCAGTAGCCTCATCGTATGTAGGGATAGGGAGAGCTTCGTATTGGATTTTATCGTCGTTGCCCATGGTGGCAGGTACGGGGCTCCCCGGAGCCGTGCGAGTTGGACACAGTCACAGATACCGGACTAAGCGGGATCATGGTCTGGAAAGGAAAGGAGTGACAGTCGCAGACATGCTCCCCGATTGGAGGGAAGATCCAAGCGGCCGAAAGGGGCAGCGAAAAAAAAAGAAGGAAGTTAGGGGGGGGGTTAGGTGGATGGTGAGAGGGGGGACCGGAGAGGGCGAATACCGGGCAAAAAAGGAGTGAGGTTATCGAAGCGTCGCAGGCGGCGTTGCTTTTCCCCAGACCGTCACGGAACACGCGTGGCGCAGGCCAGACAAGAGAAGTGACCCACGCTCGGCACTCTGATAGTAAGGAATAGTAAGCAGGCAGAAGGGTTTTGGTGCGCCCACTGGCTGCCAGTCGCTCTCATCCTCCGTAGAGATGCAGGTCCGACTCTCCCATCATGATGGAGATGAGAACCAACGATGGAAGATGGAATTAGCACCGATCGGATGTAGAAGAGGCAAGGAAGCTTGACGACTGTTTGAAGTGGAGGAAAGAGAAAAGGAAAAGGAAAGGCGAGACTGCAAAATCGAGAAAAGATGAAAAAGACCAACCGGTGACGGGATACCGGTATTCATACATGTTTTACGGTTACATACCGCGGGTGCCCCTGGCAGTACAGCCACAGATACTTGTTTGTCCACCAGGAAAACCCGTCGCTGCAGGTACCCTTCTCTCTGTGACCATACCAGGGCGGCCGTTAGGTATTGTCATAACATCTCATCGCTAGGAACCGACAATGTCCTGCTCTGCTGTTCGTCAATGGACGAGGATTCAGGTGAAGGACAAGGCCAGTTCACGGGTTTTCCATGCTTAGTGTGATGTCCTCATGACTTATCCATGGCAAAACTCATGCACCATGCCTTGGAACCAACTAACTATCTCTGGCGAAGAACCCAAATTGACAGCCATGATATATATTCATGGTATGGTGTATACTTCGTAGGGCTTTCCGCCGGGATATATATACACCAGGACTATCTCTCTAGAAAGACTAGAAGGACTAGGGTTGTAAGAATCTAAGAGCATGTTTCTTCTCCCACGGAGCACCCGAACGACGCAATACCGCTAACATCATCTCCTCGCCGGCTAGACCGGATCAGTCGTTGAACGGTGACGATTTGTCGCGTAGTCCAGGACCCAGGTACAAGTTACAAGCGAGGCACACAAGATTTATGGACCGTTACCAGCCAAAGGCCCAAGACCGGAACGCAGTGGAGTCTTCTGACGATTCTACCTACTCGATTGATCCGAGTCCGCGTGTGAAATGGGCAAGACGAATAGGAAACCCCTCTCGCATTCCACCTCGGGGTTGAATACCGCAAGAGGTTTTGGCAGAGATCGGTTCTTTCCGTCGGCCCATGTATGTATTCCCAGTGTCCCACTATCATTTGTGACAAGTTGACAACCTAGTTACTCCGTAATCACCGAATCAGTCCGTACTCGGGGTTTCTTCGCAGGGAGTGGCATCCACTGGAATCCTTGTTCCAGACGAAGTTCTCGGCAAAACGGAGCCCTCTGGCCCTGGTTTCGCCCGTATGATCCACATGATAAGATTGATTAATCCTGGAATAAATTTTGTTATCGTAAGAATGGACTGGCCAGCTTGCATCGCTGTCGTGCAGAGTGGATAATATTATCTAAAGAATGACCTTGGGGGAGGGGCTCGTTGATATGACGAGATGAAGAGATGAGAGAGTTGGGAACGAAGAACCCGACGGGAACCCGATATCGCACCTCTCATGATATGTTGGTTTTTATTTTTATTCTGTGGCTTCCAGATTTTTTCTTTTTTCCTTTCTGTTCAATTCCCATGTAAGCTTCGGCCGACAATCCAATTTAGTAATTCGACACGAGAGTGAGAAGGCCTACTCCGTAGTATGCTAGCATCATTGATAGGGACGAGGATCCACGGATGTCATGCAGCAAGGCCAGGAATACGACGGCTGATATCATTGATGCTCATATCGGCCAAATACATGATGCCGAATCTAAGGTGGCAATTTCTGATGGTCTGATACACCGTCGATCATGCTTGCATTGAGATCCATGCAGAATGTATGTATGTACTCTGCCGGAATGTAGATTTGTATGGGAGTACGAGAGGTACTCCGTCCTACGCGATCCATTTATTGTGATTGGTCCCCAGGGCCATTCCGAGCGAACATTCCAAACAATGTAGGTCGGCCCTTCAGGTTGAGTCTGAAGTATCGCATGTCGGAGGTTCGCGATAGGATGCCGGGAGCATCACGAAGTAGACGAGTCGCACGAAGAGTCGGTGAGGTCAGACCGGAGGAAAGCAAGCAGACGAGAAAAACTCGAAAAGGGGCCGAAGTCAGAGACCGTCAGGGGCCTTCCAGACAACGCAACGAGCGAAGGAAATGGAAAAATTGTCTCATAGAAAGGGCTTCTAGTATGTAGAGTACCGTGTATATCCCATCCTGGAGAAGCAGTGGGGATTTTTTAATCTGTTGATCCGCTCGGGTCACGCCTCTGCGGATGGAGCTATTCCCTATTCAGTAAATACGCTAGCCTGACTGGGTTTAAAGTCTACACCTCAGGCTGCAACAGCCCCCCGCTAGCCCGGGAGGCGCCTGAAAGTTGCCTGAATAAAAAAAAAAAAGAAAAAGGGACCCGCCTTCCAGCAAGACTAGCCGATAACGAACCAGCTTCGTTCACGTTGGCTTGCAAGGGCAAGAATTATTACTGTCCTGCTCCAACTCTTATATCTACACCTCGCCTTCTCTCTCCTTTCCTCTCAGTTCCTTTTCTTCTTCTTCTTCTTCTTCCTTCTCTTCCATATCTCCCTACTTGTCATCTTCCTCTCTCCTCCCTTTTCTACTCCTGTCAAATCTACAATTCCTCTTCCTCTTCTCCCTGATACCCCTCTGCGATTCTTCCGCCCCTCGATTCCTACCCATCTTCCCCCCCCCTTTATCACACCGCCATTATGTCTGCTCGTCCCCAGAACATTGGTATCAAGGCCATTGAGGTCTACTTCCCCAGTCAGGTATGCACTTCCTGGAGACTTGTCAATTCCTCGCCCCTCCTCGAGAACAATAACAAAGAAAGTAAAAGTGGGGTTCAGGGCTAACGATTGTTTGCAGTGTGTCGACCAGTCCGACCTGGAGAAATTCGATGGCGTGAGCGAGGGCAAGTACACAATTGGTCTGGGTCAGACCAAGATGAGCTTCTGTGATGACCGTGAGGGTATGTTTGTTGTCCACCCATCCTCCTTATTGGACTTTGGACCATGTCCTTCCTATTATTTCTTCCGGTACCCCTTTACGCCCTGAGGCTACAATACTAACGATCTCCTTGACAGACATCTACTCCATGGCTCTGACCACCCTCTCCTCCCTCATCAGCAAGTACAACATCGACAAGAACAACGTTGGTCGTCTGGAAGTTGGTACCGAGACCCTCTTGGACAAGTCCAAGTCCGTCAAGTCCGTCCTGATGCAGCTCTTTGCCCCCGAGAACACCAACATCGAGGGTATCGACACCGTCAACGCTTGCTACGGAGGTACCAACGCCGTCTTCAACAGCATCAACTGGGTCGAGTCCTCCGCCTGGGACGGCAGAGATGCCATCGTCGTCTGCGGTGACATTGCCCTGTACGCCAAGGGTGCTGCTCGGCCCACCGGTGGTGCTGGCTGCGTTGCCATGCTGATTGGCCCCGACGCTCCTATTGTCTTTGAGCCCGGTCTCCGTGGCAGCTACATCACCCACGCCTACGACTTCTTCAAGCCTGACCTGACCAGCGAGTACCCCGTTGTTGACGGCCAGTTCTCGCTCAAGTGCTACACCGAGGCCGTCGATGCCTGCTACAAGGCCTACGACGCTCGTGAGAAGACACTGAAGGAGAAGGCCCAGAACGGCAGCAACGGTACTGCCCAGGACGACAGCAAGACCCCCTTGGACCGATTCGACTACATCCTGTACCACGCTCCCACTTGCAAGCTGGTTCAGAAGTCGTTCGGTCGTATGCTGTACAACGACTACCTCGCCAACCCCTCCCACCCCGCCTTCGCCGAGGTCGCCCCCGAGCTGCGCGACCTGTCCTACGACCAGTCTTTGACCGACAAGAGCGTCGAGAAGATCTTCATGGGTCTGACCAAGAAGCGCTATGCCGAGCGTGTGCGCCCCGGTCTGGACGTTGCCACCCTTTGCGGTAACATGTACACTGCTACCGTCTACGCCGGTCTGGCCAGCTTGATTTCCAACGTCAAGTTTGACCCCGCCGAGGCCAAGCGCGTTGGTATCTTCTCCTATGGCAGTGGTCTTGCCGCTTCCATGTACAGCGCCAAGATTGTTGGCGACGTGTCTTACATGGTTGAGAAGCTCGACCTCCACAACCGTCTCAACGGCAGAACCGTTCTGCCTCCCCAGGCTTACGATGACGTAAGGAACCGTTTTGCCCCTCATAATACCTGCTCTTGACTAACGTAAATTTAGATGTGTGTCCTCCGTGAGCATGCTCACCTGAAGAAGAACTTCAAGCCCTCTGGCAAGACGGAGACGCTGTACCCCAAGACCTACTACCTCTCCGAGGTGGATGACATGTTCCGACGCCAGTACGAAGTCAAGGCCTAAGTTGTGCTTAGCGCTTCATAGACCTTGCTCACGTTATTTGCTTTTTGTTCTGAACCCAACCGGTTCTCTTTATAGACGGTTCACTAGACTTCCTCCCTCGTCACCAGGATTCTAAGATTTCCGTACAGAATTCGGGTCTGGTGTGACGATGGCTTCTGTTTGTCTTTGCATTGTCTGGGTTTCGGGGATTGGTATCTCCTATACAGGAGCCGGGATGACGACTATGATGATGCCCTTTAGATAAGGTGGCGCTGGAATGCTTCCGGATTCACGAGAAGACTCTAAAGCTTCTTTTTCTTTATTACCTCTATTGATATCAATTTAATTAATCAAATCTATGGTTTTACTCATTACATATTTTTTTTTTTTTTTTGCATTTATTCTCCCGCAATTTACTTGATCTTTATTTCTAGTATGTGTATCGCTTGCGTAGTATGTGCTTTCAGATATAGAATTCGGACCCTTGTCGGGCTGCTGACTTAAGCTACGAACCCCAAACCCTCTTCCTATTTCAACCTCAACCTCACCACGTTGGTGGAACTTCTCGAGGATACAAAGATAGATCCTGCAGAAAGTCAAGATTGCTGCAGAACTCAAAACAAACTATTTCCCCTTTTACAAAAATAGCAGTATCGCAGGTCGATTTAGATCATGTTTGTCCACTCCTTACCCGCCGACGCTACCTATCGTGCCGTCACCCATCTTCGTTCTTCCTTTTTCTCACCTGCTCGTCCAATACGAAAAAAAGTAGCGGAGGTAATTCATTAATTTCGATCAAGCCCGAAGGTGATTTGTCCGTTTCATCGAAGCCAAGCATGCCGCAGGTTCCCAAGCAAGAGGAACCACTCAGGGAGCCTGGCGCCCACCTGGGTCGTGCGAGCCGGCGCGTACGGCACCCAATTTCATTTGCTCCGAGTTATGGGCATCATTCACTTAGTGGGTGTATTCTTAGGACTCGGGTATCTTGAAACTATTGTACCTACTGCTGTGGCCCTGGCGCTTGGTCAAACTCGCTTTCATTGGTCTGCACCCGCGGTTTCTTCGTGCCTCTGTTGCCGTTCCTCTTCGATCTTTGGCGCCGCGAAGTGCAATCACCCTTTCTTTCCCCAGGGACCACATCTTGTGAAAGTATGCCAGTCATTTACTTCCCTCTTGCCGCCCATTGATAGACCTCCCAGGCGTGTCGCTTATGGGGAGATTAAATTAGCAACATTTGACCGAGAATAGCATGAAACGTGAATGCTGCCGATTATAGATCTTATTTTAGATCATTACGAACCATTTCCTAGATGAGGAAAGCCTCTGATCTCGATTAGATCTGAAGACTTGCAGAAGGTGCAAATTTAGCAACATTTTGACGCGCGACTGTTAGATGAAACAGTCATGCTGGCCGTCAATGGCTCTGAGGATCGTTTGTTTCGCGCATCATCCGAGATGCCGGCAGCCCATATGTCGATTCCCTCTCGATTGCCCTTCTGGACACCCTGGAGCCCGGCGGTTTGGCGTCAAGATGGAGCATAGATTGTGTTTCATGTTGTCGTCCCCTGCTCCTGTTGACCGGCTATCTCTTTTCCATCGGGGTCGTGTGGCTCCAGGCTCGAAGAGCATTTAACATCCAAACATTTCCGGTCTGGATATGCAATATTTCCTCGTGGCAATTCATACAAGCAATGAACCGCCTGTGATTCCTTGTTCGAGTGCTGCGCAATTGCCCTTTTCTTTCTTCGTCTATATTGAACCAATTCATTCTACTGGCAAAAGACCATTCCTTTCTACATATCACTGGGAGCTGGCTCTTCCAAGAAGGCATCGATCGACCTACCCTACTGCGACTGCTATCCTTGCCGATCCTCATTTTCTCCTCTAAAGCTTTAATATATCATCATGTCACTTCAATACTCCCACTACCGGCCAACCACTCCACCAGGCCTGCCAATGGGAGAGCACATCCGGACCGGTGGTCACAGTCGCAATGCGTCTGACTCGTCCGTGTACTCCAATGACTCGTCTCCATGGTCTGCAGTCACCTCGACCACTAGCGCGAGTGATGATTCGCCGCCCCGGCATCATCATGGGCCTACTCTACTTCCCAAGGTCAGGTCGCAGGACGTAATAATCGAGCCGGCCCCCGTCGGTGGCCAACAACGTCAACGTCGTGTCCTGTCAAACACCCGAAACCCACCCGGCTTTCTTCCATATCCTCCCAACCGGGCTTCGGGGCAGCGCAATGCCGGAGAATCTGCAGCTCTGCTATCTCCGGTTTCACCGATGTATGCCTCCTCTCACCACGGTTCGACATTGTCATCCCCCGTCAGTATCACGCCGTCGCACAAGCGCAAGTCTTCCAGCGGGCACTCTCGCGCAGGGTCTTGCTCTAGCATCGACGAGGCAACTTTGAACCGATACGGCTATCCCACCTACCGGCAGCTTCCTAGATACTCTGTCCCGCAAACCTCTCCCACAACGCCGGTGACGCCGGTCACGCCTAATATCGTTGTATACCCACCCTACACACATTGCTCGCAAGGCACCGCGCAAGTCAGTGTTCGAACTCGTACTCAGGTGCCGCTGATATTGCCCGCCTCTCCCTACGGCTACTCTCAAGTTCCGAGTACCCAGAGCTCGCCCGTCGGGTTTGTCCACTCCGGCGATGGACTACACCCTCAATCCACCAATCTACTTTGCTATTTGACCGCACCCACGCAAGCTATCCACCTTGTGCGGAATGTGAGCGTGATCCCTACCCGGGGAATGCATGACTACTTCTGGTGGGACGTTCGAAATCTGCGCAGCTGGACCTCTTTTTCGCTGCGCACTTTCAATTCTATCAGCGGCCTCACCAAGCTCTTGAAAACCACCATCTCTTCGCATCTGACGCCGCCCACAGCGGTATCAAACGCTCGCCTTGCGCCCGACTCTGAGGCCTCTTTGGTGAGCCTGATACATGATTTGTATGCGCCCCGCGTGAACGCAGCTCTAGCTGTCTCCCAGGGGACCGAGCATCTAACGCTTTACCCGGCTCCCGTCCCGCGCACCACCGCCAACAAAAACTACGGGGGACCCCATTTCCTGGCCAACTACGCCTCGGACAGCGAACAAACGAGCTCTGGTTTGCCCCGCGGCCGGCTCGTTGGCATCGTCAAGACTTTCGACCGTTGGAACACCGGGATGCGCAACGAAGCCCCCCATCGACGAGTCGAGTACCTCAATGGCTTGGCGCACCTTCAACGGTGCATGCGCGAACACTCCTGCCGGTACGGCTTCATCATCACCGAAATTGAGCTTGTTTGCGTACGAGCAGGGTGCGACGAAGGCGACGACGTGCCCTACTTCGGCTTTCTGGAAGTGGCCCCTCCCATCCCCACGAAGATTGCCGCGGGACACAGTAGCAGAAACTCGAGAGCATCAGAACGCTACGCCAATTCTCCGACGCCGTCTAGCGACAGCTCGCTGGCCAGCCAGTCTCCGCTCCTCGACGGAACCCCGGAACCAGCCCCAAACGCCCTCGACGTCCCCATGACGGCCAGCCTCGCGCTGTATTTCTTGCTGATGCTATCAAAGTCGGTTCCCTTGCCATCTCAGTCATCGGCGCACCTTAACGTCGGCGGGCCGGGTGTATTGACGCGCCAGCGTATCTTACCGGAAGGAAAGGACAGTTGGATCCCACAGCCGCAAATCGGCGAGCGTCGCGACGCAAAGCGAGTGCGCGGCTGGGTATGGCCGCAAGATGCCTGGCATCGACGCGAGGGGGGAGGAGTTCCGCGTTCGCGAGCAGGGGAGCCCAAACCGAAGAAATGGCATAAATGATCATCATGTATGGAATTATGGGAACCTGTTTCATCTTATGTAGTTCTGTTGATAAATTTATTTTGGGATAATAATTTAATGTTCATAAGGTCCGCAAAATAGAACCTTTTTCTCTTCCCACACTTACCCGTTCTCCAACGCCTATTGAGAGCATAGACCAATGAATCCAGACATCACGACTTACAAGGTAGTTGATAGGAATTGCCACAACTACTCCTCTATTCGATACTTCCATCTTCCCCAAGGTCCTCATGACGCCAATCATGCCGTGCAACGTGCATTGTTTCCATCTCGAGCTACTCCCAAGGACCTTGGGATCCGAGTACCCTGTGAGAGAGGATCATCGAGGTACGTACGATCATTAGCCACCGCGCATTCTATAAAAGATGCCGTGTGTAAACGGGCGCATGGGTGTGAGTCGAATCTTCATACACCTCTTTGCCGCCTTCAATATCCTAGTCAACCAAACCGCTATCGATCATAATCACCGTCTCCCACCACCAAACAAACAATCAATCAAACAAACAATGGGAGGTCCTGCAGCCCCAACCACGGCCTCATTCCCCGACCTCCTCGATGTGATCGTCGTCGGCGCCGGCCCCTGCGGTCTGGCCGTCGCAGCGCGCTTAAACGAAGAGACGCCCTCCGCGATGTTTACAGACGAAGAGCATCAACGGTACCACTGGATCAACAAACACCGCGGCCGAATGGCCCTAGTGCGCTCACACCATCGGAAAATGAAGGGAGTCAAGGCCGAGAAATGGCAGGGTTTCGATGCCCGGCGCGCGAGTCAATCCCAGAATCCCCCTTCTGCCTCGTCGTTATCGTCGTCTCCACCGCCGCTGTCGTCCTCACCGTCCTCGTCTGTCTCGTCGTCGGCATCGGATATCGATTTTGAGGATGATGGTCAGCAGAAGAAAGGGGGGTTGTCGATGATGGTGCTGGATAGTACGGGGGATCGATGGATGGAGAGGTGGAATCGGGCGTTCAAGACCCTGGAGATTGAACAGCTTCGGAGTCCTATGTTCTTTCATGTTGATCCGAGTGATCGGGATGGTATGTTGGCGTATACACAGGAGACGGGCCGGGAGAGAGATCTCTGGGAGATTTCCGGTTGCGTGGGGAAAGAGATGAGCAAGCATAAGAAAAAGAAGAAGTTACAGACGAAGTCCCAGTGAGAGAAATTCCTATTGTTGCTGGTCAGCTTTTTTGAAGACCACCGATGGCTAATACACGATGTGAAACTGTATAGGGTTATCGGGGAAGCGGAGATCGATGAACGAGATCGCAAAGACTACTTCTCTCCGTCGACGGGCCTCTTTTCCGATTACTGTTCTAGCATCGTATCACGGTACGGACTCGATAATCCCGGCATGATCTCGCAGTGCGAGGTGGAAGATCTAAAATACGACGTTCACCCGGAGTTGTCACCCTCCGACAGGATATTCACGGTGACTACGACCGACGGAAAGCAGCTGTATAGTCGGGCAGTAGTATTGGCCATCGGGCCCGGTCGAACGAAGATCTTTCCGTTCAAACTGACACGAGAAGAGGAGCAGGGTGCCTGCCATAGCACGGAAATCCGAACCTTCCCTAGCCCTAATGTCAGGCAGAAGATCCAGCAACGGCAACAAACCAACCTGGTCGTCGTGGGCGGAGGCCTTTCCTCCGCGCAGATAGTGGATATGGCCATTCGCAAGGGGGTCAGCAAAGTGTGGTTACTCATGCGATCAGATTTCAAAGGTAAGTGAATCAAATCTGTCTCGTAACCAGGGCATAACTGACCCGCTCTCAGTCAAACATTTCGACCTCAGCCTGTCCTGGATGGGCAAGTTCCGCAACTACGAAAAGGCCGCCTTCTGGTCTGCCGACACGGACGAGGAGCGGATGGAGATGATCAAAGCCGCACGTAACGGAGGCAGCATCACGCCGCGGTACACGAAGATCCTGAAGCAGCATGCAGCGCGCCACCGGGTCTCCATCCATCCACGCACGGTGATCAGCGGGCGAGAGTTCTGCACCGCCTCGCAGACCTGGCATCTCACGACCGATCCACCGATCCCGGACCTCCCTCGCATCGACTACATCTACTTTGCGACGGGCATGCAGGCGGACGTTACGGAGCTTCCGCTGCTGCAACGCATGAATCGCGAGTACCCGATCGAGAGTGAACAGGGACTCCCGTGCATCACGGAGGACCTGATGTGGAAGGCCGATGTTCCGCTGTTCTTGACGGGACGCCTTGCTGCGCTCCGTTTGGGACCGGGGGGACCCAACCTGGAGGGAGCGAGGCTGGGAGCCGAGAGAGTGGCATGGGGAATGGAGGAGGTGCTGGGACGGAAGGCGTCCGAAGAGAAGAACGAGACCGAGCGGTCGAAGGAATGTTTCTGTGGCTTGGGGAACCGATACGCTGAGTTGGGGGAAGTGAGTTGGTAGTTGGTGGTTGTCATGATTAGCCCTAAGTTGGGAGTGAGATGGAGGAAGTGGTTAGTAGGAGTAGTTAGTTAACTAGGTAGTTGTTGGGTCGCTTACCTTAGTACGTCCCTCGGTATATGTCCGTTATGTTAATTACAATACGAATAAATGACAGGTATTTTCCGAGAAGTGAGAGTATGCACGTAAATTACAGCCCTCAAGAACAGTACCAGATCGTAAGTGACCATACCAAAACGATGCTGCCTAAGGGGAGCGAGTAACTACTTCTCTTCCCTCCGCCCTCTGCTCCTTCTCTGCTCTCTCTCACACTCTCTCGTTCTCCATCAAATTTCTCGTCTCTCCACTTCGCACTGTCGATTTCTTATCCAACCCAATCTCAACCTGGCATTAAACTTTCTAAGCCTCAAGCCATCACCCCACCGCACATGTCAGTCTGAATCAGCGTGCCTGGTGGAGTGTATGTTTACCGCTGAGTACAATGCATCTGCCACAACAGCCACTGTGAGATAAGAATGATTAATCAGACGCAGTCGCAAGAGCGGCGCCACTCCGCTTGCACGCGATCCAATCCAAAGGACAGACGATCAAGCATGGCGTGTCTCCATGGGTATGACTTCCAAATGATTCCAGTATGATGGAAATCGCACAGCCACGTTCTTCAGCCACATCGGCGAGCCCTCGTGGGATTGCGCCACAGTCAGGGGGGCAACGTCACATCGAGGGCGATGAAGCAACTAGCAAGCTACCCAGCTTCAGAATGAAAAGCGAAAAAAAAGCATAATTTACCGATTCTTCCCATTGGTGCTGCTCATGACGCAAATTAATACCTCTCTGGTGTGCACGACACGTTCTGGACTGCTTTCGGACTGGACAAATGAGGCGCAGCCGACCGCCAATTCGCCTTCACTACTGGAAACTTGGCGGCAAAATCTCGACCCCCCTGCTCTGTAGGTTTTTGGCTTCCTTGCCAGCCAGTCAGAGTGTCTCATGCGCTATGCCATGTATGCTGATCGGCTCTCCACTGTGCGATTGGCGGCGAGAGAGCTCTCTCGCCGCCGTCGCTTCGTTACCCGCCCCGGTTTCTGTATACGACCATCATCCCGTGCCTAGTCGGCGCCTAACCGATTGTTGATGCTTCCACTCAGAGCTCGAGATCAAGATGCGAGAATGAATAGCGGCGGAAGGGGGGAAAGCCCCCGCTCTACGTTTTTGGCTTAAAGGAGGGTGAGAAAATAAAAAAGAGGATCTCGACCCTCACCCCCTTTCGACTTCTCGGGAGATTGTCCAAGGAGGCTGTGCAGAGGGGAAGACGTCCCGGACATGTTACCCAAGTCTTTTGGACCACTCATTGTTGGCGCTTAAGTCACTCGCCTCTCTTGTTTCGTCTCCCCCCTCTTCCACTAGAGACAATGCAGAAGAGAGACCCTGCAGAGTGACTCCGACTTTCCTTTCGTGTCCGTATCCTCTTACTGGAACACTTGGCAACTACCCGTTTTCGCCTGAACAGCACCGAGGAAGGGAAAGGCGCAATCGAATAAGGATCCTGGACCCGCAAATATTTATTATTCTGGTTTAAATTATATTTTGGAAATAAAACGTAAAAAAGGAGGGTTCAGAAATAACGTTTCGACATACTAATCTCTTATGCAAACGTTACTGGAGACTATCTGATTAGGCAGCCTAGGCATTTTACACAGCCTCAGGGAAAGCAGCTAAATAAAAGAACTCGCACATGCCCTTAATTTTGAGGGATTTCTGATGCATACCTCCTGTTAATGTCAAGTCCATCTTGGAATCTTTGCTTTTCATCAAATCACATTGTTCGTCGGTCGCATGATGCCGACCCCAGACGATTCTCGTCAGGAAGGGTTTTTGAATCCTTTTGCAGGGATCTCTGCCACAGAGGTATGTAAACCTGTGTCAGACCTGGTCCTTGTCCTCTGATGGGAACCGGTCCGATATCCATGATACTCATATACTCTCCAGCAGTCCTCCTCCCCCGATTCATGGCACACCGACATCTCTCCTATACAGCCATCGCCACCAGCAGATATGGCTGCTACCCTAGATACTAACCGGCTAACCGTCCAACATGGTCCGCCTCGCACGTCACACTCGTTAGATGGCGAGACGCTCCGCTCACGGGCAGACTCAACCATCTCAAGCGCTGATACCGCCGTCCGGTCAAGGGCCAACTCGGCCGCCACCACGGCCGTATCCAGCAACACGGCTTACGACGATGTCTCGGTGGCCGACGCCCTGAACCCGGACCCTCGGAATGAGAAGGACTTTGAAGTGGAAAATAACAAATTTGCTTTCTCGCCCGGCCAGCTCAATAAGATGCAGAACCCCAAGTCTCTCGCTGCCTTCCAGGCCCTCGGTGGTCTGCGGGGTCTCGAACGAGGCCTGCGAACCGACCTCACATCGGGTCTATCGATAGACGAGTCCCATCTGGAAGGGTCGGTCACTTTTGATGAGGCGATATCGCATGACAAGTCTCCTGTGAAGCAACAACCTACCCAAACTCTCGAGCCGCCAACGGCGGATGCTGAGTTACAGTTCGTTGACCGACTGCGCATCTTCAGTCAGAACCGGCTGCCCGCTCGAAAGTCCACCGGCTTCCTGAAGCTGTTATGGATGGCTTATAATGACAAGATCATCATTCTGTTGACAATTGCCGCCATCGTATCGCTTTCGCTTGGAATCTACGAGACAACCAGCTCCGGCTCGGGCGTTGACTGGATTGAAGGTGTTGCTATCTGCGTGGCCATCCTGATCGTGACGGTTGTTACTGCCGCGAACGATTGGCAAAAGGAACGACAGTTTGCCAAACTCAACAAGCGAGTAAGTATCCTCTTCTGGTCCATTTGAGTCATCCGTATTTAACCTGCTATAGAACAATGACCGTGAGGTCAAGGCTGTCCGCTCCGGCAAAGTGGCCATGATCTCGATCTTCGATATCACCGTCGGAGATGTTCTTCACCTGGAGCCCGGTGACTCGATTCCTGCAGACGGACTGCTCGTCTCAGGTCACGGCGTGAAATGTGACGAGTCCTCCGCTACGGGAGAGTCAGACCAGATGAAGAAGACCGATGGCTACGAGGTCTGGCGGCAGATCAACAACGGCACAGCCACCAAGAAACTCGACCCTTTTATGATCTCCGGAAGCAAAGTGCTCGAAGGTGTGGGAACCTATGTAGTCACCAGTGTTGGGCCCTATTCGACTTATGGACGCATTCTGCTGTCGCTGCAAGAATCCAATGATCCTACCCCGTTGCAGGTCAAGCTGGGGAGGCTTGCTAACTGGATTGGATGGTTGGGGTCGAGGTGAATACATCCCAACTGACTGATTTCTTTCTCATGCTAACAATACCTGCCAGTGCCGCAATTATTCTATTCTTCGCCTTGTTGATTAGATTCCTTGCCAACCTCTCGCATGATCCCGCCAGTCCTGCCGTCAAAGGAAAGGAGTTTGTCGATATTCTGATCGTCGCTGTCACCGTGATTGTGGTTGCAATTCCTGGTAAGTTTTCCGTTAACATATCAACAGCCAATGCTAATCGCCATCCAGAGGGCCTTCCGCTGGCGGTGACTCTTGCCCTCGCCTTTGCTACCACTCGAATGGTCAAGGAAAACAATCTTGTCCGCGTGCTGCGGGCCTGTGAAACCATGGGCAACGCAACCGTGATCTGCTCGGACAAGACTGGTACTCTGACTCAGAACAAGATGACCGTCGTTGCAGGAACCTTGGGACCTCGCAGCTTCAGTTCCGGCACTGAGGACTCCAGTACTGGCACAGTGGCTGAGACGCTCAAACAGTGCTCGCCCAAGGCCCGTGACCTGATTGTCAAGAGCATTGCCCTCAACTCTACCGCTTTCGAAGAGGACAAGAATGGCACCCGGGAATTCATCGGCAGCAAGACCGAGGTGGCCCTGCTGCAACTGGCTAGGGATTATCTCGGCATGGATGTCACCTCCGAGCGGGCCTCGGCGGAGATCGTCCAGCTGATTCCCTTTGACTCGGCCCGCAAGTGTATGGGCGTTGTGTACCGGGAACCGACTGTGGGCTTTCGGCTTCTTGTGAAGGGAGCAGCGGAAATCATGGTCGGTGTTTGCTCAACTAAAGTGTCCGAGGTGGACGCAAAGGATGGCATCGCTGTTGACGGTTTCGCCACCGACGACAGCCGCAAGATGCTCGATACAATCGAGTCTTATGCTGGCCAGTCTCTGCGGACCATTGGTCTTGTGTACCGGGACTTCCCAACCCTCCACAGCTGGCCCCCTAAGGGGATCCACATGGAAGATGACCCGGACTCGGCGAAGTTCGAAGAAGTCTTTCGGGATATGACTTGGCTTGGGGTGGTCGGCATCCAGGACCCTCTCCGACCCGAGGTGCCCGCGGCCATCAGCAAGTGCAACTCGGCTGGTGTACAGGTGAAGATGGTTACCGGTGACAACATGGCGACGGCCACGGCCATCGCATCGTCCTGCGGCATCAAAACCGAGGACGGCATTGCCATGGAGGGACCCAAATTCCGACAGCTCTCGGACGAGGAGATGAACGAGGTCATCCCCCGACTTCAAGTCCTCGCTCGCTCCTCGCCCGAGGACAAACGCATTCTGGTGGCACAGCTCAAGAAATTGGGCGAAACTGTCGCGGTGACAGGCGATGGGACTAACGACGGCCCGGCGCTGCGGACGGCCGACGTGGGATTCTCCATGGGCATTGCCGGGACAGAGGTGGCCAAGGAGGCCAGTTCCATCATCCTGCTCGACGACAACTTCAAGTCGATCGTCACGGCGATTGCCTGGGGTCGAGCTGTCAACGACGCCGTATCCAAGTTCCTCCAGTTCCAGATCACCGTCAACATCACTGCGGTGGTGCTGACCTTCGTCTCCTCCCTCTACAGCAGCGACAACCAGAGCGTTCTAAACGCGGTGCAGCTGCTGTGGGTGAACCTGATCATGGACACGTTTGCCGCGCTGGCGCTGGCCACCGACGCGCCGACCGAAAAGATCCTCAACCGCAAGCCGGTGCCCAAGAGCGCCTCGCTGTTTACCGTCATCATGTGGAAGATGATCCTAGGCCAGGCCATCTACCAGCTCGCGATCACCTTCATGCTCTATTTCGCCGGCGACCGCCTCCTCGGTGCACACCTCAGCGAGAGCAATGGACAGACGGAGCTCAACACGATCGTGTTCAACACCTTCGTGTGGATGCAGATCTTCAACGAGTTCAACAACCGCCGGCTCGACAACAAACTAAACATCTTCGAGGGCATGTTCCGCAACTACTGGTTCCTCGGCATCAACTGCATCATGGTCGGCGGCCAGATCATGATCGTCTACGTCGGCGGCGCAGCCTTTGGAGTCACCCAGCTCTCCGGTATCCAATGGGCCGTGTGCATTATCTGTGCTCTCGGCTGTCTGCCCTGGGCCGTGGTGCTGCGTCTGACCCCCGACCGACCCATCGAACTCGCCCTCAACGCCATCATCCGCGCCGGCAAGATCATCCTGCACCCGGTCGCCGTGGCCCTGCGTGGAGTGGGTGCCCTATGCAAGTCCGTTGCGCGGCCCGTGAAGCGAGTCTTCAAGAAGCCAACCCGGGATGACACCCCTGTGCCGTCGGACGAGGAAGCCGTCAACCTGACGGATATGAAACTGCGACAAGCTACCCCCGAGGCGCCGATGACGCCCGTCTCGGTGCCTCCTATTACCATTACGACTTCATAGATGATGCTATTGATTGATACGACAGGGGTGAAGTTCACGTTCACTCCAAGAGACCTGTATATTAATTGGCGACTCCATAACGGGACTGGCGTTTGTTTGGTTTGGTTTTTGAGCATTTGCGAGGGAGTTGGTTGTGTTAGAGCATTTGGATTGTATAGTATTTCTAGCGATTCGGGATCGTACTTTTTTTTGGGTTGGTTTGTTGTGTATGGTTGGATTTGACATGTGTGCATAAAGACACGGATGCATTAAAACTGGGAATAATTTAATTAGATTCATCTTGAGGATCTCAGATCGTCTGTTCTTGTAGAAGCCTAGAAGTACATAGTCAGGGGCGCCTGCCTTAGGCCACACCTCCGCACCGCCTCGTCCACCGCCACCGCGCATTCCCCGTCATCATCTCCGCTGCGTCTCCCCTCGACTTGCCCTCATCTTGACAGTTGACACTGGCTTTACATCTTCAGGTACAGTCCCGTTCCAATTCCTACTGGCTACCTATCATATACCATCCATCAATCCATCAATCCACTTAACCCAACAACTAACACTCTCAAACCACCTACCTACTAGATAACACCCCCTCTACCTACCTAGCTACCTAAGCTTCCACCCCAACCCAACAACCAAAATCACCACACCACACCACCCAAACAAAAAGACAAGGACAAAACAGCCAAAATGTCCCAACTCAACTACCGCACCATAAACGTCGACGTCCTGGACCCCGAGTCCTCCGCAAACTTTCCCATGGAGACACTCCTCCCGCCCACCCTCCCCGCGCCCACGACATCCAGCGACGCCGCCGGGATCGCCTCGCAGGTCCGCCAACTGCTCCGCTCCGGCGACCCCGAAGGCGCACTGCGTCAGGTGCTCGAGACCGCGCCGCTGGGCGGCGACGATCGCGCGAAGGAGGTCCATCTTGCGGCTGTCGTGGACGTGTTGCAGGGGATTCGGCAGGGGGAGATGATGCGGGTCTTGGAGGGTGTTTGTACCGGTGAGGGGGGCGATGAGAGGGCGGATTGTTTGATGAAGTATTTGTATGTCTTTTCTTCTCTTTTTACCCCTTCTTCCGTTCCTTTTGACTTTATCCTTCTTGAGGGAGAGGATCCCCTGGTGGATGGATAGATGCTAATGTTACTTTTCTCGGACAGGTACAAAGGCATGTCTGCCTCCGGCCCTAGCAGCGGTGCCCAGTCGCCGCGCAAATCGGTCTCTCCGCAGAGCACGGGGTTCTCGCAGATCCAGGCCCGGAATTTGGGTGAGGGCGGCGGTAGCCAGCAGATGAGTGTGTTGCTGAGTTGGCATGAGAAGTTGGTCGAGTTGACGGGGACCGGATCGATTGTGCGGGTCATGACGGATCGGAGGACAGTTTAGATCTGTGTAGGGATGGTGTGTGTTATTCTACTTTACTTTGTCTGTGCATAGATTATTTTTTTCTTTTCCTACCTTCCCTGTGTTGACAATGGGATAGTCTTTTTATCAGTTCTTCAGATCTGGTTCATTAAGTTGTACAGTGTCTGTAACTATATATATTTCTTATATGATGTAGAACTTTTCCGGACTCTTGTCTTTGGCTGTTTATGACTTCTCGAATCCTCCACCACCCAACAGATCCTTTAGATTCAACTCCCCACTTCCTCTCTCCAACGGCTGTGCCTGTCCCTCACCCTCCTTCCACCCAATCATATAGATCAACCGGAACGTCGCAGGGATGCCACGGGCCCCCTCCTCACGATGTAACTGACGATAAATCGCCTCATTCGCCAGCATCACATCCCTCGACAAGGGTCCCAGCTCGCGATGCAAGATAGCATTGCTCTCACCCATAGCCTGCAAATCCTGCATCAAGGCAAACGTATCCGGATACTCGACAACAATATCCTCCACATCGACCGTCAACATCTTAAACCCGGCCTTGTTCAGCAAGCCGCCGACATCCCGCACGTCCGCTAACGGAGAGACATGGGGACTGACGCCGCCGCGGCGCTCCATGTCCGCGAGCTGCAGCGACGTCCGCAGCTCGAACAGCGTGTCGCCGCCGAACATGGCCGCGATGAACGGGCAGTCCGGCTTCAGGATCGAGTTCACCTGCGCCAGCAGCGACGGGAGGTCGTTGACCCAGTGGATCGAGAGCGAGGAGAGCACGGCGTCGAAGCTGTTGGGTGCGTAAGGGATGGTCTCGAGGTCGGGGATGACGTTGCGCGTGAGCGAGAGCTCTGAGTTGAAGGGCAGGTCGGCGTCTCGGTGCAGGAGCGCCTCTGAGGTGTCGACGCAGGTGAGCTCGGAGATCCGCGTTGAGAGAGGCGGTGCGCTCGGGTCGTCCGGGTCCGGGTTGGGTTCTGTGAGGGCGCGCGCGATGTTGCAGCTGTTGGCGCCGAGGTCGAGCACTCGTGGAAAGTGGCGCTTGATGTCCTGGATGGGATTGTGAGTTAGATGGGGGAGATTTTGAGTAAGAGGTATAAGGGGAGAGCATACTAGTAGGCGTTCACATAGTCGCAGGGCGACCTCGTCCTTGATGTAGTCTGTTTGTCGGCTTTGCTCGACATTGCGAGCGGCGCGGTCCTTCTGTAGATGCTTCGTTTGCCGATTGAATACTTCCCAGACGGGACTGCCGGGAGCTTGACTGGCGAATGATCTCCGGAGAGGAAGAGAAACAGCCCGAGGTAAACGACGCATGGTGGAATGGGAGGTTGTGGGGGAGAGAATTGTAAGCAGAGGTAGTAGAAAGAGGAAGGGAAAAAGTGTAAGTGACGAAAGACGGAAAAGGCGGCGTGACGTCGGAGTTTGTCGCTTTTGTTTTGTCCCGCCGATTTCTCTCCTCTTCTTCCTCTTCCTCGCGGTCGGTCTTTCTTTTCTTCCCTCCCAACAATGGCGCGTCCCTTTCCTTACGCCTTCATTGCCTGTCCCTGCGCCGACTCGCCTATCCCCGACTCTCTCGACGACGAACAGACGCTGGACCCGCGATCGCCGCGCTCCAACTTCTCGCTGTATCCGCCCGAACAGCTGCTCTACTGCGAGGACTGCCACCAGATCAAGTGTCCACGATGCATCACCGAGGAGATTGTGTGCTGGTATTGTCCCAGCTGTCTGTTCGAGACCCCCAGCAGCATGGTGCGCAGTGAAGGCAACCGGTACCGATTTATTGTCCCCCGAATGTTCCCTCTCCATACAGCTCGCTCACCCTCTTATCTCTCTAGATGCGCCCGCAATTGCTTCAATTGTCCCGTCTGCACCGCTCCCCTGGCCGTCACCACCCTAGAGAATGCCACCGGCAGCAGCCAACAAGGCCCCTGGGTGCTGGCTTGCTCGTACTGCATGTGGACCACGCTGGACGTGGGCCTGCAGTTCGACAAGCCCACCAACCTGCGCGCTCAGTTATCCAAGATGACCGATGCATCGCGTGGTCGCCAACCGTCCAAGACCTTCAGCGATCTCAAATCCCCGCTGGCCACCTCCGCCTCCATCGATGACCAGTTCGACAATGTCTCCTCCTCTCCCAACCCGCCCTCCACACCGGCCCCCGAAGGCCCTCTGGCACCCGATGCCCGCTTCGCCGCCCTCAAGTCCTTCTACAAGAATCAATTGGCCGCCGTTTCCTCGTCCTCGTCCGACCCCGACCTCGGGTCCCCCGGTGCTTTGCACCGGATCATGTCGCTCTACGCCTCGTCCAGCCGTTTCAGTCTATACCCCGGCGCTGGCAAGAAGCCCAAATCTCGGCCACCCGTCATGCGCGAGGCCATTTCCGCCAGCGAGGGCCTGAAGGTGCCCGCCCCAGACGCCGACGACGTCGCCATTCAACGATTGGTAGCGGAGGACGGGGGCTGGGACTCGGTGGCCTCACTCGAGCAGCGGCGGTTCCAGTCGCCGGACGCCCGCTTCGTCGACGATCTCCTGCCGCTGCCGGTGCTCCTGCGCACGAAACGCTCCAAACGGTGCAAGTCATGCAAGCACATCCTTGTCAAACCCGAGTTCAAGCCGTCGTCGACGCGCTTTCGTATCCGTCTCATCGCCCTCAGCTACATCCCCTTACCAACCCTTCGACCATTGATCCCGACCCCGGGCCTAACCCCTCCTTCTCTGCCGTCCCCCGCGACCTCCTCGGTAGCGCCGAACCTTGACGCGCTCCCGCCACTCAAACCCGTGCAGCTACTCCTCACGCTGAAAAACCACATGTTCGACCCCGTGCGCGTCACGCTGGCCACCCCCTCCGTGACCCCCGGCCGCGTCGCCTCCAAAGTCACCATCCTCTGTCCGCAATTCGACCTCGGCGCCAACAGCGACGTCTGGGACGAGGCCCTACAGGGTGCCACCCCAGCCGGTAGCGGCAACACCTCTGCAACCAACACCGCGAGTGACCCGCGCTCCTCCCGATCCGGCACCCTCGGCGCGGGCTCATCCGAGAAGGTTGCTGAGGCAGGCAAGGTGTGGGATAAAGGTCGCAACTGGACCACCGTAGTCCTCGAAGTCGTCCCCGGTCCGTTACCAGGCGGTGCTCAGAAATCCTCCAAACCGACTCCCATGGGGACAGGCGATGACGGCACCTACGAGGAGAACAAGAACCGCGGCAGCGACGATGATAACGAGGACTCCGACGACGATGACGACGACAGTCTACCCGACATGAAGAACCTCGACTGGAGCGGCCAGAACGCAGACCCAGGACAGAAATTACAACCCGACGAAGACATCCTGGAGATCCCCGTATTCGTGCGCATGGAGTGGGACTCGGATAACCAGATCGACGAGCACGGCGGTGGCCACCAGAGCTCGGATACCGTGAAGAGGGAATTGGCGTATTGGATGGTGTTGGGGGCTGGGAGGATTTCGAAGGAGTTGACGGCTTAGGATGGAGTATAAGGATATGTGTTGTACATAGATATTATGCATACGCATCTGGATTTGTATAGACTTTCACTAATTAGTTTAGATGCTTGGATGTGTTGTTGTTAGTTAATACCCATTTTTGTTGAACATCGAGGAAGCTCTACTGGGGGGTTGTATACCATCTACTACTCCTTACCAAAGAGAACAACCTGCAGAACGAAAGGAAAAAAAAGGAAAATGAAACCCCTAACCCAACACAACACCTATAACACAAGAAAGAGAGAGGAAGGAATAAAAAACAAGAAAAGATCATGATTGTTTGTTTGATATTATCACATCTCATCAACATCAACATTTCCTTTTCATTTCCAAGGGACAAGGAAACCCTCAAAACAAAAATCCCCGGGACGACCAGCACAGCCATAGTAGAAAGACGAGAAAGAGAAAAAGAAGAAGAAACAGAAGTTGTTTAATAGATTCCCTTCCCGATTTTGAAAAGTAAAAAAATTATTGAAATTTCTTCTTTTTTTTGGTTTCGTCACTCAGTCTCTCAATCTGTCTCCTACCTAAGATAAACCCTCTTTTTTAGAAAACCGCCCTTTTTGTTGTTTTGCCATTTAGATCATTTCCGCAACCATAGAATTGAAACTGAAGTAGAATGTATTTCCCCTTTTTGTTTGTGCAACCCTTTTTTTCTAATTTCCTTTGGATTTCCCGCGTTGATTCCTAAATCATCGGCAAATGATGATGATTTCCATGGTCACAAGAGATGATATGGAAAGGGAGAACACAAAGAGAATAGAAAAAGATGTTCAAAGGTCTCAATCAAAAAAAAAGAGAAAAAATCAGGTTTCAATTGATCTAAAAGTCAGAGGGACCGCTCTGGGGGAACTCGAAGGTAACAGCACGGCCAGTTAGACGACGGTAGACCTCGCCGTAGGCGTCCAGGCGGTGGTCAACACCACCACGCTCCTTCTCGTCCAGGATGACCTTCAGGGTCTTGCTGCCATCCTCCTTGGTGCGGATGCGCTTGCCGACAATCTCGACGGGGTAGACCAGGTCGCCGAGGATGGAGTCGTGCACGGCAGTGAGAGTGCGGGAACGGGGACGCTTCTGCTTCTGGTTGGAGCGCGAGTTGGCGGAGCGCTTGGGGCGGGGCAAGATGCGGCGCTGAGCAACGAAGAGGACGTGGCGGTCGGAGAACTTCTTCTCGAGCTCACGGGTCAGGCTGGACGAGGGGTACACATGTCAGTTTTTTTTTTTTTCGTCTAGCGTGGGTGAAGTGACCATGGAGTCTGGTTTTTTGTGTTTCTTTTTTCTTTTGCGTTGGTTGAATCGATGGGAGAGAATTAGGGTATTCCATACCGCTGCTGGATCTTGTGGAAGCTCTGGAGGAGAGGGACGGGGACGAAGACGATGACAGCCTTCTTGCCGTGACCAACCTCGACCTAGAAGAAAAACCGTTAATGACTGATCGTGGAGATTTCGGACGCATGTTTCTCGATCCAAGCGGATGTATCAAGTCACGGATAATCGGCGCGTGCAAAACAAAATTTGTGCGGAGCGGACTGAAATCCTCCTCTTAATACCATCCATTCACACAGGGCTGCCAAATTGATGCCATCACCAATCCCCGTAGAGTTCTTCTTCTCCATGACATGGCTCCCCAGTATCCTTGGTCGAATATCAAAAGATATCATTATCCTTGTCCACCCCACAGTCCGCACCGCACACAAATTCTCATATTGCATCGCATCGATTCCGTTCCATTTCCTCTTGCACACACGGAACAGAAAGAAAACAAGGCTGTGTGAAAAATTCTTACCTCACGAGCAGAGACGAACTGCAGGGGCCTGAGGGTAGCCTTCAGGTCCTGTGTGTTGCTCTCCAAGTCGAAGAGAGCACCGGCGATCGCGGTCTCCAGCTCGGAGGGGTTCTGCCTCGACGGCGAGTTAGGGGCGATCTTGTTGATAGCAGCCATGATTGCAGACGAGCGACGGATAGCTGGCTGTGCTGCGGGTGCTGCCTTCCTTGTCGCGGGTTGGTGGTCGTGGGAAATAAATTCGAGGGATTGAAAGAGGTCCAGCTCACACTTCGCGCTCCGGCTGTGGGATCGGGATCTCGGCGCCTCGCTTAGCGGTCGCTTGGCCCGTTGCGGTCTAGCGCCGTAGTGCCTGCTTAGGGGATCGCGTATCCCGTGACCGGCCTGCCCTTTGCTGCCTGTCGGATCAGGCATCAATATCTCTGCGCGTCTCTCCGCCTTTTGCCTCTCCTACACTGTATACTCCCTAAATTGTACACAATGCTATACTATGCTTTCTCAAATGTCCATCCATTCCAACTACCCCTTTATTCCTAAAGTACTATCGGGTCTCCGGCGAGATCCCATTACCGAACTAGATAATATGGCATAGAATAGAGAAAAAGAAAAAGGAAAGTAATAAACAAACAGACGCCGTGGATATGACAACTGCACACGCCTTTGCAGAAGAGTGAATACTGTGATTAAACGAAAGAAACGAAAGAAACGCAGACTTATTGTCCTAGGCTGTTACTGGACAATCTAGCCTAGGACAATGGCGAAAATTTTGAGCTTGAACATGAACACACGCAATCCTGGAGGCGATATATGGCTCAACAGGCGCACCCTTCTTTGGCTGTAGCAGATGCCCGATCGCCCAGGTTCACTCTCGAGTCTTCGGCCGGTCGACCACCTCCCAACGTAGTCTGGCCGGTCCCGGCGCCACCTCCTCGCCCGCTCTTCAAGCTGCTCTCGGGGATGGCATTGGCAATCGCCGTGAAGACGTCGACCACATTGACGCCCGTCTTCGCACTGGTTTCAAAGAACAATAGACTCTCCTCTTCGGCGTAAGCGCTAGCCTCCCGTGTCGGTACTTTCCGCGCGTCCCCGGGAGTGGCATCGGCTTCCTCGGGGTTCTCGCCGGCCGCCTCCTCGTCCTGGTCAGCCGCGGGCGACTCGCGGTCAGCATCAGCCTGCGACTCGCCAGCGGCCTCGTTTCCGTCATTTGTCAAGTCCAGCTTATTGCCAACGAGGGCGATGACGATGCCGGGGCTGGCTTGCCGCTGAAGCTCAGCTACCCAGTGTTTCGCCTTGGTGAGCGACGAGGGTTTGGTGACATCGTAAACAACCAGCGCCGCCTGGGCGTTACGGTAGTACATGGGGGCAAGCGAGGCGAAACGCTCCTGACCGGCCGTATCCCAGATTTCGAACTTGATCGTGCGAGTGGGCAACGAGCATTTTTGGGTGAGGAAAGCGGCTGAATGGGGAGGTATGACATCAGCGTCGGCACAGCCATTGAGGGAGGGAGAGGCACGGGGGGCAATGGAAGTCGGGAGTATGACAGCCAAAATAATAACACCGTAAGGGTGCTTCCATTGTCATAGCCACCTAGGGAATGGTTCACATCTGGGAGTCATTCTTACCTCCAATGGTCGGTTCCTTGTTCTCCTGGAAGTCGTTGTTCACAAATCGCAAGACAAGCGAAGACTATTTTCCAAGCAACAATTCATTCAGGGTCAGTCTTCCAGGTTACTCGTGTACAACGGAGGGGCAGGTAAAAGGAAACAGCCCGGGCCGTACCTTTCCAACGGCCGCCTCTCCCAAAAGTACAAGCTTGACGCTACTACTCGGCTTCGGAATATTTGTGCTGGTTGACTCAGACATGACGATGGAAGCCCAACGAGGTGCCTATGGAGGTTAAGGATATGGGGTTGGCAGGCCGTGCCAGCAAGAATGGTGATTATCAATCCGGAGAGGGGAAATTTCAGCTCGCAAAGGGCGGCTAAAAGTTGACCGCAACAGATAGGTCAATAAAAGAATTTTTTTTGAATAAAACCAGACAAAGGCGGGAATTAAAAAAAAAAAAAAAAAGGCGAAAGACTCCAGGTAGCCTGGGAGCGAAACGTCAGCCGGAACACGAGTTGATCGATCGGGTCAGCTTGTCGAGCAGGGGTATTTGGCTGCCTGTCACTGGAGCAATGAGGGTGAAGATGACGATGATGACGAAGGGAGGGAGCAAATGACAGAAAGGGCGAGAGTACAACGTACCAGTACCAAGAGAAATGGCGGTGGACAGGTAAGGTACAAAGCGTCGCAACGTGCTTTAAGGATAGATACCCAGCGAGGCGGAGAAGAGACTAAGAGACTAAGAGACTACTCCGTAAGAGAGTCCTGTCGATGGGAGGGAACTGGGCGAGGCGCCTAATCCCGTTAGCGCCGTCCCCCGGGCAGTCACGGGACGGTTCCCGCTTCCGACTCCATGACCGCGTCAGGTAGGTAGGGTAAGGTATACTTACTCTTTCGCAACTGTCGATTTCATCTGCGTTTGAGACCCCATTCCCCCTGCCATGGGGATTCAGTGAAGAATGCGATAGATCAATTCTTCCTGGTCTCCAGCACAGCCGCCTAATTGGCGGGAAGTCCATCGAACGGGCCGTCGACGGTCGAAAAGATGTATCTCGGCCCTGGGCCTCCTCCGGAATGACGGACGCCAACGAAGACAACAAATGCTATGACGTGCCAGTGGCCCCCTTTCCCCCTCCAAGGACAACGGTTGGGAACCCTTCCCACTGGTACCCAGTCGTGTCATACTGGCCAACGTTGCACCGCATGATTTGTGTAGATCCCGTAGCTGCCCAAATAAAGAAGCACATGCAAGATGTCCGAACACCGTGATTGTCGACCGGGGTCCACCGAGATAATGCTTGCTCAAATTAAAGCCGGCAAATCACAGCCGAGACGCCCTGTGCCCTCCCGGAAACCAACCCCAGGGACAATCATTCAACGGCGGAGGTTATGACCTATGGATCCGGTTGAGAACCAGACCGATCCAAGGCTTGTGCGGACTAGCGACGAAGGTTACAAAGAAGGACAAAAGAAACGCAAAAGAAAAGACAAGGATCTACTGACGTACGTTCGGCTAGATTTCCAATAATGCACACCTGCTTTCATTCTCAATGTGCTTTGGTAAGAACAAAAAAAAGATAGTATACAGGCGCAAAAAGAAAAGTCCCACATGGCCAATCAACCCACAAAAAGAGTCAGATCCGAAGAGACAGCAGCAAAATAATCAAAAAATGTGTGACCGCGAGGTCGAAGGTTCTAGTGTTGGTATCTCAACCCATTTATCCCAAACAAAAACGAAAAGAAAAAAAACCCCGTCCTGTCTATACCCGACGCCAAACAAAGTAGATCCCAAAGAAAAATAAAGCTGAAAAGGAACAAAAAGAAATAACTTTTGATCAACAGGTTGGACACCTGTTCGCGGGCTCATGTCGGTAAGATTAAAAAGGCGTAAGGAAAAGTGGATAATAGATCGAATGAAATAGACGGCGGAGTGCTCGAGCGTTGGTGATAATCGAGATAGCCGAAGACGTATTAAAAGTTATAGATCCGAAACCAGAGGCGGCCCAACGGTAAAACGTAGCAGGGAAAAGTAGTAGTGTTACAGAAGCTATGAGTTTGACGTTAGCAATGTGAATGCAGAAGGGGGGTGAAACCGCCTAAGGGCTGACGAACTTACAAGAAAGAAGCGCGATTTGATCAAATACGCGTGAACTCCAGAGGCCCCTGACTCCAGTCCAGGAAAACCACAAACAACGTTTCGCTCGAACGAACAGAAAAAAGACATCGTGTGGTTGGCGGATGCACCGAAGGATTTCACTTGGGCGGTGGTGGAGGAGCGCCAGGCTTCTTGACGCCCGTGGTATCGTAAGCACCTCGTCCCATGTTGAAGGCCGACAGATCCCGAAGTATCATATTAGATTCTGTAGAGAGAGCCATTGGTTAGATGTGAAAGGCTTTTGGTTGGAAAGGAGAAAGCTAGGCAGTGGAAAGACAAGCTCGGAGATGGGTTTTGAGGGGTGGAAAGAGGAACTCACAAGAGAATTAAATATACAAGGAGTCAAGCCCTTTATTAATCAAACAAAGGGACAGAAAAATCAACGACCGCGATTATTGTGCGGTCCGACAGAGCAAATGCAGCAGCTACTAGCGAGGTACCCAAGGTTCCAGACGAGGACAGGCGGTATTGATGCAGATGATGCAGCTGCAGTTGAGATCGGAAAGACGATCCTTATTAAGGGTGCTCACAGCACAGACGCTGGGTGAAAAGCAGGCAGGATTATGCAATGCCGGGGTCGACAACAGTAGATCTGTAGGGCAGGAATGTGACGCTGAATAACCAAGAAGTTGGACCGTAAGAATGAGGCAGTGTGGATCTCAGGAAACAATTGATAGGTCGTTTTGGGAGATGTTTTATCTTTTCTTTTTCGACGTTAGGCGCTTCGATGGTCTTTGTTCTGAATTGTCCTGGCCTTTGCGTTCTTCCAAATCGTACAGGGGCGTGCAAAGATAATATTTGAATCGAGCGCGATCTGATCAGGATCCGGCGACCGAGACACAGAGGCTAATGCAGTCGGCAAGGAGGTTTGAATCCTGGAAAGGGGAAGTGCCGCGGTACTCAATTCCGTTCAGTCCGGGCAAAGAAAAAGAAAACAAGCTCGGACGGAGGGCGCAAGGGAGGATAGTAGGTCGAGTTTGACAACGTCACCGCGGTACTGAAGAGCGGCAATGGAGGTTAGGTTAGAGGGAATGAGCTGAACGACACAAGGGAGGATGGCGAGAGAGAAGAGAGAACGGGGGGAAGAAAAGGCGGAGGAAGGAGTAGAAGGAGGAAAGGGTGTAAGGTTAATTGGTTTAAGGAATGAAAGAAGTGATGAAGAATTTAGGCCAGATCTTGAAGGGGGTTCGTTGATATATGTACTCCGTAGTAACGTACCTACTATGCTGTAATTTTTTTTTTTTTTTTTTTTTACTTTGGGTGAGATCAGCAAATGTTTTTTTTATGGATATTGATATTTTTGGGGATTTTTATTTTTTCAATTTTTAGTTTATCAACGAAGAGATGAACTAAAAGAAAGACAGTGACAAGCACAAGGTAAAAAAAAAAAAATAATAATAATAAATAAAAAATAAAGAGAGAGAGAGAGAGAGAGAGAGAAAGAGAGAGCGCTGACAGAACAAAAAAAAATTGGAGGAAAAAATATTAAAACCCCCGAATGAAATAAAATAAAACAGAACATATTAAAACAGCAATAATAATTACCAGAACAATAATAAGTCCAATTTTCAAAAAGAAAAAAAATAGCAATCGAGCTCTATTTAGCATAGCGGCTCGCCCGTCCCGGGGGGAAGGTACGCGAAAGCCTGTGTGGATGCGATCCATCCATCCATTTTTCCATCCCCCTTTCTTTTTCTTTTCTAGGTCGATGGAGAAGTTCCAGTTCCAACGTTTGACGGCTGCCGTACCAATTTACCTCCCCTGGGCCAGCCAGCCAGCTGCGTATTGTACATTACGTCGGTTACCCAGGGCGTATGGGCTAGGGAAAGTACCTACTTACGGAGTAGGTATGGAACAGGTAATATTCGGCCTGTCGCCATCATTCCTCCTTTTGGCCCCCCTGTTCTCATTTCACCTCAGCTGATATTATTCTGTATTTTGGGCTTACACCGTACTCTATCACAAATCGATTTCTGCGTCCCTAAGCCCGGAAATTAGCATCTTGTCGTCCGGCCCATATTGGAGTACTGGTCGCAGGTTGACGGGACGCCGAGGCATCTAGATATTGTCAGTCCTTACTGTGTTGTAGGTAGGTCAGCAAGACAGCAACACGCAGAATTTCCCGTCTCCGCCGGCCAGTGAATAAAATGTCAATCGATGGCGTCAGAAAATTTGGCACGACCACTCAGGAATGGGAAACAGGATGAGCTCTCTCCACAAGAGTTAGAAGCTACTAAAGAACCGACTTCTCGAATCACGGCGACTGGCTTGTTGCAGGGTGTGGGTGGGGAATTAGCAGCCGCTCCAGGAACCGCGGATGGATCCGAACCAACACCGCTGGGGGGCTTGTTTCGATTGCTCTCGCGTGGTGTATTATTTACTAGTCCTTCGTAGGGGACCTGGATGGAAAAGACGGAGAGTCAGGGGGCCTGGATGGGTAGCGATCCCCAGAGGGCTCAGAAGCCCTATGGCGTACCTCCTACGCAGTAAACCCTGGTCTTTCTTTGTTTTACACGGTACTAACCTGATGCATCATGATCTCATCGAAATGGAAGACCCAGTCTGTTCTGGACGTTTTCTTTCTTTCTTCTTCTTTCCAAGACCATAAGTACATGCTCCGTACATACTCCGTACATACGTTGCGCGAAGGACCAAAAGTACCAGTCCGTTGACGAACCCGTCGATATTGCGGCAGTTTTGCCACAGCTTCCGTTTCCCATTGATTGATTGACTGCAGATGAAGAGGAGACGTGATTCTGTTGTATCACTCGGGAAATCAATAGTCCCCCGAAGGCATAGAGAAAAAGAGGGAACCAGCAGCAGCGAGAAAATGTGGTGGCGCGATGTTTGATATGTCAGGTCCCATAACAACATTCGTATGTACCTGGGTACTTTGTAAGATTACAGAGTGCGTACTAGCGTTGAGCTGGAAACGATCCAGAAGCTTCCCGTCTGGTACCTGCGGTAGTGCGGAAGTAGCTTCGGGAGACTATCACCAAGATCACTGTTTATTGATTCGATTTTCCTCCCTAGCTAGGCTCCACCATGTCTCCTGATTGATTCATGCCACCGCCCAGATTCTGGTCCCGTTGTGTCTTGTCCCAAATGTTGCCATAACACGTCGCTTGTTTGTTTATTTGTTTGTTTGTTATCGGATTCTGGAACGACAGGTAGGAAAGGTGAATGAGACCGAGACCGGCTTCGTGTGGAAAATTCGACACAATCGATGGCGCTCACCAGGGAAATCCACCTCAGGCCAAAAGGGGGAGTGGAGCCCTCCTACCTACTCAAAACGATCAATGAGCCGGCCCACTCACACCCTCTTGTATTTGTTATTTTTGTTTCCCTATTACCTACCTATTTATTTTACTTGATGATTTGTTTCTTACTCCGTGCATTACCACTTACGTATCAATAGTGAACTAATAAAAACTCCAACATTCTTCTCGCTGGCTTCTAGTCTTTCTAGCGCCTCTCTCGTCCGACTTTTCTCCCCGCGAGCATCGCGACAAATGGATCTTGGTTCGATTGACGTTCTCCATTTACTTACGACTTTGGTTCGAGAGGATAGTACTCCGGAGTAAGGTAAATAGACTGATCTGCGAATAGTAATACTCGCTGTTATGGAACACCGTAACTGCCACCATCGTATCGAAGGATTGATCATCTTCTAGGCCCCTTCCAGGAGACTCTGAATAAGAAAGAGATTAACAACCTGAAAAAAAAAATAAAAACGAAAAAACATTATCTTTCAGTTTCCGGCCGTCAACCATTCTCTCCCTTCCAGAATGTTATCCCGTGGCTTCGGCGCTAAATCCCCCGGCTGCAGTTCCGCGGCGGAGTTCCTAGTGGCCTCTTGCATGTGAGGCTCCAAACTCTTACAAACAAGGTGGATCATCTGTAGTCCATCGTTCCCGGATTGGACTTGGAATTGGATTGTTCCCTTTCTCTTTCGGCTGCTAAAAGGTCAAGTCGCTGCTGACAAGCCGCCTGCATATGATGATATGAGAGAGATAGAGTCAAATGTCCGATGTGATAGGTGGTTAGTTCTGATCGATGGCACGTGTGGGAAGTGATGCTTTTGAGTTTCCCTCTGCCGGTGTCAGACTTTCCTCTGCCTTTCCATGTTCCCTGTTCCCTGTCGTTTGGTCATGCAACAGGAAATTGGAATTGCCCGAGAATGTGACTGATCCAGGAACCAGGAACCCGTCAGTGCAGATGTGCGACCAATACTCCAAAGGATGGCATTCCAAAAGTACATACATACGTATGTCGGTCGTTTCCGTCCGAAACTGCAGGAAGTGCAATCAAACACCCAGGCGAATTCCAGCCACAGATCGCTTTGCTACAGGTTCTAAACCTTAATAATCGGGCAAGCAACGCACAAGCTCCCTTTGGTTGATTTGCTCTTTGGCCCCCCCCCCTGCATCCCCGATCCAGCCCAGACAACCATCATCCGATACTTCTGCAAGGTACAACATTATGGATTGCGATCAGATCCCCTTGGTTTGCTTCCTAGCTTTGGTTTCACAACCCATTTGTAGATCCTTCTTTTTTTTTAAGAAAAAAAAAATCCTTTTTTTTCTCTCTCTACTCTTTTGGTACCCTATGATCGGCTGCAGAGCCCGGTAATCAATTAGCAGACCAACAGACAGACAGGAACCCAAGAACACAGGAACACAGACATGAACCCTATCGACGTTTACGCAGCACATAGAGGCCATGTGAGAAACCAGGAAGAGCGCCCAGACCGGACTGTCGGGCTTGTTTCAATAGGAACCTTGCAGCTGCGACTAATGCAACGAGCCGAGATGGAGGTGAGTCAGGTAGATTGGATGAACCTTTAACATGATTCATTTTTGTGCCCTGCACTGCCTGGATATCCGGGCACGCACATCTACAATGTTTGGTCTGGTTTGTCCTCTGATAGACCGGCCTCGCCTGACGTGATGGTTACCGTAGGAATCGGCCAAGCTGGACCTGTCCATATCCTCGGTCATGGTTTGCCATTGCCCATTGGACCGATCGATTGGGAATTGCCGTCTCCGGTCCCGGTTTGACAATCCGACCAGGATTCTGATTTTAATAAATTCCAACGTGCAAACTTCCAAGAGCGACCCATCTGAATCCCGACTGGCATCGCGTCTTATTAGGCCGTATTAACGGGCGGAATGGCGGAAGCGGAACCCAGACCGTCCCCAGCCAAACAGTGCTAATTCCCAACGGTTCCTGCTTTGTTCCCGTCGTGCTCCAGTTTCTGCTTTCTAGTCGGGTTCTAGGCGTAATCTATTGGTTTACGCCTAGGAGGAATCCGAATTACCCTGTAAGTTCCCTAGTCTTTGATCGACTGTGCTACTAAGCCTGGTAGTTGAGGCTATTTATCTTTCTGCCCTAGGGATCCTCAATAACGGGAGCCACGGTGCCACACCACAGAAAAAAAAAAAAAAAAAAACAAAAAGAATTTTCCAGGCCACATCCAGTCGCCCGACTTCTCGTTCGTTATCCTCTCTCGCTTGCTTGCTCCATCAGACCCATGGATGGTACGATCCGCGACAGAACCATGGTACAGCTCCGTCCGGATGGAGCTTCTAGAAAGGTTCTGGAAGCTCCGGGTTATGGATACGCGTGGGTTGCATCTGTGGAGGATTGATTGCTGCCTGAGAATGGTCAATAGAATCTAATGGAAGATGTCAAGGTGATCCTGACGTTTATAGGGCACCTTTGGATCGGAGACCGTTCATTGTCAATAACTACTTTTTTGGGATTTTGTTTGAAGCACCCGTCAAACGGATGCTCGTCACAGCGAAAAGGCAGGGAAAGAGAAAGAAAAAGCAAAGAAAAATAGAGCTATCTAGACCCTTTCCAACAATGAACGATCGCGGCATTACCATTAATCACATCCACCGGATTACATGTCAACTTTGCCATCCGTCGGCAAACAACCGATTGCTACGCCGTCCCCTATTTAGAAATCCTAGATGTCCAGGAGTTTCATCTTAACAATCACCGTCCTGTTTTCCTGCTTTCGTACGCCGTACATCCATCTCATTATCTATCTATTTATCTGCCTGCCTACCCATCTATCCCGTACTTTCGTAATTCCACCATCGGCATGAAACACGCTTACGCGCCGACTAAGCTGGGAAGGCTCATCAGCCAACCCTACATCGTGTAGGTAGGGTTTCCAGCCATGAGCGAGACGAGACAAACGCACTATCAAGCCAGTCATTTTAAAGTTAAAAAAAAAATTCGAGAAAAAGGACAGAGACGGGAAAGGAAAAGCATTCGACAGTCATAAAATACTACCTACCACTCAGTATGTAACAATAAAGAATAAAGAGTGTGGCTGGGCAAGCAGAACCCTCCTGCCGCGGTATTCCGCCGCCCCATCGGTGGCGAGAATGAAGTGGAGGACGAGAGTGGAGGAGGGAATTAAATTACCTTCCTTTCAAACCATGCTGGATGGCATTTGCCGTCACTCCTACGGAGAAGAAACACTCTCTGGGTAAGACTGCCTACTACGGAGTAGATTCGTTCTCCGAAGAGAAAGTCCTGTCGACCTGCCCAGTCAGGCATTCCCTCCGCCCGATAAGCGCCCGGTCACGTTCCCTCCGGGGCTCACGTCGCTCTTTTCATTCCATCTTTCATTTCTTCATCCCCGAGCACCCGTCAATACTGCAGACCCTCTAATGCACACTATCGTATAGTTTCCTCGGCGTCGCTTTAGTCTCGTCTCAGACACTCAAACGTCAATTGCCAAATGTCAAAGACTCAAAGGCCTCCCTAGTTGCAGCGTGGCGAAACCTACCCTGAATACACCTCGTGGGCATGCGAAGCTCTTCTCCGTGACCCCCAGGCTTAAACGGACACTAGTCCTTCACTAACATAAACCACACCGTCATCTAGCCTGCCAGTCTAAAATCTGGAATGTTGTCTTCCGCTAGGCAGCTTGGGGGACACGTGGAACGATACACCCTTGTTATTAGCGTCCCCTCCGAATAAGACGTGGTGGGCTTCTAACACCCCAAACACGCCCTTCACATCGAACTCAACGTCACGTTCATTGGACGTATGAAATGAGATATAGCGAGTGCGAAATTAAACAGGATTCGCAAAGGATGACCGTCCCCGAACTTCGTACACGGCTCACACCATCCGCCATTCTCAGGGCTCGTAGATCCCTGTCCAGACTATATATTTAGGGTTAGACAAAGTCCGGTCCCTCGGTACTTTGTTCCGTGTCCGATCCAAAGAATCCCTTCTGGACGGTCGGGGAGGGGACGGAAGAAAGCAACGCTGACGGTACTTTGTACCAGGAATAGAGAAACATGTTTGGCCGAGGCTAAAGAAGGAAAAACCCCCGGCGAAGCAATCAACCGTTCTGGAACCTCTATGTATCTTCTTTCTGGGATCCGTTCCAGAGGCCGGGTAGGTATCGTATCTCCCTTGCGGTCATCAGCCTCTGTTTTACTCGTCCGAGCGTCTTGATTGGATACCTGCCTAGCTGATCCCCCTAAGTCGCTCGAAATTTGTGGTCGGTACCAAGGCGGCGTGAGATGGAATGATCGGATCGGTCATTATTGGATATGTTCGTGATGTGTTGATCAGCGTCATGGAACACAAAAAAGAAAGAACAAACAGAGAAACAAAAAAGGGGGTGCCAACCAACCACCGAAGGGCTGGAGCTCGGGGAAATTTTTGTCAAGGCTCAATCAACCCTACGAAGTACGACAAAATCAATACCAACAAGGATCTTACCTGCATTGATGGGTGATTATCATGCAGCTGCAGCCATAAAAAGGGGGGAACTAGACCTCTTGCAGCCGCCACCCACCAACCTGCATACTACTGTCTTCATCGATCAGCCGCACCTGATGCATCAACCACTTACCCAGCAACCAGGAAGGCCACAAAAAGAAGCATGTCGTGATCGACGGAAGGGCTTCCGGACGAATCAATGACCCCAATCTCTCCACCGAGAGGAAGGGGAATCGCCATCCGCATCGTTGCATCCACGATCCGTCAATCAATCGAACAATCAACCATCGATCTCCTCGCATCACCAAGGGTGATCGAGCCCAGCTTCTGCAGGATTGACCCTTCCGAGCATAACTACCGAATGAAGCCGGTGGCGTAGGCCTGTGCATCGCCTCGCCTTTCTGCAGGCCTCCATGGTGTTCGCACAAAAAGTACGATGCCGACACTACCATGTATGCACTGTGCGTACACTGTATGCCAGGGATTTGGGTGACTTCTTCGACCGCAAGCACCCCCATGCGTCATGTGATGGCCGTGCTGTGCGGCCGAGCGGTTCAGGAATGGAGCTATTCCCAAACACCCAGTGTGATTTGCCTCCACATTGCAAACCGATGATCAACTCCACGGGTAAGTGGGAAAACCAGTCACCAACCAATCATATGGACCATTGTTCAGTGACAAAAGGATTCTGCTTTGAGAAGTACATACCCCTTCATTCACTCCCGATGGTGTAATCGTGAAGTTGAACGAGGCTGTCATCAATGTCGGTCAGATGCAACAAGTCCTCATGCAATTTTGAATGACAGCGACAGCATTGCCAAGCTTCGAGCATGAAATTGTAAGGCTGGTAACATCGCTCTGGATATGCACGCGGATGTCTGGCATGGTCTCTGCAAACTTGTCAATGGCCTCGAAACTTCTTCTCCCAATTTTATGAAGAATTGGGTCAGCATTGTTCGCTCGCTGTGCTCAAAGACCCAACCAGAACCAGGGGCCGGAATACAGAGAAACCACGAACACAGGACCGGCTTCTGCGTGCAGCATCACGATTCCTGCTACGTGCTCCAGTTCTCTCGGTATTTTCGATGCAATCTAATGTAGACTCGCCGTATAATTAGATAACAATAAGTTCTACGCAGGAAAAAGGGGGCATTATATCGCCACCTGAAAAAGATGAGGAACTTATTAATTGCTAACGTATATATGGTGAATGGCTCCCTACAATTAACCTTTGGTAAAGCGGGTGAGCTATAGGGACATTTTCATGAGCTCGGGCTTGTCCCGAAGTCTGCAAAGCAATTGTACGCCATCTCATACTGCAATGGATATATCAGCAGGGACATTGTTTGAGACGATTCATGTTCAGACACCTACCTGTTCATCAGTCTGGCATATCACCACCCGCGGACTATTTCCTGTACCCTTGGATGAAATGTCCGTGACGGGTTGACCATCGACCGGGCCTTTCTCATTTGCTGAAGGATCAATCGCAAAGCCAATGCATGCGCACTTCTCCACCAGCGTCTTTCTCAAAAGCGCACTTTTCTCGCCAATCCCGCCGGCAAAGACGATCGCGTCAACCTGTCCTCCCAATTTCAGGAAGTAATTGCCCAGGTAGCCCAGCATGCGATCGGTGACGATGTCGAACGCAAGTTTATGTTCGGGACTAGGGGGGTTTTCGACCGCGATCTGCGAGAAATCAGTTGTTCCCGTAAGGATCTTCCAGCCTGACTTTTTGTTGAGGATTTCCTCGGCCTGACGCGGTCAGTCCAACACTCTGGTGTTTTGCTAGGGACGGGGAACAGGACGCACCGTGCTAATGTGCATCTCCTTGGTACTTGCGGGACTCAGCTTTCCAGCTTCGCTGGTATAGTGAAAGACGAGCCTAGCATTCTGTCAGAAAGGGATGCTCACGCCGACCAGAGTATATTTCGGTCAAGATTGGGTATACTCACGATGGGTCTATATCACCGCTTCTCGTGGCACCTGGCAGTCCGGCCAATGGGGTAAGTCCCATGCTAGACCCAAAAAATCGAGAAATCAGCATACGCCAGTCCCATTTCATCGAACAGAAATAAAGAGAGGTTCCTCACGTTGTATCCACCGATTTCCCGTCCTTGATCGCACACATCGAAGCCCCGCTTCCAATGTGCATGGCAATGATATTCGTCTGCTCGATAGGCTTCTTGAGAGACTCAGCCACAGAGCGCAGGATATACGAGTAGCTGATTCCATGGAACCCGTACTTGCGCAGCCTATGCCGCTTCGCCACATCCTGGTTAATCGGGTAGGTCTTAACATGATCGGGAAGCGTCTGGTGAAACGCCGAGTCGAAGAAGGTGATACTCGTAACGGAGGGGAGCTCATTGCGACACGATCGGATTATCTCGAGGGCTGAGAAATTATGCCTAGACTCCGTCGTCAGTATACTCATCCATCTTTCCTTCCTTTTCTCCCGAAACCTCCATCCGCATGAACGATTCACACATACAACGGCGCCAAATCCTCCAACTCCTCCAAATGATGATACGTCTCGTCATCGATCTTCACGGCCGAATTGAACTCCCCTCCATGCACCACTCGATGACAGATATACGCGAGATCGTCAGTGCCCGCGACCTCAGAGAGCTCGCGATCCGCGAAGCACCGCTGCAGCAGCAACTTGAACGCATCCTGCGGGGTGCTGAGGGATGATTCATCAAGCTCCTCGGTGTGCTTGTTCGAGCCGCGCGAGTACTTCAGCGTCGGTGGTGGGGCCGTGATGCCCGAGATCTGGGCGTTGGCGATCACTTGTGGGTGCTTCTCGTATGTGTAGAAGGTGAGTTTAACGGAGGACGAGCCGGCGTTCACTGCGAGGATTGATTTGGGTGGCATTTTTGGGGAGAGTGTGTGGGTATGTATACACTGCTATAGGTACAGTAGTTATAGCAGGTGCGAAAGGAATTAGAAAACCGAGTGACTGGTACTTGGTAATTAGATCACGTCGACTAGAGTCAAACAAGACAATTAGAAAAAAGAATGAAACAAAAAAGTGGACTATTCGATTGAAAGATTGCAGATTCCCTGTTGTTCGCAATCCGACGTTCCCGGGTTAAGAGAGCAACTAGGTAGGTTGTGATGTCACTCGTGTGTGACGTAAAAGGCGACCACTTCTCGACTTATTTCAATCCACCAACGACCATCGCAAACAAGGTTCTTTTCTAGCTTGGATATTTAAACAATCATTTCCTGTTCTTTATTTGGGACTTCGTCGATCAATTCATAGCCTTACAGCATTACAATAACCAAACTGACAAGAAAGAGAAAGAGAGATAAACCCGATCCACTCCTTATCTTATCCACTTCTACCTCCTACTACTAGACAATAGACATGCCCGGAGAAGTGATCGATAGGCCAAATCCCAAGGCCAAGCCGTCGCATATCCCGGATCTCGTGGAACAATTGCAGGTGCAGGTGCAGCAGACGAGTTTGGATCAGTCGGCGAACGATGGGTTGTTGAAGTTTCGTCGGGCTGCTGCTTATATCGCTGCGGGTGAGATTGTCCTTATTCTTTTTTTCTTTTGGGGGGGGGATCCATCATGTCGGAGTTTTGGAGTACTGAGTACTGACTGTGTCTACTCATCTAGCGATGATTTTCCTGCAGGATAATGTATTCTTGCAGCGGGATTTGAAACATGAGGATATTAAACCGAGGTTACTTGGTGAGTAGGGAAATCTATGTGCGTAACCGGTTGCTCACGATTCTACAGGTCACTGGGGAACATGTCCCGGTCTGGTTCTGGTATACTCCCATCTCAACTATGTCATCAAGAAGCATGACCTGAACATGTTATTCGTTGTGGGACCGGGACATGGCGCGCCGGCGTTGCTGTCTTGTCTGTGGCTGGAAGGCTCGCTGGGAAAGTTCTATCCGCAGTACTCTCGCGATGCTGAGGGATTGAGGAACCTCATTTCTACGTTCAGCACTTCGGCTGGGTTGCCAAGGTTTGTTTCGTCTCGCGCGGTGGTATGTGATGGGCGTAGCTAACGGGAGACAGTCACATCAATGCCGAGACGCCAGGTGCCATCCACGAAGGAGGCGAACTGGGGTATGCATTGGCGGTGTCGTTTGGCGCTGTCATGGATAACCCTGACTTGATCGTTACGTGTGTGGTCGGAGATGGAGAGGCCGAGACGGGACCGACGGCCACGTAAGTTTTTTCCTCTCACGAGTGCGATGCGCCAAATGGAGACCGGTTTGCTGATCCAGAGAAAAGGTCATGGCATGCAATCAAATACCTCGACCCTGCAGAGTCAGGGGCCGTCCTGCCCATTCTACACGTCAACGGATTCAAGATCAGCGAGCGTACAATCTTCGGATGTATGGATAACAAGGAACTGGTCACCCTCTTCACCGGTTACGGCTATCAAGTCCGCATTGTTGAGAATCTCGAAGACATCGATGCAGACCTCCACTGCTCCGTCGCGTGGGCCGTCGGTGAAATCCACAAGATCCAGCAGGCTGCGCGCTCTGGTAAGCCTATCATGAAGCCGAGATGGCCGATGATTGTTCTGCGAACGCCAAAGGTATGTCTGCCGATTCCCTCAGAGCAACAACGCAGGCTAATATCTCCTCGCAGGGCTGGTCAGGACCTAAGGAATTGCACGGGCAGTTCATAGAAGGATCGTTCCATTCGCATCAGGTGCCTCTTCCTAATGCTAAGAAGGACAAGGAAGAGCTTCAAGCTCTCCAAAAGTGGCTGTTCTCGTACGGTCCAAAGGAGCTGTTCACGGAATCTGGAGACATCATTGGAGATGTTACATCGATTATCCCCTCGGAAGATTCGAAGAAGCTCGGCCAGCGCCACGAAGCCTACAAGGCATACAAGCCTCTTGACCTTCCGGACTGGAGGAAGCTCTGTGTCGAGAAGGGCTCGCAGCAGAGTGCAATGAAGGCGATTGGCGCTCTCATTGATCAGGTTTTCACAAAGAACCCCCACAACATCCGATTATTCTCCCCGGATGAGCTGGAGAGCAACAAGCTGGACGCTGCACTTGAACACACAGGCAGGAATTTCCAGTGGGATCAATTCTCCAATGCGAAGGGTGGCCGAGTCATTGAGGTGCTGAGCGAACACCTGTGCCAAGGGTTCCTTCAGGGTTATACCTTGACCGGCCGAGTGGGTATCTTCCCTTCGTATGAAAGCTTCCTGGGCATTGTCCACACGATGATGGTGCAGTATGCCAAGTTCATGAAGATGGTAAGTGACTCTTTTGCCTGACCGGCCAGTGCATCGTGTGGCATCTAACCATTCATAAAACCACCAGGCTCGGGAAACGCAATGGCATGAAAGCGTAGCTAGCATCAATTACATCGAGACTAGCACATGGGCTCGGCAGGAGCATAATGGTTTCTCTCACCAGAACCCATCCTTCATCGGTGCGGTGCTCAATTTGAAACCGACGGCAGCCCGAGTATACCTTCCACCCGACGCCAACACGTTCCTGACAACGCTGCATCACTGCTTGAAGTCAAAGAACTACATCAACCTGATGGTGGGTGCGAAGCAGCCGACACCTGTGTATCTGTCACCCGAAGAAGCAGAGAACCACTGCCGAGCCGGTGCTTCGATCTGGAAGTTCTGCAGTACAGACGACGGTCTTGATCCGGACGTGGTCCTGGTCGGAATCGGCGTCGAGGTGATGTTCGAAGTCATCTACGCAGCTGCTATTTTACGCCAACGCTGTCCCGACCTTCGAATTCGCGTGGTCAACGTGACGGACCTCATGATCCTGGAAACGCAGGGCTCCCACCCTCATGCGCTGTCGACGGACTCCTTCGATAATCTGTTCACATCGGACAAGCCCATCCATTTCAACTACCACGGGTATCCTAATGAACTGCAGGGACTGCTCTTCGGACGGCCACGCCTGGAGCGGGTCAGTATCAGGGGATACATGGAGGAGGGAAGCACGACGACGCCCTTCGACATGATGCTGCAGAATCAGGTATCCCGGTACCACGTTGCGCAGACGGCCATCAAGGCGGGGGCCAAGCGGAATGAAAAGGTTTCGATCCAGGAGCAGGAGCTGACGTCGGAGCTGGCGCAAAACATCGTGAAGACACGCCAGTACATTTTGGAGAATCTGCAAGGTAAGTACCATCGAGCCTCTGGCTTCAATTGCTCAATCGCTTTGGATCATTGCTAACGATACATCAGACCCTGAGGGCGTGTATGACATGCCGGAGTTCAAGTAAGGCTGCAGAAGTAATGGTTTCATGATGGTGATGAATCGTTAATTAATATGAATCGCTTGTATATTTTTTCAAAGTTTCAAAGTTTCCATAGCCACAGTCGTAGCCATAATCGACAGGTCTAACAAGAGATCCTATGTTTCAGGATTCTCCGACTCAAACTTGGGACTTGATCGCTGTCTGCCTAAGGCTGAAACGGTGCCCGATCGGGACTAGCCGCAGCTGACGTGATGCGGCCTGAAACGGACAAGGCTGTCACTTTCCGTCCGGACGCAAACTCTCGACTCTCAGACATCGCCCGCGTCAGTCGCGACACGAGAATATGCATCCATCCAGCGGTCAGAGGGTCTGCGCGGTGTCTGTTGATGCCTATCAAGGGCCCCCTGAAACTATAAATCTGATGCACGATAGACTCCCTCGCTTATGACATCATTGCTGTCACCTAATAATATCTCCGACGGGCGGTTGTCGTGCCGGCCGACAAGAATCTAGCCGTTGATATCAACTCTTCCGCCGAACGGGACCACCGTGGCTGTTCTGGCTGACCAGATTACGAAGATAATGGGGCTAAGGGAGGGGCATCTCACTCCACCGAGCTCGCCAGACAACTCGGACATCGGGTATTGGCATTGGCAAAATCCTCCCCAAAAAAAAAAGGCTGAAGCGAGTATGAATTGTGATCCGCCTGCTGGTTCTCGGACTTCGGGACTCGCGGACGATCTAAACCCAAACGGGCGGACCTTGCGAGCAATCAGTGACCGTGGGGAACCCATTTTTGGGGCCCTGGCAAACCCTCCGCCGAATGACCTTGTCTCTGACGACGGCCCGAGAAGAAAACTGATGGTAATTTGTTCGTGGCGACGCAATCAGAATGCACCGTTTCGCGGGATGCCCCCGCCGTACCGTTGGTATTCGATTGAGGATCCCAAAAAGCAAACGCGAGAGACGAGTCAAAGTTTTGTGGTCTATCCGAACCCCGACAGGGGATTTCTGTTCGGGCAACCGGTGTTCCAAGGCTGTGGTGCAGCTGGTGCTTGGTTCAGGGTTAGAGCTGATTTTGAAGGATTCGGGCTTTTAGTTTCTTAATGTCTCGTCCAGATCCGCAAGCTTCTCTGTTTTCTTTTTTGCTTCGTATGCTTATGCGCGGTTGATGTCAAAGCTAAATTTATAGCTGAGCGCCGCCACCCCTTGATCTTTGCTGGGTGTTGCCAACTTTCAATAATCTTATACTTTGTTCGCCGCCTTGTGGAGAAGTCACTTTTTGATCTCTGCGGACTATATTACAGAGTCTCCCAGTTCCGACTCGCCCGGCGTTCTGATTGTTCGTCGCCTGCTGGACACCCTGTTCGACTACGCCTATACTATCAAGACTTAGAATTTGGTGGTCATTGACCGCAGACTCGCACCATGTCGAACGGATTGACTGAGGAGCAGCAAATGGAGCTGAGAACTGGCTGCCATGCCACCATTGAGGGAATGGGTACAGCTTACGGCTATGTACCGTCGCTGCCAGCAGGCATTGTCTTTTTGGTACTGTTCGGTATCTCGATGCTCGCCCACACGGTTCAATTTATCTGGAAGAGGAACTGGTGGTGCGTTGTGTTCACTATTGGGTGTTTGAGTATGTATTCTTTTTGCGGTCATCAACTAAGACAGCAATTGACCTACTTGTGCAGCGGAGATTATTGGCTGGGCTGGACGTACATGGTCTGCAGAATGTCCCTATAACTCGAATGCTTTCCTGATGCAGATCTCAACATTGATCATCGGTAAGATAAAGGCAACCCCAGATTACCATCCCACCGATCAACATGTTAACGAGGCCCTCTCTCAATAGCCCCGACTTTCTTTACCGCCGGTATCTACGTCCTTCTTGGCCGCTTCATCCAAATATTAGGTCGCGAATCCTCCATCCTCAGCCCTAACCTCTACCTCTGGATCTTCTGCACCTGCGACGTTGTCTCCCTCGTCATCCAAGCCATCGGCGGTGGTATCGCCTCCTCCGAGTCCGACAAAATCGACGGCGACACCGCACCCGGCACACACATCATGGTTGCCGGCATCGTCTTCCAAATGTTCTCCATCACCGTCTTCGTTGTCTGCGCCGCCGACTTCGTCCGCCGCTGTATCAAGCATCGATTGCTCCGCCAAACCACCGGTACCATCTACCCCCTGTTCGGAGCCATGGTCTTCTCCGTCATCTGCATCTACATTCGGAGTATCTACCGAACCATCGAGCTGTCCGAGGGCTGGGACGGGTACCTGATCACGACGGAACGGTACTTCATTGCTCTCGATGGCGCCATGATGGTTCTTGCCGTGGCTGTCTTCAACATCTTCCATCCCGGCTGGTTGATGCCGCGCAACAAGTCGATGGAGTTTCAGAGCGAGTTGACATCCCACGATGGATATGATGTGGAACTTCGCTAGTCGCTTGTTCTAATCTTTTCTTTGAATATCTATTTCTACTTTCTTACATATTTCATCTCCATAGATACCGATTATGTTTCTTTAAACTTTACTTGCTTTCCTTTTTTTTTTTTTTTTTTTTTTTTTTTGCCATCTTTTTCTGTCCGGAATTGGCCTAGACTATGGTTGGATCTTTCGGCATCTTAAATTCGCAGGTAGACGGATGTATAGCAAGCGTGTTACAGGGCTTCACTATGACTAGATGACAATTATCATATTCATGTTGGGTTCGAAATAGAATCGATTTCAAATAACCTTCCCTTTTTTTCCCCTCTGCCAAGTAACATTTTGCACAGATAAAACAAATACATTCGGAATATACTCCATAAGACGTGAACTCGTGACGCTAGATAATTGGGAAGAAGAAAAAAACTCCCGGAAAGGGAGAAAGGAAGGGGAAAGAGAAAGAAGGAAAGTAGACAGATAAAAGGTGTCCGATAGTAACTAAACGAATCGACAGGATTGTTTTATTCGTGTTTTTCATAGTTCGTAATTCGTTTAACAAAATAGATAAATACCCTTTTTATTTTGGTTTTTGTTTCCTTGCGCGCGCGCGCCTTGCTGAATTAACACAAGAAGATGATCAAGTAAGGAAGCAAGCAAGTCAGTATTCGTGAATCATAAAACATGGCGGTGTTGGTGGAGATGGTAGTGGTTATACGCCATCGATGGCCTCGATCCAGGCAAAGAGCCCGGCCACGATGAAGGTCGCAACAGCCCAGACAGATCCCCACGCGGACGCGCCTTCGATGTCAACTCCGTCAACGGTGCCCGCTACCTGGACGATGGTGTTGATCACCAGCATACTGGCGAGGACGAAGGTGCGCGAAACTAGGACTCGCGTTTTGGCGGACAAGGAAGCCCATGTCTTGCGATAGATCGTGGAAATGAGATACTCGCCCTGGCGGTCGGTGGTGGTGGAGGAGGAAGAGGAGGCAGGAGACTTCTTGGTAGAGTCCGATTTCGACGCCAATGCGCCGGCGGAGCTTGCGAATAGAAAGTCTCGCGCGGCCCAGCCGGCGGGGAGAAGAGCGACGAAGAGAACGGGAAGACCTGCGGGGCCAGCGTGCACGGTGCTGATATCAGGAATGTTGATGAAGTGGAGGACAAGCTGGGCTGGGAGCCAGGTGGCGTAGCTGATGTACAGGAGGACGGTGAAAATGGCCGTCGCCGCGAGGGTAGTGTAGATGGTGATCGCGCGGTCTTGGAGGATCGACCGGTTGGAGACAGCATCCCATGGGGCGCCGGACAGGTTATGCACGGATGAGGGCCTGCGGAGGATCATGAATGGAATTGAGGTCGAGAAGAGGATAATCGCGTACGAGGCGAGGACGGTGGTGGGTCGGATGTTGTAGAAAGATACAAGTAGAGCGTAGGTGGGCAGGTGGGTGAGGAAGATGAACGAGGACACGTCTCGGCCTGTTTGTACCATGATCAGCAAATGCAAATCATCTAGGCATCGAAGGGTATTAGATATAACTCACCGTCAAATCCTAGAGCCCAGGCCAGTCCGACCTCGACGGCCTTCCACACTATCAATCCCCCCACTTCCCACCATTCCTCGAGGTGTTTGCTTACATTGCCCAGTTCACCTAAGGTGATACCCGAGGTGAGACTAAACAAGGTAGAGCTGAGGATCAAGCTACTGCCCACAACGAGAATGAACCGGGCTGGAGATGGGATGTTCTCCAAACGAGTCTTCTGGCGCAGGTGGCTGGCGGATCGGTCCACCGCGACGGAGGCAGACTCGGTCTTGTCAGTGACGGTCGATAGAACGTCTTTCTTACGCGGAGCCATCATCAGGAAAGATTCCTCGCGAGATCCAAGATGTAGCGATCTGAACAATTGAAAGATTTTGCAGGTGAGGAGAAGAGAAAATCAAGAGCGAAGCCAACGCGATCATAAAAAAGAAGGCGGGAAACCGACTGCAGGCGGTGAGCGCGCGATGATGTCATAGCGATTTAATGCCGGAAGAAGCTGGACACGAGACCAGCTGACCGGCGATGACCTCATGTGTTTGTATAAGCTGAAATGTACCGTACATTTCTATCAACACAATATACCAATACCAAATATATGTGACACATTAATATACACAAGGCCAGCAATCCGTACACATTACCATCTAGAAGTCTTTCAATCATCCTCGTTGTCTTCCGGGCGCTCCACAACTGAAAACTCGGCCGAGCCGTTATCGCGTCCCTTGTAATCCCGCAGGCGGAGCTGATATTTGCCGTTATCCCAGAGATCTTTAATGGTCAGCTCTCGCGTACGGCCAAGACTCTCGATATCTCCGATGCGCTCCAAAGTACCCTCGAGGTGCTTCTCAAAGTCAGGTTGGCCACAGATCTCGCGGAACGCCCTCTGCATAGGGACCGAATCGGCTCGGACCATGGCCCGTGAGTCAATGGTAAAAATGTTCTCATGATCATAGCTTTGGATGAAGTCGGCTCTGGTCATGATCTGCCGCGCTTCGTGGAGTGGAATCTCGGGGAGAATATGACCGATGTGAGGGTCGTAGTTCTTCTCCATTTCTCCCTCCTTGTCAACGAGTGCCTTAGCAAGAACCATAGCGGCAGACTGTCGTGAAGTTAGCATCCTTCAAACTACACATCCTTATCATGCATCGCAGTCGATGTACGTACCGAGAACTTCTGCTCGTCCATAACGTCGTCGTCCATTTCAGGTCCAAGGATCCAGCATTTGTTGAGGAACCAGCTCTTCTCGGCCTCGCAGATAGAGTTGCAAAGCTTCATAAGATCCTTGGCTTTTGCAACGCGATTGAGGTATGACAGTCGCCCGCCAACTTTGTCGTACACTTCCTCGAGAACCTCGTCAGACAGTTCTTCACGGAAGTAACGCTTCCGGTAACCCTTCAGGGCGCTCATTGCCCGTTGTTTGGGCAAGTCGGAAACCGGAATAACCTCCATTCTCGCTGCATATCGTTTCAATCGCTCATAGACCCAGTAGTCATCGCTGTTTAACACTTTCATGGTTGGAAAGAACGCGTTAGTTGCAAGATATCACCGAGTGGGAGCCTTTTTGAACTCACCCATGGTCACCAAGTTACTGGCCGCCCATTGTTCAGCTCGTTGCTGGATCATTTCGAGAAGATCCTGGCCGTCATGGTCATCCTTTACCAAGTGCGTGCTGTTGATAATCATAACCAATGGTGGCAAGCCTTGACTCCTTCTCTTCAGGGCGACTTTCTCCAGTTTGTTGAAGGCACGCTCGATATCCAAGAGAGCGGTGGTATCTCGAGGGCCCTTGATACTGAAGAGACTTCCGATGTAGCTAGAAAGAAGGTCAATACCGGAGCTAGATATAAACTAAAATTCAAGAGGGACAAAGAAAGGGGAAGTAAAAGAGGAGCCTACTCTTCATGAAACTCAAAGTCCAACGCTTTCCCCAACCTAATACGAAAGATTTCCAAATCGCCATGGGCCTCAAACACGGAACAGCCGTCACCATCGATTTTGCGCATCGCTTCGAGAAGCATGGAAGCTTTCCCGGTTCCTTTCTCCCCAATTATGAGGAAATAACGACCACCGGCCTTGCCCTTGACGATGGCGTCGATTCTGGGCTGCTCGTCGCGGACTACCCAGTGATCTTCCGAGTCTGCTTCCACACCTGCGACCTCGAGGGCTGGGTCGCCGGGCTGGAAGGCATTTTCCATCTTCTGCAATATCACATACTTGTAGTACTGATGGTATGAGTACCCAGCCAAGCTAGACGGCGGCTCGTTAGCAAGCGTGAGGGGCGTGCGCTCGATTCAGCTCGGGATGACATACCCTAGAACCGCGATGGAGGCGAATGTTGTCGCTGCGGTCTCCAGCATTCTCAGGATGGTAGATTTGAAGGTGGGATCCGAGTCATTTGTTCGACCCCGGTCGTCGTCTCTCGCGTTCGCATCTTGATCGAGAGGATCGGGAGTGGGATTATACAGAATGGGTCCCTGAGAGAATTGCCGATCCGAATGATAGGGAACTACTGGATGAGGCGCTCTCCGTGGCCTCGACAGGCGAATGTGAGGCCGCGAGATCAATGGAAGAGCTCGCTGGACATTTCGATGCAATAGCATCTTCCAAGCACAGACTGCACACAAGGTGGAGACGGACTCAACTCAATGCTATATTTGGTGCAGGAAGAGGAAAAGAAAGGAGAAAGAAAAAAGCAATAAGAACAAGAGAGCCAAGCTTTTACAGTTCGAACGAATGCGCTGGACTGGCAGTAGTCGGATATTTGGGTAGGAAGTGTGGCGCAGTCATAGATCAGGGGAAATCAGGGCACAAATTATCGACCACAAAAACACACATGGGTCATTGGGGGGGGTTGAAAAGAGTGTCGGGGGGGACGATTGACAGCAAACCCAAAGCAAGGAGACAAAGGGAGCCGAGAAAAAAAGAAAAAGAAGGTGAGATGAAGTTGAGTTTTGGACCCGATCTGGCAGTTTGGAAATCTCCGCTGCTGCGCCTCACCGGCAGATCGATGAGGCTTGGCGCTTCTGTACTCAGTCTGTGAGTACGGAGTAGTGTCGGTATATGATAGTTTTCATGGATTGACTTTTCTTTTTTCATGGTTTCTGCGATTCTGCGACTGATAATTGATTTGCTTTTCTAGACTAAGAGAGTGGACGGATAGAGTTCAATGTATGGGTCTGTTATGTATATTATATATGACATATGTTATTGACCCTTCCTAACTAGTTACCTAATGAGCTCGATAAATATATTTATACATATTTCATAGGGCGGGTGTGATCCAACTGACTCTCTATCATCAAGTAAACACACCCTGATAAAATTGGCCAACGCCGAGAATGGCTCTGGAAGTGTTCACCGATGTACTGTACAGGTACCTCTCAAGTGCAACGGGAGTGGTGTTGAGCTAGGTACCAGTGACCCGTCACATCCTCACCGCATCCGTAGCTTCCCGCCCAAACCCTAAGATTCCCACGGGAGAGAACCTTCAATCTGATGAAAAAGACCGTGAACAAGTCCGGGAAACGAGTGTGATTAGGATAGTAGATAGCAGTTCTCAATTATAGTGATTCCATCGGGTGAATGATATCCTCCTCCTCGCCAATTCCCGGGGAAAATTCCCGGGGAGAATTCCTCGTAGTCATAGAAATGCCGGTGGGTTGTGGATTTCCCACCGCCCGAGCGATTCCGAGGGTATTCCGCAACCCGCGAAATTTTCTCTGCCCGGTTTCCCCGTGTGCTTTCTCCAGCTTCAACTACCCTTGATCTCTTCTTCCTTGTTTTCCATTTGTCTGCTTTGGCCTGGGTACGGGGTTGTTTTTTATATATTCAATTGCCCTCGTCCCTGTATCATATCCCTGATTTATCTTTTGTCTATTCTCCCATTTCTTGTCATTTTCTGTCTTTTTGATTTCCACTTTTTCTTTTTTACTTTCCGCGGCATTCGAGATTTTAGACGAATTGTCAATTGGGACGGTTCCATCACTCCATTTTACTTCTCTCGAAAATTACCCTCCCCCTTTCAATTACACATTATGGCTCAGACCAATGGTGACGTCGAGCACTCGAAAGGTTGGATTGCTCTCCCCGGTTATCTTGCGGAGGACTCGTTCGGTTAACCGTCATAGCAGAGTCGCCCGAACAACTCACCAACGGAAACCACCCCGAGGGTCAGGAAGAGGAGAACAATGGCGGTATGTATTCGTGATTGTCATAGATGAGTCGTCGGATTGACAACTAACGTTGTCATTCATTGAACAGGTCTCTTCCAGATCTCCGTCAAGCTTCCTCACGAACCCTACAAGATCCAGGTGATGGTGGGTATTCAGGTCTACAAAACTCTCAATCAGCAATGGTTGGCCTAATGATTCTATTCAAAACTCTAGGTGTCGAGTCAAGAGCAAGTCCAGGACGTCCGCCAGTCGATCGTCGAGCTGCCCAGCACTTTCCAATACACCTGCTTCCATCTCGAGTTCAATGGCAGCCGCATCAACGACTTCGTCGAGCTGTCTGAGGTGCCCGACCTCAAGGCCGACTCGGAGATCGTTCTCGTGGAGGACCCGTACACCGAGAAGGAGGCCCGCATGCACGTCGTGCGTATGAGGGAGTTGGTCGGCGCCGCCGGTGACCGAGTCGACAACCTCCACGGTATCGATGCCGGCTTGTCGCTACACGATGCGATCGCCGAGGAGGCTCTTGCGAAGGAGAGCTCGGATAAGGACCACTCGCTGTCGAACTATGACATTGCCGGCTCCTCGTCCCTGAAGACCATCCTTCCCAAGGCCGAAGCTCCCCTTCCGAAGACCGTCAAGTCCATCTCGCTATCGCCGTGGAACCCTGCTCCTTACCACCTTCGCCAGAAGGGTCACCTGCTGTACCTCCAGGTCACCACCAACGAAGGCGAGCAGTTCCAGATCACCTCTCACGTGTCTGGGTTCTACGTGAACAAGTGCTCGAATGTCAAGTTCGATCCCTTCCCCAAGACGGTCGCCAAGAAGGGTAGCGCCCATTCCCTCCTGACCCTGATCTCTCACCTCTCGCCCTCCTTCAACTCCGCTTTCGAAGCCCTGCAGGAGTCGAATAACAAGAAGGACCTCCTGACCACCTTCCCCTTCCAGAACGCCATCCCCAACAGTCCGTGGTTGGTCCCCCCTCCCTCCTCTAATGTCAATGCCCACCAGCCCGACATCACGCGATCCCAGGAGAGCTACCTGATCTCTGGCGTGGATAACGCGGAGACTCTGAGGGATTGGAACGAGGAGTTCCAGACCACCCGTGAGCTTCCTCGGGAGACCGTTCAAGACCGCGTTTTCCGCGAGCGCTTGACGTCCAAGTTGTTTGCCGACTACAACGAGGCTGCCGCCCGTGGTGCCGTCCTGGTTGCCAAGGGCGAGGTGGCCCCGTTGAACCCCACCGAGGATCGGGACGCTCAGATCTTCGTGTACAACAACATCTTCTACTCCTTCGGTGCCGACGGCGTTGGCACTTTCGCCTCCGAGGGCGGTGACGAAGCCGCTCGCGTGGCTGTTGGCAAAGATGTCCTGGGTATCAAGGCTGTCAACCAGCTCGACATCAACGGCTTGTTCACCCCCGGTACCGTCGTTGTCGACTACCTTGGCAAGCGTATCGTTGGTCAGAGTATCGTGCCCGGTATCTTCAAGCAGCGTGAGCCCGGCGAGCACCAGATCGACTACGGCGGTGTTGAGGGCAAGGACGTCGTTGCGACCCACCCCGACTTCGTTTCGGTCTTCGAGAAGCTGTCCAAGGCCCTGCGCATCAAGAAGCATGCTGTCTGGGACAAGGACTCGAAGCGTCATGATCTCGAGGGCAGTGTCGAAACCAAGGGTCTGTTGGGCACCGACGGCCGGAAGTACGTGCTGGACCTCTACCGGGTCACGCCCCTGGATGTGACGTGGCAGGAAGAGGAGGGTAGCGACGCTTACCCTCATCGCATGTCCGTCCTGCGACTGGAGCTGGTCGAAGCGTACTGGAGACAGAAGATGAGCCAGTATGTGAAGGCTGAAGTCGAGCGCCGTCGCAGCGCCAAGGCCGAGGAGATTGCGGCCAAGGAGAAGTCTGAAACCGCCGACTCGAAGGAAGAGGGCGCCGAAGAGAAGAACGAGGAGGCTTTGGATCAGGAGCGGGTTGATATCTCTGGATTCTCGCTGGCCCTGAACCCCGACGTCTGCAGCGGCCAGGTTCCCCAGACCGACGAAGAGAAGGAGCAGTGGGCCCAGGACGAGAAGGAAGTCCGGGACGCTTGCGATTTCCTGCGTTCCAAGGTCATGCCCGAGCTGATCCAGGATCTGCATGACGGAGATGTTGGCTTCCCCATGGACGGACAGTCGCTCAGCCAGCTCCTGCACAAGCGTGGTATCAACATCCGTTACCTCGGCAAGTTGGCCCAGCTGTCCTTGGAGAAGGGCTCCCGCCTGGAAGCTCTGTCGACTCTCCTTGTCCAGGAGATGGTCGCTCGTGGCTTCAAGCACATTGCTAACGAGTACCTGCGCAACGTGCCGGCTCCGTTCGTCGCCTCTTGCGTGGCCCATCTGCTGAACTGTCTTATTGGCACCGACGTCAACGCCAACCCGCGCCCCGAGATCGACGCTGCGATGCGCGAGATCTACCCCGAGGCTGATTTCTCTTTCGAGAAGGTCACTCCCGCCTCTCTGCGGGCCGACATTGAAAAGCAGGTTACTCTTCGTTACCGCTTTACCTTGGCACCTGAATGGTTCAACTCCCTGCGACACTTGCAGCTTCTCCGTGACATCTCCATCAAACTGGGTCTCCAGCTTGGCGCGCGTGAGTTTGCATTCGAGAAGTCGCAGCTGCCCAAGGTTCCCGCCACCAACGGTGTGAACGGTGCTGGCAACGACGATGGCAAGAAGAACAAGAAGAAGAAGGGCGGCGACTCCAACTCGCCGGCTCGTGCTGCTTCCCCCGAGAAGCCCGCGCTTTCTATCGTTCCGGATGATATCCTTAACATCGTGCCCCTCGTTAAGGATGCGTCGCCCCGTAGCTCCCTTGCCGAGGAGGCTCTGGAGGCTGGTCGTATCTCCCTCATGCAGAACCAGAAGCAGCTGGGCCAGGAGCTCATCTTGGAATCTCTTTCTCTGCATGAACAGATCTACGGCATTCTCCACCCCGAGGTTGCCAAGCTTTACCACCAGCTTTCCATGCTCTACTACCAGACCGACGAGAAGGAGGCTGCCGTTGAGCTGGCGCGCAAGGCTGTCATCGTGACCGAGCGTACCTTGGGTGTTGACTCTGCCGACACCATCCTCAGCTACCTCAACCTCAGTCTGTTTGAACACGCTTCTGGAAACACCAAGACCGCTCTGGCCTACATCAGACATGCCATGGACCTGTGGAAGATCATCTACGGATCTAATCACCCCGACTCTATCACCACCATGAACAACGCCGCCGTGATGCTGCAACACCTCAAGCAGTACACCGATTCTCGGAAGTGGTTCGAGGCTTCGCTTGTGGTTTGTGAGTCGCTCTTCGGCAAGCAGTCCATCAACACCGCGACGATCTTGTTCCAGCTGGCGCAAGCCCTGGCTCTTGACCAGGACTCCAAGGCCGCCGTTGGTAAGATGCGCGATGCCTACAACATCTTCCTCAGCCAGCTCGGACCCGACGACCGGAACACCAAGGAGGCCGAGACTTGGCTGGAACAGCTCACCCAGAACGCGGTTTCCATCGCTAAGCACGCCAAGGACATCCAGGCTCGTCGTCTGCGCCGCATCAACATGAACACTCGGTCCCTGGGCACCAAGGTTCAGCCCGGTGTCGGCCAGTCGGCTCCCGAGGCATCTGGCGCCGCAGGCTCCTCGTTGGATTCCCGGAGCGTTGATGAATTGCTGAAGTTCATCGAGGGTGGTGACGCCAGCGCGTCGCGCTCTAAGCAGAAGAAGCGTGCCGCTGCCAGCAACCCTAAGCTCCGGGGATCAAAGAAGTCGTCGGCTTAAAACCTTACCTTCATTTCTTTTCCTTCTTGGGCAATATAAAAACAAAAATTCACGCTCGTGTCTTATATGTGTGACGGCTAGATGCTATACTGAAAACCAGGGGTTTCCATGTCGGATGAGCGGGGTGTTTATCATTTTATCCTTTATTTCTTTTATTTTCTCGCTTTTTTTTTTTTTCTTTCCCCCTTCTTCTTTCTTCCTTTTCATGTGCTGTAAAAATCTCTCTACTCTTATTTTCTTATGGGTTTTTGGCCTTTCTTTCCAACAGGAAATGTTTATCGCGGGAAGTGCATAGCAAGGTCGGGTGATTTGCATGCTATAGTGCTTTGGAATAAGCTATGTATTATATATATGACCTTCATCTAGTTGAAGCATGCATCAATGACGAACACATGAATGAATATTCATTGGAATCAACTGCAACACAAGTAATTCTGGTGGTTGCCTCAGGCGCAAAGAGTTGGAGATACCTCGGAGGAATGCTGTTCCGTCTGTGTCGGTAGCTTGACCGCTTCCGGCAGTATTCAGTGTTTATTGTCTTTCATGGAGGGCCCGTCGCAACCTCATCCTTCTTGTCGTCTTACAACCCAGCAGTATCTTATGGCCTATTGTTGCCATTTTATTCTACTGAATATATCATAATCGTGCGCATATCTTCTGTTTCTCTTTCAACCTCCGTGTTGCCTATGAGCAGCCGCTTCGCAAACCGACGGTAACATGGGACTACTTTGACCGACCGTAAACACGCGATTCCAGTGCTTCAGCCGCCCTCCTGAAGACGAACATCCTCCCGAATAACATGATCAATTGGATATATTCTTTTTGGCAGATTGGAACCCTTACCGCGATATGGAAGACATTCAACCGACCGCAAAATGGGCCAATCGCATGCTGCGCCCCTTGACCTCTATCTACCACCGTTTAGAGAAACACCACGAGATCCAGACCAGCGTCAAGGAAAGATCTGAATCCCGCGAAGCAACTGCTATACAACCACCGTCAAAGTCCTCCGGAGTCGAACATGGCTGCTCTTTTTCGGACGAAGAACCGGGCGACCCGGCCTGGATTCCCGGGAAACCAGAAAAACGACGGCTACGACATAATTATTCGACTCGGGGACAACGAGGAAATGCGGCCCGACGGCGCAGTCGATTGTCAATTGCCAGCCCTGAATTACCAAAAACGCTCCCTGGCGCGATCGAGATTGCGACACCCTTGATCACTGGTAGAGCACGGGGCCCGTCGGAACCATCATCGTTCAGAAAACAGTTATTTCGAAATGTCGTACCCCCTACAGGTCTGGCTGCGTCGACCGGAAACCGCAAGCCGACACGAACAAACCACTCCAGTTTCCCCGCTTACCAGGGCTCGTGGAAGCAGGTTCTCGATTTATCCGGAGACGCGGGATTCGTCGATATAGCGCATTTTCTAGACCGCGCATTCATTAAACTGTTGAACAGAACTCAAGTGAACGAGCAAGCTCGGGGGACTCGGTCATTGTTGTCAATGGCCGTGCGACGTCTCCCGGTTTTTATTGCAGAGGAACAGAGATTACAGGACGAGTTGGACGAAGATGGTGACGTGGATATGTGCGATGCCTACTTCACAGAATTAGAGGCACATTATGCTCCGATGGGATCAGGATGGCAGCCACTCCGCGAAGCTGTGCGCGCTCGGGGTATTCACCTTGTCTCCGGGATGATACAGAAAGGATGGATTACCAGATTGGCTGCTTGTCGACTAATGAAGGAGTGTATGGTGCAGGGTGAATTTGATGCTTTTGAATCACTCATGTCCAAAATTCTGGTAACCCTTGGGAAATATGAATACCCAGTCGTTTTTGATTTACCCAAGCCTTCGGGCCATTGTGACGACCCTGTTTATACCCTATGCACTTACTACAGACGGTCGACAGAGAGGAGATCATTTGTTTTTGATGAGTTGTCCAAACTTCTTCTCCATCGGGTGCTGCCTCCCGAGTGGATGGTCACCACCCCCTGGAAAAAATGTGTAGACGGGGCAATCCAATCCCTATCCACCGAGGATGGGAACTCTGCAGCTGCCACGCGACTACTACAAGCCGTCATCCTTTCGGCTGGTGTAGTCTACCCGGCGACCGATGCGCTATTTTCTGCAATGGATTGTGAAACTACTCCCCGTCTGGAGCGCTTCAGAGGCACACGGGCTTCGACGACAAATGTGACAACGATACCCACGGACCAGACGCCGTGTCCCATTCCGATCCAAGATGCTTTGAGCAATCTTGTCTCAAGCCTCGTGACTGCGCTCTGTGGGATGTGCATCGCGCGATTGCAGACCTCCAACGCCAGTGAAAACGCCATCGGCGCGAAAGTTCGTGACATAGTCGGATCATTGGCCTTCGCCATTCAACGAGACATTGAGATGAAACCACTGCCGCAAGGAGCTCACGGACCGACGTATCGATCCCTCCGTCGCGCATATGTTCTGCTCGGCGACTACGTGCTGCGCTGCGGCGAGGAGTCCTCGGAGGTCATCAGTGACCGTGCCTCGATCTCAAGACGAAGTTTCGAATCATTCTTTCAGTCATTGGCTGCTCAACATGACACTGTCAAAGAGTTGGCGGAGCTTGTGCGACAGGTGTTTCACTGCTGTGGGCAAGTGCGCAAGGGCGACAAGTCCCGGACACCAATCGAGGCTCGTTCCAGAGTTTCTCAGCTGGTTCAGTTGACGAATGGAAACGGCGTGTCTTTACTGTTGGGCAAGGTAGCGGCAGAGACAGCGATGGGGTTAGCGGAAACGACCCTGGATCCGGATGACCACGTCTGGGCCATGGAGGTTCAAGAACAGGTTCTTACAACAGAGCGCAGCCTCAAGACAGTCCAGCATGAAACGTCTAGACGGGCAGGTGGCACTGTATTATTTCGATGGGAGGATAGCATTGGCGAATGGGTGGCGAGCACTCCGGCGCCCAAACCCAAGGCACATGTGGACTTGAGGTCCAAACGTGTCGAGACACGGTCGCAGCAGCCGCCGACTATACCATGTTCCACCAGTAGTACCTCTCCCAGCTCTACCAATTCCCGACACGCTGCTTCAAGCATAACGTCATCGGCGCCATCTATCACCACCAAGCGGGCGTGCGCCCCAGCAGGCCGCAGCAATCCAAGATCACCGAAAAGGCTTCGATCGACCCCTCGGGAAGAATATGCAAAGGAGGCACAGGAATCGCCCCTTCGTCCCACGGGCCTTTTGTCTACATCTTTATCTGAGTCAGATCGCACCCCGATAGCCGCCCGCACCAGAACCGCCCGCACCTTGAAGGAATTGGTACATGCAAAGAATCGGCCGGTGCGGGGGGTCCGTCCAGAGGGAAGTCCAACTAAGATCGAGGTGGTCATCGTCAACAAGAAAAGTGATCTTCTGTCGAGCAGATCGACCGTTCAATACTCCTCCGAGCCCCTTAGCCTGCGTACCCGTTCGGCTCGTGCGAGGATGTCTCTTCCCGGCACCAATTTAGAGGTTGAGGAGTCCTTCAAGGCGTCTACGGTACCACGCAGCCTACCTCTTCGACGGACGCGTAGGGTGGTATCTCGTACTACCCAGGACGATAGCGAGGATGAGTTAAGTTTTCTATAACTATCTTACTCCGTAGTCATGGGGCGGCTCTCTCCGGTGGATGGGAATCCCTGCCACATCCCGTGGCTTATTTTGGTCCTGTTAATCTCCGTGGCGCTGGGAAACAATTTTTTTTTTTTTTTTGCTCTTGCTCGTTTTTCGTTAAATTTCTTTTGTTTTTCTGGATTTTCTTGGGTCGCAGGGGAGTTCTGAATTAGGGATTTCTTGGACTATCTTTGTTTTGGCGACGATTGATACCCAAGGGCATTTGGTGCGATGGGGTCTGTTTTGGACTGTTGATTTCTCTTCTTTTCCCTTTCCATTTGCATTCCCTTTTCATATACTTAGTTTACTTGGTTTTTCAAAATAGCTTTTTTGTGGGGAGCGGTTTGTCATGAATATTCAAGAACCATTGAGAAGGCAGAGGAGGATCCATTATTCTCCTGGCCTGAGTGTTTTGAGCACATTTTTTTTTTGCAAATCAAATGATTCTGGGGCGGGGCGATGTGACAGGTCCCAGCGACTATGTGCTACAGCCTACCAGTCGACTAAAGAAAGGGTCGCACGGGGAATTCCGTGCGTCCCTGGGCTGTACTCCTGGATATTTAGGGGCGATGTTTCTGATTGGGACCGTTGGATTCCTTGGTGCTACTCACGGACGGATGAGATGGATAAGTGCAACCTAAACGACCAGTGAACGACGAGGACAGGCGGAGATTAGTGGCCCGGAGAGAATGGCATTGAAAAAGAATGGAGAACGCAGTCCGTGATGTACTCCGTAGACACTTTTAATTTCTACTCCGGAGAAAAACAAGAATAGTTCAACTTTCCAGAGTGGTTATTACTCCGTGCTCTTCGACGCTAGAGTGACGGACAGTGGCTGTCAGGCAAACGCCGGGGACTCGGGGGAGGGGGAGGATATTAAATGTTTCAATCTGGATCAAGAGGGCAATTTATATCGAGAAATTTAAGAATATCATCCGAGTCGCCAAGGGAGGCCAGCATAACGCCATGTGGATGTAGATTAAACTGAAATTAATCCGGTGCGCCAAGCCCGATTATGCATCGCTCAGTCATCTTGTCGTCCTGAGGAATCCATTCTCCTTTTTCCCTCGGCCGTCTTTTCCTTCATTCTTTCTTCCTCCCATCCTGGCTGACCGACGTTGGAAAATCAGACCTGCCTCTGTACCTGCATCACGACGATCCGTTGCGATGATGATGATTCCAACGCAAGGATAGACTCTCCAACCAACCTCGCCCGTCTTCTCAAACAGCGATCTCTAGCTCCACCCGTCGTCGGCCCCGTTGATTCGCTCATGTAAGGGCGTCAATCCAGATCAGATCGTCCCCTCCTCTTAACTTGTTTCATCTTCGGGCCATTCAGCGTCCATTACTCCCCTTTTTGGCCTCGCCGCCACCGCAAGTGAATTAGGCAATTGAGCAATTGCTTCCTGATTTCGCCTGAACTGTGGAACGCTGATGATGGATCCATTTTGCAGGAGCCACACTAGGGGTCCGGTCTGATGAGTCGATGACAGGAGAATGTTGTGCCTGGCGGGTGCCTTTCCCCGTCCTGTCGAGTCAACTTCCCCCCCCTGTAGGTAGTTACTGCTGTTAGCTTACGGAGTAGGAGGAGTCTAGGAGACCGTCCAGACTCCAGAGTTGTCCGTTATTCTTGGTGGGCCCGTATATTTTCCCTCTTTACCAAGCGCCGCCCCCCCGCCTCTGGGCGCGAAAAAAAAGAGGAGACGAGAGAAGACCTGTGCTGAATCTTTCTCTTCTTCCCTTTTCCTTCTTTCTCTTTCTTTCTTTTCTTGTCCGATCTTCTTTCCCTTTTCAACTTCCCCTCCCGTACGACCGTTGCGGGCTTTTTTTGCGATTTTATTTTTATCTGTTCTCCCTTTGCTTCTTGGCAGATCTCCGGTGGGATTTCTCCCTGTTTGCCTTCGTTCCTTGATAGCCGCCGACCCAAGAAGTGACTGGATCACCGACTCACATTCCTTTTCGTTGCCCGTCAACCTCTGCAATTTCGGTCCGAGGATTCGCTTTGGTCGGGTTCCTCTAGCAGCAAAATTGCATCGTTCTCCTTTCGTTTGACAATCAAGTGAATCGACTGGGTCGTTTCCTTGGTTCCCATTGTAGATTGTTTGGGGTTCTTGTACGACAATTCGACCCAGATAACAAAGCGACAATTATCGAAACAAAGACTCGAGACAAAGCCTTGGTTCTGCGCAAGCATACCTGCACTTTCGAATATCGCCTATTTAAATAACAGTCGCCAATTCGCAGTCTGGTGCGCTGGTGATTGTATTGGTGACCTCGTACAATCGAATCACCAGGTCGTTCCGTGATCTCTTTCTCTATCGGATTTAAGTTGGCAGAGCTGGTCTCGCACGCAATATCTCCGGTCCTTGCCCACTGCCTCTAGATTGCGGGGGCCATCGCAATCGTCATTCTTTATTCTATCTTTCACTTGCTTTTGTATAGCTTCTTTTTGCAGGACTCTGGTCATCATGAGTTCTCTTCTTTTCGGCTTGTCCCTGGTTGGACTCGCTTCCGCAACGGCTCAAATTGAAAAGCGCTCAGGCAAGTGGGATCCGTTCTATGAGATCCTCAACGATGACCTCGCCCGTTACACCTTGACGACCTTTTGCCTGATGGCTATCATCGTTTTTGCCTGGAGAGCATGGTTCCGCCTCTCCGCCCACCTGAGACAGTTGGCGAGCTTCAACAACGGACACCAACGTTACTTCATGACGCCTTCCGGGACGTTCGCTAAAATCAAGAACCATGTCGTCTACGCCCCGTTGTTCCGCAACCGTCACAACCGGGAAATGCAGCTGTCTCGGGCCGTCAACATGGGTACCCTTCCCAGCCGATTCCACGCCTTCATCCTCGTCGGTATCATCGCCATGAACGTGACGCTCTGTGTTGTTACCGTGCCGTACAAGACCGAGGAAGATAGCGTTGCTGGCATCATCCGGAACCGTACCGGCACCATGGCCACCGTGAACTTGGTTCCTCTCGTCTTGCTGGCTGGGAGAAACAACCCCTTGATCTCCCTTCTGCACGTCCCGTTCGACACTTTCAACTTGATCCATCGCTGGCTCGCTCGAATTGTTGTCTTTGAGACCCTGGCCCATGTGTTTGCCTGGTGCATTCCCAAGGCTCAAGAAGGTATGTTTGAGAGAGATCCCCTTCCGTTGATCGTAATTTGTTTCGTGATACTGATTACCCTATAGCCGGCTGGGATATTGTGGGAATGGTGCTTGGAAAGAGCGACTTCTTCATCTACGGATTGCTGGTAAGTGCTTGACAGACAGCTGGGTGTCGATCAGTTCTGTGGCTAACTTTTGCTTCCAGGCTACCTGCGCTTTCGTTGCGCTCATGCTGCACTCTGTCTCGCCCCTTCGGCATGCGTTCTATGAGACTTTCATTCATCTCCACATCATATTTGCGGTTCTTTCCTTCGTCGGTCTCTGGGTTCACTTGGAAGGACTTGAGGCTCAGAAGTACTTGCTTGTGGCCATCATTTTCTGGGCGCTCGAGGTATGTGCAGTCCTGTTTCCTTTGATGGGTTGGATATTCGGAATGCAAATTGACCACGAGTTCTAGCGTTTCGCACGTCTTGTCATTGTTATGTACCGCAACGTTGGAAGACGCTCGACCACCGCTTTGGTCGAGGCTCTCCCCGGCGACGCTTTGAGAATCACGCTGAAGATGGCCCGCCCCTGGACCTTCAAGCCGGGCCAGCACATCTACCTGTATATTCCTTCCGTTGGATGGTGGATGTCGCATCCCTTCTCGGTCGGCTGGAGTGAGTCGGAGGAGGTCTTCACCGATGAGAAAGGAATCCCTATGACTCGACAGGAAACCCTCGGCACCGAGAAGACGACCCTTTCCCTCCTGGTACGTCGCCGTACCGGCTTCACCAACAAGCTCTTCCAGCGTGCCGTGAGCTCCGTGGGGTCCCGGGTGACCTTGAAGGCCTGGGCCGAGGGACCGTACGGCGCCATTCACTCCATGGACTCCTACGGCACCGTCCTTCTGTTTGCAGGTGGTGTTGGTATCACCCACCAAGTCCCGTTTGTGCGCCATCTGGTCCAGGGTCACGCTGACGGCACGGTCGCCGCTCGTCGTGTCACCTTGGTCTGGATCATTCAATCGCCGGAGCACCTCGAGTGGATCCGTCCTTGGATGACTAGCATCCTGGCCATGGAGCGCCGCCGGGAAGTCCTGCGCATCATGCTGTTCATTACGCGCCCGCGTAACACCAAGGAGATCCAGAGCCCGAGTGCCACCGTGCAGATGTTCCCGGGACGGCCCAACATTGACACTCTGGTCGGCATGGAGGCGGAGAACCAAGTGGGAGCGATGGGTGTGTTGGTCTGTGGTGGCGGTGCTCTGAGTGACGATGTCCGAGGAGTCTGCCGTAAGAGACAAGGTCCCACAGATATCGACTTCGTCGAGGAGAGTTTCACTTGGTGATCGACCGGTGCACGGTTGGAAAGGGGCTGCGTTCACCTTTTATGCTGCGTGGGAAGTTCGTCAATTTTGGCCCCCATTGTGGTGCCCCCGCCCGTCCCGCGCCGAGATGAGGGGTTTGTAGATTGCAAATGGAAGCGAGTTCAATTAGTTCTTTGGTATATATATATATCTACTATCGTTTTTGGTTAGCTACGGTCTCTTGCATACATCGTTAACTCATGAAAGACGCTTTGCCGTTCGTCCGGCTTGGGCGGTGACGGTCGGCGTACTTCCTGACGAAGATCCCCCATTTCTCACTGCTCGTAGGCCCGATTATTGTTTATTAGTGCCTCCTCATTGATGACTGACTGCTCAAGGATTGCTGGACTTTGACTCTGCCAACACTCCGGGGTCCCTCGTGCTCACTACACGAAGACTCGCGCTCCGATGCAATCATAGGGCGACAGGTCAGACACGATTCACCCAGATGAATGACGAGGACTTGCATGACTACTCTGTACGCTGTAGATTACTTTGACCCGATCGGAGGTGATCTGACAATGACACAGGAATTAATCATTCCCACCTTCAACGGCTTAGAAATCATGGTGGGGCGTTGGAGTTGCTGGAGGGTTCTCCATGTCCAGTGGATGGCATCATTCATGAATTAATCATCCACCAGCGGAAATGAGCGGGGTCTTCAGAGCGACGGCTGCGTATAATTACTGCCGATTCCCTGGACTGTCTTCGTCCGTTAACCAAAACTCTCTTCGTTGCTCCCGCCGTCTGTCCAATTGGTCTCCGCTCTATCAGCACCAGCACTACTCCAACATGAGTCGCCCGGATCTCACGCTTTACACCTCCCAGACTCCCAACGGGATCAAGATCTCCATTGCGCTGGAGGAGTTGGGGTACGCTGAACTCTCCATCGACTGTGACACCTCGAACTGGAGGCTAATCAATTGTTCTCGTTAGACTCCCCTACAAGGTGGAGAAGATTGATATCACCAAGAACACTCAGAAAGAACCGTGCGTTAGAATCACAGCTCCCCACCCTTCGTTCTATCCATCAGAGCACCTCCTTGATGAGCCACAATTATCCTAACGCCAGGCAGATGGTTCCTCGAGATTAACCCCAACGGCCGTATCCCCGCATTGACCGATACCTTCACCGACGGCCAGAAGATCCGTCTGTTCGAATCCGGCAGCATCCTGACCTACCTGGCGGAGCAGTATGACAAGGACTACAAGATCTCCTACCCCAAGGGCACCCGCGAATACTACGAGACCATTAGCTGGCTATACTTCCAGAACGCCGGAGTCGGTCCCATGCAGGGCCAGGCCAACCACTTCTCGCGCTACGCCCCCGAGCGCATCGAGTACGGCGTGAACCGGTACGTCAACGAGACCCGCCGTCTGTACAGCGTGCTGGATCAGCACCTCTCGACCTCCAAGTCCGGTTACTTGGTTGGCGACCACATTACCATTGCCGATATCTCGCACTGGGGGTGGGTTGCGGCCGCCGGATGGGCGGGCGTGGACATCGATGAGTTTCCCCATGTGAAGGCGTGGGAAGAGCGCCTGGCCGCCCGCGAGGGCGTCGAGAAGGGTCGCCATGTGCCTTCGCCTCACACCATCAAGGATCTCATGAAGGATAAGGCGGAAATGGACCGGAAGGCGGCCGAATCTCGGGCTTGGATCCAGGATGGTATGAAGGCCGACGCCAAGCAGTAATCCATCTTGCTCTTGTAAAGTCCACCGAAAAAACATTCATGCCGTGATGTATTATGTCTTGATAGTATGAGTATTTAGCTTAAATTATTATTGAAAATTGATCGCTGGTCATTTGAACGTTGGTCGTGATGATTCAGTTTCTTTGTTACTTTCACTATTTTCTCACTGAAGAAGACACCCTTGTTCAGGCGCTAAGGCACCAACATTAGTCATGCCACGTGATCTCGGAGCTTGCCACATCGCGGGAGCTTCAGTCCCGAAGCCTTTTCTTTTTTTTGACCTCACATTCATCTGGGTTCAAAGAACCACTTAGTTGCTCACCAAATCATATTAACCTTGCTACCATAACAGTGGAATACTCAGGACCCATGGCCTGGCGTAATCAAGGAATCACCGGTTCCAACAACATCCCGTTGGGACGCAGACGATTCGGAGGAGACGATCCTGGTGAGGATGACAGTCGCACTGCAACTCCGTCGTCTGCGGACATCGGGTACAAGCGCGGTAGAAGTCCCGTTCGCGGTATGTCCCCCTTCTCCCCTCTAGACCCGACCTGCTGAAGATACCTTACTGACGGCTCACCCAGCCGACCCCCCTGCTGACGGTACGAAGAGGCGCAAGAAGCGCAACCGTTGGGGCGATGCGCAGGAGAACAAAGCCGCCGGTCTCATGGGTTTGCCCACGATGATCATGGCCAACTTCACCAACGAACAGCTGGAGGCGTATACTCTGCATCTGCGGATAGAGGAAATTAGCCAGAAGCTTCGTATCAACGATGTTGTTCCTGCGGATGGTGACAGGTGAGTGGCCTCCTCTTTGGCCCTTTTCTTGTTCCATATTTCTTTGTGGAGTTCTGTTGTCGTTTGATCATTTGATCGCCGTGCTAACTTTTCTTTTCTCTACAGATCACCGTCGCCTCCGCCCCAGTACGATAACTTTGGCAGACGTGTAAATACTAGGGAATACCGTTACCGGAAACGCCTGGAGGATGAGCGCCACAAGCTCGTGGAAAAGGCCATGAAGACCATTCCTAACTACCACCCGCCCTCTGACTACAGGCGGCCTACCAAGACCCAGGAGAAGGTCTACGTCCCAGTGAATGACTATCCAGAGATTAACTTCAGTATGATAACTAACCCTCTAACTCCTAACCGTCCCTTGATTCTGTACTTTCATGACTCTGCTTTCTTGGGCTCGAGTCGAGCTTATGGGAAAGACATCGTTCCGTCGATGCCTTTTCGGCTCGCTTCTTGCTAACCCTTGACTTGCTTGATGACCTTTTGCTATCTCTCGTTCCATTACTCAAAAAGAAAACCAGCATGAACTAACCATAGCTTTTCGCTACCTTTTAAAGTTGGCTTACTCATAGGACCCCGTGGAAACACCCTGAAGAAAATGGAGACCGAATCTGGCGCCAAGATTGCTATCCGAGGCAAAGGCTCCGTCAAGGAAGGAAAGGGTCGCTCTGATGCCGCTCACGCTAGCAACCAGGAAGAAGATCTTCATTGTTTGATCATGGCAGATACTGAAGAAAAGGTTAACAAGGCGAAGAAATTGGTGCACAACGTCATTGAGACTGTAATTCATCCGTCATGGTCCGATTTCACAAGAAGAAACCTTACTGATGACTGTTATCAGGCTGCTTCGATCCCCGAAGGCCAGAACGAGCTGAAGAGGAACCAGCTTCGTGAGCTGGCTGCTCTTAACGGTACTCTCCGTGACGACGAAAACCAGGCTTGCCAGAACTGTAAGTATCGCGCTCTATACGCTATCGTTCAAGAATGAATTCTAACAGTCATTTCACCAGGTGGTCAAATCGGTCATCGCAAGTACGATTGTCCCGAGCAGCGCAACTTCACTGCCAACATCATTTGCCGCGTTTGTGGTAATGCTGGTCACATGGCTCGTGATTGTCCTGATCGCCAGAGAGGCAGCGACTGGCGTAACAACAGTGGCTTCGGCGGCGGCCGCAGAGCCATCGGTGGAGGCGATGCTGTCGACCGTGAGATGGAGGTAAGTGGCCTTTTTATCTTTGAATCCTTTACGTATCACCTCTAACTTGGAATCTAGCAACTTATGCAAGAACTGTCGGGAGGTGCGCCGGGTGAGGATGGCCACGTGCCTCGTCGCATCGAAGCTGGTCCTGATCAGGGCTACGACGACCGCGATATGAAGCCTTGGCAACGAGGCCCGCCACCCAGCGATGTCGCTCCCTGGCAGCAGAGAGGCCGGGACAACCGTCGCGACGACTATGGACCGAGGGACCACGGAAGTGCAGCAGCCCCATGGGCCCAGGACCGCGGAGGAGGCGACTACGGATATGGTGGCCAGGGTGGCTACGGGGCTCCGCCTGGAGCTGCCCCATGGCAGCAACAAGCTCCCCCGCCCCCTCCTGGTGGACAGCCCTCGTATGGATATGGTGGTTATGGCGGCTACGCCCCGCCGGTTCCCGGTATGGGAGCCCCTCCGGGTGCGCCCCCTGGTCTTGGTGTGCCGCCTCCCCCTCCGGGCATGCCATCGATGTATTATGGCTCTGGCGGAAGTCCTCCCCCGCCGCCTCCTGGCGAGGGACCCCCACCTCCGGTATGTGTTCCATATCCCTAGGAATATGACCGATCGATTGGTTACTAACTCTGCATACAGCCTCCCAGCGACCAGCCTCCCCCTCCCCCTCCCCCCGCTTAAACGCGCGACTTTCGTGTATTTTGCTTAATGCTTTTGCGACGAAACGTGATTGTGAAAATTACTCTGCGGATCAAAAGTCACCACCAACTTGATTAAGAAAAAAGGGACGGTGGAAGACCGAAGGGGAAGAAACCCGTAATGCTTTGTATTTTTTGCCTGTGCTCTGTTTAGGTCGATAGTCCACGTTCTACTAGTTTATTGGCCAATCGATCAGTCATTTCGAAAAGAACTTTTGAGGGTTCGTATATGTAGTTTGCTCCTGGGCATCTAGGTTAATTGGTTGTTCGGTGTCATGCATGCATGTACTTGTTTATGCACCTACAAATGATACGTCTCACTGTTAATCTATCAAGTTCCAGTGATGGCCTGCAATTAAGCGATGCTTTCAGACCTTTCTGCATGTCATACCCCGGAAAAACCTGGGCTGTCGGTTGCCTGATTGGCTAAACACTCATCCATGGTGGCCTCAGGCCTCCGCGGTCCCCACCGTCTTTTGTCCTTTTGTCTCCTCCATCTCCTCTGCATCCCATCTTCGCATTGACGTCCTGAATCATTGCCCTGGTCGAGGAATGCAATTCCTCTAATAAACTTGTGCTCTCTCTAGGAGCTCGAACTCGTCGACCTTCCCGTTTGCACATCAAGCAGACAGCTGCTCCCTTCGTAATACTTTTCGTACCACTCACTCATTTGTCACTCAACCGTACAGTGTACACTACACTACTGCCGCCGTGCAACATGCAAGAATCCGGTCACCCAGGAGGAGATTTATCAATCTCCGGGCTCACTTTCCACTCCAATTCTCCGTCGTCGTCCCACGCTCAGCGGAGATCTTGGCAGTCGCGGTCTGGAGGGGGAAGATCCCACCCTCATCCGCCCCAGGATTCGACTACTATCGCCCGAGAGCAGTCACGCCATGCATCATCGTCGGCCGGCGGGGCGTCCTCGACGCGCAGTGCGAAATGGTGGCGCGTTAGGCTCTTTCGAGGTATGATTCTGGATGTTAAGAGGAGGGCGCCGTATTATTGGAGCGATTGGACGGATGCGTGGGATTATCGCGTCGTTCCCGCCACGGTGTATATGTATTTTGCGAAGTAAGTTGCTGTTGTCATTGTTGTTCTTCCGTGGTGGTATGGATATTGTGCTAATTGGGGGGTTGACAGTATTTTGCCGGCTCTGGCCTTCTCGTTGGATATGTTTGAGAAGACGGATCAGAGTTACGGTGTGAATGAGGTGCTCTTGGCCTCTGTGCTGGGGGCGGTTGTGTTTTCCCTTTTTGCGGCCCAGCCTTTGGTCATTGTTGGTGTTACCGGTGAGTCTAAATTTCTGGATCGAGTAGGTTGGGTGTGTTTGGCTCATGGCTTGTTGTTTAGGTCCGATCACGGTGTTCAATTATACAGTCTATGATATAATTGCTCCACGGGGAACACCTTACCTTGCATTTATGTGTTGGATTGGAATGTGAGTTGTCTCTGTGATTTCCATTGACTGATGGATGCTGACAATGTGCAGTTGGTCTCTGATCATGCACTGGATCCTTGCTATAACTAATGCTTGCAATGGATTGACCTATGTAACTCGGTTTTCCTGCGACATCTTTGGATTCTATGTCGCTTTTATCTACCTTCAGAAAGGGATTCAGGTCCTGACAAGGCAGTGGGGCACCGTTGGGGAGACATCTGCCTACTTGAGCATCATGGTCGCATTGCTGGTTCTCATGAGTGGATGGATCTGTGGTGAGCTTGGGAATAGTAGTCTTTTCCAACGATATGTACGGAAGTTCCTGGAAGATTATGGTACCCCGTTGACCATCATCTTTTTCACTGGATTCGTTCACATCGGCCATATGCGGAATGTGGACGTTGCAACGCTGCCTACTAGCAAAGCGTTCTTCCCAACGGCAGATCGTGGATGGCTGGTGCACTTCTGGGATATCAGCGTTGGCGATATCTTCCTTGCGATTCCGTTCGCGCTGCTTCTTACAATATTGTTCTATTTTGATCACAATGGTAAGCATTGAATCAGTCTGGTCTGGATTTGAGGCTAATCGCTATAGTCTCGTCCCTGATCGCTCAAGGAACCGAATTCCCTCTTCGGAAACCTGCTGGTTTCCACTGGGACTTGTGGCTGCTGGGGCTCACCACATTCATCGCCGGCTTGTTGGGTATCCCGTTCCCTAATGGACTGATTCCTCAGGCGCCTTTCCATACGGCCGCCCTTTGCGTGACGCGAGACGTCGCGGATGAGGATGACACCAACAAGGGCAAGGCCGTCCGCATCACGGATCATGTCGTCGAACAGCGAGTCAGCAATTTCGCTCAAGGCCTTTTGACCCTCGGTACCATGAGCGGACCCCTTCTCATCGTTCTGCACCTGATCCCGCAAGGTGTCATGGCCGGGCTGTTCTTCATCATGGGCGTTCAAGCGCTCCAAGGAAACGGGATCACACAAAAGCTCATTTTCCTAGCTCAAGACAAAGACTTTACCTCGGGTTCTAACCCCTTAAAGAGACTCGAGCGTCGTACCGCTATCTGGGCCTTTGTCATTCTGGAGCTGATTGGTTTCGGTGGTACCTTTGCCATCACTCAGACGATCGCTGCCATCGGCTTTCCAGTGATAATTCTACTCCTTATTCCTGTGCGCGCATTTCTCCTACCGCGATGGTTTACTCGGGAAGAGCTCTCCACATTAGATGGGCCCACGGCAAGTCCGTTCACCATGGAGAGTGTTGGGGGTACTCATGGGATAGACGAGGATGCTGCGCCTGTGGGCTCGGCCACTGGAAGGGACGATCATAACCAACACAATCGCAAGACAGAAGGCGATAACGCGGTCATGATGTGTCGTGATATGAGTACATCTTCTGAATCGCCGGTTGATGATGACCTGGAGCGCGGCGAGGCCTATGAGCTACAGACTAGATCTTCCGTTCGCAGACGCAGCACAACAAGTAGAGCTGAATGAGTATCTACGTCTGATCGGCCTGCATGACGCAGGTGCCTTGATCAGCGGCACCTTTCTTCTTTTTTGGATACAAAAGTTTCTCTCATATACATGATTTTATTATATAATTGTCTGTGTCTCTTAATTGGCTTTGGCTGACAATGAGACGCTCGAATTAGATGTCTTAAGTTTTTTGTTTGCATTTTTGTTTTCTGATTGAAAGCCTTGCTCAACTGATCTTATATACTGCTTGGCGATATAATTACCGTACCTTGGATAGTATATTAGCACCAACCCTCCTCATCGATGAGACTAACAGTCTTCCCGACCTCTCGGGCTTATATCATGTGATCTAGGCGCTGCATGTAAGCTATTGGGCCCCCATCTGATTAGTTTATATGATCTCTAATACGAGCAACCACTCCCTGCTCTTTTCGGTCCGCTTGGCAGAAATAATTGCAGGAAACCAACTGTTCCGGCGTGAATTTGCACAGAACCATTGGCTCGGCCTGTGTAGCCGAAGGTCTTTGATTATGGAGGCCAACAACAATGAAAGCAATAAGAAGCCCGCTGTGAGTTACAGACGTACTATTTTGCTCAATATCGCGCACCATGGGGCTAATATGACTGAAAGTGTGATAACTGCAAAGATAGAAAGGTAAAATCACCAATGTCCCGATGCCGAGATCCCAGATATCTCAGGACTATATGGTAACTATGACACCAACAGACCAAATGCGACCGCCGATCTCCCTGCTCTAGCTGCATCGCCGCGGCGCTTGATTGCCGGATCTCTCGTCGAGTTCCCGAGAGACGACAGCGAGTTCTTATATCTGCTCGCTACGATGAAGCTATGGAAAACGTGAATCGTTCGCTTCAGGAAGTATCGCAGGGACTACAAAAGCTCCTTTGGAACAGCGAACAGACCAAGGAACTTCCAAGCGGCTCTCCGGCCTTGTTCAGTGGTAACTATTTGTCAAACACACCTGAAATCTCGGAGGGGTACAGGGGCGATTCTTCTTTCAAAGCGCACGTTCAACGGGTGGCGGATGCCTTAAGGAATGCCACCGCGAATGTGGATTCAAGTCTAACCGACCAAAGCTTCGCTACAGCCATGAGTGCTACGCAGTTAATAAAAGAGGCGGCTGACAGCGAGGAAACCACTTCTAGCGAGGACACCATCAATCCACCTTCGTTCAAAGTCCAGTACCCGGAACTAGAAGGCAGACCACTTCCACCTCTCGAACGTGTTCTCAAATTACTCCGACTGATACAGACCGAGAAGCAGCGCTTCTTTGTCGACGTTCCGGTTATAGATGAGGCCGAATTTGTTGAACTATGCCAGAAGGTCTATTTCGCGATCAACGACTACTCACTGTCGACATGGGCCACCGTTAATACCGGGTTATATTACTTATTCCTTGGCCTCGAGGAACGTGAACGCTCTCAGGTCGGCATGATGCTTGCCGACATACGGACATATACACAACTGTTGTCAACCAACATAGAAGCCGGCATACAATCATTTAGACTCTGTCATGAGCCATCGATGGAAGGATGCCAGGCTTTAGCACTTCTGGTAAGCAGTAATATACCTTTGTTTGACATGATACTAAGTTGGACAGACGGCATTTTGTATGAAATCGGGACGGAGTGCACTAGCCTGGTCATTGATCGCGGCTGCTTCCAGGATGTGCATCGATCTCGGCTGGCATCGCCTGCCCACGCATCCCAAGGGACCGGAACTGTCAAAGAAACGGAGAATATTCTGGTGGGTATATGTCATCGACAAGGGCATGGCCTTCACGCTTGGCAGAACCCCTTCGATCCATCAGTACGATGTCGCGACCGAGCGGACGGCGTTTCCTTTGGACATACCAGGGCCGCCGGGATAGTAAGTGGCAGTAGCCTTCGGAATCATGCTAGTCTGACTCTGCTATAGCCTGTATGGTGGGTTTGTTGAATTCGCTGTCATTGTGGGCGACATGCACATACAGCTTTTCTCCGCATCTGCTCAACGAACGTCACCACAAGTACGCGTTGAGAATGCCAAAGCCTTGGCTTCCAGGCTCTTCCAAGTGAACAATAGTTTGAAGCAGGTGCGTACAGCAGTCTTTGTTGTAGACATGACAGTCTCTCTAATCACAATCAAGACTCTCCGAGATGAGCCCCCTGCAGACGCCAGGTTTCAGGATGCAAGCGTGCTTTTCGACATCATCATGCACTGCCTCGTGACAATCGTATATCGTATCGTCCCCTGTGCTGAGCCCAAATCTCACCCACTGAAATGCCACATTGGCTGTATCGAAGCGGCACGACAAGCCCTCTCCACGATTGTACAGGCAAGTCAGACGCTAGGCCAGCTTAATCCACTGGGCTGGAACATGTTTCTGAACCTGTAGGTGTTTATGAAGTCAGCTCTTTAGGCGGCTAGTCTAACCCCGAGCAGGCTCTTTTCTCTCGTCCCATTTGCATGCTTTATAGTGCTAGCAGGAAACACCATCGCCTGCTCATCCACGGAGGACCTGGCGCTCCTATCTGCCGCCGTACGGGCCATTGAACCGATGGCAACCAGCTCGCCCTCAGGGAGAAGGCTCTATGATGTCTGTAGGTCTTTCTATCAGGTGGCTAGCTTCTCAGTTACCCGACAGGCAGCCATGTCCGCCGCCCCGGCATCTGCACCTGTGGCTGTGTCTCAGATATTCGGAAACCCGCCTGTAGGGAGCTTCCCGGAGACGCTTGGTAACGCGACAGCTCCACTGTATGAGCACATAATGGCTCCGCAGGACTGGGATACGGTCATGGGCGAGTTTGACCTGGGGATTGGCGCGGGGGCGATGGCTTCTTATGTGGAGCCGTATATACCGTTTGATGGACGGGTGCCTTAGATGACTGAATGGGCTTTGTCCGTGAAAAATCAATGTGTCTTCTCTGTTTTGAAGACACCGTAGTTGGTGTTTGAGGCTTGTATCCCGAGCACCAAGCATGTCGTGACCGGAGGGGTTCTAGTCCAGGTGGATGAATTGACTGTCTTTTGTCGAGATCTTCAAGAGATCCACGAGCACCTAATTAGAACCTAGTACATTTGAAAATATATGCACTACTGCAAGTGCAGCATCGTAAACTTAGGTTTCACTGGGGTCTTTTATCTGATCGCCCCGGGTCCCGAGGCCTCCGGGCAGGATGCGCTCCTTATGTTAGCGTCTCCACCGTCCACGACGGTCACATACACATGCATAGTACCAGTGAAGTTTAGCTCCAAGCGTTAGCGGTTCATTGCGATGCCTGTTGTTTGATACTCACTTGAAATTGCAAGATCTAACTGCGTTTGCGTTGTCAGGTCTACTTTCATTTTAAGGGCGACTGATCCATCGAGGCGGGTATAGATCACCAGGAGTTGCCAAAGCGCAGTCTAGCCCCTGCTACTCAATTTATCAGGTAAAATATCCCCCATCTCAAACCGTTCAAACAACAAGTGAAAATTAAAGGTCTATGCAAACGCACCATAGATCTAATTACCACATTAGGTTAGCCCACGCCCACAGCTCACGTGCCCGACCGCCTTCCACGCGGTGAACCTTTCTGCCGCCAGATTGGAAGATTTTCCAAAGTTTTTTTGAAGGAAAAAAGAGACACTACAAAATCAACAAGATAAGCATGGCTCCATCACGCTCTTCCTCGCCCGTCTCAGACGAGGAAATTCACCGGGCCCCCAGCGCCTCCGAGTCCGGATCCGGATCCGAATCCGAAACAGAGCAGACGACCGACCTCCTGCAGACCCGCGCCCCCAAACGCCGTCGTCTCTCCGAGTCGTCCACCGACTCGTACGTTGCTGCGCCGGCGCCGCTTCCCACGCTATCGCGTATCAAAAAGAAGGGAACCGCCGATGAGGACAAAGCCAAGTCAGGTGCTCAGGATACTAATCCGGTCTTGATTCGCGATGCGGTGGAGATTGGTCTGCAGGATGCCGAGTCGTCGTTCAAGGCCCTGAAGGTGGCTCCGTGGTTGGTGGGTTCGTTGACTACCATGGCGATTAGGAAGCCGACGGCTATTCAGAAGGCTTGTATTCCTGAGATCCTGAATGGGAGGGATTGTATTGGTGGTAGTCGGACGGGTTCGGGTAAGACGGCGGCGTTCGCGGTGCCGATTCTGCAGAAGTGGGCGGAGGATCCATTTGGGATCTTTGCGGTTGTGTTGACCCCGACGAGGTATGTTAGATTATGTTTCCTTGGGACTGGAGTTGGGGATGGGAAAGAGATGGTTAGTTACGGTATTGAGTGCTGATGGATTATGGCGTATAGAGAACTTGCGTTGCAGATTTTCGAACAGATCAAGGCCATCTCCGCGCCGCAGGGCATGAAACCCGTGCTCATCACCGGAGGCACCGACATGCGACCCCAGGCGATCGCCCTATCCCAACGACCGCACGTGGTCATCGCGACCCCCGGCCGTCTGGCCGATCACATCAACACCTCCGGCGAGGACACTGTCCGCGGCCTCAAGCGCGTGCGCATGGTCGTTCTTGACGAGGCCGATCGTCTTCTTGCCCCCGGCGCCGGCAGCATGCTCCCTGACGTCGGCACCTGTCTCTCTGCCCTGCCGCCCTCCAGCGAGCGCCAGACGCTCCTCTTCACCGCGACCGTGACGCCTGAGGTGCGCGCCTTGAAGGACATGCCCCGGGCAGCTGGGAAACCGCCCATCTTCGTGACCGAGATCGCCACCGAGAACAAGGACACCACCCCGCCGACTTTGCGCCAGACCTACCTCAAAGTGCCGATGACGCACCGCGAAGCCTTCCTGCACGTCCTCCTCTCCACCGAGGCCAACGCCTCCAAACCCGCCATCATCTTCTGCAACCACACCAAGACCGCCGACCTGCTGGAGCGCATGCTCCGCCGGCTCTCCCACCGCGTCACCTCCCTGCACAGTCTGCTGCCGCAGTCGGAGCGAAACGCCAACCTGGCGCGCTTCCGCGCCTCCGCGGCCCGGCTGCTCGTCGCCACTGACGTCGCCTCTCGTGGTCTGGATATCCCGTCTGTCAGCCTGGTCGTGAACTTCGACGTGCCGCGCAACCCGGACGACTACGTGCACCGTGTGGGTCGTACGGCGCGTGCAGGTCGACACGGTGAGGCAGTCACGTTGGTCGGACAGCGTGACGTGCAGCTCGTGCTGGCGATCGAGGAGCGCGTGGGCCGCCAGATGGAGGAGTGGTCGGAGGAGGGAGTTAGCGTGGAAGGACGTGTGGTGCGCACCGGCGCGCTCAAGGAAGTCGGACAGGCGAAGCGAGAGGCATCGGGCGAGATCGAGGAAGGTCGAGACGTGTTGGGACGGAAAAGAAACAAGCTGAAGAAGGTGCGGTGATCCATCTGCTTTGCCTCTTCTTATGCTCTTATGCTCTCTTTCATGCAATATTGGATTCTTGGACTTCATGGAAGGAGCAAACAAAAGTCAAGGGATTTTGTACATATATCTGGGAAGTTTCTGTCTAGCGATTTAGATTTGAATGTGACGAATGGATTGAAGAATATTCTCTATTGTTCAATTAATGCAAGTAGTAGTAGTAGTAGTAGTAGTATTGCAGCCCTATGACCTCCGATGGGTTACTGGACATAGATAATACCACCCCAGAAGATAATATCGAGAAACTCGCTTCGGCTGTAGTCGTTTTGACCGCGATCCTGTCCCTCTCTATGGACTAGACCCAGTGAAGAGAGGTTCTGCGTCACTAGGCACAGAGTGCAAAGGATGATTTAACGCAAGAAACTTGATCCAAAGGCTTTTTTTTCTTTCCATTGTCTCTTGAGCATGATATCAAGGCATCCAAGTAAATATGTACTATACACAAAAAAGCCAAAAAAAGACCACCAAAAAATGCACCAAACCCGCACGTGGTATCAATGTGACTGTGACTATCGCTCATTGCTCTCCCAAGGCAACAGACGTTATATCCAGGTATTAAGAAAGTCCATGCAAAGAAGCTGTCTAATATGCTCGTGATGAATGAGAATCTCCTTCCCGGAGAGTAAGCTCCTCTTCGTTGTTTTTTGTTGGGTGTTGTTGTTTCTCTATCTGCAATGCAAAACCAAAATCCTTCTCTTGTGTTCTTTTCCCGAGTAGAACCGGAAAAGATGAAATCCAAAATTGAACGCATTCATTTCCATTAGCCGGAATTCACAGAGCCCGCCCACGGGCTTGAATCATCGCGTTTCTCCCCCGTGCTCATGAGCTTGAGAAGTCCGTCTACAGCGTCTCCCCGTTGAGCCGGCGTGACGAACCGTTGCTCCCTCGCGGCATCCTCTTGCTGACTCGACTCTGCTGCCGTTGGGGTCCGCACGGCCCTTCCGCCTCGTGAGGCGCTCGCGGGAGGACTGCTCAGCTGCATCGGGGACCCCGCGGTATCTGTGCGTCTGTGGGTCTTCTGTGTCGGGGTCTTCATCGGGTCATCCTGGGCGTGAGCGTTCCCCGCCGACAGGGGCGGAGACGAGAGACCCGACGGGGCAGGAGGGACTGTAGTCTCGGAGGAGGGATGGTTGAGCGCCTGGGAGGGCGGAAGGGCTCGAGGAGTGGAAGATGGGGAGCTAGAGCTGGCGGCGGGGTCCTCCTTGACGAGTGGACTCCGGGTGGAGGAGGCTTCGGGTAACGACAATCGGGGTAATTTGCGGCTGTGGGCTTCCAGCTCGGACAGTCGGCGGTCGAATTGAGGGTCTCGAACATGGCGCATGGCGCTTTGGATTCGATTTCGGAGAAGGCTGGCTTTCTGTAGTGGGGATTGATTTGTGAGTTGCCTTGACTTTTGTAGTTCGTAATCTGATACGGCTCCACCATACCTGTTGGATAAACAACTTTCGCGTCTCGGGGTCCTCAGGCACCGGACGCGTTGTTGATCGTGATTCTTCTAGGGATGGTTTGCTTGTTTCGGGTTCTAGAGTTGGTTTGGGTTGCTCGTGTGTTTGTGACTCGGGGAGGGCTTGGTTGGTCTCTCGGGGTTCAGTCGCGGGTGCCTGTACATCTGATGTCGTGGTGTGTTCTCGAGGAGAGGATGGTGAAAGAGAGGAAGGCTAGTACGCAGAAAGAAACTCCAAGTCAGCACTTCATGCCTCGACGCCTGCATTGGCTATCGGAATTCTTACTCGACTAGTCGCCTGGACCGTGACAGCTTCGTCGCGAACGCGTAGCGAGTCTTTGTTTGCAGACACTCCGTGATCCACTTGGTCAATGGAGCGTTTTTGACCAGCAAAAGACGGTGAAGGGAGCAATTGCTTCTTGGGCGAGGGAATATCGAGGAACGAGTGTTTAACCGGCGAGACATGTCGATGAGGGGACAGACACGCGTTGACGGTCTTTTCACCGAGAATGCGTCTGCCGTCCTTGACGGGGCTCGCGTGCAAAGTAGTAGAGTTCATTGCGAAGGAGTTGGGATATAATATGAAGTGACGGAGAGAAGAGGGAGTACGAGCAAGAGGTGAGGGGAGGAGGTTGGGCGTGTTGTATAGTATAGAAGAGAGACGGAGACGATGCTATAGTTCGCGTGTTCTCGGCGAAGAGATAAGGGGAGTTATAGGAAATGTAGACTGGAGAGGATCCCGAGGGACCGAGAGAAGCAGAGCTCGTGAGCAAGAGAGAGGGAGGAGGCGAGCAATGGACGAGAGAAGAGGAAGTACAGAAGCGAAGGAAGTATTTACTAAAGGTACGCCTCGCCTCGCCTCGCGTGGGACACTTCGCGCTCGATCGCCGCTTAGCTCAGCGGTACCGTACCTGATACGGCACGTGAGTACCGTACCGCATGGGGCGTTCGTGCGGGGTTTGTCTGGTTTGTCTGATGTGTCTGCCCCAGGTGTCCAGGTGTGAAGGTGTCCGTGTAGAGGTCCTCAGGTGTCAATTACCCCATTCAAGATGGGAGGCCTCAGGAAGCTCAACTCAAAGTGTACCCCGGACTCCGTAGATTGCAGCCTCTCCCCTTTCCTTCTCTCCCGCTCTCCCGCTCTCCCGCTCTCCATCTCCTGTCAACCTGTCACAATGGGACCTGTCAATCCATTCATCGTCCGGATTGCTGGCATCCACATTCCGTCATGAATCATCGAACCAGAAGCTTTCCCCGCATGCATTTCCCCGTCGATCCTCCCATGCATTCCTATAAAGCTGCTCCATTCCTGCATGTCCGTCACGTCTGCGCCCTTCTTTCGCCAATTCCCGGTCGTTGCTTTCTTCCGCCCTGGTCTCCATACAAATTAACTCGGGGTGGCTGTGGTCGATCATTGCCCCATCAAACTGCCCAGGAAGTCCCATTGCATCATCAGGTTACCCCGGCCCTGTCAATCAGGCAGTCAGGGAGCCCCGGAATCCTTCAACTTCATCTCTCGTCCCCGAAGTCTCTGTCCCTACCCCGGTTGCACTGGTTGTGACTTGAATTTTTTCACACAATGCGATCCCTTGCGGTGTTGGTTACTGCTCTGCAGGCCACTGTCGCTACAGCCTCGTCTCTCACTCCTCCGGTTCTGCCCTTGATCGTGCGCAATCCCTACCTCAGCACTTGGTTGGGGAATGCCCGCGATGAACCGTGGTCAAAATGGCCTATCTTTTATACCGGAGAGGAGATAGGCTTCTCCCTAATGGCTCAGATCCCCAGCACGGGCACTGTCTTTCCGCTATTGGGCAAGCCCCATGATTCTTTGTCGTCTGATTCCGGGTATGTAGAATGTCGTGGGCAATCTGTTTGCTAGCTTGTCTAACCTGAGCCTCGCTATTCAGCTCGCCTGCGGTCGAATATCCGACCTATCTCGGTTCTAACTATGACGCGTCGACGACTAACTTGACCTATCGGTTAAACTCGTCTTCTTCTGCCTCTGCCTCTTCTCCCTTGGAAATCACGGTTTCGTTCCTGTCTCCCATCACGCCCACTTCGACTCTGCGGCAGTCGATCCCCGCCTCATACGTGACGGTCTACGTTCATGGCGATGTGGCAGTCAATATATATATGGATGTTAATGGTCGGTGGGTAAGCGGGGACGCTGGAAGTCAAATCAATTGGGAGCATGATGGACTAGGCTCCGAGAGCAACGAGCCAGTCCTACAGCGATGGCAATTGCGACGAGAGTCAGAACTGCTCCTGTCAGAGATTCGTGATCGGGCGGAATGGGGTACTCTTCATTTCACTGGTCCTTCGGTTCGTATTTGCCTGGTGTGCTGTGTTGCTTGCGACTAACTCTCATAGAATGTCGAATACGAATCCGGAGACTCTGCGGACGTGCGACGAGCTTTCGCATCTATCGGGGCCCTGCGCAATAAGAATGATGATGCGTTCCGTGCGATTGGAGACCGTGATCCCGTGGTTGCCTTCTCAAAATCGTTCAACTCCTCTCGCAAGACCGGCGATAGCGTGACCTTTACCATTGCCCTAATCCAGGATCCGGTGGTGCAGTATGCCTCTTCCCGCGGATTGACCCTAATGCGGCCTCTGTGGGCATCATGGTTCCATAGCGTTGAGTCGCTGCTGAGCTTCCACTACCATGATTTTGCCGATGCGGCAGCCTTGGCCTCCACCTATTCTGAGCAATTGGCCGAAGATGCCTACCAGTCTGGTGCAGACGACTATGTGGACATCGTCGCGCTTTCAGCACGACAGGTCATGGGAGCTACAACTTTCTCCGGCACCCCAGACGATCCGATCCTGTTCCTGAAGGAGATCTCTTCCAACGGGAACTTCCAGACCATTGATGTTATCTTCCCTGCGTTCCCCTTCTTCTTGTACACCAACCCCCGATGGCTGGCCTATCTATTAGAACCCTTGATCGAGCATATGCTGAGCGGACAGTACCCGAATTCGTATGCCATGCACGATCTGGGAGCACATTTCCCCAATGCCACGGGCCACCCCGACGGTAAAGACGAATATATGCCTGTGGAAGAATGTGGAAATATCCTCATCATGGGATTGGCAATTGCAAACTCTCTGCGTTACGACCATGATTCAGCCGCGTCTTCTATCTGGTCAACCCAAGGTGTATCTCCCCAGATTCGGGATGAGACACCAGGGTACTTCCCCCTCTACAATCTCCAGGGGATCGGTGGAATTGATAAGCAAGACGGCAAATGGGGCGGTGGCTCGGAAGGCGAGCACCTGGCGAAGAAGTGGATTCAACGTAGCTACCGACTCTGGAAACAGTGGACTGGCTATCTGGTCGAATTCGCCTTGGAGCCTGAGAATCAACGTAAGCATACCCATCCCTAACAAATAGCACGACACTGAGTTCGATTAGTCTCCACGGACGATTTTGCTGGCTGGCTCGCACTCCAAACGAACCTGGCGCTGAAGGGTATTGTCGGTATCAATGCCATGAGCAAGCTGGCCGAAATCGCTGGACACGACTCCGACGCCTCTTACTACAAGGTTTGTCAACAGACGCACGAAGCTTTCTTTATCTCGCTGACCGACATTGTGCAGAATATCTCCGATACCTACGTTGCCAAATGGGAAGAATATGGTATGTCGCGAGACCAAACGCATGCCAAACTGGCCTATGACTGGTACGGCTCGTGGACGACGATCTACAACCTCTACGCCGACGCACAGCTCTGCTTCCACCTCGACGGCACCGGCCTCACCCCTCGCGACCACTCGCAATTCCCTCTGACGCCCTCTACATCCCCAACCAAGGACAAGACCGGTTTCATCCCACGCCACATCTACCAGCGCCAATCCATCTGGTACCACAACGTGCGCCAGAAATACGGCCTCCCGCTAGACAGCCGCCACCTGTACACCAAGACAGACTGGGAGTTCTTCTCGATGGCCGTGGCCAGCAAGCCCGTGCGCAGCGAGATCCTCGAATCCGTCGCCAAATGGATCAACGAGACGGTCACCGATCGTCCCTTCACCGACCTCCACAACACAGAGGGCCAGGGCGGGTTCCCCGGCCCGAACTTCTTCGCTCGCCCCGTGATCGGCGGCCATTTTGCCTTCCTGGCCCTCCAGCGTGCCTGTGGCGGTAAGGCCATGGACGGTCTGGCCTTTTTGGATGAGGGCCATGACGAGGCGTTCTCGGAGGAGACCCTGGCTGAGTGGACTGTCGCTGCTGAGATGGCTGCTAATCAGTTGCAGGATCCAGGGTATGGTTATGGGTTTGAGAGGGAAGACCTCTGAGATTCTTAAGTCTTTCATCTCTCGTAGTGAGTCCATTTACCTATAAGAGAGAGAGAGAGAGAGAAATTAGGCCGATTGGAAATGACCGTTGATCTCTCCGTAAGGCTTCCATTTTTGCTATTTGGGTAATGGATTTTGGAATGAATTGGATTATGGTTTCTTCGGACTCAATATCCATACTTACTATATAGCTTTGAAACATACAAGATTGCTTCATGTTCCAACAGACCAGTAAACTTCTAGAGCTTACCTTAACTTGAGTTTATCTCGTAGCCTCATTGATATTAACAACTCAATGACATACATAACCTCATACTCCTATAATCAAGGGCCGATCATTTACCTACAAGACATAGATCCCATACGAAAGAAACATCTACACATCCAGAGACATGCAGTGTGATTTGAAATTCACATTCCTATTTTTTGACATTCAAATCAAATTACAGGGCCATTTTAAACCTAAACGCGAGGGGATCGAATCATTTCATCACGTTTCCATTTCCTGCCATCCATATCGCGTCATTTTACCAGGAAAAAGGCAATATCGCAAAGTGGTTTCTCTCCGATCGTTTTACTTTTTTTTTGTTCTCCTTTTGGGTGGTTATGTGGGGGGTTGTGGTATGTTTGTTGAGGCTGAACCCTGTTGGATGTTTCTTGAAGAGACTTTCACGAAACTGAGGACATCCCCCGAACGGAGACAAACGGTTGGAAAAAAAAAAACCGAATTTATTTGCCCAGAGAGGGGAAGTTCTTCTCGTCGACGGAGACGGCGGGGGCAGCACCGGCGGGACGGTCACCACCACGGGGGCCGTTGCCACGACCGCCACGGGCACCGCGACCACCACGGCCGCCACGGCCACGGGGAGCACCGCCGCCACGGGGGGCCTCGACGTAGCGCAGGTCGACGTCAAGGAAGTTCTTCTCCTTGCGCTGCTTCTCACGCTTGTTCTTGTCCTCCTTGCCCTTGAAGTAGTTCTCCTCTTCCTCGCCACGCTTGAGCTCCTTGGCCTCGTTCCACTTCTTGTCGGCCTTGGAGCCCTCATTGGCAGCGCGGACGGGCTTGGCGCTCAGGTCACCCTGGGCAGCCTTCTCGGCCAGGTAGTCGGTGTACGACTTGGACTTGTCAGCCTCCTTGGCCTCCTCGCCAGGAGTCTGGGGCTCGGTCTCGTCGTTCTGGGCGATGGTCTCGGCGGCCTTCTCGTCGGCCCATTCCTTGTCACCGCTCTGGCCACCCCAGCCCTGGTTCACCTGCTTGCGGGTGTCACTGTAGAAATAACACCTCATAGTCAGATTGAGAAAGCCAGAAGAAAGCAATGGTCCGAATCGATGCTACTTACGTCTGACCAGTGCGGGACTGGCGGTCGCTGCGACCACCACGGCCACCGCGGCCCTCGCGCCGTTGGGGCTGGGCACCATCCTCAGTGGGCTTCTCGCGGTTGTTGTTGCGGCCGGCGTTGCGGTCACGGAAAGCTACGGTAAGACATCAGACACCAGATCCCAGTCGAAGGACAATCAGAGCGGGAGACATACCGGCCTCGTTGCCAGTGGGGCGACCACCGCGGCGGGGAGCAGACTCGCGAGCCTGGACGGGGGCCTCCTTAGGGGCGTCCCGCTTGCCGACACGGTTAACGGGCTTGTCTAGAGCTTTCGTGGGAGGAGCAGGCTCTCTGTTGGGGTCAAGTTCAGGGTCATTGCCTAATCGCGAACGAAAGAGAAGTAACGGTCAGGTTAGAGAAGAGATGATGACGATGATGGTGGTGATGATGTAATTGATGAGGTGAGGTGGCTGGGTGCAACAAGGTTCCAGGCTGAGACCCAATGAGGGGGAGAGGAGGGGAGGGGAGGGGAAGGGAAGGGTATCAAATTACCAAGAAGCTCGTAGAGGTTCTATTTGAAATGAAACATCCGTCAGCATTTGCTTTGTTCTTCGTCTTCTTCATCTTCTTTCGTGTTTCTGATCCTCGGGACTTCTCTCTCGATTCTTTGTCTCATCCACCCGGTCGGGTTTTTGCTCGCGAAAATCGTCCAAATCACAGAAAGATCGTCCCAGGTCGACCGGGTTCAACCCCCCTCCCTCTCTCGTCCAATTGATTCATGTCATTTCGAAGGAAAACGGACAGACCAAGAGAGCCGGGGATCAACGCGGTCGGCGGACAGTGGGAAGGCAGAGAGCTGAAATCTTCTCGATAGCACATACCTTGGACCGGACGTCCGCCATGACGCCTGGGTTTCTGGGGGCCTTCCGGGGGAAGGCTCTCTGTTATCGCGGCAATTCGGTCGGGGAAACGGAGGGCGCAAGCGACGAGTAAGGCAGAAACCTAGACGGCGTAGGTATCCGGCCTCTCCTGGATGATCTGGGGGGGATGGGATGGGATGGAGATGGAGATGAGGAAGGGGTGACGGTGCCGCGATGGAGTCGACGTTTGTGGTTGCATCGCCCCGATCGGGTAAGGTGCGCGCTGCTGCTAAGCGAAGCCCGGTTTAGGCAGCCTGATTGGCCGTGGGGCGTCTAGGGCTTAGGGTATTGGCGTCACCACCTCCGAGGGTGAGCTTTCGTCATAGGTAGCCTTCATACGGCCGGAGTATACCGATAGTATCTTATAGTAAAGAGTATATGAGTATATACAAGTAGACTTGTACTGGTATACCTGTATTCCAAGTAGTCAAGTATTCAAGTACACAAGCCACGACTGCACCCTTCCCCAGTCCCTTCCAGTCCCTCCCCTAAGAATCCTCCCCTATCTTCGCATACAGCTCGCTATTCAGGAAATTATACTTCGGGTCGGGCTCGCAGAAAGGATGTCGCGTGAGCAAGGTCTCCGCCGTGGGCCGGTCCAATGAATCCCTGCAAAGATTCCGCATTAGTAATATACCAATTCAGAGTTCAAATGACAACTTACACCGTAAAGCAGTCATACATAAAGGCCAGCGCCGCCGGACTGATATTCATGGACACGTCTTCCGGAATAGGCGGCGCCTGGCTCAGACTGCCCAGCTTGAAGATCGCCCCGATCGCCTCCTCTCGACTCCATGGCCGACGACCGGCAAACATCTCGAGCACCACGCACCCGAGGGACCAGATGTCCACCTTGGCGCTGTACCCTTGACCCTGAGAATGAATGACCTCCGGGGCCATCCAGAAGACCGATCCCTGCATCGAGTTGGTCGAGTCATTCCCGTAGATATTGTCCGTCTTCTTGGAGATGCCAAAGTCGGAGATCTTGCACGTGCCGTCAAGATCCAACAGGATGTTGTCCGCCTTGAGATCGCGATGCAGGATGCCCTGGTCATGCAGATACGCCAACCCGCTCAACGTTTGCCGCGTGAGCGACTTGACCACGCTCTCTTCGAACTTGCCATGCTTGCGTAGACAACTACCGATAGAACCACCGGAAATATACTCCAGGTAGATAGAAATGGAGAACTCTCCACGCTCGCATCCAAGATACTGCACGATATTGGGATGCTCGAGGTGCTGCATCGTGTCAATTTCCTGGTCCATGGCTGCGACCATCTCCTTGATCCGATCCTTATCTTGACCCGCGATCCGGGGGTTGATTTCTACCTGCTTGACCGCCAGGACCTCACCATTGTCAGCGTTCATGCCGAGGTACACTCGGCCATAAGTGCCTTTGCCAATGAGCTGACCGCGGATGATGCGGAAGGTCGGTTGCCGCTGGGGGAGATTGCCAGCGCCGACGTTGTTCTGAGGGATGGGATCAAGCTGGCTGAGACGACTACCGGGCTTGGGGCTGATCTGCATGATCTTCGCGCCGAACATCTTCGTGCTCTTGCGACGCAGGATATCGCCTGACTTTTGGTTCCCGCTCGATGCATGAACGCTCCGATTACGGCTGGCTTGGTTAGCACCACGCGCCACCTCTCGGATAGACTTTCCTCGAGTGAGACCGCCGGAGCGATTAACGTTACGCCGAGCGATGATACCGGCATCGTGAGCCTTCATCGTTGGCTCGCTGGGACCGATGGTGTTCTCGTCGGTACTCGGGGGCGGTGGCGGCGGCGGCGGGAGTGGAGTGTATGTTGGTCCCTCGTGTCTTTCTTTGTGAGCTGGCTCGTGCTCGGCTGGGATTCTACTCGCCGGTGACGAGGGGGGAGACGCGCCGTGGTTGTCAAGGTAAGGAGCATCGAGATCGATGTTGGGGAAGAACTCGTCCAGGTATTCAATGACGCCCTCGACGGGAGGTCTGCTTGCCCAATTGTTTCCTCGAACGAACGAGTCCCTTCGAGGCGGAGGCTTCTTTTCATCGGGAGAACCGGCCATTTCCGAAAAGGATGTCTTCCGGGTGCCTCTGTCTGCACTGGACCCGGCAAAGGTTTCGCGGCTGGTACTAGGCGACCTGAACCGCACTGACAGTTCCTTCTTCAACCTTGGTCCCGTGTTCAGCGTAAGTGACGGTTTCTCGGACCTCTTCTGCTCGGGAGATCCAAACATAGGTCCTTTCTCCTTCACGGGAGTCTTGCTGTTTACCAAAGGAATCGCGAAAAGGCCATCATCTGAATCATCATCCGAGTCATCTTGCGGTACCGGTGAACGCTGGAAAGAGACCTCTGTTTCCTCGAAATCGAATTCAGGTCCATATGACTTGCGTGATTCCGCATTGGGTCTGGTTCTCTCAACAGGAGTGGCCGCAGATTTGGCAGGAGACTGATTGACGTGCGAGGTTGGGGTGTTCTGGCCGTTCGACCCGGGAGGAAACCGCGATGTGGCACTTCTTGGTTCATCCAAGACTGCTTTACGTCAGTAGGAATACACAAATAGCGAACCGAAAGAGAGGGAGAGGGAGAGAGTAAAGGAAAGGGGTTAAGAATCTTACCCGGCGTAGTGATGTTGGCATTAGGACTATTGAACCCGGGGCTCTGAGAAACCGACGGCGACGGGGTTCCGATGGCACCGGTAATTCTGCCCATACCGGCCAGGGCAGCCCCCAGTCCGTGAACTGAGGGACGGTCGGTCTTCCGCAGGGAATTCACCTTGGTAAGTGTATTTGACTCGGGCGGAGCGGTTGGTGGCTTGCGGAGTGGTACCAGGGGCTCTGAAGCCTTCTTATCTTCATAGGGCGATATCCGTGGCGAGTCAAAATCAATGACATCTTTGCGTCGATAACCAGTTTCCCCGTAAGCGTTCTTCCCCGGCTGCGGCACGGAGGTAACTTTTGAGTATCGCAAGGCCTTCTGCCTTCGCTCCATCTCCCGTTTTTGCTCGGCGATAGGATCCAGTTTTTCGGCATCGAATGGGTATCCAGCTTCCGCGCCTCCATCCACCGGCGATGTCCCCATCGGTAGCTGCGTTATGTCACGAGCAGGCAGTTTGACCGCAGGGGTCCTTAGCTGCTGAGGGCGTGCAGCGACCTGTGGAGAAGTAGGCTTTGCCGGATTGTGCGGTGAAATCCGATTGAGAGCTTCATCATCTAATGGTTTCCGTTGTAATTGGTGCTGTCCCGTTGTTGGTGAAGAGGTGGTCTTGTCCGGGAATGAAACCCCGAGACCGGTGTAGTGTGGGGAGTTAGTAGAACCAGAGGGCATGTGAGGGCCACGGACGTATAGTTTCAAGCTACCAACGGTGTCCGACCTCGTCCGCCGGCACAATGTCAAGTTGGTATCGTTCAAAGGTTCGTCATGGTCCGTTTGGCCGGGCTCAGTCACAAATATTTGGGAACCGGCCCAATCCGAGATTCCGAGGTTTTGGCAGATCGTAGCACGCAATTGCTCCACAGAGTCCAGGTCCGTGATGTCTATCAGGCGGTAATTCCACCCATCGAGCGTTCCAAAAGCCCACTTCTTTCCTTTCGAGGCGGGCTTCCCCCGCTGGGCGGCTAACCGTTCGTGATCGGAGAAGGACGCGGATAGTGGGCGTTGGTCCAAGGACATGTCGCTACTGCTGAAATTGGGTCGATCGTAGGGAAGTTGAGATGCATTATGACGCTGCGCTTCCGGACTCGTGGGGGACTCTAGAAATTGCTCCTCGGGAGACGGGTGGGTTGAGTCGCCACTCTTATTCTTCTTCTTGAAGAAGTGGAAAAGTCGATTGCTATGGTCTTTAGGGTAAGATGAGGAGTTTTCTGCCGGTCGGTTGTAGGACTCCTGCGGAGAAGGGCGGGCATTATCCTGCCTGAGGGTTTCATAGTAGCGACGTCCTGTAGTTGAATCGGAGCTGTTGACTCGAGCATGTTCTCTGAAGTCGCTGGTGGATGAAAAGCCCGGGTGTGCGAGTGTGGCGTGCTGCATGGCTGGACTGCCGCTTTTAGGACTGCCTTCGTAAGGGCGCCCAGGAGGGAAAATGCCAGCTTCACTAGAAACCGAGGGGCTCTGTCTTCGATGGTCGCCGTTTACACTGGCCAGCGCAGCTCGCGAAATGTCTGATCGGCCCCAGATCGTCCCGTCGGGCTGGCTGAGTTCCGAAGATGTATGATCATGGCTAATAGGCATCGGGGCCGTGAAAGAGCGCGTTTGCACGTTGCTTTTCTGGTTGTAAGCGGGCTGCAGGGATTTGAGGTTGGGACTACCTGGCATGGGGCCTGAGTGCGGGCCTGCAGACACAGGGTCATTGGGATATTTGGGAGAGGATTCGTTGCCCGGGTCGAGAACACCCCCTGCGAGGGTCTGAGATTCACGCTGCTTCGGAATGGGTACGCCCGCGTCATAGTTCGGATCATCCTGAATTTGACGAATCAACTTGCGCATACGTTTCCCTTCTTCTCGCTCTCGCGTCAGATCCCATCCGGTTCCGCTATTCTCGCATTCTCTGGCGAGCTGCGGGTACACCACATTGTGCATTTTACCCCAATTCGGACGACCGTTGAACCCATGGCCCAGCTCAAGGAAGTCGGCGCCCTGGATTTCGAGGGCTTTGAAAGTTTCCTGCCAATCCCCGGAGAACCCGTTCATCGCAAGCCACAGGAGAACCCTGTCAAGTGGCCACTGGACGGCGGCTTCGCTGGGTGACATACCACCGAGCAACGTGTTGTTATTGTTGTAGCGATGACTGGGAGATTTTGTGAGTTCTGCCATTTGGCCTTGGTTCTGGCCGTTTTGAGCTTGCGGATTCTGCGCTGTCGCAGTGGAGAACTGTTCATGTGAGAGATCACTTGCGGTTAAAGAAGGGGGAATAGTGCGCGCCGACGGCGTAATCGGAATGGTCCCGTCTCGCTTATATGCATTATCCGGGTTGGGATACTCGTAAGGTTGATTTAATGGAAGGTGCTGTCGATCGCTACCTGTCATAGTTCCCTGATTCTCGTATGCAGGAAGGGAATGCAGGTCGAATGCAGGTATTCCGACCCCGGGACCAAACGTCCCTCCCTGCGGGACGTACGTTGCAGAAGTCCGACCTTCACCCCCAACCGACAGAGGCGGTCGGCCGTAGGGCTGCTGGTTTGTCGGCGCCATAGGAGGGGGAGGGGGAGGGGGAGGAAGGATCCCCTGGGAGAGTGCCTGCCGCGTTGCCCAGTTCGGCGCCCATTGGAGATTGTTCTGATGCTGCATCTGAGGATTGGCGATCTTCGCAGGGCCATAATTTTGTCCTGGGGGTGGTCCAGGAGGTGGCGGGGGCATACCACCCTGGGGTTGTGTGGGAGGGTATCGTGGCGGCGGAGGCGGCAGCACCATGTGCGATTGAGGCGGTTGAGTTGAAGGTGGAGGAACAGGCATATATTGCTGGGGTCGTTGACCGTCCATGATGGCGGGTTTAGTCGTGATAACAACCAAAAATGAGACACGTCAGATAGCCCCCAAGACAAGCATACAGTTTTTAAACCCCCGCTCGTCTTTTTCTTGCCGATCCCTTCTGGATGTGTGACTGTACAAACGAATGAATCCTCGAAGTTATGGCGCAAGCAGTGTCATAGCCGATATCTACGCTCTCTTCAGATATGATGGTTCGCAAATATCCCCGCTGTCGTGCCACAGGTAATCGATGTACTGAATTGGGCAGCGAGTGGGGTGCAAAACTCGAGTCTTAGCTATACATAGCGTCATATAGTTGTACGTTTTCGATTGCGATTTTCTTTTTTCAATCCGTATTCCAGACGAGACTATTCCACCAATGTCGATTACGGTGTCGAGTAAAAAGGGGGGGCACAGATCAAGCGGGTTGCCGTTGGTTTCGAAATCGAATTGTTGCGGGGAAGATGGTCGGGGGTATTGTGAGGGAAAGGAAATAGAAGGGGGGCAGGGAAACGCCGACAGAGCGAATTATCGATAGTTCGTGGGGTGAAGAGGAATAAAAGGATGCCTTTCACGGAGAGATGAATTGACCTTGGGAAGGCTGAGCCGGCATCAGTGAGTGAGCGATAACTAGTAACTAAGCTAGCCACTGAACAGGGGCGAGGAAATCCCGCCGAAAGACCGACGGGGAAATAAGACGTACCATGACCGAGTCGTCGATAAATAACGATCCCCCTTCAAATAATAGGTAAAATGGTCGCGATAAGGTAGATAGCAGGTTCGTGTCGACAGCTATCGGCAGCTGTCCGAATCTTGGCGGCCACAGATAAATTGGGAGAATTCCGCGGTGACGACGAAGGGGCAGAATGAGACTGGGGACGGACTGGGTCTGCTGTCAAGTTCAAGACTCAGGAAAGGAAAGGATTGAAAGTCGGGGCAAAGCAATCTAAGGGTTTCACGAGGAGCTTCCAGGCGCTCGACGCCTTAGCGCCTTTATCGCCTCCCGATCACGTGGACCCCAGTCTTTTTTTTTTTCTTTTTCTTTTCTTTTTTTCTGCGCCCCCTTCATCCAAGCAGGACGGTGTGCAGTTCAATTGATGGTGCTTTTATCGTATACCTTGATGATTTTGACACTGTGGAAACATTCAAGAAATTCACAAGAAAAATCCTCCAAAACTATGAGTGAAACAATCTTCATTTAGCATCTAACACCGTATTCTCCATACTAAAATTCAGGGCCACGCCGGTCTCCACCCCGTTGACTTTCCCTTACCCAAGGACCGTTCAGCCCTACAAAAGCACTCTCCTACGGTGTTGTGATCTAGGCTCTAGCTTCCAATTTCCGGTTCCCACGGTGAATGAACTCGCTTGCAAGCCTCTCCATTATTATTCAGGACAATTTATTTCGTGTCTGGATTAATCATAAAAAAAGTGGTCGTTTTGATTAAACATAATGTCATACTACCCGTCATTCACCATAACGTGTATCTTCCACCCCCTTTCAATCGAGTATTAATTAAGAAAATATGCAGAAAGAGTCATGGACAAGAGAAAGAAGAGATAAAGAAAAGCGGGATGAAATGTGACAGGAAATATGAAGAAAGGAAGATGCCCGAGAGTGTCCACCATTATTTATTTCTCTCCGCCGCTGCCGAAGCGGTGATCTTCAAGCCAGCCGGAGCATCGTCACGAGGCATGTGGACTTCCACCAACTAATGCGCTAGTTAGCAACAGCAAATAATGAGAGCTGATGATAATCTGGTCTTACCTGGAGATAAGGCGCGGAAGAGAATTCCTGGTTCGCGAAAAGCTGGGTGAGCTCGTCCCGGGTCTGGACTTTGTATCCCTTGTACTGGTCCTTGGCTCCGAAGACGGTGGGGAGGCCCTTGATATCCCATGTCTGAATGTCGTTATAGGTCTCGTCCCACCCATGGATGTACCGCTCAATTGTATAGCCTTCGTTGCAAATAACAAAGCTGCACCTATGTTAGCAAAAAAAAACAAAAAAAAAAAAAAAAAAAAAAAAAAAACTGCAGTGAGGACAATGCAAGGGCTGTCGACTTACATGATGGGGTTGAGCTTGTTTCTGATCATGGTGCTGATCTCTTGTACAGTGAGCTGCAGACTTCCGTCTCCAACGAACAACACGGTACGCCGGTTCTGCTCCTTTGCAGCCAACGCAGCTCCCTGGCAAGCGCCAACCGAGTACCCAATGCTGCCCCAAAGGACTTGGCTGATGGCGGTGACGCCGGCAGGGAATCGGGTGTCCCAAATGCCGAAATTGGCGGTTCCGGTTTCAGTGATAACGATGTCTTTCTCTTTCAACCATTGTCCGAAGACGGGCCAGAGCCATGCGTGGGTAATCGCTTGGTTGGTCGAGTTCTTCTCCTCGTCGGGCAAAATATTCGAGATATGCGAGACCGGTGTAACATTGAGCGAGCGCATCTTTTGGACCACCTTCCGCAAAACACCCTTCATGTTGATGTCGGGATATTCGGAGTAGCGAACGCGCACGAACGTACTGTGGAAGTCAATGGTATTAAGTTGTCCGATGCGGTACGAGAATCCTGAGGTATTGAAATCGGACTTGATGGCTCCGATGCTCAAGATGAGATCCGAGGACTCGACTTGCTCACGAACACCGGGGTTCGATCCCGTTCCGGCATAGACACCTCCAAAATTTTTGAGCGTCTCATCCACGGCTCCCTTGCCCATCGGGGCCACAAAGGTGGGCAGGCCAGAGGCTTTCACCAAGTCATGAACTTCGTCAAGCGCGCGATGGCGAATGGCACAGGCATCGACGAGGATCACCGGTCTCTCGGCCGCATGCAAATACTTCAAGACCACATCCACCACGTAGTCCTCTTTCTCCGGGTCATTGGGAGGCAGTGAAAGGTCGATCGGGGTCTTCAGCCGTGAACCCTCGATTTGTTTCGTGATCATGTCGGTGGGAAGAGTGATGTAAACCGGACGACTGCGAACCCAGCATTCACGGATAGCGTTATCGATCAGGGTTGCCACTTCGTGAGTTTCGATCAAGTTGCCGGTGGCGCAGGAAATGCCGGAGCTCATTCGCGTGAAGACATTGAAGTCACCATTGCCCAGCGTGTGGTGCAACAAGGATCCATCTTTCTGCGATTTGGTGTGTGGTTGACCGACAATGTGGATGATCGGCACGAATTCAGAGTAAGCACCGGCGAGAGCATTCAGTGCCGACAACTCGCCCACGCCGAAGGTGGTGATCAAGGCACTGATTCCATTGACTCGAGCATATCCGTCCGCAGCATATCCTATGGGGAGACACAGAAGTTAGACAATTCCGTCGCTTTCCCGCGGATATTCAGTGACATGTCGAACGTACCAGCATTCAGCTCATTGCAGTTTCCCACCCAGTGAAGACCACATTTTGGTAGATAGTCCAACGCAGCGAGGTTGTAGTCGCCTAGAATCCAATGACGGTTAGTTATGTTGAACTATAGATGCTCTCTTCCAGAGGGACGGTCGGGTCACTCACCAGGAACGCCATGCACCGCACGGATGCCAATCTGATGAAGTCGCTGGAAGAGGTACTCGGCGACATTGACGGGCTCGCGAAGCTCTCTGGTCGCGATATCGGTAGCCATCTGGAATGCACACGGTTCTCGATGCGAGCGAACAGGGACAAGGATAGCGAAACGACGGGATGATTTGAAGAGGGGTAATTGTTTGGCAAATACGACAAAAGTCCCGGGATTCTCAGGCTATATGTAGGTAGTACGTGCTAGACATGGATCGGGAGGACCGGAAAAAAGAGGGAAAAGCAGCAGAGGACCGTGTCATACGTCATGAACAAACAGTGATGTCATGTTATCAACCGGGTGAATGGCGTGGAGCAACAACCCACCCTGCATGAGAGGCAATGTCTGGCGAGTGAATTGAAGGCCAACTAGCCCGGTTGTACAGTGCTACAAAGGAAGATAACGCCATTGGGTTCAGAGTGGTACGGAAGTACGGCTGGAAGGGCTGCAAGGAGGGGGTCAATGGGCAGATGGCGGCAGTTCTAGAACGTCCGAGTCGGCAAACCGGGATGCCTCAAAGGCCAGGCATCGAAGGCTCGCCCACGCCGGTCGCGCTTGTCAGGTGACTGTCAGCCCACCCGGTGGGACGATGCGCATCCGCTAAGCCCCATCGGGCAGTCGGCTGTCAACCCCTCCCGCCTCACCGCCTCTCACCGCCCAAGAAATTAATGCCGGAGATTTCTCTTTCCACCGCAGAGGGGAGATTGTCGATGCTATCAAACTCTCGACACAGCCACTTTCGCCGAGGAATTCCCGCTTTCTGAATGGCGGATTCAGGAAAAAGAGCCATGCCCGATTCCTCGTCCAATCAATCTTCCAAACGAAGAAAGGTCCGTTCTAACTACTCTCCGGTCTTCGGTCTCTACGGCCCGGATCCCATCCGCAACGGTGGGATCACCCTCACTCAGTCGGTGGTCTAACCCGTGGCACAGGGAGGCGGCAATTGGCAGAAAGCCAAAGGAGCGATTATCGAGAGCGGTGATCGTGGCGTGTTCGTAACGTGTGACAAGGGTAAAGAAGGGAAATGCATCCCGGAGGCCGTGGATCTGTTCACTCAGGTTAGTTCCGACCGTTTCGGGATCATCATGCATTTCTCTGACGCGTCCGGTCGATCAGAGTGTTGAACAGTCCGAAGATGGTGAGAAGGACGCCGACTCCGGTTCCGACGAAGATGAAGATATCGAAGCTCAAATCCGACGAGAAGTCGAGGGGTTAAAACCCGGCTCGTCCAAGCCCCGTGATTTTCGCACCTTCAGGATGGAGTTCCCCTGCGGTTCGTCGACGTCCCTGTCTCTCCCGCCCGGCAAACTTTGGACTCGGAATTAATTGGCCCCAGTGTTCTTTGTGAAATTTGACAAGTCCATTGATCCGGAGAAGTTGGTACATCAGCTCTGCGTGGATGCGCATACGCACCCGGAGCAGAAGCGCAGTCGATATATCCAACGGTTATCGCCGATGCGGTCGATACGGAAGACGCTCAGCGTTGACCTCGAAGAATTTGCCGCGGAAATCCTGAAACCCCACTTTCACTCCGGTGGCCCTCCCAAAAAGGTATGCCGTCTGCCCGGTCCATTTGTCTTGGATGTCCGAGTACCCAGGTTAATCGCGTGGGTGTGCAGTTTGCGATTCGACCCGTGGTGAGGGGCAACTCGAAGTTCAACAGGGATGTTCTCATCAAAACCATTGCCCAAGTGGTTGGACCGGACCATACTGTTGATCTCAAGAACTACGACCTACTCATTCTGGTTGAAGTGGTGCAGGTACGATGTCCCCGGGAAAAGTTGACTGGAGATACACCGCGGCTAACGATGACATCTAAACAGAACCTCATCGGAATGAGCGTCATGGGGTCGGACTATGATAAACTAAAGAAATATAATCTCGCCGAGCTTTACAAACCGTCGGCGAAAACCGAAGCGAAAACCGAAGCGAAAACCGAAGCGCCCGAGGCGAAGGAGTAAAATACGATTTGGTATTGCAGAATATTGATCTGATGACATGGCACGATAATTTATTTTTCTTATTTATCTTTCATCTTTGCCTTTTCTGTTCTGGACCGGCTGAAAAATAGATTGCATAGGTCCATTCATCCTCCAATGGCCGGAGAACGGCCAGTATATCTAGACGGCTCGGCTTCTAGAAATCAGGCCGAGTGGACGGGACCCCGGACTTGGACTTGCGCTAGACGCGATTAGGGCAAACCGGGCCAGGTAGGAAAAGCAAAGAAAAAGCAAAGAAAAAGCAGGACGTCCCTCTAGGAGTGAAGTAGGGTAGAGCACTTCGTAAGATGAACCCCCCATCCCCATGACCTGTGGAAAGATGACGTGAGAAGCTTCGTCGCTGATGCAACGTTGTTGACTCTCTCAACCGTCTTCGGTAAGGCCGCGCGCTGATTGGGCGGGGGCCTCAGGCACTGCAGGGGCGCCTTTCTTCAAGCGGGAGCCTTAGGCGAGTCTGCGGCCGCTATCTATAAGACCCGTCGCGGGCTCCTTCGCTCACAATGTCATTGCCCGCTTTCCCATCTTTGAGGCTCGCTTAAAGTTATTGGATAGGGCCATAGTTCCGGTATAGTGGCGCTGGATCTCGCTTGCGTTCGAATGTAACTTCCCGTTGCCAACGCACGCCAACATGCCCTGCCCAATCCCTTTTTCCTGCGTCGTGTCTCGTCTTGAGAAAACTCCCCGGTGGTTGTCCGTGGTTTTAGTCAAAGACATGTCGACCGGGAGGCTCTTGTTTCTGCTCTAATACCCTCTCTTCCCATGCATCCGGTGCTTGAAACCTCTTCCTAGTCAGCACCCCCTTTCCTTCCGTCATGTCTCCATTCCTCATCGATGGCCCCAATGTTGAATGTACAGACACCACCAGCCTAGACACCGTGATCGGGCGACTGTTCTCGCAGAATGTATACGTGAGGGAGATCTACCCGCTCGAGGGGCATCTCCATTCGATGTGTCTCTTAATCCTATCCAACAAAGAGCAACTACTCCTAAAAAGCACGCCTCGAGCGATGACGCCCCTCCTCCGGCAGGAGAAGCGTCTCCTCGAAACTGAAGCCCGAGCCATGTCCATTCTGAAACGGAGCACCGCCCCGTGTATCCCGTCACTTCTCCACTACGACCCTCGAGGCGACCTGTTTGGCTCGTCCTTCATGCTACGACCCTTTCTCACCGGGGCGACGGCGCAGGAACTTGAGGGCCAGATCAGCGAGCAAACGGAGAAGCACGTAGACTATGCATTGGGATCACTGGCCCACGAGATCTCGCAGCACGTCTCTCCTTCATTCGGATCCCTGGAGCAAGTGGCCTCGGGGTCCGGGAAACGGTCATGGCAAGAGGCCTTCCTGACCTTATTCGAGGGCATCCTACGCGACTCGGAAGACTTCTTCGTGAACCTCCCTTACGCTGAGATCCGCCACCAGCTGTACCGGCTATCGCCGGCGCTCGAGGAAATGCGGCAGGCGCGTCTCGTCGTGGTGGACTTAGGTCGACCGTCTCAGGTCCTTTTAGAACCGGAATCGAAACGTTTAGTTGGAGTCGTGGACCTCAGCAGCGCGCTTTGGGGTGATGTCTACATGGCGGAGATCTTCGACAATCCGTCATCGTCCGTACTCGATGGCTTTGGAACCCGGCCGACGAAAAGCAAAGCGGAATCGATACGACACTTACTGTACGGGACCCTAGCATGAACCCATTAATTGAACTGACGAAATTACGAACCAGGCTAATCCATGCAATGCAGTTACGGATGCTATCGCTCCATCACGAAGATCACAGTCCAATACTTTCGAGACAGGAACATAACTGCCGAGAATGATGCGAGGAGACGACTAACCAAGACTCTGACGGAGATGGCAGTTTATTGATTTTTACTTATACACCTTCCATTTCATCAATCATGAACACCTATCTCTTGTTCTTGGCCACTAGCCAGTGATGCAAGACTGTTTGCTAGCGATGTAGGTAGATTAGCGAATTCAATGACCAGCATAGACAATGAATCAGCCTTTTAGAAGGATCGATAATTCCAAGGATCAGCACGAGCAATACGGGAATATGAAATATAAAGAACACATGAAAGTTCTATGTTATAGATAGGTAGTTTGATGTTGTGAGCACTCATTGATAGATCTTCATAGGTACTTGAGCCTATTATGGGGAAATGACTTCTTCCCGTGTATTTTCAATTGATATAAGGGTATGTCTTTTGGAACACTCCTCTGAGAACTGACCAAGACGAGAGAAAGATATAGGTCTTTTATTTACAATAGATAACTGTATGGAATAAAGTAAAAAATAGATTCAGCAAGGTCTCAGCCCGTAAATATCCATGAAACGGGTTCAATCCCAAGGCACCAGATCATGCGGAAGTAATCCATCGATCTTCTCAGTCTGCATCTGACGATCCAGTTCGAGCCGCCTCTCAATAAAAGGCACAACCTGTGGACAGCGAGTCCGTGCCATGTCTAACTCGTCCATCCCCATAAAATCAGGATGAGAACTGACAAAGCCGATCGGAGCGCCGTGCTTCAACAACAGCCTCGAAATCTCAGGCTGCTTTGCGCGCATAATACTCAGACCCAAAGCCGTGACGTTGTGCCTGGACGCAACATGCATCAGCTCCGGGTATTGAAGCACGAACCACTTGATCAAGCGCAGATCCTCCGGCAGACTGTGTTTGTCCCTCCAGTGTGTCGCTGTTTGTGGGATCGCGAGCAGCTGCATCTGGACAAATACACCCTGTTTCTCTTCGAGACTGCTCAGATCGCTTCCATGCTCGACGGCGAATTGAACCGCCCTGAGACAATCTTCTTATACGATCAGCTCCTCAAATTCCTGCGTATTGATGGTCTTCGCACTCGCCCGCATCAACGGGAAGACCATATACTATCGGGCTTGTCACTTGGAGTCCAGTGTTTATATAGACAGCATGCCAAAGTGGCGTACGTATCAGGTCCATCTTCCTGCGTAACTTCATTGGTTTAGGGGGCCACGGGAAGGGTCGACCCCATACTCGATTAGCATTAGGGCTTTGTCGTCTTTATATACTTTGCCACTCGCCCTCAGCTACTGAACCTGGCACCAATGAGGCCGTGTCATTGATCGGCTGATTCATCCAATATAAGGGATGACTCCATGAGAGCGCCATCCCAGAGGATCTTTGCTGGGTCAATCGGTTGTATTCCAACATTGTTAGGACGAGCGAGGTGCTATCCAAGCCAGGCAGCTTCTCTACCATGGCTTTGGCGGTGTCTAGCTGCCTTGCTGTCTTTTGATGAGTGCTATAGGGGTGTTATGAATAAATGTCGATAGAATGACTTGGTGAGTGAGCTTTGCTGTTATAGCATTCTCAGTTCCGTAGCCGGAGATTTCCGAGATCGTCGGGAGGAAGCGGATGGTAAGAACAAGGGAGTTCCTTCCTGCATTGAATCTGTGTTGGCGGGTCATATGCATGTAGCTGCACTGCAGTGTCTGATATCACGTGGTTCCTAATTCTGCAAACCCCGAATATCCTCAATTTGAGATCTACGCAAATGGATCAAGGCAAGAAAAAGCAATCAAAGTAGAAAAAAACCAGAAATCGCTTAAATTCGGAGACAATGCTATATACCTGTACAGAAACAAAAATGCATCAAAAACCACCGTCTATCATCATATCTATAGCTTCTGGCTACCAGCCTTGTTGAATCGCTCGAACGAAGAAACGGGAGGCGCCGAGTTGGGGTTGGGGTGGTGCTTCTTGAGCGCCATGTTGACGTTGTACTCGAGGTCCAACGAAGCCTTGGGGTCGTCCTTCTTGGGCTTGAAGTCCACGACGAGATCGTCCTTGACGGCGAACACCGAGTCGATGTCAAGGTGGGGGTCGTCGCTGGGGTAGATCTGGTTGATGACGGTGGCGTAGTTGGGGTGAGTGATCATCAGGTGGATGTGGGCGGGGCGCATGGGCGAGCGGTCCATCAGGTTCAGGAGCACACCGGCGGGGCCGTCGGTGGGCAGCGAGTAGGGGGTGGGGTGGTAGCAGTACCACCAGAACTCGCCCTTCTCGTTAGAGCGGAACTTGCCGCGCAGGTTGTTCTCGGTCTGCGTGGGGTCCTGGAAGTCGTACTGGCCGTTGGCAGAGGCCTGCCAGATGTCGAGGACAGCGCCTTCGATGGGCGCACCGGTCTCCATGTCCTTCAGCACACCGTGCATGTAGGTGACTTGGCCGTTGGGCTTGGGGTCTTGAATGATGGAGTCGCCGAGGGCGCGGAAGGGGGCGTTGGGCGACCAGAAGGGGCCGAGGATGACGTTGGAGGTGGGAGAAACGCCATCTTCAGTGACGATCTTGTTGGCGATTTCGTCGACCAGACTAGATTCGATGGTCAGTGGGAGATGACAGAGAAATTAAGATTCAAGATTAAACTTACGACTCCAGACCGATGACGTCGCAGATTCGGTGGCACTCGTTGCGAATGGGAGTACTGATCTTTCCGATGGAGTTGATGAATTCAACGCCGAGCATCCACTCGGCGGGCGTCAGCTCAACCTCGCGAGCGAACTCGTGGATGTGCTTGATCAGGGAGCCCAGGAGCACGCGGGTGCGCTCGGGGGTCTTGGGGCCCATGGAATTGATCACATAGGGAGTGAAGTTGGGGTCGAACTCGCGAGTGTTAGACATTGTGTGTGGTGGGTTGTATGAGACTGCCTTGACAGAGTCTGTTTAGAAAATAGCAAGTCCGGAGGGGGGGAATTGAAATGGGATGGAGAAACAAAAGTTATCCAAGAAGGGGGACCTTCGAAAGACTTTATATGCAAACAAGACGGGGGAATTGTGGCAAGCCCATATCCCCAGGGAAATGCAAGGGCCAGTGACGGTGACGGCAAATAAAATCGGCTACCCGTGGATGTGGGGGAAATTGGCAGCAGTGCCTAAGGTTAGGGGAACCGCTGGTACATGCCGATAGCCTGAGAGGGTTGACTGGGGAAGGATTCATGGTCGCGTCGGTCACGTCGACCCTGGAAGAGCCGACGTCCGCCTTCCTCGCGTTTGATGAGGAAGGCGCGGGGGAGCAGCCGGAGTAGATTTTACCCGCGCGGGTAAGATCTCTGTACGGTGTAGGCTTCCCCGGAATTGGCGGAGAGAGGAGAGCCTTGCTGCCTGAGGTGCTCAGCAGCCGCAACTACCGTTCCCGGCAGAATCTCCCACCCCGCCAGTCACAGTCACAATAAAATCAGACCGCTATCTATACCGCCTACTGTATCTACCGGCGGGCTGAAAACCGCCCCGGTCCCGTGACCAGGCCGCACCTTCCATCTCAGCGGCATTCGCTGGTCCCTCATTGGCCCTTTCCTTTTCCGGCCTGGCTGCCGATCGGCTGAGTCATCCGGCTATGTCTCCGCACGTGCCGGCGGGAAATGCCAAGCCGCCGGGGAAGAAGATAATCGCGCTCAATCATGCCATACTCGGGCTGGGCCTCGACTGTTTCAGACTTTCAGCATATATTCGTAATACTCTTTGATGCCTCTAGGTATTCAGGAGAAGACGGCATGGGGCTAGTCTGCGGACAAATCTTCATGCACGACCATTGCGCGGGAAATGTATCTTCAGAGTGTGACCTCAGGCAAAGGAAGAATAGAGATCTATATGCAAGAAACATACGATCATTGAAGTAAATGCTTGGGTTTGCAGAAAGCAGATCACGGAAATGACAGGGGGCAGTAGAAAAGGTTGACCCATAGCATTGCCATGTTCTGTACTTTAGTCATCTTCCAATTACAGTGTATCCAGGAACAGGAACAACCACTGGGACTGCGAAAGGATCCATAAGCATCAGAGAAGGACGTTGCCCTAACCTACGGAGTAGATGCTTCTGGCTTCCCATACATGCGACGAAGCAGGCTGTCCTTCTCCAGAAGTCTACTCGGCGTATCAAACACAACCAATCGTCCGGCCTCCAAGACCGCAATGCGATCAAAATCAATGATCGTATCTAGCTACAATACCCGCAAAAAAGCACGTTAGTAACCAAATTCACGTAGTATACCAAATTGGAGACAGCAATGAAGCGCTCCCGGATTGTTTCTGGGGAGATGGTACTTGTGTCGAGCCCGTCGATGAGGATTTTGCCGTAGGTTGGGTTGACGAGACGGAGAAGGGTGAGGATGAGAGAGTTTTTTTCCACTGGATGAATGAGAGGCTCGTGAGTTATGATGGTGGAGTTAGGCGTGCGATGTTAATTGGTAGGAAGACGAGAACCGGATGGAAATGTAAACCGGCGTAGACTCACCTTCCAGTCCGACCGCAAATACCAACCTTCGCGCCTGGAGCAATGGTCATAGAAACGTCACGTAGCGCGGTACTGCCGTCCGCATAGTCGACGCAAACACCCTGGATATCAATACCACCTTTCTCAGGCCAAGACTCAGACAGACGCCGGCCTTCCCCAGCGAGATATCCAAGCGGGGTATTCTTAACAAACGATTTGACCCGAGCGATGGCCCCAAGAGAAGTTTCAAGTTGCGTCCATGAAGAGATAAAGGAAGACAGCAGCTGATTGAAACCTAAGATATTGTTCAAGGCAACGCCCAGTAGGCCAGCGTTCGTTTTATCACGCAATAAGACCGCCAGTGTCACCACAAGAACTGCCAGCGCCATGACCACGAGATCCAAAACCAGATTCAGCCATCTCTGAGCGCAGATGAGCATGTAGTATGGCTTTTGCGACGCATCTAAATGTTTCACGAGCATATCGGTTGAGGCCGACTGCCAACAAAATGCCCGGATAGTGGGCAGCCCGTCAAGAGTCTCGACGAAGTGAGAATACAAGGGGCTTTTAGCCTCCAGGTCAAGGTAACACAACTGGCGACTGGTCTTCAAGTAGATCCTTTGCAGCACGTAGAGAACAACAAGAGCTAAGGGCATCGTGATGGCCATGTATGCGGAGCCGGTGGCGATTAGACCAATGGTTGCAACGCATCCGAAGAAAGACTGATCCAAAGACATCAAGGCAATCGGAAGAGCGAGGTCTACCAGGGTCATATCTTGACTGAAGCGGTTGAGGGTAATGCCAGTATCGGTGGAGGCGAAAAGCGACAAATGTGCACGGATTACGGCATCCAGTAGGAACTGATGCAGGCGAATGGCGGATCTTGGCATCAGTTCTAGGAAGACGACCCAGATGCATATCATAATGAGTAGCGAGGCAGCCAGTGCGAAAGCGACGTAGACGGGTAGGTATAGTGGAAGCTGGCTGCTATTCGCCTGAGTCCACCAGCTCAGCCAGACTCGCGGGAAACTCTCGGCAAAGGCTAGAAAGGCGTGAGCGACAAGGAACAGGACACAAAGTACAGGGCCCACTGTCCGGGCATAATAAAGGTAGACAAAAAAGTCACCGATCTGCCTGGTTCGGTCTAGGTTCTCTATATCATGGATAGGTTCGTGCGCTGTCGCAGAAGGTGTTTCCAGTGTCTGGTCGTGGGACTCATCCTTTAGATCGGGGTGCTGCTCGAGGCTCACATCTCCGATTCCCAGTAGCTGCGTTGCGCTTTTGATTGCGTTATTGGATGTTGTAAACAGCTGCATGCGACCATCTGAGCCTATTGAAATCACATTATCCGCAATCGCAAAAATTCGCGCTACGATGAAGGAGAGAAGTTAGAAATTACTCAGTTAAAGCACTTGATACTTACTATTATGAGTAGCTAAGATGACTGTGGTGCCTAGCTGGCGAAATACTCCATCATGAGAGAGAAGTCGAGAGGTAACTGTCTCCTGTGTTCGCATGTCCAAGGCGCTAAACACGTCGTCAAGTAGAGCGATATCTCGGCGACTATACACAGCACGGGCTAATGCCTGAAGACAGAAGTAAGTGGAAGAACTGGCAGTCTTTAGAGAAATAGTGCTATGATGGCGCACCACTTTCTGTCTCTGTCCTCCAGATAGAGTAAGTCCTTTGCTTCCGATTTCACTCTGGTCGCCTTCCGGCCAGCGACGTATGTCTTCTTCCAAACAACATGAGTAGATGGTCGTGTGATACCAACTATCATCCACTTTACGATCTTCTAGACCGGTGGTGCTTTTCTTGATAGTTGTATTAAGAAGCCATGGATCTTGGCTACAATAAGATATCCTTGGATCCCACGAAGACTGCTCCCGATTGAGGACCAAGTTCACCAAGAATAGCTTTGAGAAGGGTTGTTTTGCCAGGGCCGACGGGTCCAGTGACAGCCAGCCCGCTGCCACGTTCTACTTGAAAGGATACATCAGTAAGAGCGGCCGGGGTTGCTTTTGGGGAAGGCGAAACCGTCAGGTTGTTCGACCCCACGGCAATGCTAGTTTCCCTAATGTTCTGGGCGACCGTGAGCGTAATATCTTTCTCGCCCGCATTATAGGAAGGATCCGTCAATGCCGAAAGATAGAAGTCTCCCTGATACAGTCGATCGTCTTTCGTTGACTTTGCCATCATATACTCGTGGATACGTTGGAAGCATCCCATTGCCGCCGCCAGCTGGGGTATGACAGCAAGCAGCTTTTCAGCGGGCGTGGTGACGGGCGTGATCAGGCTCAAGGCGGTAAATACTTTTACAGTGGTTAGGGGCTCACCACTTTTGATATTTGCCTGAATTGCAACAACAGGGGACCATATTCGAGGTAAGGTTGCTGCAACCGGTAGTTGTGAGATTTGAGGGAAAGACTCAGACTCGGTATACCTATGCCATTCAGCCACATGATACCTTTGAAGAAGGCGCGAGAAACAGTCAACTCAAGGTCACGAAGTTGTTGGAGTTTCTTAGCTGTTGGATTCGACAGTCCTGAAATCTTGGTGGCTTTGATCGAGCCCAATACCGAGGACGTAGTCTTGACCCTGTCCTGGATTTGAAGGTTCCAGTTCTGTTGGTTCTTTCCGATCGTGTTTGCCACTATCTTCTGGCCTCCCAGACACACTAAATCGCATCGGGAGTCATGCCTTCGGCACTGAAGAATGCATCATGTTGCATACCTAACATTAAGATCAAAGGAACAACGCATGTGGCCCCGAGTTGTATGCCGAGTAATGATAGACCAAGAGCCACCTCGACAGTGCGTGTCCAGACATCGTTAAAATTCTCTAGATGCTCAATTATCCCGTCAATGTCTGGCGATGGAGGTATTAGCCACATGTTTTTGAATGCACTGTACTTGTGGACTGAGTAGGTTTTACCGCATTAGCTTTGCAAATATTGATGAGCTCAGGGTACAACGTACTCAACCATTCGACTGTCTCGAAATAGTTATTGAAAGGCTCGTCCGCCCCCGGTGGCCATATAAATCGAAACCAATCTGACTGTGGGCTTGCGTGCCAAAATGTGGCCGATAGGATTGTTAAGCCTTTCTTGGACTGCTTGAAAGGTCGGGCCCAAGTTCAACCGCCAGCTTGAGGACATCGAGGGCGTTGACCTGCCTAAGTATGTTGCCCGCCTCGGAGGTATTCGTGATCTTAATTCCCGCCTTGATAAGACGAGTTACCTTGTCATACTCAGGCTTCCAATCACGCTTGAACATGGGGTGTTTCGGGAGGTTTAAACATCTAACACTGGGCCCAAATACATTCTGACATGCGCGGGTCAACGATGTAGTAACTTCATCAGAATCCTTCAGCGCCGAATCAGCTCCGAATTCCAAGAGAATCTTAATGCAGTCTGTCTTGTCAAAACAGGCGCAGAAAGCGTCACTTAGCAGTCGCAAATACCCCCAAAAGCCATTGGGGTCGACCCCAGCTTCTAAATAATTTCGAAGAGCTCCAACGCGCTCCTCGCGTAGGGCTAAGACTAGGTGAGAGACTGGCCCTTCACTAGGTAAATTGTCTGACCCCAGACAAGCAAACTCCGGAGTTACCGCCCAGGATGACAGGAGACTTCGTGTATAGTTCTTCTGAATAATTTCGGAGTGTTTCAATGTGGCAGCCCTTCTCTGTTCGCGGAGGAGGCTGTAGAAGACTTTGCAGGTCTGCGAAAACTGGCTGAGATCTACGGGATACCTAAACTTCCAACATTCCAAGATGAGCTGAAATGGAAGCTTATTAAAGCCCGATTTCTCCATTCTGATCTTATTATACGTAGTTGTAACCGTGGATGCGCGGTTCTTGACTTGCTTTAAAATGGCGTGAGGGAACCTCCTGGACGGGTTACTTATATGTTGCTAATTTCTATAGGTTGACGGAAGATTCCTACCTTATGCAGCTTGAACGTTTTCTACAGATAGCTTGACTCTCATCAAATAATAGGATCATACCGTGTGTTCATTGTGTTCATATGTCTGTGTTTGCACCCTTGCCTGTGCCAAGCCTTGGCCCATCGAGGGTCTCCCTGTGGAGGACAAGGCTGGCTTCAAGCCTTCAAGGCGATCGGGGCTAAAACGTGAGACAAGGCCAATGATCTTAGCCTTGACAGTTCCTGAGTTTGCCTCCTAGCCAATAACTACTCAATCCCTCCCCAGAATAGTTGCGTGCCCGGCCATCGTCGTTCTTGGGGTCTTTTTCTCCTTTGGCCCACCTGGCCCTCTGGTTTTAACCCACAGCTTACCTAGAACCCACCCTTTTGATGAATCCCCCAGACCCTCGATCCAATCTCCGCGCCACTATACACGATGTCTTCGAACACGAGAGATGGCTGGGCGGCCCGTCGAGCGGGCGGTTGTTTTAAATCGGAAAAAGAGAAGACCACGTGGGACGAATGGTGGGCATGCTGTCCACCAGGAACGCAGTCCTTTACAGATGGCGATAATAATTCAGGCTGCGGCATTAAAGGTCCGCCCAAAGAGACACCGACGCTATGCGCCAATTCAACCTTGGTTCTTTGGTCGGATGATACCGGTTACTTTTGCTGCGACCCGGATCAGACTGGCTTCATCACGGACAAGGCCTGGAAAGGATGTGCCCCAAACGATGAACTGGATGATGTTCATCGTAACAAAACCTTGACTATAGCCAACAAGGAAGGTAGATCGCCAGGTAAGCAGCTGCTACAACTCCTTGCGTAGTGACCATGAAGAGCGTTGGCGGCAGCTAACACCATCCAAAGAGCCGACTACTTCAGGTTCCTCTACAGTGTCCTCAGAACCCTCGACGCCCACTATAACGCCAGAGCCCTCGTCGTCTTCCGGATCACCGTCCTCTACGCAACCTGCAGAATCCTCGGGCTCGTCAACAAATCAAGGCGCGATTGCTGGCGGCGTGGTCGGCGGGTTCTTCGGTGCGCTGATGATCGTTGGGATGGTATGGCTTTTCCTTCGCTGGCGCCGTCGCCACGCAACGGCAGAGGGAAAGGTGTCATCGATCTCTCAACCACTAGGGCCAAAGAGCTCGCTACCGTCTGGGGACGGTCAATACACGTCGTCAGAGCTGTACGGTGATCCATCTCAGCATGAGTTACCGGGAAACCCTCGGCCTCGCCACGAGCTCGCTTGAGCCAAATCTCCAGCCAGCGGAAACGGTCAAAGTTCGAGATTTACCGCCCTATGATGTCTAAGGAAGGCGTTCCTATACTGTTTTTGATTGTATTATCTTTAAAGTTTATATAGACTCGTGTTGTTCGAATAATATACCCTTTGTGAGAAGTCGTAACGTGGTGTTTCTCATAGTCTTCGATGCTTCTAACGCTTGTATATTCACGATGTCTTCTCTTCATGCGGCCTATGGAAGAAAAAAGGATTTACCTAAAGACTCAAGTTCAAACATCTCAGAAATAAGGTGAGTTAAATACAATATAGGTTGCTGTTATTATAGATATAGTCGATCAATATCTGCACAAGCAATTTCTTTCAGTTCGAACATCGATGATTTGGGGGATTATTTATGGAATAAAACTGGATAAACAAGCCGAGCGGATTCAAGGGACTCCTATTACCTTCCTTCAAGTTTTAAACATGCCAACTATCTAATCGATGGATTCATACTTCACGACGGACAACATTGCGATGAGACCGGCGCCATGCCTCAATATATGGCATCCACATTCAAGGTGTTTACGGACTTCAGGTAAGCTCACCTGCCATGCAACTGGACTATCGGAAGTATCTTTGTTCAGCCAACAAAAGTCTAAGATCGGAAGGAGTCGGAAATTAATTTTCATGAAAGGTAACTCTTCAAAGTCAATGTTCACAGATATCTAATGCTGTCGACGCCCGGCGGCCGGTTCTCCGGAACTCTGGAATGAAAAAACCCGGGATGTATGGTGGAGCAGTCCATCAATTTCCTGGTCATTCCGAACTTGCATATAGCGACAGCTCAATTAATTATGGACTCTCGCGATGTTGAGTGAGCGATGTGAGTGTTAAGCAAGGGGTGAGCGTGGTAGGGTTAAATCGACCTCGTGACCTCTCTCCTCCCCGTCTTCGACTCTCTCCTCCCCGGTTTTTCTTTCCTTGCCGCCTGCTTGCGTAATGCTTTCTCACTCAATCTCCAGGTGCTACTATCTATAGCTGGGCTTGGTCCGCTGAATGCCTAATCATCCAGGCCAAGGCATGCACGCTGACATCAACGACGGTGAGATGGCGTCGATCCCGAGAACACCGCGACTCCGCTGATTGGCACGACGCCCTCAGACTCCGCTATAGAGGGCAGCCTTATGAGATGGCGGCTGACGGGATTACACGAGGTATCATGTTTGCGCGTCCGAGCTGCCCGTCAGACCTTGATTTTCAGGCCCTTTGTCGACTTTGACAACTGTCTTGACACAGAGAAACGCGGCAGACGGGAGGACCCTTTCGGTCGACCTCATCCCCCGCCGCCAAAGCCAAAATCAACGTTTCACGGACTAGTGATCTTGGCAAATGGCGTATATGAATTAATCTATTCTTAGCGCACGGACACACTGGCCACGAACCCCGACGATTGGTGGAAGGTGGACACGAACGCCTATAGACCACGAGGCTGAGAGTCCAGCCGTCCAGCCCGCCGGTTTTTCATTTCTATCTCGCCATAAAGGTCGCTCGATTTCCGCCTCTCCCCACTTTCCAGAGCCGCTTGTCCTGGTGCTAAATCATGGGAGGGTCGGCTTGATTCTCATATATTCGGACGGCTTCCGACTGCGGTCTTCTCTGCTTCTGCTTTCTTTGAGAATGGACCTTCCGGTCGCTGTCGCGAGTCTCTTTAACCGCTGAGCACAATGTCGTCCGGTCAACCAGAGCAATTTCCTCTCCCATCGATTTCTCGGTCGTCTCATTCGCGTTCCGACCGCCCAACAACGTCGTGGAATCCATTCGATCCGATTTCTCCGTCCGATCGTTCCTATATCCGCTACGAACGGGCCCAAACGCCGAACGAGGAGGAAGATGTCACGTCGTACGCAGGGCTGGGGATCAACAGTTCCACGCAGCGACTGGTGTCCAACAGGGACAGTCGGGGGCCAGACCAGGCGACTCCGACGAGTGATCTCTTCTCCCCAGGATTCTCGGAGCAGCAAACTCTACGGTCGCATTACTCCAGAGCATCCTTTGTCGACAGTGATTTCAACGCGACCAAATGTTCCTGCAAGAAGCGAGTGGTTCAGCGTCGGTGCTCATGGGTCCCCATAACCGTGTTGGTGCTGGCCATCTACTCAACCGTTGTATCCGGCATATACTTCTTTGTGTCCTGGTTGCGGCCGAGATATGGGCAGTCGATCGGTACGGATGGGGGCCTTCGACCTTCTACCGCCAGTCTGCTCAGTGCCCTCTTTGCCAAGACGATTGAGCTGGCATACGTCAGCGTCTTTGTCGCCTTTCTAGGGCAATTCCTGAGTCGACGAGCGATTAAGAAGGGATCTAGTGGGATCACTATCTCGGATTTGAGTATGCGAACATGGATTATGCAGCCGGCGTCGATGATCATTCATTCCCAGGCCTTGCGCTACTCGGCGTTGACTTTGCTGGGTTTGCTCACGTTGACGGCCACCATTGTCGCCATGCTCTACACCACCGCTGCCGAGGCATTGGGTGAGTGCGCAAACCTTATCGTCTCTAGCTTTACTGACACATTTACTTCACAGTATCACCAAAACTCCTGCAAGGTCCATATGAGGACCGAACCCTGACGGGAAATATCACCGCCAAATTTGCCTGGCCCGACGATATGCGCAACCACTGCGAGACGCTGATTACAAACGATATCGATCCGTCGGAATCAGAGCAGGATCGAGGAAACACCTGCTTAGAGCTTCAACACGTCAGCCAGGCATACCATAACTACCACGCATACCTTTCGAAATGGAGCGACCTCGATTCCCAGAACACGTCTGCAGCATTGGTCCAGAGCGAGCGACCACCGCCGGTGGGAACTATATTCGATAATACGACCGTGACTGGTGCTTGGATCGATCAGACAAATATCACCGACTTGTCGAAGCGCTACGGGCGCATGGTCATCAACGTGACAGCCGCGATGCCTCATGGCGGCGTGGCCGGTGCAGTAAACCACCCCCAGAACGGGTTCCACCGGCCCAGAATCTCATCGGAGGGCAACTTCGATCTCTCTGCTCGATTGCCGTCTCCGGCAGTGAACGTCCTCTGCGCTGGCATGTCTGAAAAGGAGCTAAGCCCGCTAATTTATGAAATGTGGCCACACTCGCACTTCAATCCCGACAACTGGACCCTTGACCAGCACAGTGATGTACCGACCTACCCATCTTGGCTCAATCGCACCGTTGTCGACGACCTCTTTCGGTGGGGGAAAAAGTACGACGCACGTCCACCCATCTTCGGTAAATTGCCTGAGGCGTACAACACTATCGTCAACGGCTCCGTCTTCTACGGCGACTCTCTCTACCTCCTCGGCCACGTCCCCACCAACCGAACCCCTGAATACGTCCTCTGCTCCATGAAAGCCAAGCTCAGCCCCCGTTGCTCAACGCACTACTCCGCGTCCATTCGCGGCGCTTCCTTTGGCACGAAATGCGACAACCCTGACGACAAATGGCGCTATGATCAAGCATACCCCGACGCCCCCGACGGCGCGTGGGACCCAGATTGGAAAAACATCGCTCACTCCTGGGCCCTGGCCCTGAGCCTTAACACGGGCATTACCAACGGCCGCGCCAGCAACTCCCGCGTTCTCATGCAGCTAACCCCCAAGAACGACACCCTTGACCCAAAGGTCCCCTCCATTGCGGAAGCTTTGGCCGTCATGGCCGGCAACACCCTCATTCTCGGCTCCACTAACGCCCCGTTCGTCCACTTCTGGAATTACACCGACATCAGCAAGGAGCCGAAAAACGCAACCGTGGCCAGCCCCGAGCAGCAGTATTTCCGTGCTTCCGTAAGGGTCGTCGGGTATCAATCTAGCTACACTGAGAAATGGCACTACGTCTTTTATGTGATACTGGGGCTGGCGTTTAGCACCAGTGCCTTCTGTCTGGTGTACATGCTTCTCATCAAAGGGCGGCAGTTGACCGACTTCACAGACCCACAGAATCTGTTCACGCTGGCAATGAACAGTCCGGCGACATCTAAACTGGACGGGGCCTGTGGAGCCGGACCGCACGGCGAGCATTTCAAGGAGAAATGGTTCGTCGGCATGGAGCCCGAGGACGAGCATTATTATATTCGAACGAAGGCAGAGGAGCGAACGCCACTCATCCCGACGGCAAGGTTCTCGATGAGGTCCATGGAGGCGGAGGATGTGATGAAGCCGGTCACGCCGGCTGTAGAGGAATATGAGAGGGTCTCGTCGAGACGAGGCTGGTTGTCGCGATGGTACTGAAGCTGAAGACGTTCAGATGTGTGATCGTGGCGTTTAACTGGCACACGGATAATGGAAATGAATGAGATATATGAATATATTATCTTTAATATTTCATTCTAATTTCAATATCTTAATTCTATATTCTTACAGTTACTTTCCTACAAGAGTAGTAGTTCTATAGCAATCTTGTATGCTCTTTGAGTTGTCTGACTGATTCTCCTTTACCTATCTTTCCCTGTGCCTACCTTGCTTCACACTCTTCCCACTCAATTATTCCATTTTTCCCTTCCCTCCCTGCATGCTGATCGTATAACTAGGTGTGACTAGGATCAGCTATAGCAATTCTCCCGATCAGGCTTGGCGCATTCGTTGGACTGTTCATTTCTTGGCGTCTCCCATTCTTCTGTCCACATTCAAACCTTCAACCTTCAACCCTCACCCAGCCATAAATCAATTGGCTCTACAACGTTGCTTGCAGAGTGAACCAGACTCTTTGTTCTTCAAGTCCCTTGATATCGAGTCCGTAGTAAAGCTTTTTCCCTGCTCAAGGCTTTCATCATCATTCTCCATGACCAAATGATAAAAGAGCTATGACAAAATATACCATTGCATCCCGGGTATGCCCCGCATGATAAGAACTAATCTCAAAGAAAGAGCTAATAGTGAAGAAGATACATCGGACTTCGCTATGGAAAGATTGAAGGGAGACTTCCCCCACGGTAGCAACTACACCGACCGTTTTTCGTTTCTGGGAAAACAACAAACGCACATAAGGAGCGGACTAAAGGAACTCCCAATTCAGCATACTATTTCGATCTCGGTTATTCCAAATCAAGCAATCTCATCCAGAATCGCTAGCTACAGAATCTGTGCAAAAAACGTGATAGATGGAAAAAGAACCGCCGATACCAGCAATCCTGCCATAAATGCGGGGTGACCCCGGTTCCCCGCTTGACGATCTTCTTGCAGACCGAGAGACAAACAAAGTCCATTGCTCGCAGAACGACAAGGGTGATCTCGGTATAATGATCTTTGCATTGGTTGTAGGCAAGCCTTGACTTCGGCATGCATATCCCCGAGCGAAGAGGACTATTTATTGTTTGCGTATGTCGAGCCCCTTCCGAATCCGCAACACTAGGCAAGGTGAATTTCCAAACATGTTGGGCGGAATAATCGTATCTTGTTTCTACATCCTCGCTGGAGCAGTTAGTGCGGTCGGGGCCTTGAACGCAGTCCCTCACAATCCGCACAAGATATGTAAGGTCCCGGCTGGAGGATCAGAAACAATTGATGATGCACCAGCTATTCGACGCGCCTTTCGGGAATGCAATCACGGGGGGAAAGTCGTTTTCCAGAACACCACCTACCATGTCAACACGGTACTGAAAACCACGGGGCTAGTCGACGTGGACATCGACCTTTATGGAACTCTTTTGGTACGCTTTGTATTTCCACGCTTGATAATCTATGCTGATAGCAAGAAAGTGGGGAACGAACATTCCTTACTGGCGCAACAATTCCCTCCCTGTCGGATATCAAAATATGTCGACGGCCTGGGTGATCGGCGGTAAGCATTTGAGATTCGATGGACATGGGCATGGAACATTTGATGGAAATGGCCAGGCGAGTAGTCATCCGATTGTGTCAAAGTCTATGTCACTAATTCGAAGGCAGGCCTGGTATGACTTTACTGCAGGAGAGTCAAACCTTCCGGGAAGGCCCCATGCTCTCACTGTAGCCAATACAACGGATTCCGTGTTCCAGGGCATCAGATTTGTGCAGAGTCAGATGTGGTGAGTAGTATCGCCTGAAAGTTCGGGACATTTGATAACGGGAAAATTGCTTGCCAGGACATTGTCAATCATCCACACCCATCATACACTGTTCGACTCTATCTATGTGAACAACACGTCGGCTAACGAGAATTCTGCGCGTGAGTAATCCAAAGACCTCATCAAAGGGGAATTCCCCTGACCATGCCATATCACAGACAACACGGACGGAGCGGATACTATCTATAGCTCCCACGTCACATTTAATAACTGGTTTGTGGATAATGGCGACGACAGTATTAGCGTGAAAGCCAATTCCACCGACATCCTGATCACAAACTCCACCTTCCATCGCGGTCTAGGTATCGCCGTCGGAAGCATCGGCCAGTATAAAGGCGCTTTCGAGACGGTAGAGCGGGTCCGAGCGGAAAATATTGTTTTCGATGGCACCTTGCATGCGTTATATTTTAAGACCTGGACTGGCGAACAAGTGAGCTATCCACCTAATGGCGGAGGAGGCGGTCTTGGCTGTACGTATCCAGCTTCCATCGTGTCGAGAAACATTCCATCGGACTGATACCTGACCAAACAGATGCCACCGACCTCTCATGCTCCAATCTGACGGCCCACGACCTCAGGGGCTCTGCATTTTCCATCTCGCAATGCACATCATTCTCAGACGCAGTCGGCAACTGTACCTCGTCCAAATTTGAGATTGGCAACATTACCGTGAACGGAATTTCGGGAACTACCAAGAAAAATACCGTAGCTAGTTTCCAGTGTAGCGCTGTTAAGCCATGCAGAAATATCGCGCTGGAGGGAGTGGATTTGGTACTGGCGTCGAATGGAACGAAGGCTGTCGACTACCTCTGTGGCAATGTGATTGGAACAACAGGTTTCAACTGCACCGGAAAGGCTTGTGAGGGAAAAAGCGCCACCGGGGAATGCTGAATATTCTCGCTGGCACCTTCCCCTTCTACAAATCAAGACGAGACTGTGTGAAGACCAAGCTATTAGAGGCTCGTTCGACTGAGATATTGAAACATCTCACCGGGTCCCTGGTGCTCCTTGGTTTAAATTACTTCTTCGCGTTTCTCTTCTTCGTTCCTGGTTCAATTGCCAGTAAGCGCTTGTCAGCGAAACTACTCAGTCACTAGCTAGCTGTGTGACACGAGTGGGTTTCAACGGCATGCCTCGTCCACTGAGCTTGTCCGGTGCAACACCTGTTCTACAAACCGGAAAACGGACACAGGCGTAACCGAAGGCACCTGTCGATCACTATGGGTCGGCATTTCGATCCCTTCCAATCGTATGATGGAGTTATACTGGGCCTCTCAGAGGCGCTACGCAGGTGTGGGAAGTATCCTGCAATCCGAGCGGTGACTTGGGCGCAACATACCTCAGGTCCTGGTAGATATCAACAAGGTCACAGTTTTTGATGGCTGAAAAAGCAACTTGCTTGCTGAACATCGACCACAAAACGGCAATCTGGCGCTCAAGAAGACGGTGAGGTGAGATTGGATGAGTTCCGGCCTGGACCGGTGGGTTTCCATAGATCTTCGATCTTGGCGTTGTCGGACGAGCGTGCTGCGCCACGATTCCCACGCTAACAGCACACTTGTGCAGGGGCGCGACGGCAAACCCTTCTACTGGCAGGCGCATATGACATTCTTGCTCAGGTCGTGATGATCACGGAGCCAGAAATCCCATCCAGGCCATCAATCAGGGCGTCGGCGTCCATCATCCGGCGAAGATCCTAGCTCAATTCATCGCGGCGGACTTGACGTGAAGAGGCAAGCCCTAATAACGCCAAGACCGGTGAGAGAACAAAACAGAAAATGTGGACCGCGGAAAATGGGGCCTGAAGACACAGGAGAATTTCCTAACACCGTAAGAGTTACGGAGTTATGGAACCGGCACATAGCTTATTATATTGGCTTGGAGGCTAGCTCTCGGTCTCGTCCATCCATGGCGACTGATCAACCCCACGAATCCCCAATGCGGAAGGCTTGGGTCAATTTCGGGAGATTGAAGTCTTCTGGCCGTTTCACGTTTATCCCAGAATTACTCCTTTGGGCAAATATCGGAGAAACATGTTGAAACGAGCCAAGAGCTTCAGTCGAATTTCCGCCAAAGGCCATGGAGGAACAGGAACACTGACGCTGGATAGAGTCGGTGAGAAAGTCCCGTCAACTACGGCCAGCGATTTCCTATAAAGCCGGTTGGCCATCTCGAGGAAATTGAGAGGAAATCATCCATCACAAAATCGTCTTTCTTTCCTACTACACTCTGCGAGTGAAACTTTCCCTACGGTTCTGGTAACCATATCTGTTCAACTACAAATCCCTGACATCAACCCATCCAATACCGCAATCATGGTTCAGAAGGCTGTCCTCCTTTCCCTCCTGGCCTCCACGGCCCTCGGTGCTCTCAACAAGCGCTACACTTTCCCTCTGCCCGAATCCAAGGGATCCGAGACCTTCGATGAGCCCTACGAGATCGGCGAGGGTGAGGTCTACGACGGGGGCATGAAGACCTTCGGCCGTGGTGTCGAATGTACCGGCCAGTCGGAGGGTGGCGACAGCGACGCTGTCTTCTCCATCCTTGAGGGCGGTACCCTCAAGAACGCCATCATCGGTGCCGACCAGATCGAGGGTGTCCACTGCCAGGGTGCTTGCACTATCGAGAACGTCTGGTGGGAGGCCGTCTGCGAGGGTATGACCATCCGCCATTTTCCACTTTCTCAAGCTCGCAACTAACATAAATACACACTAGACGCCCTCTCTCTCAAGAAGGGTTCCGGTCCTTACAAGATCATCGGCGGTGGTGCTCAGGGTGCCGAAGACAAGGTCATCCAGGTAAGCCTCCTAATTTTCCGCACACACTAGCCCTCATATTTATGCCTGACTAACAACTCTTCTTTCAAAAACAGCATAACGCCGAGGGTGAGGTCTCCATCGACGGCTTCACCGTCTACGACTTCGGCAAGCTCTTCCGCTCCTGCGGAAACTGCAAGTCCATGTCCGAGCGCTCCGTGACCATCTCCAACGTCAAGGCCATCTCCGGCAAGCTCCTCGCCGGTGTCAACGAGAACTTCGGCGACAAGGCCACCATCACCGACACCTGCGCCACCGACGTCAAGGAGATCTGCACCTCCTACGAGGGCAACGAGAACGGCGACGAGCCCGAGGAGATTGGCAGCGGTCCCAGCAACTCTTGCGTCTACACTGACCCGCTCCCTGAGTGTTAAATGCCTCGTCTTATTGTGTCGGGGTGATTGGGGATTGAGACAAATAATTTCTGGTGTCTGGGCACATGTTGGCTTGGTCGCTGTGGTTGTCGACTTATTTGGATGTCGCTCTTTGTGATAGCCAAGGGTTTTACATTCTTTACTAGTATATATAAATAGTTGTCTTATTGGATAATAAAATGCAAGGCTTATCAGTTTTGAATGGACCTTTCACTGTAACTTAACTAACTTGGGGGTGATTACACAGTCACTTGGTACTTAGACATCCACTGAATGCGTGAGTCAATCATGCGGTGGGAGTAATAATTTCTAGAAAGATGATCGAAAAAGATATGTAGAGATCAATATTAATTTAAATCAAGACAATAAGAAAACTGAACTTGAACCATACTTGTCAGTCAATAATGAACTTGAATAGCAAGCGACCCATTCCCCAACTTATCACACTCACACCTAAAGCATCAAAGCCTGCCACCAAAACAAACAATGAACCTTATTAAACCTTATTCTATTCAACACATCCTAACCCAATCTAATCAGTCTAACCCTCCCTCTCAGCCTCCGGCAAACTCTGACTCTTCGTAAGTTTCGGATTCCGAATACACAACGAAAACGCAATCAACGGCACCGTCAGACAAATGCCCGCGATGCAAAGCAAACGCTGCGTATGCCGATAAGCCAACACCACAGCATCGCGCTGTTCTGTGCCAATCGGATTCGAAGCCACGAAGGTGAACGGGTCCCCGAAGATGGTGGATGCGAGGGTAGCGTCACCGAGTTGCGAGGTGAGTTCTTTTTCGAGCGTTTGGCGCCAGATGGCGCCTGCTATTGTGTTGCCGATTGCGCTGCCGATGTTGTAGGTTGCGAGGTAGAGACCGGTTACTACGGCGAGGTCTGTTTTGGGAGGGGTTAGTGGGGTGGTTGGGGGATTTGGGCTGAAGAGGGAAGGGCTTACGTTTGTGTTTGGTGGCGGCTTGGATGCTGGCTTGCGCTGGGTAGGGGAAGAGGCCGCCCGCTGGGATTGAGTTAGTGGTTTGTTGCTTGGTGCAGTTGTTTATGAAGCTACGTTGGAAGAACTCACCGATACCAAGAAGGATCTGCCCCCCAATGATGCCCGAGTGACTGGAGCCGCTGGAGCCGCCGCGAAAGTGGATGAGGATGCCGTATGCGACCATGAAGAGACAGGTTCCTGCGACGATGAACGGTTTCAATTGTTTCACTTTCAGGACGACGAAGCCGCAGATACAGCCGGTGATGACGGAGGCGAAACTATAGGGATATTAGGTTGATCGGGTTGCGAGAGATACGGTCGACGAACCTATAAAGAGACGTGATGCGCGTCGCACTCGTGACGGTCTCGTCAAAACTGACGATCAACACGGTGTACAGGAATTCTCCCTGGATAACCCACGCTGGTAGACGTTAGTCTTTATCATATAGTGGTTGAAAACAGGCCATACCTAGGTTGAGCATCATCGCGATTCCAAGAGCTCCCCATACAGCGCGATCTTTTAACAACTACACAATGTCAATAATGTCAGTGATTCTTTTCAGGTGATGTCAGATGGCATGCACCCACCCTAAACGGAACCATCGGATATTTGCAAGTCTTCTCCCAGTACACCCACGGCGGAATGCAGAAAAGACCGATGAGGAGAGGCGCGAGGATCTTGGCCGTCTTCCACTGATCAGAAGATCCGCTGGCAAGAGTGAAAGGGACCAAAATCAGAGCCAAGATAGCAATGAGCAGAATCATCCCCACCACATCCAGATACCAGAACAATTCAGTCGAAAATTTACGAAAGCCGATGATCTGGATCGTGCTGCGATATGCCTCTGGGTTGTTTCTCTTGGCCTTCCAGTGTCCCCAGAATAGAGCAGCGAAGAGAGGAATCGTGCAGACTAAGACTTCTCGTCAGAAAATTCCAATATTCGGACAACTCCAACATACCTGGGAAGATAATGGCAAACATGCCGATACCCCACTGCCATGTGGTAACCTTCAGAACGGAGGATGTCACGTTTCCGCTAATCCATGTGTTGATCTGATTGTGTGAGATGGTGCATCGCGCGCATGATCGGAGATCTTACTATAAAAGGTGTCGCGGGGATATAAGAGAACAGCAGTCGAGAGCGGAGGGAGGTGACGTCGCCGATAAGGACTTCGACGAGGAGCAGGCTGCCAGTGTAACCGATCTATCGAAACAGTCGTCAGTATAAGCGAAGATTGCAGCGCGTGATTCCGCACTTACCTGATACAATACAGCACCGGCACAAAATGTGGCCATATTGGTCGCAGCCGCTTCGACCACCGTTCCTGAAGAGGTCAGACCCAGCCTGCAAGGCACAAAAACCACACATACCAAGAGTGTAAGTCACTACGCAGAACAGAATGAGTTCCACGCGGCCAAACACATCGGCAATTTTGGCTGCAGTCGGCTAGTTTATGTTAGAGACAAAATTAATCGAGCATCGACGATTCGCGTACCTGTGCGGCAACAGCGATAACCGATCGCAGAACATTAATCGTGGCCAGCAAACTATGAGAACCGAAATTTGCAGTCGCCATGGGCTTGAGCCAGTCAGTCCGTTGCAACTCATTTTAGCAGCAATAAAATCCAAGTCACACCTGATACGTGTATCGGACCGTGCCATCCAGACCATAAACGTAGGCCATCAAGAAGATACCGAAAAACAGAACGATGCGATCCACGAGACGAAATTGCGACGAAATGGCCTCGATGCGTTTGACGCCGGAATTACCGGTAATAGAATCCTGATCAGAATCCGAAACCACGGCATCCTGAGGGTATTTCCTCTCCGTGGGAGGGGGAGTCAACGACATGACGACGGGGAGAGAAATGTGAAACCGAAAACAAGCCAGGGATCAAGGCGAAGAAAAAGAAGAGGAAGAAATTTTTAATTTAAATAAATCCCACCCTAAGGCGAAAAAAGTGAGCGAAACAAGACATCAGGCCGTGATGTCTTGGCGAAGAGCGGCGCCATGCAATTCATCTTATCTGATTAACAGATGTCCCAGTAGTGACGGGCCCTTCTCGGAGGAAAACGTAAAGTAAAACATTCCACGGTGGATCACGCCGCCAACCAGCATTCTCGAAAGCCCGCGAACCAGCAAATCAAGCAAGGGAAGGGTGGGCCGAGGTCGGACGATCCTCGTATTCGTCGGTGGTGGACGGACAGACCGTGGCTAGATGTTGTCTAGCGAGTGCCAATATCTAGGCACCGAGGGGGGCAAGGAAAATTTGTCCGCTCCAGCAGACAGCAACAATGTAGCACACTGCAGCAATTCCGTCCAACCGGACTAGTAGGGGCCGTCATTCCAATAACACGCCACTGGTTCCTTGGAGATCTCGGCGCAGTCGTTCCTTCGGCGAACCCGATAAGCCGGATGCATGCGGGATATAGATTTGGGTTTGTGGAGTATCTCGTGGGGCGCCACGAGCCCGGTAAATGGGATGATGAATGAGAACAGCCATGGAGAATCGGAAAGAAGGTTGGAAGCAGAGAGACGTTCGTGATGGACGGAATGGGAGGGAGAGGACTGAGGAGTACCTATACACTGTTTGCATTATTTGCACGGTTTGCATGTTTATATTTCACGTGATCCTGGAAAGCCACGGGCCAGGTCACGCGACATGGCGGGCAGGCTTCGTCGGCAGAGGCATCTGGAAATGACTGAAGATCGCATCCGACGCGGTCATGGCCACGACGCCCAAGCAGGCGGCGCTCTTTAGGGAGGTTCCCGGGCACGACCAATGCTGTTTCCGTAACGCCGATGAGGTACTTCTGATGAGTGCCCAATCTCAATGGACGGCCTAGTCCTGTCCGAGTGTATCCTGCCACGATCTGGCCGGGCTGAACGGGCGAGTTAGGTGGTGTCTTAAGGACTTCTCCGCAGTAGTCCTAGCCGAGAACCACGGGGTATAGCCCCATGTCGGTGGCGTGCTTTGTGTCCGATTGGTTCGCTCCGGAAAAGTGCGTCTCGACTAAGAACTCTCCGTGTTCGGGGTCTGGCAGTTCCAGTCTATGCTTGACACTGAATGTGAGGTTCTCATCGGCGTGCAAGCTGATGTTGTCTTGCGTTGTAGTCATGATGCTTTATCCCTGGGCTTGATCTAGAGTGGTACGGTTGCATCCGAGGATTTAGGATGGAAGTGGCAATAGAATTACCATACGAATAAGCATGAATTCGGAATATATAGGGGGACTGAACAGATAGCGACAATTGACAACACAGAAGCGGTGGAGTAACGAAAGGATTATGGAATGAGACCAGTATCATCGATTAGCGGCGCCCTCCACCGAAGATACCTATGAGTAGGTTGAAGAGAGACTTTATATACATCTCACAATTGAACGCCTAGGATATATGGTGGTTATGACAATGTTCGTTGTTGAAGGACGTGGACAGGGTAAGTGACGATTTCAGCTTTCTTTGTTGCAAATTAATGGGGATGGGTAAGTCTATGAGCTCCAAAACAAAAGCAGGAATCTAATTTAGTAACGAACAGAGCAAACTGAGTACTATCTTACCATCACGAAATTGTATACGGGGATTGCTATCATAAGAGGGCATCATCCTTGTTTCGATTGCTGAGTGCTAGACTGAAATAACGGAGCAGATTTGAAATGATACAATGGCGACCGATAGAATGTTCTCTTCGAGTCAGTTCACGTTCCCAGAATACACCAAGATCTTCATGGCAGATCATAGGACGCAAGCCTGTTCATTACCCTGAAGCAAACTGCAGCAGAGGTAGAAAGGAGAATGGGCGAAACACATCCACTATATCCGGGTTCCCCTCTCGATAATGCATCTCAAGATGTCACCATACTTGCGATCAGCTTGAAATTCAGCGCCACTGCGGAGCTGATCACATTATTTCGTAATGTTGGAGCTGAAAGCTGCAGCTGAGCTGCAAGTAGACATGCATATCCGCCACCAAGGTGCATGACGGGCGAACCCGCACAAGGCTGCTCTTGCGTGGACATTTCATACTGAGCGTGTTCTCACAGAGCAGCTGACATGCTACGCATAAATCTATGCATTAATGACAGAGGTACGGTGTATGATGCTCCGATGGCAAAATCGTACTTTGGCATGGCTAATTACTGTTCGTTGTTTGCTTTGCCGGAATGGCGTCGGGGCTGAACAGGGCTGTGGGCTGCATTGACTTGCATGATGCATACGAACCCCTCTTTTTGGACAAAATCTCAATGATCGAACCGTGTCTCAATGATTCAAGGATAGACGAAAAGAGGTATAAGAACCTGCTTGATTCGCAGGTTTGGTGTTTAGATCCTCATTCAAATCAGCTTCATATTCATTCTTCCAGAGACAAATACATCACAGAAGTTCCCAGACCAAATTCTTTCAAAATGCCCACCCCGTACAAGCCTCGAGAACCCATCGTTCGTGACCTCAGCGATTTCATCTATCGCACCGAGAACCGAACCAAGGCCTTCCACGACGCGGTCGCCTCTGCCATTGACCCTCAAAATGGTGGAGCGGACGAGATGAATGACGAAGGCATCAAAACCCTCGACGACTACCTAGAATGGGTAGACAACCTGCTGCGATGGGTGCCACGAGTCGATACGACCGGTGACGAGCTCCTCACTAAAATTCTCGTTTTCTACTGGGTCTTCGACCAGCCTGCTCTCCGCGGCCTGCAGACCGAAATCCAGCCGCAGAACTCCAACACCGACCTCACCTGGCTGTCATACTGGCTCGTGACATTTGCCCGTGAGCAAGGTAACTTCATGAGCTCGCCTCAGTCGGCTGCCTCGCTGTACTCGTTCTACATCAATGAGGAGTACAAAAAAGAAGCGAGTCTGTGGGCAGAGCCCAAGACCGGATGGATGTCGTTTAACCACTGGTTTGCGCGCGAGTGGAAGGACATCGACGCCGCTCGTCCTCTGGACGGCGAAGGCAACGATAATGTCATTGTCAGCGTGGCAGACTCCATGTATGATGGCTGCTGGCCGGTTGATAACGGCGACGTCGTGATCACCATCGACGCCAAGTCTGTGCAGTGGCCCATCAACAAGTTGCTGCAGACCACCGCGACAACCTTCAACGGGGGCAACTTCATGCACGCCTTCTTAGGACCCACCGACTACCACCGTCAACATGCTCCGGTCAGCGGGAAGGTCATTGAGGTCCGCAACATCCAGGACCAGGTGTATCTGCAGGTGGCCAAGAAGAAGGACGGCAACGGACTGCGCGGCGATCGGGGTCTGACTCGTGACCTTCACCAGATCAACAAGCGCCAGGCAAAGCAAGGAAAGCAGTTCTTTGCGCTGGACGCGCCCGACGATGCCGGGTACCAGTGGTGTCAGACCCGTGGGCTAATTGTTATTCAGACCGAGAAGTATGGCAAGGTGGCGGTCCTACCAATTGGTATGGCGCAGGTATCTTCCGTCGTGTTCACAGTTAAAGAGGGTGATCAAGTTAAAAAGGGTCAGAATATCTCGTATTTCCAATTTGGAGGATCAGATGTGGTTGTTGTGTTTGAGAAGCGAGTCAATTTCCGAAGTGACCTTGTGCCCGGCAAGACCAAGCTGAATGTGAGGAAGGAAATTGCCACATTCACTTGAGCTTGAAGGAAGATGCGATGGAAGGTTTCAGGGTTTTGTATTTGCAGATTGATCAATGTCATGGCTTTAGTCTCCAAGGACTTGGCTTGATCGCTTTGCCGGTTCCTTTGTATGGGCTGTGCATTACTGCGCTAGAGGATAGCATAGATCAGAACCCTTGATCTTGTCGGCTTAGCTTAGGGTTATGAACTTCAAGTATCCATGGATACTTCTAGGTACTCGTACAGCGTATTATCTGGTAAATACTGTATCGATACAGAGACCCTGCTGATTAATGAGTTTTGTCAAGCACCATCGTCACAAATAAACACATTTGATTGGACGAGGACCCTGCCACAAAATTAAGTTAAGATTAGCGCGTAAGCAGCCTGCATTAGCGCCGGGAGGAGATCAGGCATCTACAATAACAGGATCTTCCTAGTAATTAGTAGTTAGAAGGTCCGAGGGAGGTTCAGGAAGATCGACTATATAATGCGTGATATAGAGATCCTCTAGTCACCTATACTGTATCTTTTCTATACCAAATCCAAGGCACTTAATAGAAGTTATACAATTAGCCGACTTGATTTGATTCTACTATTGAACAAGGCTTCTGCCCTGCGTCCCTCTTTTATTCTATTCAACTTGGCACATAATAGGATCTAATCGAGAAACTCGAAGGCTGAGAAGGACATACTTTTACTTGAATACCACGGCATAGAAGATAGTTGATCTGCCTTGTTCGGAAAGGTTGTAACAATGTGTCTAGGAGAATATGAGTCCCACAAGTATCATACCACCCTAACCCACTTCTCAATTCTTCCTCTCACAATCTTTCCCAGTCCTAAGACCCCAAGTTACCTTTCCCCCTCATCTAGCAACTCCCTCCCCTTCCTCACAATCCGTGCATTATCCGTTATGGCCTCCTCGCCCGCCCCATCAACCACCAGGTGAGTCATAAATGCCCCCAGCTCCTGCACCTTCACGGACCAATCTTCGCCCAACAACGCCCCAATCGGGGTGATCATATACAACCAACCCCCGGCCCCAACTTTTCGAGGCACCACGCCGCCTGGCTTGACGATGAGGGTTTGCCAGATGGATTTGTGAGCCTCCGCGAAAGCTAGGGCCCGAGTTTCCAGTAGACCCTAAAGTAATAAGCCAAATCATCAGCCATAACTGGACGTGGCAAGGGAATGAAAGTTTGGCAATTTGTGCAGCGTGATATATGTAGGTACTTACCTTGATCTTTCTCGGCCTTTCCAAAAACCATAACTTCTCTTCTTGATCCTGTCGCACAAATTTCCCGCTTAGGTGGGCGTATCGAAATCGCTGCGCTCTTGGCTTCGACTCTGCCTCCGCCCCTAACACTTTGCCCATGCTCTCTATGAAAATGAGTGGGTATTCGAGGTCCGCTGCTATGCTGCCGGTGGAGGTGCCCATCGCCCTGGTGTTATGTCATATGTCAGTTCATTAGCCATGTGCTGGAGAGACTGGTTTGTATAATCTACCACGCTACTTAGGTATTCATATACATACTTAACAAGGACTCGGGACAGAAACAAACTCACCAGATCATCCCCACAGCATCCTTATGCTCCTGTAGCACGTCTTCCGGCCACATGGCGAAATCTTTCATCTTCACGACATCTAGTTTCGGGTTTGATGATACCTCAGCCGGGAGGTCTCGACGCACGAATGCCACGACGGATGTGATTAATGGATGCGAGAGGCATTGGATGAGGGCCTCGCTGCCGATGGAGCCTGTGGCGCCGACAATGAGGACTTTCATAGGGGTTTCCATGAGTCGATTTGCTCTGCTAGGGTCAGTTATAAGGGAGATAAATGCCTTAGTGACTGGATGGGTACTTGTGGGTAGGTAGTTATAGTCTACAGTGGCTCAAGTAAGACACCCGAACCTGCCGCCGTGGCTGCCGTCAGCCATTTCCTTAGTATGTAAACCATCTCGTAGTCTAAGACAGGGGGCTAACGGCACATGCGATGACAGAAATCCCACTCACCAATTGATGTTACTCGACCCTTGCTGCCTTAAGGGATATCCGTTACTTTAATTAGGACTAGTGACCACCTTACGGTCGAGGATATAGTGATGACGTCATCCGTCTATACCAATTGCAAGCTACAGTACAACAGTAAAATTCCGATTTGTTTTTGGTTTCATACATCATGCGCCAAATCGAGTCGCTCAATTGCATATAAACAATCCAGTTGTTTTTGGCGTTTGCCGTTAAAGGTACCGAAAAATCATCTTCTCCCCGCGACTCGCCCGCCATCGATTCGTCGCCTCCATGAGCCCGCCACACCCGCGCACAACCCACGGCCACTTGCGCAGGAACTGCTCCGTGACCTCCCAGTTCGCCGGGTCCGACGGATCTCCCCACACGAGCATACTACAGCTCTCATTTGACATGTCCCAGAATCCCATGATGTCGATGCAGAGCTGCTCGTCGTCGAACCCGTCCCCCGCAGCGACGAGATTGTCGCGCATGCGCGGGTGCGGGAAGAAATCGAGCCAGGGGTGGTGGGGGTTGCGGCGTTGCAGTGCCGTCGGGCGGAGGTTGATGGGTAGATTTGTGTCTTCGACGAAGCCCGGTTGGAGCGTGGAGAAGGGCGAGATGGCGTCGTCGTGGAGCCATTCCATGTTGTGTTTCATGCCGAGGGTCACCATTATTGAGCCGAAGGCGCGAAATACGTTCATTTTACTGAGGGTTAGGAGGTGGTCGGAGGCAGGGGAGCCGATGATGTAGCTTTCGTAGGCGGTTTTGCTGAGTTGGTCGAGAAGGAGAGACGCTTTGTCCAGGCCGATGCAGCGGTTGGAGATAGTGAGTGTTTGCGAGGAAGGTTTGGCATTTCGAATTGAAAGTGTCGTGCTGGTGGTGGGCGTAGAGTCTGTGTTGGATGAGGACGAGGGTGAGGTGTTCTCTTCGGAGCCAGAGGAAGTAGATATTGGTTTGACGAGGTCGGAGGATGGGACATTGATGCCTTGCCGCTGCGCATGCTTCCTTTTGCCTGTACATCATGGTGTTATTACTCATCTATATTTCGAATTCATTCCAGGCTACAGAACGGCGCATGGATAGACAGGTGAACTCACGATAGGCGCGCTGGTTTACCCGATTCTGCCTCCGCCTGCGCTCCTTCGGGTCTGCCAAGCCTTTCCAATTATCAGGCTCGACATGCTCGCGCGTAATACTCTCCAGCTCAGGCGAGGTTGAATTGTCGCGTTTCAGAGTAGTCAGGTCGTCGGTGGCCATGATGTCAAAGGGAAGCGGTCTCGTTTTGTAGAAAAGAGGCGGGCCGTCGGGTGGGCTTGACGCTACTTATGCAGGCGGCTGACAACGCCAAGTTTGGGTCCGGAGTTAAGCGGTCGTTTGGTGGCGGTGGATCTGCAGTATCCGTCTCGTCATTACTTACCGTACGTCTGTCCGGAGTATATAGGCAGCCAGCAGGTCGCTGGTCAACGGTGACCCTGCAGCTATTTATGGTGAAGTCTGTGAGAAATTGCTTGCGTGGCTCATTTCTCGGCATGTTTCATTCTCCAATAATCAGGTCGATGAAGCCTCGCTGCGGTCCACTGGAAGCAGGTATTGCCTGTTTTTGTCTCTTCAGCACATCCTAACGAACGACATCATGATGATCCACATGTCTTGTGGATCGTGCGCGGAGATAACGGCCGATAGACTATATTAATTATTGATAATAGAGCTGCGCAGTATAAAAGGTCGCCATACCTCTTTCTCTCTTTGAAAACTGGGTCGGCTCAATTGCCCTCGTTGACTCAAATTCTGAGCACTGGATTGTGTGTGCACCTGTCAATATGATGGCAGCCAAGAGTGTGCCGGAACAGAGTATGGTATACAAATTGTTCCAAAAGACAAAATTCGCCGAAACATATCCGTTGATTCTCTAGTGTTGCATGCAATCTGCAATAGTTCATGCCTGTTCCTCATTAGATCCTCCAATTACGCCTCTGTTGACTCCGAAACATTCGCCCTGGTATGCAATGGGCACTTTCCAACGTCGCCCTTGAATTGGTCATTTATCCCAAATTCATCCTCATCGCGGTCCTGCCTTTTGAGCTTCTCGCTTTAGCGATTCAAACTTCTGCATTACCGACCTGCGGTCCAGACCCTGTGTCCCCATACTCCGCATCATGTACGCTCCCTCCCTATGTCGGAACTTTGCGATCTGCTTCCTCGTCTTCGAGCTGACTGCCGTGTGAAGACTCTTGCAGAGTCCTTGGGCAGGATAAGCCACCAGACCCAGCGCCGCTGTGTGAATTAATTAGCGGCTCGGTTCAAAAAGCTTTGCGGGCACAAAACATACCAGACGGCACCATCGTCGCAAACCCGATCGTCCCTTTCATGATACCCTTCGCCACGCCGAGGGCTCCTTCGTCCGCACCTTTCCGAGGCTGGTTCCAGATACCGGTGAACCCCTCGCGCATGTTATGTGCAAAGTTCTTCCCGCCAGCCATGGCCCCGGACTTCCAGTCCCGGACTTGGTAGTCCTCCACCTCCTCGCCGTATAGCCTTGGAACTGCGCGAAGGCCCTCCGTTGTGGCCAGCGGAATGTCAACAATAATGCCCTTCGAGTAACTGCTGAGAAATTTTCCGAAACCCTTGGCCCCCGCTGCGACTGCTGCTCCGCCTCGGTGCCAATTCGTTCTCTCTTCCCTAGTTTCTAGTGCCGGTGCCGCAGACATTAGCTGTGATCCGTTTAGGTCCTGCATAGATCGGGATCGTGTGGGCACATGAGGCGCGCTGGTGGATCGCGATGAACTAGGTCGAGTCACTTCTTGGTATGGTTTAAGGAGCATATCTGTTGTGGCTTTTAGCATGTTGGTTCCGGTTCCGATCGCCGCTGATGTGGTGCTACTGAGCGGGTCGAGTCTCCGGTTCTGAATGAAAATAGGTCGTGCTTCAAACCTGAAGTTCGAATTAGCTCAGCATATCTCTCGCAAGAAGTAGCGGTACGCACAACTGCAGGTTCTTCTGTTCTATCTTCAGATGGTCCATTAGCAGCTGTGTGGCTAGTTTTGATAGGCAGATAGGCTTCATCGACGACTTCTTGTAGGCCCATACAGCGGGCTGATCGGGCAGGATTTGACAGCGCATTACATCCACTGGCAGATTACGATGGAAGGACTCCACGGCCCGCTTCACCCCAGATTCTTCGTGCATCTTCATACAGATATCTTCCGCGGCTTTCAGTGCACGAGGCTCAAAGCAGTACTGAATGGCACTAGCAAGCCCCTCGACGGTTAAGGCGCGGTGATGAATAGGCAGTGGACCGGCACCTGATGCGGCGATCATGTTGCCCCAGAAAGGCTGGTCTCCAAAGAAAGGGACAATCACGGTCGGTTTCCCAAAACGTAGGCCACAGGCTGTTGTCCCTGCGCCACCATGGTGCACAACAGCAGATACATGTTGAAAAAGCCACTCGTGGGGACAGTCTCCGAGATATAAGATATCGTGTGACGAAGAGCCGCCCAGCTTGCTCCAACCGCGAGATATGATGGCGCGGACTCCAAGACTTCTCACGGTTTGTTCGAGGATTTGGGTCATTCGTGGCGGGTCGTCGATCACGATACTTCCAAATCCGATATAGACTGGCGGTGGTCCCTGTCTCAAAAAGGCGTCAAGGTCAGGTGGAGGTGTGTAACTTGGTGGATCGCGAAAGAAAAAGCCGCAGACATCTGCAAAGTTAGCATTTCTTTCGCCAAGTGGGAAATACCGAGAAAAGAATACCAATATATGACGGCCAATCCGAGGGTTTCGGCAACAGCGCAGGAGACCAGCAGTATGTGAACGGCACTTTGAGCGTCTGCGCCAGATTCGGTCCTTCTCCAGTAGGGACCGGTTCCAGGTCTATCGTGGCTCTCCATTCGTTGATAACATCACCAAGTCTATCACCTGTTAGCAGTCTCTCGCATATATCGGGAACCCACTCACCCCTGCCATGTCATCCATTCCACAATCCCATAGGACACGGAATTCGCAAACTGGGAATTGTTGCCCGAGTACTTCAGATTCGCCAACGGATGCGGATACGCCTTCGTCGGACTCCACGGCATCGTGAACATTAAATGCAGCGGGATCCCCAGCGCCTGCGCGCAATGCACATGCGCAAAACTCGGCGGATTCGCGATGATCGCATCCGCCACAAACGGCGCCTGTGTGGCCGGATCATCCTCAATACAAGACCTCCAGCACCCCTCCAGCATCTCCGCCACCATCAGCCTCTTCTTCTGAATATCGCCCGCCTTCAAGCTCTTCATCTTCGGGATCAGCCCCGGGTTCTTCACCATGTACGCCATCAACTCCGCCGGATCGCCACCGATTGGATAGAACTCGAGCCCCGAGCCCCGCACAAACGAGTCGAAAACATCATGCGTCGCCAGACGCACTCGATGGCCGTACTTCTGGAGCTCGTTCCCCAGCGCAATAAACGGCTGCACGTCGCCTCGACTGCCGACGACCTGGATCACGATGTTCAATCGGATCCCTGGCGCCACGGACTCCGTGTATTCCGGCGGAGGGAGCAAAACGTCCTCTTCGCTGGGCCATTGGACGAATTTCAGGGCTGCTCTGCACGCTCGCGAATCCAGATCCACCTCGATTCGACCGTCATCTGTCCAATCGCGACTTGTCATTGAGTGGATCCCACCAAAACACCATCGGAGCCATCAGAACAGGCAAACCATACCTTGAACCACACTATTTCCCTCCGGTGCCATCAGCTCGTACGGTGGTGGGGTTTCCTCAACCGAAGGAACCATGAAGTCATGTCCCTCAGCCTCCTGATATGGGAGGCGACTCTTGGAAGAGGTCATGATACGGATACGATGATGGGGCGATGGAAAGAAAATATGAGCCCAAAATCCCGGGGAGAGAACATCTTTATAGGTGACACACCCATGGAACCCAGACAAATGGATGGATAGTTCCAGACAGCGAGCCCTGGTTGCGTTGTTGCAGATCGTGGCAATCCAGCCCGTACCCGTATTCGTTACCCGATCGGTTTAAAAGCGGTGGGGCCCACCATTGCTTTTCTCAGTCTTGGCGGTCACTTTCTGCTTGAAACTATTGGCAGATTTAGCCCTACATGGCCTGGATTTGGTGTGGATGCAAAAACTATTAGGGGGCGCTAAACTTAGATTTTCTACAGGATTAGGGATATTTCAGCATGCAGTAGACTATTCTAGAGTGATACGAACGGCTCGTTTCTTCCTTTGTGCGGATCTTCGTTTATTCGTATTCGGTCGCTGCCTGAAAAATACTACGGTGGATAGAGGTAGTAGGCAGGCAGGTACACGAGAGCTACGTGCACAAATCATATCCAAGAATGCGAGGTCGGTAGATCATGGGTCATTCGTGGGATGGTTTCATATCGACGAGCGACAGAAGGTCGACCTAACTAGAACTAATTCAAAAACCAATACAAAAGGTCTCTAAAATCCATCATTCTTCGACTTCACGCTCATCGTCTCCAACGTCGTAGTCTTCGTCACTCTGGGGGTGCTCAGACTCGTCGCGCTTGCCAGGGAGTCCGTGAGACTGGCAAGTACCGCCATGATATTTCAGATGGCGAGCGCAGTCCTTGTTCGATCGGCAACGGGCAACCGGCTTACCAGCAACCTGGCGCTCGCTAATGTCCTCATCGTCTCGCTTCAAAGCGTTGAGACCACGGTACTTGCAGATGCCTCCATAGCACCGGTATCGGGGAGGACAATCATCCTTGGACTTGCAGCGGGGGGGATATTTGCCCGCAAGAGCCAAAACATCGCGCTCAAGGATAGTGGTATCTTCATCACGCTTGGGAGGATTGTGGGGAGGACGGTACTTGCAGATACCACCGTAGCACCGCTGCGACTTGGGACAATCGTTGTTGGATTGACAACGGGGAGGAGGCTTAGAAGCAACAATCTCAATTCCGAGCCCAGCGATAGTGTCGCGCTTCGAAAGGTGGGGAGGACGGTACTTGCATATGCCTCCATAGCATCGGTTGTTAGGAGGGCAATCATTCTTAGATCTGCAGTAAGGGGGGTACTTGGAGCGTTCGAGAATGCCAGTATCTAGATCCGCTTCATTAGAGAAAATTCAAGTCCCTACAGCAAAGAGAGCTTACCAGACTCGTCATCGTCGTCGGTCTCAAGGTCCAAACTTCTCACGCATTTGCCGTTTAGGCAGCGTCCAGAGGCGCAAGTGGGACGAGTGGCACAGTCACGGCGCTCACATCGCTTGTTCTTGCAGGCATAGCCGGCATCGCAGTCCTTGAATGTTTTGCACCTTTTGGCTCTGGTGAAAAGGCGCGCTTCAGGGTCATCGATGTCATCAGCGTCGTCAACGTCGTCAACATCGTCAACATCGTCGGCGCCAGACTCCAAGTCAGCAGCTTCACGCTTAGCGAGAAGCTCAGAATTAATCTCAATGTCAAGGTCGGTAGCATCCTTGTTGACCTCTATTCCTATATTAGTTACCCATATCTGGCTGTGGGTACCAGGATAATAAACTTACCTGCACCAGGGTCACTGTCGATTCTCTCGTCGCTACGCGTGGAATGAGGAAGCTTAACAGGGGCTCTACAAGCGCCCCACGTGCACCTCTTATCCTTGGGACAATCGTTGTCACTTTTGCAGGTCTTCTTGGCTTTAAAAACAGCCGTTCCGGGAGTAAGGAACCTGATAACGCGTCTACAGTTGCGCAAGGTGCAGGTCGTATCCTTGGGGCAGTCCTTGTCACTACTGCATTGCTCCTTAGTTTGGATATGCATCTCTTCGTCGTCACCCGGATCTTCATTGCCATTGGCCTCTATGAGTAGGTTAGTGACCTGGGATATTCCAAAGGAAGATCAAGACAGGAAGTACACACCCGTATCGACGCAAACATTCTCAAGACAGACACCATTGCCACAATCAGCATCTTTCTGACAAACCAGGTTGACATCAAGCTTATCGACCTTCAGCTCGTTCTCAACAGGTTCAGGACCTGAGTCATGGTTAGTTTCATCATGGAACTCAAAATTTGCAGCAATATCATCGTTTGAGGAGCATCTGCTCATCGGTTGGGTCTCAACAGTTTCAGGATCAGAGTCAGACTCGGGCTCATCATTATCTTGCAAGTTTGCAGGAGGGTGATGACGCCTCTTGTGACAGAATCCATTGATACATTTCCGGTTACGAACGCAATCTGAATCAAAACGGCATTTACGGTCTTGGATCTTACCAGATTCAGAAGGGGATTCAGGCTCAGCTTCAGGCTCAGGCTCATCGCGAGTTTGATGGCCCCGATATTGACAGGTGCCATTTTTGCAGACCTTGAAGAAGTTGACACAATCCCTTGAGGTTCTGCATTTGGCGAGTTGAGAAGATTCAGCGCGAGTGTCCAGGTCATTAGCGGCTGTCCTCATCAGTATTTATGATTGTGGAAGGAGAGAAAGAGTAGCTACTTACTATCAACGACAGCGGCGGAACAGGCCAGAATAGAGACCAAGAAAACGAGCAGGAAACCGAGAAGCTTCATGATGACTGCAGCCCAGATGGCCTGGAGTCAATGAAGAGGAAGGATAGGGTAGGGATATTATGCAGGGTAAAGATACCAAGGTTGGAGGTCAATGAAGATGAGGAGTAAGGTGGGTGGGAACAGGAGAAGAGGAAGGTGAGAGAGTGGGGGGGAAATCGAGGGTTTAAATATAGACGGTGCGGTGAGGAAGCAATTTTCTGCCCATGACCAGGATAGAGATATTTACCGGGAGTTTCCAGCCGTAGTTGTGACAGCGAGTCTGGAGTACTCACGATGGACTCTGTGATAGTGGGGAAGGAACGCCGGGAAAAGCTTCATTCCGGGGTCTAGACTGCACGTTTTGGGGGCTATGCAGTTCCAGTATATTCAAGACCAATTACAAGGGTTATAGATTTGGATCTCTCCATTAACAACTAAAATCTGGATTCACCAGGGCTCACATTACATGTGATCTGGGTTCTAGTTCGCACTTGGGTATGCGCCGAAGTTGGCACCCCATGGCCACAGTATGCGGTCATATTGGCACAGTCACACAGTATGATGTTGTGATTCAGTATCTTTGTGCAAGAGACATTATTATGTGCAATGCATCTTGTCTAATCCTATGTACCGCGCTGCCTGTACCAAAAAAGAATAGTTGGATGGTATTCACAAACCCCATTCTAGGCTTTAAGTTCAACTATCAGACTCTCACAAGGGGCTTCTGTCCGACCTCGAAATATACGTTTTTAGTGCCGAGTGCTGAGATGAGAATGAAAGCCCGAATGCATCAGCGCTCGAACCTATCGCTCCATGCCATCCCAGGCGTATATCGATTTCTGGGCTTTAATTATAGTACATGGCTGCCCACTTCATCTGCTGCGTTGTAGCTCTTCGAATCCCAGCTTAGCCCGGTGAGACAACCAGGCAAGATTACAACTTGCAAAAATAGTCATCTTCGTCGTCATACTCCCAACTTTCACACCCATACGGATCTTCAAGGCAAAAGTTATCGACACCGCAGACCATCCTATCCAGAACGGCAATATTCGGCGTACAACAAAGGGACTTGAACCGAGCACCTAATCCAAGCCGTTAGCCAAGACTTTACGCTTTCGGTCAATCAGAAGAGATAGTGGAAGAATATACCAATACAGGACTCCCCATCACCTCCAACAGGATTGGTTCCAAGGCTAACCTCACTCGCCGCGCAGTTCGCATCCACGCAATCGCCGTCGCCGACCCAATGACAATTAATGAAAGGCAGTGGAGAACTCATTGAACAGCAAAGGTCTTCGCCAGGGTCGTATACCGGACGCCCTTTTTTCCAAGGTATCCAGGGGTTCCAGAAATGGGCGACGCTGACGTAGTCGTGGGAGCAGGGGTATCCACTATGTCAACATCAGTTAGAGGCTGCTTGGTGATATGGACAGACACAGATGCAAGGCCTGGGCTAGTTGGACGACATACAAACCAGGAGTAGTATAGCACTCGGCAAACATCTTCCGGTAAAATTGCAGTGGGCAGCAGAGTGCTTTTGAGCCGGTCTCACAGCTGCCCTTCACATTCCCGATAGCGGTGGATTCATCCCACGTAGACTTGGCTAGTTGAACGGCGCCCGTGAAACATTGTCCGTGGCAGCCCGTTGCCGAACCACGTCAGGAGCAGTCGTCGAGGTCGATTTCTTGCTCGATTTCTGGGGGACAGCAGATGGGTTTGCCGCACTTCGTTGGCAGTTATTGGCTAAGTTCAGGGCATGACAAGAGCTGTGTACATACAAGATCACCTTCACAATCTATCGTATCATATCCGACTGTGATATATGGTGCGCATGCTGCATTGGGGTGATCCGGTTGACGAAAACCCTCGCCGATAAAGCATTTCGCTCCTAGGTTTGGGATCGCATAGGAGGAACGCTCGAGCCTACCTGATCCGCTTAATGGCTCTGTTGCACAGATTGCGTAGAAGACGTAGGTAAGAATGGCAATGCAATGATAGCGCATGATGTTATCGGAACAAATTCCAATATGATTTGTCCCGAATCGTCAGGGCGGAGTTGTGCAAGAGAAATCATGAGAATTGAAAATCCCTTCTGGCCCCTTTCGGTTAAAATAAACTATTAGACCGTTAAACAGATAGCGTGGTCGACAGTTCCTGAACCAGAGATCTAGACCCGCTGGGTTGGCGCGTCTATTCTGATTTCGGCCTCCATGACATGGACTAGAAAGAGTAGCTGCAAGATCTATATTGTTTCGGCATCTCGAATACTCGTCATCCTTCAGCCAGGGATATCCACACATACGTCGGTCTTGGCACCCCGAGATTGATTAACGTGCATCATCGTGCGTGATAGCGCAACCAGTCAGCGGCCCTGATGGCACGGGTGGCTGCCATCGACGTCATCGGCTTTTCATCTACTCCGGTGTGTATATAAAAAGACCCTTCTTGCTCCATCTATCGATCTGGTTAAATCTGCAAACTATTCCAAATCCATATTCAAACCTACTACATACCGCATAACACTTCAAACTACCGTCTCTCAGGACACACCTCTCTTCCTCCTCCACCTCGACCACACTAAATAAAACCCAAACCCACCAAATCAACATGCCAAACAACGCCTTCTCCTCCTCCCAAGATACCGGCGTCACCGGCGCCGCCAAATTCGTCACCTCCACGCTCGGCAACACGGTCGGCGGCGTCTCCCGCACCGTGGGCGGAGTCACGGGCGCAGCGACCCGCGGAATTGGGGACACCGTTACCGGTGCCACGGGCAGCGCGGGAAAGCCCGTCGGCGATGCTTTGGGGAGCCTCGGGACCGGAGTAGAAGATGGAGCGAAGAGGGTTGCTAGGGGTGTGGAAGACGCCGGACAGTGGCGGTGATTTCGTCTGAAGGTTTTAGATTGATAATATCCGAAGAGCGCGTGTATGTGTATGAAGGGAAATAGCACTTGGGCTATCGAGACTGGAGGGTTTTTGTTATTGATTTGGCTTTCCTGTCTCATGTTGTTATGACTTCTGCGTTCTATACTCCTGGTGCGTTATGAATTTACGGCTTCAATGACGGACGGTTTCTCATCGTATCGATCAATAGTAGGGGCTGGATGGCCCCAAGATCAACAACAATCTTAGAACCCTTTCCATGAGAGCAAAAAAAAAAAACATGAAGTATTGATGGTTCGAACGGGGTCAAAAGAAAAAAGAAATGCTCACACTCGGATTCGAACCGAGGATCTCATGATTACTAGTCATGCGCTTTACCAACTAAGCCATGCGAGCTGATTGGTTGATACGGGCAGAAATTAGTTATATGAGCTAATGCCAATTTATTCGAGAACGGGAGACTATTCATAATTGCAGAGGTCAGGGATAGAGCAAATTTAGCATACTTTGTGCATTGGGGGTTGAATTTGAATGATTTGGTTGAAATGCAAATAGACAAGGATATAACAAAAATTTCACCTTAGGTAGTCTCAGCGGAGGGCTGGACACACTGTTCTCACAGTTTACCGACATTGATATACGGTGAACTCGAAATTGTGGGAAGGGGGCTCTGCCCGAGGATCTCTAGGGATGTATATACTGTATCAAGAAGAAAGGGGCATATACATATGCATAATTTCGGAATCTTGTTAAACTACCTTGGACAGGCTTCAACTTAAGGCGTAGTTTTCATGCTCAGAAGGAAGCACCGGAGATAAATGTATTGAGGTACAGTTCATGACCATTTCGTATATATTGAATTCCTACCGCATGTCAAGTGCCTCCCACGAGTTCCTGCATTTTTCAACGCATGCTTTTGAGATGGGGAAGTAGGTTGCATGCAAACTTGTGGGGGTAAATTTAACTGACGCCCCCTTCACTTGCTTCGCAGTCGCGTTTGATGCTCGAAAGGTAACGAGTATAGATATGATCTAAACACAGTGACTTGGTATATGATGACCTAGGAAGGGAGAACGGAAGGAATTATTTAAATGGGGTGTAGATATCTCGATTTTCAAGTACTTAGCAGGAAAAGAGCTTTCCAGGGATGGCTTTCGAAGGGTATAGATGTATCGAGTGCAGGGTGCAAATGTCTCCGACCTGCAAGCCAATACCCGGCCAAACCAAAAGCATAAAGAAAGCCACACAATTGTTTTCACCAGGTTCAGGAAAAGAGTTCTATGGCCCGAATGTCATGAACTGGAAGTTCCAAAACAAAAAAGAAATTGCTCACACTCGGATTCGAACCGAGGATCTCATGATTACTAGTCATGCGCTTTACCAACTAAGCCATGCGAGCGATTGATGTTAGCGGGCTTCAATCTTGGCAATATAGAGCAAAAAGTCATACCTTCCGCAAAATCTTTGTCGCTAGCTTTGCAGGAAATCATGTATTTCTCCAATCATGGGAAAGTCTAGGAGCACTGGAATGTATTTATGATAGAGGCAACATGTATACCATACTGAATTGGCGATGAAGTATGGCATTAAGAAAGATTTTACCCATGTTTTTTGTGGGCCTTCTGCGGTATATATTTTTTGCCCTCGAACCTACCTACAGTTTCCACCGTTTCGGTTCCATGTTGTGGCACCCAAAGCTGGCTTATACATACAGGTTCATACAGTGAAAATCTTTTGATTTCGATAGGCCCTATGCCCATCTAGTTTACTATTGAGAGCGACACCAAGGAGAAAACATCGACTGCCACCTGGATCCGTGCACATGAAGCCGAATCAGGCTGCGCATTTGCTGCACACCATGTTGCCGATCCTGGTTGAACTTCAAATGGTTTAGTCACACAAATAGATATGAGATTCATCAGAGCCTGAGTCGAATAGCAAGGGATCCCACACGAAAGAAACAATATTGCCAGAGGTAATATAAAAGTGGGGATCTGATTCAACTCGAAACAAATATCGGTCATCCTCTATGTGCGCAAGTCGAGTTAGTTCCTCGGTCTTCTTGACCATGACGGTGATGCCTTGAATATTCTGCAATGTAAGACGGATCGGAAGCATGTTTGAATCATTGACACGTTCAACGCGCTGCGTCCGACGTATAAGTTGGCGAAGCAGACTCGACACACAGTTGTATCCGCTCAGAACTTGCTTCATTTCGCCGACTCGATACCATCGGATCCAACGGGCTGCGTCCTGCAAGGAAATTTCGTAATAGTAATCAATCTTGAGGTTGTATGCCTCTACAAGCATTGTGCGATAACGTGAGATGTCAACCCCGATATCGATGCCACTTACCAAGCCAGCAGATAGGGTATGAGCCACCGAGTAGGGTTTGCCTGGGTAGAGTGTCAGAAAGAAGTCCCGGGAGTCACGGTGAATGGCTGGGTTTAACTCATCAGTCTCCAGAGGGGCCTCGTTGGCTGGAGCAAGCTCGTATCTTGGCAATATTACGTGAGCCGCAGAGGTTTCGGTGTTGGTGAGGATGAGGTTGTGCTCAAACCAGCTCGTTCCGTACTTGTCAAGTGGAGTGTCAAGGATAAGAACTGTGATAGGTTTTCTGGCCAGAGGGGACAGAGTGGCTTCCGCAGTAACAGTAAAGTTCTTTCCGAAGTGGTACTTGTAGAGAGTGGTGGATGAAGTAGTGATTGAGATATCGATCTGCGGCATCCCTGGCATAGTGAGTCGGAAGTCCAAGGATCAACTGCGTTTCGATAACTTCTCCAAGATCCCCTGGAGCAGTATGACTGCAAAATAGGTGGGCGAGCCGGTCATCCAAGCAGTAGCGAGATGGTAGATAGCAAGGAAAGAAAAAACGGGTGAACAATCGAAGCCGCCGTTGGTGAGGGATACAGGGGCCTTTAAAAAGCACAATTCAGACAATAGACTCGATATTGACAGTCGGAGAATTCCATCTATTGTTTTCTAGCAAAGATAAAGGCAACGGGTAATACCGATCCAATAAACCAGGGACAATCAGGTCTGATTCTGGCATTGTCTGTGGCAACCTAACCGGGTTGAGTAGAAAACACTGGGGTGCTATGTAAAGTTGCAGTGTTTGTCTGTTCCTCCTGTGGAGTGGTGGCCGGAAAGAGAGAAAAGTCCCGGATTGGGGAAGAAGAAAGGTGTGATGAAGTGCAGAAAGTCATCTCTGATAGTCGGGCCGTTTGGTCTCATGTCTTATGATTTCGGGCAATCATGGGAGTTTTGATTGAAGTGATCCAGGCCAGAGTAGTCTGTGCGGGGACAACTGGAGGTGTCAGTGGTCTTTGCCAAATTCTTTCCCATATGTCTACCAAAAGCATATTAGTAGGGGAAGGATATCAAGGAAGCATGAAAAATTGATATGTGATAAACCTGTTCAGGATTAGGACTAAGTACAATTTTCCTGCTCAGTATGCGGGGGCGCAAAACGGTAGTTATATCAAAACGTGACGCTGACCTGACGATTGGTGGTAAGCTGAGAACAATATTCGGCGACTAACGACTCAATATAAAGGGTATCCAGTATTCCAGCCCCACAAATATATATATAGGTCAATTGTCTAATTATGACCAAATATTTTCCTCAACGAAGAGTCGAGGGTTTGGGCTTCTGGGCATAAACAGTAGTACCAGGAAGGTAGGCATGGGTTTTGTAGTCTCGCAGCGAAGCACGCATTTGAGCCAGAAATACTTGTGCCTGCTCGTATGACCATTGCAGTGTGGAGGTGAGAAGCCGCAACATAAATCCTTCTATCCCGCCATGTAGTCGAAGTTGGTTCCAGCGGCCCTGAGATCTGTTAACGCGAGTCCACAATAGAAAACGATGCAACCTACCAGATCATGCAACTTTTTGTTAGTACTCCACCTACACAGCGTAGAACGACAAATTAGTGAATACCCATGGTGCAAAAGTTCTGCTGGCCAAGTCAGACGTACCCGTTCATGGGCCATTTATACCCAGTCTCAACCACCCCAACGAATCCGGCGTTCTTGAGACGGGCGGAGCTCTCTTCCCAGATGGTGAAGCTTTTACCAAATTTTTCTCCGGATTGTACCACTGTCTTTCCCCATAGATGATAGAAATGATCGGGGCCCATGCTGCCATCGTCGCTGGTCGGCTGGACTGCGTGTTCTACTACCTCGATGAAACCACCAGGCTTCAAACAACGCCAGCATTGCCGGAAGAACTCATCCCAGTCTGGTATACAGCCAAACATCTCGCGCACGTGAATAAAATCAAATTGGTTCGACGCGTACGTCCAAGGAAGCGTGATATCGTCGATCTCGAACACGCAGTTAGAGGGTACAAATGTGGGTTGAATGGGAGAAAGATCGACACCGGTAACGCTAGCACTGGGATATTCATCGGCCATATCACTAGCGAGGATGAGCAATCTGTAGTGAGATCTCAAGTAGAAGCTCCAAGACCTACATAGCCCAGACTCCAGTACCTGTGCCCACATCGAGGATTTCCTAAGAGCGCCGTTCTTAGCTATCTTTTGCTATGTTGGATATCCGGTGTCGGTGGCGTGATGTTACCAAATACCGAGCCATGGCAACGTAGAAGAAGAGGATAAGTTGATACCTGCGGAGAGTTGATAGGAGCGAGATGTAGCCTCCCGTCCAATGTTATGAGGTACATGTGATGGGCAAGATCTTGGAATTCGTTCGCAATCTCGTCGTTCGGACCCTACAAGCCAAGTGACATGAGCTCAGAGTCGAGCCGCGTCGAAGAGAAACATACCCAGTATGCGCCATCGTGATAAGAGTGATAGCGACGGCCAAATTCGTACCGATAATCCGTGATATACGTCGATAAGGTCTTGGTGTCGTCACCTAGTAAAGAGTCACCGCTGAAGGCGGAGTCCGAGTCACCGTATCCGTCACCCTCGGCATCGTGGGAATTCGCGGAGGGATGTTCTTGGGCATGCGCGACCCAAGAGTCGAAACGGTCGAGACGAGAGGGATCTTCATGGTATGGAGAAGTGGGCATTGTGGTAGCGGCGAGTGGAGATCAAACGGCGGGATTCTCGCATCGAGCAAGAGGGAGATCGGGAGGATCCAGGGACTAAGTGGGGGGGAGGGGGACGGTGTGGATTTAAGGGGTTCTCAAAGCCATTGAGCCATGGAAGGACGCAACAAAGAAGAATTAACCTAGCATCACTAGTAGCGCCATTGAATCTTAATCGAGGGGTCATCGGGGCATAGAAAAGATGAAGCTATGGAAAGTGAGAATCATGCATTGGCGCGAACGGCGGGAAGTAGCAGGTACCTCGACTCTCGCAGACTTGCCTTGGGGGGACGAGGTAGCCGGTACTTGTCGCGTGTCTACCAGCACGGGCCGGTAAAATTACCGGAAGCGTGTCTGAGCAACTTCCTAATGCGGATTAGCTTCAACGTCCTTGTGGCTGCCTCGACTCTCAGGCCGCGACTCTCAGGCCGCGACTCTCAGGCAGGCCAAGACTCTACCTTCTCCCTTCTCCTTCTTTCCTCCTATCTCTTGCTCTCTCTTCGAACCGTGTCTGCTCCACTTCCGGCTAATGACGTCTCCCCCCGTACAATCCTGGCTGGAACACCATGGCCCCATTGGCGAACCTTTTAATCCCGCCGAGTCCGTTGTTTGTCAGTCTTGTCGCCGTATTGATGGCTGTCAAAATGTCCTATCACTCCAATGACATATCGGCTGGAAATGCACTATCATCAAGCCTGTCGCTTTATGCCCCTGGTGGCAGGATTGCTAGACGGCCAAGTTGTGCAGGCTTAGGGTGATGGCATGATGGCTTATCCCGCGTCCAGACTGATGATCGGCGGCCGAAGCTGACGAAAAGTACTGCTCTAAAGCCGGATTTCCGAAAGAGGAGTTCCTCGATTGGTAGAACTTTGTTTACCTTGTCGGATGTCTCATGGGGTCCTTCGGCCAATATGGAGTTAAGACTAGACTCGCGCCTTTTTATCCCCTCCTCTTGCTCCCTTCATGTCTCTTTTCTCCTTCCTCGACTTGAGTGATAGGAAACATTAGAAACATGGAGCTTTTCAAAGGGTCTCCGAGAACCCTTAAGGGGATATTCGGCGTCAGATCTTCCGACCTCGAGCCAAAGTCAGACACGACGGTTTTGATTGTCGGTGCAGGTAAACTTGCGTGAAATACGGATGGAAACGTTCAATCATTACTGACCGGGCTATCAGGCTCGACTGGACTTGCATTAGCCCAAGGATTGAAGAAGGTGCACACTTGTTCTCCACCACACTGCCGGAAATGATATTTAACGACAAATTCAGTTTGGAATTTCATGTATTGTCCTCGAAAAACACCAAAGTCTGGATGCACAGCCCAGGGATTGGAATATGGGTTTGCATTGGGGAGCAGAGTCGCTAAAGTTCCTGATACCAGAGGAACTGTGGGCGCAGATACAGTCTGTCCAAGTTGATCCTAGTGAGCCAACGGCTGAGTATGACTGCCTTAATTTTCTCAATGCACAGTCGGGTGAAACTATGGCGACCATCCCGGTCCAGTATTTCTACCGACTCCGTCGCAATAAGCTTCGACATCTCCTGTCACAAGGCATAGATATTCGATACGGCAGGACAATGCAGGCAATCGAGTACGCCGAAGACGGGCGGCATGCCACCACGCTGTGTGATGATGGCCAGTCAATCACGGCGAGACTAGTAGTTGGTACAGATGGTGCTCGTTCAACCACACGACAGCTTCTATTGGGTTCTAGCGCGGGTCGCATTCGATATCTGCCCTACTGTGCAACATTTGTGCAGGCTAGTTACAACGCGGAGCAGGCCCGATTTCTTCGTACGTTTCACCCGCTCTATCTTGCTGGGATCAATCCCGCAGGTTACTTCTCCTTCTTCGGTCTGCACAACGCGGAAGATCCGGCCCAACCGGAGTCGTGGACGTTTTTCTTCTACATCTCTTGGCACTCCACGTTGGAAGAACAGAAGAACACCGCGCAGTGGACCAATGCCCAGCGACTGAAACAAGTCAAGGAATTCGCCAAAACATTTACAGATCCCTGGAGAAGTGCGTTTGAATGGCTGGAAGATGACCACCAAGTTTGGTATATGAACCTGACCGACTTTGACCCCGGTAGCAGGGATCATCGTTGGAATAATCGTGGCGGTTGTGTAACTCTCGCCGGGGACGCCGCTCATGCGATGACTTATCAACGTGGTCAGGGCTTGAACCACTCCGTCACCGACGCTGCCAAACTTGCCGAATCCATTCGAGATTTTGTCCAAGGTCGAGTTTCGCAATCCGAGGCGATCGCTAGATATGAGAATGAGATGATCAGTCGCGCTGGCGGAGAGGTCTGTCTGTCAACCACAAACACCGAAATGCTGCACAACTGGGAGAAAGCTTTGAGTTCCCCCGTCTTGAATTCTGGCCTCAAGCGAAAGAATAACGATCATATAAGATGACGACGACCTCGTCTGGAGTACGTTTCCTTTTTGTGTCTTGGATATTCAACCGTATGCTGAGCATTTGGCAAGTACTGATAGTTTGGCACTTTGGAGCGGATCGTGCAGTTAATCCTGGTAGATCTAAATGTCATATCGAGAATGTATGTTTTTCAAGAACTGTCGGGGAACTAATACAACTGCCTTCATCTTTACGTTGCCGTCCTGATCTAACCAGCCCGCAAATTGATCATCTGAATTCGGCATATTCAAAATCCGCAGGTGCCAAACAGCGCTGAAGCTCTCCAAAAGCATACAGTCCCAACATCATGCCTGTGAATGGAGCCCCAATAGGAAGTGAAGCCTCCGTCATCGTTCGATTGTTGACTTCCCCAATCCAATGGACCGTACCCTGGTCATCATTTACGCCGACTTCTTTGAACCCAAACCTGTATGCATCTCCACACTCAATCACAAATATCACGTCAGAGAAAGAGCTGGCTAGTTTCAAGTCGACTGTCTCCCCCTCTGCCGGTCGGAATCTTACTATACGAGTGCCATCCTGCCTAGTGGGGGACAAGCGAATCCCGATGCTGCTGTAAGTGAAATAGTTCCACCACACAGTCGTTCCCGCCTCCGTTTGGACCGACGTAGAACGGAACGACAACCGGGTCTCCCACGTGCAGTATCGATGCGTCTGTTTTCGTAGGAATAAAGTCGGGCATGCCGGGACAGAGAGAGTGTAAGGTCCTCCGTGGAGACGAAGATAGCCCGGTCGCTCTGTCAGAGAGTAATCGGTTTTGACCGGAGTGTCTGTTTCGTCAGTCTGATGTCAATTAGATAGGTGGAGTCACACTCGAGACCTACTTTTCCTATACCATCCCAATTGCAATGAAGAGCTCGAAAAATCATCCTTCCACGAAACAGGGTGTTCGAATGGATACAGCCCCGGCCCGTCGACCTGCAGCGATATCTTCTCCCCGCCATTAAACACAGGCCAATCGTCGACCCACGTCACAGGAACCAAGAAGGTCTCTCGACCTACATCACACACATACTGATCAACACGCTGCGCACCCCAGCATAATAGGGGTCAGACTCACCAAACACAGACTCCTCCCACCGCCCATCCTTCCTCACCGGCCTAACCCCCAACAGAACAGCCCACCACTGACCCTGCGCATCCTCCACCAAATCGGCATGACCGGTATTCTGCACCTCGTCTTGCACGCCGTTCCGCCATAGCGGGTTACTCGGACCCAGCTCCCACGGTCCAAAGGGACTCACCGCGCTGCGACTCACCCACTCGCAATGGCCGCTCTCCGTGCCTCCTTCCGCCGTGAACAGGTAGTAGTATTTGCCGCGTTTGAAGATATGTGAGCCCTCTGCCACGCCGGACGAAGATTCGCGAATGAGTCTCGGCTCGGAAGTCGAGTTGCCAGTTGCGAGATCGACGGTGACGATGTGGATGGCAAAGTCTTTGAGATTGGCATTGGGAGTGCGAACGAGTTTACGGTGCGTGGACGAGAGGTAGACTGTCTCGTCGGAGTCCCAGAAAAGCTATCAGACGGTCTATTAGCCAGTCCCTCGACATTTCAGCATATTCTACAGCTACTGAGTCCTCAGCACACGTATGGGGATAATACATACATCCTGATCGAACCCCACCTGGTCGAAAAACACCGGCTCCGACCAACTCGTCTCATCCCATATGTCGGTCGTCCGGACGTAGAACCCCCTCGGCCAGACCCGATCGTCCTCCTGCGGTCGATATCGCGAAAAGCACGCCGCGATGATGTAGAACACGCCGTTATGATGCCGTAGCGTGGTGGCCCAGACGCCGCCGCCCGGCTCGGGGGTCTGGACCTGCAGCTGGCTGGGCCGCGTTAGGGCGTGGCCGATCAGCTTCCATTGGATCAGGTCTGTGCTGTGGTAGATGGGGGCGGCGGGGAAGTATTCGAAGGAGGAAGTGACGAGGTAGAAGGAGGAGTCGACGCGGATGATGGAAGGGTCGGGGTTGAAGCCGGGGAGGATGGGGTTGGTATACATTCTGGACTGGATTGAATTGTATACTGTGGGGTACAGATGTTTTTCCTGACCATTCAGTAGTATTCATGTTGGTATTTATAGTAGATTCCTTTAATTTGGACATGATAGTAATATAAATGATTGGTGGAAAATAAGCATTGCGGGGATCCGGGGAAGGATGGAGGGGAAATCTACTTGTTTCTTTGATCCCTTGCTTCTACCTATCTTATCTTCATCCCCCTCTCCCCCTTCATCTCTCTATCTCGACTACGATCTACTCAACAATGCTCCCCTCTAGTGCCTCAACAGCAAACATCATCGTCCTGCTGCTCATCATAACAGCAAGTCAGAGCCATGCCCAAAGCCCCGCCCATCATCGATTTCGAGGGTGAGTTCTACCCCCGCCTACCTACCTCGACTGGCGGGACATGGCTCATGAATGTCGTCCATACCTGATACGATTTACCTATCTCTGTAGGGTCCCACACTCCCGACCCCAGCCTCAGATCCACCTTCCTCACCCAGATCCGCCAAGCCTGTCAAGACCACGGCTTCTTCCAGATCATAAACCACGGCATCCCGGACGGTATCCAGGCGGATATGCTATCTCAGGCGCGCGATCTATTTAGTCTGCCGGTGGAGGTGAAGGAAAAGTATAGTATGGGTTCGTTGCCCGGGTTTCTTTCTTTGTCTTCATCTTCGATAAGAACCCCAAAGGAGCAATAGCAGAAGAATAATCAGAGACTGACCCAAACCCCGGATGGAACACATATGGCTAGACAGCGGCACCGACAACCGCGGCTACGAGCGTCTTCGCGCCCAGAACTTCGAGAAACGAGGCCTAGGCGATCTCAAAGAGGGCTTCTACCTGGGTAAAGACCTCCCCGTGGATCATCCCTCCGTGCAAGCGGGGAAGTTTTCGCAGGGTCCGAATAGATATCCGGCTGAGATGCGAGATGCGGATGGGTTTACGCGCGTCGTGGATGAGTACCATGAGCGTATGTCTGTGTTGGCGGGGGAGCTTATGAGCGTGGTGGCGCTGACGTTGGGCATGGAGGGGGGTTCGTTTGAGGGGTTTTGTGAGGAGCCGGTGGCGATTTTGAGGTTGTTGAAGTATCCGGCTCAAGAGGTACCACGCGAGGGGAAGGAGGAAGGGATCGAACGAGGTATGGGATCTTGCGTATCACAGCGTTGGAGATAGGGATTGGATGGTATTGACAGGGTCTGGTATGATCAAGGTATCGGCGCACACACCGATTTCGGAGCCATCACGATCCTCCTGCAAGACGACAAAGGTGGGTTACAGGTCTGGGACCGCGAGTCCTCTGAATGGGCAGATGTTGTTCCCGTACCGGGCGCATTGGTCGTCAACTTAGGGAATATGATGATGCGGTGGACGAACGACCGCTACCTATCGAATCTGCACCGCGTGATTAACCACAGCGGAGAAGACCGCTACAGCGTTCCGTTTTTCTTCTCGGGGAACCCGGACTACGTGGTGGATTGTCTTCCAAACTGTCGGGATGACGGGCAAGAAGCCAAGTATCCGCCAATTACTGTGGCAGAGTGGATGGGAGCCCGATATGCGGATACGTACGGGAGTTTGAAGGAGAAAGGGGTGGGAGAGTTGTCGCGGGAGGCAGCGGCGGCTATCGGTTGATGGGCCTTTTCGGCGGTCCTCACCTAGATACGGGGGACTGTTCGGGAATGGAGAAAGCCGGGGGAATGGATATTTACGGAATATGGAGCTACATAGATTGCATTATTGGTTCGTACGGAGTCAAAGGTCGTCTTCCACGGGGCTAGGTGGATCGTCACATGTGAATGTGGATTTCACATCATGCGAAATGTGAACTCCTTTTTTTAATGGGGTCTGTCTACTTCATAAGTATCTACTTTCAAAAGCTGGTGATCATGTGAATTGGGAACCTCTGGGATCCAAGCACGTGCGAAGAAGAGGTCATTTGAGCGTGTCTCTTCCATCCGCATGGCTTTGAGGTTTCCTTGGCCGAGGGAACGGGTGGTTGCCACCGGGTCCTTGGGTCGAAGACCACGTTGATTTTATTGTCTTGGTTCACCTTGCATTTTCAGTCTTATAAGACTAGGACCACCAACGAGGGATTGGCTAGGACATAAAAGGCTATGAAATACACCAAAGGATGGGGTGTCAGTAAAGGACAGGTCACTCGGTAGTCGTATCGGCCGAGAGAGTGGCAACTATGATTGTCTGCCTCATTTCGATCAAAAGCAGCCAAACGAGAATAAGAGGATCAGAACAATGCCGAGGACCGTCAATAAGGAAGAAAAGAAGAGAATGCAGGATCCCGGACTGATCGTTATCTGATAATCGCCGGCCAATTAAGCTCGACGCTGGCGCTGCACGATGCCGATTTCGGGGCCATCCCTGCTGGATGCCTGAGGTGTCTGAGTTGCCTAAGGGATCACTCGGCACTGTTTCTCCCGTTCATCGTAGGGTGCAGTCAAATAGATAGTATCGCACTTTCTTAGAGTAGGCTAAGGCCTATTACGATGATTTTTTGGGCCATGCTGAGGCATTCACTCCTAATTCATGAGTCCCAAGCTCGGCGCAGATATTCAGGCATCAAGGCCGCCACAAGTTAGCCGAGGCTTTTTCCGCATTAGGCAACCCGCGGTCACCCTCGGCCTGACCGTCTCACTCGTCGCCTTCTTCCTTCCCCGTGGAGTTCCTCCTATAAGTCTTCATCTCTCTCCCCCATCCCCATATTTAACCCTTCTCCCTTTTCCCACTCACTCTTTCTTTACACCACTCATCTCCACTCCCACAACTATCAAAATGCCCTCCCCACCCCCCGCCTGGGTCCAGGCTCTCAAGCCGGCCGACCCGCAGGGCTCCGAGCTCCTCTCGCAGGAGCGTGCCCAGTCCAACGTCAACGTCGACCGACTGGGTGAACTACTACACACCAAGGAATTCCTCGACCGACAAGACCGCCTCCTCGCACTGCTCCAGGCCGACCCTGTTTTCGACAAGTCCCAGAATCACACGCTAGGTCGCACCGAGCGGATTCAGAAGTCCCTGGGCAAGGCGAAGCGGCTGCAGCAATTGGCTGAGAAACACAATTGGTCGATGGAGGAGTTACATGCGGCGAATGAACTGCTGGGAGAGCCGACGCCGTATGGATTGCATGCTTCGATGTTCTTGGTTGGTTCTATTTATCCTTGTCTTTTTGTGTCACTTTGCTGGGTTTCAATTATTTCTATGTTTATGTGGCTGTGGCGCTAACATGTTCCTCCGATTCGATAGGTCACACTGCGTGAACAAGGAACCCCCGAGCAACATAAACTTTTTCTGGAGCGGGCCCAGAAGTACCAGATTCTAGGATGCTATGCGCAGACGGAGCTGGGCCACGGCTCGAATGTGCGTGGCCTGGAGACCACTGCTACGTGGAATCAAGAGGATAAGACATTCACGATCCATTCCCCGACGTTGACGGCGTCGAAGTGGTGGATTGGTTCGTTGGGTCGCACGGCAAACCATGCGGTCGTGATGGCGCAGCTCTACATCGGCGGCAAGAACTACGGTCCTCATCCGTTTGTCGTCCAGGTGCGGGATCTGCAGACGCACCAGCCCTTGGAGAATGTCTACGTTGGCGACATTGGGCCGAAGTTTGGATACAAGTAAGCTGATTGGCAAACGGGTTGACGGGCATAGCTGACTGGCTTTAGTACCATGGATAACGGTTTCCTGCTGTTTAACCATGTCAAGATCCCCCATGTGAACATGCTGGCTCGCTTCTCCAGCATCGACAAGGAGACTGGCAAATACCTGCGTCCTGCATCGCCGACGCTGGTGTACGGAACTTTGACCTGGGTGCGCTCGAACATCGTGCTTCAGGCCGGTGGTGTGCTTGCTCGCGGTGTCACCATCGCCACTCGGTACTGCGCCGTGCGCAAACAGTTCCAGGACCGCGATGCCAAGGGCAACGTGGGCGAGAACCAGGTCCTTAACTACAAGATGGTCCAAGTTCGTCTTCTGCCTCTGTTGGCATCCATGTATGCACTGCATTTCACCGGTCGCGGCATGATGCGGCTCTACCAGGAGAACCAGAAGCGCATGAATGCGGGTTCTCAGCCCGGTCAGGACACCCGAGGCGCCGGTCCCGAGCAGCTCCGGGCTGGTGCCGACTTACTAGCGGATCTCCACGCTACCTCTTGCGGTCTGAAGGCTTTGGCCAGTACCACGGCCGGCGAGGGTCTTGAGATCTGTCGTCGGGCTTGCGGTGGTCACGGTTACAGCAGCTACAGCGGCATTGGGCCGTGGTACTCTGATTACCTCCCCACTTTGACCTGGGAGGGTGACAACTACATGTTGACTCAACAGGTTGCGCGATACGTAAGTTCATCATCCACTTCCCTCTGTATCCGAATCACCACTAACAAGAACACAGCTCCTGAAATCCGCCCGCGCCGTTCTCGCCGGCAAAGGCGCCAACAACGACACCTGCCAGATCCTGCAAAACTACCTCTCGCGGCGCGACAAGGGCGCCTCGTTCGACGTGCTCGAAGTCGATAGCGACATCGTCGCGGCCTTCGCCTGGCGCACGGCTCATCTCACCTTCGAAGCCCTCAAGCACCGTGACGTGGAGAAGCGCTCGTGGAACAGCCTTCTCGTCGACTTCTGGCGCCTCTCGACCGCCCACTCGCAGTACCTCGTCGTCAAGAACTTCCACGAAGCCGTCACCTCGCCGCACCTCACCAGCGCCCTGGACCCGGAGACCACAACGCTCATGCACCAGCTCTTCCGTCTCTACGCCCTGCACACGCTCGAGCGCGAGGCCGCTGAATTCTTCTCCTCCAGCGCCGTCACCACTCGACAGATCTCCCTGGCGCAGACCAACGCCGTCATGAAGCTCCTCGACGACATCCGGCCCCACGCCGTGCGTCTCGTCGACGCCTGGAAAATCCCCGATTGGCAGCTCGACAGCAGTCTCGGACGCTATGACGGCGAGGTCTATCCGGATCTGTTCCGCAGAGCGAGTCAGAACCCAGTCAATGATCTGGTTTTCGATCCGTATCCGTGGAACGAGGCGGTGTTGAAGAATGCGCCGCCGAAGAGTAAGCTGTGATTTCTTGCTACTATCTTTGGGTTATGACTTTTGATTCGTGTCTACCTTGCTTGTTGGTATATAATTATTTTTGTATGATCTGATTTATGGGTTGGGTGGCGCACATTCATACATATACACATATATTCAGGTGGTTATAGATTAGATGGAATCTATAGACTAGATTATTGCTCTGTGGTGATCTGTTTACGTTACTACTTTGTATATTCCCATTCACTTTAGGTTGACATGTGATAGTAGATTGTTTGGAAAGACTGGTGCATTGAAAATGATGTAGTTGGATGTCATCAAGATCAACCGAAGGTCTTGTCTTCGGACTTCAGCAGCGGCTTTTGGCTTTGAAGATCTCGCTAGTATATACAAAAGAATTCATAGAAAAAAAGGAAAGACAAAGAGAAAAGATAAAAAAGGCACTTAACAGGTCCATAGTACAAGAAGGATAGTAGAACAAGAGAAGATCCCCCCAAGGGCCACAAATTGATGAGTATACCAAAAAGAGAAACAAAAGAGGATGCCGCCAACTCCCCGAAAGAAATGATCAAACTGACCCTCAACCATATAATCCTAGACAGTAAATCGGAGCTTTCCATCAGGCTCAAGCTCAGAGAAACTCTTCTATATCACCTTCCGTGTCGTAATGGAGATCCAGTCCACCCTTAACCGGCACTTCAGCGGCTGTCGTCGTCTTCGCCCAACTTTCCAACTCCTCAGGCTCCAAGAGACACTTCAACAGAACCTCCCTCGTCGCCAAAGTATCCTCCATACAGCTATGCCCCTTCTTTCCCTGCTGGATATCAATCCCCAATAAGTCCCCCGCGAGGCGCTTCAACGCCCACTTCCGTCCACAACCCCCTCCCAACTCCTCCACGGCGATCTTCGTAACAAGCGCCGTATCAACCACATTCCGATGCACAATCTTCAAGCACCGCAGATCGTTATCCAAACTCTGCCCCACGAGAATGGTATCCTCGTCGATAAAATTGAACAACCGTTCCCTGGCGGCCCGCCATCCCCGTACCGTCTTCCCCTGCGCACGGAGCTGCTTCATAATCGGCCAGCTCATCCCACTCCACTTCGTCTGCCAGTTCCGGACATGAGGTATCGAAATCACCCCGATGTCGATGATCCGTTCACCGGTGACCAGATCCACCGCGCAGAGCTGTACACACTCTGGGCCTTCTTCCGTCAACGCCATCTCGCAGTCTAAGGCTACCGCGAGACGCTTGGGTGGTCTTCCTTGCTCTCGACGCGCGGGACTCGCTTGATACAGACCGACGGTCTGTGTGGGATATTGTTCCCTGGCGAGCGTGGTCCATGAATGGCGGTTTTGGTCTAGTGCTGTGATGAGCACGTCGCGCTTGTTGCCGGTTACAGCGCCAGCCCAGTCGAATGTCTTTTCTGGAGGAGGTGAGTTGGCGTTGGTGGGGAAGATGGGTTGGACGGCTCCGTTGCTTGGAGTATGCTCGTCTTCTGTGGAGCTTGAGGAGCTGTCGATGTCCATTTCATGAGGAAGTTGAGAGCTCTGCCTGTTCCAGGGATCTCGCTCGTTTTGAGGCGTGCAGGTGCAGTTCTTGCTGCTGGTGGTGGTGGTGGTAGTGCCGCGAGGAGGGTTTATGCCCTTACTGCGCGCGCTGTTCGCCCTGAGGACGTCTGCGTATAGAGTGCCGACCATTTTGACTGTGGTTTACAAATGTGGAGATGTGTAGATGTGAAGTAGCTCTCGTTGCTTGGTTGATATTGTTGTATCGAGCGAACGATAAAGAGAAGTCTTTATTTGTTGTTGTTCGCGTCTTCGAATCAGGAGAAGACACGAATACTTGAATGGAAAGATAGGAGATGAAGACAAAGGATCTCAGTGTAAGATTCCTTTATATGGATGATAGATGCCGGTGCCTGCTCTTGAGGCTCTGCGGGCTTTTGATAATGGTTGTACAGCTGGGTGGGCTTGGATCGAACTGGATATTTGCCAGACGAGATGAAACCAGACTCAGACAAATAAAGTAATATGATAGAGTAGTGAGATAGTTGCAGTTAGATGAAGAAGATGGACGAGATGTTTCAGTAGAGGCAGACAGGTTGGACTGTTAAGATGGCTAGAAGGTGAGTCACTCCTAGGCGAAAGTTACTGCCGATGTGCGTCAGAAATGCGCAATGGAAGTATGTTCCGAGGTCATGGGTTCCTGTTGATATAGCTAGACGTAGAAATGCGGTCATGGAGTGCCGAATCTTCGAGGTTATCTTTGGCCGGGCGAATGGTCTTTATGATGGTCGAGTTAGGGCTAGGAAGGCACGGTATCCAGAGTGAAGGCGGCCAGTGAACTTTTTCTAACGCAAAGAGCAGCTATTCACAAGATACTAGATAGTGAAATATTGATAGACAGAACGGAGTATCACTGCTGGTCGCAACTTAGGTCGTTGCTGGCACGAAGAAGTAAAAGACATGTATCATTTCACGTATTTCAAAGCCTCCAGCCACAGAATTCACACTAGATCATTGCGTTCCATTCAATCTAAGCCTTTGACTAAGTCTATTTCCTATTTTTGTTCTACCTGCCCAACTGCCTAGCTCCTTTCCTAACGCCCAGTATGTTTGGCCCACGATCAGCCATCGAACTGAAGTATAGCACCATATCGTATACTACCAAGATATAGACATTTCTTGCTACAAATACTTTGGAATGTTGTAGACTGTCTCGTGGACTGAAAAGTAGGCAGCTACCGTCAAAAATACAAACGTGTATCTGACGTGCTAGTTACCCAATACAGCCAAAGATCCGTAACATCATCTAGGTATCAAACCAGATCTCGGCTATCCTTACTTTCTTCTCCAATTATAGTACTCTTGCTTTGGGATTGATAAGTCTACTTGTTACTCTGTCCATGCAACCTAACAGCCAACTATGCATCCATCCATGGTCCCAGGATAGTAACCCCAGTGAAATTCACGGGAGATGCCGGCGAGATGCCGGTTTCGTAAAAGGAAGATGCCGTGTCCCAAAATGGTATGGCTTGGCTGTCAAGCGACGGATTTGAATGACGAACGAAGAAGATCATCAGAGTGAATGGTTGTTCTGCCTGAGGCGATGAGGCTTAGGGCAAACATTACCCTTTACGGAAACAGAATCACGTGGAAGGAACGACTGGGAAAGCAAACAGACAAAACAAACGGACAGAACAAATAAAGGAAACAAAGAAAGGAAGTTTGCTGTTTTGGCATAGTTTACAACAACAGGCAAGAGAGTATTGTGCATAACCATGGTATTAAATACATATCTGAAGGTAAAAGAAGAAGTGCATCCAGTATGTTCCTCATATACAGTACATTAAACGGCGTCTATCCATGCAAGAACTATGAGGCAGATTTGGCGGAACGGCGTTCCCACCCGATGACAGTCGGTTTCAAAGGCCCCGAGAACAGAGACGAATAGTCCGTTCCGGGCACGCCCTTGCGGCCGTCCACGTTGTAGAGACGCACGTTGCGCACCATGGTAGCGAGGATAACAGTCAGGTTCACATAGGCGAACTTCTCACCGATGCAGCGGTGGCGGCCGGCGCCGAAGGGCAGGTAGGGGCTGGAGGTACCCTTGGAGACCGCACCGTAGCCATAGTCAACGACGTCCTCCTCCTTGTCCTCCGAGGGCGCCTGGGTTTCCCAGCGGTGGGGGTCCCATTTCATGGCGTTAGGGAAGTATTCGTCGCTGATGGCTGTGACGATGGGGGAGGCGAGCAGGACGTGCGAGGTGGGAATGACGTAGGGGGTGCCGGGAACGGGCATGGGGTTCTTGACCTTGCGCATGAGCGAGTGGATGGAGAGGTTGATACGGAGGGTCTCGCGGATGACATTCTGGTGCAGCGTGAGCCGCTCGAGGTCCTTGTATTCCAAAGGGGGGAGGGTGCCGTCAGGACCGACGGGGCCGAGCTGGGCCAGCTGTTCCTGGTACAGTTCCTCGAGGACTTCGGGCTGGGCGGCGAGACGCAGCATGATCCACGAGCCGACAGATGCGGAGGAGTGCTGGCCGGCCATGAGCAGAGTAATCATCATGTGCGCGATCTCCTTATCGGGCACGGGGGTTCCGTTCTTGTAGACGCAGTTCATCAGGTTCGAGATCATATCCGACGTGGCGGTAGCTTTCTCGCCAGCGGCGCGACGCTCGTTGATGATGTCCATGTAGATGGCACGCATGCGCGCGTGGGCAGCGTCGCGCTTCTTGTTATGCGGCAGGGGTGCCCAAGGCAGCATGAAGTTGATCGGCGTGAAACCCTGGTCTAGATCGTGGTAGAGGTCGGCGAATTCGGAGGTCAATTTCGAGCGCACTTCCTCGCCCTGCAGGGCGCGCGCGGCCGTGAAGATGGTGATTTCCGCCATGGCAGAGGAGATGTCAATCCGTCCCGAGGAGCCATTGAAGTTGGGCGAGGTAGCCAGGTAGTCGACAGTTTCTTTCTCGATAAGTGGCACATGCGATTCCAAGGCGGACTGCGTCAGACCAAATTTGACGAATTTCTTCTGCTCCATCAACTTGGAATTGGGGCAATCGTAGACCACGTCGGAGCCGAAGACGGGAGTCGTCAAGGGGCTGTAGACCTCCTCCGCATTGACATCTTTCAGTTTGCCATTGAGGATGAATTCGTTGCCCTGCACGCCCAGGTAGACCGTAGTTTTGCGACCGAGGAGGATGAAGGTGAAGATATCGCCGTGCTAGTTGGAACAAGGGCAATGGTTAGTTCGAGAGTTGTGCGACAGAACGGGAGGGAGGCGGCGCACCTTCTCGCGGCAGGCGAAGAAGAATTTACAAGGGTCCATTCCATAGCTGATGGTATTGCCCACAAAGGGGACCCAGTGAAAGACCAGTGGGGGTTCGGTCTTATTCAGTCTCGCAAAGAACCATTGATAGACCAGGTTGAGCACAATGGACGCGACGAAGGCCATGAGCCCATAGGCCCCGATGGTGGCCAAGGGTAGCATGGCTGGAAGAAGAGACAGGCGGTGATGCCAGAGGAAGAAGCCAAAAGAAGGGATTAAAAGGGATAAAATAAATACAAAAGAAGGAGAAGAAGCGAACGAATGTGAAGAAAACAAAAGGACGAAATTAAAGGCAAAAAGAAAGGGAAGGAGGCCAGGTGGGCTGACAGTAACAAATGGCCGGCCTGTGATGGGCCGAGTCCATCAGGCGATCGCCCTGAACCCCTGGCGAGTATTGTCCGGAGTCCGTATCCGCTGGCGAATACGACAATTTCACATACAATTAGAGGTACCAGAATGTATCATGACAATACCGCAGGTCCTCCCCACGCTAAGCTTCTTCGAGCAAGCCAGATCAGTTCTGCTGGAACTTACCGCCTTCGCACGGGATCGCCTCCCCGCGGAGCTAATCCCTTCCTGAACTAGTGTCTTTTGAATTTTGAAGATAACAGCCTGAGGCAGATATTTGGGCCTTTATCATACTGAGCGTACAGTGTAGAGAGTGTAACTATAACGTTTCTATGCCTGCACGACACTACTTGATGTATCCCAATCACAGTAAAGTGAGACAGCTCTGAACATCCGCTTCCGAGCCGAACCAAGGGGGTGACGTCGAATCTGTAGATCATTCTACTTTTCCTCAACTCAAAGAACACCCCGTACCACTTTAAGTATGTTGTCGAAACGTTCAGCATAACGGCTACATCGGTTGATTTGTACCCATTTCTCCATCCAATTCCGTGTCTCCCTGTCCCAAGCACTTTATTCTATTTTGTTTCTATTCCGTCGAGCTTCTTTGTGTTTTCTGCACGCCCAGGTTAGTTATCCCCTCAGGACGCCGTTGGCTCTAATGTAAACTTAAGCTACTCCCCCAAACGTGGTGATAAGGTTAAAGTTTTCGGGGGAATTGAATCTCTCGGCAGGATTTACTGAGCAGGTTACACGTGAAGTACGGCAGATCCGCATTGTGGATAGATTTGTAGATGAGCACCATTTTTTCATAACGACTGAACCACGTTTCCAATATTGAGTATGCTTTGAAGAGTACGTTCATGAACTTCAGAAGTATAGTAAATGGTTTAGTTCGTAGTATACACTAATAGAAGATTTATGAAAGCCGATGGTCAGTGTCTTGGGAGGGCTCATGGACGAACGCCCACAAGCCAACTGCCAACATGACAGATACATAGATCCAAGATATTGTAATCCCACCTCAACCAGCTACAGACAATGATCCTCGGTCGAACATACATCATGTACATCACACTTACCGCTAATCTGCAAACTGCATCGACTACTCCGCATTTCGGGATAGCCGAGGTAAGTGAAGCAGGTGAGCCGAGCAGCCAAGCCTCGTGACCATGCCATTGACAGCATCAGGCCACGAGGGAATGCGCTCATCACCATCGAGTGAATATAACTACTATCGCATTTTTCACTTGCGAGTTAACTGACACAAATTTGTATCTTTCGCTATCATGGCGTTCCGACCGCAACCCGCTACCGCTGACCACGGGCATATCACTCGTCTTGAACCGCTGGAGAATACGTATATGACTGATAGCAGTCTACAGCGGGTGATTTCTTGTGAGTACTTTTCCAAGGCACTTACGGACCGAGCCAGTCTGATAAGGTCAAATAAGGGTACCTTCCATCGTCAACATTCGACAACGTCCAATCTCAGCTCACCAAGCTGGGCGCTGAGGCTGTCTCAGACGAGGTCCGTGAATGGAGCGCAGATGCAGAGCGCCACCAGCCCTATATCAAGAGTTACAATGTCTGGGGCCAGAAGTACGATTATGATCGGTTGATTACGAGCGAAGGGTGGAGGCAGCTAGGGAAATGGGGTGCCCGCCATGGGTATGTCACGAACCTGGCCGTAACTACTATATGTGCTGATTGCATAGTGTCGTGGCCTTGGGCTACGAAGCGACATATGGAGCTGAGAAGAGATTAGTGCAATATGCAGTGTAAGTCACATATCCCAGGTTGTGATAGGGATACTGATGCCCGTGGATGAAGGAATTACCTTTACTCTCCGTCTTCCGGACTATATTCTTGCCCGATCGCCATGACAGATGGAGCCGCTCTTATAATCTCCCAGCAATTGAAATCACTTCCCGCAGACCATCATTTTCACGAAACCTACAACAAACTGATATCTCGAGAAAACCACTGGACCTCCGGGCAATGGATGACCGAGCGAGCCGGAGGAAGCGACGTCCAAAACACAGAGACCTGGGCAACCTACTCTCCAGCATCACAGGACGCAAATGATGGCGACTACCTGGTCAGCGGCTTCAAATTCTTCTCCTCAGCCACAGACGCCAACGTCTCGCTTCTCCTGGCCAAAACCCCTTCCGGGAAACTCAGCGCCTTCCTAGCCCCTCTCCGCAAGACCGTGATCTCGCAGGATGGAAAGTCGCACGAAGTAAGCAATGGCGTGCGCATCCACCGTCTGAAGAATAAACTCGGCACCAAGGAGCTACCCACCGCGGAGCTGGAACTCAAGGACATGCGCGCCCATCTAGTAGGCCGCTTAGACCGTGGCGTATCGATGATCTCGCCGTTGTTGAACGTCACGCGCACACATACGTTTATCGGGTCACTGGCCGCCTGGAGGCGCGCTATGAGTATTGCGAAGAGTTTTGCGAAGGCGAGGACGACGGTCGGGGAGCCTCTTTGGCTCGTCCCAATGCATCTGAACCTGCTGGCCGATATAGAGCTCCGGCATCGAGGCGCGATGAATCTTGGCTTCTTCACTGTTGCGGTTATGGGCGTGGTAGAGAATGGTGGCGTCTCTGCGCCGCCGCCGCATCTGCCAGCCCCCGGAAAAGAGGCAGAGGTCGTGTTCCGTGCGCTTACGGCGACTGCTAAAGCGGTGGTTAGCAAGAATGCCATCGCAGGTATCCAGGAATGTCAGGAGGCTATGGGTGGGGTGGGATACATGGACGAGGCAGACGAGCCTGAGTTCAACATCTCTCGAATCCTGCGCAATACACTCGTCAATTCGATCTGGGAGGGGACGACAAATGTCCTAGCCAGCGAGCTAGTGCGTCACATTCTGAAAGATGATCATGTCGTGGTGTTTTCCTCGTGGGTTGGCCGAGTGCTGGGCTTGATCAAGAACGCTGAGTTCTCGAGAGTCTTGAAGCGGGTGTGGTCGAGCTTCTTGACGCGGTTGTCTGCAACGGAACATGCGCGTTTGATCCTTGCGGATGGTCGGCGCGCTATGTTTACCTTGGCTTGGGTTCTGTGCGGAACCCTGCTGGCCTTGGACGCCGAGCGAGATGGGGATGGCGTTGCAGGGGAGATTGCGCGGCGATGGATTCTAGCCGGAGAAGGCGGAGTTGGGGATATGGTCTGGCGAGATATCATCAATCGACCTGTCCATGCATCGCAGGCTATTCTGACAGACGAGCATCTTCGTTGGGATTGCAGGATCGTTTGGGGAGTGGAGTTGCCTGCCAGACAGGTGTCGGGCCATCGATCGTTCCAGAAGCCTTCGAAATTATAGTTCAATAGCTCTAATGGGTTTCAATCGAATGATATCATGTCTATTTATGCCTTTTATGTGCATGACTATTTCGCTATTGTTACTAGACTCAGTGACCTCCATCCCTAGCGGATCGGTATGCTAAATGTGCATATTCTCTTGTTCCTTTTCATACGTCCTATTCTATCCTTCAGCTGACTCATATTCCGGTTGCATTAGCTATGTCGGACAGCATGTTCCCGGGGCAATGCACACCCGATCACTATAAGTAGATGCACTGCACCTTGAAGGTGACAGGTGAAACCCAGGCCTAACCCAGCATACCAAGTAAACCAAAGGAACAATAATACCAGTTTCACAAGTTTCAGGTAAAAGCTCAGAGTAGCTTTTGATTCTGTAGTCTTGTGCTTACCCCGGATTTGACATCGCGTGGGGAGCCGACTCGGGATGTGGAGAGGCGCTCCCGACGGACATCCGAGGTCTGGAATCATGCTACTTGCCTGTATCCCTGAGCATTTGCATGTCTGCAGCCATGATATTAGACTGAGTATATACCACTCTAACCTCCCCCTTAGTCAGTGACACAGATTCTAGACAAAAATCCGCCATTATGGGTATGAAATGTCTATCTCCCAGCCTAGCTATTCTATCACCACCCAGCAACTAACAAGTAGCACAGGTTTAACACCGGTGCACTTTTTCTCTCATGGCTCGACCATGATGCTCGGCGAGAAGTCTGAGTCTGCCAATTACTGGAAGCAGTGTGGAGATGAGGCATTGGCGAGAAACATCAAGGGTGTCGTTATCATGGTCAGCACCACCCTCGCCATCCCTCATCCTCACTTGCAACAAGATTCAATCCAAATAGACAGACCAAGCTGATAATAGGACAGGGGGCCCACTGGGACTGTCTCGGCGACAAAATCGAAGTCGCAACAAATCCCAACCCCGACAAAAGCCCCGTCGCATACGTCCACCCCGACAAATACATCAACTACAAACTCAACCCCGACCTCGCAACCGCCGAACGATGCATCTCCCTACTCGCCAACGAGGGATTCAACGTCTCCGCAAACCCAACCTTCGACTGGATCCACGACGTCTACCTCATTCTCATCCACATGTTCCCGGCCGGTTGCCCACCCACCACCATCGTCTCGATGAACGCCCGCTACGACCCCCACTACCACATGAAAGTCGGCTCGACGCTGCGCTCGCTCCGTCGCGAGAACTACCTACTCATCGGCACCGGCGGGGCAGTGCACAACCTGTACCGGAACCGATGGGCACCGATGATGAGGTTCCGCGACAATTTCGCGATGGAGACCCCGCCGGAGGAGTGGGCCTTGGAGTTTCGCCAGGCCGTCGAGGACGTGATTACCAAGACCTCGGGGCCACAGCTGCGCAGGGCCATGACGAGGCTGATGAAGCACCCGAGGTTCCGAGATGCGCATGCCACGGATGATCATTTTATGGCGGCGATGTTTGTGGCGGGAGCGGTGGGCGATTTCGATGATGTGGGTACCGCTGCGGTCATGCCGGCTGAGAGCTGGGAGTTGACGAATATGTGTAATTCGCAGTTTACATTTGGAGGTTGGGATCGGGGGGTTGCTGCTGCTTAGTTGCTTGCTTGCTTGCTCGCTTGTACTAGGGGTGCGTAGCTGTTGTGACTGGATTGAGGCCAGAAACCAATCTGATAATATACGAGATACTTTAAAGTGAAGGCCTGACCTAGTTACTACAAGCCGGATGAGCACGCAACATTTGAAGAGCCTGTTAATATATGCAAGGTGAGGTGTGAAGGTACGGCTCAACGCCTAATCGTGACTGGGCTCTAGTCCCCATCGCTGGTAAAAGCACTTCATCCCAAAGATAAACTCATTTGTCCTGTTTCCATAAAGTAAATCCAATCCCAACTTTGTTTATTTCCGCGGTCGTATGCAGCCCAAGACTTTTGAATGATCCTTCTGCATACTCGAATATTACCAAACCGACGGATTTGCTCAATGATATCCAGTTGTTCTTCGACCTGCTCCCTGTCTTCTTGCCGCGTACACGCCACCCCAAGAATGAAGACAGGGAACAGTGCAAACGACTGCAATTCAGGTTCCTCAATGGACGACAAGCTCTCGAGACCCCTACAGACCATCGATTGCACCTTTTCGTCATTGGAGTTATCGGGATGGAGCATGAAGAACAACCAAATAAAGCATGCCACAATATATAACTCACACATGGCGCAGTAATCTGAAGATAGCTCGAAGTCGCTTTCCGAGGGCTCCCACTTACCGATATCTTGCCAGATGCACACGGCCGAGGTGATCCCTGCCGATGACAAGCTTGGCTCCCCTCCAGTGTCTGATCGGAGCGCTGCGATGCGCGCGACGAAATCGATTATGCCGTTGCGTACTCCCAGTATATGTGCCGGAGGCGCGAGGTCTTGTTGTCGGTGCTTGATAATCATCTTCCTTGGTCGAGGTGCCGTTACACTTCCGATGGCGTCGTGGTAAATGAAGAATTGTAGGAGAGGTTCAGCAATCCCTAGACGGTCAAGCTCCTCAGGAGAAGGCTTTAGGATTCTTTTGTGTTCGTCAGGATTCTCTTGTCGCATACCTGAAAGGCCTCGATGCTCTTTCAGTGCACTGGAAACAATACCCCTTGCTTCGTCTAGTCGCGTCTGCCATGCCCCATTCCCTGTTCCTTCCGATACCTCATATAGATAAAGTAAGAGATAGCTCGCAAGCAAGGGTTGATATTGTGTCTTATTTTGCGTTGTTAGACTGCCCCTGTTCTGCAGTGCAGCGACACGCGAGGGCAATTCGTGCTCTGCCTCTTCTAGTAGTCTATTCTTCTCAGCTACGAGGCTTCTGCCTTCGGTAGCGTTGGACGGCAAGTAGTTGATCAAATGTGATGCTCCCAGACAAAGCACAGTCTTCAGAACTAATGTATCCTCTGAACACATAGATAAAATGACTGACAAGATTGTTTGACTGTTCCCGTCCAACGGAAGTGTCAAGGTGCGAGATGTAACATTCACGAAGTGGTCGAAGAATCGTTTCTCTTGAGTAGACCATGGTCCTTTCATCGAGGAATTCATGCCTTCCTTTCGTGTGTCCGACGAACCGTGGGATGATCCAGCTTCGGTACTTAAACCTATAGCGCGAGATTTGTTAGCTTTCTCGAGGGTCTGTGGTTTTGAGCTTTCCCTGAACTAGACTCACGTTTTCCCAAGGGCAACACGCTTTATCGCACTCTCCAGTACGCAATGTAGAACGAATATCTGGACAAGAAAGCAGTATTGACGTAAACGTAGAGCGACTTCTGAGGAAAGGAAATAAAAATCCCACAGCACCCTGTCATGGGTACTGTCCTTATATACCTAGCAAGTGACACATCTTAAAACCTGCACATTACCCGTTTAAGTAATGCTATCTTTTCTCGCGGCAAACGCGTTTGGGTCGGAACAGCAAGCTAATGGGATACGCGAGGTCCAGTCGCTTTGCTAGCCAGAACAGGTCACTCTATACGTTGGGCCCATAATCAAAATTAGCTAGAAAACAAGCCTACCATGAGGTGTAGGTGCTGGCTGCGAGATGAAATGAGAAGGCATGATTTTGTGATATACATACACTGGTGGACTGATCGACTGCCCTTCCACTAGCCACTTTCGGGTTTTTGATAGCCGCGCTTACCCAATCACTACGTGTCATTGGCTGCTTAGGGGCCCATAGCATAGACATGCTAAGCACTAGCTACAGTAGCTGGCTAGCTAGTTAGTGACGCTCTCTAACTATCTACCATTTATTATAGCTAAGATAGTCAGACGGTCGTAGCGATTGGCCCAAGTTAATATGAGAGAAAGTTTCCGCTACAAATTACACGAGTTCTAGCACACAGGGGCTACTACTTCCCTACTGCATGGGGTTAAGGTATTATGTTTGAATCTGCAAAGTACAATAATGAGTATGCCGACAATGTAGCGTGATTTGAGTCACATTAATCAGCCTAAGTACTGTAGATATCTAAATAACATGATGGTCTACCGTATTCAATTCATATAGCTCGCGTGCTTTCCAGGCTACTAATCCAGGGCAGACTAAGAACGAAAGGAAGGGAAAGGTTATTCGTAGGACTTGGCCTACATACAAACCAAAACAAAATAGAAGTTCAAGAAAGATCGAATCATATAGGGTCCACAAGGACCCGGAGATATCCGGTGAAGAATTCCCGAGCTTCTAGTATGCATAATATACGGAAGGTGTAGTTAAGTAGTAGAAGATCTACATGAAAGAAGGTCTTTCTATCCATTATCTCAATATTGTTGGCCTCGATTCCCATGGGAGGTTTACATAAACAACAAAGTCAAAGCTCGTTCGTTCAACTGATAATTTATCTCCACTGATATCTAGAGTTCACCACCAGATTTCCAGCTCAAATTACTTTCTCTTCCTTCTTCAGCTAGTTCCTGCTATATTCCACTAACCAGTATCATCATGGAGTCTGCAGAATTGTGAGTGTGCTTTAAAATGGTTGGATTCTAAGCTAAATTATTATATAGGAAAATCTCTTTCTCGAACCAGTGTATGTCAGCTATTGAGATCATCAAAGCGTCATTTTATCGTGATGATTCTGAGACGACAAAGAATGCTTTCACTCATGCGGTTATGCTTCTTTACGACATCCTTCCTAAGCAAGATGATGTCCGCTTATACAATGCATCGCACATGTGTGGCGATTACGAGAAGCAAGTACTAGATCTTTTGAGATGCTTCTTGAAAATGAAAGATACCGGAAGGTTGATGGTGCCGTGGCAGCTCTGCGATTTACTCAATCATTGCCAACGGTAAGTGCATATCAAGTGCATTCTTAATCCCCGAGGCTTTGTGACTGTCCTAACAAGTCTGCCTTCCTTTCTTAGATTCCTCCATGAGACCAATAGATTGATGGACCTGAAGAGTCTTTCTGGGCTCAACACGATTGCCCTACAGGCTGTGAGAGAATGCCCCGAGAAGAAAGAACTGAAAATTGCAAACATGATCCATCAAGCCAGCGTGGCCGAAAGCCTGGGTAATCCGAAAAGAGCCATCGAACTATTGAACGAGTTGTACGAACTAGAGCTTCAAGAGAACCCTGTCAACTATGAACTACTCTGCCGCCTCTCGACTAACCTCGGTTGTTGCCACAATACTGCCAACAATCACGAAACTGCCCTTGAGTGGTTTCAACGTGCCCGGGATACATGGCCACATTTTGCTGGACATCGAGCCGTACCTGCGGTTATCCTAAAGAACTCCGCGAGATGTATGCTCTATCTAAATGACCTGGAGAGAGCCAGGGAGAGAGCCAGGAAGTATCTCGACAAATCCTTCTTTCAATTAGAGAAGACGAAGCCTATGAACAGGGTTGTGCTTGCTTAGTATGTCCAAAATGACTGTCTTTTGGCAAGCAGTTTGCCAGGTCACTAACATTACCATGTAGTGCGTATTTCGCGCTCGTACGTTGGAACGACGCGAGCGAAACTTTGAAATGGCTGAATTATATTTCATCACCGCCAAACGATCCTGGTTGAGTGATGAACAGTCGCGTCTTCATCCCTTCCACGGCGGATGCATGTATAAGATTGGCGCGTGTTGTCTGGACCAGGGGAAAGTCCAAGCTGCCATGTAAGTCCGCCATCACCGACTCTTCGGAGGTCAAGGGGTCTCTTTTCCATCATTCCCACGATGTCTGAATCTAACTTGTTGGACCAGCAAATATCTCCGCAGTTCAGTGAAATCACCAATATCAGCAAAGACTGCATGCCAGTTGAGCATGCTCGTAGTTTGTTCAAGCTTTCGAAAGCGTTACTCCAAGATACTGACGTCGACAGCGATATCAAAACAAATCAGGTACAAACATACCTCAAAATGAGGACATCCGATGTGGCCGCCTGGGATAGCGAAGAGACATGCGACAACCTGATCCCAATACTCTGGAGATGAGTAGACAATAAGTTTTTGAATTTACTCCACCGATGTAACGCGAACATTTCAGTGTGGGTTTGAATGGTGCTTCTTCGATCTACCAAGATTTTATAATCATCGCTACACGGCTGTTTAGCCTTTGACCGACCGGAGTATTGAGTGATCAACTACAATTAAACAGATCCTGGCGTACTTTTTACAAACTGTAACCCATTTGCTAATCAAGAACTTCTTACATATAAGAAGGTTTTCTATTACACATGTCAAAGGAATTAAGAATCTAGGAGTAGTTTATACCCTTTATCCAAGTATCCAACCCATCAAGACGATGTTAATACAAGTAATAAGCCTAAATGAAAACGCAATAACAACTCGACCATAACAACTAGAACAGATGAACTCAAGCCTTAGGAGCCACTTCCCGGCTTCTTCTTGACTCTCGGCACCCTCGTCCACCAGTACAACAGACACGCGGCCAAAATATTCGTCACGATGAACACCCACATGAGCGCGAAGTTCCTCCAGACATCCGCATAGCTCGCCCCTACCGCGCGCAGATACGCATTCGTGTCAGCGACCGGGCAGAAGCGGCAGTCCGCCGTCGCGGTCCCTTCTTGCAAATATCCGCCCACCTGAGCCATGTACGGCGCCATGTACTGGCCACAGGTCGTATTGACTGGGTCAAAACGCAGATATTCGTTGTCCGCGCAGGTGACGGTCGTATCTGCGATTCCAACCGACAGCATCCCGCTCACTAGATACGTGAACGGGGAGACGCGGTACATGAAGATCCAAAACCCGGGCAGCTGGGCCGGGGTCGCGAGCACCCCGCAGAAGAGCAGGCAGAGTAATAGCAGAAAACTACCCAGGTTGCCGGCGTTCTCCGCGGCGTCGAGCGCGGCGATCATGAAATGGGCAAAAGTAGACGAGAAAAGCAGGAAAGTCCAGATCAGCAGCCACATCTGCGCGCCTCGCAGGTGTACTGTGTCGGTGGGTTCGGCGTTGCGATACATCCCGATAGGATAGTACCAGCATAGAAACATGAGGATAGACATGAGTGAGTTCCAGAAAAGTTCGACGCCGATGTTGCTAAGCATGAAGACTTTCCAGGAGTAGGTCTTCGACGGCCGCTCTCGGACTTCGTATAATGCTCGCTGGGTGACGAAATGCGGCATGATCTGTTGAATGAGTTGCCCGAACTGGATGAGTAACAGGAAGATACTGAACATTTGGTTCTGCAGGCCCTGGATTGTGTTGGGAGTGTTGAAGAGAGAGAAGCCTACGAATAGAGCGGGCAAGACACAGAGAATTGCCTTGGAGTAGATGTAGATGGGGGAGCGCCAGAGTTGCTGGAAGACTCGGATATGCACTTCGCGGAGCTGGACGAAGAAAGGGGCAGCAAATTCGCGATAACTGGCTCGGTCTTCACGCTCTGTGCTGGAGCTGACGTGGGCCAGAGGGATTTGCTGGGAGCTCTCGAGCTTCAATGAGGTGAGGTGGGCTTGTACTTGTGCGTATTCTGGGGAATTACGCCATGTCTCGAACCAATCGATGTCCGTGTGGGAACCAGGAGCAGCACCGATCACATCAAGCATCCATTCAGCGGGATTCGCTGCTGGGGGACAGGGAGGACCACCGTTGCGCACAAAATAATCAATCAGAATATACGAGCTCTGACCAATGTCTCCAAAGTATACGGTTTGTCCACCGGCTTGAAGAAAGAGGAGACGGTCAAAACGCTGGTACAGCATAGCAGACGGTTGATGGATGGTACACACTGAGATCATGTTAGTGACGATTGATGGACGCATGAACCCAAACTTACAAATCGCTTGGCCATTATTCCTCAGTTTATTGAGGAGGTCAAGGATAGCCCAGGATGTCTGGGAATCGAGGCCCGATGTGGGCTCATCCAAGAACAGAAGCAGAGCTGGTCTCGCCGCAAGCTCTACCCCGATGGTGAGACGTTTCCGTTGCTCAACATTAAGGCCTTCTCCGGGGACGCCGATAACAGCGTCAGCATACTCTGCCATATCAAGTAGTTTGATAACGTCGGTCACATAATCGATCTTTTCTCCGCGAGGAACATGAGCAGGTTGACGGAGAAGAGCTGAGAACTCAAGTGCCTCGCGCACTGTGGCAGTGCTCAAATGCAGATCTTGTTGCTGGGCATAGCCAGTCTTGCGTTGAAAAGATTCATCCCGTAGTTTACCATCAACAAGCATTTCTCCACTAATCACGCCCAAAGTGGTGCGCGTGGCCAGAACATCCAGTAGTGTGGTCTTCCCAGCACCAGAGACCCCCATCAGAGCGGTTAAAGTCCCTGGCTTGACCCATCCGTCAACGTGGTCAAGGATCCTGCGATTCTCCTTCCCGATCTTGATGTCGAAACAAACATTCTTCCACTGGAAGATTGCAGTTTGGCGGTCGATCATCATAAGGTCATCAGGGTCGGACTTAGACTTCTCTCTAAAAGCACTGCGGTCACTGCCCCCTTCAAAATCATCAGGCTTGCCGCTCTTGAGCGCCACATGCCCGCGGGGAAACACTAGGATCTCGCCCTTGGATTTCTTTTCAGTAATAAAGTCAGTGGCGACCAGATAGATGACTCCAAGAATGAGCATGAAGGCGAGTATGATCCCAATATTTCTCCATTTGTGTGAGATGTTGTAGTCAAATGCTGATTGGATGTAGGCATCGCCATTGACAAACTCTTGACCGGGTACCGATCCGACAGTAGAGCAGACATGGTTCCTAGATTGAATTTCCATATAGCTAGGGCCCGATGGGACATATGATATGCACTGAAAGTCGCGGTTGTGGAACTCATTGATCAGCAGGGACTCAAAGCCATAATTGATAGGATTAAGATAGGCAATCCAACGCGCCCACCCGAGCATATACCCTGTCGGGATCGCAAACCCAGTATAAGAATAGAGACCGAGAAGGACGAGCGCGCAAAAGGGCAAAGCTTGAACAAGAGATCTCGTCAACGATGCCATAGACCGGAAGAACATGGACATCGTCAGCGTCAGGATGAACGAAGTGAAGATAAAGAAAAAGAAAGCCCCAGGTTCTCGTCTCAAGTTGGTCATGAAGTATAGAACTGTATTCGACAGGATAGCGTTGAGGATCTTGTACGGTAAGTCCATGATCATTGATGAAATTGCTTCGGCTGATGGGTGGTAGAGAGCATATCGCGAGTGCTTCTCCACGATTCCTCGTTGCGCATATAGGGTCAGCATTTCCAGACCGCAACCAAGGGCATTGATGAGACAAGCAAAGAATAAAAGGGCACCGCGCTGAAAGAAGGTGCTGGTGTTTGGCTTGAGGTTGTAGAAGATACTGGCAATCACAAGAGCAGTAATAACATTTCCAAACAACGACGATATAGTGACACTGGGATCGGCTTTCAAGCGTTGGTATCCGCGCCATAGGCACAGATTAACCTGTTGTGCGTAGGATAGAGTGTAAGGTGAGGATACGCGCTGGACCCGGGATTGCTGAGCTCTGCGAGAATATCTGAACTTGTCCAGGAACTCTCCATTTAGCATGAAATTGGTATTGTAGTTTTCGATGTCTTGCAGAAGCCGTGCTCGCTGTGGGGAGGCCTGCCATCGTGCAGCGAATTCATTAGGTGTTCGAGGCACGCGGTCCTCGTAACCTGGCTGTACGACACGCTCGAGGTGACTAGTCATCGATGTTAGGAAGTCTGCATCGGTTTGTCGCTCAGGGCAGGAAAAGCCCATGTCAATGAAGTACTGCTTCGCGGTGTCTGTCCGACCGAAGTAGATCTGCCGACCTTCGTATAATACCAGCACCTTGTCGAAATGGTTGTAGGCAGCTTGAGGGGCTTGATATAGCGAGACACAAGCAGTGGCACCGTTTATATCAGCCTGCATACGTAGAGCCTTGCAAAACTCAATGGCATTTGCGCTGTCAAGGCCACGGGTGGAGTTATCCCAACATTGCAGGGGAGCACTGCTTAGGCAAGCTTCGGCAATACTGACTCGCTTGCGTTCACCACCAGATACACCACGGATGAAGTCGTTTCCGACGATCGTGTTCTTAGTGTGGCTAATACCAAGCATGGCCATTATCACGTCTCGCTTGTGGCAGGCATACTGAGCCACATCCACCCCGCCAGGGATGTGCCGTGGTGCTCGGGCGCGCGCCGCGAAGTAAAGGGTATCTCCGACGGTGAGCTTTGGGAAGTGGATGTCGAACTCCGCGGCGTATATAGCTTCCCCTCGGAATTCGTGGGCCATCTGCTTCGCGCTCACGCCTAGCTGTATTCAGTAACGAATCATATACTTTGTCGGTTTTTGAGTCAATTGGACATACCTTGATAATTGATACTAGATTCATTATCAACATGGAAACCATATGTCTCCCCAGCGATGGTCTTCAAGAAGGTCGAGCATCCCGAGCCAGGAGGCCCAAGAACCACCAGCATCTCGCCAGCCTCCACGACGCCCTCCAGACTCTGTAAAATCTGTATTCTGCGCTGGCTCTGAGTACCGAGCGCTTTTCTTGCCAGACCCAGTGCTTCGAACCAGACATTGCCGACGCTTTTCTGGTAATCTGTGTCGGAACCAAAACCGTGTACATTGAGATTGCTAAAGGCGATTCCAAGGGTCCGCAGTGGATGGGCCTGTTTATCCTCGTTGTGAACATGTAGCATGGCCCTGCACCATGATAAAGCATTGAAACCTTTACCGTTAGGATCCAAGGCTGATCCTGCCTCGGCAGCAAAGGGGTTCTGTCCGTGGGTAGAAAAAGTGCTCTGCTCGGTGAACTGCCTGGCCAGTTGATGAACCTCTTCTGCCCTTTTCTCCACGTGAGAACCGAGGCCACTTTGGACCTCATGGTCGTCGGTCATGATGGCGAGCGTTCAGAACAGATTATAGTGACAGGGTAGTTGAAGGATTGTCTTAAGTTGAAGTGAAGAGGAGCAGAAGACCTAGAATCTAGCCCTATACATACCCCTCTTGTTAAGGAGCCCCCTTCTCTGTTTATTGACTGCTTAGATTGTCATATTGGGTAACGTGATCCACGGTAATATTCTTTGTCTGCCACGTCATGGGTTTAGTGTGGCTCTCGTCAGCCAGAATTAGCCAGAATCAGCCAGGGTCAGCCAGTGTCTTGGGTGTTTGCTGCGCAGCTTTGTTTGCTTTCCGTCCCATTTAGTATTTCCAGACCCCCTTTTCTGTGTTCTTTGCCTTCTCCAGTCATTAATTGGGCCTCGCTTTCTCTTCCAAGAAAGCCTGATCCAAGTTCGGTTAGCCCTTTACTGTTTCCGCTCTCATCATTTTTTTGTTGTCATATATAGTTCCGAGTACTATAGTTTCCGTACGATGAAGCTTCATGCCGGGATCATCCTAGTGAGTGGCTATCGCGCTCAGCAACAGGATTTGGAACGTACTAGCTAGGGACATTCCATCAATAATACTTTGCATTCCGCAAGCACCATTTCTAGATGTCAAGCGGGATCTATTGGGCTTTTCATTGCGGCGATCTTCTCCCAAATCTTTCTTCCTTCTAGTCAGTATAGGCTCTGGTGACAGTTCATGCTTTGGCGACCAAAGTGATTGAGAAAAGTAGCCAAATGGGCGCTAGCGAACAATGATCGATATCGGATGCTCCGCATCAGGGAATTAAGCCACTCTCTCCTTCCAAGTAGTTCACGCCGCAAAGCATACCTTATTAGCTACACAATGTGACGGAGATCGCGAGGATGTAGAATGCTTGGAACCCAGTCCTGACTACCTAGCTTAGAACAACTGTGGGTCACACGTGCACTAAATTCCAATAGGACTTAGACCTAGGCCAAAAACGAACCACCGCTCCAACACAATCACCTTCCTTCTTCCCCTTCACAACCTCGTCTACTCGATTCTCACCCTCACCCCCTTAGTCCCGAACTCCGGGACTCCTCCCACGTAGTCCCGCACTGGAACTACATCTGCCTCGACAGTTTCAAAAAGCTCCAGCTCCGGCGCCCCCGGGCGAAATAGAACAGCCAGCACCCAGTACATTTCAGCCAAGGCAAGACTAGTTTTTGCGTGTTAGACAAAGTAAACCCAGAGTAAGTGCCAGGGGTCCGAACCCCCTGAGAAGGAGGTTTAAAGGAAGATCTCTTACTTCATGCCAATACACATCCTCGAACCCCGAGCGAAGGGAACCCAGTTCCGATTCATATTAAGGTGTTGTTTATTCTCTATCCACCGCTCGGGGAGGAACCTGAACGGCTGAGGGAATGTCTCTGGGTCGGAATGGAGGCTATGCGAGGACATGCCCACGGGGGTGCCGGCGGGGATCGTCCACTCCCTATACTGCAGCTCTTTATCGGGCGAGACGCGGGCGAGATGACGCATGACCCCATAACTTAGTCTAGGAAATAAAAGTCCCTCGTATCAGCTATTGAATTCCAGTCTGAAAAGAGGGAGTTCATGGGAGATTGTACCTCAAACCCTCTTTGACGATCCCGTGCAAGTACGGCAACCGCTCCAATTCCTGCCAAGTGGGTCTCTTCGCAGGATACTCCGCCATGATTTCCTTCAGCTCCTCCCGAAGCCGCTCTCGCATCTGCGGTTTGGACAGGTCATGATAGAAAATCATGCTGAAGGCGCGGACTAACGTGGCGGTGCCCGCGCCGAACAGCTGCAAGGCCTCGCGGGCAAGCCGTTCGGTCTCGCGCTCCGACTCGGGCATGTCGCTGGAGAGCACGTGGCGGAAGACGGAGCTTCGGCCGGCCTCTTGTTGCATCTTTTCGGCACGAATCATGTCCTTTTTGGCCACAGTGATGTGATGGAAGGCGTACTAGTCTATGTTTAGTGAAGATGGGCTTGCAAGGAAAGAGGAACGACCTACCTGATGCAAACTCTTGAACGCCGCGGCTCCCGGAGAAAAACGCATCACGAGCCCCCGCGGGATTAGTTGCGTGAGGCTGTCTAATACGTTAGGAAAATGAGAAAGAAAAAAAAGGGAAGCAAAATTAGCAGGAGTACTTACGAGATTAAATGAGGAAGTTGCATGAAAAGGTGCACCTGGTGCTGGTAGGTGTGGATCGTGACATACCTGCCAATTCTGCAGTGAGTAACTTATCACCAGTTCCAAGATGGTTGACAAAGCCTACCATTCCTTGCCGAACTCCGGGTGCCGGATCATATCAGGGGACTTCTCCGAGCAAATAGTTGTCACAATGTCACCAGTGAACGCAGCCATAACATGTTCCATTTGGATAGTCCGGCCTGATTTCCGGTATTCTTCGAGTCGATCGGTGAGTAACTGGATTTCATCCATTATCACCCCCTCAATCTGCGTGACGCCAAGACGCGAGAAGAATGGATCGAAGTACTTGCGGCGGCGGCGGTGCAATTCGTGCCCCATAGTCATACCCATGGCGCCTTTGATCTGGTTAGTTATAACCGTTCTTTTACGACACGCTAATGATGAAAGAAGAAGAATTCCTTGCCGTCAAGTCCTGTCCCTTGTAGGGTATACCACTTCTCCGAACGGCGTGTGTTCGAGGCAACATAGACGGTGTTATAGTAGTCCGGGTCCTTGATAACAATCTCATAGGGATTGATGCGGATGATAGGGCCTTTAACAGGAGTATTAGAATAGATTGAAGCTCAAACTTGGGTTACGTACCGTATTCTCTGTGCATTTCCTGAACCTCATGAATATACATTCCACCTCTGATGACATCGTGGTAGAACTCATACCAGCCGGTTGCAGCAGCAATCTTGGGCCCGGGGAATCGAGCTAACGGGTGCAGGTAGAGGCGATAGATAACAAGGGACACGCTATAAAGAGCAACCGCGGCTAGAAAGAGCCCGTATATCCCATACATGCTATAGAAATTCAAGAGCGTCTGTGCAGCCTGAAAATCAACTGGATTTGTCATCTTGCGGTTGATTCTGAATAATGGGCCATAGATGGGATTTAGAGCTTGAATTGGGTCTCAAATTAATATATAATTTATACTTGTAGTAACATACCCTTCTAAAGAGAGAAATCTTTCAAGAAAAGAGGGTCTTCTGGAGGCAGGCAATGAGTAACTACAACTATGTCTTCATGGCAACCTTGGTCACCACTCCGCCTGCTTATGGTCATGGGAATGCAGTAAGTGTCTCCACATGGACATGGAATATACGAGTCACCCTAGTCGAATTGTAAACTCCGGGTATCCGTGCCTATAACACCTAGTATGTCTGGAGCCCGACGTGTTTGAAATCTGTGGTACTGTGTGATAATGCATGATAATGCGTGATGCTGCGAGTGGTTCTCTATCACCACAGCCTGTACAGCAGGGAACACTTCTCCAATTGGTCACTGAGACGTTGGGTATCTATACTGTCCAGGAAAGACACGTTCATTGTATGGACCTCAGCCAGCCCCAGCTGAGTATACCCGAGGCTGAAGCCAGCCAACAACTACCATTATCAAGGCTGGAGATGACAAACAAGAGACAGCCCTTCTTGCTCACGGATCTCTCAGTTGCTGCATGTCAGCACCAATACCCTCCAGCTCATCTAGTCATCTGGACCCGTCAACACAAATCATTTCCAATAATTTGGATTATGACTGCTATCACGCTTGGGCCGCATTACCAAACACCAGCCCATGTGATTCGGATTCTATGCAAGTGGGTGATGATAGAAGACTATGATGTCATTAATCTGCAACTCAGCTTGAGAAATGACCGCATTCGGAGCCTCAGGAGACGCATGCCGAAGCACACATTCTATTCCTCCAACACATGAGTAAGAATGTGTATGAGTACACATATAGTCCGGAGTAATGAGCTCGGTTCGGTAGTGTATGCCACTTTAGGATAGTACATCGCACTATTGATGCCAACAGGAGAACCATATTCACAGGGCAGGGTATATAAATACAGCATCCTACTCTTGTCATCTCTCTATCTCCTCAATGCCACAGCACACATCTCGTCCATTTCACCAATCTGAGCAAACCCACCTAACTCTTGGATACATTCTTTTCGTTCATCTCTGCCTCATTCTCTTCTATTGCCTCATCTCTTTTATTCTTTCCGGAGCATGGAGTTCAAATTCTCTACGGTGGTAGAGCCTAGCACCTATGAAGCGCAAGGGCTGTGCGATGGCCTCACCGTGAGATATCACAAGAACACCGAGCTCGAGGAGATCGATTGTCTGAGATGCCAAGAGCACTGGCGCGAACAAGTCGGACCGCTGGGGCTCTACAAGGGTGGTTTGGGACACCCATGGAGCGGGATGAGCATTGCTATCCCTGAAGCCCTTCCAGAAAGACTCGGAATTGTCTCTTACGCGAATGAGCTTGCGTTTCTACATGATGGTGAGATTTGATGTCATGTCATGTCTTTCCTTTGCTTGCAGCTAGTAAACTGACAAATTTTGGCGGTTCGCGGAGTAGATGTCACCGATATTGCTAAATACGTATGAATCTTCCCTCCTGTGCAGACACGAGGAAAAAGAGTATACTAATGATAAAGTACTAGGGCGACGAACACAACAACGATCTCAAAGCGGCATTCGATCAAATGATCAGCACAGGAACTATAAAGCATGCCGGTTCTGGAAAGCGCGCGCTGCAGGCGTACGTTGCAAAACGGATGCTGAGCATTGATAAAGACCGCGCAATCACATCCCTCAAGGCTTGGTCGACCTTCCTCGACAAAGCAGGACGACAGGAGGATTACAGGTTCAAGTCCGAAGACGAGTACCTGAAATACCGGGTTCATGATGTCGGGATGCTGTCAGCTCCTCCCTCCCTCCCTGTCTCTCTGTCTCTCTGTCCTTATCCACCATTTTCCTACTCCTAGATTTGGGATCTATACTAGACTGGAACTAATCTATGAGGTCCAGCTTCTGGTATGGCCTGCTCACTTTTGCGCAAGCGATCACCATCCCTGAACATGAACTGGACACATGCCATCAGCTTGCCACCACTGCATACCTCCACATGGCGTTGGTGAACGATCTGGTCTCCTGGGACAAGGAACGCCAGAGCGCCGCCGCCTTAGGAAAAGATTATGTGGACTTGGGGATCATGACATGAAGGTGGAAACATTCGAACATGAAGACCATGACATTAAGGAGGTAGAAACCCCGCTCAAAGGGCAAGGCCTTGACGCGAAGGTAGGAAACATTACTGCTTTCTCCAGACATGCCCCGTTTGCTGACTAGAAAAATTCAATCAAGCAGGTTCTACAGGCCCCATACGAATATATCACGGCTCTTCCATCTAAAAGAATTCGTGAGCATGCAATCGATGCCTTGAATGTCTGGTTTCGTGTACCTGCCCAGAAACTAGCCATAATCAAATCCATCATTACAATTCTCCACAATGCGTCCTTGATATTTGTTCTTTCTTCATTCTCCTTATCTCCAGTGCCATATAGCTGACTGTTTCCAGGCTCGATGACTTAGAAGATGGATCGGAGCTTCGAAGGGGCAAAGCATCAACCCATATGATCTTCGGGCTGGGTCAGACGGTAAATTCGGCCAACTATCAGCTCATCCGCGCATTGCAAGAGGTCCAGAAACTGGAAGACCCAAAAAGCTTGCTTGTATTTACTGGTATGTGTCACAAATTTTCTCATGGAACCTGGCCACAGCTGATTTTCGTTATCTTGAAGAGGAATTGCACTACCTCTACGTGGGCCAGTCCATGGACCTATATTGGACCAGTAATCTTATCTGTCCTTCTATCAATGAATACTTTCGGATGGCTGAGCACAGTGAGCTCTGAGTCCCCCAATCGAGATCAAAGCACGGTTCTAACGCAACGATTTAGAAACAGGCGGTCTCGTCAGGCTCTTTGGTCGCCTCATGGCACTTCACTCGACGAATCCCGTCAATGTCGATATGATTGACTTCTCCAATCGCCTCGGACGGTATTTTCAGACCCGTGACGACTACCAGAATTTGGTCTCTGCTGAGGTATGGGACCCTCTCCATGTCTCCTTTCCAACCGAAACCACTTTCTGTTTGGCGTGCTTGGGAACTGACCACACCGACCAAAAACAGTACACAAAGCAAAAGGGCTTTTGCGAAGACCTCGAAGAGGGGAAGTTCTCCCTTCCACTCATTCATCTCCTGAAAACCATGCTAGATAACTATGTCTTACGGAATGTCTGGATGCAGCGGCGCGTGCGCGGCACCGCTACGCACGCCCAGAAAGAGACGATTCTGGACTTGATGAAACAGAACGGAAGCCTGCAGTTTACTGAGGACACGCTGGAGGTCTTGTACGGTCAAATGGAGAAGGGTATTGGTGAACTGGAGCGCAAGTTCGGCGTTGAGAACTTCCAGTTGAGGTTGATTCTGGAGGTGTTGCGCAACGGGTAGGTCATAGGGTGCGCGCCCCGAGGGTAGGTGGGGTGGGATGGAGGGCGTTCATCTTGGAGTTCTCGTATTAATGGGTCAGTTGCGTTTGCTGTTCATGTGCCTCCTGTTTATTATGGCTTTTGCCTCTTTTGCGATTATACGTAGTCATTCTTTCTACTTTCCGGCTCAACATCTTCAACGACTCCATGGTTGTTAATACTCAGGTTTCACACCAACTTGATTCGTAGTTTTTTCCCTATATTCCTTTATTCTTTCTACGTACCTGCTGTTAACTTAGGTATTACCTAGACTTTCGCGACGAGACGGGCTGTTACCAGTGTCAGAGTATCTATCTTATGATTAGGGAGGCGTGGTTGGTTCAAGATAACCTTGCATCGGCAACGCGGACTTACCTCGAGGTATACCACGGTTATGCGTTATAGTCTTTGTAGGATTTTACTGTATAGTGGATTGAGTCAGGACCCTAGGACAAACTGGTTATCTATAGGAATTTCAAGTATCAGTATGACTTTTAACTAGACCAAAAAGCTCAGCTGGCTGATGGTCAGTTGGCAGTGCCTGGTATGTAAACAACATCGACCGGTACGGTATATGTAAGGAGCTACATCTGATACAGAAAGCTATGGGCCCGTCCCACGGTCAAATGAATTTTAAGAGGAAGTTAGTGGATATAATAAGATTATAGGTCTAAAATTCATTAAAGAATATAAGTATTCTGTCAAGGTGCGGGCTTGCGAGCTTGCTGGGTGGTAAATCATTTATTTAGTTAGGATGCCGCTTGACCAAATGGGGAAACACCGAGTCTTGGCGGGCTCGGGACAACAGCGCTAGCACGTGACCAGTGGCTAGCACAGTCGGTCGCAATCGTCCGCCGTAGACAGGCATCCGTCGCTTGCTCCACACTTTCCCCATATTTCGTCTCTGCAGCCATCTGGACGAGAGGAAATTCTATACAGAGTACGTGATGCCCCGAGACACAATGCAGAATAATGCGCGGAGCGAAAGTGCAAGAAAGGAGAAACGGAAGCCCGTTCGCCGTGACCCCGAGAAAAGGCGCCAACAGAACATTCGTGCACAACGCAAATACCGTGAGTACATTGAAAGCCATACATGAACGGGTGATTTGCGCGTTCGTCAGCGGAGATAGGACTAAGACTCCGTTCGTCTCCAGGTGAGAAGCTTCGCGAACGAATGGAAACCCTCGAAACGCTCGCAGCGTCGCTGGCGCAGAAATCTCCGACGAGCGATACAATCCAATCCGCTCCGGACTCGGGTTATGATGGATCGGACATATCGAATTCCTACCCATTGACGGCCACTCCCAAAGCCTGCCAGCTTGCCTTTTCCCAGCCCGTCGAAACGACATCAAACTACCTGAATATCTGGGATCCTGCGACAGCCTATCCAATATTCTCGGACAACACTCTTTCATCACTAAACGCCTGGGATTCTACAACCTGCGATCACACAACACATTTCTCATCATCGTCGCTTGCGGCCTCGGATCCCACGAAGCAATTGCTATCGCCCGAGACTCCCGTTTCGGTACCGAGTGGGTCGGTTCCTCCGACGTATGTCGACCCGTCAGTCCTCGTTAATGATAAGGAAAAGACCGGCCTTGATCAATACTGGACGACCACCACTGTTGAATGCAGTTGCTCCGGCCCACATTTCCAGGTTCAAACGTGTTGGCCCGGAACCTACGGCCCTACTGAGGTTAGGATACTCAGGGTCGGATCGCTCGCGCCTGCACCAGATCTATATGCCAACCATCTCCGTCTAGACACGATGTGCACATTAGCTGCGATGGACACGCTTAGGTTGCATGTTGGCCTTACGGAGGAGATGGTGTGTGCTGAGGAAAGCCCCTCGCCCTTCTATCGGTCGATGAGGACGTGCGCGGATAACGCGGCTAAGGACAACATGATCTCCACAGTGCAGAGGATATTCAAAACCCTCAAGCCAGACTTGAGGCCAAGTAGTGAACAAATTACTGTTGAGCATCCTCCATATATTGATGTCCTTCCATTCCGAACGCTGCGAAAGAATCTCATTCTGCGTCAACAAGAGGTGGACGAAGATGAATTTCTCCGCGATCTCCTGACTGGCTTAGTATGTTGGGGAGGAGCAGGCCTCGGGAAAAGGGACCGAAATGCCTCCACCGGATATACATCAACCGGTACTCCTTGGGATAACCGCAGCTGGGAAGCAAAAGCATGGTTTCTCAAGAAGTACTGGTCTTTCTTAGGGGGTGAAGACGGAGAGCTTGTAAGGCAGAGTGAGTGGTGGCGCAGTATCAGAGGCGGGGACCCGCTGGAAATAGAGTCCCTTGTATGAAAGACTACTTGGTTACTCTTTGTCTACCGACTACACGCGCCTATTACATTTTCAGCAACTGGAGCATCATTACCAGAGTGAAATTGTCCTCACAAAACCTCAGTTCCTTCCTCATAGTCGCCAGCGTCTCTCCCTGGCCTCATGGCTAATCTTGCCACCAAGCCGCATTTTCACGAGGATCGCCCGCAACTGCATCATCTTCGCCGGCTTTGAAAATGTTTTAGGGTCTCTGTTGAATAGCGACCTCACACCGTGTGAAATAACGAACCGGTTACCCAAAGAAGCCCAGGTCCCGACCAGAACCGGCATAATCACTACCGCCGCGTCACTATGCTTGCCGCACTTTCGCATCATGACCAACTCTACTAATGAATAATTAATAACGTATTCAAGACTGGTTGCGGCCCATAAATGTGAAATATTCTCAAACCAAACCCATCGTGGCCGAGATCTGAGTGGACATAGCTTATAATGAAAAGCAACCGCAAATTCTAACTAGGGTATAAAGCAACATGCCAGATTTATCGCTCATTGAAAGCAGAACCACAATACCAATCATATAATTACACAGTAAGCTTCTGCAGACCATCCCTTCTAAACTCCAACCCACGACAACCTCTTATTGTACAAGAAATAGAATTCGTTCACGACGTAGTTACCAGGCTCTATACCACGCATTAGCATCTGTCATCTCGAGACTAACCTCAAGAGTTAAGAGGGAGCAACTTACAAATTCCTTCACCATCCTAATCTCCCCAGGTCTGTCATCATCCGAAACACTTCCTCTTGACTCAGACACCTCCTTCCCCTCCGCCTGCATCTGTTTGCCGCCCGTGATATTCGTATCCCGAGCATGTAACTCGTAGTCCAGGTTTCGATAGACCTGGCGCTCCTGTAGCGGCAAAGGAAGCGGCACATCAGACCAACTAGATGGTCTCAGGGACTTTCGCTTCGAGCCTCCACTCCGGCTATATCGCGATGTATACCGCGCCGAGGAGCCGGAGTCGCTAGAGACGAAGATCTTGAAAGGCGGGAGACAGCCAACTATCATTGCTTTATGTTCGTAGGTTTATCAGTATTGGTGTTTGCTTGCCTAGCGACGGCAGGGGAACCGAAGGACGTACAAATAGATGCTTCGGCAATACTCCAGATTGCGACACCCGCGATGTCAGAGTACGCTTTGTCGCTGATTAGGACGGCGCGCACGATAGCTGCCGCGATGATTATGAGACCGAGACTGAAGACGACACCGAAGCCGAGTTTCTGGCGTCTAGTGATGCCTGTCTTCCAGATGATGCTGAGCCCGATCGCCATGACTTTCCATCCCCTTCGCGTTAGTTACATTTCTATGTACGGGATAGAACCTGATACTGGGAAACCTACTCATGGCGTCGGTGATTATATCTACCGTTGTACTGAAGCAGATGGTGATGAACGCGCTGTGCTGATCGTTCGGTTTGCTGCATTTCCCTGTGCCCATTATAGTTAGTCCATGGACCTGCAATTTTCCTCACAGCACACTTCTATATGCACACCCACCAAAATGAAAATAATCCTGCGGCGGATGACAATTCAACGCTGACAACAACCAGCATACCGTATACGCGGCCGTCGCGAACGTCCCAACACCACAGCATGCCCAGCGATACCTCGGCATGCCCTCCGTGAGCATCCAAAACAGCGCCAGAAACGAGCCCTTAACGCTCCATAGTACCGACCAAAACAACCCGATGATTGCAAACTCGTACCGCACGTACTGATTGCCATGGTATTCGATCTCCGGCCCGGTCGGGGTCAGCGCGGTATAGTAAAGATGCGGCGCCTGGATCGTCTGAAGGGCCGCGTTCGTGATCAGGAACGCCAGCGCAAGAAGTACGAAGTAGTCGTCCGCTAGGAGCCGGTTCATGCGTCGCATCCGGATTAAGATGCGCGTGCTCACAAATAGGATACCCAGAGCGACGCCGACCCAGGTCACAGCGATGAGACCGCGGGCAGGGAGATGATTAGCGACGCCCTGGGGAGAGTCGATGCTACTCATAATGTGTACATCGGTTGAGTCGAGCAAAGATCGACAGGGTGTCGTGGCATGACGAGGTTAGATATCGTGAGAAGACACGAAGAGAAAACAAAAGGAAGAGGGAGTTGGGCGCAGGACTCGATTTTACTGTGCTGACATGGCGGCATGGTCCATGGCGCATCCATCGGGTCCGAGATGCTGCAGATGCGTGCTTCCAGAGGCCTTCGAACGCATGATGGATTGCGATCCACGCGATCCAAGACCGCGCTATTACTGCTGGACGGGTGATGGGGCGTTTCACAATCATTGCCCCAACGGATGAGATGGGGGTGTACAGAGCTGGATTGGTTGGGTGGCATGATGGACTGCATTAGGTTGGACGCTAAAATCTGACAGCATTCTCTATTCTATCCTGTCTTTCTTGGCTCTCCTTCGTGTTTGTCCCGAAAGTTCTTTTTCGCCCCGGTTCGACTTAGGGTTTGGGGGTCACGGGGTGAGGTGAGGATACTTTGGCCTCAAGTCTTGTGAATAACCTCGTCCACAAAGCTTTTACCATAATGTTTTCAACAAGATTCTCTGAAAATGTCAACAGACACACTCTCGTCGGGTCAATGATAACATCAAGGACACTCAATTGCTAATTGGTCCAACCATGTGGGCCACGGATCTCCCCCCAGCAACTAGACCCCGACACTAGACATTGATATCCACTTGCTTTTTGAGAGTGAACACAAATGGCACCCTGCCAAGCGTTCTCACTACTCGTTAGGAAAGCCGCCCGACAAAGGATTTTGAAAACGACCTAGCGGAGTCATCCGACTGCAATTGCGGTGCCTGGCCAGCTGGTCTCCCTCCTAGTGCATAACACTAAAGCTGCATTCGCCCCATCGGTTAACGATCCGGAAGCTCCGGGGGAAACCGCTCTCTTCTGACCCTCCATCCTTAGCAACCTGCCAAGGAGACGATTGAAAAAATAATATACTATGCATTTAATATCTGGGCTGGAGATTAAGCCCGCATGGCCTCCAAGCAAGGCGTTTGATTCCATCATTATTCGCTGGGTTTCGCCCACGCAAATGAATAAATAGTCGTGTAATTCTCCGGAAACTGCATATTTTCCAGCCGTCTCATGATTCCATTGACGGTGTATGCAGAAGCCATAATTGTCGCTGATCCAGCGCAATGACCAAGCTCTTCCTCCACTTGCTCACCCTAATCGGGCTGAGCTCGGCGTCCTTCCCCGGATCCTGCAAATGCGTAAGCTAGTCCTGGCCCCGTTCATAATACCAATCCACTGATTCAGGCCTCAAAGTCCCCAGAAGACTCATGCTGGCCATCCCTGAATACATGGAATGCCTTGAATGCTTCAGTATCCGGCAAGCTAATCCGTAACACCCCGCCGGCGATATCATGCTACCCTGGAGCCTACTACAACGAGGAAGAATGCGCCTATGTCCAGGCGCAATGGTACAATTCTACGTTTCAGTCTCTCGAGCCGATCGGGTATGTCTACCCGACAGATGATCCTTGTCCGCCGGTTGATTTGAGCGCTGGGGAGAACCCGGGGAACTGTACTCTTGGCCCGGCACCTGTGTATACGATCAATGCGACGGAAGTGGACGAGTTAGTAGCGGGGATGAAGTTTGCAAGGGAGAATAATGTTCGATTTGTGGTGAGGAATACGGGACATGATCTTTTAGGCAAGTGAGTTGGTTCTCGTGCCTCCTCTCTTTTGCAATATCTCTGACTTGATATCGTAGGTCGGAGGGATATGGCGCACTGCAGGTGTGGATTAAGTACCTGCGTAAAGGGATCAAGATCTACGACATGTATACGCCGTCCCAAGCATGCAGAAAGTCGAAATGGAATGGCACAGCAATAACCATCGCCGGGGGCTATATCTGGGATGATGTTTACAAGCTCGCTTTTCCACGCAACCTGACGGTTGTTGGTGGAGGTGATCCGGTTAGTGATACTTTCACAATGATTTGATAGACCTGAGATTGTCAGAACATATTGCTAACACGGAAAGAAACAGACTGTTGGCTGCATCGGTGGCTACATCCAAGGGGGCGGACACTCGCCAGCAAGCCGCGACTACGGTCTCGCAGCCGACCAGATCCTCGAAGCCCAAGTGCTCCTGGCCAACGGCACCACCGTAACTGCTAGTCCGTGTCAGAACTCGGACCTGTACTTTGCCATCCGCGGTGGAGGAGCCGGAACCTACGGCATCGTAACCTCAGCCACTATCAAAGCCTACCCTTCCAAGCGGGTAGTGGCTCAATCCCTCACCATCTCGCCCTTATCAGACAATCTCGACCCTTTGCTGGAAGCAGTGACCGATATCCACGCTGCGTACCCTCATATCTCAGATGCCGGATTCTCCGGCTACGGCACCTGGTCAATTAACAGTCCCGCCCCGTTTTTTGGCAACTCAACAGTCGGCTATGTGCATACAATTGCAGCAATGGGTGTCTCACCCTCCGCAGCAAAGGCATCATTCGAGCCGGTTCTCAAGACATTAGAGAAATACAACGGCACTTCCCTCTTCATCACGGTCACCTGGTTCGAATTTCCCAGCTACTCAACTTACTACAATACCATGTCTGGCGCACAGATCTCTGGAGGCAACGCCAACTCGGCCTTGACGTCTCGCATGTTCGATAAGAAGGCCCTAACCTCAGACCGCACCGCATTGCGTGAAATGATTGGCGTTGTGGCCGGAACTCACGACGAATCGACAATTATGAGCATCGAGCTGAATGGCGGAGGACAGGTCTTTAAGCACGACCCGCTCTCGGGACTTAACCCGGCCTGGCGATCCGCGTATATGGTGGAAGTCGTGTCGAGGGGGTGGTCTAACGACGCAGATGAGGAGACTGCCAAGGCCGTGAAAATCGATATCTCATATAAGAAGAACTGGGCAATGCGGAAGCTGACACCTTTTTTGGGAAGTTATTTGAACGAGGTGAGTCTTTTCTTGATCCCCAAAGGACCTGTTTCCCTTGCCCCTGGGATGAGTGTTTACTGATCATGACAGGCGGACCGCAATGACCCGCTCTGGGCGACGGACTTCTATGGCACACATTATATCCCCTTGACAATGATTAAAAAAAAGTATGACCTGGAGGATTTCTTTTATTGTCCGAAGTGTGTGGGCAGCAAGGCCTGGTATCAGAAGTTCTTTCCGCATAAGGATTATGGACCGCTTTGCTCGACGGGACTCTGATGGGGATGAAGAAAATTCCTGGCTATATATACACTTTAGATCCGAACATGACACCTACATAACAGATAATCCTGACATCGTCGAGTTGTTCAGCTGCTGCATTTCGAAATCCCACAATACCTAAGGCCAGTTAGTCTATCATTCAACAAACCAAAGTAGACAGAGGGAATGTACCCAGTCAAACTCCGACCCTCCCAGTACGTCATATACTAGACCCATTGGAAACTCCTCAGTCTCTGCACGAGTCACAGGCGCGTACGAGAATGCCCCGCCAGGACTTCCGAGCTCGATCCTACACTCTGGCAGCCACTTCGAACCAATTAGCTCCAGCATTGCTGCGAGTATTCCCTCCGCTCTTGACGCTTGGACGAACGTGGATTGCGAAGTTTTGCACGCCTGATGCGATCCCTGCAGTAACTCAACTAGGCCTCGATCAACGGGCTGCTGCGCCTGTAACCGGCAAAGAATATCAAGGGATACCACCATAGCGGCAGTCAGACAATCAGAGATGATATGAGAGAGAGGGAACCAAACCCTGTTGTGCTGCTTTGCTCGCACCAGAACGTGATGAAACAGCTCCTGTTGGTAATGTAGGATTTGCCGTGCAGCGTCGAGGCACGCCCACCGAAACTGGTCATATCGGGTTTCTGATCTCGCACGAAGTAAATACTGTCTATGCAGAATGCAACGCGCGACCTGGATGGCCATCTCAGTGCCGCAACGTTGAAGTGCAATGTCCACCTCTCGCACGTCCTCGGCGGTGATGCCAGATGTCGATAAAGAGGGGGGCTGCATTTGGAAAGCTGGGGAGAGGCGATTCCTCACCTCGTCGATCTTAGCATTCAACTCGATTGTTCTGTCATAGGAGAGAGGCTCCATGGAAGACGTTGCTTGGAGAATCTCGCCAGCCACCGTCAGGACCCGCTCGATCGATAGAGTCTTCGCAATTGGGGTACTTTCTGTTTCAGGACCCGGAGGTTGCAACACTCGAGTATTGGGTCCAAAGTCTTGGTCGAGTAGGTTAAGGGGTAGTGCTGTATCTCCATGCCCTTTCTGAATCACGGTTGGAATGCCATATTGCCGTGATAGGACTGAGTCTGTGACGCGGAGGAACAGCCACAGGCGACGGCGCATTTCCCCTTCGAACACAGAAATGTGAGGGTAGTGTCGGGAATCGCGGTGGTATCCCATCAGGACTGCTAGACGTACGGCACAGCCAACTAGAATAGAAATGCCTGATTTCGCGGTTGGGTTCTGAAGATACTCATTGCCCAGGTACATCACGAAGGCTTCAGGCTTGTATCGACCGGGAATACTGTAGTTACAGCTGGTGAGGCATATTGCACAGTGTGTGTGATATAAAGCAAAAGATTTTGTATCTCGAAAGGACGAGTCGCGTGGATTTGTCTGGAATTGCATCCACAATCCACAGGCGAGGACGCCATACAAAATGGCGAGCCAGGGAATGGAAACCTGCAGCGGATTCGTCCAGAATTGCTCGTACTAGGACAGTCAGCTTGATCTATGGTCAACAGAGGCATGGAGAGCTTACTTCTTTGTAAAAGGTTGGTGTGTGAATGAAAACTAGAGAAAGGTCAGCAGAGTTCAGTCAGCAGCAATAGATTAGTCGTACTCAACGAAGTTTCACCCGACCTTAAGTATTGCGCTACCAGCGCGTCCGCAATGTTCCGTGACGGCATAGCAGTAAGCAAAACCCTGATATCTGTGGAAGCAGACATTCCCAACAGTAACTCTGGGCCTCTATTGCTTCGTTCCACATCATCGATAGGGTCTGCGACGACCACATGGCCACCGTTCTTTCCAATTTCCTCAATCTGCAGGGGTTAGCACAGTCTGCAAAAGGCAAGAAGCACGAACATCACTCAGAATCGCTCTCCAGTGACCAGAGTTAACATATTGCGTGCAACCATGTCCGGAAAATATGACGCCAGGCGCATGGGAGGATCGCTCCCGGACATCGTTGACGGAGCTTCTCCCACCAGAAGTTGTGGCGTCAGGTGTTGATTGTCGCTCCAGCCGTTGGACCTTTTCCTCCAAAAACCTCAGTCGATCATGGAGATCTTTGGTGGAATTGGACAAGGCCACTCGTTCCGTATCATAATGGCAGACCGGGCCCTGGTCGCGCTTGATACAGTTGTCGCAAGGATACTGACGATTGCATTTCAGCCTACCAAGCACGGTCAGTACATGCGTGCAGGGTGGCGCAGATACTCGGCACTTGACTTTCTCGTCCTACAGAACGTGCACGAGAATACAACTCTCGGCTTTTGATGGCGCCTCTTCCGATCAATATGCTTGCGTAGCGCTCTTGAGTGGACATCCGTAACGTGGCTCGGAAGGAACTGTGGAGTCGGCCCACTTGTTCTGGGATTCCCGGACATGCTGTGCAGGTCCTAACGGGATTGTACCTCGATAATGAATATAGGCAATATGAAAGCTGTCAATCATAGGGAAACTCAGCGGTTGAATGTTTGGGAATCCGGGAATTCGGGAACTCGGGAATAGTGGCCTTCATTCGACGGAGTTGAAGAATTTCGAGGGGTTCATGGAGAACACGGCTTTCTCGGATTCCATGCGCTAATTACATAGAAACCAATCAGAGGCGTTAAAAATGACTTGGTGTAATTGTATTTCCACTGTATCGAGCTATTGCTAAACACTTGGAGATGTTCATAAGAAACATCTGCACTATTAATGCATTCGTTGTGCTTCTTACTCGATTTAACTACGGAGACTACGGTGTTGTATATAGCATACTACCATTCCCGAAAGACTTAAATAACATGATGATCTCTCCAAAATCCTCAAATCCATCGCCCAAGCACAAACATGACAAAAGGACAGCAAAAGTCACTCAAAGTAGTGGTAGCCGGCGGTTCCATTGCCGGCCTCACTCTTGCCCATTCTCTTCTTAGGGCTCACATTGATTTTGTCTTGCTAGAATCGAACGCCGAAATTGCACCGCAAGTCGGGGCCTCAATCGGGATTCTACCAAATGGAGCTCGGATTCTCGATTAACTGGGCGTGTGGGACGATGTTCATGAAGCAGTTGAAGCTCTACATAGCTCCTTTACATGGGCCGAGGATGGCAAGCTCATTGTAAAGGGGAACGTTCCGGAGCTTCTGCACGAGAGGTGAGTCTTTCGACGTACCTATGCATGGCTTCGATTAACGGAAAATGCAGACATGGATACCCCACTGCCTTCCTCGATCGACAGATTCTGTTGGACATATTGTATAAACATCTGGGCTGTGACCAGGGAAAGGTGCATCTGAACAAGAAGGTTACTAGGGTGGAGCATCTGTCTAACAAAGTACGGGTTCATTGTGCGGATGACACCATTTTTGAAGGAGATATTGTAGTAGGAGCCGATGGGGTCCGAAGTACGGTTCGGCAAGAGATGTGGCGGTATATGGAATCTATCGGGCTCGAAAACGAGACCGAAAAAGAGAGAAACGGTATGTCGACGACTAATGTGTTAGGTCATGCTCATAGCTAATCATTGTCAGCTATGACATCGGAATATTCCTGCGTGTTTGGCATTTCAACGGCGACGCCGGGACTCATTCCCGGACATAGCCATAGAACCTACGCTGACGGATTCTCTTTTCTGACCGTGGTTGGAAAGCACGGTCGTGTCTTCTGGTTCTTATTTGTCAAGATGGATAAGAGACACCCAGCATAAAACATTCCTCGGTTCAGGAAAGAAGAGATCCAACATGTCGGCCCATTTTTGGCAAAGGCAATTACTGGGGACGTGAAGTTTTCTGATGTCTACAAAAACGCCATAGTTACTACACATTTGTCCTTGGAAGAGGCGTGTTACCGTCATTGGACCATGGGAAGGTTTGTCTGCATCGGAGACTCGGCACACAAAGTATGTTCCGGTTGTATGCATTCCATGGAGAGCGTTCACTGACATCTTCTGCGTAGATGACCCCAAACATGGGGCAGGGAGGCAACAGCGCCATGGAAAGCGCGGCATTACTTTCCAACTACCTCTTTCAGTTTAAAAACCAGGAAGATCAATCTTATAGCGCAGTGAATTCCTGTCTTCAAGCCTGGCAGAGGGCCAGGCAGCCCCGTGCAAACGTCATCTGCAAAAACGCCAATCAACTCACTCGAATAGAGGCATTTGAATCACCGAAAGACAAGTTCAAAGCTACGTACCTGCTTCCCTGGATGCAAGGGCCCCTCCTTAACAAAATATCAATGGGCCTCATAGGGGCTGAGAAGCTTGACTTTCTACCTCTTCCAGCCCGATCGACTCAAGGTACCATGCCGTTTATACAGCAATACGACCATCTCTCCGAGCCGATATGGAAACGAGCCATCTCGATATCGTCTCTGTTGGCCTGTTACAAGATTGGATCAGTTGCTATGGACTCTACCGTGGCTCAATTCCGTCCGTTTCTTCGCAGCGCGCTCGAGCAGGGCACTTGGTCATCCAAAGCGGCAGAAAGTGTTGTTCTAGCACGACCAGTGTACCATGTCCCATTCCTTGATAACATACTCAGGCCATTGATTACATGTTTCTTACCGTCGATCACGGGCACAGATCCTCTATCACGCATGCAGATGCTCTCATTTATGGTCGACATAGGCCCTGTCTATGGGATTTGGCTATTAGAGAGTTCTCGTCAAGCTCTCTCGTGGGCTGAGGGCATCTTGTAGGTTACCACTTTACATCTTCTCGATCCAACATACAGTGTTACTCGCTAACAAACCCTTCATCAACAGTCCAGTTATGCTTGGCACAGCTTTCCAGCTTTTCGGTATTGGAAAGATTGCTCCCCTCTACTATGCTCTCGAGTATTTGCGGACCCCTCTCTCAACTACCCTTCTGGGGTCCAATAGGTTCATCGACAAATCAGCTCTGACAACCCTCCCACTTGCATTGCTAGCAGGCTACTATCTCCCGACATTTGGATGCTTCTTTGCCTCCAGCGCTAGTACAAAGCAAACTTATAATGCTGTGTGGCAGCTATTTCCTATCCTTGTGCCTCTTCTACAGGTCCCATTCCAACTGTCCGGTCTATTCAAGCGCGGACAACCATATTTGCAAGACAACGAGTCCAAGAGAAAGACAGCAGACTCTACAGCTAGAGTGGAAAAGCCCAAAATCGCTGAAATCAGAAAAATATATATCCCGCTTGCTGTACTCTCGGGGCTAACCTTCCTCTACGCTCGATTCACGGCTCCGGCGGGATCCTCTGTTTTTGATATCTTCTTTCCAAAAAACATGTTAGGAACTGAACAGGTCACGTCCTTCAACCAGGGTATCGCGCAGTTCCTGCAATACGATGAGATATTTGGCTTAGGAAGCGGATTAATATGGCTTGGCATGCGCTTTCAAGAACTACGGACTCTCGGGATGCCAGTGAATTGGTGGAAGGTGCTGGGTGGGTTGCTAGGTGTTGGGTTAGTAGGTGGCCCTGGGGCTGCATTTACCGTTGGTTGGGGGGTGAGAGAGGAGTTGCTTGCTCAGATTGCTTAAATCGAAGAGCACAGAGGAGAGGGAAGGAAGAGTGTTCAAGTTCCAATACTCCCTTGATCCAAAAGTGCTGTTGAAGTGTATAATTACTCGACATTAAACTATAATATTCCTTCTCTGGCTTCTCTTTCCAACTGTTCAGTTCTTTTCCACCAATTCCACACACCGAGATATCTCGACAGCATCCTTAACACTGAATCAGCAAACCTGCTCAAAGCTGAAAGAACGAGGCAAACAAGAAACTCACCATATGCCCTGTCGGCTCCAGCCCTTCCAGCAACATTGTCTGGTACACCAAAAGCGGATTTCCCAGCGAGATGCCCCCATCGGACAAGCAGCCCACAAACGGCTCATACGCCTTCGTCTTCGTCGCCGTATCAGCCCTCACATAATCCGAATACATCGGGTTTCCGGGTCTCTTCATATCATCCGCAATGACAACCGATCCAGGGGCCACTATTCCCAGCTCCTCTGCTAACTTCAGATCATTCAGATACGAGATTTTAGAATGATCCAGGAACAACATGTCCCATTTCGTTGAACCCGAGCCGGAGTTCGCACGCTCGGCCGCCAAACGCTGCAAGGACGCCCGACAGGGCCCCTCCTGGATATCAACAATATCACTGAGCCCTGCAACCTCGATGAGGGCGCGCGAGACGGCCGCAAACTTTGGGTTCATTTCGAGACTGATGTAGCGGGGGTTTGGGACGCCCGTGTTACGCATAGCGTTGCCAAACATGATGGCCGAGTAGCCGACGTAGCCGCCGATTTCGAGGATGGAGCTGGGCCGCTCGGTAGCGATGATATCGGTGATGATGGTGCCCTTATGAGGGCCCACGTTCATGAGGAAATCTTTGGTACGGGCGAACTCGTCAATGGCGGCCAGAACGGCCTCGGGGGAGTTGCGGATCGCGGAGAGTTGGGGGTGCGAGGTTATGAACTGGAGGAGCTGGTCTTCGCGGCCATCGTTGCACTGAATTTGACTTTTTTAGTGTACTGGAAAGTTGAGGGTCTGTGAGCTTCTTACGAAGACATTTTCCTCGGGCTTGTAGAAACCTTGCGAGGCTGGCAGGTTTGTCGTCGCTACGGCGGCCATGGTGAGTGAGTGTGTGGTGGAAGAACGTTAAGCAAAGAATGGTAGTTGACGGTCAAGATGTAAATGTTAATATCTGAAGGGAAGAGAGTATAGATGATGAAATTCGCCTCCCTAATAAATAATCAACGAGGTTTAGCTTTCTGGTGGGGAGACAAGTATGAAGCACTTCCGCATCCGGAAAATGAGAACATCAACTTAGGGCTCGGGATGCAACGGCGTCCCACCCAACCCATTTCGTTCGGGACTAGGATTCCTCAACGCATCTTACTCTGTCCCAGTGCGTCTCAACAGTGCTCCGAACGCGGAAATATGACAGTTTCCGCGGATCTACCTTTACACCATGAAAACGTTAGATCGAGCGGCGGCTGAGTCGGCTATCATGTGGAACCCTTATCCGCATAGCACGTCAGTACTAATATGTACTCTATTGCATTCTGGGTACTTGTGCAAGAATGTGCCTACAATTTTCTAATTCAATCCAGTGCCGTATATTCATCATCACATCATGGGCGATACTGTCCAAACCGACGTCTTGATCGTCGGTGCCGGTCCGGCTGGGTGTGTTGCTCTAAACCCCGTTTCTTTTTTAGGCAAAATCAATGACGTTATAGACTAACTGTTGCTGAAAGATTGATGGCCGCGGCCTGGATGGCCCAGATGGGAGTGAATACCATCATAGTTGACCAGAAATCGCATCAAACGCGATGCGGTCGCGCAGATGGTCTTGAAAGTCGAACGCTAGAAATTCTGGACAGTTTTGGCCTGGCGGATAAAGTGTGGGCACAGGCAAACCACACCGTCGAAATTGCCTTATGGGTATGAACAAACACCTGCATTATCTCGATGAATCTACTAACCCAACCTCTGTCCTGTTTAGGGCGGCACAGTCGATGGCAAACTGCAAAGGCAGAGCGTCACGGCGAACTCCAAGCCCGGATGGTCTCGATTCCACGAATCGACGCTTAGCCAAGGCCAGATAGAGGAGTATCTCATGGAATATGTGCGAGCTCGAAAACATATTGAGGTGAAGAGGGAAACAATCCCCACTTCGATCGATATCAACTACGATTTGATCGACGACCACGATGCTTTTCCCATCCGTGTCAATCTGGAGAACGTACCTTCTGGTCAAATGAATGCGTCTAATGGAGTGCGTACGCCAGACAGCGAGGTCAGCGAAGCTCTTTCCGACGACTCTGGATACGCAGGTATGGGGACAATGGTTGAAGCCAAGTATATCCTAGGCTGTGATGGAGCTCATAGCTGGCTTAGGAAGCAGCTCGGACTGAGGCTTGAAGGCGAAACATACGGAGATTCTTGGGGTGTGCTGGATATCATTCCTCTGACGGATTTTCGTAAGTCAAGCTGAATGATATAATTCCAAAGGCTTTGCTAACGTGGCCCATCTAGCCGATATCCGAAAACGGTTCATCATAAAATCGAAGTATGGAACACTGATGATGATTCCACGAGAGAGAAAGCTTGTTCGCGTCTACGTCGAGCTCCCACCCGAATCTGCCGAGAGGTATCGAGCAGAATGTAGTGCCGATATTCTCATGGAACGGGTCGCAACTATCATGCAGCCCTATAGCATAAGCACAAGTCATATTGACTGGTCCACAATATATACTGTCAGTTTATCTCTATTTTCTTGTATTGTGATTATGTACAGGAACACTCGAGTTAACATCAACTAGGTCGGCCAACGCCTCTGCCGAAAGATCGGTCTCCACAATCGCATATTCCTTGCCGGGGACGCAATCCACACGCATTCCCCAAAGGCAGGACAAGGCATGAACGTCAGCATGCAAGATACATTCAACCTTGGCTGGAAACTAGGGTCCGTCGTCAAGGGGGTGCTGCATCCACACGTCCTCGAGACGTACCAGCAAGAGCGGCTGCCCGTTGCCGAACGACTCATCGCATTAGACCAGAGAATCTGCCGAGGAATGTGCAGCCAGAGGAATGTCGATCCCGAGACGCAACACGGCCGGTTCGACGAGGACCACAAGCGAGCGCTTGAGGAGGAGAACTCTTCCATGTCAGGCTTGGCGGTTATCTACCGGCCCAACTCTCTAGTCACTTCCACTGTTTCGGATGATCCCCTGCCCAAAGATGTGGCGTCTTGTATCAGCAGACCCTCCGTGGCCACGAACCTCCGAGTCGGCGCGCGCATTCCCAGCGTGCTGATCCTTAACCAAAGCGACTCGCAAGCATGCCATTTGCAGCAGATTTTTCCCAGCACGGGACAATGGAATCTAATCGTTTTCGGAGGTGACATAGCACGCGCGGACCAGAAGAGCCGTGTCGATGGACTCGCAGAGGCCCTCGATGACCCTGAATCTGTGGTCCAGAAGCTGAATGATCCGGTCTGTGTAGCGAAAAGAGGATTTCCTACTATAGGGATCTATCTCATTCACTGTGCGGATAGACTCAGCATCGAGTTGAACGATCTACCGATGATGTTCCGTCCGTGGACAAAAGATGGCGTGGACTATGGTAGGGTTTGGGCGGACGGCGAAGCCTACCACCATGCTGGCGGAGGGAAGTTGTATTCATCTTTTGGGATCAAGGCCAAGGGGTGTATGGCCTTATTGAGACCTGATCAGCACTTGGGATTTCTATCGGATATAGATGATGTGAAGGGATTAGAACAGTTCCTGCACTCGGTCATGCTAGAGGCGAGGCCCGTGAATTCATAACGCAACTAGGATAGCAGTAATGAATAAATGGCATATGGGCAACCCGATTTATCTCAGATTTGCTATCTCAAGTCAATGTAGATGAGCCTAATAGTACCAGTTCTATATTCGAAAGCGAACTAATTCTGCAGACCAAAATCCCTAACTCGGCGGAGATACTCTTTCAAATGGTCAGCATCTCTAGCCCCGACGGTAATCGCAGCATGACTCTTTAATCGCGACTCGTCATGGACCCAGCCGCTAACAATCAAACTGCCTGTTCGAATCTCTTCCGCAAAAGCTCCTTCAAACGTATCTCGAGAACAGAAGAAAACTCCAGTAGTCAGGGCAGCCTCGAAATAACCGCGACTAGTAAAATGGCCCGTAAGAGGCCCTAAGTGAAAAGTGCCAGTAACCCGAACATTGAGATCAATAACCATCAGTTCTCCAGTTGTTTGATTCGTGACAATATCGATACCAGCCGGGCCATGGTACCCCTTGCGATGCAAGAACGCGGCAACCTTTTCTGTGAGCGCAGAAAATGTTTTATGATACTCTGCTTGTTGCTGGTAGGATATCGATCCCCCGATCCAATGCGAGTGTTCGTCGAATAATTGCTCGCAGCAGGCAACAAATTTAGGTTGACCGGTCTTCGTGACGAAAAAAGACAAAGCCACCACAGGTCCGTCGATAAAGTCTTGCAACACAATTGAACAGGGATAGAGATGTTGGTTCGTTCGGTTGAGCTGCTGCAGCATGACTCCTAACTGTGTTATGAGTAAGGCCTTTACCTGCGCTCGATCTGTTTCCGATCTAATTGCGAAGGTACCCATCCCAGAAATTGATTGGGGTAACTTGACCATGAACGGAATATCATGTTTATCTATCGCATTTGTCATTCGAGTTGTCTCCTCCGCAAGAACACTGGGATCTTCGTATTCCACAAGCAAGGCATCAATCACCCGGGACGGCGGTGTTGGTAAGCCGGACACAGCCAGACCGCGCTTTGACAAGATCTCATAGTGAGTTTCTGGGCAGGTAAGATGAGGTAGGTGCGATAGACAATCTGTGGGCAGAAGAACGGCAATCCTTGCGTTCAAGTCCAACTCGACGCTGTTCGGGCTTTTCGCGAAACTCACGGATGGCTGTTGGTCTGTCTGTAACTGGGCGAACGTTCGGTAAAAGTCAAGATGATGGGCGGGCTTGTGGCCGGTTTCTTGAGAGCATTTCAAATCTTTACCCCCAGCTTGCCCCGGTGAAATGAAGTCCAGGATAACAAGAGGCATTTTGCCCGCTGAAAATGCGTATCGTTGCGGTACCATATTGGCTGCCATCGCCAGTGATGACGTCGCGACTTCATCCCCTTCTTCTATCCTGTACCCATAGGCGAACTTCGCTTGTGTGCCCTCATTATTGTGTCCGAACTGAAGAGGGTAATATATCAAGACTGTGTTGGGGTCATCATTGGAGTCAGCTGAGTACAGATCGTGGAGGGTATAGTCGAGAATGATCGAAGATGAGGGATTCATTCTTTAACCAGGACAGCCCCGTGTGAAAGATGTTGTGCAACCAAGGTGCCCCCCAGGAAATAATCAAAATACTAGAGTTGACTCTTCGACAAGACCCTAATGCATAGACGTCTTCGGTTTCCGTTTTCGGCCATTCTAACGCGATCATTCCGGCCCGTTCCACTGTTCATATCCGAGACATCTGACGGATTCATGTAATGGATTTGGAATTTCCAATAATATTAACAATACCTCAATCGAAAGTAATTCGAGATTTTGATCCGGGCCCGACCAGCTAAACTAAGTTGACTATACTTAGAACGTTTAGACTTGTAAGAAAGTTTGGTCAAATCCAAAAGCACTTCCAGTCCATCTACTACTCATCTAATCCCAATGCTTCCCTGCGAGAAATTGAGTTGGGGTCGTAAAATGGTCTCTCTCCAAGCGAGACAACCCTGTTCCCAACTCGAGCACCCTGGTAGTCACTATCCCATTGTCAGAAGAAGTTTCGGTCAAGGTTGTTCACTGTGCTTTACTTACTATGTTGCAGTATGGAATACCGAGCGGCTATTTTATGTTAGATTATCTTCTCGCCGAGAGTATCATAACTGAGGCATAGGATTGGTACGTACTTGTCCCATATGGCGATATCGTTCTCGCTCCAGCGAAAGCGCACCTGGAGATCGTGATTCTCGGAAATCAATTTCAAGACTGCATAGGAAATTGCTGATTAACCAAGATAAATTCCAAGCAATTTGATAAGAAGAATTTACAGTATGATTTTAACATCTCGCTTTCATATTCCGTGACGTCGTCAATCCAACCCGCACGGATCTGGAACCCAGCAGCGAAAAGGCTCTTCCAACTGCGGAGGATTAGCATAAATTTATTGCGCCCTTTCATGGCACGATCGAGAGGTAAATGTAGGTCCTCTTACCCAGTAACCGGGTTGGTGCGCACAACAGGGCTTCATTAGATTTTATCAGTGAAATCGTTCGGACAGAGTTGGAAAGCGAATATACTGACTGAGAAACTTTGAAGTTAACGCCACTATTCTCAGGGTTACCACGATTCTCCGTGATAAGCTCCATGTTCTGTTCCTTCGCTGCATCATTGAACGCAGGTTGATAGTGAGTGGCCGTCAAGCCTTCGGCGAATCTCTTCCATGCCGGCGAAAGTCGGTCGTAGGCCTCATATCCGGACGCCCAGAGTGTGTCCCCCCCTGCATCTTCGGGAGGCGTGACAATTTTCAAGATGGCGTAGTCAGATGGCACCGGTTCAAAGGTGATACTGCAATGGCAATCAGCCTAAAAAGCTCATCAAGATCTATATCCAAGCAACGATTAACTTACTCGGAGTGCCATCCCTCACTGGCTAATCTCTTGGTGGTGGGACCACAGCGACCCTTGTACATCTTCTTATTCTGCTCGGATGACATTATAGTCACCTCATCATCTACCTTGCCGTCCTTGTCGACTGCCAGGCCCCGTTTGCCATTCGAAAGTGGGTGCTTGTGAAGGTAAGATGCGTCCGGTCTACCAGTCAGTTGTCCGATCTTGATAGCCAGCGTCTTTTGGTCCATAATGTTCAGATCCTGGTTGCGCAAGAATACTACTCCGCGCTGAGAGACTAATTCAATGTCAATGACTATAATTGTTTTCTTGTCAATGGGAATACTGACCAGTAACACCCAGGTCCCTGATTTTAGCATCGTCGTGCAAGATCTCGCTTAGCTGCAGCTTCGAGGAGAATTCGCGGCCAATGGTAGCAGTCAAATCAAACGACTCGTACTCATCAAGGGTCCCGGAGTACTTCAGAGGCCCAGGAAGTCTACTTGCAGAAATGGAATTGCTAGAAATTCCATCACTCTGCGGGATGGGGTATGCGTCAGCAGAAGGGGGTGCCATTGTTGGTTTGTAGGAGGATATGCAGATGAGGAGGGCTTGAAGGTTTATGAAGTGTTTTAGTTTCATGGGATTTTCTCGCTATTCATAAAGATCCCTGCTCTTCAATGCAACGTTCCATGCGGTGCCGACGTCGACGTCGATTCCCGGAAACGGAAACATCATTGAGCAGACCCACTTCATAGAAACGCTCCTTTGTATCCCCCGTTCTTTCGGACAACGTTTCATTCTCTTGAGAGGCAACCGATCTGAGAAAGGGCTTTCGATTTTTTAGAACGGTAGTCTCTATCTCAAAGTATGTAGGGACTAAGCTACGCCAAACGCCAAACCCTTCCCTACCTATTTGGTTGCCATTGTTTGTGAGCTTCAGGCGTCAATCCTGCAAAATAATGAAGATTATTGCATACTTATGTTCAAGAGGAGATGGTAGGCTTCAAGTGACAGTAAAGAAATCTCTCAGGTGTCCTCCATAGAGCCATGTAAGAAGAGATGAGTGGTCACGTTCTCCAAGTCATCCATGAACCATGTAAAGACTTCTATCCGAAAAGATTCCAGCAAGCAGTAAAGCGATCATTCAACCCAGCGTTACTCGCAATTTGCAAAATCTTCGCCTGGTATTGTTTAGCTATCTTCATCACAACCTAATACATACAGTCTCCCGAAAAAAGGAACCAAGATCAACGAATCCTCCTAACGACCCCAAAAGCATAATAACCCAATGTCGACAAGCTCACCACAACCGAAAACAACGTAATCACGCCGCCAGTGATAATGCCCTGTTCGAAGAACCCAATTCTCCGGCCGGCCTTCTGCCCCGTCCCTGGCAAAGGCGCCAACGCCGCATTCCAAACCGTCGCGCTCTGCGAAGCCGAACTGCTCAGTGCGACGCGCGCAAGGGTCGCGTTCTCTGTTTCGTAAAGTATCTGTGAACGCGGGGTCTGTAGTAAGTTTGTTAAGTATCTTGTTTGAGAGGCGAAGGGTGTGTTGATGGGTATTTGTGGGCCAACTGTTCTCCTCGTTAGTGGTGACAAAGCCCAACGACGGAGGGTAGAACTAACTCAGCATATCTGTAGGGACATGATTAATCCAGGAAATCTGGGCGTCAATGAATTGGGTTAGATATTTTGCCGAGGACGGAGCAGCGAAAGCGTATGTTGCTGCCAATGGGGCTATGCTATCAAATAATCAGTATATCGGCATGGCAGAGGGTGCAAAACAAAAGACTTACGAGCCCCCGAAGTCGATTGCGTCGTCCAGACTCGTCACAGAGTGGACAAGCAGCACTTTCTCGTTCACCTTCTGCAAGAGAAAGCTTTGCCTGCAGGATGTGATCCAAGTTAGCCTCGAGTTTTCGAATCTTCTCTCAATTGACACAGGGAAGAAGAGACCAACCGATCTAAAACCTCCACAACACCCCATCCACTCCCCGAAACAACCACTCGAGCCCCTTTGTCCTTGAACGCCTGATCCAAAACCGATGTTCCGCTCGGCCTCGTCATTCTCGGATTCTTGGCTGCCTTCTCCGGTGTCAGATACCGTCCCGACTGCTGGATCACTGCCTCGACGAAATCCTTCATGGCGAACTCGTTCACGAGCACCAGGTCAGGTGAGTACGGTGAGCGGCCACCAAAAGCGAACCGCGCGGCGACGAGCTGCTCCGCGGCGTAGGAGACATTCGCCGTGCGATCGACAACAGCGATGGTCTTTGCTGTGGGGTTGGAGGACAAACACTGCGATGCATTCGGGATTTCGGTTTGTAGAATAGACAGCACCTGTGGGAGATTTAGGAAAGATGAGACTGGTCGCTCTTCGCTGATTGCAAAGGTATCTGCGTCTAGGGAAGTGGTGAGGATATTGCGTAGGAGTGTCGGTAGAGTCATGGTCGTTCGTGTCAACTGCACATGGAGTCAGAATTCCACGAGTCATTTCACATATATTCCACGCCAATGAGACAACAGAGCTGCATTATGTGCTCTGAACCTACCTCCACAATAACGCAGTTCCCTGCGGCCACAGCAGCGCTCAGCGCCGAAATCACCGAGAAGAACAACGTATGTGTGCTCGGCACAATGTAGACAACTCCTACACCACGCTTCCCTTCTAGATTATCCTTCCCGTTCGCAATGCGATACTCAGCCTCCAAGTCCCGGTCCAGATTCAGGGAGAGGTAATGAGTGCGGAGTTCCTGCAGCGCGAGACATATCTCCGCAGACACTTCCTCGGCGGTATGTCCAGAATCCGACCGAATGCATGTCTTGAGCTCCTCCATATGTTGCACGAGAGCTGATTGTAGGCGCTGGAATTGCGACTGTCGGTATCGCGTGTTGTGGCAACGGCCGTCGATGGAGGCAGCGAGGAGCCGCGGGAAGGGATGTGTGGTTACCATTTTGATCGATTTGTGAAGGTCGGGGTATGGCTACCTCGACTGGTGGCTTGGTGAATAGTATTAAAGGAGCTGGAGGTCGAGATCCAGCTAGGCATGTGCATGTGGACATGGCCAGCGTGCGGAGATAGCATTGGCATCATACGAGGGCTGTCGGGATGTGGAGGAGACAGGCACAAGTGGTCCCGATTGGAGTCAGGAGCTTACATGGAGACATGGGTCCGATCAATACCCTGGAGTATGATCTAGGTAGTAGTTATGGTTCTCTGCTCCGAAGGCTTTCATCACTCCCCTCCCCTCACCTGGGTTCACTACCTGTCTGTCTTCCATATCCTGTCCTCCCGCGCTGAACATACCAAGCCCTAATTACCACCCTCAACCACCACAACAATGTCTACTACCACTACCACCTCAACCTCAAATTCAACACCACCCCCATCCTCAATCTTATCCGACTACGCCCTTCACCACAGCGGCTCCGAAACTCCCTCAACCCCAGCCCCGAACCCACCCGCTACTCAAACCAACCCCCCAGACTGGCCGACCAACCACCGCCGAGTTCCGCCCTACAGGCCCGTAAACAGACAACAAGATCGCAGCGAGAGACCAGCGGGAAGTAATCCGGCAGAATTTGTATTCATTCAGGCGATGTTGCATGGGGTGTGGTTGAATGCTGTAAGTAGGTATTATTCGGAGAGACGGACACATGAGAAGCTAACAGGGGATGTACTATCAGTCTGTTTCGCGATTATGGCGGTTCACAGGAGGAAGAATTAATGACAAAATCTTCCATTATCAGGTTGGAGGGGAGTGGTGATTTTCTTTTGTTAGATATCTTGCATTTGTTGGTTTTATAGGCATAGGACATATGTCAAGTATAAATATGGTCTAGCTACTTTTTGTTTTATTCTTAGTGCTTTTTTCTTTGACAACGAGAATGATGGCCATAAAACGTTACATTTCACCTATACACGTGTCTCAAGACCTCTCATTCCGCAAAAGAATGTAATGATTCAGTATTCTATCATCCTCTATCCCTAGTCACTGTAGTTACATTCATCCACCTCAACACAACACATCAAAACTAAATCAAATCAAGTACTCTCCCTAACACCCTCCATCCCCCCCAACTCCTCCCCCAGCTTCCTCCCCCCATCAAGCAAGACCTCCTCAGCCGGCAACAAAACATACAACATCCGCGCCCAAACGCCCTCCCCATTCGTATCAACACTCTTATTCCTCCATGCATGATTGGTCCCCCTCTGCACCGCAACATCACCCCGCTTCAACACCCTCGTCTCCCCAGAATCCAGCACAAGCTCGACTTCGCCCTCGAGTACAACCCCATAATCGAGGCTCTGGGTGCGATGCATCGGGCTCAGCGCGTGCGGCGGCATGTCGACGATGCGACACACCGAGCCGGTTGAGATGACGAGTCCGGGAGGCTGGGATAGGTAGGAGGAGTATTCGGCGACGTCGGACTCCGAGGTCGGGATTTGGGACGGGTAGTGGGAGGTTGTGTAGGCGAGGCTGAAGTGCGCGGTGTTGGGGATCGGAGATACGGGCATTTCCTCGGAGAGAGTGTTTGAGAAGATTGCCGTGCCGGTGGTGGGGTTGTGCGTGGTTATGTAGCGGGATAGAGGGCGGAGGAGTTTTTCGGGAGGGGCAGTGGTGGTCATTTTGGTAGTTGTTTTAGGGATTTGGTTTGGTTTGTATTGTTTGAGGGTTGAAATGTAGAGAGGTACTTGGTTTAATTGAGCAGATGGTGAGGTACAGTTGGAATGGGATGGGAAGTATATACTGACTCCCGAGGGTTCGAGTTCGGGACCACATCGGGTGCTTCGGGGAGGGGAGAGATGTGGGCTGCAAACATAGGAACACTGTATGCGTGGACTACTCGGGTCGGACTCTGAAAGAAAACAAATGATCGACATGCACTACCGTGGTCTATTCTATCATGAACCCAATTCTACACCCGAGGCGGAACAATCGGCAAAGTAACGTAGTTATCCCCGTGTCCGAAATTGATATGGTTCTGTCCCTGCAGTTTCTCCGGCGATCTATACATTTCGGGTTAGCTGTTGCATTGCTTTGTATTGCTTAGACGCAGGAATGAGTGCATACCGATCAGTAGGGGAATTATGCAGGAAAATCCCACTTCCCTGTGTATCGCCAGACGAGACCTCGAAGATGATCTTGCCGCCCTTTTCAACGACCACATTTGTTGGCCACACTTCCACATCGACGGGGTACACCTCGCCCGGGATCACGGGTAGCACGTCTGTCGAGTAATAGTCGCGATGGGGCAGCCAGTCTCGATGGCGTCGGTGCTTGGTGTTCACTTTGCGCAGACTGACGCGCTGCCAGCCCTTGCAGAGAGGCACCGGATCGCCGGCTGTGCCAGTGTAGAAGACCTCCTTACCCTCCGGGGAGATGTAACGCAGGGTCAAGAACAAATCAATATCTCTGGGCGTTGGAGCGCCAGGATCAGGGCTCATAGATACGTTAAGGTGGGCGACGATGTGGCCGGTGATTTCAGTCTCCTGCTCGAACGGCGCAGTCGTGAATTGAACCACTTGGGGTTCGTCAAGACTGCCCAGAGCGCGGTAGGTGATTTTTCTCGGCCCAGTTACCGGCCGATTTGTCACAAGCTCTCTTCCAGGAGTGAGATAGTACGGCGTGTACTGTGTGCGAGCGATAGGCCATTCGTTTTCCACGCGGCGGGGAAACTGCTTCTCAGCCTCGGCGTTGTTGAATCCCACATCGCCTTTGCGAAGCACGAGGTCTACCTTTGGTGCCTCTCCGGTCGACCATCCGGCTCGGTCATCGCCTTTGAGGAAGGCGTCTAGGAAGCTGCGCTGGATCTCCACCTCCTCGCTATAGTAGAACGGCAGGTCATGGCGACCGGTGATGAACCGGAGATACTTGAGCTCGCTACCAGCTTGCTTGTATCCTTCAACATTTCCACGTAAGTGCAAAAGAATGCCGCCCCAGTTGGCAACCGAAAGAAGAGGGACCTGCGTTTGTCAGCCTAGTCCATCGACTACTCGGAGTTATGCCCACCTGGATATCCGACATGGTGTATTCCTTGCTAGCGTAGTAGATGTCATCGCGGAACTGATTGTTGGCGTTGTCAATTGTTTGGTCCTGGCGGTTGGCAACTAACTCCTCTTCCGGGAGATCTCCCTCAATGGTATCGACACCCCAGTTGCGCGCTGCACGACCCGGACGACCATACTGGTTCGAAACTACCTGCCGGTCCCACCAGAATTTGATGAATGCATTACTCAGAATGCCTCCATGTCGACAACGATCCCGGTAGTAGTCTGGGCCATGTCAGCCGAGTTTACCATAGGTCATCAGAGAATTTACCCGACATTCCCTCCCAGGGAACTATACACGCGAGTCCCTTGGGAGACCTCGCCGCAACTCTCCATTGACTTCCTGCATAGTAAGAGATCCCCAGCAAGCCAACCTTGCCTGTCGACCACGACTGATCCGCCGCCCATTCAACGACGTCAAAAAACGCCTCGCTGGTCTCGCGGGACATGGTATCCAACTTGCCGCGAGACTGGCCGGTTCCGCGCTCGTCGGCCCGCACGATGGCATATCCATGCTTCGTCCAGAACCCGGGGTCTGGAGTTTCCCAGGCCGAGTGTTCGGAATGATGTTCGGGATTAACCTCCTCGAAGGATTTCGGGTGGAAACTGTGGATTCAGGTTAGAGGCAAGCTCGCATAATTTTAAATACTCGCAAAACTCACTCCCTATAGGGTATGTCCTTGCCATATGGCCCGTACGTAACCAGCACAGGCACCTTCTCTACATCTTTAGGCCGATAAATGTTGCATCGCACCACTCCCGACTCATCTTTCAGGGCAATGGTAACATTCTGTTCGAAGATGTAGGGAAATGAAGTGCCATCGCGCGTGGCGAGATCTCGAACGGGATTCGGCATGGCTCTCAGTAACCTTGAGCTGATATACCGATTTCTCGAATAGATACGATACATGTAAAACTATTAATGCAGATAGAACTATAAATAAATGCCCTTCGCAAGGATCGTGGCGGACAGAAAGAATATCCCCCCTCCCACGTGGAGCCGAAATGGTGCCGAGGGGACGACGCAAGCCGTTAACTCCGGCAGGAGAGCAAGATGCGGGCGAAGCCTATCCACAGCCCTATGTATAAATTCATAGCGTAGGATCCGAGACGGAGTCGCTCAATAGCACTTCCCTTCATTTCATCTTCAAGTCTCTTTCATCATGGGTAGCAACGATTCGAACGGTACGGCCTCGAAAGGCCTGCGCATCCTCATCGCGGGTGCAGGAATTGGAGGCCTGTCGGCTGCTATTGCCCTGAGGAAGAATGGCCACCACGTGAAAGTGAGTCTCCAAGATGAAATGTAACTGATTTACGTCACGCTGACAACTCAGTTGCTTGAACGGTCTCGGTTCGCCAACGAAATAGGTGCCGCTATCCACCTGTCTCCAAACTGCAATTCAGTACTCCAAAGGCTAGGCATTGATGCTGCCCAATTTGGTGCCGTTGAGACAGAAAAAGTGTGCAACTTCTACGGATACACGATCGATGCTAATACTGCGTAGTTACGTACCTTTGCGCCGTCTGGCGAGCCTATTGAAGACGTCAATGTCAAGAAGTACGCGGGTCTATGGCGATATGTGGGTAGCCCTAATGGATTGAGTCTATACCAGATGCATGCTGACCAAACAGCCCTGGCTTCTGGTCCATCGTGCGCATCTTCACGAGAACCTAAAAGATGCTGCCTTAGCGGTAGGATGCGAATTGGCCACATCAAGTAAGGTTGCCGATATTGACCCCCATAATGCCACTATTACTCTGGAAAACGGAGAAACCCTTGAGGGCGACGTGGTTATTGGAGCCGATGGGGTCCATTCGGCGGCGAGATCCAAAGTGAGGGGGACCGACAATATCATGCCGTTCAGCTCTGGGAGAAACGCCTTTCGGTTTTTGATATCGCGCAAGGAGGCGATGGATGATCCCGAAACCCGAGACATTTCCTCCGACCTCGGTGCGGTCGATATGTTCGATTCACCCGAGAGACGCGTGGTAATTTACCCCTGTGTTGACAATGAACAACTCAACTTCGTTTGCATTCACCCGGCGAAAATGTCCGCCGTCAACAAGGACGCCGACTGGAACCAACAGGCCAGTAAGGACTCCCTACTTGAAGTATACAAGGATTTCAGTCCCAAGGTCGTGAAGCTGCTAGCCAAGGCAGATCCCCAAACATTGAAGGTCTGGCCCTTGCTAGACATGGACACTCTACCGTCCTGGGTAGAGGACCGAATGGCTCTTATCGGTGACGCCGCACATCCTTTCCTACCGTACCGAGGCTCCGGCGGGGGAATGGCCATTGAGGATGCCATTTCTTTAGCGGTAATGCTACCAGGCGATGTTGATCCCCAAGAGGTGCCGGAGCGGCTGAAGCTGTACGAAAAAGCACGGTACACTCGCGCCACGAGAGTCCAACAGATGACACGAGACTCCTCCCATGGGCCGCTACCTCCAGCTGAGTGTATGTTATGTCGCCTTTCCTCTCTTAACTCCCACTAATGTCAAATCCAGCCCAAGCCATCACTGGCTATATCTACGGACACGATGAGTTCGACTATTCGACTCAGGTTCTACGCAAACATCTCTGGAGTCGGACTCCGCAGAAATACTGGCGCCAACCTACCGTGTTCGGTCCCATGCCCGGTCCCCGCCAGGACTTTCAAGGTCGTGACCGGGCCAGTCAGTCATCGAAGTCCACTTTCCAAACGGCATCGATTCGCTTCAGAACCAGCCGCACTCTTCTCCAAAACCTTCTCCCCAATGACTCATACAGTTTCAGCAGTCCCAGCACCTACGCCTATGCTTCCTTCTCGCAGACAAAGCTTGACGGCATGGACTGGCTGGCCGGAGGCGGGTACCGTCACCTTGGACTGTACATCGAGGGAGTACAGTACAAGAAAGCCAACGGCGAAATCGTTCGAGGAACGTATATGCCCATTCTGTTTGAGAACCTGGCAGACCCGATTCTCTCCGGTAGAGAAGAGCTGGGAATGCCAAAGCTATATTCAACTATCCATGCACGTGAGCGTGCCCAGTCATATCACGTGGAAGCCGGCTGGAAAGGCGTCGTTTGGGGACGTTTTCACTGGGACGAACTAGAAGACGAGGACTCGGTTAGTGACGCGGGCACAATCGGAGGTGAGCCCAGCGACGGGATTTTCGTGCATCGCTATCTCCCCAAGGTTGGTCGGGATTGTAAAGGCGAGCCGGAGGCCGAGTATCCTGTTTTCGTGCCGCATGCAGAGGAGTCGAAATGGGTGCCATCCAAGGTCACTCGCGTGCGTCAGGCAAAAAAGGCTGGATTTCAAATTGACGGATTGAGCTGGGATCTACTTCCCACCTTACACCATGTGATTGACAGACTTGGAGAAATCCCCGTGGACGAAATCGTTTCGGGGAAGGTGGTGGAGGGAGAAGGAGTACCCGATGTGTCTTGCGCCAAACGTCTGGAGTAGACTAGATTCGGCTCTTGTAGAGACGTTGAGAGTGCAGTTTTTTCACGAAATCCGCCGATTTACGCCATGACGTGGCCAAAGCCCCAAACGAAGCTCGGCACACCTCACGCACGCACTCATCTTTTCTCGTGACGAGGTACTTGGCATAATGTATATAATATTAGTCTCTTCGGCCATCCATAGTCTTGACTAGTAGGAAGAGATTTCCGCAGCCACTTCGACCTACAGAAAGTGACTACATTTATACATATTCGACAGTCCTGACGCCCCATGTGACCCGAATCGGATGCGAGTCAAGCCTCCAAACAACAATTCACCCTCGTCTAAGCACTAAAGGCGCCCTGGAACCGAACCCCGGTCGAAGATGGGCCACGAAAGTCCAATGGGATACGCTGGGTTGAGGCTGCGGGTTAGTGGCAGACTTGGGTCCCATTGTGGGTGGAGGGAGGAGGCAGCTAGTGTTTGGTAGCGCCCATCTACGACGAGTCAGTCCCAGCATTCCTGTTTCGAGCGGATAACGAAGGGGGGAAGAGGAGGGGAAGAGAATGTTGACATTGGGCCATGGGCCATGACTGAAACGCTTAAAGGCACTAATATAGCCCGGGGTGTTCTTTTCTCCCCAACAAAACCGGAAATCAGCGACGGCGGACGGGAAAAGCATCTCCAAATGTACCTCTAAAAGAACGGACAGAATGGCAAGGGCACGAACAGCAGAACAATCGGCTCGGTTGCATGTAACTATGTACTTTTGTGCTGGTTAGGTCCCGGTAGCTGCTCGCCCCGACCGTAGCGAGCTGTAACTAGCTCTTTTGGACGATCTGCCCGCACGAACTGGTCGTTGCGGCTTAGGGAGGGAGCTTGGCCGACTGCCTAAACGGGCCGGAGATCACCGAGACTAAGGCAGTGCGCGATGATTGTGGTTAGCCAGGATGCGTTGATTAAATGGGACCGAGTCACCCAGTACAACGACTCTGATCAAGTCCTGAATCCTATATCAAGCCGCATTATATCTTCAAGTGATGTCATAGGTCATCTTCTGATCTCGAGCATAACATCGTGAGATGCTGATCCAGAGATAAATCTGTAAATGAATCTGTGGAACGGAGAGTCAGAGAAGGGAGAAAGATGTAGGTAGAGGAAGAGAGAGAAATCGAGGGATCCGCGGGTTAGTTAGTTAGTTATCGATAAGACAGGATGAGTCATCCGGCAATCTAGAACCGCGGCAGAACGACGATGCTTCTAGAAGATGGCCATTTGGAATCAACAATCAATCCTCCACAGGATGGGAGGGAATCCTCCTGCATTCCCTCTTGTAGACCTCCCAAGAAACATGCCATTCGACTAAATAAAAACCATCCCGCTAACCCCCAAATCCATCCGGGACTACTCATGCGATGACGAATGCGGGTACCTAACCGGACGTCACACCTTACCTTTGGCTCCGCCCGCACGCTTTGCTCTGGTCCGAACTAACTTCACGCTTCATCTTCCTCTTCTTCTTTGCTCCTCTTCGTTCTCCTTCTTTCTCTCCTGCCATCTTTACTCCTGTCTCCTCGGATTTCTCTCTCTCTCTCTCTCTCTCTCTCTCTCTCTCTCTCCTCCTCACTTCCCCTGTCGTCTCTCCTTCTTTGCCCGATCTATTTCTAATCCTGCCTCTCCTCCCGGCCTCCTCGCTCGCTGTTCAAAAATTAGGAACAACAATCTGCACATCCCCCCATTGTTCACCATTTCGCATTTCCCATCAATCCTCTCCCGTGTATACTAAACTTCCATTTATATTCTTCTCGCTTTCTGCTGTTCTTCTCCCCCTCTTGGCTTCTTAGTTTTCGACTTAGATTCTTCCCCGCACCTACCGTGAAAACACCATGTAAGTGAGCGGCGCAATGGGTCAGCATTGTCATCCTCCGAAGCTGACACCCTTTTTTCTACCGAATAGGCGTATTACCGTGAGCGTTATCCGCCCCGATCAGGCCGACTCCGACATCATCTCCCTCGAAGTTGGTGGGGACATGACGGTCGAGTTGCTCAAAGCCATCGTCGAGAGCGAAACGTCTATTTCCCCCACCGATCAGCGCCTCGTTTACAACAACCAGCTGCTCAGCGACGATGTACGTACCCTTGAACAAGTTGGGATTGGCGAAGGAGACATGCTTGGTGTCCATGTAACACTCAGGACCCCCCAAGCACCTGCCCGCACGGTCGGGGGTCCCAGCGCTCCATCCTCCGCAGCGGCGCAGCAGAACCTCCAGCGGCGACAGGCGATGACCCCCGACCCGGAAACCATCCGCCTCCATATCCTCGGTGATCCGCGCGTGCGCGAGACTGTCCGACGCCAGAACCCGGAATTGGCAGATGCTGCCCAGGACCCGCAGCGTTTCCGTGACATCTGGCTCGGACAAAAAAGGTGGGAGGCTCAAAGGGAGGCAGAGAAGGAAGCACGGATTGCAATGCTGAATGCAGACCCCTTTAATCCCGAGAACCAGAAGGAGATCGAGGAGATCATTCGACAAAACGCGGTGACGGAGAACCTTCATAACGCGATGGAACATCACCCTGAATGTGAGTTGATCCGCTTTTTGAACAAAGAAGATGGCCCCTCGAGCTAACCGAGCATCCCGTAGCGTTTGGACGCGTCAACATGCTGTACATTCCCGTCGAAGTCAACGGTCACCGGCTGAACGCCTTTGTCGACTCAGGAGCTCAGGTGACCATCATGTCTCCCGAGTGTGCAACTGCGTGCAACATCATGCGGTTGGTCGACCAGCGATACGGAGGAATTGCCAAGGGTGTCGGGACGGCAACTATCCTCGGTCGAGTACACTCCGCCCAAATCAAAATCGGTAGCATGTTTCTCCCCTGCTCCTTCACCGTCATGGAAGGTAAGCACATCGACCTGCTTCTGGGTCTGGATATGTTGAAGCGCCACCAGGCGTGCATCGACCTCAAGAGAGGTGCTCTCGTCATCCAAGACCAGGCGGTTCCTTTCCTTGGAGAAGCCGACATTCCGAAACATTTACAGGAAGAATTCGAGGACGAGCCGCTGATCAGAGGTCCCGACGGCGCCGAAGTCGGCGCTCGCACAGGGGCCGTCACGCATCAAGCCGGTGGAGGTCAAGGCTCCAGTGGCGCTGCTGCTGGCCCATCATCCTCAGCCGCCGCCTCCTCGTCAAATCCCGGCATCAACATCCGCCCAGCCGCGGGGCAATCATCTCGCTGGCCGCAGGACTCCATCGCGAAGATCACCGAGCTAGGATTCACACGGGATGAAGCGACGCGCGCATTGGATGCCGCCAACGGCGACCTAGACGGCGCCATTGGGTTCCTGATCTGATTTCCTCCTTACCCTTCCCCACCCGGGCGGCTTTGTACCTATGTATTCGAGCTCTTAGTGACGTATGACGAAAGTCCCAACCCCTTGATTTTGATCGACGAGGCGCAGTAGAGAAAGGAAGACAGCAGCAATTTGCTTTTTGGTTACGGCATGCCTCACTTTCCCGCGCCGAGGCCGTTGGCTGATTGCATCTTTAACTAAAAGGGACTTACAGAGCTAAGTCATTAGCTAGCTTATTAGGCTACCCTTGGTTTTTGGTCACCTGCATTATTAGAGGCGTTTACATGGCGTGTATATTTCCTTATATGTTATTTCTGCCTGTGGCGTTTGATTCTAGCCATTTTCGGATTTCACGTCGATCCGTCCAATGCAATGTGCTATGATTTCTAAGTAGATCTTATGCTCGATCTAGACCGATATCCTACAAGTACGAGAGTCCCACAAACCCAAAACTGGAGAAATAATAAGCAATGGCCAATTGTCTGAGAAATATGGGTATCTCTAAATACATAGACCAAGTAGTGACATGACATCGTAAATCCAAGCAACATCATGTATCTGTACCCCATCAGGGCCAAAAGATAATCCACAAAGAACGGCATATAGAGGCACGAGTTACTCGCGTTTGTCACGCTTCGACTTTGCCAGTATCTGCCGCCGCAGTCTAAATATCATATCCAAGGCGATGAAGCCGCCTACAGACACACAGAAACATGTCGATGTTAGCCCAACACTTCGACGAAACAAATAACAAACGGATAAGGAGGACGAGACGGAGACAGAGGTGAGGAGGGGGGGGGAACCTACCAAGCGCTGCATACGGGGTATACAACATGGACAGCTGCTGCTTCTGGCCGACGGTGCGATCAGTCCAGCCCCACATCTCGATGAGGCAGACGATGGTGGTGAGAAAGGACTGGACTCCGAAAGCGAGGAGGTGAACGGGGACCATGGGGTCATCTAGATCATGCGACGCGTTAGTGATCCGGATCATCTAGCGATGCCACGTAAAGTGCATTCCATCATGCCATCCGTCTTTCGACGATTGGTGACCGAAGTCGAAATAAGAGAACTATGACTAGGATATACGCAGGTTGCCGTACTTTTCCACAGCGCCCAGACGGCCCAGATGCTCAAGGGTCCGTGGTAGTAGAGCTCCATGTACGAGAAAAACTGGAACCAGGCGGGCGGGGTCTCCGTGAAGAACTTGTCCTGGTAGTTGCGGAAGTAAAAGTCGCGGACATCGTAGGAGAAGTTGAAGGTCAAGAAGGACGGCTGCAAGTGCACAGTGTCAACCACTAATGGGAAGATGGGTAGTTAGTTAAGACTTCGCATACAGGTAGCATTCAGATCATAGGTTGAGCGGGGTGGTTAGTAGAACCAGATCTCGACTCACAAAAGACGATGGGAATATGGATAGCGAAGAAGATGAAGTAGAACAGATCGCGTTTACGATTCCACAGAGAGAGAGTGGTCGAGGCCTTAGGGGAGCCCATGGTGACGGCGTGTAACTTGACTTGGGTAGATCTTGTCAAACTTGAGCCCAATGGAAATAATTCATTAAATGCTGGAGGTGGGAGGGGAGAGGGAGACAGAGGCTGGCTGCAGTAGAGACAGGAATGTGGAGAGAAAGCGGGAAGACGATCGGCAGGCAACGTGACAAACAACAAACAATGCAATCACGCGGTCAGGTGACTGGGAAGCAAACATCTACGACGCCATCGCGGAAGCCAATTCAACTTCCTTCCGCCTCGATGGCCTGACATCACCCGAGAAAAAAAAAAAGCAAAGGGAACAATCAGACAAAAATCTCGGAAATCTCCGCCAGAACCAAGATGCTGGAAAGCTAGGGGAGGGAGGAGACAGCATGTTTGCTTTTTTTCTGGTCCTTTCAGACTTTCGCCCTCGGAGCTGCAAGGCCAGTCCTGTCTCCCCCTAAAGATAGCTTAAGCTTAGCTGCGTGGTGGAACTCTGGGACGGACTCCGCGAGTCGGGTAAGTTTAGCCTTAGTGTGAACCAAGGCTCAGGGCTGCCAGAAGCAATGCTAATCCCTTTCGTTGCTTTTTCCTCTTCAAGGCTTATCAAGCCTCTCGTTCTCATCGATCTTGCATCATACTATCCTTCGATCTGCCCATGCCGGGATCTTTGGGATTATTAGCATCGTCAGATCGTCACCCTCATTATATCATACCTGCCAGTCCGAACGTTGCTCGTAGCGAACGTTTCTTGCCGACCGGGTAACTACACCGTACACACCCACACCGTCTTACATGCTCAGCCTGAGATCCTGCCCGATTTTGGGTCCCCCTCACCGCAACTCTGCCTGTTTCCCCCCTTGACCTTGTCGCTGGAAGTTTGTGGTGCAAGAAGACATCACGGGCAAGAATAAAAATTTTGCCCCCTCCTTTCTCCCCTCCAATTGACTAATGATGACAGCCTCCTGGGGCTGATCTGCTCCACCCCCCCTCCCCCTTCCCTATGGTGGACCACCAGCCTCTTTCCCGGTCTGGGAAATAAATCAACTCCATTTTTCTCCAGGAATATCCAGATTACTGCAAGGAGCAAAAGCAAATATTTCTCCGTACTCAATCTTCTTATCTATCTACTTCGTATCCAATCCCGCCAACTCTCCACCTATTCAATCTTTCGGAGGTTGATAGAGCGAGTACGGGATTCATTGATCTCAACATATTCATAACAATCGATGTATCAGGTGTGATCCAAAAGTACGGAATGGGCGGGACTTCCTGTCGGCTTGTCACTTTCTTTTCCCAATCTAATAATTTGGGCCGGTTGTCTTTGGAATCCACTGCGACAAGCCACGGGAAGATTGCATACTAGCGCCAGACTATTACCGAACCACCGTCATTAATCTATCACATAGCGCGCATCGATGGGACTGGTCTACTGCTTCCCTTTAGTCGACCCGGGATAACACCACTCGTTGTCTCGCTCCCGATGGGTACCTTGGACGGTCCTTTCCCCGGAGCGTTTGTTTGGGGCCAAACTTGACCGCTGCTACAGGCTACAGCGTAGTGCCGATTTACGAGCCTCCCCGACCCAATAGCTCTTCCGTCGGTACGGAGTAGGCTGCCAGCCACTGCCGTTACCAGCTGGGTGCCAATCTTGCGAATCCTTTGGCCAGGACAGGGAATCGATTTCGTAAAAGAATGAAAATCTACCAAAGAACTTGACGGGACGCCCAAAAGTCAAAAACGTTCAAAAAATAAAAATAAATTTTAGAGGTAGGAAGAGGCGTTACAACTTACAACCCAGTGATGCAGTGACATGGTACTCCCGTCAATAGGAGTTGAATCAACACGGCACCCGAGACACTGTCCCGAGGCTATTGCCAATCTTTGTGGCATTGTGGCCAAAATGACAGAGAATTTCTGTCAATAGGCCGGAAATTTTTATTCCTTCAGTCGTAACTGCAATTCGACTCCTCCAGTCCAGTCCTGCTGGAGGACTTCTGGGCCCCTTTTTTTCCTCGTCTTTTTTTTTTCTTCTTCTCTTTTCTTTTCCCCCTTCTTGATTTACCTACTCGGTGGGTCTGGATATGCAGGCTGCAGTTTGACCAGGTCGCTGGGAGCATCATTGTGCATCATCGGACCAATTCTTCCAAGTGACTTCGTTCGAGGCTTCGATGGGCCTTCGAAACGGCCGTGGAAACATTCCATATTCCTTCTGGGGTCATCTACTAAAGTCCTTGGAACGCTAATGTACCTCTGTGGGGAACCCTGATAAACGGGCTTTGGGCCGCTTTTCCGAAATGATTATGAACGTCACCAGAGTCTTGGCTTGCAAGCAATCGCAGCCGCTACCCTTTTGGCCGCTCCGCTCTTGAGGCGAATTGGCTGTTGCATAGGGATATTGCTTGAGTGGAAGCCCGCTAGGAAAGAGACATCCATGTGTACGACTTTAGACATATTTTTCACACCGACGTTCGTATCCTTCGACACGGGCCAATGAAGCAAGAGACAAGCGCCAAATTCTCAAGAAATCCCATGAATGGTGTATCGGGGAAAAGTCGTGGTGGCCCCCTTGGGCCCCCCCTTGTTTTAGGTGTCTACCCCGAAGAGGCACTTTGGTTGGATCCGTGTCGAATGAGTCTATCGTGATCGAGCATACGGTAAAACAGGGATATCATTCCCGAGGGCGGAGAGCAAACTGTCTTGGAGGGTTTAAAAAAAAAAAAGAAAACAAAAAACAAAAACGCTACAATTATCTTGTTGGACAGTGAAAACGGAAAAGAGACAATTAGATTTCTGCCAATGTTGTACTACATGCATTCGCATTATCGACAATCGATCAGTCCACCAGCCGGAGGCAAGACCAGGCGCTGCAATGCTCCTCGATTATTGGATTGCAGGTTACATAACGCAAAAATAGTCGACGTACAATTGCAGTAGGACAAGCATGATCCAAAAAGAAGTTAGGCCTGGAACCCGGGAGTTTTTGACGCCTTCCTACGGTACTCATCGCCTGATGCAAGGACGGACGATGCAAGATAGCAGGGCTACTGATGGCTGCAGCTGTCGGGCAACTACTGCAACTCCCATCTTCCGCGATCCAACATGGACCTATTACCCGGTTCGAAACAGACTCAAAGTTAACGATATTGGACCAACGTGCATGGTGCATGGGCTCCACTTCCCTGGTCTCTTACACTCGCTCGGCTTCTTATCGTTCGTCCGGGTTGCGCCAGATTGAGCGGTGAAACCGCACCAGAAACAAATGGAATACATCGCGACGGCCGATGAGCCAATCCGCCGGATCACGCCGGGAGCAGGAAGAAGACTGTGCCCACGGCTTGTTTGGTTTGGCTCTAGGGATATCTTGCTCGCCATGAGGCAGAGAAACTCGGTCTACTCAGGACTCAAGTCCACCTCCCTCCCGTTCTCTCTTCCGCTCTGTCTTGGGGAGTGTTTTCCCTTTGGTGCGGGAGCTATATCTAGGTGGATATCGGTACATTGGGCCCTTTTTTTTTTCTTGCTTGACCGCTTCTCTTTTCCCTTTCTCGAATTTTTATTATTTTTATTTTTGATTCAGGTCATTTTTATTTTTATTTTTTTTTTCTCCGCTACGTCTTTCTTCGCCTACCGATCCTGTCCGTCGGTTCTCTTCTCTTTCACCCTTTTGGAACCAAATCCCATCGGTCAATCTCGTCTCTGAGTGGCCCGCGGAGCTGCCGGCGCCCCTCCCATACACCATATCCCTAAATCCTTACGATGCTCTAACCTGTCGAAAGCCGTCCGAAGACCGATTCTTACCCCCTGTCGTAATGACATCGAGAAAACGTTTTTGTCCGCCATGAATAGTTTGGCGCATCCCCAGCGCGAGTTCGCCGCACCGGAGATGAAAGGGATAGTCCTATTCTAGCGAAGTCCCCGTTTGGTGCCAGTCTATTGGTGCCGCCATGTCTATCATCCACTCTCCTAGGATTCCTGCCTCAAACAAGTTCTACCTATTTTATTTTATTTATTTGTTGGGGTTTTATTTATTGATCGCATCAATGCGATGACGGAGTAGTGGAGGCCGTCTTCATCCTTATTTATACTCCTCGTCTGCCTCATCCAAGTAGCTTTTTTCTTCTTCCTTTTCATCTTCATCCAATCTTCTAAATCTCGCTCTGCCCACACTTTCTACTTTGTTTCCCCAGAACTATACATACTTTTGTCCACTTGCTCTTTCTTTGTCAACATCGGCCTGGTCAAAACCACCTCCTCTATCATAAGACACAATGCCATCATCTGCCCCCGTCTTGCGGCCGAAGAAGGCCCAGCCTGTCAATGCGCACAAGGAGGAGGAACCAATCAGCTATGACATCAACATCCCTTATGTCGATGTCAACAAGGAGACCCATGCACGCACCAGATACCCCGAATACCTACCGACATGGGACAAGATCTGGTTTGACCCGTTAACGCCTTTCACCTACGAGGATCCCGCCCTGCGTGTCAAGGATAAGTCTAAGCGCAACTTGTTGGGCCCTGACGCCAAAGTGACCGAGATTCAGCCGCGCATGGGCAGCATTGTTGAAGGTGTGCAATTGAGTCAACTCACAGACGCCGCTAAGGACGAACTGGCCCTACTGGTTGCGGAGCGCAAGGTCGTCGCATTCCCCGAACAAGATCTCATTGATGCCGGACCGGAAGCCCAGGAGGCCTTTATGCGCCACTTTGGCAAGCCCAACTACCAGCCCGTTTCCGGCACTGTGCGCGATCACCCTGGATTCCACATCATCCACCGGGATGGTAATCGTGAAGAGATCTCGCGTTTCCTGGAACAGCGCACCACGACGACCCTTTGGCATCAGGACGTCAGCTACGAGATCCAGCCCCCTGGCTATGTCATGCTGGGTCTTTTGGAGGGTCCTGAAGTTGGAGGTGATACAGTCTTTGCTGCGACTGATATGGCCTACAAGTAAGTTTCCGCAGATCCGGTCTTCTCCAGCCAAAACATTGAAGCTAACCGGTCAATCCAGGCGTCTCTCTCCCACTCTCGCGTCATGGCTCGACACTCTGCGCGTGACACACTCATCCGCGAAAATGATCAACCACGCTCGCTCAACAGGAGGTCTGGTTCGCAAAGACCCCGTTGACACCACCCATCCTCTCATCCGTGTCCACCCCGTTACCGGTGAGAAGTGCATTTTCATCAATGGTGAATTCATCACCAGGATCCACGGCCTCAAGGAGTCTGAACAGCGGTGGCTCGTCGACTTCCTCATGCAGCACATGGTCACCGGCCATGACTTCCAGGCTCGCGTGAGATGGCAGCCCAAGACAATTGTCATCTTCGACAACCGCTCCACTCTCCGTATGTCTTAGTTCAATCTCCCCCAAAGAGCCGACCAAAAAGCTGACCGTTCTAGACTCCGCCATCGTCGATTATCTAGACGACGACTATGGCGCCAAACTCCGCCACATTTTCCGCCTCACTGCACTAGGCGAGAAGCCGGTTCCGGTTTACGACCAATTTGAATAGATTGGTTCGGACCAGTCAACTCTTCACGATCCGCCTCCGTTCTGATTGAAGTTCATTTCGCCCGGTTTTGATCAAGCAAGCGTCATTCACGGAGTTTTTCTTTTCCAATATTTTTACTTAATTTGTTCCTTTTTTGCATTTGCCACATACCAATTTTGTCGAACGGCTTCCATCCTCGGGGATTAAAATGCAATATTTGACACGCGGCTCAGATTTCCTTCTTCACTCATACCTTGCATTCATGGATATGACATGTCGGATCGGCACGCGGGCGTTTTTGTTTCCATTTCGATCGCCATCATTCCATTTCCAGGGACCCGGAACCGCCATTTCTGCTTGGCTATTTTCCATTTATTTACTTTTATTGCTTGCTTGATTGATTGATTGCTTCGTTTGGTTTGATTGATACCTCGGCACGGTTGGTACATAGAACGGTTGGATTCACATCCTCATTTTGTTTTTGGTTGGCTTCGGGTGGGTTTGATTTGATTTATCCAATACGGTGGGGTGGGTCACTTCATACTCGTACTTTGCCTTGTTGAGTTTTTTGGTTTCGCTAATAGACTTGCTGATTCGGTTTTGGTATGTTTGTTTGTTTGTACTTCAGATTGGTTTACATTTTCATCTCCTGGCGCTCTCTTTCTATGCCTGCCCTACATGAACCTACTGTGTTGGTCAATGGGTAGTATCTTTACTCCATTATCTATTTACTCATTTACTTAATATATGATGAGATGAAACTTGACTTTCGGTACTTCTGTTAGAGCAAAACATGTAGAACGTACGGATACCTTATCCATCGACTGATCTAGATCTCAGAATTCCAATAACACCAGGTTCCAATGTACACCTTAGACAGTCAACGCCAAACTCAAGCCACAGCATTTAGGGCCTTCATCTGATAGAGCTCGCTTATTCCTAGCTAGGCTAAGCTAGACAGATGATCAAATGGAACTTTCTTCCAGCCCGTAACTAACTATAATCTGACCACTTTGCACTAAATATAGATCAAGTCTTTTAGTAAGGTGTAAGTTCAGCTGAGCCATATTCAAGCCACAGCAAGCTCATGATTCCAAAGAGATGCTTCTGTTTGATGAATGTCTTAGTAAATGGCTCATTCAGCGTCAGTTTCACGGAACGTTCAGAGTTCTTGGCTTGGAAAAAAATTGGGTTGGCTGATCTATCGAATTTTATAGATATTGTAGACATATCATTCAGGTCACTGCAAGGACTAACCATTAGCCAGCTGAGCTTTTTGGTCTACTTGGGGGACAGTATACCCATACCAGGGATTCCTACAGATATGTATCGGGTGCTTGAAGAGGACGACACATGCATGAGGTTGTATATATAAACAGCCTACAAGATAAAATCATCTCGGTAATTGGTAAACAAAGAAAATATATACATCGAGGCTGTCGAATAACGCATCTTTGATCATTTATCAACTAAATTGAAAGGTATATTATATCAATCTACATAAGGTACCTTGAACTCCCCGTCCGAAACCAAACAAGAGAAATAAAATCACGGGCCGACCGATCAAGAGAAAAAGAGAAAAAGAAAGGAAGAAAAGCCTTGGCATTCCGTCTAAACAATCAACAAACAACAAAGAAGATACAGAAAAGAGAGAGAGAAAAAAAATTAACTCAAGACGCCAAATAGTACATACGTAAGTAAAAGCAGCAATGGTAGTAGTAACAGATAAGAAAAGAGATAAAAGATGATATTTTACTTCGTGTCTTCTTCCGATGGTGCTGTCTTCGTCCTCGTCTCGTCCTCATCCTGATCCTTATTTTGCTTTCTATTTCCATCTCGGAAACAGACGCCCGTCCTTCAGAAACAAATGCTGGTTTCCTCCGACCCAAAGTCCCCCAATGCTAATAAGAAACAACATATGCAAACTTAAACCAAGTTAATACGATCCAACTCATTCATATCGCAGGATTTCCTCGATCTTCCGCCGCAAGTCTTGCGCTTGTTGCAACTGATCCGGAGGAATGGCACTTGTCTGGAGGAGGAGAAGGAGCGTTTCGCAGATCCGCTCGGCAATAACATCGCTGCCAAAGACGGCGCCTCCGAGACGCACGGTATCACGGAACCAGTGGTCAATGACGTACAACAGGTCCTTGGCGATGTATTTACGGTTGGAACCGTGGAAGGGGGCCTCGTCAATGTAGAACATGGATTCGAGGACAGCGTAGAGGGCCTCGTGCGCGACACCCAGGTCGAGGAAGAGGTCGACGATCCAGGTGGCCGGGGCGACGCCACGCTGGTGCTCGAGGGAGTAGCGTTCTAGCAAGGGGAGGATGATGGAGATGGGGAAGACGACTTCGGACATGCGGAGACGGCCGCCGAGGTTGCGCACCTTTTCGGCGACAGCTTCAAACGGAGGGATCTCGCCCCTCTCGGCGACTTCGTCGTGCAGGTTTTGGAGGAGGTGCTGCCAGGTAATTTTGATGTTGGCAGGGTCGCGGTAGTCGGCTGCGTAGAAGATCTGGAGGCAGATGTCGTAGTAGCTAGCGGGGTCGGCGTATTGGTTGAATAGCTAAAGGTGGATCAGTATGATGGACTCAGAATGTCCTGACAGCATAGAACTTACTGTGCTAATATCCATGATCGCACCGTCAACATCACGGATGACCTCCTCTCGGCGATCCGCCTCAATCCGCCTATCATCCCGGAGACGCTGCAGGAGATCGTCCTGGATGTTTGCAACGTCAATTAGATTGGAAATTTCGCGCAGAAGTCGCTGTCGTTGTTGTCGTCCCACGTCTGGCGTGAAGATCGAGGCATTGGCTCTGGCCCGACCCAGATACTCAATTCTACGGCTAAGGGGGAGCGTAAAAGCGCTTTGAGCGAGGTTGTATTGCACCTGAGCGGCGTCAAAGAATCGTTGCGATTGAGCGTAGTATTTCCAAAGCAGATCGGCGTGGGAAAGATCGTCGGTCGACTTGCGCTCCAGATACGTGACGACAAGGGGAGTATCGGTCTGCAGTAGACGATCGCTCCAGCCCTTCTCGAGGTACCAGTCGTACAAGCTCGTCAAAAACATCTCATCGGTGGATTTTGTGATGACTCCGTAGGCTTCGTTCTGCCGTTTGGCGATGGTGGTCAATTGGCCGTCAATCATTCCGGCATCTTGAGCCGCAAGGTTGTCAACGCCAAGAATGGCCTTGAAGATAAGTTCATAGCACTGCTTCCGGTAATAGAAGTAGTCCTTGCGGGAATCCTAAGGGGGAAACAGTTAGCTTCATGAACTTACAGAGGGAAAAGGAAGTTTCAATTCATGATGTATCGTACCTCTTCCGGACGTCCATCTGCAATCCACGTCAATGCGGCGTTGCCCTTGTCCGAGCTTTGAGCCACATTGAGAGCAAGTTGAATTGCGCCTGTTCACACGGTTAGTCTCCACGGATTGTATTATTCATGACACGATAAATTGCATACCTGCAAAGAATTGATTCGCAATGTAACTTTCCACCGCGGAGACGAGATAATCCATAGGCAGGCTCTCGGACACCTGCTGGAATGTATGCAAACTCTCATTCAGCAGATTGCGGCCGAATTCCGAGTTCGAACCAGCCTCGGTAGCTCGCTTCAAACACTCCTGAGCCTTGAAGATGACCACATCTTCGGCGCTGCAGAAGCTGCCGCATCGCCGTCGGAGGGCGTCCGCCACAGTTTCAACGTTCGAACCCTTGGCGATGTTCCTGTTAACAATCCCCTTGACCAGTTCCTTCGCGATTTCGTGGCCCTTGCCGGTGCTGAAAAGCTCCTCGAACGTGAGGGTGATGAAACGTTGTTTCGACTCAGCCGGCAAGGGTGCAACGATCTCATCCACACGCTCGTCGAAGAGAACCAGCACGAACGAGATGCCCTCTATGGTGTGCGACACAAGTTGGACGAGAGAATGAAGAGCCCTGTGTTCCGCCTGCAATGCAGTTTCCTCCTGCTTCGTTGACACACGAGTCAGAGCCTCCGGGCCACTCAGTCCTTCAATGAAGCTCTTGTTCGCCGTGAAGAACTCCTGCAGAGCCGCGAGGTCTCGCTGGACGCTTTGCAGCTTCGCCGGAGCAACCGAGGGAGAGACGCTCTGCGCCCCATTGGGCGTACTGGCCACCTTGACAATTTCCTTCTTCCAAATGGAGCGCAGAAGTCGGGAGATGTAGAGAGCGATACCGGCATGTCGGGGGGAGAGCACAACGGTGTCGATCGCGGGCGTCGAGCTGTCCGCAACGACGTTTTCGTTCATCGTCGGTCTTCCGCCGTATTCAATAAATACCTTGCGCGCGAACTCCAGAACGTCGGGGTCAGTGACCTGGGTCAATCGCGAGTCCGTCGACACTTCCACTCCTTGACCACATGCCACCGCCAAGGCAGTCGCGAGAGTCTCACTACGGCCGTATGTGCGGATGAAGCTCTTGACCTCACCATCCAGGCCCTCCTCGCCGCCGCCAGTACGCGCCAATGCCGCGAAGATGTCCACGAGACGCCGTCGGCGAATGATATGAATGCCGGTGTTCGTCAGGATAGCAATCTCCGCTGCATGGGTTTCGAACTGGACGGCAAGCTCATTGCTGAAGCCCCCAGGGGTGTTCGACGCCACGGGAGGCGGCGAACAGATACCGATGTCCTCCGCGCTGCTACCAAGCCTCAGCCAAGTTGCCGTCTCCGCGGCCTTCTCGGGGATCACATTCTCTTGCGAACGGGCCACACGCCCTGAATCAGGGGACGAGATGAAAAGCGTGTCGGTTTTCAACACCGAATCCTTGCACGTGATGCAAAAGAAATAACCCGGCGGGAACCGAGCAGCGAACCGAGTGGGATCGAGGGAGTAGATGGACTGCTTTGACGCAATAGATGTCGTGGATCGGGGCTGGCCTGGCATGGCCTGACCTTGTTCGGCTATAAGGGCCGGGTTGATGGGAGGAGTTTTGACGTGATGCGCCTGCATGCTCGTAGGGGCTAGAGAGCTCGAGGGATCTGAGGTCCAGTTGAATGATGCAGTGGCACTGAGATAGATCCGGTATCCGGTGGCGGTGGTTGCCATCAGGTGGTATCTCGATGCCTCGGCCGCAGGAATAGGGCTGATAGAGACAATGCGTACTCGAGCGTGAACCGTGTCATTTGTGGGGATGATATGTCCGATGTTGGCATAGATGTCGCTCGCCTGCTTGGTGATGGCCAGAGCAAAAGTACCGTCGGGTTTCATGTGGAAGACTCGGATCGTGGACAGTGTCGACAAGGTGTAAAGCAAATTCCTGCTGTCATCGACCTCCATCTGCCCTACTCTTTCGAACGGTTGTGCCGTAAAGCTGAGCGATTGGGTGATAGTCGACAGGCGCGAGCTAGTGTGGCACACCTTGGAGCACCGGCCCTTGAACCATTTCTCTTCTTGCTGATAGACAAGCTCGTAGACATCGTCACTGGAGGAACCACCAAAAAAGATACGACCCGTCGCGTCGGAAGAGGTGATCACGTCAACATCTAGGCCACGGATCGACACCGACATACCAGTCTGGTATAACGTTACTTGCCGCGCCCCAGCGGCCGTTGTTTCGCAGCCCATTCCGAGCAGAATGATGTCAACCGTCGTGGAGATGACCAGCAGGTGGGTGATCGAGGGCAGGAACACACCGGGGCGAGGTTTCGCGAGGCGCACGGAATTGATGCTGTTTGGCTGGTCCTCGAATCCCACCAATTGAGGATTGGGATGCGTATAGTCCCAAATGTAGAGAGCGTTGTCAATGGCAACCCACGCGTGATTCAGCTCGGCGAAGAGACCCATGCTCGTCGAAACCTGGGCACGATTATACTGATCGAAGATTTGATCAGGGATATTGTACATCTTCACTTTCTGGAAAGGGTACCATGACGGCGACACGGGCATGTCATAGTCGGACGAGAATCCCTCTGCACGGTGAGCGTTAGCAAGGGACCTCCGGGCATTTCCACCCGGCAACACGAGGGAAGGGCCATTAACTTACGCGAGAGATAGTAGTCCAAGTCCGGGTAGCGAGCCTCCTGCAGCAGAGTATCATTGACTGTCCGCGCGCCCCGCTCCTCGGTTCTCAATGTCTGACTTTTCGACTTGGACGCCGCCGGAGGAAATTTGGGAAGCGAGGCGGGCGCTGGTACCGCTGCATCGGCCGGGGGAGCAGCAGCTGGCGGTTTTGAAACGGGGTTGGGCGCTGGAGCCGGAGTCTGGAAGTATGCGCCAGGAAGTGGCCTCCGAGGTGGCGTGGCCGTCGGGGGTAAATTGGGATAGGACATGATGCGGTCTGACAGCCCGATGCAGGCCTTTGGGGGGGGCGGGTTGAGGGAAATTGTCGCGCTCCCCGGGGCGTGGTCGACGAAATTGCTTCGGCGCAGGAATCGAAGGGGGAGCGGAAAGAGATGGAATCGGAAGAAAAATCGAGAGGGAGGAAGAGAAAAGAGGGAGGGAGGGGAGAATCGCAAGGTCGGATTGAAGGGTTGGAAGCAAGAGAGCAAGAGGAAGAAACACAGGAAGAGTGACCGACAGAGAAACAAAATTGTGCACGGACCCGGCAGTTCGAGCTGCTCGCCGCCTTTCGGTTTTGCTCTCCGCCCGGAAGTCATCGTTTCTCTTGTTTACTCGATTTCCCTCTGAAAGCACTTTACCGATCCTGACCATTATTCTAAATAAATCCATTTGCGCATTTTCGTCACAATGTTCCGTCCTCTACGATTCACCCCCCGGGTCAACCTCCGCTCCCTGCGATGGAACTCCACCGCCAGCCCGGCCTCGCCGCCGTTGATGGGCAAGATCCGAACCGATCTCAAGGTTGCCATGCGAGCCAAGGACAAAGATAGGTATGCGGAATTTCTCCTGCTCAGATCGGTATTCAGTGGTTATTAATTCCATGATTTCCAGGTTGAACGTCCTGCGCGCCCTGATCTCCGAAACCAACAATTCGGTCAAAAGCCCGTCGCCCATCCAAACCGACCTGCAGCTCTTGTCGCTGATCCGCAAGCGCGTCGCCAATGCGAAGGAGGCCTCGAAGCAATTTGCCGAAGCCGAGCGACCCGACCTGCAGGAGAATGAGGACAAGCAGGTCACCATTCTCGAGGAGTATGCCAGCCAGGTCGAGACCATGAGTCTGGACGATGTGAAGCAAATTGTCTCGCAGGAGATCTCCAAGCAGCAGGAGGGAGGCAGCAAGGCGAATGTTGGCCTGGTGCTGAAGTCACTCTTCGCTCCTGGTGGTGCCTTGGATGGTAAACCGGCTGAGAAGTCGGAGGTCGCCAAAATCGCCAAAGAACTTGTTGCTTCTGCTTAAGCAGCATGCTTCCCCAAAGAAAAGAACGAAAGAAAACTGTATATTATCCACTTGTACTATTGTCAATTGATATCCACTCCGCATCTAGCCATACTACGATGACGAATTAAGCTCGAAAAGCTTGCATAGTGGGAAATGACAGACTGTCCAACCGCCACAATCTTGCCTGATTATATTCATTCAAATGCAAAAAGCAACTAGGGTCAACGCAAGAAGACGATGCATCGCGTCAAACAGGCGCGTTGAAACTGAATCTAAAAGAACCCTTCCAGCGCCAATGTTGTATGTAAACCCTCCCGATATGCGCCCTCCTTATCTACGGCTCCCAATCGCAAAAATGTCTTTGACCAGCCTTCTAGATGCGCCCAGATCCGTACAGTACAAGGCGAAGCAATTCAGGAATAAAAAACGGTGATCCCGCCAAGAGCAGTCATGAGGACTCCCAGCCACAGCCATCGATCGGGGTTGGCAAGATCCTCGCGGTTAATCAAGTTCGTCATCCGGAAAACCGACTCGGTCTGGCTGCCGACATCGCGTTTGCGCTTTCCATTCTTCGTAACTGACTCCAAGGAGCCCGTCGGGAGGATCTGTGGAGGCCGGTAGGCAAGGTACATCGGATGCATGGGCGAGTCATCGAAATAGTGCAAGTCGAGGCGTTGAACGTTGTGGTAAGGATCAATGGAAACCTTGAAGGACTAGGGCGGTGTCAGCATCAACAACAAACAACAGGACTGGGAAGCACATACATTGAACCGTTCGGTCTGGTTGTATCTCGTGTATGTTCCCAGGGACGACGAGCAAGGGTCTGACTCGAGCTGGCGTCCGTCTTTCTCGATCGGTGACAGTTCTAAGACACCATCACTACTCATGGTAAACGTGCCATGCTGCCATTGCATGATCCCTTTGGGACAGGAAGGGTCGGTGGCTGTAATGGTTCGATCCATGCGCGTCAGCATGTGCCGATGAGGGACAACAAAAAGCATGAGAGGGTAGATATGAGGCACTAACGGTTAGCAAGGGCGCGATAGTAAGCCTCTTCATAGTGGCCATCGGCTGTAAACGAGTACGAGATGCCCGGTAGATCCGGCTCGATCAGCTTGTCGTTAACGGGATCGTAGAAGCCCTGTCCGATGCATTAGTGAGAGCGCAGTTTTTGCCCATCCTCAAAGGTACAGCGTACTGGACCTGTCTCAACGGTGCGGGACTTTGTAGTCCAAGTGCCGACTAGATCGGCGACTTTGGCGGCATTGACAGTCGTTGCCAGTAAACCGAGATACAAGAACCCCACGATCATGGTGGAAGGTCAGTCTGGCAAAAGATGAAGCAGAATGGGCGCGAAGAACATGAGAAAATAAAGGGCGAGGCGGCATCAAGGGCGCAAAGTAGGCCTGCCCTGGCCGGTGGAGTATGCAAGTTGCATACAAACAATGTCGATCGCCCAGCAATGCGCCAAGCCCGCCTCGATCCAGTCCTCCGCTCCTCTCTTCCTCCACGGCTCATGACTCCCACCGCGCATCATCTTCAATCTTTACCGCGTTCGCATCCCGGCAGTCAACATGATGGCAGGTCTTCAAGCGGCCAAAAAAGACCTTCGTAAGCGAATCCGCGATGTCTTGCAGACAATCCCCGCGGATTCCATCGCTCATCAATGTCAGCCAAAGCACCTCGCCTGGGACTAGGTGAAGAACAAGCTGACACGCCACAGCCAGAGCTGCCGCCAGTAAATTGTTCTCGCTCGAGGAGTACCGGACTGCGCGGCGCATAGGAGTCTATCTCTCCATGCCGACGGGGGAGCTGTCCACCACGGCCATCGTGCAAGATGCGCTGGCAGCGGGCAAAGAGGTGTTTGTGCCTTACATCCACAACCTGGAGTCGCCGGCGACGCAACAGAAGACTTCCGTAATGGACATGTTAGCTCTAGAGTCGATGGACGAGTTTACGTCTCTGGCTCCCGACCGATGGGGGATACCGTCGCTCGCCAAAGAGCAAGTAGCTACGAAGAAGAACTGCCTCGGAGGAATTGGCATCTCCCCCGCAGTCTCACGGGCGTCGGAGGGCGAGTACGGGCTGGACCTGATCGTAATGCCCGGAATGGCGTTCGATGCAGGATTCCGGCGTCTAGGCCATGGGAAAGGCTATTATGATCAGTTTTTGACTAGGTATTTGAAAGAAGCTGAGAGCAAGACCACGACGCCAAAGATGCCTCTACTCGGTAAGAAAATAAAGATCCTCCTTTCCCTTAAACATCAAACCCTACCCAAACGAGTATGATCACAGCTAAATCTCGTTCAGTTGCCCTCTCTCTCAAGGAGCAAGTGATGTCCGCGACCGAAGAAATCCCCGTGGCAAGTCACGACTGGCTAGTAGATGTCCTCATTGTGGGCAATGACCGGTGCGCCTACCGCCAGGGCTGATCGAGGAAAAACCGAACAAAGAACCATATCCTCGCATAGCAAGACTCTCGTGTACGTAGTAGATGTGCATATAATTGTTTCCCTCCCACCGGTACCGCGTAGATAGCTCTCTCGATTAAAAGACAGGTGTAGTTGTTGGTCGTGACACAAGCGAAAAAATGAATTGAATTGTTGTTTTTGCTTTTTTCTTCCATTTCGGTCTTTTTGGTATTTAATGTTGGTCCCTCGTTACGATCACTGGACGGCTTGGATCAGTGACACATTGTCACCCTTGAGCAGGATTTGGCCTAGTATCGCGGTCAATCCGTTAGCATCGCAGAAAATCCTCATACGACAGCAATATCAAAAGGTTCATACCCAAAGGTCTCCGCTTCTCCTCCTCCGTCTTCGTTGGCAATCGGACCTCCACGGCGTCGTCAATGACCAGGTTCATGAACTCGTCGAATCCCTAAACCATGCAATCAGCAGGATGTTCGCGCGTCGAATAAATGCAGAAGTGCCCATACCCGAATCTTTCCCTCTATCCGGAAAGCCAGCTGCTCATATAGCCAGACCGACACCGTGGCTCGTTGCTGGAGAAGCTTGAAGATGAAGTGAATCGGCGCAAGCAGCGTCTTGCGAGCAGCTCCACCGCCTCGACCGGTCATGGTGCGTAATCGACGGGCGGAAATGGGGATTAAAATAAAGAGAAGAAGCAGAAAAGATTAAAGACTATTGCGATAGTAATAGTCGGTCGATCGCGGCAACAGGAGAAGGTGTGGTGGCGTGGGTCGGGTGAGAAAGGAATGAGGGAAAGGAAAAGGTGAAGGCCGAGAGAGCTCGACTTTGTCGCAGCCGCAGCCAAAAGCGCGGCTCACCAACTTTTCCCTTTTGCCGGCCGTCACTCGCATCCCACTTCCTTCTCCTTGTGACTCCAACTCCACCTCTTTCTTTCCCCCTCTCTCTCTCGCTCTTGTTTTTCCCCCATCTTCTTCCTTCTCCCCACCACGCTTTCTTGCAACTCCGTCGCGCGTCCCTCTTTCTCTCCTTTTTTCTGGTGCTTGTTGCATGGTGGTTCATGACTGTATCCTATAGGTGTTGAGCCTCTTGGCCTGGCTAATCAACCCCTCATCTTCCCCGTTCCTTTCTCTACTAAACAAACAACTCCCCCTCCCCTCCTCCACTCGACGATTATGGCCAGTAAGGAGGGTTCCGCCGGACAGGCCTTTGGCCCTGTTCTGGCTGCCGTCGCTACGATGCAAGGAAATGTTTCACGATCCGAAAAGACACATGCTCACGAGTTCCTGGAGAAGTTCCAGAAATCGGTCCGTTCTCTTCCCCTCCGAATGACCCCTCCGTCTCTTTTCTTAACAGGCCACATGCTCCTTTCTTTTCCCATTGATTGACTATGGCTAATCATGATTCCTTTGCTGCATATAGATAGAGGCATGGACCATTACGCACGAGCTTTTGCAGTCCCCTGATGTTCCCGTCGAAGCCAAACTGTTCGCGGCGACTACGTTGAAAGGAAAGGTGAGGCGCTGTCGCCCTCCAGAACACGGCAATATCAGGATGCTGACGACACTAGATCATGTTCGATTTGGATCAGTTACCCGCAGAATCGGTAGTGGCATTGCGAGACTCGGTAATGAATTTGCTCGTGGCTTTTGCGTCAGGTCCCCGCCCCATACAAACGCAGCTCTGTGTATGTTTGGCCAGTCTCGCCATTCAGATGCTCGAATGGAAGGATGTTCTTGCCTCGGTGGGCTCCGCACTCGGAAGCAGCGCCGGTGACTGCGTGTTAGAATTTTTGAAAATCCTCCCTGAAGAAGTGACGGAAGGTCGCAAGATCAATTTGAGTGTATGTTCGGCAATCATCCCAAAGTTCTATATGAACCCTTCATTCGTCTGTCCGATCGACGTCTACTGCATGGAACGCGACTGGAATCTCGGAGTCTAATCATCTGGCTTGAATTAGGAAGAGGATCTCCTCACTCGGACCAAGGAGCTTTTGGAGGACAACGCGGAGCAAGTGATGCACCTATTAATACAGTACGCGCAGTCATCTCGTACGTACCCCTTTCTGGTATATCCCTACTCTCAATGGTCATATCGTGCTAAACGACGCGCTCTACTTTAGCAACCGCATCTACCAACCCGCGTCTTCTGGACTGCATCACGTCTTGGATGCGTGAGATCCCCGCTGCAAAGATTGTGGAGTCTCCCTTGTTGGACATTGTTCTCAAGGGTCTGGACCATGATGTCTCTTTCGAATCCGCCGTTGATAGCATGTGCACGCTGTACCGCGACACCCGCGAAGTTGATGAATCGCTGCCCATTATCCAGGCCCTGTACCCACGCCTCATGACACTCCGCCCGAAGATTGCCGAATTCGCCGAAACCGAGGACACAGATGCATTTAGGGGGATCACGAGACTGTTTGCTGAGGCTGGTGAAGCTTGGGTGGTATTGGCCGCTCGCCTGCCGACCGAATTTCGAGGCTTGGTGGAGGCGGTCCTGGAATGCTGCGCTCGGGACTGGGATCGTGACGCCGTTTCCCTCACCTTTGTTTTCTGGTACGAGTTGAAGCAGTACGTCACATTGGAGCGATACACGGATGCACGGGTGTGCTTTAGCGACGTCTTCTCCCAACTGGTGGATATCATGGTGAAGCACCTGGAATATCCTCGCCCAGACGACGGAGAAGTCGATCTTTTCGGTGGCGACCGGGAGCAGGAAGAGAAATTCCGTCATTTCCGCCATTCGATGGGCGACGTTCTGAAGGACTGCTGCGCCGTCATCGGGGTCAGCGAGTGTTTGACGAAGGCATACCAGTTGATCCAGCAGTGGGTTTCCAAGTATGCTTCTCAGGCCAGCGACGATCACGTGCCCAACTGGCAGGAACTCGAAGCACCGCTATTCAGCTTGCGCGCAATGGGCCGCATGGTTGATCCGGAGGAGAACACCGTTCTGACCCAGGTCATCCCTTTGATCGTGCAGATTCCCAACCAGGAGAAGGTTCGATTCCAGGCTATCATGGCGCTTGCACGCTACACGGAATGGACTGCGCAACACCCGGAGACGCTCGAGGCGCAGCTCAACTACGTCATTTCCGGTTTCCAGCACAGCTCCTCTGAGGTCGTCCAGGCTTCGGCTTTGGCATTCAAGTTCCTCGGAACCGATTGCCAGAAGCTCTTGGGTGGCCACATCGCACAACTCCATTCATTCTACGAGTCGGTGCTCGATAAGCTGAAGCCGGCCAGCCAAGAGGAAGTGACCGAGGGTGTGGCCGCTGTCGTTGCCGTACAGCCCATCGACAAGATTTACGAAACCATGAAGTTGTTCTGCGACCCCATCATGAACCGCATCATGGCCCTGGCTAACAATGCCAAGGACGAGCAAGGCCAGCGTGCCGTGGCTGGTACGTTTCTTATTCTCGCCTGATTCCTCCAGGTACCATAGATTAAATTACTAATGATATCACAGATCACCTTCAGCTCATAACGATCTTTGTGTTGGTCGTCAACCCCTACGTTTCTCGAGGAGAGGAGAACCCGGCCGTCAAATACTGTGGCGAGATCCTCCCAATCATGACAACTATTGCCTTGAACTTTACCGAATCGACCCCGATCTTGGAACGTGTGTGCCGTTGCTGGAGGAATATGATCATCTCTTACCGAACTGCCATGACGCCTCTTCTCCCTACGCTCGCCGATAGTCTTGCCAATGGATTCCAGGCGTCGCGCGAAGGGTGCTTCTTGTGGGCCACCGACGCCGTTGTCCGCGAGTTTTCGGAGGGGGCCGAGTTTGTCGATCCCGCAACAAGCAACGCGGTCTTCCGATTCTACGAACAGCAGGCCACTGCCTTCCTCCGCACTCTCAACGACCTTCCGCCGGAGAACCTTCCCGATGGTAAGCTTTCTATCCCCCGACGTCGTGCGGCAAATGTGTTAACAAACCGTTAGTGATCGAGGACTTCTACCGGCTCTCGTCGGATGCCGTTCGCTACTACCCGAAGGAATGTATCTCGTCGCCTCTTTCTGTTCCGATCTTTACCGCAGCTCTCAGCGGTCTTACCCTGCAGCAGGTGGATCCGCTCATGGCTATCCTGCACTACTACCATGATCTCTTCAGCTTTGCGTTCGAGAGGCCCGCGATATCCGAGTTCACCAGTTCCAACGGGGATCCTTACACGAATCCCCCGGAGGTTCGCGAGGCAGTCAAGCAATTGATCGCATCCCAGGGTCAGGCTCTGGCTGAGCGTATCATAACGGGAATGATGTTCTCTTTCCCAGGAGATTGTTTCCCTGATGCATCCGGCGTGATGATGTCGCTGTTCGAATTGATGCCTCAGGAAGCTGGACTCTGGTTACAGTCGACCCTGCAGATGCTCCCTCCCGGCACAATGAAGCCCAACGAGGCGGAGCGGTTGCTGAATGGTATCTCTGATAAGGTGCAATCGGGTGAACTTCGCAAGATTCGCGTTCTGCTACAAGGTATGTTAGCCTTCGAGGATGATACTAGTGGGATGGTTGCTAACCGAACTACCCTAGACTTCACCAATTCGTACCGACGGAGAAATGTGGCCCCCAGAGAGGGGTTGGGTCGACTGGAGGCCACCCGATTCCGGTTCAGCGGATAAAAGGAGCGAAAGGAAACGAGACAAAGGGAAGAAGGACTGGATGCAACCGTTCAGCTTGAGAAGTTGGGAACCCCCATTATCAAGCTTACAGACATTCGACGACACGCCCACAGGTATAAAATATCTTAGCGGCACGTCATCAGAATCCCGGGCGAGAAAGCACTACTGAAAGCGTGATGCGCTTTTTCTAAAAAGGCAGATGTTTCAAATTCCAAAAATCATCCATTTTTCTCCCCAACGAAAAAGAAGAAAAAGACACATCCCACTCGCACAGCCTTACACCCCCCCCCCCCTGTATACGATCTTGCGTGCGGGTATTTGAAAGAAGACGGAAAATAGCCTTGCATGGGAGATGCATATCTTCAGTCACCCAGGGGCTTTGTTGACATGGTCGACAGCCTGGAGGACGCTTGTAATAAAGTATTTTTATTTAGTTAGGGATCTTAGAGTGGCTTTATAATCAATGACCTTTACTGTTCTGTGTTCCTGATAGTTAGTGTAGGACTGAGTCTTTGCGAATGCATTTTCAATTCTTGATGCGAAAGTTTTCTGATGCCTGAGGTTGCAATATGCCAAGCATTTCGCGTCTGTTTACCCTCTCCAGGACCATTCCATGGGAGTTCTTCTTCCTCTCTATTACTTACATGATGATTTCAAGAAGTTCAAGTTCATACATTCACTCCATCATTAGATAGCCATCTCTCATCTTCGTAAGGTATCCATATGCGGGCATACGGCATTTTAGACATTGCTCGGACGGATGTATATTGTCCTGTCTAACATATTCTGAGATACTGTGCAAATGTTAAGCAGAGGCATTTAAGCTGGCACAATCCCCACGTGCATCAATCTAACTAGGTTTCTAATAAATGCATCCCTTTGTACGTATACCAGCCGTTAATAGATCCTTCTATCATGGAAATCCTGGAACAGCATAGCTCCTAGATATGATATGCAAGCTTGCTTAGGGCAGCGTTCCCTTCCGTCCTGTGGGGTCATTTGGCCTATAACATGATCCTTAAATCGAGGATGGGATATGCACCGGAGTGGATTTGTAACGCAGGTGCTCTTTAGTTTGAAAGTGCGTGGCCTTCGTGAGCGCTTGAGATAGTATGTAAGTCGGGTTCAGGTCTTATATATGAGGCACAAAGTCATGAAAAAGCTTCTAGTATGTCCGTAAATTCCGGATGAGAATAGAGACCATGCCACCGATGACATGCACTTGACTACGGAATACTTCACTACCAGTTCATGGACGAGGAACCGCCATGAATGACAATCCCAACTTGGATATTTTCGTACTTACCTAGCCACCAGTCAAACCACCTCCCTACCAATAAGCGCCCGTTCTCTAGCTTCGTGCTTCACCCAGACTTACCATACGTCCGCTCTTATTGCCACCCAATCCTTCGAAACCTTCTAGAAGACCACGAGATTACACGGAAGAAATCCCAAGCCCTCAGCCCAGAGTCCAAGAGCTCTTAGCTCGGCAGAGTTTTCTCTTAGCTGGCATCCCTGCAATCTTAGGACCCTCGATGCGTTCTCTGCTCGTGTGACCACGCCACAAGGACCCGGCTGGATCGTAACGGATCGATTGTCGTTGCCTCGAGGGATTTCAGCCGGGACTAAGGTCTCTGAATGGGCTGAACGGTCGACTCGGATGCAGAGTCAGTGAAGGCGTTCGGTTCGGCATGCAGTTACCTGAGGCGAGAGGGCCTTCTTATGATACCTATCATTGGTGTAAAGCATAGGGGACGAGGGATGATCGTTCTGGAAAGGGTCCAGATCATGAGCCCTGCCCTGGTGGCACGGATAGGGTTACATTTTGGGGGCGTCGGGTTACCCGATCTTGGTAATTAGTAGGTGCTTATGAGTGAGACTCGACGGGCATGTTGGCCCCTGCAGTTGCGATTTGTTGGCTGCCTTTTACCAATGGGAAGAATGATCTTTCAATCTTTGGATTGCCACGGCGAGGAGCACACAGTATAGGATTGACATCCCAAACACCGGGATATTGTTGCCACGGAATCCCCGCCGCGAGGAGTCAGTATTCCGGTTTCTTACTACTTACACGGTGTAGACATGTGCGTCACGGTGTGCTCATCTCCGGTGGATAGGGCGCTTGAGAAGACGGGGATGTTTCACGACGCGAGTCAATTCGCGGCATGCCGTTGTGACCAACCTGGCTCCGCTGTTACCTGGACCAGGACCACATGGTGGAGGGTCGGACAACGTGCTAGGTGGCGACTGGCGAGGAATGAACTGGAGGAAGATCAGGTTCGGAGAAAAGCGAATACCCTGCTGCATGTAATGTGCTATACGCGGGCAGGATAGTGATCAAGTGTGGTAGCACGCTAGGGGGTTTAATTAGCTGAATGGGGCGTGGAGTGAGTTGGTTGTGGTGTCATATACGACGTTCCATTTAGGGGAAACTGGCCGTAGTCTGTGCAGCACATGGCAACGAAAAGGGAGCTGATTGACGGAGGGGAGAGTAAGTGACATCGTGAACCGTGGACAGTCCGCGCGAGTAGAGGCCAGAGACACAGGGCTTCTCCACCCACGTGCGGGCAGGCGGGCCTACCATAGGATCCGCAGCCTGAGGCAGTCCCTGACGCCAAGCCGCAGCCGCGACGTGCCAAGACGCCGTGCCCTCTGGAGTCTTGACTTCGCATCCAAGCTCACCTCCCAAGTATACCAAGTCCGACCAACTCCCTACCAAGGCTTCTTATCCGTGCTTATGTCGTGACCCTCTCAGCCACTGACAAAGAGACAGCCGGTGACTACCAACCATGGTGGATGAACAGGGCCCCCCCGGTGGCCCGTCGACCGCAAATCACAGCCATGCGATTTGGAACGTGGGAGCCATCCTACCTGGACGGGCTAATGGGCTCGTGTCACCCGGTGCCTGTAGGCTGTAGTAGCTACCTAGGTATAGTACTTCTAGATCTGGACCAAGCGAGACTGCCGCTGCTGAGGCGTCCGACAGGTAGAACCCCCCGGTACAGGTCTCGGACGCGATCTTGCCACGGACTGGCAGGCTGATAGTACATAAGTCTGCTCTCTCGCTGGCTTTCTGTCCTCTTTCTTCTCTGTTTTTCTCTTCACAGCGCTCAGTTCGATCCTGCAAATCATTACCATCATCGACCAGGTCTTTACCTGTCTGTCACTTGTCATCAAGATGGTGCTCCATCAATACGACTATGTGTTCGCCATTGGCACTCTGTTTGCCATGCTGGATGCCTACAACAACGGTGCAAGTAAGTCTGGTCCTTCTGAAAGACTATCTTCTGTGTGTGGTATGGAAGTGGTGGGTAGAGACTGACTGTCTGGCCTCCTGATAGACGATGTTGCCAACTCCTGGGCCACCAGTGTCTCCTCCCGATCCGTCACCTACAGACAGGCCATGGTCCTTGGAACGGTCTTTGAGATGGTGGGAGCCATCGCTGTCGGCGCTCGAACTGCCGATACCATCAAGAACGGCATCATTCCCAACTCGGCTTTCCGTGGAGATGCCGGTGTCCAGATGCTGGCGTTTACCTGTGCTCTCGTTGCTGCCTCGTCATGGGTGATGTGGTGTACTCGAAACTCCGCTCACGTCTCTTCAACCTACTCCCTCATCTCGGCCGTTGCCGGCGTTGGCGTTGCCACGGTCGGTGCCTCGCAGGTACAATGGGGATGGAACAATGGCAAGGGTCTCGGAGCCATCTTCGCCGGACTGGGCATGGCACCAATCATCTCCGGAGCTTTCGGCGCTGCCATCTTCATGCTTATCAAGCTCACCGTCCACATGCGTAAGAACCCAATCCCGTGGGCTGTCTACACCTCGCCTTTCTTCTTCCTGGTCGCCGCTACCATCTGTACTCTGTCCATTGTCTACAAGGGCTCTCCCAGCCTGGGTCTGAGCAAGAAGCCGGGCTGGTACATTGCCGCCGTCACCATGGGTTGTGGAGGCGGTGTTGCTCTCCTGTCGGCTATTTTCTTTGTTCCGTTCTTGCATTCCCGTATCATCAAGAGGGATCAGTCTGTCAAGTGGTGGATGTTCGCCGAGGGTCCCTTTCTCTTGCAACGTCCCCCCGTTGACCAAGCCGACGTGGCCAAGGTCCCCGACTACGCCGTTGTCCATGACGATGATTACCCTCCTTCGACCGGATCTTCCAACATCGACAATACCGCATCTCCTGTCGCCTCGACGGTCGCCTCGCCCGCCATCACCGCCACCGACGCCCACGAGAAGGGTCTCGTTGCCGCCGAGGCCAAGCAGCTCAGCTACAAGGAACTGCAGGCCCAGAGCCAGGACCGATTGCACCAGAAGCTGCTGCAGAGCCGAGGACCCATTGGCTGGGCCATGCGCACCCTTCGCGACAACCCCATGGGCCCCGGTGAGATCTACGAGCTGCGCAACATGCTCACTCTCGCCAAACGCCTCCCTGCCTTGATCACCTGCGGTCTCCTGTACGGCCTTCACTACGACATCCACACCGCGCAGTCCGGTATCGCCGGTACTCCCGAGGGTGAGCGCATGAAGCGCGTGTACGCCCACGCCGAGAAATACCCCAACGAAGTCGAACACACCTACTCCTTCATCCAGGTCCTGACGGCCTGCACCGCCTCATTCGCCCACGGCGCCAACGACATCGGCAACTCCGTCGGTCCCTGGGCCGTGATCTACTCCGCCTGGAAGACCGGTGACGCCGCCGCCGCCAAGGCCCCTGTGCCCGTCTGGCAGCTGGCCGTCCTGGCCGCCATGATCTCCATCGGCCTGATCACCTACGGCTACAACATCATGAAGGTCATGGGCAATAAGATCACCTACCATTCGCCCAGCCGCGGTAGCTCCATGGAAATGGGCGCCGCTATCACCGTCCTGGTCTTCTCGCAGTACTCCCTCCCCGTGTCCACTTCCATGTGTATCACCGGCGCCACCGTCGGCGTGGGTCTCTGCAACGGAACCATCAAGGCTGTCAACTTCCAGCGTGTCGGTCTTCTGCTGCTTTCGTGGATCATGACGATTCCGATCGCCGGCACCCTGGGTGGTATCTTGATGGGATTGTTCATCAACGCTCCTCATTTTACTTCTTAGATAGGGGGTACTCCTTTCCTCTTCTCTTCTCCTTTCTTTTGTCTATGATATCTGGGGACGGTTGCATGTACATAATAGGTTTTTAATAACTGTTTTCACTCTGTTGTTAAAATGGGGAGATGGTGGATGGCCTGTGATTTTATGATTTGTTGAAGATACCTTAATTTCGAATGCATTAGATTGTCCTGTCATCTCTCTTTACCTCACTAGACTTGGATTAATATCAACAATTATTCCTAAGAACTATAACTACATCGCCTAGCTTTACTTGAATCTACCTAACAGTAGGTTTGTTTACGGAAAGACTTATCGAACAGATGTATAGACCTTGGTCATGAAATCAACCATTTAAACTACAAAAGCTCCTTACCGAGAGACACAGCTACCAAAACAAAAGAAACCTAGAAAAACGCCATTTTTATCTAATATCTAAACAACCTCCCTCCTCCTCCCTCATTCACCAGCCCCCGATTCCTCCTCCCATAATAAACCCTAAGCCCCAAGCACGCCGTCGCCGCCAGGAAGCAAAATGCTGCGTTCGTGCCATGTCCCGTCGGATACCCCCGTTCGGCCTCCTCGGCCTTGTATATCCACACCCCGATGATTTGTCCGGGGGCGCCGCCAAGCCCGATGTTCAGCGCGATGGCAAGTCCCACGGCCGAGGTCCCCGCGATGTTCGAGGACAGCCAGCCGAGCAGGGGCGGGATGCACGAGAAGGCGCCCATATTGGCGATGAAGAGACAGGCGTAGCGCGCTGAGTAGCTGTGTGCTGGGAGGAGCGCCGAGGCAAGGAATCCGACTCCGCCGACGAGTGAACATAGCGCGGAGTGTAGGGCTCGGGCGTTGAAGTGGTCGGCGGAAAAGGAGATTAGGATTTGGACGACTGGGCATTCTTGTGAGTTTGGTCTTGGACGTGGAGATTATCAGGGTTTGACATACCGTAGGTGACTGCGTAAGGAGGGACGGTCATCAGTTGTGCGTCGAGGTCTTTATACCCTAGTCCTTCGATGATTGACGGCGTGAAGAGGGAGAGCGAGCTAAAGGGACAGGATATGGCTAGGTAGACGAGATAATGGCCGTAGAGACGCCAGTCCGTCAGGGTTGATTTGGCATCCTCCCAGGTAATGCTGCTATGACTGCCCTTGCTGCCTTCGACACGAAGACGCTCAGCCGCGACGGCTTTCTCCTCTGCTGATAGCCACCCCGACGTCTCGGGGTAATCGGGGAGAATGAGCCAGACGGCGAAGCCTGAGACCACGGACGGGATACCCTCGAGGTAGAACAACCATCGCCAGCCTGACACGCCGCTGACTTGATTCATATGCCCAACGCCGTAGGCAATTGCGCCGCCAAACGCACCCGCCAGCGTCGCGCTGGCCAAGATCAGCGCGACACGCATACTGCGCTCGTCCGTTTTGTACCAGAATGTGAGATAGTAGACCAGACCGGGGAAGAGGCCCGCCTCGAAGATCCCCAGGAGGAAGCGCACGGCGATGACGGTGGCTGGGTTCTTGGACGCGCCGAGGGATATGGTCAGCGCGCCCCAGGACACCATGAGGAAGGAGATCCACTTGGATGGGTGAAGCTTCTTGAGGAGGATGTTCGAGGGGGCCTCGAAGACGCCGTAGGCCACTAGGAAGATCATCAGGCCAATTGTGTACTGGTAGTTGGACATGCCAGTCTCGGTCATGAGGTCGTTGTTTGTGGACGAGTTCATGATCTTGGCATTGCCGATATTGGACCGGTCGAGGTAGCAGAGGAAGTAGATGAATGCCGATAAGGGGAGGATTCGGAGATCCTGTTTTCGCACTACGGCCTTGGAGGCGGCTGGCGATATGGCATTGTGGATTGATGGAGGTGAAGCCTGTTACTGATGTTAGTTTTCTGAGATTTATTTGGGCTGGAGCTAGATACTGACTGCATGCTCGTCTTCTGAAGCTGCACGGATGATCCCCTTTTCAGCTGCGTTCATGTCGCGCTTTTCCTTTGATGTCGTTGGCATGTCGGCCGGTCGGGATGAAAGTGAACCATGGAGTCTGTCTGCCGGACATGCCGTTCTTAAAGCATTCGACTCCACTTTATCCCATCCATTGAGTCCGGGGTAGCCCCAGATCTGGGGAAGAAGGCGTGGAGAGAAACAACATCGGCGTTTTTGTCGGTCGTCGGCGCCGCAGCCCGAGGCATGAGGCGTCACGTGGCACCGTGTCCTTTTTTTCTTGTCTTGCCTTCCTCTCTTTCTCTCCTCCGCGTTCACCATTCCGGGACAAGGTGAACGAATCCAGTGGCAATTTCTCAGCAGGAACGGCCTTAGTTCAGACACCATCCCGAGCTAATGGAAGCTATGATAAAATCTGCACAGATCACTGGATTAGACGATGACCCCGTCTCTGCTCAATGAATCCTTCGCTCTCCACGTTCTCCACCCCGAGGCATGGCCTTTGCGGGGTTGTCCCGTCGAGTGCGGACATCGACACCGAGAGTGGTGGACTGAATAAAAGGAGCGGACTGTATCGCCGACGCGGAATTGTCACCTATACCTGCTAGACATTCGAATCATAATGCATTCGACTGCATGTCTGCGATGTCATCGGAGGAAAGTCCGATGCGACAAGTCTCTTCCACAGTGCTCCGCATGCACAAGGGCCAGAGTGACATGCCAATACACGACTAGTGATCACCAGCACCGCCGTCAGCACATTCAGAGGCTGGAGCAGCGAATTCGGCAACTAGAGGCCGACAATCAATCCCTCTCCGCGCAGCTAGGGTGCAACAAGGACCGACCCGTGGCAAACGATGATCCCGGATCCGCAGTCCCATCGCAGCATGAAGGAACTGTTGGGTCTAGGGATGACGAAGTGGCGGAGCAAGTGCTCCATACTTCTCTGATTGCTGGAGGAGGCCATCACTTCGTCGGTTCGACAAGCGGTCTGCTTCTCGCAACCCTGCTCCAGTCCGGTCACCCGTCTTCATCGCTTTTCCCGATTCCTACAGGCCTAACAGGCTTAGAGTCAGAGCGAAGTCGTCACACATCTTATGCAGAATCTAATAGGCCGCCTAAGGGTTTGGCCAGAGATTTGCTGCGAGCGTATTGCAGCCACGATCACCTATGCTACCCCTTCATCTCAACCAAGTCTCTTTTCCGGTCCTTAGACGCAGTGTACGATGCGAATACTGACGACAACCCTGTCGATGCGTTTTTCGTCGACATGACGCTTGCAATCGGAACCGCCCAAGCGCATCGCTTGAACTGGAACGGTAACTATGATTCTGAAGCATACTTTCATCGTGCCATGACAAAACTGGCCGATGTGCTTGCTCGAGGCGGCGTCGAACGATTGCAGGCACTTTTGTTGATTTGCCAATACAAAATGGGCTCTACTTCTAGCAGCACCACTCCGAGTGTGTGGCATCTCATCGGCGTAGCGGCGAGAACATGTTTAGAGATGGGCTTACACCGAGCATCAACCTATTCATTACCTTCTGTACCTACAGAGTCGGCATACAATGATGTTACTACCCGGCAAGCGAAGTTCGAAGCATTTGAAACAACAAAGAAGTGTTTCTGGAGCTTGGTAGCCTTGGACAGAGTTGTGAGTCTAGCTCTTGGACGCCCTTTCGCTATACAATTGGAGGACATCGATGTAGATCTCAACGACGACCATGAACTTCCTAGTCAGGCACAACAAGAGCCATGCTCAACCGCCGCCCGAAGCGAATCTGCCTGCAATGATCGAGTTAGGACATACTTGTTCGTGTCCATTGTGCGATATCGAGTCATATGCGGGAAGATATCCAACGCACTGCATCGAGCCTCGAAGGCAAAAGGAGATTCTGCTGACTTGGTGCGTGCAAGGGACTGCTTAGCCACGGAGCTGCAGGAATGGTATGCTCAAGCAGCGAAATTGCCCCTTTCACCCAGGGGTGATCGAGTATTGCGTGAGCTTGGAGCCGAAGGGGGGTCAAGCTTCCTGTCCGAGGAATGGTATCGCCTGTTGTACCACAATGGTATGCTGATGTTATATCGCCCATCACCATACCTCTGTGACGCTTCACATAACAGTGCCGCGTTGCAACATCTGTTCCGCTCCTCTCGCGAAGCGATCCATCTATATTCTAGCCTACATCGGTCTAGAAAGCTTAACTACTCCTGGATCACCATGCACACCATATTTCTAGCAGGGTTGTCATACATATACGCTCTTCGAAACCATTTTCAATCCATTCAGGCGCAAGCCACCCGGCCAGTATTAACCAGCACACCAACTATCACCGAAGTGGTGAATGATACCCGGACTTGCTCCAAGGTGCTGCTTGCAGTTGCTGAGAGGCAAGATATTGCACGAAACTGTTCAGAGCTTTTCGATCGACTCAGCGATGCGCTCATTGCAGATGTGTTCGCGACTGAGAGAAATTCTTCAGCAGGGGTTCCTGTGTCACCCCCGGCGCCAAATTTCGCTATTGAGGCGGGTTCTCTAATGAATGTACCTGGAGAGAGCTTCGATAATCAAGTGCCAGAGTCAAATTGCATGAATATGAACATGAACATCGATAGTACATTTCGGAATTACTTTGATGATCTACAGAGCCTAGGGTTTGACGACTTGCACAACGACGCTCTTTCCCAGCTTTCGCAGGAGTGGTACCTTGGGCTTGGTGAGGATCGCGGGGTTCTGGGCAGTCTTTGAAAAATATTGAGTCTATCAATGGATTTACCTTGATCTATATAGGCCGGTACTCTACACCTTTAATCTACTATATTTTCCCCCTGGACAAAAAGACACGCGGCACCTCAATGAACTTACTGCGCAAGTATTCACCAAGGCCCTTTCCGAGGCCATCAATCCTGCCCGAGGATGCGATGCCGCCATCCAGATTGTTGAGTATTCGGCTAGCCATCCAATTATCAGTATGTTATACGCAAATGTCAAAGGGAAACCCACAAGTGTACTGCAAGAATCTTCGGAAACTCCACTCGCTCAACTCGACGCTGAGAATCACCTCTAAACCAATCATCGCCTAACAACTGTTTCAATCTGGAAACACTCAATGCTGAGCGGAGCCAGTCATACTCGTCCTCATGGCGGACAAAGAATCCAATATTGGAGTGGTCACCTTTGTCGCCCGATCGGGCATGGACGATACTCCCCAAAGGCGCAAGCTCGGTTGGCCCAAAGGCAAGGAGGTCAGCGGGACGAGCAGTATCTGAGGACGGCCGTGCGACAGGGTAGGTGGAAATACCACTCTTCGGGGTATCAATATGAAAGACCTCCCCCGTGCTCATCTGCACACGGTGATCGATGTCGGCAATGGGAATCAACCCGGGAAACATCTCCATGAACGGCCTGGACGACATGGTTCGGAAATCGAGGTTCATGTGGTAGCCAGGGTAGCTCTGCATTCTCAATGCGTAGATGGGCACTTTGAATTTCTTCTCGTCGATGTCTTCTTTTCGCCGAGCTTGCGCGAACACCCTCAGTGAGACAGTACCGGACTGTTGCGATTGAGGATTTGAAGCTGCAGTACCTAGCAGCTCAATGTTCAGTTTGCTGAAGTTGCTGTCTTGGAAGATATGCGCCAATTGCGCTTTCATCATCGCGGCTTTCTCCTCCACGTCTAGCCCGTTGATATAGAACGTCGCCTCGGCCTGGAACCCTCCCTTTGCTGCGACCATGACTTTGGTGGTAGATGGCGGCGGCAGACCTTTCACACCTTGCACCCTCACTCGGTCCACCTCCCCCAGCTGCTGCTCAACGGTGACCTCCGACAAGTCCGCCACGACGTCTGGATTCAAGTACAAATGACCCTGCAGCTCATACAGTAGCTGCGCAGTCACCGTCTCCTTCGTCACATGCCCCCCTCCTTCGTTCGTTTTCCCAATCACACAGCATCCGGACGCATCAATCTCGGCCACCGGAAACCCCAGATCAACATGCCCCGGCATGAAATTCTTGAAGCCCGAGAAGTTCGCACCGACAACATACGGCCCGCATTCGATTAGGTGCGCAGCGACTAGCGATCCAGCCAGCTCGGCATACTGTTCCTCGCCCCAACCGTGCCACCACACCGCAGCGCCCATGACCGGCGAAGCGTCGGTACATCTCCCGCAAATGACAATCTGAGCCCCAGACCTCAGCGCCTCCACGATGCCCCAGCACCCAATATACGCCGTCGCACAGCACGGTTCAAACTCCCACTTCTCCAGCGTCATATCCGGATCGTCCAAATGGACAATGTTCCCCTTTCCTTTCCCACCCTTGACCAACTCCGACAGATCATCTCCTAGCACCATCGCCACCACACAATCGCCATAGCCCCTCCTCCCGCACAGGTCTTTCACCTTTCCGAATAGCGCGGCTGTATTCAAAGCCCCCGCATTCGTAACAACCTTCACGCCTTTCTGCATGATCTCGTCCAAACACTCGTCCAGTTGCTCGAAGAACCCGTTCTCGTACCCTAGCCCGGCATCAACCTCTTGCTTTTCGATCGCATTCCACGCGATGTTCATCTCCGAGAGCCAGTCCCCTGTGATCACGTCGACAGTTCCGGACCGGAGCATGCGCGACATCGCGTGCGGGTGGTCGCCTGTGGCGCCGGAAACATTGCCGATTCGGATGGGAGTTTGGTGGTTGGGCGGCATGGCCATTGAAGTATATGGGGACGGGAATATGGTGGTTGTTGTAGAGTAGATAGAAGATTGTCAATCGATCTTTTGCATCTGAGTTTAAACAAATAACTGGCGGCATCTATTTGATAAGTAGGCAATATAAATGGGATCACTAGGGCTAATTTAGTTGCCCCAAAGGTATTCGGCGCCGGAGACCGAGTCCGACAAAACAGGATGCGCTATCACACTTGCTTGAACAGCCATTAAACCAAAGGTTTTGTAGATACCCTGACACTTCCCTCCCAACACACTCACCCTCTTCTACCTGCCCTCCGCTTTCCTTTTCAGCATGCCGCAGAAACTCTCAAACAGAACCGAATCCGTTCCCTTGAGCCACCGCACCACAACACGGACTCCCTTATCCTCAATCCCCTCTTTCTTTACCTGTATCTTGACACCTAGCGCCGCTTTGGCTTCGTCGATTTCTGCCCTATGCGCCAGTCCGGCGGATCCCTGCATCTTCCTACGCGCTTGACGAGACCAGACATTCTCCATCGCGAATCCGACTCCCGTGCCTAGGTTCTTCCGCCAGAGCCACTGCACCGGAAGCGACGAGAGTTCTGCGTCCAGCTTTTCGCTGATGGCGTCAATCGATCCGGTAGGAATGTCAAAGGCGTACTCAGATGGGAACGGCAGGAGGTGCTTCGGGAAGTTGGAGATGAACCGCGCGACGTTCTGATTCCTTTGTTAACGTCAATCATTCTAGAACCTCACAGATATCTATCCAGAGGCCGGACTTGAAATGCCATACCACACTCGGACGAAGATCCGTCCATGACCAAGCGATCGCCCACCTTTTCGTTTTATTTCCCTGCACGAACTCGGTGACGGCGTAGTTGTGATTCTTGAGCTCGATGAGTTTCTCAACCAGCACTGAGACGCTGCTGAGCTTTCCGAGCATCGACGTATACCAGATGACGCTTTCGCGGAGTTCGAGACTTTCATCGATCATGCGCGATACGAAGGCGACTTCGCCTCCGTCGGTAACCATCTCGACTTCGGCCCCTGTGCATGCCTGGTTTTTCGGTTATTTGGTTGGTCTAGTGAAAGGGGGAGGATGGCTTTACTGAGAACGCAGGTCGTTCTTTGGCTTCGGCGGATGATATCAATTCCTCCCGGGACGCGTAGAATGGGGGGTTGCACATGGTGAAGTCGAGCCTGGATTTGTAGAGTTAGTGTGGACAAGGTTTTGGAAATGGGTTACGTACCTGTCGACCCCTAGACGAGTCTGTAATGGGATCAGCCCATCGGCTGGATCTGTTTTCACGATTCGAATCCGAGATTGAAGCTCATTGGCCTTGATTGTCTCTGTGGACGATTGGATGTTGTCGTTGTCAATATCTGAAGTCTCGGTCAGTATAGGCCATTCCAGTCCGGTCAAGACCGGCCAGTGTCCACTTGCCTGTGGCTATGAAATTCCACTGCGGCCGCGAAGTGCAGCCAAGAAGTGGATAGATGCTGCAGCATCCCGTTCCTCTACAGACACGAGTGAGATGATGATTATCTTATCTAGGGGGCAGGTGGAGTACATATCCAAACCCACGACGTTTCGGTCAGGGTCATAATCATCTCGGTATCCGTCCCCAGTGGTGTCCAATAGGTCTTGGATCCACAGGATGTAATTTAGTCTATGAAATTGAGTTAGATCGGGGTCCGTGGACGCGATGTTTCCGGCCCTACCTATTCGGCACCTACGCCCCGTTAGCCTAATCCATGACGTAGACAGGGTTCTGGCAGACACCTACCGGCGGACAGAGTCTATTTTCCGGGATATCGACTGTTAAGTTGAAGTCTCGTTTCAATAGGCTCTTGGTCAATTGTCTACACATATAATTAGTCACGCAACCTGTCCACTTCGCATGCCCGGTCTACGGATGCATCCTACCGAACGGCTTCCGGGTCGCTGAAGTCCAATTGGCCGTTTGATTTCACGCTATGGATAGCCACCGTCAGTCATACGATACGGACTCAGTCGAAAAAATAAGTCAGGGATTATGGTCTTACTGTTTCGCGAAATCGGGCGACTGCAGAGCCAGGGTCGCGAAATCAACGTCATCCTTGTAAATGTTGCGAGCTGACCTCATTGTGCTACTGAAGGTGTCATCTCAGGGCCCTTGTCTAGGCTAATGTAGTCTGGATGTCAGACCACAAAGAAAAAATGAAACATGACGATATCAATATTAGAACGGAAGCGCGGGAAGTTGACCCATTGGGTGCCGGTGGGTCAGGGGAAAGGACCAAACTTGTATTATGGAGTAGATACTAGATAGGTACATCGTAGGAGTTCGGGGAAAGCTCACCCTATCAGAGAGATTCTGGGGATACGCAAAGTGGCGATCCGCTGTCAAGAACGGAGGAGGGACGAGGAAGGAGGAACTTTTACCAAAGGACTCCGACGCCTTTCTGGGCTGAGGATTTTCAGGCCCCAAGGCTGCCAGGGCGGATGATGTCATGCGAGCGACGACGCGTTTCGCTTCTCGCCGATCCCCCTCTCTGCCGTCTCTCGTCTTTTCGCTCCTCTGCTTCCTTCCGCTCGCTTCGCTCCGGTATAATTACTGACGGGCGGGATTATTGGAACTTTCCCGTGTTTTGCTCTTATTCTTATCTCCCTCAGAGTGAATCAATTGACGGTCAAAATGGACAAGTTCAGGGACAAGTTCAGCTCGCTCGAGGAGCACTTTAAAGGTCAATCCGGTTCCCCACAATGGTTGCAGACTGAACTGACCACATCCCACGTGCATAGAAACCCACATCAAGGAAGAAGCCCATCACCTCAAGCACAAAGTGGGCAAGTTCTTCAATATCGTCAACCCCAATCACCGCCACGACGAAGCGCACGAGCAGGAAACCGACCGGAAGCGATCTGCAGTCGCCGAATCCCACCGATTCGGCTCTTTCGCGCCCATTCGAGAGAACAATCGCGTCAAGTGGTATGTCGATGCATTGGACTACCTATGGGCCGTCTCCATCGCTCTTGAGAATGCCAAAGAGGTCATCTACATTGAAGATTGGTGGTTGTCGCCCGAGCTGTTCCTCCGGAGACCTCCGTTCTTGACGCAGGAATGGCGGTTGGATCAGGTGCTGAAGCGCCGCGCCGAGGCTGGCGTGAAGATATACGTGATTGTGTACAAGGAGGTTAGCGATTTGGAATCGGATCCGTTGCAATATTGCCAATTACTCACCCGCGGACTTAGGTCAACCAAGCATTGACTTGCAACTCGGCCCATACCAAACATGCGCTGCGCAATCTCTGCCCGGAAGGATCGCCGGGCTACGGAAACATCAAAATCCTGCGCCACCCGGATCACAATATCTTTGAGAACGGAGCTGACATGACCTTGTACTGGGTAAGAAGACCTGGCTGGTAATTCTGTCTAGATGTGAATCGCTAATGGCAGATAATCAGGCCCATCATGAGAAATTCATTGTCATCGATTATTCTCTTGCGTTCATCGGAGGTATTGACCTCTGCTTCGGCCGATGGGACGCCCACCAACATCCTCTGGCCGACGTTCACCCGTCGAACCTCAAGGACGAGATCTTCCCCGGACAGGAATTCAACAACAATCGAATCATGGATTTCCAGAGTGTGGGTGACTGGCAGTCCAACGAAGTCAGCAAAGCGGAGTACGGTCGGATGCCCTGGCACGACGTTGCCATGGGTCTGATGGGTGACTGTGTCTACGATATTGCCGAACACTTTGTGCTTCGATGGAATTTCATCAAGCGTGACAAGTACAAGCGAGACGACAGCGTTGACTGGCTTCTGCTTGAGGGCCGCACTGGCGAGGACGAAGACCTTGTTGCCGTTCAGCGTCCGAAGTACCCCTGCGGCGATTACGTGCAACACCCTTTCCAGCCGCTCAGCTCGAAACCCCTAGGCGACCAGGGCACAGCACGCGCACAGATCATCCGCAGCAGCGCAGATTGGAGCAGCGGAATCTTGACCGAACACAGTATCCAAAATGCGTACAAGGAGGTCATCAGCAAGGCGGAACACTTTGTCTACATTGAGAACCAGTTCTTCAGTAAGTCTTCCGTGTCATGTGTACGCTTGGTTTTCTGACCGCTCCTAGTCACGGCGACTGGCGACCAGCAGGCCCCTATTCTCAACACCATCGGACGCTCCATCGTTGATGCTTGCGTGAGAGCTGGCAAGGCTGGTCGGAAATTCCGGGTCATCATTGTCATCCCAGCCATCCCCGGATTCGCGGGAGATCTCAGACAGAACGAGGCGACGGGCACTCGAGCTATCATGGACTACCAGTACAAGTCGATCAACCGAGGGGAGCATTCTATCTTCGGCCAGATTTCCGCTCAGGGAGTTGATCCCAGAGGTAGGTCGTTCTTGATCCTTTCTAATGGTGTTTACTAATATGTTTAGAACATGTCTTTGTTTTCACCCTGCGTGCTTTTGATCGTATCAACAAAACCCCAGCGCTGGAGGAGCTGGAGAGCCAGGCCGACGTGACCTATAACGACATTCAGCGTGGTATTGCCGAGTCCATCATGAGTGACAGTGTCCACCCCGCCATTGGCAAAGACGGTGACAAGAACGAAGTGGGCTACGATAACGCCGAACAGGAGAAGGAGAAGCAAGAACGGCTCGCCCGGCTGCGCAAGTACGAGGAGAAGAGCGAGCGCCAGAAAGAAGGTCACGGTTACATCAGCAAAGACACCGTCTCGCACACGGTCATGCTCAACGGAGGCAAGATGTCTGACGAGCCCTGGGAGGGCGATGCTGAGGCCGAAAAGGAGAACTTCGTGCAAGAGGAACTCTATGTCCACGGCAAAGTCTGCATTGTCGATGACCGAATTGCTATCTGTGGCAGTGCGAACATCAATGATCGAGTAGGTCTCTCCCTCGACGATAAACCGACGTAGACTAACATGCTACAGTCGCAACTGGGTTACCACGACAGCGAGCTGGCCATCGTTGTGGAAGATCAAGACTTCATTGACAGCACCATGGAGGGTCGTCCCTACAAGGCTGCCCGCTTGGCTGCGACGCTGCGACGTCAACTCTGGAGGGAGCACATGGGCTTGCTTCCCGCACAAAACTACGACGCTTCTCAACATCCCAATGCTCAGCCGCCCAACGCCTGCATGAACCAGATCTACGAGGGACCCGAGAACGATTTCGTCGCGGATCCTCTGAGCGACGATGTGTGGAAGATGTGGACGGACCGGGCCACCGTGAACACCGAAATGTATCGCATGCTCTTCCGCGCCGATCCAGACGACAACATCAAGACCTTCGAAGAGTACGATAACTTCCGGCCCAAAACTGGCAAGCAAGGCCACCTCTTCGATCCCTACCAGCCGGTCAAGGAAGTTCGCGAGAAGTTGGATAAGATTAAGGGCCACCTGGTCTGGATGCCTTTGGAATTCTTGCGGGATGCCGAGATGGCTGAGCCCGGACTGGCTGTAAATCAAATCACCGAGGTAAGTGTCTTTGCTGATTGGCATCGAATGTGTTGATACTAACCGGCTGGCACAGAGTATCTACACCTGATTGTATTCAGTTTTGGACTATTACTTTACATTTTGATACTATGATTGGAACGTTTTTCTATTTCACATTTGTTGGCTTAAAACTGCCAGTTGAACAAATTATGCGCATTCATGATTTCTCAGCTTAATTTGCATAATCTAAATCTAATGCCAATTCGAGATGACATGATTATTTGCGCGGATGTCGATAACACTATCGATGTAGTCGATTCAAATCCTACTATGGACCGTGCTTCACATACCAACAAGACAGGCAGACAGCTAAAACGACAGAGTTTTGCTCACAGTGCGGATTGGCGAGTTTATCGAGCTAGAATGGGATTCTTCGCCACAAACATCCAACCGCCCTTCTCAACAGACTATGGGTGTTATCTCCAAGGGGCGATCAAACACAGGCCGATCCAAAACGTCAATTGGCCGGCTCGTCATCCCGGTCTTCGTTCTCCCTTGATCTGTCCCGGGAGCTTTTATTTTGGTATGAAGGTCCACATTCTTGAGATTTTCCATTAGAAGGTTTAATTATCCCTAGACCCGTATCGGGTGCTTGCACACTGTGTCCCTATAGGGCCGGAATGGCCTTGTTGTCATGTTGACCGCAGCAAGAGGTACGGAGTACGGGTACAGTCAATCGATTTCCGTGTCGAACACAATCAGCAGATATACTCTTCCAATCACCACGCGGCACTATTCTTGGTCTAGATCTCCATCTCCAAGACAAGAGGCTAAATCGATCACCCGGAATTGTTCAACCTTTTATGAGCGCGCATATGTTTCTCGCGATTCCGATGACGGGATTTAAGGCAATTAGCCCTGGGCTAGAATCTCAAGACAAAAGGACAGTCAATCGCCGGCCTAAAGAATTCTCTGTAGCGGTGTGTGTTTTTCATTCCTCTGCGGGTCTGTGTGCTCGCCTTTCAGCTTGTCCGCCAACGAGAGAAAGGGAGAGAGAGGTCAATACGAGTCGTATAGCACAGTGGAGAGTGTCTTAGACGAATACCAGACCCGACCAGACCAGCCCTTTCAAGACACCACTGACTGAGATCCTGACTCGTAAGTACGGTGAAGTGAAGTGACTCGTCCTCTCGGTTATCCTCAGCTCTTCTTTGTCCCCAATATCTAACATGTAGATACTTTGTAAACCCCGGTAGAGTATTACGGCCAGATGAGTGGACAGAATGACAAAGATCGGAATGGATCGAGGCAGGCACTAACATAGCACCTGTTACCCAGATCGGGAACGTCGCTTCCTGTCATTCTATTTTATTTTATTCTTCCTTCAGCCCTCCCCCTCTCCCTCTTCGATTTTCCTACTCTATGCATATTGCATGCTCGATATTGCTAGCATCGTATCCGGTTTTGTGCAGTGTATCCCCCCTTTACCTATCGGCTGTTCTTTCTTCATTCATTCTCTTCTCCTCTCTTCGATCCTCTTCCACAGACACGGGGTGATGATGCAATATCTACGCCATACAGAGTCGCTCTTTCTCGTTCCCACAGGAAAATATCTCCCAGCCCAGGTAGTGTGGATACACACTACTAGATATCTGTTTAGTTTTGCAACCTATCCTGGTTACTACCGGAATAGTAGACACACCGGCACAAGAGCAGATCCAGCCAGCCCAGTGGACTAAAGTCAATTTATCATTTATTTCATACCTACGGAGTACTCAGAAGTCACTCCGTACTAGGTGGTGGAGACAATGCATAAGATAGTGGATACCGACATACACTACGGAGTACACATACCGGAGTAGAGTAGTACTCCGCTACCTACTGCGTAGTTACTCCATAATGCATGACCAATGTCTTTTTCACGTCCCCCTAACTACTCCATACACCGTAGATTATAAATAATAATAATAACAAGATAACAAAAACAATCAATCATAAATCCCATTTATTGACAACTGACTGACGTTCCCTGTCAGCCCCGAACCGCAAAACAAGCCTATCATGTCCCCGTCGCTTCATATTTCCCCCATTTAAGTAAATGATCGTTAGGATTTAATCGACGTGCGTCGGCCGCACGGGTTCACATTCCGGATGCCGAGCGCGAGATTACTGGCTGAGGGTTTTTATTTATCCCTTTCTGGTTATTATCTTATTTTTATCTTGTTTTTGTGCATGTTGCATATTGGGAGGGATGGGTGAGATCAGGATCGAAAGTACGAGTCGAACAAAGAGGTGTTATTGATCGCGTCGCCGCGTCATGAGTAGAGTAGTATTGTTTTCCTTGCGGAGACTAAGTCTATGTATGATCTATCTAGTTGAATGGTTGAAGCGACGAAAAAGAGAACACCGAGAACAATCACGGAACGAAAACAGAGGAAGAAAAAAACAGAATGGGAGTCCCGAAAACAGATAGGCAAAGAAAGAACAGAGCCAACCAATACTTTTTGTATCGCAGGCCGTGACTCCAGCAATGCAATGCTTGCTTAAGAACAAACCAACAGAACAGACAGTCGTGGAGAGGTAGTTCGGCCGTGTCTTTGCTTCATTAAAATAACATAATAAGAGGGGGAGAGGAGAGAAGAGAAGAGAAAAGGGTGGAAGAAACGGATGAACAACTGGAGAGGGCAGAGGCAGCCTGCCAACAGAGTAATCTCAATGGATGCTTCTGGCTTCACCAAAAGGGTGATATGATATGACACCCATTCCGATCATTCAGGAAGACCTATCTGATTGGTAAAGCCTTCAGGGAATGGAATCCGAAGGAAGCCATTGGTCCCAGGAGAATGCAAAAAGGAATGAGGGAATTTTGGAGTATCCGATTGAACGGGGTTTCTCGAGGTCCCCCAAAAAAGCAAAAGGACGAAAAGAGAGAAGGGGAGAAGGAAAAAGAAAAAAGAAAAATCGATAAAGTCCCTCCCTAGATGAGGACCGAATCGGAGTGGATTTATCCCCTGCAGGGACCACGCAGGGATATCTGCAGCGAAAGCGTTTAGGGGTTTCCAGGAAATCTCGCATCTAAGTGGGTAAGAAATAAAAGTAATAACCTAAAAAAACAAAACAAAAAAAAAAAAAAAAAAAAAGTCAGCCCATTTTTCCTTTGTCTTATACATTCTCCCCTCCGAGTTCCACGACTGAGGTCAGAGAGTTGTACGGACCCGGGCAGGACACGCATCCGGATGGCGGTGGCATGACGTTGTACTTACTGCGAATGGGTGTATAGACACAAGCATGTAACCAGTACTTATGCTTTCGCGGTGTGGCAGGAGTTGCACCGACAGTGGTTGCAAATCTTGCAGCGCCAAATAGCCACGAATGGGCCTGAATTGCAGTCGGAGCAGCGCCAGGTGAGGATGTTGCCGTTGGTTGCCTGCACGATAGCAAAGACATGTCCGGAGCACTGGTTGGCCATTTTGCTTCGTTTCGACTGTTGGCACTTCAGCCGGTTAGTGGGAGGTCGAAGCAAACCCGTTCGAAGATGATGTTGAAGTGTTTAACTTACAAATATCTGATGAGCAAGGGTGACAAAGAAGCTTTCTGTTGACCGCCACTGAACCGTGGAACGAGGTGGGGACCCAAAGAAAAAGGGGACGCGGTAATTGAGGAGAAGTCAGGAGTAAATCAAATATCTAAGAGAATTTTGGACGAGAAATGGCACTTCCAGCCTTGGGCCGTTGAGGTGGCAATATATGTCCGGCGCAAGGGGAGAGTCACAATAGATGATGCGCGAGTCAGTTGAGACTCTATAGGTTGATCTCGAGGAATGAAGGATTGGGGGGGGCAGGCAAAGAGATGGAATGGAATTGTTGGCAGGAAGAATGAGGAAGAAGTGAAGCTGATGAGGGAAGGAACAGCGGGGATGAAGCTCCATAGTATATATAGGTGGGCTTTCAATTAGGACCAGGACCAGATAGGACAAAAAGCATATCCTTTATTGAGGCATCAATGGATACAGAGCGCTCGGAGTGACCGTTCAACGTAGGATATCCCAACCAGTGTGACAAGGTCCAGACCCTGGAGTCTAGCAAGCTGCATCGAACGACTCTGTTGCGGAAAAGCGATGCAAGCACCCGATCGTTGTCTAAGAAAGGACCATTAGTGGAGTAGACATGGGAAGCTGCGCACAGAAAAAGGGAAAAGAAGATTTAGAAAAAAGAAAAGAAAGGAATGAAATCGGCAGGATCGAGAGAAGAAGAAAAGAAAGAACCAAAGCCGAATCATTCTCATAAAAGAATTACGAAAAAAAACCCCCCCAAAAAAATAACGATAATGACTTTGAACAAACAAATGAATTCATCACACAAAAAGAAGAATAATCAAAATTCAGAGGAAGTCTAGCCTCCGAAAATCGTCAGGCCGGAGCCACTAGTCCGGTGCTTGGGTTTCCAGCAACCATCGCGCCGGAGAGAGAATAAAAAAAGAAAAGAAGAAAATAGAAAAAGAAATTAAACAAAGTTGATATATCGCCCAGGCAAGTGGGCCGGGGGTGGATAGTAACACCTCCCCTACGAGCTAGTCAATCCTCATGGATAAAGACTAGAGGATGATGCAACGGACCTGGGTGAGGCTCACCGGGAAGTTTGGAAGTTCAAAGGATCCAAAGGATCATCCTTATTAAGATCTCAAGAGCCGAATCCGATAGATATCTGAGAGCAAGATCTCGATCCAGGAAATCGGGTCGGTATGATTGGAGATCGAAAAGCACCAAGGCACCGGTGCTGGGGATTTGGCGTGCAGATCGCCCGGCTCCATAGGCGGAAGTATATTATTTTTATATGACAGGATCCTGTAGCCTTCCGCAATCCTTTGCAGAGCGAATAAGGATCGTGGCTGGCGATTGATATCGAAATAAGATCAGTCCAGCTGCTGCCTGGTTCGATAGGATATCATTTCCTTCATTCCCGACCCACCTGTCATTGGGGAGTTGATATTATTATACCGCATATTCGGTTCATATACATCGTGTGCGTGTTTTTTCTGGACTTCGGTCGCTCTTGAGATCCCCGGGATTGATTGGTCTGGGTTGATTTGATTTTTCGCTTCTCCCATCCAGGTTGCTCGCTCCACTCGAAGTCAAACCAAACCTGCAAGGCTAGACCAAAGCAGCATGCACCCGACTCGTTCCCACCCAGCTGGTCGGATGAACTCTCCCCTGGGGCCTTTTCCCTTTCCCAGGCCGTTTGTTTGCTGCCGTCTACAGCACTGAGCTGAACCGGTCCACCCCCTTCACCCCAATAGATCCACCCATCAAACAGGGGAGGTCGGACACGGAAATCAATTTGTGTCTTCCCCAGGCAGTGCCGTCCGGTGTCCAGTGCACCGTGGATACGTCCATCATTCTGATCTCGCCCCCATCCCCTCTAAACGGACGTCATGGCGCTCTGCTGTCGGCAGGCTCATCGCATGGCGAGGCTGGTCGGCGACAGAATTGACTTTCGTGTCCCTCTTTCTTCCTCGCAGTTACTTGCACTCTCCCCCCTCTCTTGCTGATCCTAGCCGATCGTAGCGGGCATTTGCGCCAGGGATGCAACATTCACACCCTCTCCACTTGATAGGTGAACTAACCCGTCCACTAGTCGGCTCCTAGTAAGGTCATTTTGGGTCCAAATCTAGTCCCGTGGCTGGTAACCCTAGGAAGTAAATCGAACATTGGCGAGCGAATCATGCGCCGTCTGTGCCCCCTGCCCTGACATCTCGGGACGCTTGCAGGGCCGATTGAACTAGGAAAGGACTGGGATGCTCCGTCAGACGTCCAAGGACCAAAAGGAGGGGGGGACCTAAATCAGCACGCGGTGCGCCAGCTGCCCTGAGCCCCGAATTCCAGGATTGTCCGGCTTCCTGGGCCTGCATTTCTGGACGTGTGCGACCCACCGTCCACTTTGGGAGCTAGGGCCATGAAGATCCACATGGCAGGTTTGGCCGTCGTGAATTGGAAGAAGCCAGAGTTTCCAGTACGACCACATTACAAATTAGCCAGACAAGCCGAGTCGATCGATCGTATTTCGAACCACGATCAACCCTGTCAGGAAGAGGCAGCCGTGGGCCAACGATAAGTCTCGGATTCCGTGTGAGAATGACGAGGCCAAAGGATCTAGTCCACCAGATAGAGTAGATGGCTGACATCCTTCCCAACCATTTTCTCATTCAGGAATGACGACACTGGCCTAATGGAATCTGGAACTTTTGGGGGACGAATATCCTGATCTACCGGGTGTGCTTCCCCGACGAATTCTTGCCCCGGTTGGTTTGGGCTCAGTCGCTAGCCTGACGCCAGTGTCGTTTCGTCTTCCGCGGCGCTGGGTTCTAAACTCTCTTCCCCGATTCCGTTGACGCATCGTACTTTTGCTTTCTGACAGCTCTCCTCCCCCTTTTCCCCAAAATTGGTGATATTTGGCCTGTCGCATTCACCCTGCTGTTCTAATCCGCCCCCACAAGCCCTGTTTTATTTTCCGAGAAGCCAATTCGGCTGCCGAGCTGTTTCGGGCTTGAAGGGTGGCCCTCAATCATGATCCTGTCAAGCGAAGTGTTCGCAAGTCGCTCGACTTCTCTAGACGGTGGCTTTTTCTTGGGAATTTCCCACTCGCTTTGGTCCAGTCGATTGAGGCACTTCCCGATTCATGATGAAATTGGTCTCTGCTCTATCACCATCGATCTTTGCACAGTGTCTGATGTACTGCAAGAAATGATGTGTTGATAGAATCAGCCAATTCTTCTCGCCGATGATGCCTCCGTGCCGCGTATTCAGCCTTCCGGGACGCACACCGCTACAATGCTCGGTTGAGGCCATATGAAGACGCAGATCTATTCGTCTGCTATGCAGCAGCAAACAGCTATTCGATAGTGCCGTCGTGTGACATCGCTATAACGTCAGCTCGCTGGATGGCGGGGGACTGAATAAAATCTTCCGTCGCATTCTCCTGCGGGTTCCCAGCAAATGAAAAAGAATTACATCAGTTCATTTCAGTCAATTCGCTGGACGCGCCGTCCGAGACTTGGGAGTCGGGCGTTTGTTCAATGCCGTCATGCAGCCGGGTAGACGACGATCCTAATCAAAGTCAAGAGAGATACAAAGGGACAACAAAAAGAAAAAAGGCGGAAGCTGCTGAGCTGAGCTGAAGAGCAAATGCCAATACGGTGGGAGTGGACGAGCGGTCAATGGAGTGTATCCAAAAAAAGTTTTATTCCAAAATCAATAATTACGAACAGTGCACAGACGGCCAGGTATACGTAGAGTATGTCTGAGACGTTGAAGTGCATCTCTTCCACCGGCTTACGCCATAGTTCCAGTCAAGAGACATGGAACTCAAGAAAGTGGTGCCTTCAACCCTCGTCAAACCTGGCAACTGCCCATCTCCCATTGCCAATAAGCAAAGGGATATGGACAGTCAGCCAAAGCAAAGATATTTGATCTCCCAACGCTCCGTTAAGAACAGTCTTGTGAACCAAGTCCAGAGATAGAGACATCTCCTTTCTAACAAGTTGCTCCTGCAGTACCCAGAGTGGACTGCATCGCTGGTGTTTTCGAATGACAACTCGTTCTCCATTGCTGGAGGTGTGAGGTGCATCATTGAGGTGTTCTTTCTAATTATCCAAATATTGTAATGAAAGAAGAATGGAAACCATTGAGGTTGACCCAAAAGTATTGTCATCGTAGTTCCACATGCTCTCCTGCTCACTTTACCTAATGGGATATCTCTAAGTCCATGGTTAAGGGGGACAAGAGTAAGAAGTCGTGAATGAACAAATTGCCACCCAAGTACGAGTAGTGGCCTCCGTGTATATTCCAAAAAGCAAACAAACCCGCTGCCGCTTGTTGTAGAGAAGTGAAAGAGTATCATCAAATTTTCTTCTGGTCGTAACTGTCTTGAGCCATCATCATTTGAATACCAGACGTGTGCTTTCGGAGCATGGGTGACTCAGAAGTCACGGTGGCATCAAAAATAGAAAAAGAAAAGGAAAATAACCCCATGACTAATGTTGCACATATTAATCATTGAGATGGAACAATGCCGAAACACTTCGAATGTTGTTAGCGATTCCAATTCCGTGTCATGAGCTAGAAACAACACTCACCTTTCACCATAGTGATGACGTCGGATACTCTCCGCAACAAGACTCGAGATGTCGATGACAATCAACTTCTTCGACTTCTTGAGCATTTGAGGGTCGACCGGGAAAGTGTTTGTCACAACAATGTGATCGATCGACTTGCATTGCTCCATCTGCTCGAGAGACTCATTTCCGAAAAGGCCATGAGTCGCGATGCAGTAAACCGTTTTAGCACCGCCTTTCTTGACAACCGTCTCAGCGGCAGCAATCCAGGATCCGCTCTTATCAATCATGTCATCAACGATGAATACCGTTCTGTCACGAACATCTCCAACCAAGGTGATGGTCTTCTCCTGCTCGGCAGTCCGTGCCACGCTACCTTCTTCGTCTGAAGATTCGGCGGCATCAAAGGAGCCACCAAGAGCATGATCGGCTGGCTGGGAGGATGTGCTCGAGATGAGAGATTCGGCCATCGGGTCAGCGATGGGTTCACTACTATCCTGGTTGGGGTTCGGTCCCGGGGTGGTTTCGCCGGACACAGGAGCCGAGGACTCGGCCGAGGGGTAGTCATCATCTACAAGCTGACCCTGCACGAGTCTCCCAGTGATGACATCCCGCACTCGAACATCAGTGTACTCACGCGCAGCCTCCAGCTCGGATGGGCGGCGGGCACCGGACGACAAGTCGGGGACGAGGGAGCTCGCCGAGGCAGGTACGACATCGGCGTTCTGAAACTTTTCGGACTCAGAAGCTTCGTCGCTTCCGCTCTGAACACGCACCACAAACGGGTCTTGGTCTTTGGGGGCAGGGGTTTCCTCTTCCTCGATAGAATCAAAGAAGACGGTGCTGTCCGTCATGGTCACGGACATCTTCGGACGCCGTCTATCGGTGGTGACGATGCCGAAGTTTAGTTTGAGTGTGTCCGCCAACGAAGTGACCCGCTTGGTACCTCCGGCATTCTTGCTGACAACGACGGCTTCCTTCCAGCCGGGGACGTTCATGCGGATCCATCGCGCAATGAAGGGCTCCGCAAAGAGGTTATCCACGGGCTTGCCAAAGAAACCCTGCATTTGAGATGCCTAAAACGGTTTGAATCTGATAAGAATCCCGCGTGATTCGTCGCAGCAAAACAAAGAAGGAATGCCTTCACAACAGGGGTTGCCTGTTGGTACTCACATGCAAATCCAGAGTTATCACATGGTCCACCCCGGCAACTGAGAGCAGGTTTGCCAGCATCCGGGCAGTGATGGCACCACGGTGACTCTTCTTTTTGGATTGGCGGGAGTACGGGAAGTACCTCGACGACGTCAGCATCAACGGCGTAGCATTCAAACTAGACAGGCTTCATACGGCATGACCGCTATAAGCAAGGAAGCATGAGGTCAGCCAAAACAGGATCAATGAGTGGTGGGATTTTGATTGCGGAGACCGGAGACGCACCTGTGATAGATTTGGCGGAACCACCCTTGCAAGCAGAGATCATGATCAGCAGCTCCATTACGCTGTCATTGATCTTCCCACTACCGCTCTGGACGATGTAGACATCTTGGTTCCGAACCGAAACACCAATGTTGACACTGGTTTCGCCATTGGCGAACTTCCCAAGGTTGGCCCGGGCAGGCTGGGTGCCTAGGCGTTCGCAGATGGTTTCAGCGAGCAAGGGATGAGATGTCCCGGAAAAAATCTGAACTCCCCGCATTTTACAAGAGTCTTATCTGTTATGACAGGGCATGGACTGGGGGTTGAGTGAGCAGAGTCAACGTGGGGGAGCAGATCGTGGAACACATCTCATGTGGTTGAGAGGGAGAAAAAAGAAAAACAGAGGGAAAAAGCGGGTGGAGCTTTTAAAGGTGCGGGAAGGGGAAAAACCGACGGAGAAAGAAAAAAAAAGAAAAACGTCAGGTCGTCTTGGGTGTCTGTCGCCCGCCGTACCGCCTGTCCGCCCCGCCAGACCTGCTTCACCCCGCCGTCTGTCGTCAGTCATGACTTCCACCAGCTCACTCACAATATAACATGGCTTCCAAATACCCTCCGGTTCAGGGAGGAGGCTCTCTCATCCTTGCTTGGCAGGTCAAACAGAAGAATGTCCTGGTCATAGGCGGTGGGGAGGTATGATCCGCTTTACCTCACCAGCATGCTCGCTTTACTAATGACGTCCCAATCTATATCTGTGTTTCTAGGTAGCTGCTGGTCGGATCCTCCATGCTCTCAATGCCGATGCCAAAGTGACGGTCGTTTGTCCGTCATCCGGCCTCAACGATGAAGTTGCCTTTCGAAAATCCGAGGGCCAGATCCTGCATATCGACCGAAACTTCGAACCTACAGATCTAGACACCGCGGACATGGTACTGTGTGCCATTGACGACCCGGAAGCGTCGACCCAGGTGTGGAAACTCTGCAAAGAGAAGCGCATACCGGCCAATATTGCCGATGTACCTCCGGAGTGCGATTTCTACTTTGGTAGCGTGCATCGCGACGGTCCATTGCAGGTGATGGTCAGCACGAACGGAAACGGTCCGAAGCTTGCCAGCATTGTGCGGAAGAGAATCGCCGAAACCCTTCCCGACAATATGGGTGCGGCGATAGATAACGTGGGCAAATTGCGTAAGAAACTCAGGGAGATTGCTCCTCAGACCGAGGAGGGCCCCAAAAGAATGAAATGGTACGTTGGAAGGTTTCGTCTCTAGCGATTGTCCGTCGATACTGACCGACCGATCTTCCAGGATGTCCGGAGTATGTGGGTCGTGGAGCCTGGATGACCTTGTCCGAATGAATGATCAAGATATGGATGGTCTCCTGGCCCATTACAAGTCCGGCAAGATCCCACCGTTGGAAGAGATCCGATCAGGCTGAGCGGAATTGCTAATAAGCCCTGTTGCATTTTTGTTTGATTCAATCTACAATTTGGCTCGATGCTGTACGATTTATGAAGCGCTACCACAAGCAATTATACCCAACTGATGGGACGGTTAAAAATAGAAATATTCGCTCTTTTATAGTTTTGATGTGTACATACATGTATAAAGCCCAGCTCGAATGAAGAAACTCAATGGGTTGTTTAGGAACAAAGATCAATAAGAAAAAACTGAAAGCATTGCTAAGTCTACAGGTATTCCATCCAGTGCGAGACAAGCCCGACAATCAAGGAGGCGAGGATATCCAAAAACGATAACAAGGAAAGGTAGAGAGGAAAGAGGTAAGCGCAGCACATCCCCCGGTCAAATCTAACTACTGGGTTTGCGGGTGGATGACTGCGAAATGGACTTCCTCGGACTGATGGTCGTCGGCGCCACAGGAATACCCAACTTCGCCTCACCAATTCTCCGAAGTAGGGCCTGAAGTGCCACCCGGATTTCAGGGTTCAGGTCGCGGCTTAGCAGCTCAACGCACAGTGGGTAGAAGGTCTCAACATGCTTGTCAAAGCCTTCATATGGGAAGTTGGTGTAGCCGTCGAGAACATCAACAACAACGGGGCGCCAGGCTAATATGTTGCGATGTTGCGAGTCTTCATCCAGGAGGACAAAGCTGCGAATGATGTCGGCACAGAGTCTAAATGAAAGAATCAGTATCTAATTGAAATTTGCCCCATGGGAAGGGAAGTAGCCGGGAAACTCACGGGATGAGGGCGGCTTCTGTCGCCGCTCGGCTGCTCTTCCTCTCGTCCCTCTCGTCGTGATACATGCGGAAAAGGATATGGACGTAAGTCGCGGCACTCCCACTCTCCTGCTTCAGCAGATTCGGTGGCTGCTTCATGAAGCCCTGGCGCCAGAGCTGCATCCGGAGTTCCTTGTCTTCATTGAATTTCTTGGCAAATTGATAACTCTTTTTCAGCAGTCCCATCAACCGGAGAAGTTCATGACTCGGAATCTGTGCATAGACTTTATCGTTGGAGAACAACTCATGTACGGTCTCAATCATGAGTAATTGGAGCACGCAGTTGGTTATGATTCGGTTGAAAAACCGACGTCGTGCGACAGTGACGGCGGCTGGCTGCTGTTGCACATCGGCTTGGGGTCGGTAGTCCTCCAACTCGGCGTTGGACGCGGCAGGCATGTCACCCTCCTCATGCTCATGTTCCACATGCTGCAATCCGTTGGTCTTAGAAGAGTCGCCGAAATTTTCCGGGACGGATGCCGAGTCGGTCGATTCTGGCGCACCATCCTCGGAGCCGTCCATCTCGCCATTGGCGGGTTTCTGCGAGTTTGACGACTTCGTATAGATGGTCGCGGCGGCTGTGAACAGCTCATAGGCGGTAGTCTTGCTGAAAAGCTCAACGAAGGCACCCACAACCTTGGTCCAGTGTTCTTGCCTGAACTTCAAGACGTTCTGCAGTATCAATTGCTGTAAACAGTTACTACCGATGCGGGCGATTGTGTCATTCTCTTGGCAAATGCAAAGAGTCAGGAGCTCCAGAATGCGATCGAGCATGTACTCCAGCGCGTCGAAATAATGCGTGAAAAGCGTGATCATATTCCTCAGCGCCTGAATCATCGTCGTCGAAAGCCACACCGAAAGTTCCTCGTGGTTGGGTACTTTAGACATCTCAGACTTCGACTGCAGCACGACGAAAATGGGGTAGAGAAGCTGTCGCCAAAGGACGTCCCAGAACTCTTGAGGGAAATCGCCACCGTATCGGATCAATGTATCGAAAAGATACGTCAATGCCCTGTTCAAGCATGTTAGCGCAAATACGCCAGAAGAATGTCTAAAATCCAGGTTCTTACCGTGATCGAGCCTCAAGGTCATCGCCGGTCATCAGGATATCTTGGAAGGCGATCAAGATGGGATACCAAAATTGCTCCTCCTTTGACTGGCGGGTAAGCTGTTTCGCAAGGTTTGTGGAGTCAATGATGACCTCCTGCGATTGGGCGCCGCGGTGGGAGAGAGGGCATTCCGGTGCCCTGAGCATTTTCGTGACGGTAGATTTAAGGAGTTCAATTGCCTGTAGAGATTTCTTCTGGAACTTCATGTTCTTAGAAAATTCCGTGAGACAAACGACCAGATCGGGGAAGGCGCCCTGTGTGATCACAACACCGAAACGGGTGTTGTAGATTTGGGTGACATGCTCAAAAGCCATGTTGACAATGCCCTCTGCAAGAATATTAGATATCAATTAGAATCGAAATGATTTACTGTGCAGACTTACCATAGGGCTCCCGAGCAGCAACTGTGAACACGCCAAACATAGTTTTCCAACCGGATCGAATGTTGTCACCCCGTGCCTGGATCATCTGTATGAGACATCGGAGGATCATGTCCTTTACCGTCACGGCATTGCTGTTGGCCATGACATGCTCAAACGGCTTTAGGAAATCCTTTTGGAACTTGAATCCCGGCAATTCTTCGATCTCCATGAAACGCATGGAGAGTTGACGAAGCGAGTCCAACGCAAAGAAGACAACCGTTGTATTTGAATGACATCCGACATGGTTAAAGTGCTGTCCGAGGACCTCCCAGATCTTTGACCATTCGATCCTGACTCGGGTCATGTTGTAGTAACTGATTTCGACCAGTTTCTGCAAACTGTATGTCCGAGGGGAGTCAGTCTGTCCCGAGGATTGAATTTCCTGCCAGCTCACATCGCTCAGCGCCCGGATGAAGTCGATAATGGCCTCGTGGGAGAGATTGGCAGTGTTTGTGAAGATACGATCTACGCCCCTGATCATTTCGGCGGATCGACTTTCCATGGCGACTTCTGCTCGGAAGGCTGCCGGGCCATTTACCGATCGTGGACGGGGTCGCCTGGCCGATTGAATTGACCTGCGGGAGCCATCCGGAGAGGCCTGGGGCACAATGCGGGCTCGAGATACATCAGGCAGAGATCCCTCGTCGACGCCATCCGTCAGGAGCTGGAGTCGGTCAAGTTGACTGACACAGGTTAGGATTTCTCTCCAGGAACTCTTCAGCCGGTTTCCTTCTGACAAAGCGACGTCGAGCAAGACCTTCAGTGCTTCCACGTTCTTGGCCACCATCTCTCTGATGTTGCCCAGGTTCGTGAACTTGGCAAGAGCCGTCACGAATGCGACCCGGGGAGTCTCCAAGTCGAACGCGCAGCTAATGCGAATGGCAAGCTTCATTCCCTCCATGCAGAGCTTGATGATTTCCAGGTATTGGGTGTCCTGCATGGGAGCCGAAAGGCCAGAAAGGAAAGACATCCACGTAACGTTGAACATGGAGCCGACGTGCCGGACGGAGGTGGCGGGAATGAAACGTGACAGAGCTTCTTTGACGGCGGTTTTTCGTTGGGCCCGGATAAGGCTTCGGTAGAGTTGCTCGGTTTTGTTCGCCATCTCTTCGGACGCCTGTGCATACTTCTCGCCCTGGATGTCCCGTCCCACAGTTGCGAAGACCTGCCCAGCCCGAGAGGCCAAGCCAGCAGGGGTGGATGTAGGGATTCCAACGTTGGCAGCATGCTCCCTCTCGGTGTCAAGCACGATTTCGTTATGCGCAATCTCATCGTAGATAGCTCCCAGGTAATCATTAGGCAGATCCTGATTGTCATTGATGCCCCTATTGTTCTTGATGAAGTCCTCCTTGGTCATGCGATTGCCCCTGATCTTGGAGCTGTGCTGATCGGTATTGAGCATGATGACAGAGTACGACAGAACGTAAGCGGTGTCGGCATTAGCAAAAGCATTTGGGTTCTGAGTTGTGTACCGCTCAGCAAACTTGAGCATAAATCGATCGATTTTCTGGGCTTCTCCCGGGAGTCGGAAGTGCTGAAGAAATTGACGGAGGGCATCCACAAAGCGCCGCTTCGCGAATTCCATCATGTCCACGAATGCGTGCATGATGGCTATGTTTTCAGCATCCCCCTCACCAAGGTATTCGCCTAGCATGGCTTTATCTAACCGGTCGTTCCGGAAGAGGAAGCCTGCCATCTCCTCTGGAGAGTCGGACCGTACGAAGCCCTCTTGCACAAAGAGCTTGATACCACGCTTGGGCTTGAAGTTGAATTGCTGAACGGCATTCGTGAGTGCAATCTTCCGCTGCTTAACCTTTTCTATCTGGCCGGGGTCATCTTCGGCCACTGGCGTTGACCGACCGGTGCTGCCATCACCATCGACCCTCGGTGAGGATAGGTAGGCGCCGACGTTGGTGTCAAGTGATTCCCTAGAGTTATCCATGGACTTTTGCGACGAATGATTCGGAACAGCAGCTGGCTGGTCCGCTATGCGCTGAGAGGCCCAATTGTCTAACGATTGCAGAATCTCCACCAAACACTCAACGGCTTGATTCTTCAGTATATACTCTGGAGGTACATTTTGCAGATTGGGCTGCTGGGCATTGGCAATATTGGCGGTTGTGAGGTTAGGGGGCAGAGTACCACGCTGATGCCATTCGCTCCCCAACTTCGAGATCTTAACATAGTGCTCCTGGAAGGTCTGCTGCTGCAAGGCATTCACAGCAACTGGTACACTGCAATACCGCGACAGTTGTTCGATGACGCTGTAGAAAACAACACGTTAGACACTGTTATAACGACAAAAGTAAATCGGTGGCTGCAAACATACTTCTGGAAAATGTTTTCTAGCGCCGTCCTGTCACAATCGTAGTTGAGGTATATCTCAACCAACGCCCGCGGATCACCCGCTAGCCTTTCCAAGATCTCCATGAAATATTGCTTTTGGAAGGTGGGCGAGTTTCGCTTCTCGAGAATTGCGAGGTAGATCTCCTTCAGGAAAACCTCAAGCTCTTTCTGTTTGGTGTCAGATACATCAGGAAGATAACATAAATCAGTGGAAACAAACCTTCATCATGACCCTCATGTGCTTAAGCATCAACCAAAATAGCTCGCAGCAAACTTCAAAAACTCTTGGCACGGAGCTAGATCCATTGCGACTGAGACTCAGGCACAAATGAGGCCGGACAGCCTGAAGAAGCGTCATGGCGTCTGCGCTATTGGAGCTCTGTCGGATCGTCAAAAGCGGAGACGTAAACACAGCGACGTGGTTGTTGATGAGATAATGAATGAGATGAAGGGAGAGTAGTTTCGACCGCATGTGCTGCGATTTCAGATCTTGCTGCTGGTCGTGGCTGAGGATCTTATGACTCAATTTGCAGAGAGCCCTCAATACCAAGAACGAATCCTTGACGTAAACCTCGTCCTCGTCATCATCCGCAGACCCATCAGTGTCTTCTCTGTCATCAGATCCTCCGCTTGAAGACTTTGCATGCGTCTGGCCGACCTTCGCGCGAGTTACCGTTGTTGGGGCATTATCGTTGACGGAGGTGACATCCTTGCTTGATTCGAAGCTTTGCAGTGTGAGCTTTTCCACAGGCTCTTTCAAGACGGGTTGGTCGGCAACAGTCGCGGAGGCTGCGTCCGACACGGGATCTTCATCGTTCGTCTGGGCCACGTCGGGTTCGAGGGCAACGGTGTCCGAGGAAGCTCCCTGGCCCTTTTCACCCTCTCGCATATGCAATTCCTTCAGCTCCAGTCGCACGCGCACTCTGTCGAACACCGTGCTGACCATCTGCGTCAAAGATCCCTGGGCAATCTGCTGGTTTTGACTAGACTTGGAGTATATAAAGATGTTGTATATCTGGCGAACAGCTTTCAGGAGACCCGCTCCATGCACCACGATTTTGTCATTCAACACTGCCGCGAGAAGGGATTTGATGATTTGCTGTTGAATCTCCACCGGCGTGGCTTCATTTTCAAAACAGTCGCAAATCGCATCGATTGCTCGTTCGATCAAAGGTGGCTGTTGTGGCTGCTGCTCCGAGGCAGTCTCGGTTTGAATGTCCTGCGCTGAAGGGAAGGCAAAGTAGGAATACGTGATTAATTTGCCAATGCAGTCAAGTGCCGTCACTTGCAAGGGAATGCTAAGGCTCTTGGTTGCGATATATAAAGGGCGGAAAATAAGCTCGGGATCGATGGGTTGACGGTCCAACTGTTTCACGTTCGCCAGTGCATTTCTCACGGCCTCTTCCAATTCCTTGCTCTTGCGTGCTTCCCTCGATGCGCCAATGGTGTCGAGCGCGGTCACTATGAAAACGGTGGAGCTGACGGGCACAGATCGCTGGGTCGCAAACGTGGCAGTGGTCGACCTCGAATCCGAGCGTACTCGGGCATCGGGAACGGGCTCATCCTGGGCGGGAGCTGTATCATCGGCATTCTTATTCTCGCCAGGGGTGTCCCTCTCAGGGCTGGCCTTTGAATCCTCGGCCGGGATACCTGCGTTTCCTTCTTTTTCTTTCGCTTCTTCTTCTTCTTCTTCTTCTTCTTCTTCTTCTTCTTCTTCTTCTTCCTCCTCCTCCTCCTCCTTCCGGTCTGGCGAAGGTTGCGTTTCCGCCCCGGGCTCTGCGGATTCGACGGGGGCCTGCGGAGGAGACGAATCGTGGTCGGGGGGTTCTGTGCTGTCAGCAGGCTCCGATTTGGCTTGCGATTCGTTATCCTCCGGCGTTTGATCCGTATCGATCTCTAGGCGTTCCGAATCAATCGGCAACGTAGGCTTGTTTTCGTTAACGACCTCAGGGGACTCGGGGTGCGTGGAGACATCAACCCCGGTCTCTTTGGCGTCTGGCTGCGGTGTTTGGGCCGGCTCGTGGGGAGAGCCATTCTCGACTTCCGCCATTTATGCGAGACTCCGTCCGGGGAATCCAGAAGTATGTAGACGGGGGGTCCACATGGGACTAATTGAGGGACTAGTGAAGCGGAAGGGATCGTAGAGAGAGGAGACAGACAGCACGGGAGAGAAAGGCGACCAGCTGCTATGCGGGCCCATAAGCATGCGTGTCTTCTCCCGCGGGCGACGACAAATCTACGGCGGGCGGCAGAGACCGGAGGCGCTGCGTCGGCTTACGTAAACGGGACTACGGCGGCAGCCGGCGAGTCTATTCCGATCGCTCACCGGGAAGCTCAACAGAAAAGTTCCTTGGAGCTGCAATCCTCAACTCTTTATGATACCGGGCCCTGTCCAACTGCCACCGTCATTCCATCCCCTTCTCATCTCATCTCCACTCTTCATTGAGCCGCGGGCCTTCTCCCTGTATCATAATCACAGCATTTAGGCACCATGGTTGCCTCTGCTGTCCGGATGCGCACCCCCAGCGCCATGTTCCTCTCCAAAGGCGCCTCCTGCCTGAAGAGGCCGCAGGCCATGCACAGATTCAAGGAGACTCTCCAGTATGAACCTCCATCGATTCCCTGATTCTTTCATCAATCCTGCGATGCTGATGTCTTTTTTTCTCCTATTTTGCAGACCTCAATTGCCTGCCTTCTCCGCCCTTTCCCGATACTATGCCTCGAAGTGTATGTTATCCCGTTTTTTCGTTTTTTCCGCACTGCTTATTTGCGTGCCATCTTCGCACACCACCACCACCACCACCACCCCAGGGAAGGATTTCATTCTAACATGTTGATTCCACAGCCTTCCCTCCCCACACTATCATCAGCATGCCCGCTCTGTCGCCGACGATGTTGGCCGGAAACATCGGCGCATGGCAAAAGAAGGCCGGTGACGGTCTGCAGCCCGGTGATGTCCTGGTGGAAATCGAGACCGATAAGGCACAGATGGACTTCGAGTTCCAGGAGGAGGGTGTTCTCGCCAAGGTCTTGAAGGAAACTGGTGAGAAGGAGGTTCCCGTTGGTTCGGTATGTGCTTTACCTCTCCGGAATTGGCCACTTGGTCTTTAGCAGAGTTTTGCTGATGGGGTATTTCTTGCCTTTCTACGCAGCCTATCGCCGTTCTGGTTGAAGAGGGTGCCGATGTTTCGCCGTTCGAGTCGTTCACCCTGGAAGACGCCGGTGGCGACAAGTCCGCCGCGCCCGCTCAGGAGAGCAAGGAAGAGTCCAAGGGCGATGCCGCCCCCACGCCCTCGACATCGGAATCCGAGCCCGCTGCTCAGGAGCCCGAGACTTCGGGTGAGAAGCTCCAGCCCAGTCTGGACCGTGAGCCCGCTATCAGCCCTGCTGCCAAGGCGTTGGCTCTCGAGAAGGGTGTCTCTATCAAGGCCCTCAAGGGTACCGGCCGTGGTGGCCAGATCACCAAGGAGGATGTCGAGAAGTTCAAGCCCAGCGCTTCCGCCGCTGCCGGCCCCACCTACGAGGACGTTCCTCTCACCTCGATGCGCAAGACCATTGCCAACCGCCTCCAGCAGTCCATGCGCGAGAACCCTCACTACTTTGTCTCGACCACTCTGTCGGTCAGCAAGCTCCTGAAGCTCCGCCAGGCCCTGAACGCCTCCGCGGACGGCAAATACAAGCTTTCGGTCAACGACTTCCTCGTCAAGGCCTGCGCCGCCGCTCTCCTGAAGGTCCCCGCTGTCAACTCTAGCTGGCACGAGGAGAACGGTCAGGTCGTCATCCGTCAGCACAAGACCGCTGACATCAGCGTTGCCGTGGCCACTCCCGCCGGACTGATCACCCCCGTCGTCAAGAACGTGCAGAGCCTTGGCCTGTCCAACATCTCGAACCAGATCAAGGACCTCGGCAAGCGTGCTCGTGACAACAAGCTCAAGCCCGAGGAGTACCAGGGCGGTACCTTCACCATCAGCAACATGGGCATGAACGCCGCCGTCGAGCGCTTCACCGCCGTCATCAACCCCCCTCAGGCCGGTATCCTCGCCGTCGGTACCACCCGCAAGGTTGCCGTCCCCGTTGAGACCGAGGAGGGTACCTCTGTCGAGTGGGATGACCAGATCATCGTCACTGGTAGCTTCGACCACAAGGTTGTCGACGGTGCTGTCGGAGGTGAATGGATCAAGGAGCTGAAGAAGATCGTCGAGAACCCCTTGGATCTCCTTTTGTAAGCGCGTTTGCGGCTGGTTTGGAATTCCATTCGGGGTTCCGTGGTTTTTTGGAGGATTTGTTTTAATATGTATTAAAAATCAGCTTAGTATTTGCCCCTTTTGGGTCATCAGAGACCCTTTTTAAAGTACAGTTCATAAGATCTCAATTCTATCTCCTACGTTTGTTCAATATCTTTGGCGTAGTCCTTGTATTCATTCTACATCTGTAGTTCTATCCGATCTGGAATATGGAGTACACATTAAACAGTAAACCCAAAGTTAAGAATCCACCTTCGAAGCTTAAAAGGCCCAGGCGATCCCGGAGATGCGTGGCTGCTGGCCGGGGCTTGGCAGTGTCCGCGCATGAGCCCACTCCATGACGTGATGTCATACTTCCATTCCCTGGCAGGCTCGCGTATAAAGGCCGATGCCACCCATTCCCGAAACTCTCTTCTCTGTCTCGTTCCTGCACACGCACGATCCCGAGGTCAGCCGATTCTTCGAATTCCCCTCTATTCTGCTCCTGTTTCTCCTTGTAAGTCATGTTAGATGGTCGAGCCGACGGCTTCGCATCTTTGCGACTGGCTGGTCGTTTTCCAAAGGATGGCGTGATCTCATGGTTTCTGAGCAGACTCTCCCACATTCTCTCCCATCCCCAGTTCTTCCTACAAACAACACTCTCAGAATGTCTTACGCCGACGCTGCTGCCCAGGGCCCGAAGCAGAGCCCAGCCGAAGTAAGTTCCATCCCTTATACCCTCATCTTGGCACCAACCGAGTCTATTGATGGAATCGCATGCTGACTGCTTCATCTCCAGGCGTGAGTGAACGTATCCGACTACAACTAAAGATTCGGAAAATAGCTAACATTCCAATCCAGCCGCGCGCCCAACATTTCCAAGGTCTACAAGGATGAGTCCGAAAGCACGGCATCCCTGGTGGACGTCGACTCCCCGCACGTGACCACGGTAGACTCCAGTTTCCTGGAACAGGACGTCAAGACGTCGACCCAGGCCGAGCGCATCGAGCGCGAAGAGGAGGAAGCAGAGAAGGAGAAGAAGGCTCGCGCCGAGCGCAAAGCCAAGGCCAAGTCTTCCGGCATCCGTAACAACAAGAGCAACCCCGTGTATCTGGGCAACGCCGTCCTTCTGAGTGCCATCGGCGCAGGACTTGGATTCGGTGCCTACCGAAAACACCTCGACGGCAAGCTGTCGTGGCAGCTCGTCGGTTTGTGGTCCGGGGCTGTCGGAGCCTTCGGCGCAATCGACTACTTCGTTAGCAAGTGAGTGCACGGCCGCCATCGCATTGACTTGTGGGGTGTGTTTGGCTAATGATATATCGTTCGCATAGGTGGTTCCTCCAGAACAAGTACCCTCCCAAATAGACTCGATTTCTACTTGGTTGGTGGATGAATGCGGTCTTTTGACTCTTTGACTTTTGACCTTTTGTCACTATTACCCCGGGTTTGCGACTTTGTTTCGTTTTGTTTCATTTGTAGAGGCTGGAGTTTTAAGCAGTGGTGGGAGGGTTCTCATTTCTATGGTTTATGTCAATAATTTACAGTACTCTTGACTGGCTTATTCAGGTCATAGCGCCTGTTTACTGGAATGATCGTTATCATGCGTAGCTAATACACTCTCTGATGATACTGGCAAACTCGCTCAACCGTAAAATATATATTGCTCGAAGAATGAAAGCTGTAGAGAAGACTGAATCGCCTATGTTGCTGCCCGGCCTACGCATAGTAATTAAAACGTGGAGATTTCGCCAAGGACAATACATTTGATCAAGATAGCAAGCGAGTGTGAAAGAGCGTACAGAATCAGGATGTTATACTTGGACGTCGCTAGGCAACTCGAAGCCGGCCGGCAGAAGATCGCCAAGGCGGTCAGCGACGTCAGAATGGCAAGAACATGTGGCCTTGGCCCGCATACTTATAATTAGCATCATCGTGCGGACACGTCGACGCCGTAGACACCGACTCGGAACTGGAAGCGGCATTTTCTTCGTGCCCTTTGTCTCACAGCTTTTCAAATCTTATGAAGTCTGAACACACCCTATACCGATATCCTCTCTGACGAGTTTCCTGATTCTCGCGACAAACACGCCGGTTGCTCATACGAAGAAAGAAAGCACCTTGCGCTTGACGGAAAAATGGTGTGTGCTCCCTGCGATACATAAAACATGGGCCGTGCTGGCATACTTATAGCTTTCAAAACTCTAACAACAAACTTCGATGGACAGAATTCCCTCTTTAATTCCGCCCTCAAGCAGTCTTCTGCTATCCGGCGCGATCTGGACACATTCTCGCAATCCCCTGCGACATCCTCTGCAGCCTTGCAGGGTACGTGGATCCCGTTGAATACATAGCGCAGGATGTGCCTTATTTTGGCGCCTTTCGGAGGCTGGATACTGATCGCACAATCAACAGGCCAGATAGCGGCTTCTCTTGCCTCTCTATCACGAACGATCGACGACTACTCGGCCCTGTCCAAGAAAGAGCTCATCCCCGAGAAACAAGAAAAGGCATTTGAGCGAACCAAGAAATTTCGATCCGAACTCGCAGACTATCGACTACATTTCGATCAACTGCGGAAAGAGAGAGAGGATGCGGTGAGTCTAGACTTTGGCTTGGATTGTGGAGAATAAGGTGACTGACAGTCACGATCTTTCGATCGATAGCAATCCGTGACAAATCGCAACGAGCTTCTTGGTCGACGACCGCACCATACAGCCACCCCCGAGAACCCGTATGCGCAATCGTCACTCCCCAACCCGTCGCCATTTGCCCCGTCTTCTTCTCGAGCCGGTCTCAGCTTCGGTGCCTCGCCGGCGGACTATAACCGGGAGACGCATGCGCTTCGCGAACAGTCCTTCCTCGGTACTACGAACACGCAACTCGATGAGTTTATCGACCGAGGGCGAGCGGTCCTAGCGGATCTCGGCGACCAGCGAGAAGTCCTCAAGGGAACACAACGTCGGTTGTACAGCGTAGCCAACACTCTGGGCGTCAGTGGGGAGACGATTCGAAAGGTCGAGCGCCGGGCAAAACAGGACAAGTGGATTTTCTGGGCAGGGGTGATCCTGTTCTTCCTCTTCTGCTGGGCCGTTTTGCACTTTTTGCGGTGAGGAAGGGAGATGGTTATGTATGATGGAATTGTCTTATGTATCAACAGCGACTTGAGCCATCGTTCCTTTCTTTTTATTTATTTCCATTTGTTGCTCTGTTTGTGTTATTAGTTTCAATTGGCCAGCGCCGGTGTTTGGGAGGGAAATGATGTTTTGAATGCTTCCTAGACGGAGTATGATGCAGTTCGGGTAAATTCGGTCTACGTAACTGAAGAAAAGGCCAAAGTGGCTGCCGTGTCAACCGTCGTGGGGATCGGAAAACGGAGCGATTTAGCCGCCCCAATTATTCTGCTTTCCTTCTCACCGGCAACCAACGGGCCCTTCGCTTCTTCCCTTCCGCCCTTCCCTTCTTTCTTCTTCCTCTCCCTCCCTCCATCCGTCGCATTTGTTTTCTTCCTCTCCTCCATCCTCCATCCATCCCCCCCTCTCCCAATCCATTTGCAGATAGAATCTTTTCTGTCTCCTTCACACCAGCACAATGTTCGCTGCTCGTCAGACCTTCAACCTCTTCCAGAAGCGCAGCTTCTCTGCCTCTGCTAGCCAGGTGTGTGATGAACCTTGTTCCTCGCCTTGAACCTCGGCGCTCGTCCCCAACGTGCTAACCTTCTTTTCCTCTTTGTTCCAGGCCTCCAAGGTTGCCGTCCTCGGTGCTGGCGGTGGCATTGGCCAGCCTCTCTCCCTCCTGCTCAAGCTCAACCCCCGTGTCTCTGAGCTCGCTCTCTACGACATCCGTGGCGGCCCTGGTGTGTTTTGGCTCCCATCTGCCCGCGCCGGTGATCGGAGCTTTGCTAACCTCCCCAACTACAGGTGTTGCTGCTGATCTGAGCCACATCAACACCAACAGCACCGTCACCGGATTCGACCCTACTGCCTCCGGTCTCCGTGATGCTCTCAAGGGCTCTGAGATCGTCCTCATTCCCGCCGGTGTTCCCCGCAAGCCCGGCATGACCCGTGACGGTATGAGCCCATTGCGCAATTTTTCTGACCTAAGTACCTTCCAAGGTTCTCAAAAGCTGATCAACTTTCTTCAATTGAATAGACCTCTTCAACACCAACGCCTCCATCGTCCGTGACCTTGCCAAGGCCGCCGCTGAGGCTTCCCCCGAGGCTAACGTCCTCGTCATCGCCAACCCCGTACGCACCCTATCCCTTTCATCATCTCCCCTGTCGCGCAACTGGCGACTGATATTCTTCTCAATAGGTCAACTCCACCGTCCCCATCGTCTCTGAGGTCTACAAGGCCCGCGGTGTCTACAACCCCAAGCGTCTGTTCGGTGTCACCACCCTCGACGTTGTCCGTGCCTCCCGCTTCATCTCCCAGGTCCAGAAGACCGACCCCTCCGGCGAGTCCGTCCCCGTCGTTGGTGGCCACTCCGGTGTGACCATCGTTCCCCTCCTCTCCCAGTCCGGCCACCCCAGCCTTGAGGGTGAGGCCCGTGACGCCCTCGTCAACCGCATCCAGTTCGGTGGTGACGAGGTTGTCAAGGCCAAGGACGGTGCTGGTTCCGCCACCCTCTCCATGGCTATGGCCGGTGCTCGCTTCGCTGAGTCCCTCCTCCGTGCCGCCCAGGGCGAGAAGGGTGTCATCGAGCCCACCTTCGTCGACTCTCCTCTCTACAAGGACCAGGGTGTCGACTTCTTCGCCTCCAAGGTCGAGCTCGGCCCCAACGGTGCCGAGAAGATCCTGCCCGTCGGCCAGGTCAACGCCTACGAGGAGAAGCTCCTCGAGGCCGCCCTTACTGACCTCAAGAAGAACATCAAGAAGGGTGTTGACTTCGTTGCCGCCAACCCTTAAATTAATCTTTTCTCAAATCACCGAGAAAGACCTCCAGGGTACATACAAAAATGGTTTAGATAGATCGATTCGTCTGCAGCCGCCTGTCCTCCTTGTATAACAGTCCCTTGTGTATCTTGTTTATTTTACTACCCCATCTTATTTGAATCCTTATTACCCCCCCCTTTATTCCCCCTACCCGCATCGACTTTTATAATTGGAGGATTGTGCAGCTGCAGTATGTGGAACCGCATTTTTCTTTGTTTCTTGTTTCGTTGGGATTGAGTTCGTTAGGAATTTGTTTCTTTTCATATGGCTCAATCTAATGGAATGGATCGTTGATGAGGGGAAAGGGAACATGATCGTGACGTATGTTTCCATAACATAAATGAAGGAAATTTGTTTTTTCTCTATTTGCCTTCGTTTGGGGTTTTGTGCTTTCGTAATAAGTAGACTATCTATCTCAAGTATTCATGAGCGAGCTTGCTACATTGATCTGTTCGACACCGACCTATGGAAATCAGATCATATAGAAAGCAAGTAGTGCAACCAACTTTCATGTATATTTTTATTCGAATCAGTCTAACCAACACCAACTAACCAGGTAAGCAGGAAGGGGTCCTTAGTATCTAACTAGAATAAGGCTCAATTTGTGATATCAATAGACCAATCAATACGGATCTTCGGTATCTTCGCTAGCTAGGCAGTCATCATCAAATCAATCAATCAACAAGTCAAGTAAACCAATCAATTCATCAATTCAAGTGCGTCAAAATCGAGGCAAGAAAATGCGTATCTGTCTTCGCAAAAACTCAATAGAGAAACCAATGCAGCAAAACAAACAGAGAAAGATGCAAATAGTCAGAGGGCAGGGAAGAAAGAAGAACTAGGACGGAAGATGAAGGACATCAGATCGTTTTGCATATCATGGCATAACACGGCATAGCATCGTGGAATCGTCAGTGAGCCTCGAAAGCTAGGTCGTCAAGCAGTGATGAGGCAGTCATTAATGAAAACAGTCAAAACTGGAAACGGAAAAGACGGAAGGAAAAAAAAAAGAAAGGGTATTCTTCATGCCTTGCACTCCATACCCATGAAATAACCAAGTGAAAGAAATCCATAAGAAATAGAGCGTTGGGAGGGGAGTCTACGTGTAACTTCTCATCGCGTCAATATAGCCCATTCCGCCGCGAAGGTCATGATCAAATGTCTCGGCGACTTCGAGGACACGTTTGATATGTTCCATCGAGAGGGGAGTGCCTTCATTGACAGCGAGGGCCTGGGCAGTGCGCACAGAGTTTTTGATCTGCAATTTGTTAGTATATATCGGCATGGAGTGGTGATGTGCACAGTAATGAAAGGAGACTTACTTGACGGCCGTTAAGGTTGTGACGAGCCAGCGCATCGTAGTCCTTGTCGCTGAATTTGGCGGTCTTGACGCCCTCCATGGCCTGCACTCGTTCCAGGAACAACATCCAGACACTGCGCTTGGCCTTGGTAGAGAGGTCGCCGTACCGCAGAGCAACATGGATACGGGACTGGAAGGCGTCGTCGAAGGTCTCCACGCGGTTCGTCGTCAGGAAGAGGATACCCTGGAAGTACTCAAGGAGACGTAAGAAGATGCTGACCAGCGCGTTGCGGTGGATATCCTGAATGGTGCGCTTCTCTAGGAAGATGTCGGCCTCGTCCAGCAGCAGCACGGCGCCCCAGGAGTGAGCGATATCCAATATTTTGTTCAGTTCGCCTTCCAGGGTGCGAGAATCAGTGCCCAGTTCGCCGGCGCTGACCATGTACAGCGGCCGCTTGAGCAGCTCGGCGATGCCCTCTGCGGTGAGGGTCTTGCCGGTGCCTGGGGGACCATGTAGCACAGCTACAAGACCCTTGCCCTTGCCCTGGATCACGTCGTCGATATTCTGCGCTGCACAGAAGGTGTGTGACTCCACCAGGGCCTTGACGATGGATTTCTGGTTGTCCGGCAGCACAAGCGAGTCAAAGGCGTCCTCATTCCAGTCGATGTCGCTGATTCCTGAGATGCTGAATTCGAGCCACAATTTCTCGCTGAAGGCGAACCCCAGCACTACGGGACTGGCGATGAGAAGCTCCTCTTCCGTGAACCCCCGGTCAATGTCCTCGACCTGGTCCATATCTTCTTTCTGTATCTCGTTGCCATTCTCATCCAATTCTACCTCGACCACGTGCGGCCTGCCCTCCTTGTCGCGAATCACCTTGTAGCGCACCTGCGGGGCGTCAGAATCTCTGCGGTGGGCGTAGGGCTCTTCTGAGTCTGAGCCGGACATCGGGCAGCAGCACGCTTCGCTGCCGTCGTCGCCGTCGCCGGCATCCAGATAGTCGGGGTCCTTGGGGCGCACGGTGCTGATGGGGTAGTTGGGGTTGATGCGGCGATGGATGGCCGGGTCGATCATCACGCGTCCGTTAATATTGACTTTGATGACGGTGCGCTTCTTCTTATAGAAGGCCATGCCCTTGTGGTAGCGATAGTTCATGCCCCGAAGAGCCACAAACTTCTTGCCGCGCTCGATCAACTTGGTCTGGACGTCTTCGGCTTCGCGGTGGTACTTCAGAGGGTAGCAGCCAAGACTGGTGATCTTTCGAGCGCCTTTGAAGCTCTCTACATCGGCAGCCATGGTGCCCATGCCAAAAGTCTTGCCATCATACTCCAGGTAGCGCCCCTCGACGCTGTACCATTGACCTTTCATGAAAGACGACTCCTTGGAGGCATACTCAATCTTGAACGCGCGGGGCTCGTCCTGGTTGCCGTAGGTAGGGGTGTAGGCAATGGTGTTTGGTTTGAACAAGGCCCAGAGCAGCTCAAAGGTGATCATATTGGCCTCCAGCAGGGGATAGAGGGTTTTCTTGGTCTCCGCATAGTCCGTGTCCAGATATTTCAGCAAGACCTTGAGATGCTGCGCCTTGAGACTGGCCGCGTTTCTGGCCTTTTTCTTCTTTTCCGTCGTGGCCTGCTGCTTTAGCTCCCTCATGTACTGGCGGGTCTCCTCCAGGTATAGGAAGAGCATGTTGGGATCGACGACCGCCGTTTCCTGTACCAGGCTGACCCCTTTGACGCCGTCCATGACCTTTGACAGAGCATCGCGGAGGTGTTTACTCTTGATATCCACCACCGTCTCGAGATACTTGTTATCCCAATCAAATTTGCGGCGCACGGTAAACAAATACTGGTCCCACTCGTTGGCCCCCGGGTCATCAATGGTCTCGGTCAGCTTAAAGTTGTGTATTGTATTGTCCCATACTAAGACAGAACCAGAAACAGTCAGCCATCGTGTTTTGAAGAGAGATTGGGGAGGCGAGGCAAGGGAGTGGAATGCAAACATTGATCGACCCTTTTGAAAGCGATCTTCGAGGCCGCCTTCTTCCGACCTTTAGACCGATGAGAGCCCTTCTGGCCGTCGTTCAGACCGTCAGACACCCGCTTCGAGCGATGCTTGCCCCGGCGCCTACCGGCTTGCTTGAGTCGCAGAGCTGCCAGCTTCTCCTTGGCCAGGGAAAGCGCCGTGTCGTCCAGATCGGTCTCGTCCTCTTCCTCTTCCTCGAGCGGATCCTCGGAAGACTCATCTTGGCGGACCTTCTTAGCCTTGCGGGCCTTGAGCTTCAAGACCAGCTTCTTCAGCGTCTTCTCATCCAGCGACGAAGGGTCATCCTCGTCGTCCTCCTCTTGCTCGGAATCCGAATCGTCCTGATAATGCGACCGCGTCTTCTTCTTCCGGCCGCCCTTTAGCGCCCGCCTCGATCGATTCTTCACCCGCCTCCGTCTGTGCTTCCGATCCTGCTCCGACTCGGACTCTGCGGACAGAGACTCCTCGTCCTCATCCTCGGAGTCACCGACACTTTCGACATCGTCTTCGCCAGAGCTGGACTCCGACGAGCTATCGTCGCTGGGAGTGACGATGGACGAGGCCTTATTGGACTTGTGGGACTTTTTCCTGGAATCTCGAGTGCGGTCTGAGTCTTTGGTGGGATGTTTCTTGCAAGAGGTCTTCTTGGGAGCGGTTTCAGACACGGAAACCGCAGACTTGGCCTCGGGTTTGACTGCGTTATTGTCAACGGGAGGGTCGGCTTCGTGTTTGGTCTCGGCAGCGACGGCGGCGGAGGTAGGATCGGCCATTTTATTTTCGCTGGGTTTTCTTCTTATCCTGAACCAATACAATACCCTTCTAATAATGCTTAGATGCTGGTATACTTCGGGAAAAGTGATTGGAGTAATAAATTGGGGCCCGCAGTGGAGCTGTCAGGAACGGACCGGGGGGGGGGAAGGGGACGAGCTTGTGGGTAGCGCCGGTATGATCTAATGAGCGGAAGTTAAAAGCGGACTGACGTAGGAGGAGAGGAAAGGAGAACTGACAGGAAGGTGGCCGATACCTGAGAGAGAGGATAAGGAGGAAGGAGGAAGGCAGAGAGAGAAAGAGAGAAAAAGAAAGGAGGAGAGGAAGAGAGGACGGAAGGGAAGGGAAGGAGAAGCCAGCGAAATAAGAGCGTCTGACAGTAGGCGCCTTACTTTGGAGCGTCGCGAGGATTGGCTGCTCGGCGTCTGGCGGTGAGAAATGAGGCGTTCTCGAGCTGCGCGATGAGCTGCCTTTGCAATTCTGCGTCGATCCCTCCGGGTTTTAAGTCTTTCATGGTCTGAGAGAGGTCTTGGGTATGGGTCTTAGGCATCGACTGTACCGTCAGTATCTTCAGTCGACCAGGTCTACAGGTCTACCTACTAGGTACCAGGACATAGGGCACGGATGACTCAAAACGATCATAAGAAGTGCTCCCCTTCCAATCGGGCTGCAATCGTCTTCATTGGCATCTTGGCTTGGGCTGTCACAGAAGTCATCACGGCAGGCTGGCGCTCGGAATGTCTCATGTGGCGTGCCCGGCTTCAATTTTCATGTCCATTGAGTAACCTCTGCTTGCTTTGTAGCCAGGTCAGCAAGCCAATCTGGTCTTTCAGCTGACGTTGTGCTGCCTACCGATGTTTCTTCTATCATGTATGTAGAGTCCATCTGTAGAGTCCATCACACGCCAGCCGTGCCCTAAAAAGTATGCAGGATAGAATGCGGCTCGGGTGGCCCCATCACTGTATTCATCCATTACCAGTAGGTAGTAGTTGATATACATTCAATCCGACGATTCCGACCCCGAAGCAGGCTCCGATTCCTCTGGTCCGATAGGGCTGGAGTCCTGTCAAACATCTTGATCTTACCTGGTCAGGTCGGGCAGTTGGAAGGACGCAAGTTCCGATCCATGTATTCTAGCTATACACTGAAAGAAGAAGAAGTTCTCACAACATTCAAAAGGATCTTAGCACATAGCTCGAATCAAAGTTACTACCTAGAATACCCTTTGGGCCGAATAGAACAGCAACAAACCCAGTAAACAGCACCAAATTCACCTTCGATCTGTCTCGTCCCTGCTCCTTTTCAATTTTTTCTTCTTCTTTCCTCATATGTTTCCATCTCACGGAGAGTGACTGGGTTCCCGATTCCTTTCCTTTCCATCCATCCATCTCCATAATCCGCCTAGTCGGTTCAAACAGCCTGGAGTTGCGATCGATAGTTAGGTTGCAGCATTGCCCGCGCTCATCATCGCCTTGTACCTCTTCTGCAGGCTGGCGGCCGGGTACTTCTTGCCGCCGTCGGAGACGATCTGGTCGGCGATCTTGGCCCATTTCTCGGATTCGAAACGCTCTTCGACTTCTGTCTTGGCGTGTAGGAGACGGGGTTCCTGGTTTCTGTTGGTTAGCGGATTATGACCAGTCTGTAGAAGTCCCAGAATATCAAGACCCAGGGCTAACTCTTGGTTGTTGAGGAGATTGTAATGAAATGGGCATATACATGCATATCACTGGAGAACAGAACCAAAAAGGGAGAGAGAGAGAGAGAGAGAGAGAGAGAGCAAAAAAGGAACAGAAAACTTACATCCTCAGCATCCACCGAAACAAAGTTACTCTTCATAGTACGATATCTCATTCTCAGAGTCGTCTTGCCCACCGAGATCCCGGTCATGGTCATCCACGCGGCATTGATATCCGGCCATCCGCGACCCTCCTCGTCTCTCATGCGCAGGATCATACGATCAGAGTCCCCCGCCGCCTCATAGGAGGTCGGAATAGGACCCATGACCTTCTTGGTAGCGCCGGTGTTTTTGCCTTTCTTGCTAGGTGAGGCTTCGGTGTCGGTGTCGGCGTCGCCTTCGCCTTCGCCGTCATCTTCGACGTCGGCTGCGCCTGCATCGGTGCACTTGGTAGCGCCCTTGGGGGTCTTTGGGGTTCTGACAGCGCTGGACTTGGTATTTGCTGCACGGCCGCGCTTGCGGGGGGTGGGAGTGGGAGTTGGGGTTTGGATCTGAGGGGGTGGGTTAGCTCTGGGTTTGAGGGGATACATGCGCCAATACTACTATGTCGTATTGTATATGGGTAGATCGAGTAGGGGACATACATCACCAGTCTCGTTCTCCTCCTTCACAGGAGTAGACAGATCCATGGGCTCGTGGGCCACAGCGACGGAGGTCTCGGTATCACAAGCCATCTCGATACTCTGTGATTCAAGGACCCCAGAAGCAAATGCAATTTCCACCTTGGTGAAAATCTTGTTCACAGGAGTGAAGCAAGAAGTGCAGTCTGTGTGAGTAGCAGGTAGAAATGTATTGATGGAGGGTAGGCTCATATCTCAGCAGAGAGAGCAGAGGGAGGATGATGGAGAGTGAGGGAGTGAGGAGGAGAAGTGAAAGGGAGTAGGATGAGGACTGCGTTTGGGGGGAAGAAAAGGTGAGAAGAATCCGCTAGTGCAGAGAGGTGAATTTCAAGTCCAGGCGCATTGCGTTCACGTTTCTTTTTTGGGACGGGGGTTGAAGTTGAAGGTTCCATTATCTTGGATTCACTCTCCGGCACGCCTGAGTCACCTGCTGGGTGAGATCAGGAAAGCTTACTGATGACAGCTTCGCCTTCATCATGATCTTGTACAAGGCCTTGGGCGATATCTCTGCAAGGGAATAGGACCCTACCTACCGATCTATGTGTGCATACATGCAGACATGTGTGTATGTACCTTGAGACTCGTACAACGACGTATATTGTAAAAAGTCATCATGTTGATTTCAATGATTCTAATCTCGTTAATTGATGAATAACGGTCATATAGCCTTCGTACCTAGGTACCATGTCCAACCTACCTCATTGACCCAAACTTGAATGCATATAAAAGAATAGACAGAAAGAAAAGACAACCATCCACGCCGCAGAGGTATCTAGTTACGCCCCCAGATGAAAAGGAAAAGAAAAAAAAAAAAAAAAAAAAAACCAAGAACATGAACAATAACAAGAGATGATACCCAAATATGTTATGATGCAACTCACAAAACACTCATCTCCCTCCTTCCATCACGCAAATCCGAATCCCCCGTGCCCCTCGAAGACATGTCACTATCAGACCGCGGCACCATGGCAGGCCGAATCTTAGCGCCCACGAAACCACGCCGATCGCGACCCGTGCGGCCGCGACCGAGCCAATTATGCTTGAGCGCCTTGCTGAGGACCTCGACCTTCTCCTGGGCGTGGTCGCCGGTCTGCACGCTGCTGAGGACGCTGACGCACTGGAGCATGCGGCCGACAGTCTCGGTGATGACCTGCGAGGTGTCGGCGCCGCGGTGAATGATGGTGGGTCGCTGCGTCGGGGAGGAGAAAGATTGGAAGATGAGCTGGTCGGGGTTTGACGAGGTGTTGGAGGCGGCGCGGCTGCGGTTGCAGCTCATTGAATCGGACGAGTACGAGTAGCTGCCGGCCGTCGCGGCGGCGTTGAGATGCGAGGATTGCGAGCTGTAGCTGCCGCCGAAGCCAGCGTCCAGGGAGGCAGACGTGGCCGGCCGGCCGCTGTTGGCGCTGCTCTTGGTGGTGACGCTGAGGGCGGCGTTGCCTAGGTTGATGTTGTCTAGACTCAGACGCGAGAAGGTCGCCTTGAGGCCGTCGTAGCGGAAGAGGACTACCTTGTCGCGGAAGGCGATCAGAACCAGGTTGCGCACTTCGAGCTCACAGCCGGGATATTCCCCGTTCAACGCACCAGCCCAGAACTCGCTGGCCTCGCGCGGATTCATCACGGTCCCGTGGCCCTTGAATTCGAGATCCAGCGGGAGGAAAACTGCCTGGATGAACGGAAGGATCGTGCCAAACACAAGCATCCAGATCTGCACCAGATGAGGAACCATTTTCTCGTCGGGGACCCCGTTCAGCGTGTGATTCAGAGAAGCAAACCCCGTTTCCAGCAACTCTCGAAGATCGTCAACAATCGCTGTGGGCGTACGCTTCTGCACGCACCGTTGGATATGTATCATCACCAGTTTGTTCAGGTCCTCGATGGCAATGCGCACGTCCTCCCCGTCAAATATCACCAAGAGCTTCGCCTTCAGGAAGTCCCACGCATCTTCGGGCGACATGTTATTCAACCCAAATCCCTGCAGGGTTTCCCGCAAGGCAGCCTCGGCCAGAATGCCCGTCGTCGAACTTCCCAGCGACGAAGGCCCGGCAAACGTGGTCTGCGTAGTGCCCGAGGTCGTCGAATTGGCCAGCCATTCCTGCTGCTCCGACTCCGCCATGGCCTTCTCTTCCTTCTTCTTCTCCCGCAGCGCCCGGCCGCCGTGTAGCAGATCCAAGCCACTGACGGACTTGCCAAACGTCGTCGTCGCCGCATTTGGCGAAATCGGAGTGAACGAATACAGCGACTGGGGGGCATTCGGATCCGACGGTTTGGAGTTACTCGACGCAGACGAGAGCGGCAGATTGTAATGATCATCGCCGCGATCCTTCAGTTTCAACTTCTGCCGCGACAGAAAGTGATGCTTATGCTTGTCCTTATCCTTCTCCTTATCTTTGTCCTTGTCCTTCTCGCCGCCCGTCGTTTTGTCCGCGGGAACCACCGTGCTCGCCGACGCGTTGGACAGATTATACATGGACGAGTTGTTCGACGGGAACGTCTCCGCCAGGCTAGTCGTCGAGGCACTGACGATGCGAGAGAGTCCGCTGGCGCTAGGAAGCCCCATCTTGCTAGGCGACGGGAGGCCTCGGTCTTTCATGAACCCGTCCTTGTCTCGGCTGCTGATGCCGATATGTTTCGGCTTCGAGAACAGCTTCTTCTTGGACTTCTCCTTCTCGCCCTTGTGCTTGTGCTCCTTGTCACCCGGTTCGAATCCGGGCGGTTGCAGGCTCGGTTGTCGTGGGAATACGAGATTAGCCGCTGTCGTCGCCACGTGCTGGTGCCCTCCCGGCTGCTGCTGTTGCTGCTGCGGTGATTGCTGCGGTGACTGTGGGTGATGTTGCGATTGGGAATGCGGCTGTTGTTGCGGCTGTCCATTCTGATACGAGTGTCCGGGCAACCCACCGGACCCAGGGGGCGCCAGCGATTGCGACAGAGGAAGAGGAGGCGGGGGAGGCGAGAGGCTCCCCGTCCGTCGATGTCTGGAGGGGTCATCAGTATGGGGAAAGACTACATGCGGCGGGCGTTTCGGAGGATGCTGCTGTTGCTGTTGTTGGGCGGCGGCGGCGGCAGCCATCTGTTGCTGCGACATGGCAGCCTGAGCAGCGATCCTGGACGCGGACAGGGTGGATTCGGGGGTGGAGGCGGTTGGGAGGGAGGGTTCAAAGAAGCCCTGAGAGTGATGGCGGGAGCGATGACGCTGTAGTTCTGGCGGGAGAGCCCGACTGGACGGCTTCCTGCTGGTAGGTTCATTCTGCGGCATGAAGGAGGCTGAGGGACGAGCAAGGTTGGTGGTGCTGGCGCTGGCGCTATTGGGGATCGACGAGGTGCGAGGGGGCCGGGGGGGCCGGGGGGACGAGGCTCCGGAAGGATGATGCAGATTCAGAGGCGCAGGCATAGCGGAGACCGTCCTCACACTGGACGTAATGGACGAGGCATCACTACCAGAGGAGCCGGGACGAACCAATTCGTCATCGAAGGATTGACGAGGAGGAGGGAGAGAAGGAGGAGCCGGAGATCTGGAGACTCGCTCCGGGGAGACGGGCGAGCGTAACATTCTCGATCAAGGGAAGCCGTGGCCCATGATAAAATGGAGGAAGAATTGAAGATGGATGAAACTTGACAGGGGGAGAGTCTCGGTGTCGGTCTGGACTTCCGAACCGAATCGAGTGCAACGAAAGTGGCCGTGTCGATCTTTGGGAATCTTCCCGATCGCCCCCCGCCTTCTTGTCCCTCTTTCGGTCCCTCTTCTCTCTCTCTCTCTCTCTCCTTGTCCTTGTCGCTTCTTCTTCTCTCCCCTCCCCTACTAAATGCATCGATCACCTCGAAAGAAACAAAAGACAATTTCTCAAACTGATCCGATTTCCACCAACACCATGTCTTCCTCCTCCTCCTCCCCCCTGCGCGCCGTCTACACCGCACCTCAATCGACGCACACATTCGAGCACCGCCTCACCTCGTCTCCCTCGCAGGACGTGCAAGCCAAAGTGACGTATCTCTCCGAGCTGCGCAAGCTCGTGCCGACCCTCCAGAACGACATCAACGTCTTCCTGACCGAGCGCATGGAAGAAGACAAGAAACTGGCGGAGGCGCAGGGCCAGAAAATTTCGGCCAAGGAAGCCCAGGAGGAAGAGAACTACGGAGAAGAGGTGGTTGAGGAAGAATGAATGCATGCATGAACGATTCGTCATGATACAACGATCAGAACTAAAATAAAAAGGGAGAAAGAAAAGAAATTATATATTGGATCCTTGGATATCATCGCTATCCTGGGTATCAATGCTGAATACACCCGCCACTCCACGCAACGCTATTGGGATTATTTGGACATGAGAAGCAGAACCGCATGATCGGATGAACAGAAAAAAGACAAGAGAAAAAAAAAAACAAGAAAAAAAAATCAACATCAATATCAAGGCATCGATACCGTACACGCATACGCGATTCTATTGGCAAAAAATTCCTCTTTATCAATGGGAAGAAAGACGATTGGCACACCCAAGATGGACCACCGTATTACTTCGAGAACAGTCAGCCAAGTCATCGGATATCTGGAAAGGAAGATACATACTCTGGAAACACGTTGATCACGCTGCCTCCGATTCGTTTATGACACATCCCACAGATCCTCTCCTCCGTGATGGTGACGTGCCGGGATCGCGCAGATTTGCCGTCCGTCCCCTCGCCAACCAAGAGTTGGGCCTGGGTCTTGATATTCTGCGACTTCTGCAGGCTGGCCACAATCCGCGACTCGCTGAGCATCGAATTGGCCGCGCGCATGCGACCGCGGAAATAGAATTCCAGATCTTTGACCGGGAGAGTCTCGGGGATCAGCTCTAACGCCGAACCGGGGGGAAGACGGGATCCGTGCTTGGCCAGCAAGTCCAGCGCTGGTCCGTATTGGGGTTGGTATCCGTGCGGAGGCGAGAGGTAAAGTGATAATAATGTTAGATAGATAGATGGTTTCACCTCCGAATCGGGAAGAGCTGCTCCGCGGAGAGGCTTGGCCTCCGTCGCGGTCGTTTCTTCCGATTTATGCAGATGGTTACAGTATCTGTAGACGAAATTAGCATTCAACCTCCCTCTTCTTGGTCATCATACATACTCTTCTGCTTTACCATAATCCTCCAGCTTAAAGACGTAGATCTCCAAGGCCTGCCGGTGCTGTCCCATCTTGCTAAAGACAATGGCTCTTGCTTCGAAGAACTCGGAATCTACGCGATGTGTTAGAATACTTTCGGCGAGGAACACCAAACCACCCAAGGTGATACGTACCATCGCGATCCAGCCGGTCGAGGATTTTGGCTGGGGAATACTGCGAGCTGGATTTCAACATCTCCAGGAATTTGTTCAGCCACTCTGCCCGACCATTTTCATTGGGAAACGGCCATTCCTCGGTCTTATCCTTCTGCAATCGCTCTAGGTACAACACAAGGAGCCGTTGATGTAGATCAGGTGTCATATCGTTCAACTCCCCGATGACATGTTCGAGGTACCGAACGGCAAGATTGGTGTCGATGCTCTGCAGGAACTCCAGGACCTGATGCCGGGGTAGGGTTTCCGCATTTTCAGTGTCCGCAAGGAAAACCTCCATGCCTAGGTCGGGGTCCTCTCGTAGGGGCCATTCGGCAAATTCTAGAATGAGCTCAATCTGATCCGGGGCTAAGTTCTGTAGATAGCCCACGGTTCTCTTAGGACCGTGGAGCTGCGGCGCTGTCTCTTCCTCTGAATCGGCTTGCCCGAACTTCTTCAGCAACTCGAGGGCCTGTCGGTGCATCTTTTTACCGTACAGGAAGTCAATCAGATCGTTGTGGCGTCCGGTTTCCTCCAACTTTTCCATGACCACTTCAGGATCGCAAAAGTTGGCGATGCGGAAGAGGGAGCCGGCAAGACGGGGGTTGGCAAACATGTACGCCCGGAAAAGGGTCGTGTCGACCAGCTTCGCCTTTTCCCGCAGCTGTTCGCCGAAGTCCTTGTCTTTATTATCCCCGGTGATCTCGAGTAGTTTCATGACGGAGTCGGTAAATTCATCCACTGCTCCATCGGTCGTGGGATCGACCACCTTCAAGGTTCCGTCAGGGTTGAGGAACCGCTGGAACCGCCGGCGAACATCCGCCAAGTATCTCTGAAGCTCGCGCACGGAAGACTCAAGCTGTTTTTCCTGGGCCGACTTTGCTGCTCGAGGATCCTCCGAAGGTTTGCCCCGGATACTTCCCGCGTCGCTCCCATCATCTGTCTTTGTGCGAAGGAAGGAGCGCATGGAAGGGGTGTGTGTCAAGGTCTTCGAGGCGGCCAGCTCCGAGATAGCGCCATCCGTCTGGGGTTGGCCGTCAGAAGGTTTCGACAGGCTGTCCGTCGTGCCATCTTCCGACTCCTCCGGCTCATCGCTCACTGAGCTGAGATCACCGGCGATGATCCTAGGATAGAGCTGAATTACGGTCTCTGGAGGAGCCGAAATCTCGGTGAACAACTCCATGGAGTCACTATATTTGTGAACGCTGAAAAGGCCTTGAGCCTTTTCGAGCTTGATCTCCCGAAGCCGCCCCTCTTTGTTTCTGAGAAGGGCGTCTTCTAACATGTTGGCCAGACTGATCGCTTCGTCCAGATATCCCTTCTCCACGAGCGAGTCGATCTGCGTATCGTAGCTCAGAGCTTCCATCCTCCAGATTGTCCGGTCACTCCCAACCAGAAACCCCTTCCCGGCATGCGCCAAGCTGATTGTAGGCTGCGAGATGTGCAACAGGGTCGCCGACGGCAGCGGAATGGACTGGAGCAAGGACAAGGTCTCAGGGTTCCTAACCTCCAAGACACCCTTGGAAGAGTCATGCAGCGCCAGGAGAAAGGGATACGAGTATCCTATATTCGCGGGCGCATGGCTCCACGGAACTTGTCTTCGTCCGAGGGGGTTGCCATTGATATCGATAAATTGGGTGTTGATATCCTTCGCCAACAGCACCTGGCCCTCACTGAGCCGAGTCGCCAGCGGTTTCGGCGCCGCTCCTCCAATGCCGATGTAGCTCATACTCGCGACGCCGACCCCAGCCAGACGCCCGGTCTCCTGACCCCCAAGACCCCCAATGCTTCCGGGTCCCACCAAGTCCGTGACGGACGAATTCTCAATATCAACCATCACGAAGCTCGAGCTGAGTCCCGCTACGACTTTCGTTCCGGACACCCACGTCAGGCTCTTAATGCCGCTGACCAGCGTCAACTCTGCCGCCTCGCTCTCCAACTCCATATCTCGCCACGTCCACAGCAGTATCTTCCGCTTCACCGCCACCGCCAATCGCGACACAATCGACGGAACGCCCGTCTCAGGATCATTGAAGATATTTGACGTCACGGCAAAGGTACTGGCGCCTTTTGTCTTGGTCAGTTGCTCCTGCAGTTCGTAGCTCTGCAAATCATGGATGGAAACATATCCTCCCGATAGGGAAACCAGCACCTTCGCCTCCTTAATCAGCGCCAGCTGCTCAACCTTGTATCTCGAGAACTTCTCCAATTCCCGCAGCAGATCCGTCTGTTTCAGCTTCGCAATAGGAGCCGCAGCGTTGGCGACGGAGGTCCCTGTTCCAACAACCGAGCTCATCGTCGCCGGCCTCTCCCCCTTATCATCTCCATTCTTAAGTGTTCCTCCTCCTGTTCCTGCGGGGATATTCCCATTGCGCCCATCTCCCTCTGCATGGGCATCTCCCTCCCCATCCCCGGAACCCCGCGTCTCGTCCTCCGTAACTTCATTGACGCGATAAATGCGCAAACTGCCATTATTCAGACCCACGAGGAGCCTATCCCCATATGCCAGCAACGACTCGATCCTCGATTTATCGCGCGGTTTGAGCTCGACGAGAGGCCTCGCCGTGAACGCCGATAACATGGCTTGGCAGGAAGCTTTGCCTTGCTTTCTGCTTTCTCTCTCCGGGCGCCGTCGGTGCAGGGGGTTCGGGGTGATAGAGTCATGTCATGACCAGGCGGCGGGCGGTCGGGTGGGCGGGGATCGGTAAAAAGGTAAAATCAGGAAAGGTGCTGGAAAGTAGCGCGAGAGGAGAGGCCCTTAGGTGATGCAGAAGCGGGGCATGTCGTCGGTCGTGGTCGATTCTGTTGCGTGGGCTTTCGCTTTGCGGTGTAGGTTGGAGACAACTTAGAGCCGACAGACAGCTAGAGCTTCCCGGTGACGCTACCCTGCCCGGTCGGGGAAGGTCGGTCAGGCTCAGGCATGCAGGCACACATCCGCTCGGGGTCGGCTGGCCGCCTCATGTGACGTGACTTGGTCATTCAGGCCGCTTTAACTATTTGTTTAGTCTACAGATATAATTGTTCTTCTTGTCTTCTCAATATTCTTTCCAATTCCTTCGAGAAAGCTGTATACTACGAGTTACGTAATATAGTTAACAGTAAACAATCTACAAGCATTGAAGAAATGCACAGGAAATTCTATCTCTATTCCATATAAGCGATGAATATATTAGTTCTATAGGCCGCATTTGCAGAGCTCACTCCCTCCAGGACTAAAGAGAACATCAATAGTGCGGGGAAAACGAGCTTCGTTATAAGGTTCAGGCCAGTGGGAAATGTAAATAAAATAAAGCGCAATAGCCTCCAACGGCGGATAATATATGCAGGAAATGAATCAGACAGACAGTCCACTTGTACATGCTGCCGGAAACCGAAACCAAACTTTTAACATGAAGAGGCTCGCAGGGGAAAAGAGGCGGCGCTGGGAAGATAGGTCGTGATATAATGCGTGTGTATGTGAAATAATGTCCCGGGTTTCTACTTGAGATTCAGAATTGATAGAGAATCTCAGGTATAGCGGGTATGAGAAAATGACTCAAACCCGGGCCGGATGTGCCGTGCGCATGCCGTGGCTCGAAGACGAATACCCCATTTTAGGCACTGGTGGCGGGGACTTCATTCTTTGGTTCGGTGGTAGGGTAATCTTGGTGCTTCGCTGAAGTCCCCTTGGCCCTCCAAGTCGACACTGCGGGAATATCGGCCTTGAACCGCTGCTCGTCGGTACCGTAGGCACGAGGAGTGAGCTTGATCAGCGTGTGAAGGGGTACTTCCATCCATGGACTCTGTTCCTGGGGCGTGTTGAGGAAATAGGCGTAGATACAACGCAGGACCGCCTGGTGGGTAACAATGATCACGTTTTCACTGCGCTCCAGCTCCATGATAATCGGTTCCAGTCGGATGACAACGTCGCGGTAGGACTCGCCTCCGCGGTAGCGATAGTTGTACTTGTCCTCGTCGCGTGCAGCGAAATCTTCGGGGTATTTCTGCGCAATGTCCTCGTACGTGAGTCCGTCGCAGACACCGGAGTCGAGCTCGTCGAGTGCCTTCCACTCCAGCTTCTCGAAGCCCGTTTCGGCAGCAAGGTGGCGGGCTGTCTGGATTGTACGCCGAAGAGTGGACGTCCAGATGACGATCTTCGTGTTAGGGGGAACACCCGACTTTTTCAGAAGACCCGGAAGAGCTCGAGCATAAGCCTCTCCACGCTCGGAGATGCTGGAATCTCCGCCAATCTTGCCTACTAGGTTGTACTCAGACTCTCCGTGCTAAGCAGGTGTTAGATCAAGTTCCACCGCATCATCAAAGATCACTTACGCGAGATAGCCAAATCGAGCGAGGTTTGATGTGGAGATTCTGGATGTAGTAGACTAGCCGACTGGATAGATAGTCTTTGATCTGGTTAATGATTACCGTGGAGCCGACATTAATGAGCTTCACATATGTAAAGTGCTTCTCGTTATCGTCGATAGTCTCGTACACCTTTTCGTAATTGCGGATTCGATTGCGGAAATCCAGCGCAGCAACCTCAGGGTCCTGCCCCTTGTAATCCGGCGACGTGGTTTTGACCTCGAGAATGTTGTTCATTATTAGGTCTTCCTCGTCGCATATCGATTCGACGAATAACGTCTCCACATTGGCTGCATCGCAGCTCTCATAGATCCAGCGACGTCGTTCCCTCGTAGAATTGGTGGCATCCAGGATAGCAACGACGCCTTTGCCCGATGCGAACCACCGGAGCATATCAGACATGGCAGCCTCCGCGGCAGCTCGCCGCATTTTCTCGCCCTCGCTGTTGTGAGGATCGAAGAAAGTGGCGGTTGGCTGCGGCGTGTTGTTTCGACGGTAGCTGCCCACGTTGAAGACGCGAGCAGGGATACCGACCCACGCAAGATATCTCATAGCTGAAATCGTCAGGTTCGCGGTCTACAAGTGCACTCTATGCACATGGATAGGCAGGAACGTACCTTTGCCAGCAATGAGACTTTTGCCTCGGGCTGGCAGGCCAACCATGACCACGCAGATTTTCGTGTCATCTGACTGCAATCTAGTCAGCATTCTGGGGTTTGATGGGATTTTCCTTGCTGGAGGGTCGGGATGGTCAAGTGGTGTGGCGAATCAGGCAGAGAGAGTATGCGCGGAGTGCAGATGAGTGATAGTAACAAGCAACCTAATAAAGAGCAAAAAGAAGAAGAAAAAAAAAAAAAAGGAAAGAAGAAAGCCTGTTACAAAAGTTGTATACTAGACTCCCTGGGTCAAGTACCGGGCAGACTATAACGCAAGAAGTGGGCAGCTGCCAAGGCAGAGCGACCCAGAAGCCAGAAGCCGGGGAACAACGCAATCAATAAATCATGAACATCTAAACCAGGCACTTACACTGGCAAAATAGCTCTTGTGGCCATTACCCCTCCGAACAGCCGCCATAATGGGCAACTAGCAACGAAAACCGAGAGATGAATACGAGATAGGAAAAAGGCAAAATGAGACGAAAGACCTCGGGCCAAGACCAGACAAACGACCGGACAAGAGGGCCGGAGAATAGGGAATTTGGAGGGGGGGAACCGTGGGAGAAGTAGTAGATTGGACCCAAAACCGGGTCAAGGAGAATTAATGGCGTAAGACCGGGGAGAGGAGTGCTCCCTTTTTTTTTGTCTTTTGCTTTGCTGTCGGAACTCCAACCGGCACAATTCTCACCGAACGTACAAAACAGACAGTTCCGGCTGTCTTCTCACAGGATGGAATTCTTTTGCAAGGGGGAAAAAGAGCAAGAGATCTGGTTGGATCCCATTAAGCCCCAACAGCCGATGCGGTGAAGAAGTCGAGGGACAGCGCAGACGTCATGCCGCGGGGCAAATCAACCGATGGCCCGCCGTTGTTTAGGACAGACGCAAGAATTGCCGGTGGACCAGCCCTGGTAGCGCCGGGGATGCAGGATGGAGGATGGAGATCAGAGATGAGGCTTTTCGAGGAAAATCAGGAGATTGAATTCTTCGAAGGGACTGGGAGACAATGCCTTCAAACAGCGCACCACGTGATGTCCCGGACGTTTTCGTCGGGTAAACTCGCGGCCGGCGCTTTGGATCGGAATGATCGACGCGGCACAAGTCGGCTAGTCTTAGTGTCTACGGATTCTAGATGCCTGTAAGGCACAGAGTAAATTCAATATGGATTGCTTGAATCATCCTGGTCATTCCAGAGTCGATCCTCCATATCTCCTCCAGGGGGTTACAGTATGTCATGCCCTCCGGCTATATACATCCAACAACCAGAGAGCCTAACTATCATGCATGTCGTTCAGATGCTTTTCCAAATCGTAATAATAATAAAAGCCTTCTCTCGCCCTGAGAATCGAAGGCACCAAATCTCTAAAACTTTTTTTTGTGTCCTTTTGCTCCTTTTTGACTCCCAAACCCATGCAAGAAAAAAAAAAAAAAAAAAAAAACAAGGAAATTCTCCAAATGGCCGTTATTCTCAAATGCAAATAGTGCTTTCTTTCTTTAAGCATCGACCGCAGTCTCGGCAGGTGCAGCCCCATTCTCCCGAGAGCTCGACCACTTGTTCTTTCTCTCCTCGGAGTTCCAGGTCTCTCCGCGGGCTCGCTGCACCCGGATAATACCACCCCAGGGTCCCTCCTTGCCGTTCAGAGCGTCCATGGCAGCCTGCGTCTCTTCAACGCTGCCGAAGTCGACGAACAGGTAGTAATGGTCACCAGGCTCGAACCGCTTGGCGGGGTGAGGGCTGAACAATTTGCTGATGTTCTCACTGATGGACAGGTCAGTATCACATGTATGGTACAGTAAAGACTGACGGGACATACATGTTGAACCCCTTGAAGAAGTTCGTGATGTTGCTGGTGATCGATTCCTGGTCGCTCACGCGGGGCAGTCCCCCGACGTACAGACGACGGCTGGAATCGGAGGAGTTGGTTCTCTGGAAGACGGGGGCGGCGGGAGGAGCAGGGGCACTGTCATCACGGCGCCACCGGTCCATGCCGAAGGGGGAGGAAGTCTTGGGGGCACGCGGGGAGCCATCCGTCCGGGGCTGCTGCTGCTGCTGCTGTTGCTGCTGAGACCGTTCGCTTTGCGACTTTACCACGCCCGGCTTGATCTTCACGGGACGGCCCAGCATATCGTGACCGTCCAACTCGACCATCGCGCGCTCTGCCAATTCCTTCGTCTCGAGGTCCACGAAGCAGTATGACGGGTTCCGGCCGGTAAAGGGATCGATGGCGATATCGATGCGCTCGCTATGAAAGCAACACTTCAGTTGGGGACCATCCTTGGCACAATGTTTTCTTCTTTGTCTTTTTTCTCTCACTCAGTCATACATTGGGAATTCGGCGGCCGTGAACAATGCCTGCACATCCTCCGATTTGGCCGTGTAGGGCATGTTGCCTACATAGAGGCGGCGTCCCTCTGAGATGGCCTGCGGGACATGGGGACTCGGTTTGCTGAATGCGACTCGCGAGGTACTGGTCTTGGGGCCGGGGGAGCCGGCACTCTGGCCGCTAGGGCTCTCTTCACCCTTCACGCGCCAGTTGGGGGAGTGGAAAGCACGGCCCGTCGTTCGAACGCCGTTCTGGAAGCCAGTTTTGGCGGGAGCTAAAGTAAGGAACCCATTAGTTGATTCTTTCGCAGCACTGAGCAACGCTTCCTTTGGATGCAGCCCCGGATTGAGCAGTCCCCAACGGTTTGTTCGCTTTTCTGTCTCGTTTTGTTTCCTACACACTTTGTTCCTGCGGCCTAGGACTCTCGGGAGCGTCGACCATTTTGTCGGATGAAATTATTTGAACGAAAATAACGGGATGGGGGAAAAGAAAATCGTGAGAAGTCTATGCCAGTCGAAGGTGTTAGCGTTTCGGTTTATATATTTCCTCATTCGATAGCAACAGAAGGCAAGTAGAAACCGCACGCAAATCACTTACCCGAAAGGGGTATATCACAGCACAAAACCTGCAGTAAAAAGAGACAGGTGCCAGGATATGGCTGGAAAAAGACTCAAACAAGTCAAGAATCGGTAGAAAAGAAGAAGACGAAAAAAGAATACTCACAACCAAAAAACCAAGCGCCCTGGCTGAAATGATGCCTGCGGGAAAAAAAATGCGGAATTACTTTTTTCGCCGCGGGACGCAAAGAAAGCGAAACAAACGCAGCAAACGGCGGGTCTGTCGCGTTCCGCGCGCTCTCGCCTGTGGTTGGTTCGTTAGCGAATGCTTTTTTAGCTCCGTCGACTCAGCTATTTAAGGCTCGCTTTCTTCCTCTTCCTCTTCCTTTGCACTTCTGCTGGAGACAATGTATCTCAATGAGTTGGATTCATGATTCCAATTGAGCCTCGATCGAGATCCTCGCATCACTAACCACACAACACTCAACTTAGCTTGCAACATTTGCAATTCGCCATCCTAATAGGTAAGCTCCTTCGAATCTCTCTTTTCCTCTGTTTCTTCCCTTGCGACGTTCATGGATGCAAATCCAGTCCAACCACCACTTCGTATGAAGAAGAAAGATTTCACACAGACCTGTTCCGAGCATTTATCCATGCGGATTAACAATCGTACCAACTGCTGTCTGACGAAGTTCCGAAACATTTGTTTTGCATGCATTGATTTGTTGGATAACATAAGACTAACTTGTCATTGTGAAGATTATAGGATTGGATCTGTATATGCATCGTTAAATATCTCACGGGTTATATAAACCGGGTCGAAAGAAGGGGTCTTAGCCAGGTTTTATCGCTCGAATTAGCTAGTTATATCAATGAGACTGTTTGAGCTTGAAAGGGATCTGTTCAGACCGTAAATCATATCGTATATGATAGCTTGATTGCCGGCATTCAGAGGACATGCTGACTTCCCAAGGGACTTGCACCCGGCTCAAACCTTGAGCTTAGGATCTGTGGTCTATGACTTGAGTTACGTGCACATCACCAAGAACATAACAAATCCATTGTCTTTTAGTAGAACGCCCCGACATGAAGTCCACATCATATCACAGCTCATCTCGAATGAACCAGAAGAAAAAGAGGACTAGAATCAATAAATACCTAAATCCTCGTAGTCAACACCAAAGGTAAAGAGAAAGAAAAAGAAAAGAAATACTTAACACCGAACCGGAAACAAACCAAATCAGATAGTATTAAACCCCGCCTCCGGAGGCACCGCCGACAGATCCTCCCTTTCATACAAAACCTCCGGCTGCACCGGCCTCCTCAATATATACCGTTTCACAAAGAACGGAATCTGCCTCAGCCCATAAGCAGCGTGGAAATGCGTCGAGACCGAAAATACCTGATCCAGCTCCTCCAGCGTCTTCCCCTTCGTCTCGGGCAGCAGCATCAAGATGAGCCACCAGCCGACGATATTCCAGCCGGCGTACCAGCTAAAAGCGCCCTGAGGAGTGAACGCGTTACGTAGCGACGGCCAGGTGATGGCAAGGAGCCAGTTGAAGAGCCATGTGGTGGCGGTGGCCAGCGCCATGCCGTAGGATCGTACGTACAGGGGGTACGCTTCGGCGGAGTAGGTGAAGGGGACGGGGCCTTCGCCGGTGGAGTAGACGACACCGAAGAGGTAGGTGCCTAGGGCGATGCAGCCGAGGCGCGCGGAGTTGTGTGTGTCCTCGGGGATCCAGAAGCTGAAGCCGGTGAAGAACATGGCGATGGCCATTAGGGGGAAGGTGGTGAGGAGGAGGTTGCGGCGGCCGAAGGTGTCGATCGTGTAGACGGCCGGGATGGCAAAGAGCCAGTTGATTAGGCCCCAGCCGAGAGAGGCGGTTAGGGCGTTGCGCTGGTTGGTGGTCTCGAGGAAGATTTCGGATGAGTAGTAGGCGATTACGTTGACTCCTGTGAAGTTCTTGTTAATATAGATTGGGGGTTTGATGGACTTGGATGTTGAGGCTTAGTGAGACGTACCGCAGAACTAGGTCTAATGTTAGCCAATGTTTGGAAGAATTGAGGGGGAGAGATCATACCTGTTGCAGAAACATGACAAGCTCAGAGGCAATCAAAGCACGTCGATTGCGAGGCACGGCGATCAACTCTAAGATTTTGTTTTGCCCAAGCTTCATCGAATTCTCCGCCTCCAGCAATGTGTGCATATAGTACATATCTCGGGCCGCCTGGATCTTGGTGGGCCGCAGACTGCACATGGACTGGTATGCTTTGGCATACAGATTCCGGGACATGTACCAGCGCGGCGACTCGGGACAGGAGAAAACGAAGCAACAGACGAGGAGGGCCGGAAACATGGCCGATCCCATCATGAGGCGCCAGTTCAAGCCGACGATTCCAGACTGATCCTGCACCTCGAAGAAGGCGAGGTCCGCCGCGTAGCCAAACATGATGCCAAACGCCGTCCACATCTGCCATTGCATCACCAAGGCACCACGGATAGCCGGCGGCGCCGTTTCGGCTGCGTAGACAGGGACCGTGGCGGACTTGGGCCCGATGCCGAATCCCAGCGCGAACCGCGATATGAACATGTGCCACCAGGTATTCACGCATCCTTGCCACAGACAGGCCAGCGCGGAGAAGCAGCAGGTGATGAAGATGGTTCCTCGTCGACCGAACCAGGCGTTGAACGGCACCGTGAGCCAGCAACCGATGACGGCGCAGCAGAGATAGGGAGCGGAGTTGACCAGGCCAACCAGCCAATTCGACCGAGAATCGTTGCCGCTGATACCGAACTGATGCTTGTAGAAGATCTGCGCGCCGTTGACGACCGTTTCATCTAATTTGAAAGAATCCATTAGCTTGTTTCTCTTTCGTGAAGCAGAGACAGAGACCCGTCTTCAAACAAATCGAAGCACTTACCCATTCCCTGAACCGCAGCCGACAGCGAGCACAAGATGATCACCAAGTACATTGTCCACGGCTGGGACCAACGATTGGTGAATTCCTTTTGCAAAGCCGCCAGTTCCTCCGCCGTCATGCCGGGCAGATTAGTGACCTTCTCCGGCGTCTGCGCCAGGACAGCGCCGATGCCAAACGCGCGAATATCCTCTTCGTCGCCGATCTGATGGGTGATGGCAAAGGTGATGCCTTGCTTGCGCAGTTCCTCATGGCTATACCCCGCCAGCGGATTCGCCAGCTTCGCGTTCAGATTGCGCCGGGCCCGTTCGGCGGCAGTACCAAATATGCGACGAGGCAGGATATGCTCCTTATCCGTGGCGTATTCGACGTTGTGATGCTCGGGGATTGGGTCCTCGAAGACCCCTATCCCATCCTTGCTAGACATCTGAGCGGTTGATTGCCGATAATGGCTGGATTGATCACAGAAGAAGGTAGCGCAAGGCTGGACGGACAGTAACACAAGCGAGTAGTTGGAAACCGTGGTGTGATTTATTCACGGACGACGCTAATCAACAGGACATGTGATAAGGGCGCGGGGGGGAGGGGGCCTTCAGAAATGATTTGCGCAATAGAACAATAAGCGTCGCAAGCCCGTACAGGGATCAAGGTCTTAGGACAGCCAGTGTCCAGGTAGATGGCATACCTCTTAACAAAGGAGGGCGACTACGACAAAGAACCGAAGTGCCGGGGCGACTGATAAAAGTATGGATGGATTCACGTTAGTGAGCTTTAGGGGCAAGGAGTACCAAGGAAAGGCCAGGAGAGGGGCGAACCATGAGGGACGGAGAACAAGGAATCTCACGATGAAAGGTGCGACAGACAAGGCCAAGGGGAGACGTTGTGCTACTTGACTGGCAAACTGAACGGAGGCATCCGGCACGGGAGGGTTCGTTCCAGGGCAGTCACCCGTGGGCTGACGGAATGGAAGATTCCAGCCATTTTCTAGAGTCGGAATTTGCTTCTCCTGGTTTCCTGTTTTCAGAAGCAGCCTCCTGCAAGAAGTTCGAGGTCAGCACGGGACTGATTGGCGGAGCCGTTCGTTCGTCTGCATAAAGAGAGGCTGGGAGGACCATCAGGGCGAGAGTCGAGGCAGACAAAGGAGGCATTGCGCTTCGTATTCACCCGGCCAAGAGGAACCCGTCAGGTCACCAGGGCGATTGCATTCACTCGTGAGGGTGTGGAATCGAGGATAACAAAGGCTGCGATGGAAGTGTAACCGGGGTACAGCTTTCAAACTGATTAGTTATCTAATCGATATATATGGGAGTATATATATAGAAATTCAGACCCATGCATTTCATAGGTGCTATCAACCAAACCATGCCAGGCAAGGCTATTGACAGGGGGCCTGCTGATTGCGAGGTTCTCTGGCAACTAAAGCGGGGTCATTTCTATCGGATGGACATCCTTGCATGTCGGATGCCAACTGGAACAATGAACTCTACTCGGTCTGTCAGGTTCCGAACGGATGAGCTGATCCGTTCGGATCTGCTATTTACTGTAGAATCTATACTTTCTATGGGGTCTACCCGACGGGAGATCCGCCATGACGTCCACTTCCCCGCATTCTCCTTCGGAACCTGGGGTTAATGGCTTTCTAGCTTTTGGCTTCGTATATGAGAATCCACTGGAGCTTGCTTCCTACGTTACCCCAAATGTAGTTTTCGGAAGTCGGCACGAACCCATTCCTATAAAGCTGGCGCAACTCCCTTGCTTCATTGTGTCTATCTCTTCACTGTCATTTATTTTTGCTCACAATCCAATTGCTTCTACCTAAAAGAGATCACAAAAACGAATCATGCTCGGAAAGATCGCCCTCGAGGAAGCCTTCGCGCTGCCTCGCTTCGAAGAAAAGACTCGCTGGTGGGCAGGTCTCTTCTCCACCGACGTGGAAACCCACGTCAAAGAAATCACAGACATCAACAAGATCCGCGTGGAGCATGCCGACAAGCACGGCGTTGGCTACCAGATCCTCTCCTACACGGCCCCCGGTGTCCAAGATATCTGGGACCCGGTGGAGGCGCAAAACCTGGCCGTCGAAATCAACGACTACATTGCCGAGCAAGTGCGCGCCAACCCGACTCGATTTGGAGCCTTTGCGTAAGTATCCTTCCTGATTCCGCATTGATGCCGACACTAACCGGTGCGGGGATTTTCTCTTTCCAGAACGCTCTCCATGCACGACCCTCAACAAGCCGCCGACGAACTCCGCCGCTGCGTCGAGAAATACGGCTTTAAAGGCGCCCTGGTGAACGACACGCAACGCGCCGGCCCAGACGGCGACGACCTGATCTTCTACGACAGCGCCAAATGGGACGTATTCTGGCAGACGTGCGCCGACCTAGACGTCCCCTTCTACTTACACCCACGCAACCCCACTGGCACAATCTACGATAAGCTCTGGGCAGACCGGAAATGGCTCGTCGGGCCACCGCTCAGCTTCGCGCACGGCGTCAGCCTCCACGTCCTAGGGATGGTAACGAACGGAGTCTTCGACCGACACCCGAAGCTGCAGGTCATAATGGGCCATCTAGGCGAACACGTCCCGTTCGACATGTGGCGAATCAACCACTGGTTCGAGGACCGCAAGAAGCTGCTGGGGTTGGCGGAGACGTGCAAGAAGACGATCCGGGAGTACTTTGCGGAGAATATCTGGATCACGACGTCGGGGCATTTCTCGACAACGACGTTGAACTTCTGTATGGCGGAGGTTGGGGCCGATCGGATTCTCTTCTCGATTGATTATCCGTTTGAGACGTTTGCGGATGCGTGTGAGTGGTTTGATCATGCCGAGTTGAATGGTACGGATCGGTTGAAGATTGGTCGGGAGAATGCGAAGAGGTTGTTTAAGCTGGGGGCATATCATGATAGTACGGCTTGATTCGGTTTATTGAAGTATATTAGTGAGGCTGTTGATATGAATTCACAATCAATTGACGTGTATGAAGTTGGTCATTCCAACAAACCCGTAGGCTGATCACGCGTTAGAGTCTTGAGAAGAGATATTAGGGATATAAAAATGCTGTAAGAAAACAGGAGCCCTATGCATTTCTCTTTAGAGATGAAAGCCAGTCCGAAACGCGGTTATATTGACCGCAATCTTTGGATCCAATGGATTACGTGAACCGTTTGTTGGATTTGATGTTTTGATTAGCCGTTTTTGATTTCTGAGACCGTTTTGAAGAAGAGTTGAAGTAATATCAAATCGACTCATCATGATGTCAGTTGATATAGTCCTGATTATTAGGATTTCCTGGCCAGCTCAATCCTTTGGCGATATCGGATCTAGTAATTGGTGAGTATCCAGCACTTCCAATACATCAGAGTTGATAAACAGACCATGCGAGATGAGCGCATAGTGAAACCGAGGTCTTCAACTCTGTAGGTTGAGACCATATCATTCTAATTCCTCATACATTCCGATTCGTGAGGGAAACCAACCCCGAAAGACCTATATATATCGCCTCACCTTTCTCTCACTTTTAGCTTGCATTTACTGTGATCAGTGACCAGAACGGAAGGCTTTTAGTGACACATACAGGTTTTTGATTTTTTTTATGTTTTTGTTTTCCAAGTGTTTTTTCATATTTCAAAACCAAAACATTTTGAAAAAAGAAAATGAAAGAAACCAAGAGAAGGACAGGAGATCAGGTAGGTAAAAGTCAAAGATAAGAATAAAGGAGATGAATTAAGAAAAGGACAGATGGCCACCCCCCCTACGCCCCCAGACGAACCCCCCCGTCCACCTCCTGCTGGTAGACAACGTTCTCATCGTCCCAGATCGCCTGATAGTTGGCGACTGTGCCCATCGCAGGACTGATGAACTGGGCCTTTAGTTCATCATTGACTACCATGATGACCTTGTAATTGTCGACCGTCCGCTGTAGGATGGTCCAGATTGAGATGAGCAAACGGGAGACGGCCACGCGCTCGGCGTACAGGACGGTGTCGTGAATGATCTGGTAGTTATAAATATTCAAAAAGTCGCTGTACACGTACGCGTCGTAGAGGTCGATGAAGATCTGTAGGAGATGGTGTTCGGCGGGGCGAGGACGCTTCAGGTTTCTAGATCTTCTAGTTAGTTGGGATGTTTAACAAGGATGAGATGAGAGATCGAACAGAATGAAATCGTGTGATATGTAACATACCTCAAGATAGGCCGGATCATAGCGCGGAATCTCATCTCAGGAGAGGTCTTGTGATCAGAGGCTGCTTGGACGACGGCAGCTTTAACGGCCTGGGCATCGCGTTCCTCCCTCTGGAGGGTCTGGTCTAGAAATCCGAGGTATTCGATAAATGCGTGAGCGATCGGAGTAATCTGCTCGATGACCTGCGGGCCAAGGAACGAGCCGGTCGAGTTTTCGGGGGTCTGAAAGATGTCGAGTTCCAAGCGAAGCACGTCGTTGGAAAGGGCGCTGAACTTGCTTCTCAGCTCGTCGTTGATTTCGGAATCGAGGAGTATCTCGGTCATCGCGTTGAAAGCCACATTCTTCTTGTCGGCGGTAGACACGCGGCCACGACGGACGGCTTCTTGGGCCATTCTCTTGTATTTCGAGGCAAGATCGCTTGGCTGCGCCGCGAGCATAGGCTGCGCGGAAGAAGAAGAAGGCGCATGGCCGAGGATCTCGCTCGAGCGCATGGAATGGGTCACGACGATGGGCTTGCTCAGCGGGTTCTGGGCCGCGTATGGGGCACGAGTAGGAGTGTTGCCACTAGGGAAGAAGCGCGAGGTAGTTCGATTACGAACAGGAGTTATAGGCCAGCCAGATGGACCCTGATGAAGATTGAATTCGGGATTGACATTGGGAGAGGTGTTGAGATGGGGACCGTGGCCCGCGAAGGGAGTCATGCTGGGGTGTCTGAACGACATTTCTTCCGAGCGGATTCTTTCATCTGCGACTTTGGAGAGTGCGTAAGCGTAGGCTTGTCCGACTTCTTCGTTGGAATGAGAAGTCTCGCCCTCGCCTTTGTAAGACTCGCTGTAGGCGGGAAAGGGTTCAGGGGCGCTGAGATCTGGCTCTCCGTGGGGAAAGATTGGTCTTGTAGGTGGGAGGTTGGGGTAGAGACGAGTCTAGAAGTGAATTTTATCAGTTGAGAAGAGAAGAAAGCTTCTGTAGGTTAGAGCAAGTGAGACTCACTGTTGCGCACTCGATGCCAGTAGATACTGCGTCCTGATGTGCACTAGTGTCGATTTCCATGGCCACCTTTTCCAACTGATCAGACTTGTAAGCAGTGTCATAGAGATCTACCGATTCCTCAGGCTCAAACACCAGCCACTCGTTTGCCTTAGAAGCAGGCTTAGAAGCAGTTGTATTATCAATGATTGATGTCTTTGCGAATGCAATTCCACCAGTTGAAGCACTTCCACTAATAGTGTGCGCAGTGGAAGCTTCATTTGCAGAAGCATCAGCAGTAGGTTTACCCGGAGAGTCTTCATGGGAAACTTCTTCAAAAGGAAAGATTTCTGTGGAAGAATCCGAGTCGGTATCGGGAACATCAGTGTAGATATGTCCAAAAAGGCTGAACTCAGGAAACATGGCATCTTCGAGAACATCCACTTGCTGGTGATGCTGGGTGGACGAGCTTGTGACATCTTCTTCATGCTCCTCTTCAGCAGGGCGCCGTATTTCAACACACCGTTTGTAAAAGAATGCACGAAGGTCAGCCATGTTTAGCCTTCTGTCACGACGCGCCTGTTCTTGAACAATATAGTCCAGATGTTGCCTGGCTAGAACGCCCGGAGACATAGAGGTATTGTTGGGCATTTTGACTTGCGATATGTGAAATGAGGCGCTGTGCACGAGATGAACTGGGAAAGGTATAATAACAAAACTGGATATAAAGAATCAACAGTTGTCTCGAATAGATTGAGTAATGAAAACAGGAAAGGGTGAGGGTATAGAGGCGCGACGAAGTGAGCGAGAGAATGGATGAGAAGAGGAGTTTGAGAGACAAGGAAAAAGAGATGTATGGATAGAGAGCGAGGGAGTGCGAGGTAATTATTTGATACATCCCACCTGACGGTGAATACCAACAGGAGTCCTTATGGATATGAAGGTTCTGTCCCATGGACTTCTCCAGCCTCCAGTGAGAAATGAGTGCATGCTTGCGCTAACCTCAGTATACCAAAGGCACCAGTTGCGTGAATGTAGTAACAGAAGTCTTAGGTCTATGTGAAATCCTGCTGTTTGGTGTTTGTATTCTATCTAGCAATTGTTGAAAATGAACGAAAAGGACTATTAGGGGTGCAAACAGCATTCTATCAGGTTTTATCAGTGTCGAAATGAGCACGCTAGTATGTTCTGTCAATAGTTGCACAATGGCCGTTGACTGCAGGTTGGGCTTCAATTAATGGGACTGCATATAGCTTTGGCCCCATCAAGACATCTAATCGATGCTGCATTCGTTTCAACTTCAAGGTTTGCGAATTAGAGGCAAGCATCGGTAGAAACGAAACATCCGCAGCAAGAGCCCATGATCCCTCAAAGCTCCTAGCGGAAGAATGAGGTTGGCCAGGACATAGCTTGCCGGTGCAAGGCAGACATTCACCGGCAGGAAATGTAGGATTGCTCATACGATTACGTTCGTTGGTAGCCTGAAAGGAGATCTACCAATATTAGTACATGAAATTATATGATGAGAAAATTTGACATTAAACTATCCGAGAGTATGTATGTACTGCACCGCGATCGAAAACGCTCACTACTTGAAACGACTATTCGGATCGGGTTGCAGAAAGGCTCTCCCTAAGAGTAATGACTGGTGTATAAAGAGGAATGAAAAAGGATGAAACAAAACGTTTCTTCCAACCATTCGACTTCTCAGACAATACCCAGAGGTTAAGAGAGCCGGCTCGTTCTTCGCACATTGACTAATCAGCACGTCATTGTAAAGGAGCGTGACAACTTAAAGTAGTGCGATGGGTTTCGGAGTCGACGTTCGTAAACTATGAGATCGAGACGGATTCGCGACTCGAAGGTCGAGAGATGATCAATCATCCTTCCTACGTTGCTCGGACCTATCGTTGTGCACATCACCATCGTCATCGTCGGGCAACGGAACGTCCATGACTCGTTCCCCAGCTTTTTCCAACGTTCTCCGACTCCAATTCCTTACGCCTTTGTATACTGCCTGCAACGTAGTTAGCATTTGGAGGCATCGGAGTATGGCGCGAGCCAACTTACCCAGAGAAAGGTCACGACGCCAATCAAGATAACTATCCAGCTCACGGACGCAGCTCGGCTCCTACCAGTGTTTCTACCACCACTGACAACGCCGGAGTTGCGGAGGTTCCACCACTGCCAAGGCGACAGAGCGAATAGAGCTTTGATGAAGGACAGGACGCCCAGGGAGGCCAATCCCTTGAAAAAATGTTCAAGCCAGGAGGGGCCTCGGTCACTCGGTAGAACATCAGACACTGTCGGGTCCCAGAACTCCGAATAATAGATGGTTTCCATGGGATCCACGTAAAGGTTAATGATGGGGTCAGCAACAAAACCAAGAAGAAACACCGTGAAAATCAAAATGCTCAAAGTCAATCCAAACTGTGCGAAAGAACTACTGATCCAACGCGCCCAGGTGAGACGTTCAAGCCGATACTGGAAGCCACAAGTGGGACAGTGCCAGTAATTCCTCTTGCCATACCCCGGATCCGCGTGTCGCCAGGACTGGAGGCAACCCTCGTGGACATATCGCGAGGAGCCTTTGCATTTGCACGGACGAAGCAGGCGACCGAGTTCCGGATCTTCCGACTCGTAGACAACTCGGGGTTGGCCTTGGAGGAACCCAGGGAGGTTTTCCGCAGGAGGATGGAGGGTGGGCAGCACGGTCTCTAGGCAGATGCGACAGACGCGAGGTGGATAATGCTTCTGAGAAGCTTCGGGGGGGGCCCCCGCATCATGGGCGCTGTGAGAATCTCCGGGGGTTTCCTCTGTCTCCGCGTTTACAGGAGCATTTGATGAGGAGCTTGCAGGCCAACGCCAGCGTGGCTCACTGTGCAGGTCCATTCTGTCCAATGACGTGTTCAAAAGTGATGGTCATAATATAATACCCGAGGTCTTCCTGCGACCCGGCTGAATAGACAATGAAGCTATGTGTCGATAGAGAGAATGCGCGAGTAGACACAGATGGAAAGACGGGAGGGGAAATCCATGGAGAGGAGAAAGAAAAGAAGAGAAAAATTATGGCAGACAGGTGTGGAGAGAGGGAGACAGACAGAAGCGCGCCGAAGGGACGCTAGCCGCTCGCCTACCGTCACCGCCCCAGACGCGGGCTTGGCATCGAGCAACTGCGTCAACATCCTGTCGCCTTGCTCCGGACTCTCTGATCAAAGGAAAGCTTCACTTTGGAATCCCCACCACCCCTTCTATCTTCCAAACACTCTTGTTCATCTTCCTTACTTATCCAAAGCCCTCCTCCAGAGCTTGTGGAGGTAAAGATCCGTCTCCATGGCTGACCGATATTCGTTCTCCTTGACCACCTTCTCCCCCAGGTAAGATGAGCTTCCCGCTAGCAACTGACGGAACATACGTGTAGCTAACATACGCCCGCAGTGGAAAACTGGTTCAGATTGGTAATGCTTTAAGCTTCGTCTACCATGAGATCGGAATACTAATTCGTGTACAGAATATGCCTTGAACGCCGTCAATTCGGGTGTGACTGCCCTTGGAATCAAAGGTGTGTCCGATGTGGGTTTCCTTGTGCGGGCTCAAGCAATTACTAAACTCTCCGTTTCTCTAATGATCAGCCACAAACGGAATCGTCCTTGCTACGGAAAAGAAGTCGTCTTCGCCCCTCATCGACCCTCCTTCTCTCTCCAAGATCTCGTTAATCACGCCCGACATCGGCATGGTCTACGCCGGCATGGGTCCTGACTACCGCGTGCTGGTCGACAAGGCCCGTAAGGTGTCTCACACCGGCTACAAGCGCATCTACAACGAATACCCCCCTACCCGGATCCTGGTGCAGGACGTGGCTCGCGTGGTGCAAGAGGCAACGCAGTCCGGTGGTGTCCGACCGTACGGTGTCAGTCTGCTGATTGCCGGTTGGGACGAGGGCGTTGAGCCTGAGTCGGAACAAGCGGCGAAGGGCGAAGACGAGGACCCGGAGTCTCGAAAGGCCACGGGCAAGACGGGTGGTATCCTGAAGGGTGGCCCCAGCTTGTACCAGGTCGACCCCAGTGGCAGTTACTACCCGTGGAAGGCCACGGCCATCGGCAAGCACGCCACGAGTGCGAAGACCTTCCTCGAGAAGCGTTACACCGAGGGTCTTGAACTCGAAGATGCTATTCACATCGCCCTTCTGACGCTAAAGGAGACCATCGAGGGTGAAATGAACGGGGATACGATAGAGCTGGGTGAGTTAATCTGGCGATTTAACACTGTTGTGTAAAGCATACACCACTTACTGACCGATCTGTAGGCATTGTTGGCCCTCCTGCTGATCATCTGCTTGGCTACGAGGGTGTCGAAGAGTCTCGGGGACCCAGATTCAGGAAGCTGACCAAGGAGGAGATCGAGGACTACCTGACCAACCTATGATTGATACGCGCTTGGACATTTGATATTCAACGAACCTTCTAGTTTAATAGACATTATCGAGTCTGCAAGGTTCTCGGGCACAATACATTTAGCACATGAACCGTAAAGTTCTGGATTGGTCAGTGATGACAGACCTGTGGAAGGTCTACAAGTGATGCGAGAGTAGGGCGTTCTGCCCATTAATGTCTTGAGATGCAAAAAGAGAGAAATATCAATGGGGAATGCATGCGTTCATCAAAGCGAATCCAAATGTAGTCATAGACAGGCCATGTGATGGGCGGTCTGGAAAGACCGGGAAGGCCGCTCAGGTTGGAAACAGCTTTCTTGTTTTCTTTTTCCCTCTTCTTCCTCCCGCAAGGATCCTGTGGTTGTTGGCGTGCTGAACGAGCGGGTCACCGCATCTCTGTCACACAGGCAACCCTTTAGCTGCGACTATCGGTTTCCAATTCAACGATGGCGTCTCTCATGGACGAGCGAGCCTTTGACTTTCGTCTCCCCGCAGTATGTACAATGACCCGGCGTTAAATTATCAGGGGAAATACGAAAGCCACTCATCACTCATCGGCTTTAGCTGAACGGTCGGGACATTTTGTTTCTTGTTTTCTATGGGCGCTAAATCTATTTGAATTTGCTGATGCCTGTCTTAGCGGCGTTGGACCAATAATCCAACATTGGCCCCAAACTTTCTCGATGGCGGTTTGGACTAGCCCGAATCCTTGTGCCTAGCATCCCGACAACAAACAAAACCCAGGAGGCCGTGCCTCCCTCGGGTGTATGCGAGCAATGGATTGGGTCTGGGGGATCTACGCTAGGGCCACGCAGCGTGGTCATTATAATAGGGGAAGGGTCCCATGAACAGCTGGAAGCGAGATTGTACCACCAACATCGTGGTTTGCACTGTGCAGGCACCAGTCAGATCTTTGTTCTCGATTAATGTGTTGTTGTTTTGCTGCCGCCACCGCTGCAGTCACTGTCACCACCATTCCTTTTGCTTTTATGTTATCCATCAATGTCTTCGCCCGTTGTCAGAGCAGTGGCTCCTTTGTTTGGTTTGGGGCCTAGCATGGTGTCTAGTTGATGCGAAAACAGCTAAGTGAGTGGATGCGACCGCAGATTCCACAGTCCGGTGGCCTCTCTTCTTTTTTTTTTTCTTCTGTGTCTTTTTTCCTGCTTTCGAGAGCGCGTTAAAAGTATAGTGGTTGCCCGCGGGATGCTCGACTTTGGGGCAATTTTGAATGGTTTGCTATCCTTTTCCAGATGCTTTCTAAATAAATGACCCTGCTCTGGGAGAGATGGCTCTGGGCGCCTACTAATATTGGGAGCAGAATTACAACCCCCTTATAAATGATTCGACTCTGAGTTTCACACCACTGGTTAGAAAAAATATGGCAACTGCTCAAGACCCGTTAGATGGGATATCGGGTGTGCTCGAGAACGGTGGAGACGGCATCAAAGCAACATTGTTCCTCTTTATTTCCGTCGCCTGTTATAATGTGGTGGAGCTGGTGGTTCTCGTCCTGTCCACTTTCCGACGCTGGCGAGGTCTTTATTTTTGGAGTTTGCTCCTTTCGGGCTGCGTCGGAGTGGTGCCATATTCTTTGGGTTTCCTGTTGAAGTTTTTCACCAGCGCCACTTCCATCCTGTCGGTTACCATGCTCAGCATCGGCTGGTGGACCATGGTCACGGGCCAATCCTTCGTCCTCTACTCGCGTCTTCACCTGGTGATTCGTGACGAACGAATCCTTCGGCGCGTCCTCTGCATGATCATTTCCAACGTCTTCCTTCTTCATGTGCCTACGACTATCTTGACCTATGGCTCGAACGTCGACAACCCACCACGCCTCTTTGTGAGGGGATACAATATCATGGAGAAGCTGCAGATGACCGGCTTCACGATTCAAGAAGTGATAATCTCGGCACTGTACGTGTGGGAAACCGTCAAGATGCTCCGGCTGGGGTCGGAGCCCTCCAAACGAAAGATCATGCACCAGCTCGTGGGAATCAACGTGTTGATGTTCGTCATGGACTTGGTGCTCCTGGGCCTGGAGTACGCCAACTACTACGCTGTCCAAATCACGCTCAAAGGCGCCATCTATAGCATCAAACTAAAGCTTGAATTCGCGGTCCTCGGCAAGCTCGTCGACGTGGTCCACAGCAACCAGCGGCCGTCGTCGCTCGAGAACGCGGTGCAGTTGAACTCGCTGGATGCAGGGCATAGCCCGATTCCGCTAGCCGAGTCGTCCAGACTGCCGCGGAATATGACCTTTTGCACGGTGGCCGGTGCATTGGCGTGCGGGCCATCCCGACAGGAAAATAAAGCCGTTCCTCGAAGGACGGCGAATGGAAAAATCGTGACGATGACGGAAGTGTCGACATGGGTTGAGCAGCGCACAGGCAACATCCGCGCCTGATTCGAAGTCTGCTCTCTTATAATTAATAATTGCGCCTAGGGTGACGACGACTTACGATGTAAAGAATAAATCAATATATAGGAAGCGTTTGCGGAGGAATAATAATGCCATAATATAGTCGCTTGATAGTCGCTTTGCGGTATAGAATGTTGCTACGGTATATTTGATAGAGCTTATGGTAAATCTTATTCTCTTTCTAACAAACCCGCATCGTCGTCTTCATTCCACCCAAACTCCCCGTCCGAGTCTTCGTCCTGGCTGTCTGCGATCTCATCGGCTTTTCGTTTCCGGGTTGTAGCGTCTAGAAGTTTACTGGGTTCTTCCTGGCCTTCGTCATGGAGGGTTTGCTCTGGCTCTGGTTCATGCTCTGGTTTCTGCTCCACTTCCGGTTTCTCCCCTGCTTCTGATTCTAGTGCTTGTGTTGGCCCTACGTCTGGGCCTGAAATGAGCTTTGGAGCCTCGTCGGGGTTCTGCGCCGTTGTCACTAGATTGGAAGGACCAGGACCAGGCTCGTTAAACGCATGTAGTCCGTCCTACATTCCAGTCAGTCTTCACCCAGCGTGCGCATTGCGCAAGGAGAGAGAAAGAGAGAGGGGTTAACCAACTAGCTCAATCAAAAACGGCACCACGGTATCCTCCTCCCTCCTCACCATCACGGCCTTCCCATTCCGCTTCATCACCTCCGCAAACCGTACCCGCCTCAACCTACTCCTCTGCCTCTCTCTCTCGTCTTCGCCCCCAGAATACTGACCCTGGTACTGGCTGCCCTCGCGCACAAAATCCCGGTACAGCCCCACCCGGGCAAACACAGCCGTTTCCCACCCCCCACCCGCCACGACGGGGGTCAGCGTCGCGTACGGCAGGCCTCTGATGCGCGTATGTGTCTGGTTCAGCGCCAGGACGGCCATGTGGTTCTTGGTGGCGAGTTTGGATAATTGAGCAGCGAGATCGCTGGTGACGTTCCATTTGCGATTGGACAGCCAGGAGATTTGGGATTTGTCGGTGCGGGTGGTTGAGAGGCGGGCTTTCAGGTCTGATGGGGCGGGGTAGTAGGGTTGGAAGGGGGCGGAGAGGGAGTCGATGACTAGGAGGGATGTGTTGGGAGGTGGGAAGGAGGATGGAGGGTGGTGGAGGAGGGAGAGGAGATGGGGAAGGGTGCGGGCGTGGATGTATAGGAGGTTTTGGGAGAGGTCGGGAATGGGGTCAGTGCTAGAGGGGGTGGGAGATGGGGAAGAGGAAGAGGGATTAGAGGAAGTGCGTGAGGTTACGAAGTCCCTGAGTCGGGGTTTGGGGAGGGGAGATCCCGTGTCTGGAGCGATTGTTAGTAGCTTGATGTATGAGATATGGAGGAGGTTTGTACCGATCCAGACGACCTTTCCTCCGGTCCGGAGGGCATTTGATGCGATGCTGAGGCTATACGAAGCGTATATCGCGTCAGCGGATCCGATGTAAACACGGGATAGGACGAGCGTACGCGAGAGACGTCTTCCCGACCCCCGGAGGCCCGAATACTTCAGTGACATGGTTTTGGGATATTCCCTTGGAATCTTTGCCTGCAAGACCTGGGAAGTCATCGGGCGATGACGGACACAGCGCCTCGTCTAGGCGCGAAAGACCCGTGGAGATGGCAGTGGCGGACGCGGTAGACGCGTGCAACGACTGAGAGGCGGGGAAAGATACCACGCGATCTGTACGCAGTTAGACATAGCCATCATAGATACATTGACGAGGAATCGCAGGGAGGGTTCAATGGAATAGATGGTAATTTGACAACGTACGTGGTTCTTGGCTCGATAAGCCGAGGAAGTCCGCCCTGTTCATGATGAGGAAATCTGGCAGGAAGTAGTTCAAATGTAATCAGCGCATACAAATATGCGATTAGTCACCAACTTCATTTCGAGTTATTGAATGAAATTATTCAACTGTCTGGGAATTGAGAGGTAAGTAATGGCGAAGGAATTGGCGGAGGTGAAATTAGCGTTGGTGGAGCCGAACATCGGGACTTTTTTTCAATCCCGGATTGATCTCCCTTGCAGTGTCGGTCTCCATCAATAAAACCCCCGGAAGATAGTCCAATGGATCTCATCTTTCTTGATATTAATCACCTTATTTGCTTCATTCCCCTTCTCATCGTCTGTTTCATCCATTTTCGCTCTAAACGACCCATCTGCCCTAAAGGATGTCGCCGCCTCGGTCTCTCCGCAGACCGCAGCAATATTCAAGATGAATATGATCCCAAGTACAGCCAAGGTGCACCAAAATCCCAAATCGACGCTGATGGGGGTCCCACCTGGCGCATTAAAGCGCTTTTTACATATCCGATCAAAAGCTGCGCCGGCGTCGAGCTAGACGTCGCGGATGTTGTCCCAACCGGCCTGCAATATGACCGACAATTCTGTTTCGCCGAGTATATGACTCCCCAGCCAGGGCCTAATGGCGGTTCAGGGCCGACACAACCGCACTGGACAATGCGAACCATGCGCGAAGGCCCCTTCTGTCGCTTAGCCCTGATTCACCCCGAGATTTGGGTCCCAGACCCGACAGCTCACGACTACCATGCGGATCTCGAGGAGGTGAAATCACAAGGCGTGCTGATCATCAAGTACCCACGTCCATCTGACAGCGGAGTCCTCTTCTATCTCAGAAAACTGGCCATCCTTTTCGGCATCATCCCCTCTCACCTTTCTTTCCGTGCCCCGTTATCTCCCCCTGCATCCCGTCTGGATACATATCCTTCCACCCCGGTCAAGGTCTGGAAAGATGCACCGTTTGCCTACGACTACGCACAGCATGTCCCCTCTTCCCTGCGCGACTTCCTCTGTCCTTCAGATCCGTCTTCTTCTCCTCGCGGCCCGGTCACCCTCTTCCGAGTCGATCCGTCTCACCACAGGGAGATCTTCCGTTGCGCGCCACGCAAAGAGGAGCTGGGCTTCCAGACCGTCACCGGCTTCGCAGATGCCTACCCGCTGCATCTGCTGAACTTGGCCAGCGTGCAAGACGTGGCAACCAGGTGCGCGGAGTCAATCCCGCGATTATCGATCCGCCGATTCCGAGCGAACATCATCATCCAGGGTCCGGGGGCGTACGCAGAAGACGAGTGGAAGCGCATCCAGATATCACCATCATCAAATCCCATCTTAAAATCTCAGGATAAATCGTATTACTCAAATCAGCATGCTAAAGTCCCAGAATCCGGTGTGGAAATTTACACGGTCTGCCGTACCATGCGCTGTAAGCTTCCCAACGTCGATCCGGACACTGGCATCCGACATCGCAATGAGCCCGATCGCACGCTCAAGTCCTATCGCTGCATCGATCCTGGAGACTATACGAATGCGGCGCTGGGTATGCAGCTCGTTCCGGCTGCTCAAGGTGAGTTTTCATGCCTTCTTGTTGTGAATGTTTCTTATCTTTCGTATATTCATGGAGTGGGTTCCGGTTTTATGAACTAGGCTGATCATTTCCTCTATAGAGTTCATCCTCTCAGTCGGGGACGCCGTATCTGTCCTTGAAACGGGAGAGCATTTCTATATCAAGATGTTAGCCCCCGGGGAGAAGGTCGAGGGGACTTGATTGCCTGCTATATTCATTTACAGAAAAGATATGAATGCTTTGTGGGCATTTCATCATGATTTGTATCTTAATAGATATTGATCGTCTTGAAACCATGAAGTATCGACGAGAAACCAACAGATTATATATCTCCTGCCAAGCTCCCGAACTGCAATTAAATTGAACATGTTTTTCGCTCAATAGGTCCAAGTTGGTCCGTGGTCCAGCCAAAAAATGTTGTATACAGGAGACAGGAGTATACATGCCTTGCAAGTTATCATTAATCTCGAAATACGGCGGCTCGCTAGGGACATACGTCATTGATAGCATGTCGCCTCCTGTAGGCAACAGTCGGAAAAACTCATTTTCCTCCGGGATCGACAATTGTCGGGTGGATTTGTTTAAAACCCTCCTACTGACTTCTTCAATTGGGAGTTCAGGCTTTTTACGCAGTGGGCCATGCACAACCCGAGACTAAGGGAAATGACTTAATCTCACCATGGGACCCCGGCGAACACACACCAAGTCGCGAACGGGCTGTCAGTCGTGCAAGTTACGCAAAGTAAAGGTTGGCAGCCCTTTCCTTTCCCCTTTCCCTCACAGCCCGCTAAACTAGACTTAAACCAACTCCAAAGTGTGATGAGGCAAAGCCAATATGCCAGAACTGTGTTCGTCATGGAGTTGAGTGTAGTTACAATTCTCCACCGACTGCAACAAGCACTCCAACTCCGGGCATTCATACTGGACTTAGCCCCTTTGTTAGCGAGGTTGCCGGACTGAATTGTGATGCCAATGCCCCATCTATGGGCATGGCGGAAATGGCCTTGCTGCATCATTATAGCACCTCAACTTGCTATACAATCTCACGACACCCGGTGTTGCAAACCGTATGGCAAACCCCGGTTCCCAAGTTCGGCTTCTCTCACCAGTTTGTTTTCCGCGGGATTCTGGCGCTGACGGCGCTACACCTGGCCCATCTGAAGCCAGAACTTGAGGACCAGTACGTCGATACGGCTGAATTCCACCACAATCTAGCCCTACAGATGGTCTCGGACATCATCCCTCAAATCAATGAGGAGAATGGACCCGCGGTCTATCTCTTTTCTACAATTACTTGTATCATCGGCTGCGCCTTACCGCGGAAACGTGAGAATCTGCGGGCTAGTAATGATCGAATCTTTCAATGGCTCCTGTTGTTTCGAGGCACGGTTTCCATCATTGCCTCTGTGAAAGAGTCGCTCAAATCTGGTCCTCTTGCGCCCATGTTCACTTTGGGACGACGGAAAAGCCGTGCTTGGGAGGCTAGGTCAACCGCCAATCAGACATTCCTCATCAACTTGCGGCGGCTCATAGAAGAGGCAGTGGAGGACCCGATCGAGTTGAACTGCTACACGGATGCCGTTGATACCTTGGGCAAATCATTTGCGACAATATTCGAGATAGGCCCTCAGAATTGCGAGACAGCCGACATCTTTATCTGGCTGCTCCGCATTACCGATGAGTTCTTGCATCAATTGCAGCAGCGAACGCCTGAAGCTTTGGTGATACTTGGATACTACTGTGTCATTCTCAAAGAGCTTGAGTGGGCTTGGTGGATGCAAGGCTTTAGTATCCATATAATTCGTGCGATACATCACCAGTTAGATGAGGAGCATCGCTGCTGGCTGCAGTGGCCTATGCAACAGCTCGGCTGGGTTCCTTGATCGAGGCTTTTCTTTCCTACAATCTGCTTTTGTAGGGCCGAGGGTCTGCAGGAATCCTACTCACTAACTAGCAGGTTTTCTCGTGACAGAAATGGCCAACAGTAAATTACCTTGACTGTACATTGCCCTCTTAGTATCACCACGATACAGGGCTCCCCACTCGTATCTAGGCCAGAATCTCCATCGTATTTAGTAACCAAGCTTGAAACCGCCCCAGTTCAACTTAGAGAAAGTCTTTTTAGGGTCATAAGCAGCTCTGATCTCCCGCATCCGCTCAACATTCTCAGGAGGAAAACCGGCAAATGGATCCTGCCACTCGCCTGCGTCGCCCATGTATATGAAATCCCTGGCAAGGCCATTCTTCTTGTTCAATCCATGTAGGTGTTCAGTCAATTGACGAGCCCAAGCCTCGACACGAAGGTCATCCTGTTCAAGATCCCAGCCAGTGCTGAATTGCCACCCTAAAGATAATTGTCGGCATCGTTAGCGAATCTATGATCAAATATGATTAGGGAAAGGCTGCCTTACAGATCAGAGGCTCGTCACTAAGACCCCAGACATTGCCAATGCCGTTTTTCTGGGCCACTCTAGCGGCGCTAGCAGGAGATATGTTCGTCACGAAGGTCGGGTAAAGCCCCTGCACATCTGCGATCTCATCGACGGACGCTTTCCACTTCTGTATCATTTCATATAGAACATCGGCGTCAGGAAGCATCGAGTGGTGAGCGAACATGACACTGTAGAACCAATGTGGTTAGATTAGCTTTCAGCCTGGGCCTGCGTTTTATGGGACCAAAAACCATACCGGAACATCTGCTTAGGAGAGTCAAGGTTCGAGGCCCACTGCTTGGGAGTGGTAACATTGTGCATCTTGGAAACACCTGGAATGGCCGTGAAGTTGGCAAACTCAGAAGGCGGGTTACTTATGCCGGCCTGGACACCCAGGATCATAGGTTCAAGGACTTTTTGTTGTGGCGTTGTAGGTGGTAGTCATGACGGACCCAGCAGCAATGGGGCTCTCACTGTTGCCCGTGGCCCAGTCACAGACGGCCTTGGTGAAATCATAGGCTGAGCTTTCATCAAAGACCTGGACCGTGGTGCTGATGCGCGGCATAGAATAGGTCTTCAAAGTGAACTTGGTGACGATTCCATAATTGTTGGCACCACCCTTCAGTGCCCAGAAAAGGTCGCCGTGCGAGGTCGAATTCGCAACCACTTGGGTTCCGTTTCCGAGAACCACATCGTAGCTAACGACATTATCCATGGCAAATCCATGCTTGTTGATGAAATACGACACGCCGCCGATCAGAGTCAGTCCAGGGACACCGATTGTCTTCAAACGACCACCAATGGCAGCCCGGCCATATGGGTCAAGTGCCGAGTAAACATCATACCAGGTCAGTCCAGGCTGGACCTCAATCGTGTCAACGTTGATCTTGTAGTTTGTCATGTTGTTGAATGCCATCAAGACACCACCATCGATGCTGTTTGATCCAGGGAAGTTCATGTGACCGCCACCCCTAACGGCAAATTGCGCATCACATTCCACAAAGGTCTTGACAGCGGTGGCGACTTGATCGTCGGTATTCGGTAGGAAAATGCAAGCTGGACTCAGATCGGCACGAATGTCCCAGTAATACGCCGACTGGGCTTCGTAACTTGCCGACTTGGGTGAGATAAATTGACCTGGGTACAGGGTCGAGAGCTTCTCGCAAGCACAGGCAGCCCCGGGGGTAAGGCCAAATGATCCCAAAGCGGTGGTGATAGATTTGCCAGTTAAGGAATTGGCTTCTCCAATCCCAAGATTGAGCGCCAGAAGGAACAGGAAGTTTCTCATCGTGATACGACGGCGTTGTCTGACAAGAATTGCGGTGGAAATAGAAGTGATATTTCTCGATGGAAGGCTCTCCATGTTCCTTTAAATACAAAAAAGGACTGATATAGGGTCCGAAGAGACCGCAGAAACCGAGACATATGGAGCCACGCAATGAAATATTATTATAGTCCGAGGCGGATCCCCTTTCAGTTCCACATTACCCTCAGCATGATCAACCTTGGTACTTACTCTACCTAGTATCTGGGATTCGGATTCGGGTTCGGGTTCGGACCCAATGCTCAGAGCTAAGCCGTGGGCCAATTCAACGTTAAATAGCGTCGAATTAAACTTAAAAGTTGTGGGCTGTGGAGTCCAGTTGAGCACAAAGATTGAAGAAGAGGCTTATGGTTCCTCAAGAAAGTTATTCTAGACTGAGCTGAACTATATGTGAGATACAAAGCACTCAGTAGATAGCTATATTTGACTGTCTTTGACAGAGTATCACCAGCCACCATAGTGCCTCATTTGCCTCATTGCCTCACTTAATGCTTGGCCATACTTTGTCACGCGCCTTCCTGATTATTGGATGTTGGAACCTCACTTGTATGGCCTTGCACCTCACCTATTCTAGTTAGTCTGCATGTGGTCCACAGTGGATATAGCTAGTCAGCGGTCTTCGCAACCTTTATACAGAGTAGCAGCTCGGCGGACAAGCACAGTTTCATTTCTATAGCGCCGGATTGGACTTGCTCGCGCAGAGAATGATAGCGGATATTGATTTGATTGCCAGGATGATCCGCTGCCAACAGAGCGACTAGTCCTGCTTCGAGGTGAAAAGGCAAGATAACTCTTCCATATTGCCTCTGTTCTCAATGGCCCATTGTATTGGGATCTTTTGCTCAGAACGAACTTGCATTAAATTATCGCTACTTTAGGATTGCGCGTCACGCAATCGAGAGAAAATCTCAAATAATCTCCCTTGGCTCAATTCGCACTGTAGTCTTATGATCGCCGCTGTCTATATCAAGCCGTGTCTCCATATCCGACAAAGGCACGCCACCACCTTTTGATCTCGACTTGGTCTCATTTAGGGCAATCTGCGCTTTCAAACCTTTATGGAAATTGTGCATACACGTGATCCCAGTGGTGATGGTCATCAAAAGCAAAATCAATGTAATCGCAATGAGCAGGGTGAGGGACAGCCTTGTGGAGCCGTAGTTTGTTGAACCGTTCTTGGTATTCATCCACCAGAGGAGAGTTACGAAACAGGCCATGTAGATGAAGAAAACGATCTAGTCGGTATAGATAAGCTGGTGAGAAATAATGAGGGATGGTACAATGCACATACAATGACAATCACCATTCCGAGGCTCTTTTCCCGTCGGGTGAATAATGCCGCAAGATAGAGGATGATCATTGACAGTGGAATAAATGCCATGCTGATGACTGATTCGAGGCTCCACTCCTCGGAGATGATCCCCAGGAGAATGATTATTAGGCATCCGTTGATGAAGAAGAAGTCGAATTTCAAGAGGGCAATGTAGACTTGGTACGTTATGAATCGACGCTTCATTCCCAGGTCCGCGCTGACGTTCTTGAAGAACGCCCACGAGAATTCCGAGTCCAGTTTCCACGTCAGCACACTCATGATGATCGACCCGAGGGCCATCATCGCTGGCACGAGGATGACGTGGACTTGGTATTTCTTCCAGAGATTGGCGCCGATATTGGAGTCCTCAGTCATGGCGGCGGATGCAATCTTGATTTCCTTGATTTGAACCACACCGTAGATCGCAAGACCGACATTGCATATGCACAGCCCAACCAGCTGAATTGCGTTCTGGCGTCGTAAAGCATCCTACACCAAGAAAAGCTCGCACAGTAAACCGAAGGTATAGAGACCGAGGGAGGTTCGGATCGGTTTAAAGGCGACCTCGTTGTCGGAAAGCCCTTCCAGGTTTCTCTCAAATTCAATGATCATGAAACTGCTCGGGTCAGATGGGTGCGACAAGAGTAGGTGACTTTTGGTGGTACCTTTCGACACCTACTGTGAAGCAGTTTTGGATAAGAGCCGTTATCATGAAGGACTTTGTCCAGAAAGAATTGGGCTTGTATACGGGGGTTTTTAGTTTCGAATCCCCGCGCTTGGCTTCACTGGATGGATGGCATTGTTAGCTTTGTCATGAGCAGTCTCAGTTAGATGTGTAAACCTTTTGAACATGATCATATGTAGCACTCAGCATTCGACTAATTGGGGTATTAGTGTACTCCCATATCAAACAGAGCCCGGAGAAGAGCCCCCGGACAGCCAGATGCGTGGAAAGGAGGATAACATGGCACAGTTGAGGGATTGGCGGCTTAACCAGAACCGTTTGAAGCTGATATTTAATGAGTCCCCACTTCCCCTGAAACGGTGCCCAGAGGCCCCAGGCAGCACCTAATCTGCCTGCCACCGTTGAAGTCCCACTTTCAGAACTAGAATAAAGTTAGACGTGGCCCATGCTTAGACACCCGAACCCGAACCCGAACCCGAGCAAACAGCACTATCAACTGAGGGCCTGGGCCTCGATATGGAGAGGCCTTGAACTCTTGCATTTCTACCTCTAGTGGATGGTAGTAGTCATCCGTTAGCCTGTTTCTTGCTCATGCTTCTACGCAGTATACCTTGCCAACTGAGTATTAAGCTGCTGGTCTATAGTCGAGAGAGAGTTCCCTTCTGATTTTCTCGTTCGTAATTGGTCGATGGTTTGGCTTTTGTTTAGATCCTTGTACCTAAGCCCTAGCGATATCATTTATTCCCTACTTTCCTGACCTCAGCCCATGCGCAGGATCTACTGGAATCCCTTCAACCTCACCATACTGCATCAATCAATCTGTGTATTCAAATTACACCTTTTGACACTTTGGGATAGAAGAACCTAGGATAAAATATGGACTACATTCTATATGTGATATCTATCTAATAGATGGAAGTAACATAGAACGATCAATTATAGGCCTAAAGTCTCCCCAACGGCCGAGAAGGGCTCACACAGGACTATCACTCCGACTTCCCGGAGTCATCTTATAAGAAGAAGCACTTGGCCTCTTTGATCCACGATACTCATACCACGACAGGATAGTAGCATAAACAGCCAGGCCACTATAAATCCAGCCATCAACATCGACCACAGAGAAATAGAAGCCAAGTCAATGCACGTACCTAATAAGCAGAGCAATAACCATCACAGCCCACCCCATCTCACACCCCGGAGACACACAGGTTTTCACATTAACCTGTATAGTCAGAAATGCGACCGCAGCCCAGAAGACAATTTCCAAGGCGTTGAGGATCGTGTATGCTTTGAAACTGGCCCATTTGCGCAGGCTGTCGACGTGTTCGGTTAGGAGCTGGTAGGCTATTATCACGAGTGATTTAGCACCCTAGTGAAGCCGACATTGTAGTTAGTATGCTGTTCTTTTGTGCCTGGAGGGATCTGAGGAAGCATACCATGCCGAGACCCATTGTGGTTGCCCGCGTCCGGGGTTGGTTCTTCATGAACATGCGCGGGATCGTAAGTCCGATTACTATCACGACTAGAAAGATCTGGAAGCAGTGAAGTGGGAGTTTCCAGCGGGTTTCAAGGATTCCCATTGTGAATTGAAGATGTGATATAGTTTAATAATGGGGTTAGGAGATATCGATGTGCCTTGAACCCTTTTTTCGAGATTGTTTGGGATGACTTAGATAGTCCCTTCTGTCAAGTTTATATATACAGCTTGAATGGCGAAACTGTGAATCCAAATTTAGAAATGCTGCACCAAGACTTCGAGGTCTCGTATTATCTGTCTGGAGGCATCAGGATTCTTTACACTTTTGATCCAGTGTACACCGTCTCTGCATGTCTCGAAACTTCATTCGGGCTAAGGGCCACAAGTTGGCAGCCAGTGTACATTAGTCCGATGCTATTTACCAATTCTTTTATTAAACGATCAATGATCATCAGGGGAGTGGACTATTTAGATGTGTTTCAATTGTTCTCTTCTGTATGCTGCCCTATCAGATTCTCGGCAGCCTAAAGATCGGCAATCGAAGGCAGGTTGGGATAAAGCAGAACGTTGGCGATATCAATCAGCAACCCGAACCCGAAAGTGGATTATTGATTGGCCTTCAAGGCTCCACCCTGTTCCATAGAACATTCTGCTCAGCCCTTTGTACCAGATAATGTATTCCGAACCCGAACCCGAACCCGAGTTGCTTGGTGCGACTCCACTCTATTCTAAATCCAGGATAGTGTTATAATTCTAATTTATAAATCATACAGCAGAAAAAACACACTCAGATCTATCGCAAAACCCTGTGGACAAGAACTACTATCTACCGTTTCATCCTAAATAGTGCCCCATTTTTTCTTTTGCTTGCCCACAACAGCCTTGCACCTCCCAGGCAGATACCAGATTCCCCATCCCAATAGCACCACTGCACTCTGATAGATATCAAACGCATAAGCGACCCACTCCGCACCAGCCATGAAGCCCTTGGCCTCCCCGAGCAGTTGCACCTGCACGACATTGTGCCCCATTGCGAGGATCGAGATCGCTAGCCCGAAGAGCTGATTCCACCGCTTCCAGTTGGGCATCACCTCGATACTTATAGCCAGCACATTCTCCTCTCCATTATAGCTTGCCAGGGGGGCCGCGTCAACGTAAGGTCCGTTTTAGTACTCACCCCTCGCCGCTTTTTACTTATTGAGTAAACCTGAGCACGCCCTAGATAGTCTAAGGCGATTACTGAGTATAGGATGAGCGGAAAATTAAATATTCTAAATAAATAATCTTAATAAACTATATTCTAACTAGTAGTTTCCTCATATATTTCTTTACTTTACTTTTACGGTTTTAATAAATAGGTAGAGTTTAACTTCCGCTTTATGATCATGGGATCTTCGCACTTCGCACGTTGGTAATCAAAACGCAGTATTCACACAGGAGCGCTCTATGAAGATTCTAATAAGGCAAACTTCCCAGCTCACGAGCTATTCTACTCAGGCTATGGAAGGAAGTATGATAGTAAATTTAGATGGCCACCAGATGTCGAATGGAAGATTGAGTTGCTAAAGTCTCATCTGAAAGCTTGAGACTTTAGATGCAGAGCGAATACCAGATCATTTTCCAATTAATAAGGTTGTAGAATCTATTATGAAGCCCTTTTGACCACATGGAGCTTTAATTCATAATATCTTTTTTTTTAAAAAAAAACGAATTACTAATTCAGAGAACGGACTAACTAAATATCTTGTAACATCTCACCACTGATAAACGTGGTTGTTTGCCATTCCCTAAGTAACAACAGCATCGAAACAGAGTAGAACCTAGCCGGAATAAGAAGTTTTGCTTTTCACCAGGAGGTTGAGACCTATTCAGCATTGATATTCTGCTTGCTATTAGTAGCCATGTACAGAAGCCTAACGGAATTGCTCGCAACCATACCTAGGGATGGAAGATAGTTCCCAGATTATCAATATCGTCACCTGCTTTCCCATAAAAGCCGAGCAATTCCCCATTTCCAATTTTTTGTTCAGGGCCTTCATCATCTGCGTGGCCATTCTTATAGCCCCAACTTCCGCCAGCAGCAAAGGCCTCATCATTATCAGGAGCAGAAAGCCTAATGCTATCAACCCTTCCATTTTCATCTGGCGGTCTGCTCGACTCTCCGTGTTTCAGATTAAAAGTGCCGAACAGTTCCAATTTACCGACCGTGGGATTTTCGGTGAAGTCGTAAGAAGTGTGAAGTAAATTTTCTCGATCCTCCGTCGTGCCCGCGTCCTGAGGATCTTCACGATCCCAATGGACCTGGATGGACCTCAGAATATCATGATCCGCGAGTCCACGTCCATACCAGCAATCTAGTCGTGTCACGGGCTTCGTGCCGTGTTGAAAGGTGAAGTCAGTGCCGCCCGTGCCACCGATGGAATCGTTCGTAATAGGATTCATAATGTAGAAGTATATGTCAGGATATCACCACAGGAAACTGAAAATAGTTACTGAGTTATAGTAATAATTTGGACTTGAAGGCCTTGGTATCAGAGAAATAAAGCCTAAGTAAAAGAGCCAGAAGACCTTTTGATGTATATTTATACCTTTTAGAGGCTTCCTTAAAAAATATATAATGGTAATATTTACGTCAAGTTACAAGGCGTAAGCCACATGAGCGCTTTATTCTATGGATCCGACACAGCAGGATAACCATATTTCCAGCTTTCCGTTTGCGAACGGCCCAAAGTTCTCTACTTTTCGCAAACAATTTCTTTATTAGAGAGAACCAGTTACAAAACATTATGCAGCATGCAGTAACCCGTTCCGGGCCGCCCGACCCGTGGACCACTTGAACCCACCTGTCACCTGCAGAAATGCTTCGAGAACGCCTTCCGCAAACAACATAATATTAGGTTCAAAGCTTTAATACAATAATCAAAACATACTCTATGCGTCATTCCAAAAGTATAAGAAGTTAAGCCTAAGTAAAACACCATCGCGGATTTGGCGACTCTAAAGTGAATTATGGTCCAAAGTAACGGGGATACTTATCATCCGTAGAACTTGGATCTTGGATCCGAGCTTAGATACCTACCTAATCAACCAAACCTATTTTTTATTGATTTGATATTCTTTTCTCCCAGCGCACGTGCTATTCGATAGATTTTTTTTGAATTGTCCTTGACGCTTGCCATGTAAAAAAGTGCAGTCTTGTTTTAAAGAAATCTCTGCATTCTCATAAAGAAAGACATAGGAAAAACTTAATTTTTTAGGGAAAACCCTATGCCGCGATATCAGTACAATGAACAGCATACTGTTAACCCAAATGAAACAACGTTTTCCTTCTCTCTCCCATTAGTTATTGCTCAGTGCCGAAAACGTAATGAGGAAATGCCACGCCTAATAAAGAAGCACCGACCAATAGATGCTGGCTGTTATTACACCTACACTGCCGTCGATAAAATTGCTCTGTGAGACCGTTCGACGGTTCCAAGACCGCAACAAGTCTTTACAGAGACTCCTAGAGGAGCTTGACTTGGAGATCACTATTCCCGGTACAATCACATCATCCAGTCAGAACAAATGGAGTATATTTGGCTGCCGCATATGCCGTTACCGATTTGTGTGCGAGTCACGTTTTATGCGACGCTTTATAGGAGATTGTATGTCCCCAGCGCAATCTCCACAGGATGATGCAGCAAGGGCCAATTATGACGTACTTAACTAAAAAGCAGGAGGCGCAGTTATTTGTTGGATTCTAAATTTTCGTCTGTTATCTACTTCCAGAAGCAGTTTCCGAGAATGGTAGGAAAACTTAAAATAATAACGTCAGTAGTATGGTATTTTCTAGGATCCCAAGTACAAGCATATAATATCTGAATAGATAAGTCTAGACCCTATAAAATAAGCCTGTCATGGGTAACCCCCACACAATTACCAGTGGGAAGTATGATGAGACTGTAATAGTGACATATGATATCCGGATGTAGTAATGGGCAATTATAACATAATTGGCACATTCTCTCTAACGCCGCATGCAGCAACTTCAGTCAGATTCTAACTTCTATATACTTTTTACTCTTGGAATCAGTTTCCGGAAATAGTAGGGAATCTTGTAATAATGACTTCAGTAACATAATATTTCTAGGATTCTCGGTAAAAGAAGTGTTGTAATATCTAAATAGCCAGGTCCAGACCTTTTACTTTATCCAAATACTTCAGGATTTTGGGTTCTAATAAAACCCTTGCCATATTTAAAGATAGTATTACTTCTATCTGTATTATTATTTTTATCCCACTACAAGGGAAAAGGTGGTATTGTTAATATAATTGCTAGATTAGTATAGTATAGTGACTTGGTTATTGTAACCGGTCTATAGATTGAGCATGTATAGACTATATGTCCATCTCTTTATCTTCATATTATATCGAATAGATAACATACGACTATTTGGCTATCTTACTACTACTTCTACCAGTGATGTAATGCAATTTCTTAAGTTTACTGCTCTTGCTTTTGTCTTTTTCTCCGCCCTAGCTTTAGCTTTTCTGGTCCTTCCACCCACATTTTAACAGAAGGAATCGATCCCATAACCAGAGGGCCGAAGGCGGCAAACTCTATGACTTCATAACCGCCTGCTTAATGAGGATACCTGGCCTTATTGGGAAATCGTATAATTGATCTACACAATGATGAACTTAGCGGCGCTAGTCCAGCGCAACGATGAAGATATACTGTTACCTTCTATATATGCCATGCATCACATAGCCTTCTTGGGCAGCCCTGTAGATATTAATGACTAGTCTAGCGGTTAGGTCTTATTATATCTAATTACTATTTCCCAGAGAGATTTATATGATCTATTAATCGTCGCGCACACGACACTCCTGAGTGCATCGGCGGGTCGCCGAGATGTGTAGATGTTTTATACGTATCGATTCAATATCTTTAATAAGAATCATGTTATTTTATTTTTTTTGAATTGCTTTATTTCTGCATATTTGGTTGATTTAGTAGGGATGCGCCGCTCGGTTGGGGTACGCCGCTCAGTTGGGAAATACGTTAACTAACTAATCCGTGATGTGAATTACTTACTAAGTAAGCCCCTAAGCGCCCTTAGTAAAGCGGCGATGTCTATAACACGAAATTTACGATAATATAGAAAAAAGGTACGTATAGTGACATAGATCCTAGTCGTCTGCATTGGTTAGGTATGTTCTTACACAAAATTTTGTAAGTGCTCGAGATTCTGAGGTGCCTGGATTATAGTCCTAATCTTCTTTTTTACATTTCAGGTTTGGAATCATTTGATGTAAAGGGTTTTAGAACCGAACATTTACCATTTCAATAATCTGATAAGGAGAATACCAATCCAAAAGATACCTGCATGCAGATAGCTTCGGTATTTGAACATCTGAAACCCTTGAAGAATACAATTTATCCTCCTCCAGTACTGCCAAGCTCCAGCTGCTCATACGTTCATGACTATGAAAATCCTAACCCCGTCCGACGAAGGTGCACCGCAACATCAGCAGCCAAAAGGTTGTGAAATTCCGAGGTTGGATGATAGTCGTCCCACCAAACGCATCCCATTCCCATGCACCTATCATCCGCGAACCCGGAATCTACAGGGTGATCGAGGAGTTCGGTCATGAAGGACCATGCATCGTAGAGAGTCATAGTCGACTGTACACAGTTACTCACTAGAATGTAGAAAGAGAAGGAAGGGAGCTTACATCACGATGTGTCATACGCCAATCCAAGACAGTCTCCTCCAGTTGATAATTGAATTCCACGACAGCCTCTTCGTGCATATCCCTTGTACAAGCGTCGTGCCACATCATCTTTGGCGTCCTGGTAATCGGTGGGACATTCATGAGTAAGAATTGACGAGCTCCGCATTCATGCAGCTGCTCTAGTAGGTCGAAGTAACTTTGCATGGTGCGGGATATGGTCCACGAGATGTCAGTCCGCATATAGCTGATCTGGATGCTGATTGAGACAGCAATGTTCCAGTCAGCAGGTGTTTTATTGCAGTTCCTCTTCCAATTGGCATCAAACCCAGTCGCTGACTAGCTGACTTACTCATTGATTCCAATCCAGATTGCAAACAGGGCCGTATCTGACTTCCATCCCGGGCTCGCTTCCAACAACGAAGAACAGTAATGATCACCGAAATTGCGAGAAACCTGGTCAACCAGGTCTATTGGCTCGCCATTCACGATCGAATTGTCTACAGTGGCGCCGAAAACCGCAAGGTTGAAGTTCAAGACCGCCGTGTCGTTGTAGACAGCTGTTAAGTATCCCGCCCAGTTGATGCCGCCGGCCGAGGTACCTTGACCTGTGTGTAGGATTCTGTTAGCAGTGGAAAGATTCTAGGGTGCATTTGGCTCTTTACCGAGACTTGGGTTGCCCATTGGATGGTCTAGCGTGGGCTGGATACCGGAGGTGTTGAATTCCGTCGATGTGTACGAATCGCCACTGATGCGTTATGCAACGTTAGACGGTAATACTTGAGGCACTGGGAATGTGGCTGTCTCGTACAAGGTGAACAGGGTATTATACGTGTCCTGCAGCTGCTGCGGGCCGAGGACAGCCATGCTGGGGACAATGAATCGATCGAGTTTCATTTTGTAGAAGGTAGGAGGGTTTGAAGTTAGGTGGGTTTGTTTCTTCGTAGGAATGGATCTTTATGCCATAGGCTCTGGGAGAATTTATATTAGAGGTCATCAGATACTCGCCGGTAATAAGTATTTCGCTATGTAGCTTGGAGAAAAATCGTCATTTGATTGACTGCCTTGAGCACATGTGGCTGCAGGCTGTCGTCGGTTGGTGTCAGAGTAGTCAGATTGAAAGTATAAAATCAAAGGGCAAACTTTGGGATCACGATTGTCACACAAACCAGAGCCAAGGATGGCCATTCAGTCCTTATTTAGTCGAGCCTGAATAAAATCGCGGAAGTTGAATATAATTTGGGAACTCGAGGTTTGGTTACACTGACACGAGGAGATCACATTCAGCACCTACCATTTTGATTGCCATAGGATGAATATCTCGGTTTCCCACTCATGTCAATACTGCTAGATTCTCTGGCTTGAACACAGAGATCACGTATGAGATCTGCAAGATGATACCTCCGCCTAGGTTAACCAGTAATCAAAAGCAACTGAGAAACAGTGCCAAACCATCAGAGCAGTCCAGCTCCCCTCCAAGTCTGCCCGTGTATGTCATAATGCAGCTTAAGCTCTGCTGTCGTATGACCCATACACGCTGCAACCAGCGTCAGCTTTCCTTTTGGTTTTGTGGTCACCACGAGGTCTGAATTCTGACCATCTATAAAGACATCCACCTTCATGGCCCGAGTATATTCCATGTCCAGCCCTATCGATTCTATGCATTCATACTCGCAATCATGTCTACTAAAAACAAACAATCCCAGGTCATCGCCATTGCAGGAGGAGCCGGCAATCTAGGCCAATATCTCATAGAGGAACTGTTAAAGGATGATCGGTGCTCCGTCGTCGTGTTGACTCGACAAGTACATCCACCTCCTTCTCATATACCCCAGTACCTAAGTATCTACCTCCCTAACGACTATCCCAGGACTCACCCTCAACCCCAATTTCATCCCCCAACCTCACCTACCACCAAACCGACTACACCCTCCCCTCCCTAACCACCATCCTGACCACCACCCAAGCAACAACCCTCATCTCAACCCTCAACCCCCCCGAGCACCTCTACCTCCCCCTCCACAACTCCCTCCTCTCCGCCTGCCTCGCCTCCCCACTCTGCAAACGCCTCATCCCCTCCGACTGGGCCGGCAACGTCGAATCACACCCGAACAGCCCCCGCGCGTACGGCCGCACCCGCGCCCCCTTCCGGGAGATCCTATCCGAGACGTCTGGAATCACATACACGAGTTTCAATCTAGGCTGGTTCATGGATTATTTTCTCCCGCCGGAGTACTCGTATATGGGGTTCTTGGAGGATGAGTTCCCGATTGATCCAAGGCCCGAAGTGTGGAGGTATGTGGTGAGGGGGAGTGGTGAGGAGGAGCAGAGTTGGACGCGTGCAAGAGATGTGGCTAGGGCTGTGGTGAGGTTGTTAGGGGTGGACGGGTGGGTAAGTGTTCCTAATCTCTCTTTCTGTCTTTCTGTTGTTGTCCGGTGGTATAAAAATGACTGTTGGTCGCTTACATCTATGGGTCTCTTCTCGAAGGAGCCGGTTACATACATAACCGGCCAACGGGGCACATTCAACGAGATGGTGAAACTCCTAGAACGGTTCTACGGTATACCTTCCTACTCCTTCTCCCTGCTGTGCTCACTTCTAAAGACTGATCAACCAGACCGCCCCTTCACAACCACCCACCGCTCTCTCGAAGACATCAGCCACTCTCTCGCGAACCCAAGCAGCAAGCATGAGTTGGCAATCGCCGAGATCGAAGAATGGGGCGTCAGTGGCGCCACGGCATGTCCTGAGGAGAAGACGCGGAGGCAGCATGAGGAGTACTTCAAGGGGATGGGGTTCTTGTCGGTGGAGGAGATGTTGAAAAAGGCGAGGGTTGAGGGGAAGATTTAGATTATTATTATTAGCTTAAGATGTACTCCGTATGCACATGTGATGACTCAAGGGGGATATGGGGATATGTAGTTAGGTAGGTAGCGAAGTGATTACGTGGGGGATTAAAGGCCTGGTCTAAAGATATTATGCCAAGTATGTCAGGTTCAAATTCACCGGGGTATCCTATCGTATCCTATCCTGTACTATCATATCCATCCATCCATTACCCATTATCTCATACATATACGCAAACATTCATAAACAGAGTGTATATAGATGTACTCCCATTACATACTCCGACCCTCCGACTGATCGGCTTTCGTATGCGACTCGGGAACCCCCTTCGACTCCTCGGGGGCCTCGCCGCTCGAAACCATCACGGCCGCCTCTTCTTCCGGGTCCTCCGGGATCAACAGGTTCAGAATCAACCCCAACACAGAAGTCACGGCGAACCCGTTCGTCATGACAAGGACCACGGCGTCGAGCAGGCCCTGCAGGGCGTGGTTGTCGCCGCTGTACGTGAAGAAATACTGGAACCACTCTGGCACCAGGGTAGCCGCCATACCCACGGCGAAGGAGGCCGTCAGAATGAATCGGTTGCGGCGGGTGAACGGCACGGTGGAGATGATGCGGATGCCGGAGACGGCGACGGACGAGAAGAGGAAGGTGGTCATGCCGCCGAGGACGGAGCTGGGGATGGCCACGAGGGCGGCGGCGAATTTGGCGAAGATGCCCATCACGACGAGGAAGAAGCAGCAGGCGTAGCCGGCCTTGCGGTTGGCGCATTTGGTTAGCGCGATGACGCCGTTGTTCTGCGCGAACACGGACATGGGCGTGATGGTGCAGAGACCGGCCAGGAGGCAGGTGAAGCCGTTGCCGAGCACGCCGCCCTGGATGCGCGAGTCGAAGGTGGCGCCTTCGACCTCGAGCTGCGAGACGTCGCACGTGGCCGTGATGTCGCCGATAGATTCCATCATGATCACGATATAGACGGCCAGTAAGGGGAGGATGAGAGGTGGGTATATGACGAGGGGGAAGGTTCGCACCCAGATAAAGGAGACGACGGGGGCCGCGTCGATGCTGGAGCGGTCGAAATAACCGCATGCCGCCGCCACAATGCATCCGACCAGCAGACCGATGACGACAGCGCATGATTTCATGATGGGTGAGCCGAAGCGCTCGCAGAGGATGATGGTCAAGAAGACCAGGAAGCCGAGGCCGATGAACTCGGCGCTGCCCCAGGGAAGGGCGTGCGGCGCATCTGCGCTGGGACATAAGGCTCGGGCGGACGGGTCGCTGCCGCAGCTACCGGAGCCGCCAGCCCAGTCCTTCATACCGCTCTCGATGAGACTGGCTCCGATCAGCAAGACGGTCGGGCCCGTCACCAGCGGGGGGAAGATCTTCTTGAGCACTCGGGCACTCATGAACGACAGGCCGATTTCCAGCAAGGAGCACAGACACGAGGTGCCCAGCAGGGCTCCATAGCCTTTGGGACAGGCCAAGCGATTGCCCTGATCGTCAACGGGGCAGTACCCAGAATTGTACATTTGACTAAAGGTGCCCGTTGCGACCGTGATGGTGGCAAACGAGGTACCCACCACCGAGATCAAACCGGTGCCGACATAGTATCGCGTTTTGTAGATGTGGAAGCGGGTCATTTGAACGGCGGACAGCAACCCGGAGACGATGAGCGATGTCGAGACCAGATATTGATAGTCGTCACCGGAGAAATTGGCGCCGGCGGAGCCACCCAAGAGAATCGGAGGGGAGATAACTAGAAAGTGAGCATTAGTTAAATCTCAAAGGCCTGGTTGAACATAGTCACCTCCAGCCAACATTGCCAACGCATGCTGCAGACCAAGGATAAAAGCCAACAGCACGGGCACGCGATCTTCTAGGCCAAAAAAAGGCGCCGTCCGTCTGGTTTTACTGACGAAGGGAATCTGCGGCGTGAACAGATAGGCGTAGTCATAGTCTCCAATCAAGCCCTCTCTGTTGACATCGAATTAGATCCCCTGCGGCAGTTCAACGGCGCATCAGGTTAAATTTACCTGGTGGTGAAAGTCCTGACAATTCTTCGAGCGCGATCAGCCAATGTCCGCCGGGGACGAAGGTCGGGGCCGATCTGGTCAGGGCCATCCATACTGGCAGTAGGATGATGGTATAAAGAAGAAGATTAAAAAGAGGGAGGGGTTGAAACAGTGTCGAGCAGGACCCCTCAGGGCAGTCAAGGGATCTCAAATCCGTGGCAAACCCGGCTGCGGTGACGATCAGGCCGACGAATGGAATTCAATTGATGGAATGCAATGCGGGGAAGGTTGACCCCAAGATGATGTCGGAGGAGTCCAGGCGGTATATAAACGAATGTCACATTCGCGAAGATCGGAGAGGATAGAAGATTGGGGAAATGGTTATCGGGGACAATCTGGGTGCACGAATCCATCGAATAATGCAATAAATTTCATTTTGTGATTCTGTTTGTGGTTATCTCTCGAGCGTCGCGAAATGCCAACAGCCGCCGAAGGAGCAAGCTAACGGTAGAGGCAATGGTGATAGGCCGACGAGCAAACTCTAGACCCTGGAGCCAATATCGAGAGCTCCTTTGTCGACCGTCCTGCGGTGGAGCCGGCGATAAGCAGGCTTGCTGACAGTCGTCGCTCAGGTCACCGACGCCGGCGGGCACTTATCAAGAACCAAGGCGGGCACCGCCGAAGTCCCGACGGGGGGGAGGGAGTGCTGATAGCGAGGAGCCGAAGCGAAGCATGAGAAGGACAAGACGGAGAAGATCTCATCCCGGAAGCTGGGCGTGGGAGTTCTCCTTATATCGACGTGCGAGTTGCATCCACGGAGCAGTTCCCTCGTAGAATAAGAGAGACGCATGCGGTTTAGCGCCGGGGAAGGAGGATTCTGTTAGTCACGGAAACTGTTGGCGTCCTTTTGAGTCTCCCACCTTATCTGAAGTATAGTTCAAGTGATTCAATTCCCACTATAAAGTCCCGAAAGGATGCCTTTGAGTATCTGTCTGGCAGATGTTACCAAAGGATATGGCCCTTATATTAGTCTATTAGGAAGTTGCGGAGGAGAAGAGGGGAGAGGGGAGGGAGGCAAGCCGGTACGGCCACCATATATATTTTCTCCAGCCCGAGCCGATGACACTGGACTACGGTTCCAAGTGAACTTTCATACCACAACGAATGATAGAGGACTGAATGCTCTTAAGTATCTGGCAGTGGAGACTTCCTCCGGTGGTTATAGTGACTTCATTTATGTAGTACAATTTGGTGGTGTATAATTACTGTAGGACAACTAGGTCACGGGAAAACGTTTGGGTCAGCTTGGTCGTTGAATAAACCATAGATGACCATTCAATTGATTGAATTGATCGAGTATCCACAGGGGCTGGAGGGGTAGGCCGGGAGACTTCTGGCTTACCAGAAACCGAAACCCCATGTAGTACGCTGTAGACAAAGAAGCTATAGGGCAAGCTTTGCAGGCGTGTTCTCTGAGCGAACGAAGATTCAAACAACCCTGCTTCTCATTCCCCGGGTTGCTCATGTATAAAGACAATGATCCGTACCTAAACCGAGGATTATCGGAGTAGTGTTCTATACATGTTCTCCTTCGTCAGGTATATCAGGGTAGGTAATTATATTTCCAAACTGCTTCCGGCTACCATGACAGTAGGAGTAGGGAAGATATTTCCTGTGTACAGCGAGCGCCCTGTATCCACATCAAGGAAAGCGTCAGACGTAAAGACACTCCGTAGAAACCATGATCACTGGCTGATAGGATAGGAAGCGTCGCGAAGCTTCATGTGGGTAACAACGACCCCTTCCAGAAGCTCCGAGCTCAGGCAACAGTCGAGGCGGGTGGCGAGTGGCAAACCACTTGTCCCAGTCGTAGGGCTGCATCTGAGACGGTCGGAGCAGGCCTGTCCGTTTCACCCGTTGGCGAGCTAGTCCAAGGCGAATCCGACCTTAAATCAACGGTCGGGCGTCACTGCCACTTGTCTCCTTAACGAGTAGGAGAGTCATGCCCCGAGCGGACCCCAGGTTTTGCCCCGGGTTGAGGTGAGGCAAACCGCAATACACATTATTATTATGAAAGAAGTGCATAGAATAATGAAGGATGAGAAAACCGGAATGCAGGGATCCACCCTAAGCTCGATGTGGAAGATTCACCCGCTCGGGGCGACTGACTCGCCAGTCAGAGTGGAGGATTGTCTTCACCGCCTGCAGGGGACGGGAAAACGTTGGGGATTCAACAGATAAAGGGCCGCCGGTCTAACCGGAAACGGAGGGGTCTGGGCAGGGCGTCGCCATCGAGCGATTGGCCCAACAAGAAGTTCTTCTCAGGATGAAAGGTTCTCCTGCAGATACCTCAGGTATACTCAAGTCAACACGCGCACTTCTGAGTCTCAGACGGAATTGTTGAACTCGGTCGCTGCCAACCTCGGGATCAGATGATTGATGATTGTGTAACTCGTCAAGTCGTAACTCCAAGCAGCTGATTGCAGCTGATTATTATTACAATCATCTACTTCCCCATCCATCCGGCTTATCCCAGCATCCTTGGCCGCGGTCCGCCTTGCAGTGCACTTCCATCCCCAACCGTCATCCTGTCGGTGGACCCCCGACGCTCCATCGCCTGCCAATCTGCGTTTCCCTTTTTCTTTTTCTCTCTCTTTTTTTCCAGGTTCTCTGCCCTTCGCCGCAGGTTCCCCACCCTTTTGCTGGTCCGGTGTTTTCTTCCTCGGATCTTCGTTCCCCTGCAAATTGTTTGCCTCCCCTTCCTCTTTTAAAAGTAAATCTATAACCCTTTCCTTCCCTTCCCTCCTCCCTCTCCATCTCCCTCTCCACCTCTCGATTCACCCTTTTTGGTTCTGGTCATCAAGACGATTGACTCGTTAGACCACCTCTTAAATTGCGAGAGCTGCGAGCTCGAAGGGAAACAGATCACCTCTTCATACCACCGGCATCATGTCTACAAAGTCGGCGGACGCCACCCGGCCTCGCGCTGCTGGTGACACCAAGAAGGTTCACATTGCCGACACTCCTCTGACGCGGCAGAACTGGTATAAGCACGTCAACTGGCTGAACGTCACCTTCATCATCGGTATCCCTCTGTACGGGTGTATTCAGGCTCTCTGGGTGCCCTTGCAGGTGAAGACTGCCGTCTGGGCTGTCATCTACTACTTCTTCACAGGTCTGGGTATCACTGCAGGTAGGTTCTGATAAGCTCTTGGATGCTTTTGGTGTTGGAAGGGGAAAGAAAACTAACATGCACCAGGATACCACCGTCTGTGGGCTCACTGCTCGTACTCCGCTCGTCTTCCCCTGCGTATCTGGCTCGCTGCCGTCGGTGGCGGTGCCGTCGAGGGTTCCATCCGCTGGTGGGCTCGTGGCCACCGTGCTCACCACCGCTACACCGACACCGACAAGGACCCCTACTCCGTCCGCAAGGGCCTGCTCTACTCGCATCTCGGATGGATGGTCATGAAGCAGAACCCCAAGCGTATCGGCCGTACCGATATCTCCGACCTGAACGAGGATCCCGTCGTCGTCTGGCAGCACCGCAACTATATCCAGACTGTCATTGCTATGGGTCTGGTTGTGCCTATGCTGGTGGCAGGTCTGGGCTGGGGTGACTGGTGGGGCGGCTTCGTCTACGCTGGTATCCTCCGCATCTTCTTCGTCCAGCAGGCCACTTTCTGTGTCAACTCCCTGGCCCACTGGCTCGGTGACCAGCCCTTCGACGACCGCAACTCTCCCCGTGACCACGTTATCACCGCCTTGGTGACCCTGGGCGAGGGATACCACAACTTCCACCACGAGTTCCCCTCCGACTACCGCAACGCCATCGAATGGCACCAGTACGACCCCACCAAGTGGACCATCTGGATCTGGAAGCAGCTGGGTCTGGCCTATGACCTTAAGCAGTTCCGTGCCAACGAGATCGAGAAGGGTCGCGTTCAGCAGCTTCAGAAGAAGATCGATCAGAAGCGTGCCCGCCTGGACTGGGGTGTGCCTCTGGACCAGCTGCCCGTTATGGAGTGGGATGACTACGTCGAGCAGGCCAAGAACGGCCGTGGTCTTGTGGCCATTGCCGGTGTGGTGCACGACGTGACCGACTTCATCAAGGATCACCCCGGTGGCAAGGCCATGATCAACTCGGGTATCGGCAAGGACGCCACGGCGATGTTCAACGGCGGTATCTACTACCACTCGAACGCCGCCCACAACCTGCTCTCCACCATGCGTGTTGGCGTGATCCGCGGTGGCTGTGAGGTTGAGATCTGGAAGCGCGCTCAGAAGGAGGGTAGCAGCGAGTACGTCCGTGACGCAACCGGCCAGCGCGTCGTCCGTGCTGGCGAGCAGGTCACCAAGATGCCCGAGCCTATTCCCACTGCGGATGCCGCTTAGATTCGTTTGTGTTGATCTGCTTCCTCTCTCGTTGCTTTCAGTCTTGTCATTATCAGCACGTGGGCGTTGATTCTGTTTTGATGTCATTATTCCATCTGTAAGGAGTTGCCGGAGTTAAGGCGGGGGATCTCAGTTTGTGGTTTGCGTTGATCGTGAGATCTATGTGTATTACTTCAAAAGCTTAATGTGGTTCAAACCACCACCAATAGAAATGACGATATGCCTCATCTTCATGTTTTATCCAGGTGCAAACTTTCACGAACTTTCAAACCGGATTGCGGGGAGGAAAAGAGGTCAACATTAGGGATGCTGGAGGAGACTAGCGGCGTCGCTAGCAAGTCGACTAACCCGAGTGGGTCGGGAGCTGTCTTCCAGAGTTTTTTTTTTTTTTTTTTCTAGCCTGCACTGTCCTTTCATAATTAGTCTTAGAATACATGCAACATGGAGTTATCATTCTCGAGAAGTTGGAATTGTGGCTCTGAAAATACCCCAAATAGCGGTCCATGCTCGGTTCACCAACGTCTTTGGAGTATTCCCACAGTGGTTTGTGTGAACGGAGCTCTTTGTAGACATCAGTTTATTATACACCATGGGGAAATAAGTGGTTGTTGGTGGCACCCTCGTGCATTGATCTCAGACGGGTGCCTGAGATCAGGGGATGCCTTGGTGCCTGGCTAAAGGCGGCAGGGAGCTAACCCCAAAGCAGTAAGCGGGCAGTAGACTGCAGGTTGACCGGAGGTGAACTCATTCGACAGCTTGTTGTTGTTCACTTCCTATTGATTCTGAACAAGTCATTCTGCTTCCAATTACCCCACTTTGCCCCCCTCTTTGACCCCCCGTCGTCACCATAGCTCCTCTTCCCGCCTTCCGTTCCCTATATCTACACCTCTTCGTCCTTCTCTTGGGCGTTCTCCTCGTCACCGTGGCTCCCCCTCTCCGACTCTCTACCCCCACCTTCCGACTATCCTCAGTCTTGAGCCATTTCCGTGGCTCGCGACTGACTGCTACTGTTTCAAATCCGGCTTTGACCGATCTTCGCCGATCCCTCACCACCGCCAACATGGCTCCTGAACACCTCCGCCGCCCGCCTCAGGCCCCTCCCGTCTTCACCGCAACCGCCCAGTCCATCGTCGACGACGCCAAACGCCTCGTTGAGACCTCCCGGAAGGTCCAGGATGGCGTCGTGGCCAACGTCAAGGCTGACACCGCCGCTTTCTCCTCCGTCATCAAGCCCCTCGCCCAGGATGAGAACGTCATGGCCCTCGAGTCCCACATTCTCGGTTTCTACCAGGCCGTCTCGACGGAACAAGAGCTGCGTGATGCCTCGTCCAAGGCGGAGGAGCTGATGGATGAGTTTTTCATCGAGAGTGCTATGCGCGAGGACGTCTTCAAGCTGGTGGATGCCGTGCTGAACAAGAACGAGACCCTGGACCCCGAGTCCCGCCGTCTGCTGGAGAAGGAACACAAGGATTTCATCCGTAACGGGCTGGGTCTGCCCGCCGGCCCCAAGCGCGACCGCTTCAAGGAGATCAAGAAGCGTCTGTCTCAGATCAGCATTGAGTTCCAGAAGAACCTGAATGAGGAGAACGAGGGGCTCTGGTTCACCCGCGAGCAGCTGGACGGCGTGCCCGACGATGTCCTGTCCGGCCTGAAGAAGGGTGAGGGAGAGAACGAAGGCAAGCTCTGGCTGACCTTCAAGTACCCCGACCTCTTCCCGACGATGAAGTACGCCAAGAACGCCGAGACTCGCAAGACGGTCATGATCCAGAACGAGAACAAGTGCAACCAGAATGTCCCCCTCTTCCGTGAGTCGATCATCCTGCGTGATGAGGCCGCTCGTCTGCTCGGCTACCCCAACCACGCCGCGTTCCGCATCGAGGATAAGATGGCCAAGACGCCCGAGACGGTCAACAACTTCCTTGGGGACCTGCGTAAGCGTCTGACGGCCGGTGGTCAGAAGGAGATCCAGAACCTCATCAAGATCAAGCAGAGCGACCTGGAGGCCCGTAGCGAGTCATTCGATGGCCGCTACTACCTCTGGGATCATCGATTCTACGATCGGCTGATGCTGGAGAAGGACTTCTCGCTGAACCAGCAACAGATCGCCGAATACTTCCCCCTCCAGACGACGATCGAGGGCATGCTGAAGATCTTTGAGGAGCTGTTTGGGCTGGTGTTCGTGGAGATCACCGGCGAGGACCGCGAGAAGATCGCACCGTCCGGCAAGGGCAGTGACATTGTCTGGCACGAGGACGTGCAGATCTTCAGCGTCTGGAACGACGAGGGCGAGGGCAGCGGATTCGTGGGATATCTCTACCTGGATTTGTTCCCCCGCAGCGGCAAATATGGCCATGCCGCCAACTTCAACCTGCAGCCGGGCTTCATCGACGCCGAGGGCAACCGCCGCTACCCGGCCACGGCGCTGGTGTGCAACTTTACCAAGCCGACGCCCAAGAAGCCGAGTCTGCTGAAGCACGACGAGGTTGTGACGCTGTTCCACGAGCTTGGCCACGGCATCCACGATCTCGTGGCTAAGACAATCTACTCGCGCTTCCACGGCACGAACACGGTGCGCGACTTCGTCGAGGCGCCCAGTCAGATGCTGGAGAACTGGTGCTGGACGCCGTCCCAGCTCAAGTCGCTCAGCAAGCACTACTCCAGTCTGTCGCCCGAGTACCTGGCCGCCTGGCAGGAACAAGCGGGCGGAGCGGCCAAGCCCTCCGAGCAAATCCCCGACGAGGTGATCGAGAACCTCATCCGCACGAAGCACGTCAACGACGCGTTGTTCAACCTGCGCCAGCTGCATTTCGGTATTTTCGACATGACGGTGCACGAGCCAGAGAGCCACGAGCACATCAAGGAGCTGCCAATCTCGGCCACTTACAACCAGCTGCGCAAGCAGATCACGCAGATGGATGGACCCGAAGTTCTGGGATTGGGCGACGAATGGGGCCACGGCGAGGCGACGTTTGGACATTTGATCGGTGGATACGATGCGGGCTACTACGGATATCTCAGGTATGCTTTCTTTTCTTTCTATCTTGCTTGACTGAATGCTAACGATCCGCAGCTCGCAAGTTTACTCGACCGATATGTTCTACACCGTGTTCAAGTCCAACCCCATGGACCCCAAGGCCGGCCGTCGGTACCGCTACCAGGTGTTAGAGAAGGGCGGTAGCCAGGATGAGATGACGACGCTGACGGAGTTCTTGGGCCGGGAGCCTAAGACGGATGCTTTCTACAAGGATATGGGATTGGCTTAGATACCAGCATTGGATTAGACAGATTTGTCAGAATAACCCTTGTACCTGGGTGAGAAATGAAATACGATCCATTTCGAAGATCTGGCCGAACTGTACACGCAACCATGGAGCTAGAAACCTAACCAAGCCATGTCAACGTTCTGCTTTTATCAGTTACCGTTAAACCTAGTCCGTGGCTGACGACTGAAATTCAAATACCACATACGTCACTATCCTCCTTTTGGCCATTCCTGCAGATTGGCGCTATATACGCAAGGATCCAGCCATATAGTTCATGCAGTGAGACGAATGAACATCAAGACGATAGGATAGGAGACAATGTCCATTCCATGCCCATGCTCATTCTTACCACATGCACTCATACACATGATATAAGTAGTGCTTACCACCCCCCCATTCCCCAGATCTTCTCATACTCAAGTAACACATCAAACAAACATCCAAATGGCTCACCAGGTCCAAGGAACGGCGTTCATCACCGGCGCCGCATCAGGTATACCCATCCTCCTTGAACGCTTGCCTGTATATCCACACCCCTACCTAGACCACAACCATATCGACTACCTACCCACAATACCCTCACTAACACCAACCTCAACCACAAAATGTAGGAATCGCCGCCTCAGCCACCCACAAATTCGCCCAAAACGGCATCTCGAACCTCGCCCTCGCCGACCTCAACTTCTCAGGCCTCGAGCAAATCAGCAAGGATCTCAAATCCACCCACCCCGATCTCCGAATCCTAATCCTCCCCGTCGACGTCTCCTCCGAAGAATCCGTCACGGCGGCGATCCGCAAAACCGTCGCCGAATTTGGCCGCATCGATATCGGTGTGAACTGTGCGGGCGTGGCGCAGGAGATACGTTCTACGCATGAGACGCCGAAAGATACCTGGGATCGGGTGGTGGGGGTCAATCAGACGGGGGTTTGGTTGTGTCATAGGGCTTTGGTGGGGGTTATGTTGGGACAGGAGTTTGTTTTCCTTCTTTGATTCCTTTTCGCTGTGGTCTGGGGGGTCTGGTGTGGTATGCTGATTCATTATCGATGCGTAGATCTTTAGGTCCGCGGCGCGGTCGAGGCGTTATTGTTAACGTTGCTTCTTCGTTGGGCGTCACGGCGGCGGATATTGGGTCGCCGATTAGTTGTTATGTTTCTTCGAAGCATGGTACGCCTTTCTCTTCCTTTCAGCTCCCTAAGAAAGCTAGGGTTGCGGGATACTAACCAGCTCATCCTACAGCGATCGTCGGCCTAACCAGAACCGTATGCCAATACCCTCATCCCCTCAACTCCCTAATCAACCAGAGCAAACCTAGCCCTAACAACCCGCAACTCAGGATGGACGACACTACGCGAAGGACGGAATCCGAATTAACGCGCTCTGTCCGGGGTATGTCTTCTCCATTACTACTTAAAACCCATTCTCACCTAGTTAGTTCACTTCAACTGACAAGCAATAGATTCGTCGCAACACCGCTCATCCAACCCGGAATCGACGCGGGGAATTTCGCGCGCGACATCGAAGCCCTTCCGATTGGGCGGGTCGGTCAGCCGGAGGAAATCGCAGATACGATTCTGTATATGGCGTCGCCGATGAGTAGCTTTATGGTTGGGGCGGCGTTGGTCGTGGATGGGGGGTATAGTCTTTAGGTTTGGGGGATTCTATGCTCCTCTTCGGGTGTCAGGGAGAGTGGAAGGTAACGAGGAATGAGTTGTTTCCTGTTTTCAGCTACGTTAGGAGGGTCGCGTACGTCTCGATTGGGTATGCCGCAGGTTGATTGTGATATAAGGATGCATGGGGATTAGGAATGCAAGGAGCAACACATCCACAATACTGCACTCCTATATGCGTTGGTTTGGAAATGCAGTTAAAGTGTACCTAGACCGAGCGTATGGGGTGCAGGCGCATCTGTCGGGTGTTGTCATTCTACATGACCTTCCATGCACCCAGGCCCTAAAAAAGTAAAACAGAATCAGAAGGCATGTGAAATTAGGCACTCGAGTCTTATGTCACCATTCTTGCCATTGTATCATTATACATGAAGGTTTAATCGATCGTTGATTTGAACTCTATCGAACCTGGTTCTCTGGCTCCGTAGCCATATAAAGCCCTAACGTTCCTCACCTACGTAGACGTATAGGGCGATCAATTATATCTACACCAAACCATACCTATTATATCTTAGTTCTACTTCCGGACCTCTTTATCCATTCCGGTTCCTCAAATTCAAGAAAGAAAATGTCCCTCTCCTTCACCGTCTACCGTGGCACCTCCGACGGCAAGATCATCGCCGACGTCACTACCCGCGACCTCGGACACAACGAAGTGTATATCGAAACCACACACTCCGGGATCTGCGGCACGGACGAACACTTCCTTCACGCGGGCTGCGTGCTCGGGCACGAGGGGATCGGGATCGTCAGGCAGCTCGGCGCGGGGGTGAGTTCAGTCAATGTGGGAGATCGTGTGGGGTTTGCGTATATTCGGAAGGTTTGTGGGGTTTGTGATAATTGCAGTTCTGGTATGTCTCTCTTCACATCATCGAACCTCGTTCTAGGGCATACAATAGGGTATGCCAAAAAAAAAAAAAACAGCCATCTAGCTAGCCCGTGATCTAACAGAGGAATGAAATAGGCCTCGACCAGTACTGCCGCCACAAACGCGCCTACGGAACCCACGACTTCGACCTGGGCAGTTTCAGCCACGGCGCCGTCTGGGACGCCAGTTGCATCTTCCCCATCCCCTCGGCCCTTGACTCCGCCGACGCTGCACCGCTCATGTGCGCCGGCGCCACGGTGTGGTCCTGCCTCACACAGAACGGCATCCGAGTGAACGACCGCGTCGGGATCCTGGGGATCGGCGGGCTCGGACATCTGGCGATTAAGTTGGCGTCGGCACTGGGGTATCATGTTGTTGCGTTGTCGGGGTCGGAGAAGAAGAGAGGGGAGGCGAGGGAGTTTGGGGCGGATGAGTTTCGAGTCCTTGCTGGGGAGGGTGGTGTGCAGGGTAAGGATGAGATGAAGCCGATCAAGCATCTTTTGGTGTGTGGGAGTGGTGGGGTGGAGTATACTTCGTGAGTTGATCCCTCTCTATCCCTGGGCTATATCTTTCCTGGTCTAAAACACCCCCTCTCTTCATATACCCCTGCTATACCTATAGATGGCTAACTACTATACGCACGAGGATAGATTGGTCCCTCTAATGGACACAACCGGCACAATCTACCACATGGCCGTATCATTCGAACCCACACCCGTGCCGACCCTCCCCTTACTCTCGAAGGGCGTCCGCATTCAAGGCTCGTTCATCACCTCGCGGAACAACCTGCAAGAGCTGCTGGAGTTCGCGGCGCGCAAGGATATCCGCCCCGCGGTCGTGAAGTATCCGTTTGGGGTGGAGGGCATCCAGACTGCGATGGGGGATTTGAGGGAAGGGAAGGTGAGGTATAGAGGGGTTTTGGTGAGGGAAGGGGATGGAGAGGAATGGGGTTTGATTTGAATCATTATAACTAGTGATGTTTTGGGGAGGGTGGTGGGTTAGTCGTTGATGAATGGCTGATGGCTGTTCTCTTTTCCCAAGGCGAGTTGATATTGGGAGTACAGTAGACAGGATGATCCTTTTTCTAGATGGATCTAGTGGGTTAGTCTATTAGATTGGGTTGTCTCGTCAAGTAGATAGACAATGAAGGAATTTGTTATAAGCCATATTCGTTAACTGTTTGTTATAGGAATGGAGCAAAAGTTGGAACAATACAACCTGTCGATCATTACTAGAAAGGAAGTACCTCCACCAAATGGAAATTCAAAATGATCCAGTACCAAAGTTGACCCTGAGTTTGGAGCATGTTGGGAATTTATTTCGGCTAATATTAAGCTTAGCTACATCATCAAGTTTACCAACATAAAAAATTGTGCAAACAGGTTTGAACACAGTAATTGTTGTATTCCATTCTTTTGAATCAATTCTAGAGGCTTTTGTAGAAGGGCTATCAATTGTTGGAAATACGCACAAAAATCATATACGCACTGCGAAATCAGGAAACATTTAACTCTCTTCTTTGCCCAATCCCATACTTTAGGAAAGACACGCAACTCCCGCGTGGAAAACACCCAAGTAAGCAGCCTCATAAGGACCGCCCACAAACTGACTTAGCAGCTCCGTCGCGCCCATTCTCCAGGCAATGCCGCCTGCATACTTGTAGAACTGCAACAACGCAGGCTCCCCGAACGAGAACCTCTCGCCGAAGAGGCGCAGTTTAAGAGATCTGTAATCCCACTGCGAAGACGACGACATGTAACTCTTCACGAACCGGTCCATGAAGACTGATTCAATTGATGATCTGCTCAGCCATGTCTTGGTTTCCGGGGCAAGGGTTTGATATGATGGGCTTGATTGGACCAGTTCTTTGAGGAGAGACATGTCCGACACATTCAATGCAGCCGCTTGTTCATCCGCTTTCAACCCGGCAGCCGTGGCTTCAATATTGAGGCCTTCAATAGGGTTCTTGTATTGAAGAACTCTGCTGTAGAAGCCCGGATCGAGGACCTCGATGGTCAACGATTTAAACGAGCTTTCGTGCAAACAAGCAGGCGAACGCATAATCACCTCCTCGCGAGAAATCGCTTTTGACGGAAGATATTTCACCTCCAAGGGAGATGAACACGATGAAACGCAGTGTGCGAGGTATTGGTGGAAGAAAGGTTCCAGACCACTGAACACATCTTATCAATACCATGGTCCTTGTTTGTATGATTCCAGGAAAACTTACCATTCACCCTTCGTAGCCCGTCGCGACTCACTTCCCGACTGGATATGCGGCTTATCAAGCATGCGCATCCATCCCTTAAACTCGATCCTCAACGCCTGATACAGAATCCGCGGCGTAGTCAACGTCACCGGCAAAGTCCACGAATACAGCAATTTCGCAACGGCCCACCAAGAAGCCTGCATCGGATCGACCGGGGCACTCCGACATGAAAGTCTAGTCATCATCCTCGGCTGGCCTGTGGTAGTAGAGAGAGTCGTGGTATTAGACATGGAGCGCATCTTATGCCACGCTGCCGGGGTCGTCGGGTCCATGAACCGCTCGCCGATCCATCCACCGAGTTCCTCGAACGGGGAGCTGTAGATGTGTTTCTTCCAGATGCCTTTGTAGTAGACGGATTTGGGACTCGTGGTTAAGGATTCCACGGTGCGTCTCATATCGAGATACTGTGATTTAAGGGCGTCGGTGTCCAGCGAGTCTTCGAGGGATTTGGTGTCCGCGTCTGTTCCTCGGACTTTGAAGAGGACGTTGCGCTTCTCGTCAAACGAGTTGTTGATCTCCATGATCACGGCGTCGAGTTCTTTGTTCTCGGAGTACAGGAACCACCAGGTCACGACGCTGCGTTCCCACCAGAGAAACCGCGGAACGCTGAGAAGATAGGCGTAGGGCCATTGCGAGGGGTCCTCCTTCTTTTTTTCTTTATTAGCTTCTTCTTCTTCTATAATATCAACACAGATGTCAACTGTACCTGATCTCGCAAAAAGACATCCAACTTGTCTCTCAGACCTAGATGCTCGTCTCCCCGATGAAGATACCGCTTCGAGTCAAACGTGAACCAGCTGGGCAGCGTCTCCTCCGCATCGATAGACAGCAACTTCCCGATCCGACATTTAAGACCCACGGGGACACCGACCATCAACACGCTGTGACTGAAGCGATTCCAGATCGGAGACAGACGATTATGCGTCAAGGTGAGAGGGAAGAGAAGCGGCTTTCCCACCACAGACACAGAAGTATCCGAGACGGAGGTGAATCTGCGCGGATACAAAGACGCCAGAAACAGATACCCGACTAGCAGAAACGGAGAAGAAACAACCGCAATGGCCGCTAGCGCGGCAATCCATTTGACACAGAGCGAGACTCCACCGAGACGGAGACAACCGGACAGGGCCCACAGGAGAAGATAATCAAAAGAGGGTCTGACACTGGAGCGTGCCAGGTGAAAATGATTTAGGAAACTGAACTTTTTCATCTTTCTGGCTTGCCGTGGAGGGCTTTCGATTCGTTTGCTCTTCGCAAGAGAGGAAGATGAAGGTAAGAGGATGCTGCCACTGCATTGGCCATCTTAAAAGCAATAGCACTGTTCAGAGACACCGTTCTTATTGGTGGAGTGCAAGGCATGAGCAATGCAGGGTCTTGCCACTATGACATGTCACGAGAGTATCGCGCTACGTGTCTTTCTGAAAGAAGAAATACTGTTTCTGGCCTGGGACAGGCTTAGATATAGACTGTGTTATAATGATGCACGATGCCAGGAATTGGTCGGACTATAGACGCATGATGATTCAATTATTATTCATGTGAAATCTAGAAGACAATGCCGGATGTATACAACCTAATCGGTAACGCTTGATGGACCCGCTCTACGTAAGGTTAAAGTGTCAGCCATTTGGCCACTGTGGAGCAAATAGGAAGAGGAAAGAGGTTTTGAGTTAAGAATGTAAAGTAATAATCCTGATGAAGTAGCAACATTAGTCAACGGATCCACTCGAAAGAATGAGATAGACTTGAAATCGAAGATAGTCTCGAATTGATAGATTAAGTTACCTTGGAGGGTGCTTGATGGCGAAAAAGGATGAAATTCGAATATGCACCTGCGAAAGTAGGGATGATTACGACATTGAAGCATCACTAGACCCAAATGATGTAGTTGGAATGATCTTCTCTGCGTCATGAAATTTTGAATATTGCAGAAATTTGAGGAAGTACAGGGACAGGTTAGTTGCGGAATGTCTGGACAAATGGTGTCAACCGTATACGACGTTGAGATCTCGTTACCTAAGGTTGTGAAAAGAAATTATGGAAGAAACTAAGTATCAATTTCTAATTCGCTAGAACAGTCAATCTAGAGATCTTTGCTTCTGAAGAAAAAGTTCCAATTACACTGCAAATTGTCACTGTCAGATAGCATATCAAATAGTCTCATACACCCAATCATCATCAGACCTACACCATGTAGACCACCATAGATGAAAAGAATTCCATGGATAGATGAACCAATTCTTCCCATTCTCTTTGTCGATGAAATACTGAGAGAAAATGTTAGCATAGTTACCTTCAGCGATAGAAAGATACTCACACTCGAGCATGAGGCGTTCTGAACCGTCTGCTCCAACGCTGAATGAACATCACGATTAAACTGCCGCTCGCTAGACCCCTTGACTTCAACCGAGTGAGCAGAGCCTTTAATGACGGGCTCAATTGCTGAGAGGATCAAATCAGTATAACTGTTCTTTCGTTAGTCGTATGCTCTAATTTACACCCTAGAGGATAGGGAGGAAATCGGTAGCACCTTTCAATAGACAGCAAAGTTGATGTATGTGCACGCCCAGAATTCGGACCCATCAGGGTAAAGAAGTTCGGGAAATTGCTCATGGCGATGGATTGGAACGCTGCCTTGGAGCCGTATTGCTCCCAGTGCTGCTTCCGACTGATGCCTTTCCGACCGCGAATATCGACATCCCATTGGGTTAAGGCGAATCCAGTGGCGAGTATCTGTAAAATGTTATTCTGCTTGCTCACTTGCCGTGTTTAAGCTGCCCGGAAAGCTGAGTGCTAACTTACAATGGCGTGCGCGTAGATCTCATCGCCGGATTCAGTCAGGACAGAGCTTTCCTTGATGCTGGCGATGCGATCGTCGGTGAGACGGATACTATCTTTGTTGAGAGAGTCGAGATACCCATGGTCGAACACTCGTCTCTGCAATCACGGTTATACTTGGTTGAAGAACCGGAGGAGCAAAGCTTACCTTGCAGCCAAACTCGAAATTCGGTATCAGAAGATCCCAATATTTCTCTAAGCACGTAGACACGTAGGTCAGCAGGACTACTACTTTTCAAAGTGGTTTCCAAACCAACCAGGTGCTGCATTCTGAACATGATTCGCGCTCAACTGAGCTGAATTCTTCCGAGACAACGACTCCGCTTTGCCTCTGCCGAACTGAAAGAAACTAGATTCCATGTAGATAAACATCAAAAGGCGCACGAGAAACAGAAGGCCCGGGACGCAGCGAAAGATGATCCTCCACGTTTCCGATATTTCATAATTCTGGCTAGGCATGATATGATGCGGTGTCTGAACACATTAGTAAGATGCCGATCCATCGGAAGGAGCCAACTAACCCGCATGAACTGAGTGATGGATTTCGTCTGGTCCGCGATAGCCGGGACGAGTTGCGCAGCGGAGCCTGCAGAGTCAGAAGCTGTAATATGGGTCATGGGTCATACTCACATCCATTCCCAACAACCACAACATGCTTGCCTGTCAAATCGAGATTGGGATTCCACCGGGCAGTATGCACGATGTCGCCCTTGAAGGTTTGAGCCCCCGGAACATCGAAGTCATTCGGATTCACGAGGCCGCCAACGCTGGATATGAGAATCTTGCATCGTTGGGTAAAGATCTGTCCTGTTGGCAGATCCTCGAACGTCACGGTCCATGATTTCGTGGACTCTCGCCATTGAGCACCCCTCCATTCCGTGCTCCCTGTGAAATGGGAATGCACGCCGTATTGTGCGGCCACATCATTGACATAATCCAGAATCTCAGGTTGCGATGGGAAGAGTTTGCTGAAGTTTGGATTCGGTGCGAAAGAGAGGCTATAGCAAATGGCGGGGATGTCGACCGCACATCCTGGATCTGAGAGACCATTTCGTTAGGGCAATATGGTCACGGGGTGGGATGGGACAAACATGTATTGCTCCACCATGTTCCCCCAATGCCTTCTGTGCGGTCGTAAATGTAAAAGTCATCGAGGTCAAAGACTCGTTTCAATTGACATGCCATTGTCAGGCCGGAGAAACCGGCTCCGACGATGATGGCAGTAGTGGGGGGTTGAGAGTAAATTGTCATAGTTGAGGTTGTTGCCTGGCATCTAGTTAAGTTGAAGCACAAGCATGAAATTGCGATGGAAGACGCACTACAAGAATGCTATTTTTCATCTAGACGGGGTCCTTTTGGATTAAATCTACTCCTGAGCTATCACAGCTCCATATGCCTTCCTATGCGTCGAACATGTCATATATTGATTACTGTTAATTACCTAGAAACCCTGCATACATAGGAATAGAGCTAGAACTAGAGAGTTATCAGGCACAAAGTATGCGAATGCACTTGCTTGAAAGTTAAACCCTTACTTCGAGATTAAAACGCCACGCCTGTAAGTGGCCATTTTCAACATCCTTCACGACAACTTTGGACCCACCTGACCAGACCAGTTTATTGTATGTTCATAGAAGCTCAGGTGCAGTTTATTGCCACTCCCTTACTTCGAAAAGTGTAGTCAGCCCAATGCGAAAGACTTTGGCATTTCAGTTGCCTCGAGATCGCCCGGTTTGCATTGGCCACCGAAATAGGCAGGTGTCCCTTGTTAAAACATAAAATATTTGAGATAGACCTAACCTTATTACCACAAGGCCCTGAAATATGAACATACTAGAGTAATGTGATTACGTAGCATCTTGAAATTTCTATGATATTCTTAGTTCGTATCTAGCAAGTTGTCTTACTGTGACCACGGGTCGTGTTTCTTTATGGTATTGTTTTGAGGGCAGTAACTAGAACCATGACCATATAGCATTCGTCAAACCGATCTACAAATTCAACTTAACAAATTGCCTGGCTGTGACAACATGTCCGGTTCATTTAGGACGTTACTTTGAAGACAGTGACTGAAACGATAACTAGATAGCATTCGTCAAACCTATTTAATAATTCAAGAAATCTAAAGTACGGTAACCGTGAGCATTAATGCTGCATACTCCAGATCTTGTCCAACATGGCGGAATGGCCCTCAGACTTCACCCCTCCTGAATGCGACTTGAGTAGCGATTCATGTGCCGCCGAACGGGGTCGAATATCGAGCTTAAAAGGAGAGGGCTGGCTGACAATTCCCGGCTGAAAGTCATCGGGTGGCTCAATCACCTGTCCATCCACCACTGGCTTGAGTATGTGGAAGAGAGTAAGTGATCTTGCGACTGCCAGGTAAAGATTCGAGTCAGCTAGAAAGCGACCAGGACAAGTCCGCCGACCGAATCCAAAAGCCATCTTATGGGGATCGAGCTCGGGCATATGGTTGTCTGTCTGGAGAAATCTTTCAGGTTTGAACGCCATTGGATCTGAATATAACTTAGGATCGTGCATGAATGCCCTGTCGTAAGAGTCCGTTAGCCAATTTCGGCTGAATCTGGAAGGTGTTCAAGGATGACCCTTACCAGATATTGGGTATCACGGTGGCACCTTCGGGAATCCGATAGCCCTCGTAGAGATCATCTTCCGTGGTGGTGTGTGGAACACCAAGAGGCGCCACAGGGTTCCAGCGTAGGACCTCCTTGATCATAGCTTCTAGATAGGGCAAGTCCTTTCTGTCGTCTGGCACGGCCATCCTACACCCCACGACTTGGTCAAGCTCGGCTTGAGCTTTGCTCTGGACTTCGGGGTGCAAAGCCATGGCCAGGTAGAAGGCAGAGAGTGCCGATGCAGTCTATCCTGTTTGTTAGAATTGCCGGCGTTTTGTTCCTGACCGTACGTACCGTGTCCGCACCAGCACCATAGAGAACACCAGCAGCCCAGATAATCTCGTGCTCCTGCAGCGGAGTTAGGGATCCCCCTGCCTGTTCAAGCTGTTTCGAAACGAACGACGGTGTGTGGATGCCAGATGCCACTTGGTGTTGGACAAACGCATATGGCTTCTCTCCTAGTGCGGTCAACAACTTGCGGTATTTCTCGGCCGTGCGTTTAAAATCGGCTCCTGGCACCCATTTCGGAACGTGTTTCACTGTGGCATATCAGCAACCTAGGTCTCATTGCAGCAATGCTTCAACATACAGAAGGGAAAGCTATCAACGAGCCAAAGCCCTGGCTGACATGCAACATTGAACCTTTCCCCTACTTCTTCTGCCAGCTCAAGGAGACAGTCGTTTTCGACGGGTTCCACCGTGTATCCGTAGGTGATCTTCAAGATGTTCGCTCCGATGACGCTGCTCGTCTGGTTAGGAATCATTGGAGACGAAGTAAAGCACCGACGGAAAGCAATGGCGTGAGAGACCTATCACACACCTTCGGATATGTTCCAAAACCTCACTGGGATTGGACAGCACGTTCGATAGAAACTGATTGATCTGGACATCTTGCTGGGGATAGAAGGAGGACAATGCCTGGGTCGAGCCGATATGATGGTTGATGCGCTTTCGATGTGCTCGGACTTCGAGCGGGTTGCTTTTTAGGGTTACCACGCGATTCCAACCTCCTCTGAGACATTATGCCCATTAGTAGTCAGGATTATTTCTTATAGTGAATATTGAGGGTTCTCACAGCTCAGGGCCCATAACCATTTTCGGTCGCGCAGAGTACTGTGATGCCCTTTTCTCAAGCAGATCAAATGCAATATCGGCTTCGTTTAAGATAATGAGTGTGTTTCCTGCCGCTGTGACGGAGCTGATGGGGCCTATAATAGCATTAGAAAGTAGAAAAAAGTGCGTCGAACAGGTTATGAGACATACCATATTCTTCTTTGTGTTTGAACCAATGTAACCACTCCTTGCACCCCTGAGGCGGCATATCGAGCACATTGCCTATCAGAGGAAGCGGTTTTGGTCCAGGAGGCAGTGGAGGTAGTTTTGCTAGTTTTAGGAGTCTCGTGAGATACCATACTATAGACCCTAAAAAGAGGATTCCCAAAAGGTGTATAGTGATCATCGTGGTTCAATCAGCCCTAGTCTTCCTATGATCGATGGACTGCTCCCCGGAGTTGTCTATGTTATTTTGGACAAGGACTTAGAAAGATGAGATAAAACAAAACGGATAGTTCAGCAGCCAAGGAGTCCACAGAAGGGGGAACTTGTCTGGGAGGTGAAAAGATGTTGTTATCAAGACAGCATCAGGAAGGCTGAAGAATTTCGCAGTGCGACCAACACGAAAAAGAATGCGTGAGGTGAGTGTATGATGTCAATCCTCCCGATGATATGGCGAGTTGCATCTCCGGTCATGTTCTTCATCCAGATAGGAAATTGGACCTCGCGCCCCACATTGTCAGAGGCAAGAAGTGAAGCTTCTACCTAGGGTTGCGATAAAATCAACAATTCCAAGTGATCTCCATGACCCAGACGTCATCCAGGGGTGAGCTAAACTCTGTCATAGCTCCACAGGAGAACCCTAATCTCTTCCCGTTTAGGCAATAGATCTCATACTTCCTGCAAGAGTCTATGAAAATTCAGTTAAGATTTCCTTTTCTAGTCTAAAGTTGTTATTCTATGCAGGAATACAGATCTGGCAATAGAGACTCACCCTTGGAGTCCGGGTATCCAATGTTCTCTAGGTTCGTTAAGTGGAGAAAGGACTGGCAAAAAGAATGCGTTGCGCCAAGGAATGTCAAGATGTAGGGTTGTAGATTGGTGATGGCTGACCGCTGAACATTCCTTATACAGGTCGATTCTTCAGGAAGATAGAGTTTTCGTTGACATGTCGATCCAAAGCTATGTAAGGGATCATGCGAAGATTACTGCATTAAGACACGGACATGGAGATGTTGAGACACTGACATGAAAATGCCAAAGAGCATCTGATGGTAGCATATCCGAGGTTACTTTCCCGTAGATTAATAGTGCTGTTTAGGTGTAGCACCATTGAAAGCCTTTTGCTAAGTTCTTGGTGTATATCTTCTATTTATCTCTTCCATTCTTACATCCTGAGTGTACTCCCATCTTCCATCTTCGTTCTCCCAGCATCACATCAGACAAAATGAAAGTCTCCGACTACGCTTACAACAAAACCGCCGACCTCCTCTCCATGAAAACATGGCAATACCTCGCCATCAGCACCGGCAATCTCTCCGCCATCTTCCTCCTCCTCAGCTTCGTCCTCCCCGGGAACCTCCCACCCACCAAGCCCTGGTGGACAGCCGAGCGCTACCAAGAGCACTACAGCGCACACGTCAAAGGCACCCAAGCAGGCGCCATCTTCATGATGCTCGGCGGCGGCCTCTACCTCCCCTACAGCGCCGCCATCACCAAACGCATGCGTCTCATCCCCGCTCTCGACCCCATCCTCCCCGACCTCGTGTTGGTCTGCGGTGCCGCCGCCTTCTCCGCCTTCATGCTCGCCGGCACGTTCCTGTCTGTTCTCACCTTCCGGGACTACGGCGCCGAGCTAACCCGCATACTGAACGATCTATACTGGATGGCGGCGTTCCTGCCCTGGCCGGCCTTCTGGGTACAGATGTGGACGGTCAGCTGGGCCATTTTCTCGGATCCGGGACCGAAAACCGTCTTTCCGAGGAGTATGGGCTGGGTGAATCTTATCACGCCGTTGGGGTTGGCGTTTGCGACGGGTATTCATATTCAGAAGGAAGGGCCAATGGCGTGGAATGGGGCGTTGTCGTATTGGGTGGGTTTGGCGATGTATGGGATTCAGGTTTCGTATGATTGTTTGATTATGATGAATGCGGTTAGGCAGGAGGGCACTTTTTAGAGGGAGTTCCTGATTTGGATTTTTTGGCCACGGGGTGGGAGGAGACAGCGACATCTCATGGTCCAGCGGAGTGAGGAAATCACAAGGGGGAGGAGGTCTGTTTTTTGCTACTACACTACACACTACAATCATTACTGGTTGATCAAATAGGCGCTCTTGTCAATACAAAGTATTATTTCCATCTCTGAGTGCATCTGCCTCGATCTGATCCATCAACTGTACTTTAACATGGATGCTTCCCAAGCGAGACCGTTGGGCTCAGTTTCGAGTTGCTGTTACTTACTCTTCGCTGAGCAGGATGTGTACACAGAGTAGCAATTGTTGAAGCAAACTGTACGTACCTCTGACCAGAAGACATCGGAATATAACATGCTCTGGCTCTCTGAAGTATGACCTGCTCTGCTCTCGTTCGTCGACACATCAACCCATTTTTGTTATTTCAGTTCTGAAATAACTGCTTCTTTCCAATATTCCTCCAGGTTGGCTTATGTACGTGTATTTGTGTTGCCAACTCACCCGTTGAGTATGCCGCAGTACTGTTGTGTATAAAGCGATCGACCTGCCTATAATCGAACTATCGACCACTCGCGTGATTATGAGTCTTCGCCAATCAAGATGAAATTACTACTTAAGGAGCACAAGAACGAAATAATATCTCCAATGCACATATCACTCTGCACAATACCGTTTCTATAGATCGACGGAGCATGAACACCTGAAATATCAGGCCACGATGTATACACACTAACCCAATCGGGCAAAGACCTTAACTCCTCAGATTTCATCCAGACCTTCATCTATCTCCATTGAACCAGTTCACTGTCTCTCCTCTTTCTCGCTCGTCTTATATACAAATACGGTCCCACTCTAGAAAATCACTCCAGCCAGACAGTCCCTACTCAACTGAACGCATACCTCCTCAGTCCTCCCACAAATACACCCTCACTTCACCTCACCTTGACCGTCGGACCGCAACTTCGCAACCACCTACCTCCAAAACCAACGCCATATCAAGAGCCCATTTCACGACAAAGAGACACACGCCACCACCAAAAAATGTCCGCATCACCCTCCCCCCCACAAACCGGTCTCCCCCGAAACCCAACAACCCAACCGACCCTCCCCATCCTAACCAACCACTGCCGTTTCTGCAACCACCTCCTCCTCGCAACAACACAGACCGTATCCGCTCTCGTACGACGAAAAGAGCCCGCGCGAGATGGCGCCCTGATACTCCCGTTACCGTCCCCGCGCACGCAAAGCAATGATACGGATCCAGCGGACGAGAAAGGGCAAGAAGGCCAAGAGAGCGGGTCCGACAAGCCGGTTCAACAACATTACTCCATTCTTTTATCGACAGCGGTGCCGGATCGCAGGGCGACGATGGTGCGACGGGAAGATGGGTTCGAGAAGAGATGGTTTCTACGGTGTGGGCGGTGTCGTGTGGTGGTGGGGTACTTTTTGGATGCGGTGCATTTTCCGAATGTGACTGCGGCTGGGAAAGAACCGGATGGGGAGGATGAGGATGAGGAGGCGGAGAGAGCCAAGGTAGTTTATCTATTGCCTGGGGCGTTGGTCGAGACGGACGATATGGGCGATCCAGAGAAGATGAAGGCGATCGATCGAGAGTGGTCGGGCTGGTTGCCCTAGACGCTGGCACAACAGAAAAAAAATCAATTGATACTAACTAAGACTCGTGTATCCCCAAATCCTACTGCATATACAATAAAGAACATTATAACGTAACTAATACGCTCAAGCCAACAACTCCCGGCCTCGGGGCAGAATCGCGTCGTAAGGAGAGAGATCATGAAGAACATCAGGGTATCGTGAAACAATTAGTTGGCCAGGATGGTGCGGACAAGATCTACTAAATCAGCGGCGTTTAAGCATTGATGGGCAGTAAGCTTACCGGTGTAGTTGATCTCGCCGGAGCTGGTGTCAACGGCCTTGAGCAGCTCGTCGACTTCTTCGTCCGACATCTTCTCCCCAAGATTCGTCAAGACTAGGAAGCCATTAGTATCCGTCGCTACTCCTCCGAGGACCCGACTTACTGTAGCGAAGCTGTCCCACTCCGATAAACCCGGTCAAATCCTTATCAAACACCTGGAATCCGCGACAGTATTCGTCGGGCTCGCCGGGCTCACGGAATCCACCGGGACGGTTGAGGACCTTCAAGAACGACTCGAAATCGACTGTACCCATTAGCCTCCACCGTTAACCACGCATTGATCATCCGTCCACTTACAGTCCCCTCCGACGCTCTTCTCCAGATCCGAAATCTCGGCGAGGGTGGGATTCTGACCGCAGGCGCGCAGCAGGTCGCCCAGCGATTCCAGAGACACCTTGCCGGACCCGCGGCGGTCGAATAGCGAGAAGGCTTCCTTGTAGTTGGTCGAGGCCTGGTCGTTATCGCGATGAGGTGAGCGAGACATTTTGACAGATGATTGAGACGGAGAATGAACGGAATGGAGATGGATGGATGGGAATGAAGAGGGAATTGGAAGGGAAGTGACGGAGGAACCAGACGTTGGCGAACCAGGGAAAGGGACTGGTGGGAAACGAGGGGCGGAATTCTAATTGCAAAGGAACCGATCGCCAGACTTGGGACACGATGCCACAAACACCACGATGTGGCACGACTGTCCAAGTCTAGAGAATCGAACAATCCATTTGTTGACAGGGAAGGCAAGGGCTGAGGTGCAATTCCACCAAAGAGACTCCGGCACGTACCATGTTGATGAGGTGGTCAAATGACGATGTTTTGGATGTTATTCCAGAACCGGTAGGGGTTGCAGTGAGGGGTGAAGACAGGGGCAGCACGAATGACACCACAATCGATAAACAGCGAGACGAGAGGGATGGGATGGAATGTAATGTGGCAGAGAACTAAGCTGGAGAAGGAGGGAGAGAAAGAAGAAACAGACTAAGAGAAGGCGCTGGGCCGGGCGGCTTCTACTTTGGTTGTTGTGGTAACCGCGTCGTGGCCTGAATTCGGGGGCTCCACTCCATATGACGATCATCAGTATCACTGCCATCACTTTTTGTAGATAATGTAATATTGATGGGTTAGACACAGTAAATAAATGTATTGCCCTCCTGGTATCATAAAGTACAAATCATCACGCATAATAAATCAACACCTAATCCATCGCCAGCCATATAAACAACCATCGTACCAGACTCCCAAATATGTCCATATCAAATCTGCTTATGTCCCTCGTAGTTTATCGATGCAGCTGCCCAGCAGATTAGCTGCTTCCGCCAAGAGCTCCCATCGTGCATTGAGAAATCCCTGGCGCAGGATGATCAACAGCCCCAGGCACTGATTGCGTCCTTGCACCCCCTCTAGATCGTTAGGCGATTTCACGCCGCCGACCCGTCGCAGGAACTCCTGCATGTCGTGCCTCTGCTCGGCGACCGTTGCCAGAGCCGGCGGCGAGGCAATCGGCCCTTCCAGGGCGAATCCATAACACCATACCACCAACGCTGCAACGTAGATGACCCAGGGCCGGTTGAGCAGGAAGTCGTGACGGCCCGAGTAACAGTCGTTACCCTCCTCCGACCCCCAATTCAACAAGCACTCCGACAAGAACTTCAAGGCGTAGAAGGCGGCGTCGCGGGCCGATGCCTTGGTTGCCCAGCGCTCGGTCATCTTCTCGCGGGCGGCGCTGTAGTCTCTCGGGGTGATAGACCGGCCCATCAGACGCCCCGCGCCCGCGAAGATCTGGCAGTCGACAATGTCCACGTGCGACGCCATGTGGGCGAGCCCGTGCAGCACGTCGCGCGATTCAAACACGTTGTCCTCGTCGAGCGGGTGTCGGACGCGATTGTAGGCGTGGTTGGGGAACGGCGGCGATCCAATCTGTCCCAGCGCCTCGTCAAAATCGCGTCGCCAATTGTCAAAGGCCCGCAGCAGGGCCGACCGCCACTTGTCCCGGCCGCCCAGCGCCTGGGGAACTCCGAGCGAGCTGACCTGGAGGTCTCGCTGGTTCATGTGCCAGCTGACGCTGAGCAGGCCGGCCATGATAATGGTGCGTCCGAAGGCGTTGGTACGCACGCGCTGACCGTTCAGGGTCTTCTTGAGCCCATCAAGGAACATGACCGGCTTGACGCCGTTGGCATGCAGGCTGGACTGCACGCGCGCCACCTCGGCAGCGCTGGTCGCCGACCACAGCGCCTCGTCGCATGGCAGGGGCAGCCGGAGCTCGTGCGCGACCATCTTGGCCGAGTGCCCGAACATGGTGGCGTGCGTCGAGTCCAGCACAAAGGCGGCAAACGCCACGCGCCGGGTGGCCTCGGTTTTGATCCAGTGTGTCCACGACTCGTCGGCCGCAAAGTCGGGCGTGGTGGTCGAGCCCGACGCCGACCGGACCTGCCGGTCATCGCGCAGACTTGCGGGCGAGTCGAAGGCCGACCGCCCGATCAACGAGCTGCCGCGACGCATTAGAGTCAGGGTAGTGTCGTGATGGATATGGGCCCGCTCGTGCAGCGCACGCGTAGAGTACATCTTTTCGTAGACCTCCAGCAGCAGTAGCGCCTGGAAGACCCAGAGCTTGGCAGGTGGTCGGAAATCGGCGTCCATGAAGATCTCCCAGCGCAGATGCCAGACAATGAAATTCGCCAGCTCGGACGCCGCTTCGGTGACCTCGGGCCCGTGGATGTGGTCCAGCGTGGACGCGCCGATCGCCATGACGGCCAGCAACAGCAGGTTGGGCGCTTGGTCGGCGACGAAGGTCGGACGGTGCAGGATGGGCAGCTGCGCGTGGAAGTGGTACCAGTACGAGCCAACGTACGTTTGCATCATTCGCAGGCTCAGCACGTGGTTGTCATCGTCCATGTCGCCCTCCATCAGGGCGTCTTTGCGCTTGGCCACGACAGAATACGCCGCCTCATTGAACCGCGTCGCCATGAGGTGCAGTAGTTCCTGCCGCTTGTCCTCCGACATGATTGCGCGCGGCGATCCGGGATCCAGGATGCTGGTCACACTCATGGGGTGATGTGGCACTACGCCACTCAAGAACGCCCCGTAGGCCGAGTCGCCCATAAAGAACTGGTTCTGCAGCTGCGCGGCGTCCAGGTAGTTGGGCACCATAGTGGTCCCGGACGGATAGCCGACGGATGACGACACCGCCGGGGGTTCGTTGAACAGCCACGCGGTGAAGTCGTCGGCCATGGCGAAGGGGGACCGATTGTAGGACTCGCTGCCGAAGATAGGGTAGACGCACGAGGTTAGCGAGTCAAAGCCGCCGTCACCCACGGCCCCAGAGGCCATCATTCCGGACATGGAATCCAAGGCGTTCAGGCTCGCAGTTGGACCGAGTGACGCGGGAGTCGAAGACGCAGCGGGCGCTAGAGAGATATCTGAATAACCGTTTACGGGCATCTGGAGGCCCGTCTGAGAGCCGTACGTCGTCGGGCTGACCAGGGAAGACCCGGTCAGCTCGGCCGGTATCGAAAAGACCGAGCTCGGGTCGTGAGATTGGGCGGCAGAGCTGCGACTGGACTCGGATACGGACGGTCGCGACTGGGGCTCGTTGCCCACCTCGCCAGAGCTCGTCGATCCGGTCACCGAATTTCTGTTTGGGAGTGCGCCACGCGCCTTGTGTAGGTTGGGAGGACTGTACGCGGTCGGCTGGCTAGGAGGAGAGACGTGGCCGTTCGCGCCAGCAGGCCGTGAGAAGGAGGCGTTGGTCGTCTCGATGTCGCGTTGCGGAAGTAGTTGCTGATAGCCGAACGTCCGGTTGATGCCGGCCGAGGGAGGTGACGAGGATGTCGCGACATTTTGGTTCGCATTGCTGACGGCCTGGGAATCTAGCAAGCCCGCAGTCGACGCACGCCCGGACGAGAGGTCGGTCGACGGCGAGACGGCCGCGGGTTGAGGGATGGGGATGGGAATGGGGTTGGAGGCCGCCTGCGCGAAGTGATCGCGCTTCTGCAGCTGAGATCCTTGGGTGGTGTGTCGTTCACGGTGACGAAGGCACAGATCCTGTCGCACGAAGGAGCGATAGCAGTCTGGGAAGTCGCATCGGTAGATTTGCTTTGGGGCATCTAAGTCAATTTTCATTAGCTACATTCCAGGGTTTCATCTACATGTGCCTGCATACGGTTCAGTTGATGACGGTAGAGATGCTCGGCGCGGGAATAGCTCTTGCCGCAGCCCTCAAAGGTGCAGTCGTACTTGCGATCGGAATGCACCTTGCGGTTTCTCTTCCTCTTCCGCGGCGTCCCATTGCCGGCGGGATGGGCCTCGTTATCGGAGGTCTCCATCTCACTGCGAGCTCTTCGGTTCGTCTTGGGACCGTCCAAGCCCGGCATTGCGCTGACCACCGAAGCCATGGTGCAGCTTGTGACTTGTCATAAATTGCTAATCTGTTGATTCCGATTCATATACCGTCCAAAGTGTTCGCCAACGCCCGGTTACCGGAGGGGATTCAAATTTTCGCTAGGCCGGCCCATCAGCCCACGAGGGTCGCGGACCGATGACCAAAACCGAAGATGACAGGTCAAGGCAGTAATCGGATGAAGCCAGCCATAGACCCATGCGATGCGTGGCGTGGCGTGGCGAGACAGAGACAGAGACGAGAAGAGCGACCGGTGAAGGCAGGAAAAAACGCAAAAAACCCCGTGGGGAAAACGTGGTCGGGCGGAGTTTCGGCCGACTGGGCGATCGCAGGTTGAAGGGCTGTGGACAGGAATAGAAATTTCGAAGGAATTATGATTGTAGAGGAAGACCGGAATGAAGACTCCCGGTAAAAGATGAAGACAATGCAACGAGCAGACGGCGAAAGACGGAGGATGGGCTGATTCCGAGAAATGATGGGGAAGTGAAAATTGGAGGCGGGAAGCCGAAGAGGGGAACTTTGGAGTCGAGTGTGGATATGGATGGATGTGCTCCGGTTCCACTTATAAGAACGAGGGAGATGACCATACCACAGATATTCTATAGCTGTTTATAACTGATGGAGGATACCAGAACAAGTCAGTGATTACATCCCTCGAGGTCAATTCCCCTGGACTACGAGAGCAGAAAACAAAAGTCTGGCGGGGCATGACCATGACTCGGGTGAACGCTCACCCGCATCTACAGATGATAACCAGTTACTACAGTTCATACTGTGCACATCACAGTGAATACGTCAGGCTAATCAACGCTGGTTCCAGTGATCCCTGCCAGGCGGAATCGCCCCTGGCACTAGAAGGCCGATCTCGAGGATCCCCGTCGCATTCAGGCAGGAGTTAATTTATTCCATCCTGGGATCTCTAATGCACTGCGGCCTCGGCGGTTGGTGCAGATCAGAATATTGACATATATTTATATATACTAACTATCTGAGAGGTGGCGATTCAAGCATCGGAGAGAAATATCAATGAGAACCTACCCTAAGAGCTTGAATATTTTCCTACCTACCAGGGTGGATTTAGTTAAAACCTCGCTTTGATGCGATCTCCCGTAGAAGTAATAGCCGCGGCATGTAGTTAACTACTATACTTTGTTATAGACCCGATTGTGATGATGATGATGATGGTTGCAATACACTTGAACATCAGCTTCCTAGCATAGCTCATCCCGATCTGCCAACGACCAAGAGGCAGCGGCAGGAGTAATGAAGCGGTACAACACATTTTCCGCGATGCCAAACTCCTATACTGAACTCACAAATAGAGTACAAGTCAAAATCAATGCGAAAATTCCAAGCCAGACTGCCCTCATGTAGATATAAATCTCTGATTTCTCTCAAAGTCTTTACTCCGCCTGGCCCCGAATTGCTTCAAGCCATCCTGGCGCCGCACCTAGCGGCTCATACTGACATTGCCGCCTTTGGCACGCGGGCCTGTCAATTGAAAAGTCGTCAATTGAACCCTACACGCCCTCGCCTCTGTGGGGTGGAGCCACTTCGTCGCCCTTTGTTATGGACATGTACACACACACACACACACACACACACACACACACACTCTCTCTCTCTCTCTCTCTCTCTCTCTCTCTCTCTCTCTCTCTCTCTCTCTTCTCGTCTCGGTCTACCCCAGGAAATCGAATATCTACCTAGATGAAACACCCTCCAAGTGAAATGATATCCAAAAGACCTGACCGGAGTCACTTCCAGACACAAATGTCTGACCACAGATAGCATAGGACGACCCGGCGTGAGGTCGACATTCAGGAGGTACCCACAGAAGCCTTTCCCTGTCGTCGGTTCTCACTATCCAACGAGTTTCCAAATCATATGCGACTGCTTTAGACTGCGGAGGGGTTGTCCTGCGCGGCCTGTCGCGATGGTTACTAACTACCAGACCATCATTCCAAGACATACCCTGGAATGCCCGTCCGGAAAGTAAAGTAGGTATTTCTGTCACTTGTTCCATGTTCAAGTTCCAGACCTTGCTGACGCGACCGGAGCTTGTTAGCAGCTGTTCACCGTCGGGGGAAAACGACACAGTGGTGTGGTAACCACTTCCTTTGCGGGTATGTATCATACTCCTTGTTCTGGCATCCCATAGGACGAATGTTCCATCTTTTGCAGAGGATGCTGCATGCTGACCAGTCGGTGAAAATGCCACTGCATTCACACTACCTGAATGAGGCCGTGAGATGTGTTCTTGCGCATGTTGTTGCATGCCGAGCGTGATATCCCAGAGACTGACATCTCCATCTTCCGTTGCCGAGATCAAAATTCGGCCATCTGGCAAAAACACTAGATCTTGCACGCTATCGGCGCATTTGAGGGTACACATCAGAGCCCAGGTTGTTGTGTGGTGTACTTCAATGGCACCATCCTCCATCCCCGTCGCTATTAGCAGATTGTTCGGTGAGAATGCGACACTTTGACTACGATCAGGCTTCGTCCACTCGTCAATCCACGTGGTTGTGTTGAAAACCTTTACTCCATCACCGGAGCATAGGGCAATCCACCTGCCATTTGGCGAATATGCCACGTCCTCAACATTGTGGAAAGTGTCGGCTTGGATTTCAAGTATTTTCTCAGGACGCCCCCACTCTGCATTGTACAGGTAAACCTTTGTTCGACAAACTGAGGCAATAAGATGACCGTCAGGAGAGAAAGTAACCAACGGGTCCATGTAGTCCGCCCATTCGATGTCCCAGGTTGTCGACCACTGGATGCTCAAAGTCTTGATGTCCCACATGTAAGTCCCCTGTTTGGATGCTGACGCTAGCATGTCACCCGAGGGCGAGAACACACAGCAAGCCCGAGTGTCCGTCTCCGGTAGATGCAATACGTCTCTTTCTTCCCATTTCACGGTGTCCCATAGCCTCACAGTCCCCTGGCGCTTTGATGCAGCTAAAAGCTTCCCACAGGGCGAAAAGTGAACGGAAAGACCCCAGAGGTTTTCAAAGGATTGTAATAGGGTGCCTGTAGCTGTGTTCCAGATCATGACCGATTCACGTGATGATGTGGCCATAAGACTGCCATCTGCAGAGACTGCCACAGTCTCTACGATACCAGCATCCAACGTGAGTAACAAGGCACCCCAACTGTTCTCAAGTGGCTCTACTGCCGACACCCAGCGAGGTATCTCCTTTCGGAAAACCTTTTTCACTTCACTAGCGTCCGGTGTGAAAGCAAGCGCAGAAACATAGACCTGTAGTGGTGCTTGTGCTATAACAAATGAGAATTTTGTAACAAATCTTCTCCCATCGAGAAGGAATTGCAACAGTTCATTACTTTCATCATCCTAGCAGGCTCCCTTCTTGTTAGCACACGGATCAGTGTAATATAGAGAATCTGACGAGCATCATACCGGAAGCATGTGGACTAGGTTGCGTATCATATCCATGACCTGTGGTATGATTTGCAGCAAACTCATGGCCTCCAACCAATGAAGCATCCTTCTGCGAAAGAACTTGTAGATACCGTGGAGATCAGAGTTTCGCAGGCCACCTTGGCTCAAATGATAGACCCAATATTGGCAAGAATATCGAATTGGATCCAAAGGGTTTGAACCTGGCACTTGCACCTCTTCAGTCAGCACACCGTAATTGGGTAGCTTGTACATGTTTCGCTCCAGGCGATCATTCATGCCATCTAAGGATTGCTCAAAGACTTCATGATGTAGCTCTTCAAGAGACCCTTGTCTAAGTCTCAGACGATTTTCGCGCAGATAGTCTTGAGCTGATTGGTGGATCAAGAAGACTATATCGCGCTGGACTACCAAAAAAGAACTGCAGTCCTGAACAACGTATTTCACTCGACCTTTCGGCAGTTTGGCAAGCAGTTCTAGTTCGCCTAGTGTTAGAGGCCGACAGGCAAGCATGACCAAAGTGAGTACGTCTTTGCAATAATCGAAACGGCGAGGTGGATCCAATGTTTTCAATCTTTCGAGCAAGAACTCGTATAGATTGTGGAGTTGGTTCGGAATGCTGTGAAGAATTTCGTCCCAGAAGGCTTCAGGCAAGGAAATGAGCTGGTTGATGACCAGGGATACCCAGAGAAAAGTCCTTCCTTTGTTATTCTTCAGCCTATCGATTGTTCGGTCAACAAGGGCGATATCCCCCGTCTTCCGCTCGAGATCAGGCCTTTTCCGGTCTATATACATGTCTATAGGCCCGGAAAGTAAATGGTCGTCAAGCCTAATAACAGTTTCGGAACAACCGCTCAGGTTTCTCATCTTCTCATTGATTGCAAGCAAAGGCCGACTGGTCACGAGTATCTTGATCTTCGACGCTGTCCCATCCTTAGGGATTAGCATCCTTATGATCCGGAAGACATCTTCGCCTGCATCTTTACATTCGTCCAAAGCATCAACCAAAAGAACAACCTGATCGAGCTCATTGTCATGTATCATGTCGTTGAAAATGGGTAACAGGCTGGTGAATGCCATGGAGTCATTGAAAAGTGCACTACCGGACTCCTCATAACTAGGCTGTAAGTATCGTACAAGGCCCGGGTTTTGGATGAGGAGGAGCCACATGAGAGCTCGCAAGACTGCTACGCCCTCATTGAGCTCTTTGCCAGTATCCTGAATCAGAAAATAGATGATTTCTTTGTCATGCACGCCAGGCAGATTACGCGCAAGAAGCTCTTGTATGAGACCCACAGACAGCATTGTCTTTCCAGTTCCTGCCTGTCCATTGATCCACAATAGATTGGGAGAATCCGGATTTTCCCAGTTGACGAAACTTTTGAAAGCTTCGGTGTCCAGGACCCAGTCGTATAGTTCCCTGACGGATATCTCTCTCCGGTCTTCGATGTCACGAATCTCAGCGCGGGGATCAATTCCGCGTAGATGACGCATGCACTTTCTGTCCAATCTGGTCTCGGTCTGCCCCTGGACTGTAACGGACAGCGTTCTGATCTCACTCAGGATCTGTTCGTGCTTGTATGCCCCAAGATCATCTCGAAAGTCCCTTTCCGAATCAGTGATCTCGGACAAATTACCATCCCAATTATCCAAGTCAACGAATGTGCGTAACAAGACCAAGAACTGGTTACGGTAATAGAAACAAACGCTTTTGATCTGATAGAACAAAAGCGACTGGTAAAGTTCGAGAGCCTTCGTGTCCAGTAACTCCCTGATTTGTTCCAGAGTCGCAGTGTTGTTGTCTGGAGAAAGAAGGCTGTCGATAATTTTGGAATACCAGTGAATTCTAGAGTTGACTTGATTCACTCCGTTGTACAGAGTCGTCAAAGATTTTGTTGGTTTCATTAATATCTATGACATCAAATTCATGAGCGGATGCCTACCCAGCTTCAGAGGAAACGCAACTTACATCCAGGCTTGAGGTGACTACCGCCCAAGGTAGGGCAGTCTGATCCAAATTCTTCATGGGAATGTCAAGAATTTCCCGAATTGGGGCTATTGCGTCCCTGACTTTGTTCGATTTCTCGATGAGCATTTTGCTTTTTTCAATCTTCTCCAACCCCTTTTCAATGACGAGCCTCAATCGGGATTCATCCAAGGATATTGCTAGAGGAATGGGGTCGTTCCCACTGTCAGGCGCGGACGTTTGGACGAGGCCGTCTCCCGAAAGAGTACTCAGAAGCTTTTCATATTCTTCTATGTACCTCAGCCTCTCCGGGTGCTCCTTGAGGCTGTTGTAGGCCCTGTACCAGAGATCGTTGTGAATAGCAGCTGGAGACTCATTGGCATGGGCAATCTGGCTCGAGGTAGGTTCGATAGGATCAGCATGATTGGTGACGCCCAGGGTCTCTGCTTGACCTTCGCCTTCAGGTGTGTGCGACGTTGATTCTTGATTGCTTCCGCCCCTCCTGTCATGCCTTCTCCCGAGTCTCTCGCGTATTCTGAAACGGCTGGGCATTATTTTGTTGTTTTCCTTGCGTTTTTAACGATCGGTTTTGTGGTTTGCGGCGGATGACACAGTTCAGTTCAGTTCAGAATGCTTGGAAGAGAGACTCAGGAAAGGAGAGAGCTAGAGTAATATCCATGCTAGTTTACTTCTTTCCCCTCATCTCCAGTCCCCACTTCTTCCGAAACATCAAGATAACATTGCAACACATGAACGCTCACCACGGCTTGACACAGACTCTCTGTCACCGCCAGGCTAAGCAAACGGACACACGGCATGATCAAGACATTCCTCTAGCTAGGCCTTTGGCTAGACTGAAGAGAACAGTGGAAATTGAACTGTCGCCTGGAACCAATCATGCCTGGTGGCTAGCATAAGGATTGGGAAGGGGCCAAATCTAGATTGGGCAGAAATTGCCCGCGGCGCCACCCGTATGATCCTATGCCGATTGATTGATGCGCACAGCACATAGAGATGAAGGAATACAAACCAAAAAAAAAGAAGAAAAAAAAGGAAAAAAGAAAAACAAAAGCAAAAAAAAAAAGGGAAAAAAAGAAAAAAGAAAAAAAAAGCCCTCTTCGCTAGACCTACGCAGAAAGCCGAGTCGGGATGCGACCAAGGTGGCTAGTTGCCTAACGGGAGATGAGACAACACAAGTAATGGACCAGGAAGCTAGACGTGGCGCAGGTTTCGTTTGATGAAAATAATTTTCGACGCCACGAGAGACAGAAAGCTGAAGAAATTTGTCTTTTCTGCCTTGGCGATTGCGGAGCCATTTCGTATTGTCAGGCCCATCGACTGCTACCATGGTGACGGGTTTGTCTTCCATCTCAGTACTCGCTGCCTGACTCTGAGGCTCGTCCTCAGAGGGTAGGTGTATGTGTTTGCCTTGGACTGGGCTGTATTGTCTGAGAAGTCCTGCACCAATAATGATGTCGGCCACCAGGGGTGCTTCTTCGCCATTGCAAACTAGGGTGTTGAAAGGTCGATGGTTGCAATTGCCAACGTATTCCTCATCTAGACCCAGAAGTGGTGACACAGGCGTTTGAAGTGAATGAGTTGAGGATGCGAAATGGAAGTTGTTCCAGTGAATGACCAGCGCATGTAGTTCACTGACTTTCCTCCATAGTGAAGAAATGCAAATCACAATGCATATTCAGGTGCTCATATAATTAGTCTTGATGGGTTAATAGGCCTGGAAATGAAGCATTGGATCTCCAATCATCTGCAAAAGGTCATTTTTCAAGAGGATTGACACTGAAAAATCAGACCTTAAGCGAGATACACCCTATAATTCTATTTAAATAAGCTTGAAAATCACAATGCTAGTCATCTTATTTTTGCTTCATGGTTCCCACATCCATGGCTTAAGCTGAATGGTTGATTTGATGATCAAATCAATGTATGCAATTTCACCTTTTTTGATTTATCCTGGCATGCCAGTCTCATGTTGCTTCCTCTATCAATCAAATAACTTAGGTAAATGATATTTTGCTATTCTACCTTTCTGAGGTGAATAGATGATATGAGTTTCTCCCTTCAACAGAGCATTGTCTGACATTCCAACGCCCCTTCTGCTATCCAGTATGTGCACACAATAATGAAACGGGGTCCGCCGAGCGTTCCAGCCCACTAGGACCGATCAGCCAGATAAATTTCCAACCCTCATATGCTCAGCCCTGCTTGGCTTTTTTTTCGTATCTGGAGATAAACTGCTAGAATCGCCAGATCTATACGGTACACCCAGCCGTCGCGGTTATTGACCGGCACAGCGCCCCAAGCAACCCCTGTAATTCAATGGGCGCCAGGAGCCGTCGTTCAACATTGATATTACGTTCTAAATATCTTAGGATCTTCTGGACGCCCTCACCGAGGCATTTATCCGCTCGGTGGGGTCTCTCATTTGTCAGAGTTTGGTGTATACAGGGCTAGGTTACCTAGTAGGGACCGACAGTCTCTGGCCAGGGTTTTGAGAAATACCCGAACCTGCGCCACTTTCAAAATGTTCAAAAACTGACTGGTAGTAGGAATTTATATAGTAAAAAATAATGAGAAACACTTGAACTTAATAGCGATCATAGTAGTAGTAGGAATCAATTATAGTCACTTCAGCGTACCCTGAGCTACAGGTTGCTATATCGGACTTGAACTAGTGTACATATGTGGTATCTTTATTATATACAGGACTAGACAGAATTATCATTTGGTTCTATCATGTAGCATATAAATCTGTAGGAATTTGGGGGTGCCAGGGGTAGGCTGCCAAAATGGAAGAAAATGATTAATTGGCTGAAGATACTGAGCTATCTAGAGATTATAGAAAAAGACTCTTTTAACTTCAATATTATGTGATATTTATAGCCGATTTTATAGAGAATTCCGCTTATTCTCATAGAACCTACTGTTGTATATATAAAGACCATCGGAACTTGCCTTTAGCGGAGGTTTAGCGGATTACACGGAGTATCCAAAACGCTTACAACATCTTATCGCATCAGTTGCAACACTGTAGAGGTAGATTGAAAATGGATAGAGATCTTCTTACCAAAAGCTTATATTATACTCGATATAGAGACAAGTGAGGGGAGATATATGTATCTGGAACTATGTCTTATCTCACTCCTAATCCTCGTAGCACTGCCTGGATACAATTTAGTAACTAATCGTGATGTTCAATGCAAACTAGAATTTGTTCTTTAATTTCCGCTCTGTACTCAATTTCGCCTCCATAGTTTCAAGGGCATAGGGCCTGAACTGAGGTTCGTCGTCTCCCTTCGAACAGGCTCCCAATGCGGAAATGGCAATGCAAACTCGTAACGGTGAATCAAAGACGCAAGTAAAACGGTCTGCTCAAGATAGCTGATGTTGCGACCTATGCAGCCTCTAGCCCCAGCACTAAAGGCCACGAAATAAGGTTGAAGGTCCTTGCCTGCCTTGCCCAGCCAACGCTCCGGGCGATAGACGTTGGGATCCGGGAATATGGATTCATCTCGGTGCACCACGTACGCGGACATACTGACGGAAGTATTGCCCGCAACGAAGTCCCCGAGAATGTTGGTTCCTTCAGGAGGGGTGCGGCGAGGCAGGTTGAACGACACAGGTGGGAACATCCGCATGCTCTCATCGAGGCAGGCACGAAGATACGGCAGATGCTTGACGGTGTCGTAGGGAGCCACAACTTCATCAACGTCCAGGACGCTGTCGAGCTCTTCCTGCAGCTTCTTTAAACAATGAGGGTTCCGGATCAGGGAGAACATCACATTGTTCAATGCAATTCCGGTCGTATCGGATCCTGCGTTCATCATAATGCTCACTTCTGCCACAATCTCGCCCCATTCGAGGTTATACGGTGCACCGGTTTTGTCGGTCATGAGAGAGGTAAAAAAGTCATCAAGTTTCTCTCCGGCTTCGTAGCGCTTCCATCGCGTGGTTGCTTGGTTGTATACGATGCCGTCCCAGTCCTTGTTCAGCTTCCATTTCTGGCGGTAGGTAGATGACACCAGTCCGCTCACTCTGCACAAAGTCTGATACCAATCGTACGACCAGATCAGGTTTGAAGTAGCCCACGCCGTAGCATATAGACATTCTCGGAAATTTACCGTCTTGATGGCTCCATCTTGACTCTCCGAGGCAACTAGATCATTCCCCTGATCAAGGAAGCCCAGATCCTCGCTAAGGCCGATATTGGCGATGGCGGCAATCGTAAAAAGGTTCGACCACATGCGATAATCAATAGTCAGGTCTCGCTCATCCGGGATTTGTCCCTGGGGAAGCGGCTCGGTGCATCGAGCATCAAACTCCTTAATGAGCCGGCGAGACATATCGGCCACCTTGTATTCCCAATTTTCCAAGTTCTTGATCGCGTACGCACTGGCCAAGACTTTGCGTTTCCGAGCGTGCTCACTTTTGTCTACCACGTCTGCAAGGTGAGAGTGGGAGCCTGCCAGCTCAGCGTAGAAGATATCTTTGGTGCATTTTGTGCCATGGCCATAGATGTCCTTGATCGCGGCAGGGTCTGAGTAGGAAAGGGAGTTCGGCCCTATGCGGATGACTGGATGATTCTTGTGGACCTCGAGCAGTGAGCGGGACCGAAAGCCTTTGTGTGACTCGTATATTAGAGGAAGGTCTGATATGCCTGACCAGAAACTGAGATTGGGGTATTTGCGGAAACCTTTCGGGTCTCGTATATAGGTGATCAACGGGAGGACGAAGTAATAAAGGACAAGGAAGAGAGATATAGCTGCAAGTATAAGGCTATACATCGTTCAGAGAGTGGTTTCAGAGAATTTCTGTCGATTTATCATTGTTGTTGTCGTGATACTTGATGCTCTTCCTTATATGCTTCGAGTATGCTCACAATGCAATCTGTAAGTAGGTTTTTACTCTTTTGGATAGTCGGCGAAACATCGATGAATATGGTTAGCTCCGCCGTTATTAACCGGATTTGGAAGTGATCGACACAGACAACGGTGGGGAATCGTGTTTCGAAGAAACTGAGTTGTTGTTGCTTCCTCCTCACTTTCTTCGATTCAATCACACTCGCACAATGAAAATAAAGAAATAAAGTCATGCATTATAGCTAGAATCGATCACTGCTTGTGGCAAGCCGTCATAATTGATCTAGGTAATTCACTCATGCATTGACGCAACAGACTGCCCAAAGCGAGGTTTCATAGTCCAATCCACCTGTTGTTTTCTTGTCTAGATGCCAATAAGGTCTACAAACAAGGATTCTCCACTTGATTTATCGGCACTCGTGCTGTTGTGCATAATGCTGTTACCGAGAATGCTGACCAGCTGACCCACCAAATCCTGGTGGCTTATATTACGGCCTGCATCCCACTTGAACTCGGAAATTCTGTCCGCGTCCGGTGCTATCAACATGGCTACAGTTGAGAATCCAGACTCCGCCCTATCACAACTGTCGAAACACCTACCACATGGTCTGGGCCAGAATGGAGGTCGGGTTGACCTGCCCCAGATTGGCTTATTGCGGCCCACACTCCCTAGCTTGCCTGTCGAAGAGATGCGCCGCAGGCTGAAAGAAGACGGATACCTATTCGTAAAAGGCGTTATTCCCCGCGAGGACGTGCTGCAAGCCCGTGAAAAGTAAGTTTCACCGAAGGCTGCAACACGAGGCCCGTCTAATTCTGATCAACACAACGGTGCAGCTACTTTCGATCATATGCCGACACGTTTCTATTGGCTCCCGGTACCTCCCCGCGCGAGGGGATCTTCAACGCATCTTCCAACCCGGACCTACACAAGGGTATTGGTGGTCAAGGACTGCCGGCTGATCCTATAGAGGAAAGGATTCTTATCGATTCGCATTCAGATCCCAAATACCGTGCCTTCGTCGAGCATCCAGCTCTCACCAAGTTCATTCGTGACCTGATGGGCTGGAAGGAACACATCATACTAGACCGCACGATGCTGCGTCACAATGTTCCTTTTGGAAAAGGCACCGGAATCCACTACGATAAATTGTTCTTGCGAGGTGGTTCCGCATTCTTCCTCACGGCATGGGTTCCGATTGGTTAGCGCGCTCTTTAGATTTTGCATTTACAACGGCTAACTGACGTAGGTGATATCTCTGTTAATGGCGGAGGTCTCTGCTATCTGGCCAACTCGGTCCCTCTTGGCGAGGCGATTGAGAATGACTTCACCAGACGAGCTGCAGACATGACGCACGAGGAGCGGATTTCGGCATACAACAAGAATATGATCGCTAATGGTGGAGGCATGATCTCGCGTTCGCCACAGGACTTCGCCTTAGCCCATTCAGAGTTTGGGACACACAAATGGTTAGTTACCAACTACGAGGCGGGAGATGTTGTCTTCCATGATCCGCATAGCATCCACGCCAGTGGACGCAATGAAGACGCTGAGGGGAGGATTCGCTTGAGTACCGACCTACGGTTCTACGAGAAAGACGCGGAGGGTATAGACCAGAGATGGTTCAAGATATGGCATCCAGGCGACGGGTTGTAAATAGTTATTCAGATCCATAGATAATGAAAAGCAAACATGAATGTACGGTTCGGCCCACGTCGGGCAGGCTTACCGCATCGGTAGGCAAGGGTCGGCGAACCCCACCATTTTCATCTTTCCCCCTTTCACTTCTTTTGACGGTCCATTCAAATTCAGCGCACATCTTGTGGCTGCTATCCTCTGAATGCGCGCCAGGCGAGAACCGTGGTAAGTCGAATCTTCTGTCTTTGATTTCTCGCTAACCGCTTCAGTCAAAACTGCCGCAGTAGGTCCACACTTCTACCTCCGTCCAGAAAGTGCTCATGTTCATCCTTTCCTAGAACAACATGTAAAATGTAAGTCTTTGTCAAGCACCCAATTTCATCATGCTGACCTCTTCCAGGTGACGATGGTCGTCCAAAATGCGGACGTTGCCAGCGGTCCGGTCGAGATTGTATTCGAGCCGCACCCCGCCTGCCATTTTTCCACAGCACGAGCCAGCAGACCTCTACACCTCGTGAGAATCGAAGTTAGTAGGACCTTGCTTGATGAAAGGATAATCACTCACATCAAAGAAGCCAGTGCGATACAATATGTCGACGAAACTCCTGGATTGACAGCTCGATACGGGGGGCATGCATCTCGTCCTCAAGTGACGACTACTGTATTGTCCGCTGAAGCAGTCCCCGGAAGCAGTGAACAAAACCCCAGTATAACGGCCTCGAATGCAACGTCCCCATCTATACAAAGCCCAAACGATCTTAGAAATGAGCCTTTGCCTCAGCTAAACTCGCCAAGCGCCTTATCTGAGGCTCCTCAGAGCCCAAGGCCGTTGTTATTTGACAGACAGATTGTACAGCCGCAGCTCAGTTTAGAAGAAGCATGCCTTCTACGCTACTTTGTAGAGAACTTAGCAATCTGGGTTGGTTGTCAACACCATTAGCTCATCTGCCATGGCTGACCTCATAGTTTGATTTATGTGACCCCGAACGGCATTTCGCTGTTGTTGTTCCACAACGCGCGAGATCTTGCCCACCTCTTCTAGATGCTCTGCTTTCTGCGTCAGCAAGGCATTTCAGCACCCTTCCTAGGCACCGGCAATGTGAGATAACCGTTAAATATGGGTTGGAACGTGGGCTTGTGATCGGTGAAGAGTCCACCCTGGGCTATCACAGCAGGTGCATTGCACACTTGAGATCTGTGAGCAACGAGCCGGATGCGATCATGGACGAGAACCTGTTAGCGGCGGTCGTCGCCTTGAGGTTTTATGAAGAGCTAGATAGTAAGAGAACCCTTGGAACCTCGCACCGGGCACTAACTTCTATAGGTCCGTTCATTGATCTCCCCAATGACATTGCTGTCCGAGGACTCCAAGTGTTCCTTGAGGCCCAGGCGTCCTCGGCCCTTTCATCACCAGGGCTACGTCAAGCTGTATTCTGGACAGGCTTCCGCCAGGAGTTTCACATGGCATTCTCCCAACAACGTCCTTTCCGACTTCCCCTGGACACATGTCAAAAGTATCAACCCGGCGAAAATGCTCCGGACTTCGTGTGGGTGAACTGCCTCCTAGTGATTTGCGCCCAAATTGTCCAGTATTGCTTCAACGATCAGTACCAGCGGAGCTACACCGGGTACGAAGACCTTGTGGAACGCCGAAACAGGTGGCTTCGCAGTTGCCCTTCTTCATTTTCTCCCATATACTTTGAGCAACCTGACCACAACCGAGGGGAGCTATTCCCCAAGATGTGGTACCTAGATGACTGTCATATCGTAGCAATTCAAAGTATCGGACTCACCAACATCCTTCTGGCCGCGTACAGCCCACACACCGCTCGCATCGGACTTGCACATCGGCTCGCCATGTCTCATATCGATTCCACCATTCGGTCCACGGTGCGTGAAATTTGCGGCATCGCCTTATCGAATCGCCAGTCGCCGACAGCTCTTCTGACCGCCTCGATTGCTATCACAACGTGCGGAGAGCGGTTCACTGACCACCTAGAACAGCAGGCTTTGATGCAAATCCTGGTTGACATGAGTCGAGATTACAATTACTGGCCAACGACAGCGATGCAAGAGCGGCTTCGAGAGGCCTGGGGATGGAAACATGTAGTAGAGAATGCGCAGCAATATGAGGGCCAGTGATTGTATTATGTGGCTCATCATGCAACACAGCGGGACTGTGGAGCATTCTCAAAAAACGTTCTGAATCGACTCCCAATTGAGCAAATTGAACACGCTCGGACGATGCAGTGAGATATTATGAGATATGGTTGTTTCTGCAGATATAGATGGCAGGATTTAGAATTGATATGTACAACTTGTATATTGGTGGTAATACAATAGCGTTCATGCAGCTATAAGTCATGTTTAGAGCTGGAAACTCCATTTCCTGGACTTGAGTCCCTAGGAAAATGTTCGATGGCCCACTCTCTCATGGTAGAATGCCATAGGGGTACTGAACTTGGCTTGTGGACATCAAAGACATCAAAAGCTAGATTACCCTTCAAGTGATCTTGAAAAAGCTTGCTCATAGAGCAAGGACCGAGAGAATAGTTTCGGGGTAGTGACTTATAGTTTGATCTTCCCATGAGCGTCAAGACCTTCAAAAAGCCCGTCATTCCCCTCCTTAGGTGCCAAGGCAAGCTTCCCGGGCTTCCTCCAGAAAGTTTCCCAAGTAAAGCTGTGCTTCTGTGTATTTGGGTCAAATTTCATGCGCGGAACTAGAGACGAAATGCGCCTCCAGTGCTTCTCCATGAATCGCCGCGTGATTGTATGTGGCCGGCCGGCGGCGTACTTTCTGTGTGTTTCACCTTTCTGCGGACCTTCAGTCAAAAGAACCGTGATGAGGGACCTTTCGGTCTCCGGAACGACACCGACAGCTTTCCTCCGCGTCGGTGCCGTCCACGGATAAGTCCCCGAGATCAGTCCTTCTAGTATCTGGACGTCCGTGTCCGGTAGTGGAGGTAGCAAGTCCGGTAGTACACGATAAAACCACTTCTTCCGGAGGTTTCGACGTCGAGCTTCGGAGACTGGTTGGCCCCAGCTGTTCTCCTTGGGGATGTCGGGCGCAAGCTGCTTGATAGCTCGGAGGTTCATTTGAGCGGCCACGCCGGCATTCCTTTGCGACTTCATCAGACTTATCATGACCGCAGGTGGCTCCCATCCGTCGCTGAATATGCTCGGTTTTGACAGGAACTCTTCGAGAGCCATGTGGTCTGTAGGAAACTCGGGGTGGATTAGGGTATCGAGCAAGTCCTTTCTTTTCTTGCCCCTTCGTCCGTAAGACAGCCGCAGGACTTTTTCGAGCGGTCGCGAGTACCCCTCGTTCGCCCGCCGGAACAGCGACAGTGTATGCGTCGCCACTTTGCGCAGCTGGTTCTGTCGATAAGGGTCTTTGTGTCGAGACTTCCGAGGATCTTCTGAATGCTGTCGGAACCGCTGGACGACGAAGTCATGGTGATAAGCTCGAGCGAGAGGGTCGGGGAGGTAGGAGCATTCTCGTAGGATAGCACGGTATATGTGACGCCACTCCGGAGTCAGAGGGGCACGGTAAACAGAACGCCATGCCGGTGGCAGGGGAGTACCCAGAGTGCCCAGAGCGCCCATGGCGGACAGTCGTCAACATCAATCAAACCTTTCGATCTTTCTTGAAGGCGAAATCCGAAGCCGCGGCGACCCAAAAGGGAAATGCGCAATGGGCGGTCACGCGAAAACGGCGCTAAACCCAAAACGCGCCGACGACACCCCGCGCGACTTCGTCGGCTCTTCTTCTCTCTGCTCTCGTCTTGTCTTTCTCTTTCATGTCTGCTTTCTTTGTCTGCCCCTGCATCTTGCCGTCTGGGACCTCTCTGGGACCTCGAACCGCGATCCGTTCATCAATTTTGGATTCCCCACTGGTGTTTGGTCACATTGACTTTGCATCGGTCTGGTCGGCCCAATTTCGCGATTGGAGCGCCTAGCCACGCGCCCTCGCCTCGCGCGACTCTTCCGGCCGATCCTCCTAGCATAAGGTGCATTTTCCCCACATGCTTTGTTCCCTCTCCCTCGCTCTCCCTGTCTTGGGATAATTTTTGTCGACGGCTATACTATTCGACCGCTAGGATTTTGCACATCACCTGTACTGACGCCGTTTCACAGTCCCACGAGCAAAGTGCCTGGACTGGTCCTCCGGTGCCATGTCTTCCAATCATAACCCTAGTAACCCTCCGCAGCACGGCCTACCGGTGCCGTCCTTCTCCCAAAGCAGCATCGCATCGTCAAATGGCATGGCATTTTCGCAGTCGCAACTAGGTTCTTTCAATGCCTCCCAGTCCGTGGCCTCTACCCCTCGGGCCACACCTCCCCCCAAGGGGTCGTCGCAACAGCCCCCGGCCTCGTTCAACTATTCGAAGAACCCGACCCATGGCCCTCGGGCAAGTTTCGGAGGGTTTGAAGAAATCACCAATTATGGCGCATTGATCCAGTATCACGATGAATTCAAACCCCAAATCTATAGGGTATCAACCTCGGTCCTATGTACTACCCTAGATTCTCTCGCGCTGACTGTTCCTTTTGTCTAGGCCGTCTACTCGAATGTTTCCGTCTACGAAATGGAGGTCAACGGAGTTGCGGTAATGAAGCGGCGCTCGGATTCTTGGTTGAACGCAACTCAGATCCTCAAAGTCGCCGGAGTCAACAAAGCTCGACGCACCAAAACCCTCGAGAAGGAAATTGCTGCCGGCGAGCATGAGAAGGTTCAAGGGGGTTACGGTAAATACCAAGGGACGTGGGTCAATTACCAAAGGGGTGTGGAACTTTGTCGAGAATACCACGTTGAAGAGATGCTACGACCGCTCCTTGAGTACGACATGGGTTCAAATGGTGCCAGTGGCGCCGCTCATGATACGCTCGACACGCCCACCAAAGAACAAGCGATGGCAGCGCAGCGAAAACGTCTTTATAGCGGCATGGACAGCCGTGGCGTCTCCCAACCGCAGCAGGGGACATTTTTCCAGAATATCTCCCGCACTGCAGCGACGGCTGTCAATGCGATGAGTAAAGCTCGCTTTGATTCTCCCGCTGCGCGAGGTGTGGACGGAAGGCGATCAAGCCTCGTCCGGAAGCCATCAAATCAGATGGGAAGCCAGGAATCGCAAATACCGTTCGGCAGTCAACAAAGCATGTACAGCGTGGCGTCTGACAGTGGGTTTGCTAGCAACCTACCGAACAACAACGGGCGATATACTACAAACGATACCGCAACATTTGAACACGACGATTCCGTGGAACCTCCTCGGAAACGAATTCGGTCGTCCTCCAACCTCGCACACTCCTTCGGCATTAACTATGACCCTTCGCTTTCGATGAACGAGCCTACGCCTACCGAACCAAACGACTCATTTTACCAAGACATGGACATGCCGGCCGCAGTGGTCGATGAAAACCACCGTGGTACCGAACCTCTTCTACCAGCTACAACCCCGGAGCGATTTCAAAAGATGAAGCTCATCATGACCCTCTTTTTGGACAAACGGACAAAGGACTTCTCCACCCATCCAGCCCTCTTGCAGCTGACCGGCGAGGATCTTGAGATACCCCTAGACGAGTATCGCAACAATGCTTTGCATTGGGCAGCCATGCTGGCGCGCATGCCCCTGGTTAATGCTCTAGTTGAGAAAGGCGTTAGCATATTCCGACTCAATGGAGCGGGTGAAACGGCTTTACAAAAGTCAGTGGGCACGCGGAACAACCTTGATTACCGAAGTTTCCCCCGACTTCTACAAGTGTTGGCTCCGACTATAGACATGGTAGACTACAGCGGGCGAACTATTCTACATCACATTGCGGTCATGGCAGCTACCGGGGGTGGGGGTCATGTGTCGGCTAAACATTATCTCGAAGCATTGCTGGAATTCATTGTGCGCCACGGCGGCGCTTCGGCCAGCCAGCCGACTGCCAATGGCTCTTTGGAAAATGGAACGGCTCCATTGCAAGGCGAAGTGATAACCCTGGGTCGGTTCATTTCAGAAATTGTCAATCTTAGGGATGACCAAGGAGACACGGCGCTGAATCTTGCCGGACGAGCGCGTTCTGTGCTCGTACCGCAACTTTTGGAGGTCGGCGCTGATCCTCACATACCAAATCACACCGGCCTACGACCTGCAGATTACGGAGTTGGGGTAGATATGGTTGACTCGCAGGCTCTACAAGCCGGCAAGAACGACACTTTCATCGATCAGCTCGCGAAGACCAAGAAGGAAATTTTAGATGGTGAGCAACATCCGTGATTGTGATTGGTAAAATTGGTACTAACCTTCCTAGCAACCATGTCTCAAATCAGCTCGATGGTACAAGAAACGTTAGGTAATATCGACAAAGAGTTGGCTTCGTCATTGAACAAGAAGCAAGAAAAATTCGAACATTGGCATTCCAAGATTCGTGAATCGGCAAAGGCTCGGCAGATTGAACAGAAACAGTTCGATGAGCTTAAAGTTAAATCGTCAGATCGCGTGGAGCTCGGAAGGCGGTTTAAGAACCTGGAACGGTCATCTGAAGACCTTCTGTCCACCCTGAAGAATACGCATGGCGAGTCATTCGAGCCGTTGAAACACGTCTCTATCGGAGATGCAGACAAAGACTCTGGTATTGACATGTCAGAGTTTGAAGCTATGTTTCCTGACGATTTTGATCCTGCTTCGGGATTTTCCGACAAACAGACATCCTATTTACAGTCACTTTTGTCCCCCGAGGTGCTTCAGCAACGAATAAAGTGTTACCAGGATTTCAACGAGGATATACTCAACGAAGTTGATCTCCTCAAGTCCAAAAACGTGGTACTAGGCCAGAATTATCGACGGATGGTCATGGCTTGCACCGGCTGGAGCGCCGAGCAGGTGGACGAAGCCGCCGAGGGCCTCACACAATGCGTACGAGAGCTGAATGAGCACCCCGTCCCCGAAGACGAGGCTATAGAAATTCTTATGAAAGACCGTGGTCAGGATTGGTAATCGACCAGATACTATGCATATCGCCACTCTCAACGATTTTGGGAGAGTTAACGACTTAGCAATGTTTCCTTCAGGTGTTATTTTGAAACTAGCCCAAAGCCATGTTCATACAAAGGGGTTGTGGTGTTAATTTTGGTCTACTACATATGTTTATGCATCCATGTCTGTATTGCAAATACCCCAATGGCACAAACGGATTGATAATTGAATGAAATAAACCGAGTCTATCTGAAGCCTATTGTCACTCTTACCTGGCGCAAGTACCCAGAGACAACAACACCAACAGAAAATGAGCTTTGATAAACGAGGTTCCTGGATGATGTAGACAGTTCCTCAAACACGCTTCCTAAGTCAGCTAAACAGGTCGAGGAAGCTCTGAATCCCTTGGATTTGCATGGCAACGCAGGAGTAAGCTGGAGCCGAGATCCGCCGACGATCAATCCTGAGGTTCGTTCTAAATACCCAACTGAGTTATAAATACGATATCTCCATGCGGCATATGATACGAGTACGACCGCCCCTTATGGTTGGACGGACCAGATGCCGGGCTTCGTTTATCAATTCAACTTGAATCACTGGATATCCTTGGCCCGCAGAATGGAAACAGGGGTTGAATAATCTTCCTTCATATTGGACAGTTCCCGGTGGAGTCACTCACCTTCAGGATATGGATCGACATCGTCATGCTGCCAAAAATGTGTTGCCTCGACCGAGGGACAACAGACACCGTAGTTTGGACAACATATAAAGTTGGGCTGGCCCTAGGCAGTATCAGCGATCAATTTTCCTTTTTTCATTCCAACCAACATTGACTCGGCATTATCGCTGTATCCAGAGATATGAAGTTGATTCTTCTTTCTTCAGCCTTAACTTTTGCCTTGGCCGCTGCCAGACCATCTTTTGGAAATGGCTCCCCGGCACATTGGAAGCCAGCTGGAAAGGATGACTGTATGTGCAGACATATTATATTTCCCCCTCTATATCATGCTAAAGCGGAGTCAAAGATCGAGGTCCTTGTCCCATGATGAACACTCTCGCAAACCACGGATATCTCCCTCACAATGGACGACAAATCACCAAACAGAAGTTGGTAGAGGGCCTAGGAGCGGGACTGAACTTCAATTCCTCTCTTGCCAATCTAATGTTTGAAATGGCTATCGTGGCTAACCCGGAGCCCAACGCTACTTACTTCACACTGTTAGCTCTGTCAGATACACAACTCATGACCCATACTGATTCCTTCCCCCAGTGACCATCTCAACCGGCACAATGTCTTAGAGCACGATGCAAGCCTGAGGTTAGTTTAACTCGTTTAACTCGTATCCAAAGCCCTCTGGACGAAACTGGAGACTCACTCAAGTATGCCATGTGAGAGCTCACAAGCTAATTGCTTTCCAAAATCAGCCGCACAGATGCCTTCTTCGGAAGCAACCACGTCTTCAACCGCACTATCTTCGACGAGTCGAGAGCCTACTGGACCGAGCCCGTCCTCACTGCCGAGATGCTGGCCAACAGCAAGTTAGCGCGGCAGATTAATTCTAGAGCCATGAACCCCAACTACACGTTCCCCAAGATGACGGAGGAATTCAGCCTGGGAGAGATCGCCGCTCCGATCATTGCCTTTGGAGATATCGACTCGGGAACGGTCAACCGGTCCTTGGTGGAGTATTTCTTCGGTAGGTCACACTCAATCTGCACAGATATTAAATGAATACATATCCTGATGCCGAACACAGAGAACGAACGGTTGCCGTTTGACCTGGGATGGGCCAGGTCAGGGGAGGTAATCAACCAAGAGGATATTCTCAAGGTGTCCGAGATGATTCGCAAGGCAACTAGCTTGTTAACTGAGACGAAGTCTGACAAGCAAAGTCGGGCTCGTGATTTGCACACGTCTAAGCAGTCGGTGTACCAGGCGAAGATTCAAGGTTGAGAGCTTGTTTGGAGACTAGCTCAAGATTAGAAATGCAACGATCATACAGCGAAAAACGCCATATGGAATAGTAAATACATGGCTTTTATCGTGTTTATAACGCATGGGCATGTTTCTGTTGACAATAGAGCAGCTCATCGATGCAGAAATGGAAAGATAAAGCAATAGAAGTATGATAATACCTCCTGGTTTAAATCGGTAGAAGTTTGTTGGGGGTACGATTCATACAAAGAATATGAAGGGTGAGTGGTGCCCCATCTTCCTTCATCAGCTGACGTGCTGGATTCTCGAGGATCCCTCGGCAACCTCTGTCTACATTTTAATTTCGTTGATTCCATCACCCCCGAAGCAGAGTCAGAAAGAAAATCAATGGAGTTCATTAGCACTTACCTTGAGCCCCTAAAAGCCTTAGGCTTGGCCCTTGGCTGAATGGCTTCAATCAGGCTAAATAAATCCGTTTATCCGTGTTGGAAATTGGCATCAACGTCCGTTTTCTAACATTACCCCACTTCTTCTGCGTCATGGATGCATCCCACGATGCGTCGAAGGAGTGAATTTTGCCGTGTGCTCGGTGCATAAGAAGGCGATTCCTCCTGCGGGGTAACAATTGGTAGATTCTGGTTTTTGAATTGTCGTGATACTCAGAAATTCATTGAATCTATACATCCAGTCCATGATGAGTGCTGGAATTCTCAAAGCCACCGGCAACAAAGTCGTCGATAATAATGGCACCGAAGTCCTGCTTCGCGGTGCAGCTCTTGGGGGTTGGGCCAAGTATGTGCTTTTCATCTTCCAATTGATCTGCTCTACACACGATAGGTAGAGCTAGAGGTAGGGCCAATATCAAACTAACCTGTTACCAGCATGGAGAACTTCATAACTGGCTACCCCGGGCACGAATCGCAGCACCGAGCCGCCATGCGTCGCGTCCTCGGCGACCAAAAATATGAGTTCTTTTTCGACAAATGGCTCGAGTATTTCTTCACAGAAGCGGACGCTAAATTCTATGCTGGGTTGGGACTCAATTGTCTTCGGATTCCATTCAACCATAGGCACCTCGATGATGATATGAATCCACGCGTGCTGAAGGAGTCGGGATTCAAGCACCTTGATCGGGTGGTTGATTTGGTATGTCCCTCGCAGTCCCCGCCCTCTCCTGCTTCATTCTGACGTTCGTGCAACTCAAGTGCGCAAAACATAACATCTACACCATCCTGGACATGCACACTGCTCCCGGCGGCCAGAACTGCGACTGGCATTCCGACAACCCGTCCAACTATGCCGCTTTTTGGGATTACAAAGACCACCAGGACCGGACAGTCTGGCTCTGGGAGCAGATCGCGACTCGATATCGCAGTAACCCATGGGTGGCTGGATATAACCCGCTCAACGAGCCCTGCGATCCACAACACGTGCGGTTGCCGGCATTCTATGAGCGCATCGAGAAGGCCATCCGGGCGATCGACCCCGACCATATCCTCTGGCTGGACGGGAATACCTTCTCGATGGAGTGGAAGGGGTTCGATAAGGTTTTGCCGAATTGCGTGTATGCGATGCATGACTACTCGGTATGATCAGTTCTCTCCACGCTCCGTCTACTACATTCAATCGGTACTAACAGGTTGTCAGTCAATGGGCTTCCCCACAGGCCAGCGCTACAAAGGCACCCCAGAACAAAAAGAGCAAGTCGAGCGACAATACCTCCGCAAAGCAGAATTCATGAACAAGAACGGCACAGCGATCTGGAACGGCGAGTTCGGGCCCGTATACGCCTCTGAATCCGAGATCGATGCCCAATCTGTCAACCAGGAGCGGTACAACCTGCTTGGCGAACAGCTGCGCATTTACGATAAGTACAATATCCACTGGTCGATTTGGCTGTACAAGGACATTGGTCTGCAAGGGATGATCCACACCAGTCCGGACAGCAAGTGGAATAAGACGATCCAGCCATTCCTGGAGAAGAAGAACCGGCTGTGGCTGGATAACTGGGGCCGGAAGCCTTCGTCGGAGCCCGAGGCCGTGCTGAAGCCGCTAGTGCAATGGATCGACCAGGTCAGTCCGACGGCGAAGGAGACGTACCCGACGTCATGGAATACTGAGAGGCATATGCTGCGGGCGGTGTTCCAGACGTTTTTAGCGGCGTCGTTTGTGGATGAGTTTGCGGAACTGTTTAGGGGGATGGACGAGACGGAACTCGAGTCTTTGGCGCACAGCTTCCACTTTGATGAGTGCGCGCAGAGAGAAGGGTTGAATGAGATTTTGAGGGAACACGCTCGGGTCGCTGGAAAATAATGTCAGCATGGCTTATCATGACCCATTTATGGTAACAGTGCCTTTTAGAACAGCATCTGTTCGACTTTTCCAATGAAGAAAGAGCTCACTCCGGACACGGAATAATTTGGCATCTCGCCAGCGATGATCAATGATAACCGTGAGTTCTTTAAAGCTATAATAGTTGATTTATGTAACCCAAAGGTCCTTTAACGTTGAGTGTAGAACGCTGGTCGGTGAATGACAACTATTAAGTTGAGAAATTTAATTTTTGATTCTTGGTGCGATTTATATGCTGTCGTTTCTATATACAAGAGTCGGGGCTGTGGCGCTTTTTGGATGCACGTTTGACAATCGTTCGGGAGAGGCTGACTCTGGCCAATTAAATGCCAGATCACTGCAGCTAAAGGACCGCTGATCCTTCGAACGGCTGAAATTTCAATAAAGAATCATACGATGGGGTCTTTGACGTGCCTCGTGGAAGGTCGTCGTGAAATTTTCCTGAACAGACAAGCCTCGCACGGCTTTCACAATGCACTTATCCGAAAAGGTACACATCTTCCTCGCTTCATCCATAGGACGGGATCCCGATTTCTCGTTATCATTGCCTCATCTCAGTGAGATGCTTGGCTCAAATCCAGCTTCCCAGACGTGTCACTCGACCTTGCTGGCTTTTGTATCCTTGGCAGATATTTCCACCAGTTCGCAACGAACCGCGCTCACCAGCACTGCTGAATTATTAGATTGATAACCCATCCACCGTGCATTATCTGCAGAAGATGGGCAGGACCGGGTGTCTCACTACGGTGGGATTTAGGCATGTTAGAAACGGACAAGCAAAGAACGCTCTGCTGGAGACGTTTTTCAGAATAGAAATTGCGAATATCATTTCGATCGGTGCACAGGTCATCGCTGTGTGCTTGACCGTTGCCGTCCTCGTCATCATTATCCTGATCAAGGACTGGTGTGCCTATTTGTGAGTTTGATTCTGATCCTCGTGCGACTTCTCAATGTTATTCTTGTGCGGCGAAGTTGCAAACCGACATGGTCCGGGGCTCGAGAAGAGGATGGACCGGGGGATTTGCTCGTGCTCCTGAGCCAGGACCATTGAATCAAGCTCGTAGGCGACATCAATCTAATCAATGCCATCTCCTCGGGCCAATGGCTCCAGGAGATGTCGGCCCCGGAGAGCTGGGTCGCCGCTTTTGCTATAGTCCTGGGTTATCTCAATGCAGCGTTGGCCAGTAACGCTTCGCAGTTGGGGAAGGTCCTTCTGATTCAGCTCCTGGTTGTATCTGCAGGTTTACTTGCCGTGGCAAATCAGTGGACGGACAAGTTGCAGATGCATGGGTACGTGCTTGAAGTGGCCAAAGAGGAGACCAGGGCCTACGAGAGACGACTTCATATGGTGAAAGACCTGATTGAGCAGTATGACGGCGATGCAGACTGGGCTCTGCGATTGGGACTGATCAACCTGGAAGATCTCCATAGCCCACGGCGGAGGGGGAGAGAAGATATCGTCGTAGACCAAGTCAGCCGGGGGCCCTCCGAGTCGTCGACCGAGAGTCGACGGTCAAACCCGGTGCGCAATCGAGGCAAAACGGCCGTGGAAATTCAACCAGCGATATTATAAATCCAAATCGGTCGGGGTTGCTCTGTGGAGCAGGTCGATCCGAGCTCGCTGGTGGATCCAAACCCGAAAGCTTGTCGGACTTATTTTAATAGAGCCGAGCGCCACTGAACTGGTCCGAGTCTGACAGGCTTCTAAGTCCTTCCTTTTTTCTATCACCGAATCCAGTGCTAAAGCTCTGGTTGTGGTGGAGCCCGCGAACCGGCTGGGTCCCTTATCTTTCGTCATTTTCTCCGCCTAAAATTTTTTGTTCTTCTTGTTGTCGCCTCAGTCACTTCATTCTTAAATCTCTTCTCCTGCTCTCTTCATCTTCATCTTTTCCTACGACCTCCTCCTCCTCCTACCAAGCCATTGCGCTCAGTTCATACTTTAACAGGCAAGTCAAAATGGCGTTCATACTTCAGTATCGCGCCCTACGACGACACGTGAACCAGCTAGTCGAAGACGCAGGTCACGTAAAGGAAGAGACCTCTCCGGACTCATCCTCACCGAGTAAGATCTCCAATCCGTCCGAAATTCCTGGTGTGTCGTTGAAGTCGGATTGTAACGGTGAGCAGTACTTTGAGGTAGGTTGGGCCGTACCAGATGATCCATTTAATCCTCAACAATGGTCCAATCCTCGACGAGTATCTGCAACTATGACGGTTTGCCTTGTGGCGTTGGTTACCACAATGGCATCTGCCATTGATTCTGCCGTCATTACAGAGGCCTCGAAAGAATTCGGTGTGTCGGAAGTGGCCGAGTCCCTTGCGACAGGGCTTTATCTAGTCGGTTTCGGCGCCGGTGCCCTCATTGCCAGCCCTCTGTCCGAAATGGTTGGGCGGTACCCGGTCTACTTGGGCACATTGATTATCTTTGGAGCTTGGATACTAGGAGCGGCTTTGGCCCCGAACTTTGGTGCGCAGATCGCGTTCCGATTCCTCGCCGGAATCACAGGCTCTGCACCTTTGACCGTGGCTGGGGGCTCGATCTCTGACATCTGGAGTACTTTGGAGAAAACTTTTGGGTTTCCTACTTTTGCCATTCCAGCTTTCGGTGGTCCTATCCTTGGTATGGCCTGTCTTCTTTCTAATTGACATCTTATGGTCCGAAGTCAGAATTGAACTGACACTTCCGTTATTAGGGCCGGTGGTTGGGGCTTACATAGGATACAGTCCTCATATCAGTTGGAGATGGTCTGAATGGATCATGCTCATCTTTGATGGTCTGGTCATAGCGGTGATCTTTATTTTCAAACGCGAAACATTCGCTCCTCGACTTCTTTACTACAAGGCTAGGTTCCTCCGGCAGGCCACAGGAGACGACCGATTCAAAACCGCCATCGAAGCTTCGGGCACTGGTGACATTCTGTCTGTCGTCAAGCGAGACTTTAGCCGGCCGTGGATTCTGCTGTTGGAACCGATTGTGATATTCTTCACCTTCTATCTCTCGGTGGTGTACATCGTGCTGTTCACCTTCTTGGACGGGTAATAAGCCCATTATCTGGTATGATCTGGTATCGTTGGACAATGTTAACATTGAATAGGTATCCGTACATTTTCGGAGAAGTGCACGGCCTTAACGACGGTCTCGTCAATATCTGCTTCCTAGGACTTTTTATCGGCATCGTCTTGACAATGTTTCTAGTCCCTATCCTCTACCGGCGAACAGCCAAGCAGCTGAAAGAGGATGGAGACGATGGCTCGGGACGTGTACTCGATCGGGAATCACGTCTATTCTTTGCGCAAATCGGCGCTCCCGCGATTCCAATCGGTCTGTTCTGGATGGGATGGACTAACTACGTAAGATCCCTAAGCGAAATATCTGTAGGTTCTGATTATTGACATTTAAACAGTCATGGATCTCGGTATGGTCGCCCCTGGCAGCTTCAGTGGTGATTGGCTTCGGCATCATCTGCGTCTTCCTGTCTGCATACATGTATATCATCGACTCTTACCAGCAATACGCTGCATCTGCTCTCACATTTGTCGCCCTTGTGAGGTACCTGGCTGCTGGAGGAATGACGGTCGTTGGAATCCCGATGTACCGGAATCTGGGAACGCACTGGACATTGACGGTGCTGGGGATAATCAGTACAGTCGCGATGCCAATCCCCTACATATTGACGCACTGGGGCCCCGCATTACGCAAAAAGAGCAAGTGGGCGACTGCCTTGTCGGCCTAAGATCGCATCTGTCCCGATGGAAAGGGGTCATACGCGTCTTGGGGGACCTGGTTGCATTTCGATTTTTGATTAAATCTAGAACGGCACTTATAGAGATGCATTCGCACTTATAATAGATTAAGATGGGGTTATAGAAGTGAAGGAACTTTTGGAATTGGTTTTGCCATGGGCCCATATTTTTCTCAAATTTACTATGCTGTTTATAAGTAATATCACATGTACCTAAAGTCTAGGTAAATATTTTACAATATACGAATGAATTTTCTCAAATGTTTGAAAAACACAGTATCCAAATTACAAATCGGACTGTAGGCGTGCGGATGCCTGGGGATAGCAACCAAGCATTTCATCGTTTGCTTACTCCTCCGTAGGCAATACCACAGAGTCGATTCTTTCCATATCAATTAATTAATAAGAGTTTACCAAAGCATCAGTTCAATCTTTTCCATCGTCTTGGACAGCTACGGCGCGCACCCGGCGTCTGGAACGTCTACGAACCGTCAAAATACCGAAGTAAACCCGACGGTTCATATGACGTCAGTGATTCGACGTTTGGCAGGTCGATCCGTCCTTATATCCGATCTGCCGTCGGGCTCGGTATCCACATGCATACAACGGGGCCGAGGGAGCGACATCTCCGCTCCAGTGCGAAGTACTGCAACGCTCATGACATTGACATTGACATATCTATCTTAATCACAATCATCACAAAACCCCCATCATATCCACCGTTCATCAATGGCGTCCCTACGAACCATCAAAGGTCCAGCCATCTTTGTTGCTCAGTACCTCTCCGATGAAGCCCCGTTCAACTCACTAGACGGGATCTGCAGCTGGGCCGCAGACTTAGGATACAAAGGGATTCAAATCCCGCTCGACCCTCGACTGATTGATGTTTCGCGAGCCGCGACAGACACAGATTACTGTGCTTCGCTGCTCGCTGTGTTTCGTCGTCATGGGATCCAGTTAACCGAGTTGTCATCTCACCTCCAGGGCCAGCTGATTGCTGTGCATCCAGCCTACGATAGTCTCTTCGACGCGTTCGCGCCCCCCGATAAGCGCGGTAACCCCAAGGCCCGACAGCAGTGGGCTACGCAGATTCTTTACGACGCTGCAAAGGCGACCAGAAACCTCGGTCTGTCAGCACATGCCACGTTCTCCGGGGCCTTGGCTTGGCCATACATTTACCCGTGGCCGCAGCGTCCAGAAGGGCTGGTGGAGACAGCGTTTCAGGAATTAGCGAACAGATGGCGGCCGATCTTGGATGCGTTCGACGAATGTGGTATCGATGTGGCGTATGAGATTCATCCTGGGGAAGACTTGCATGACGGGGTGAGTTTCGAGCGGTTTTTAGACGCAGTCGATCACCACCCCAGAGCTTGCATTCTCTACGATCCGAGTCATTTTGTACTCCAATGCTTGGACTATCGCGCGTTTGTGGATACCTATCATGCTCGGATTAAGGTGTTTCATGTCAAGGATGCGGAGTTCGTGCCAGACGGGCGTCAAGGCGTGTATGGCGGGTTTGGGGACTGGACACAGCGAGCGGGCAGGTTCAGGGCGCTAGGTGATGGGCAGGTGGATTTCAAAGGGATATTTACGCGGTTGACGCAGCATGGGTATGACGGGTGGGCGGTTTTGGAGTCTGAGTGCGCGTTCAAGGATAAGATGGCTTGTGCACAGGAGGGGGTTGGGTTCATTGAGTCGCATATCATTCCGGTTACGACGTCGTCGTTTGATGACTTTGCTGCAGCGGATGTGGGTAAAAAGGAGATTAATGCGCTTCTGGGGTTGGAGTAGGCTTTGGGTTTATATCCTCTCAGTACCATACAGTCCATTGAGTGAGCGTCGACTAGTGCACTAATGCTTGGTCTATAGATTCTGGTATTGAATGGACCGACTCAGTCTGCCACTTTTCGATATGAAAAAGGCTGTGAAATAAGATAGCTAAACACGATCACCAAGCCTCCTGTGTACCTCTATGGCTCCAAAGCTTTCCACCATGCGTCTCTTTCGTGGCTAGATCAATCAAACACACGATTCCGGGAATAGTCTCGCCAACTTCTAGCGGTGCTTCAGCATATCCATAAGCGAGGGCTCCACGGTTTCCCATATCGGTTCGACACCAGCTGGATTGTTCATGGTCAGCTATCTCCTTATACTTCCAGAAATTACGAACATCAAACCTACCCAGGATTCACGATAAAAGCGTTAATCCTTTCCTCCTCGAAATTAATCCTCTTCGTCAGCCAGTGGACAGCTACTTTCGATGGACCATATGCAGCGCTCGGGACCGGCGGCTGGTTCCTAGAGACGAGGAAGAAGAAAGGTTACCCACCTGCCATGCCGGCAAATATAAAGTTCCGGCACTTACTCAAGCCATCCCGCACCCGATCCCATGGACACCCACTTGGGATCTGAAGATCGCTCCAAGAGTGCTCGAGCTGCCTGGTACAGCCACACCACGCCGAACACATTCGTGGTCAAATGGCCCTGCAGATCGGCCGTCGTGATTTCAGACACCTTCGGATACACGTTGGCCACGGCCGCGTTGGCGATCACCAGATCCAGATGATCGATGCCTTGGGCGACGAGCTGTGTGACGGCCTCGGCGTGGTCCGATTCCACGGATACGTCGAGCTTGACGACGATCAGTCGTGTGTTTTCGCCGGTGGGTAGTTCGGCAAGAGCTTTGGATGTGGGATGCTCTGGGTTGCGGTCCGCAGCGATTACAAGATGATTAGGTCGTGCAAGGTACACTTGCAGAAGCTCCTTGCCGAGACCACGGTTGGCACCGGTGATGAGGACGGTTGTGGAAGCCATGGTGTGAACGCGATCTGTCCAACGTTACAATGTAAACTTGATTGCGCTGTTGATTTTCCAGGTAACTTTGCTTGGAAAGACCGTCGAATGCCGATCACTTGATTGATTGCCTAGTTTAATTTATAAGCAAGCCTGAAAACGCCTCCTCCAGCGCAGCGATTTGAGCTAAAATTTATGGGAGGGGAATAATCCAAGCGTGTAAAAGACTGAAACATTCCGACCTTACTCCGTAGGATCCGGCGGCATGGGAGGAAACAAGCTAAACGTGGCTTCAATCTAGATGTGTAAATTGAGGGGGGTTGGATAAGGACTAAGAACATCCAAGGCACGGACAGTCGGCCGGTTCACTACACCGTAGTTGGTGGTCGTATATTTCGGTGGGTTGGTGCTTGTTAGTCCCACGCGAGAGTCTTGGCCCGAAATCCTGCACGGAAAACGGATATGCAGGCAGGAATAGGTTGCATAGAACGGAATCAGTATTCTGCGTATACACCATAGATATTCGAGAGGCAGGTAGTGCTCAGTTAACAGTTTTCATTTCATATTATTGAATCTCTCTTTCATGGTCGTTTTCTATGTCTGACCCTTTCTATGATGAGACAAGCTGTGTAAATTAGAACCATCATAATCTGAATGCAAGAAACTGAGCCATCATACTGTTTAATCTATGATATACTGCGGGATAGTCTCGGCCGCGGGGACCTAAAGCTGCTTACCACTCGCTCCACCGCCTTCTAGCCGGTTCTGCCATGCTTATCGATAAGGACCAGAAAGGGGGAAAATAAAATCGAAAAAAAGAAAAAAAAATTACCCCTCCACGGTGAGGATCGGATTTCCCCTCCTTCTCTCCCCAAACCCCAGTCCAATATGGCGGACACCACAACTCCCGTGTTCTTGAACACGATATTCGATCAAGGACAACCGTTTGACCAGTTTGACCCTATCCATCTGACTGACTCTGAGATCCTTCCTATCTTGCGGTTGCCTTTGGCTGGGACCGTGCTGGGACATGATTCAGTCGAAGATGCCCTGAGCCAAGTCGCGCGCGGCGAAATCTCCTTTACCCAGTTCGTGGCTGAAAAGGCCCAGGGGGTTTCTCAGTCACAAGAGTGTTCTCAATTGCTTCACATCGCCTTGGCCGCTCTCTTCAGTTTCCTCCAGTCAAACGTCACCGGACCTCCTCTCGAGTTTAGCCCCGCCGAAGTCATTCTCCCCTCCGGCCTGCGATCCGACCAGACCACCCTACGGAATGTCAGGGCTCACATCATTCGCGAATTGTCCATCGATGGCGAAGCCGCATACAAGCTTACTCCCAATGTCGAACTGTTCGCCGTTGCCAAGGCTCTCTTGGCCGACTCCGATGTCCTGTTTACGAACCCTCCGCTTGTCGCACGAACCGCTAGAATGCGAGTGAACTTCCTTCACCAAAAAATGCTTTCCGAAGTTACTGGAACCTTACAAGATGCCATCTATGCCGATCTCGAGAAGATTGGCCAGGCCGTGCTCAACAATCCATCTACCACCGAAGAAAAAGGACGGTTTTTACTGGAACGGGCAACCATTCACACGCACCACGGCTACGATGCCAAGGCTAGGGCCGATCTGGAACAAGCTGCTGCAGTACGGAATTTTGAGTTTGCGTTGACCGGTAGATTGGGCAAGCGCACCAAGTTCCAGGACCGTGATATCAGTCAGCTAGTCATCCTGGCTAAAAGTGCAGACGAGAATGCCTCGAATGCCCCGGCTAGCGCGGACAAGAAGGAAGATCCTTCGGGCCCGAAGAACCTCGACCTCAACGATGATACTCTCCTTGAATCTATTTCTTTCAGCAAGTCCGACAGTCAGGAGCAGGACAAGCCTGTGACCGTCCAGGACGAGTCCGAATTGCCGCCGTCTCTGGCATCTCTGGACCCCGGCAACCAGCCGATCCTGAACCCTATTGACTCTTGCATCCTCCTCGCACTCGCGTCCGCCATTACCAACACTACGCCCGAAAACGGTTTGACCCGAGAGGAAACCCAACCGTATGCTACGCGTGTCCTCGAGGGTGGTAGCTCGAACTGGCAGATCTATACGCAGGCCCTTCAGCTGCGAAGTCGCATCGAGGGCTACCGCGCTCGTACGGTGGAGCGTGCTGTGCTGCAAATGCAGGCTCTGGTTGATCAGGTCATCGCCGATACCGCCACACCCGATACCCAGGTGACCGATTCCGTGGAACAGCCGACAACCTTCCTTCCAAGACCCGAAGAATCCGAATCTGCATCCGCTGCGGAACGACTTGAATATATCTGGATTCTTAATTTCTCTACCCGCTGGAACCTCGAGGCTGAACTGGCTAAGCGATGGGTCGAGCTGGGAGCATTGAGGACCGCGCTGGAGATCTATGAGCGCCTGCAGATGTGGGCTGAAGCTGCGCTCTGCTACGCCGCTACTGAGAGGGAGGCAAAGGCGAGGTCTATGGTCCGCAGACAGCTCTACGAACCCATCAACAAAGAAGCGGACGACGAGAACGAAAAGTTCGAAGGGCCGGAACTGTCCCCTCTCCCAGCGGATGCTCCCCGCCTGTTCTGCATTTTGGGAGATATCGACACTGACCCGGCCATGTACGAACGTGCTTGGGAGGTTTCTGGTCATCGATACGCCCGAGCACAGCGTTCGCTTGCACGCCACTATCTCACCATGAAACCGCCTGCTTTGGAGAAGGCCGAAGAGGCATATCGCAAGAGTTTGCACATCAACCGTCTGAATCACAGCGCGTGGTTTGCCCTAGGCTGTGTGCAACTCGAACTGCAGCGCTGGGATGATGCCATCGACTCGTTCACTCGCACCGTTCAGATTGACGACACCGATGCCGAAGCATGGAGCAATCTCGCCGCAGCCATTCTCCGATCGCCCCAGCCCGACGAAAACACGACCCCGGCCGCCGCCGCGATTGCGCAGAAGTTGCCCGACGAGGACGAGGACGTTGAACCCACCACCGAAAAGGCACCCGAGGGTCCCTGGAAGCGGAAGAGAGAAGCACTTGCGGCGCTGCACCGTGCAGCCTCGCTCAAACACACCGACGCGCGCATCTGGGACAACGTTCTCACCGTGGCCGCTTCCATCCCCCCACCGTTCACCCCGTTCCGCGACGCCGTCATGGCACAGAGACGACTCATCGAGCTTCTTGGGGCCAAGAAGGGCGAGAAATGCGTCGACCAACCCATCCTCGGCATGCTGGTGGACCACCTCGTCACGGCGTACGATTACGACAAACTCTTGATCCACGTCAACGCCGGTAGTGACGCGGCACCAGAGTATGTCGTCCGTAGCGGAACCATCCCTGGCCAGATCCTCTCTCTCGTCCACGACGCCGTGGTGCCGCTGATTACGCACTCCGCTCCGCTGTGGCTTCTCGTCGCGCGAGTTGAGCAGTACTGCGAGCGGCCGTCCAAGGCATTCGAAGCTCACGAGAAGGCCTGGCGCGCCACCGTTGCCTCGTCCACCCAGGGTGCGTTCCAGATGGGAGATGAGAAGAGATGGATGGACGTCGTGCGTGCCACCGAGAAACTGGTGCGCGACGGGTATTCCAAGTTTGGACCCATGGACAAGGAAGGCCAGCAGGGCGTAGAGGAGCCCGAGATGGTGGCCCAAGACTGGCGATTCAAGTCCCGTAGCGCCGTCCGCGGAATCCTCGGCAAGGGTAAGGATTTCTGGGAGGATACCGAGGGATGGACGCGTTTGAAGGAGTTGCAGAGCGAGGTCGGAAGCTCATAGTTAGTTGATCATAGATACCGCAAGGTTTATAGAACGGATTATGCATTTATGTTGATATGATGCGAATGAAAAGTTTCAATTGTTTGATCAATTATCGGCTGTCCGTACCAAAATTATACCTACTGTTCAACACACTCAAATCCTTCCTCACTCCACCTCTTCCCGTCCCCTCGATATCTTGCCATCAGTGGCCAAGCACACAGTTTCCGGGACCGATCACTCCCGTCGGTCATTTTGCTTGCGCGCATCCCGCGGGGTGCAACCCCTCTTTCTACCCAGTCGATCATGGTCTCTAGTGTGTTTGGCGCATATGGAATAGATGGATAATGCGGCGAGGGACCGCAGTGTACGCCTCCTAACTTGTTTTTAGTTGATGTTAAGAACTGAAGTAAACTTGAAGTCAAGGGAACAGGAGGAAAGAAAGGGGGCATTAAAAACTCACCAGAAACCAGAAACAACCTAATCCACTCCTCACCATCTCCGGTTACCTCTTCAATCCTCGAAAGATGCTCTATCAGCCAAGTAGGCGCATTATACGGATCCGACCAGCCCTGCGTGACGAGCAGTTTACCGCCTGAGTTCTTGAACGCAGAAAGATTCGTGCCGATGCCATCGAGGAACAGAGATACATAAGTGTCCGTGATAGAGACATCACTGGCCCAGTTGAATGAAATGGCCGTAGGGAGGCTGAAGTTGAATCGATTATGGACTGAGCGGAGGTCAAGTTCTGCAATAACGGCACAGCGTAATCCTGCGCCAGCTCACCTTGCTGACCGGTCCAGTCGGACTCGCTACCGGGTTGGAGCCCGGGATAGAGGGATTCATTGCTATCTGGGTGAACGGGGCCCGAGGTGAGGAGAGTGTAGGTTGTGATCTGGGCAGGTATGAGACAGGTGGTGTTTGAAACCAGATGCAGGACACGCAAACGATGAAATGTCAAAAGGAACAAGGTAGTGGGAAGGCCACGGACATAGGTTACTGTCTGGAAAGGAAATTTGATGGAACTTGAATGAATTCATACGTTCATAACTTCTATAAGCAACATTACATGATATGCAAGCCAATAACAACTTTTCGTCACTAAAACACTTAGAACTCCTCGTCAGAGAAGACCTCCTCTCCACGCTTGCGGCGAGCAGCGCGCTCCTTCTTCTTCTTACGGAGCTCAGAGCCTGTGAGCTTCTTCTTCTTTTCCACAACGATTTTGTTGCCGTATTGGTCGAACTTGTCTTCCTCATCGTCACCCTTCTTGTCAAGACGAGGGCCAGAACCTTGTCCCTGAACCCAGTTGTGGCCGGAGGGGGTCATCTTTCCGTCGACGACAGCCCACACTTCCTCGGTGAGGTTCTCAGTGAACTCACGAGAGTGGGTAATGATGACGACACCACCCTCGAAAGACTTAAGAGCCTTGGACAGGGCACCAAGGGAGTCACGGTCGAGGTAGTTGGTGGGTTCGTCAAGGACGATGACGTGGGGACGCTGCCAAGAGCAGGCGGCAAGCACGACCTTGACACGCTGACCACCGGAGAGACCGCGCATCTGGGAGTGAGAAACCAGCTCGGCATCCAGACCGAACTGCTCGCAGTGGGCCTCAATCTCCTTACGGACCAGAGGACGGAACTGACCGCTGGCAAGAGCCTCCTTCTGATCGACCTCAGCGACCATCTTGGCGTGGGACTGGATGATCTCGGTACGGGGAATCCAGGCGTTGTCGCTGGTCATCATGGGAGTCCACTTCTCGCTCTTCATGCCGATGTTGTCACCGAGCAAGAACGAACACTCGTACTCGTAAGTGTTCTTGAACTTACGACGAGAGTGAATACCGATGACACGACGGGGAGAGCCCTCAATGTTGTAGATCTTGTCCATGGCCTTCTCATCCTCGTCGGTAACGATCTTGTTGGCACGGTCCATGGTCTCACGGTCCTCACCGGTCTGGAAACGCCACTGGATGTACTCGGAGGGAGTGCTGTCGAGGTGGTTATCGATGTGGGCGAAAGCGTGCTGCTTGATGTAGGCAATACGGATGTTCTCGTGCTGGTAGACTTCACCCTTGGTGGGGATCAATTCACCGGTCAGAACGTTGACCAGAGTAGATTTACCGGCACCGTTGGGACCGATGACGGCGATACGGGAGCCCAGCGAGATCTGGAAGCTAATATCCGTGATCTGGGGACGGGGGGTGCCGGGGTACTGGAAGGACATGTCCGTAACCTTAACGATGGCCTTGGCCTTGGTCTTGACACCCTCAAGGAAACCGGGCTCGGGGAACTTGAACTCCATGTCGGAGGCACCGAGCTCGTAGTAGGAGCGAGCGGAGGGCACCCGCTTGACGAATTCGCTCAGGGTACCACGGTAACGCTTGAGCTTGAAGCGCTCGTAGTGAACAACATGCTGGATGACGTTGTCCAAGAACTTGCTGTCGTGAGACACCATGATCGAAGTGCAAGGGGAGGTGCACAGGTAGTTCTCCAACCAGGCAACGTTCTTCACGTCCAAGTGGTTGGTAGGCTCGTCGAGCAGAAGAATATCGGGCTCCTCGAACACGGCACGGGCAAGCGCCAACTTCATCTTCCATCCACCAGAGAGAGCAGTAATGGGGCCCTCGAGCTGCTCACGGAGGAAACCGAACTCTTCGAGCTTGGCCTCGACCTCTTCCTTCTTAGGATCCAGGCCAACCTCCTTAAGCTTCTTGAGGGTCCAGCCGATGACGGTCTGCTCAGTGTCGGCAGCATCCAAGTCGTGCTCGACGTAGACGGTCTTGACCTCATCCTTCTTGGGGAAACCCTCCAGCTGCTCGTTGTTGATGGCACGCATGAGGGTGGTCTTTCCAGTACCGTTGGGACCGAGCAGACCGTAACGCTGACCACGCTTCAGACGAAGGCGAGTCTGGTTGAGCAGGATCTTGGCACCGTAGGCCAGGGAGAAGGTGCAGTTGCAGAGATCCTCGCCCTCCTCCTCATCGGAGGGAACTTCGTCCTCGGCCAGAGCGGCGGGGCAGGCCTTCTTGCGGAGCTCCTCGGCGACGGCTGAGGCGTTCTCTTCGCCGACGATGACAGAGATGTAAGGAGAAGCGTTGCGGGTCCAGTTGACGACCTCGTTGTCCTGTTCATCGACGAGCTGACCGCCAATAGCACCGACGTACTCGATGATAACGTCAGCACCAGCGATCTTGTCGTTGTGCTTGGCCTCAAGGATCGACTTGAGGATTCCAGCAACGGTGGCGATGTCACCAGCAGTGGAGATCTCGGGGATCTTGCCGTCCTTAACGTCTCCGACACGGCAGAGAGTGTCCAAGGCCTGCTGGGTCTTGCCACGGGCCTCGGGATCGGCCATGGTGTCGCGGTTCTTCTCGAGACGGGGCATCAACTTGGGCAGGAAAGGAGCCACGATCTGGGGGTCCTCCACAAGCTTACACATGTTGTCGACAATGACAGCGGCCTTACGCTTGATGGGGGTAGGCTTGGACGAGTCCAGACCACGGTCAAGCAAGGGCACCATGATAGCCAGGGTGGGTCCGGTGACATCGGAAACGAAGGTAGTAGCACCCAGCAAGTGAACCGTCTGGTCAACATTCTCGGGGTTGGCAATACATTCGATCAAGGCAGGAATAAATTTCTCTGAGACGACAATGTCAGTGTGAGTCCAAATGCAGATTGGTCAGTGCACTCACCGATATCCTTGTTCTTGATCAGATCACAGACTTCACCCATGGTCTCCTTGGCCTTCTGTTTGATAGAGGTTTTGGTGTCCCACATGGCGTCGGAAACGGCCGGAATGATCTCGGGAACACGGAAAGTGAGCTGGACCGAAGCGGTCTTGACGAGAGACTGAATGCACTCAAGAGCACACATCTTCTCTTGCCACTTCTGAGCGTTGACGACAGACTCGAGGATAGGGACGATGACAGCCTTGGCAGCGTTCGGGCTGACACCCTTGACAATGGCATCGGCGGCAGCCTTGGCGGCGTTCTGAACTTCGGCAACCTTGTCACCGACGGCGGCAAGGACGGGACCAAGCAGGGTAACAAGGTGAGGCTCGACACCAGGGGCGACGGTAGGGTGGGAAGCGATAGTCCGGATGGCATCCAGAGCGCGCTGACGAGCAGCGGCATCCTTCTTGTTGGACAGCTGCTTCTTGAAGCTCTCAACGGCCCTATCAAAGATTTCTAGGTTAGCCATGCTTCAAAGTCACAAGTCCCTCAACAGGCTTGGGGCTAGTTTATTTCACATACTTCAAGGGCAGAGTCTGTTCGGGAATGGGACCGCTCAGAAGGTGGGCAAGGTTGTTCGAGGCAGCGTTGATCTCGTCCTGAGTCGAAGAAACGTTCAAGTTCTTCATCAAGTCCTCGAGGACAGCGACCGACTGAGCAGTCTCCTTGCCAGAAACGGCAGGAACGGAGGAAACATCAACAGCAGGCATTTTGAACGTAAAGAATTCGTTAAGGAGATAGAAAAAAAAGAAGCAAGAACGAGGAAAAACCGTTCTATGGGGGTATCTCGAAGAGGTGGCGGCCCACGAAAAACTGCGTCTTTCAAAATGACACAGAAAAACGCTCTAATGTGGCCGAAGTAAAATCTATTTTTTGTCCAGACAGAAGACAAAAAAGAAAAAGAAAGGTAAAGAGAGGACCAGACCTCTATGAAGAAGATGAGGATGGGATGGGAGAGGGAGGAAAAGAGGAGGGGGGGGTGGGAAGTGGACGGGGAAAGATATTTATCAGTTTGTGGCCTCTTTTTTTTTTTTTTCGCCGCCCAACCCACCAGCACAACACCTTAGATTACTAGAAAAAATTTTTCTCATACTTTTTTTCAGTTCCCTGTCCCGCACTAGACCCGGTTCCGGAAAGGTAGAGATGGGTGTCGAAGCAACCAACCCGATAGGGCCCGTGGCTGCGGTAGGATCAATCAGGGGCCGGTGATAGGTCCGTGGCGGATAAAAAGGAGGGTCGTCGAGAAAAACTTTGAATTGCTCCCACAGACAGTGGCACAGTGGCACACTGCCCAGTGCCCACGGTGCACGGAGGATTGCCTGCCTGATTCGGGACGGACAGTCCGAGAATGCAGTAGTAGATGCCTGAATCTTGGCCCACGAATTTGGTTCGATATCCGAAGGAACTTCAATTTCATACCACAACATTCAGTACGTCGGAGTAGACATAGAGACAACATGGGTTTGGTTATGATACGAACACATTGCCCTTCCTCCCTACTCAGACAGCGCCAACTTCTTGCCAGTGGCAGAGAGAACTTATTCCGTACTTGGCCAGCCAATCTCAGACACAGCTGCTTATTCTAAGAAGGCACAAACGCAGACAGAAGCCAGAGCCCCTTTTTTTTTGAAAACAAGGCTGAAGGCGCCTGCGCCGTATTCGCCCTTCATCTCGATGTACCTGGATTCTCGGCGGTTACAGAATTACGACTGAGGCTTCGGTACCAAGCTACTGTACACCGTAGATTAGAAAATGGCCATCCCCAGACTAATTTGCAGCGGTGGATGTTGCGCATCCCTTGATAATCCTTCTCTTTGATGGGTTAGAGTTCTCTAGTCCCTGGCAGGCCGTGAATCCGGGGGGGATGTAAACAACATTAGGCAGTCCACCGCGGTTAGTCGCCTTCCCGTGAGAAATGTGTTGGGGCTGCAGATAACTGGCTGCTATTTCTGTCGCCACCCTCAGATCGTTCAGGCTTAGTGGCGCAGCCGAAAATCCAACTTTCGACATTAAATAGGAAGGGATAAAAAAAGCCCCCCTTTCGCAATACTTCGTACAGAGCTCCAAAAAAAGTATTTTAGAGTTAAGAAGAGCCGTGAATTTTTCAGCCTCTTCCGGCGGTCTTCTTTGTCCCGGACGGGTGTGGAGGTCTGGGATATATCAGGGGCTACTGAACTGTTCGCTACGTTGGCAGTACTGCATATATATTATCCACGCCGCCACGCGCGTCTGGGAAAGATCACCAGAGGCACAGGGCTGGTGTTGTCCATGTCGCTAATTGACAACTGGCTATGGTGACATTAATAACGCCTTGTCTGAGCCCGGCCTATAAAGGGGACAACACCGTCAAGGATACCAATTGGGGCAGGAACTTGTCCGGAGTCAAATCACAATTCGTTTGACTGATTACTTGTCGCAAAACCACAACGGCTGAAACACATGGCTTATTTGAGGATGTGACGCGTATCACCGCCCTTTCTGATTCGGGCGTTGCATCTCACCGCCGAATGCATATATTTTCTCACTGCACTAGTAGTCTATGGATGATTATGATACATGTGATTCTGACAGAACCACAGATACTCCGTCCGGAGTAGACTACTGAAATATGGGGAAGGAGGAAGCATCTTATCGTGGTCTATCCCCCTTATCGATTATCGACTATCGGAATTTGAGTTTTGCTCGCTCCTTGCCAAATCTCCGGATCCCCCACGAATCCGGGAGATGGTGGCAATGCCGAAGGAGGGTGGAAATAATGCAACACATGCAATTTGAGAACCGGGGGAAAAAAATAATCGAAGGGGAGCGCAGAATTTTTCATTGTCGCCCGTACTCTGAAAAATCCTACTTCGTATTTTTAATTCTTCCTTTTTTTTTTTTTTTCTCATCAGACCTCAGCCCTTACTCTGATTCGGCTAGCAGTACGGCTACTCCGTAATCAATCAGACTTTTCAATCTAACCGCCCTTACTGCTGCATACGTTGACATCCCCCGGAGTGCATCAACATAGTATGGATACTCCGTAGGCCTAACTCACTACGGTGTAGTCAAGCTAGATATCTAGGCAACCGTCAATTAGCCTTTATATATTCTGACCACCAACTAAGCGTTCATCCTTGATGAAAATTTGCAAACTTTCCTCTGCGCGATGCTTTCTGACTCATTTTCCCTTCTACTCCGTACTTCGATAATGACACCGTCACTTATTTGCCAATTATGAGCGAATCGCCACTGTCTGAAGAGTGTTTTAATGAGGACCAATAATTGTCAGAGTCGGGACTGATTATTAACACGAATCACAATCCGATTCTCCTTCGCCGTGGCTACAACGCCCATCCATGCAAAGACAGTTACTAATCCTCTGGCTCTTTTCTGGCTCGTTTCAAAGATCCGGAAGTACATGTTGCCACTGCTGCCTTTTACAGTCTCTGCTTTCGTCATGCCTTCACCTTCTCGGTTTACCCGCCAATAAGGTAGGATGGTCGAAGCCAGAACGTAATAGTTCCATTATCTCGCCCAGACGATTGACCTGGTCATCCAAATACACGTGTGAAGCTTTCAGTCTGCTGAAATCCTAGTGTGTCTAGAGCTCTTGGTGTGGCGACATTCTACTCAAGACTACACCGGAGTATGGTGAAAGTATCTTTTCTTGATGTCATATTCAATGCCGAGCATCCTGAGGGATGTGGAAAAATGAAAAGTCATCGTATTCCATAACTTCATTTGATATGAATGAGCAACACGATACAGAAGAACCGAAACAAGAAGCCATGGGACTTGGACAGGCATCAGTTTGACCAAACTCAACCGTCCACCAGGACATGATTCAAACCACAAAGCAATGTCATTTTGCGAACGAACAAGTACTTGCATCAATCATTAACGCATGAATCATTTCAAAGAAGAGAGTCAATGTCGATCCGGAAACTGAATAATAGCGGTCGCTCAGTCGCTAGAGCTCGAGCTCGATGAGCTTGAGCTGGAACTGGAACTAGCGTTGCGCTTGTGTTCCTTCTTGTACTTTTTGTGCTTCTTGTGCTTCTTCTGCCTGTTTGAAACCCAAAAAGTCAGATTGCTGAAGAAAATAGGAACGATAGGACAGTCTTACAGTTTGCTGGCCAGTCCCATTCCGGCAGCACCAGCCAGGGCACCTCCTGCTGTTCCCAGTAGTCCACCTCCGATTTTATGGCCTACAAATCCACCACCAGCAGCACCGAGAAGCGATGATCCGAGACCTTTCTCGCCTTCCGGGTTTCCCGGAGCTGGACTGTGTCCTGCCTGTTGCGGAGGGCCTCCCGGCTGGGCGCCATAGAATGAAGCACTTTCGCCCCGATAAGGCGGTTGCTGCTGCTGCTGCTGCGGTGGAGGATAAGCAGAGCCTTGGTCGCGCTTATAGTCCATGTTCTGGTCATAACCGTGCTGCTGGCCTGGATACCCTTGTTGCGGTCCACCATAGGGGCTATAGGCCTGCTGGTTGTACGGGGGAGGAGAACCAGAATACGGCGCTTGTTGGTAACTCTCATAGGGAGCCTAAATGAGAGAGGGGTGATGTTGTCAGCTGAATGTTGCCCAAACCCGCGGAAGACAAACTGGCAGGCCGTGGAGCAGACTTACGGGGGGTGTATAGTAAGTTTGTTGCGGTTGACCGTACTGACCCTGCGAAGGAGGGAAATTGCCTTGTTGTCCCTGATAATATCCGCCGTACTGTCCAGCCTGGGAGGGGTCGTGCTGGGGGTATGGATTGCGGTTGTAAGGGTCGGACATGATGGGCAAGTGATGAAGAATAGCGCGAATGGTGAGTTCTTCTGGTAATAGTGTGAATGAGAAAGAGACAAGAAAATGAAACGATCGCGCTGGTCGACTTGGTTCGAATTGCTGACAGACGGGGAAGGCACCATGGCCAGCAATGGGAAGGTCAGCGGGGCGCTTTGTCGGATCGAACGTGGCTCAGCGCGTTATGACGGCAGACTGGAACGGGCTAGCGTGGATAATACGAGAGAATAATAAAATATAGTTTCATGTTTTGGATGTTAACATCGTATCTCATAGTTTCATAGAATTGTCAATTCGCATTTATTCATTAGCTATCATGAGCCTCTTTAATGTACAGCCCGTTGGTATATATCATACTCCATGATGTTAGATTATCAGTTCGTTCGCGCCAATCTTCCTGTACAGTACCTTATCGATCCAACATTTATCGGCAAAGCAAGACGCAGTCATGCTTATTTTTCCAACACTCCCTCCTGGCTCTGCTTGATTGCTGCCTCTGCAATCGATCGATATCGGGCACAGCATTGTAGGAAGTTAGTGATATTCTCATCCGATCGGATCATGGAAATGTCTGAGAAGAAGTTTTCCACCGTAAGCATTAGCTTGGTGTCTGTGCTCCCCGTAGCGACTTGTGGATCTTGCACAATGAGCATGGAGAGGATCATAAAGGCGAACATCGTACCGTATGCGATGGAACTATCATCGACCGTCAGTTATGTCTGTCTGTCTGCTGTAATGCAATACATCGAATAATGAGATTTTGGAGGGTGATCTCACCCTGCGAATAATGCATGATCTCGTGGGATATGTCGGACTAGTTCCATTAATTCTCGTGCAGCCCACATACACAGCTGAGCCGACATCAATGTTCGCGAATTTGGCGAGCGAAGAGATAAAGGCCGATTAGAGCGAGGGTCGAGGTCCATTGACCATGTTGCTCGACTGATTGCTCTCCTGTGGATAGTCAGAATGCAGCAGTAATAGCTGAAATGCATGTATAGAATAGACAGATGTGGATCCCTTCTGACAACGTCGTCAGGTCTAGCGAGCTCCGGCCGATAATCATGGGGGATACCGTCCCTCCAGCCTTGGAGAAGTGTGTCGAGCTGACCGACGATTGTAATGATCTCTGCATCACTTTTGTCGTCCGCAGAGGTGGAGTAGAGCTCACGGTACACATGGCCTTTCAGGTTGGTTAATTCACAGTACGAATCAAACAAGTCAAAGATATAGGAGGAAGCGAAATCATAATTGGGGTGATGGTAATTCGTGTTCTTGATGCGATCATCGAAAAGTTGTTTCAGAGACGCGGTCGGGATGGGCTGTAAAGGTGGAATTGCTGAACGGAGCGAAATACTTACAAAATTAGCGATTTATGGGTTCTTATAATTCTACAGAAGCAACGAATAATGAGCACTTACTCTATGTCGAGGTCATAGGTTACTGCGAGAACCCGGCGGTATACCAGAGACCCCTCGCGCTCGGCAGGGCTTAATCCATGCAGTATGCGCATTGCGAGTGAGACGAATGAATGCGATGGAGTGGCACTGAATGTCCCAATAAGATACGCAGTCTGATGTTGGAGTGAGCACTCGACCGGGCAGGTTGCATTGTTATGAAGTTTTACCATTGCTATGAGAGCCTGTGCCGATGGCAATTGCGGCCGTCCAAAGAAGAAGTTGTTCAGTGAGAGCGTGGCATTCTTCCAATAGAACCATGCCTTTGAGTTGAATTCTGGTTCGAAGGCACATGAAAGGGCTATCGTGGCGTTTATACATGCCCACCAAGAAGGCGATGATTGAGGGTAGATAGGGTACTCTCGCTCGACACGGGAAATAAACTCTTCCTCGTCAAACAAGGGACAAAATGGATTTATTTCTCTGAAGTAGGTGTGGAAAAGTTTCAAAGCCAGGTATTTTGGTGGCAATGGAATGAATGGTTCGTTTAGACCTGCATCCGCCAAGGGATCGTCGTCAATGAATTTATTTTGTGGATGTAACGGTGAATCGAAGTCCTCTAGATCGACAGACCCATGTCTGGACTTTTCATATAGCCAGTGTAAACCTTCGGAGGAGAGTACTGAGAATGACGAGGAACCTGAATCTACTGAATCAATGTTAGCGGAGAGGAAAGGACCTGGGTCTGCCCGTCCAATTACCAAGTGTTTCAGGTGTATCAACAAGGGGCCGCGGTAGCATGAAGCACGGTGACGAGAAAAACATATGATCCAGATTAGAGACCTCGGATGTCGAAGCGAGGACTGAAAGTGGATCATAGGATGTAGGACCATATCCCCCGCCCTCTTGAAACGAAGGGCCGATAAGATCGGAGTGCATGGGAGCCGGTTGAAACAAGCTTGTATCCAAGGGCTCTACCAGTGAACTAAGGAGGTTTGCAGGAAAGAGCGATTGTTCAAAGGCCGGGGATGGATTGATGATCCCATGTTTATTGGGAATTTGAGATCCTGAGTTGACGAGCACACACTCGCTGCGGCGTCTCTCACACGCACGACATTTAAGTGCTTTGTTTGACATTTCACATTTTACTTTGCGGCGTCGACACGGTATGCATGCCTGCATATAATTTCAACTCAGTATTTGCGGTCCTACTCCGTGGGGAGGCCAGATGATGTGTGTGAGGAATAGAGTCGGACCTTGCCTGCGCGCATGCGCTGATACCCCTGACTAGATTCCATGATGGAGGAACAATGATTTCATAGGGTTATCAAGGTAGATTTGAGCATCGAGAAGTGGTGCTATGGAGAGTGGGAGGAAGACGAAGGAGAATAGATAGATAGGACCGTTGCCGGACGGGCCGAGTATCTCGCAGAGGAGTGGGAGCCTGAGTGGAGCCTGATCGACCATCCACAAGGCGTCCCGAGAAAAGTTTCAACGCTGGAGTCCGCCTCTCCGTGCGTATTGTTTACCGCTGTCGAGCCCGTGATTACGCCGTCAATACACCCCCCTTCGTTCCCGTTCCCGGGACCGAACCTCCACTCTACAACAGACAACTACTTCTGTAGGTATGCTGGAGGCTAATGAGCTGTATATGCGCCCCACGATGGAGCCAACGCTTTCCAATACACTCGGACGGCCAGTCCCCGAGTTGTATCTTACAACGGGCTCGATCTTATTATCCTTTGTTGCGAACCAAACCCCTGGAAGCGCAGGATGATGACTATCGTGCGCGCCGATTGGCTAGATCCACCACTCTACACCCTCTTTCGTGACGGAATCTGCATTTCTAGGCTCTATTCTGGAACCCTGCTCATGCCGACTGTGACGGAATCTCCACCCGATGCCCTTCTCGAGGTCCGAGTCCGAGCCTGTCGGGCTAGGCACGATGGATTGTGGGATACTAATTTACGAAACGGAGGGCCCGGATCGGTGTTGACTATTGATCTGCAGCTTGCTGAGAATACCAATGGCATTCATTACCGAACAGGTCGGAGACACTGCGGTGGATAGCTGAAGTACTATAAAGAGGTGTCTTGTCCACTAGGTGGACATTCTGTTTCCTCCCTGGTACCTCTATTCTCTGCCAAGAGACACGATTTTCCCATTCTTTTTCTCCTACCTACCAGCAAGGCCCATGTTACACACAGCCTCCTTTGAATGTTGCAATAATGCCAAACCTTGGTGGAATACCATCTTCGGATGACTCGCGAGACGGCAATATCAGAGGCGAGCACGAGATAAGCGGCCAATACGAAACGGATACGGCATCGACTCGAACTAAATTGGATGGACAGGATGACAGCGAGAAAATGGACAATATGGAAGAGGAGGTTGAGCAGATGGTGCGACAGCTCACCCGTCATTCTACCCGATTCTCCACAACTGGTGCGAGCAATCCTTTCTTCGAGGAGAACAAAGAGTCAACATGGCACCCCGATAGTCCATTCTTCAAGACGAAGGATTGGATCAGATCCCTTCTCGCCGCGCAGTCGCGCGATCCAGAACGGTTTCGTCAGCGTAGTGCTGGTGTAGCTTTCAGAGACCTCCATGTTCACGGTTTTGGCAGTCCAACTGATTACCAGAAGGATGTGTTCAACTCGATCCTAGGTATTGGTGGTCTTGTGCGGCAGGTGGTTGGAAGTGGTCTTCAGAAGGTTCAAATATTGAATAACTTCAACGGAATGGTTAGGAGCGGTGAAATGCTCTTGGTTTTAGGCCGTCCAGGAAGGTAAGTTCGTTCGAAGAGAATGCAAAACTCTTCCCAAGAAGCTGATTCAGGGCACTTCTAACCTGCAATTGATACTAGTGGCTGCTCAACGCTTCTCAAGACAATTGCTGGTGAAATGAATGGAATATATGTTCACGAAGATAGTTATATGAACTATCAAGGTATCATTCTGCCACGCTTCTACCTTCCTCTATCTCGAAAAGCGAACTAATGAAGAATGTATAGGTATATCCGCAAAAGACATGCAAAATAGATTCCGTGGAGAGGCTATCTTTAGCGCTGAAAACGATGTCCATTTCCCACAGCTTTCAGTTGGGGATACTTTGACATTCGCTGCTCAGGCGCGAGCGCCCCGCACGCGGTTTCCCGGATTGAGTCGCAAAGAGTATGCAAACCATGTCCGTGATGTCGTGATGACAATGCTGGGATTGCGGCACACTTTCAATACACGAGTAGGCAATGACTTTGTCCGAGGTGTTAGTGGCGGGGAGCGCAAACGAGTGAGCATTGCAGAGGCAATCTTAAGTGGTGCGCCTCTGCAGTGCTGGGATAACAGTACCCGCGGACTTGACAGTGCCAATGCATTGGAATTCTGCAAGAATTTGCAATTAATGAGCAAATATGCTGGCACAACTGCATGTGTTGCGATTTATCAAGCCTCTCAGAACGCATACGATGTAAGTGGCTACGTGGTGGCTTATTATTGAAGCAAAGGTTTAGGCTAATTCCTCCCACGATAGGTATTTGATAAAGTTGTTGTACTATATGAAGGTCATCAGATCTACTTTGGCCCGACTAACGAGGCGCGCCAATTCTTTACTGACATGGGCTTTGATTGCCCGCAGCGGCAAACCACGGCTGATTTCCTTACTTCCTTGACCAGTCCCAGCGAAAGAAGGGTGAAGTCTGGGTTTGAAGACAAAGTGCCCCGAACTCCAATGGAGTTTGCAGCGCGGTGGCGGAGCAGCCCAGAGTTTGGTAGGCTCTTGCAGGAGATTGAAGCTTTCGACCAAGAGTATCCCATCGGAGGGAATTCCTATACTGAGTTTGGGGAGGCGCGTCGATTGATGCAGTCAAAGCAACAGTGGGTTTTTCTTACAATAAATTATTGCCCCTTGATTTACTGACCCAAACAGGCGTGCAAAATCTCCATATACACTCTCTGTGATTGAGCAAGTGAATTTGTGTCTAGTACGCGGTTTTCAGCGCCTCAAAGGAGATGCCAGCTTGACAACTACTGCTATCTTCGGTAACTTTTTCATCTCGCTAATTCTAGGGAGCGTGTTTTATGACATGCCCTCTGATACGTCCAGTTTCTATTCTCGTGGTGTCCTCCTGTTCTATGCAGTGTTGATGAGCGCGTTTAGTAGTGCACTCGAGGTTAGTCATGTCCCCGAATAGGTTTGTGAGTCGACTAACAGTGCCCTAGATCTTGACGCTTTACGCTCAACGTCCTATTGTGGAAAAGCAAGCACGATATGCGTTTTACCATCCATTCGCAGAGGCCATCGCATCCATGCTTTGCGACCTACCGTATAAAATAACCAATTCGGTGACATTCAACCTACCTCTCTATTTCCTGTCTCACTTGCGCCGAGAGCCGGGGCCATTTTTCATCTTTTGGCTTTTCTCTATAGTAACGACATTGACTATGTCAATGATTTTTCGTTCTATTGGTGCCGGATCAAGATCATTAGCTCAAGCCCTCGTGCCGGCGGCGATATTGATCCTAGGTCTGGTTATTTACACTGGCTTTATCATCCCAACTCGTGATATGCTGGGCTGGTCAAGATGGATGAATTATATCGATCCCATTGCATATGCTTTTGAAAGCTTCATGGTCAATGAGTTCGATGGTCGAGATTTCCCCTGTCTGTCGTTCATTCCCTCGGGCCAGGGCTACGAAGATGTTGATCCCACCCATCAAACCTGCAGTGCGGTTTCCTCTTCACCAGGATTGCGGAGCATTAGTGGAACTTCTTATGTTGAAACAACATACCAATACACTCGCTCCCATTTATGGCGGAATCTAGGAATCATGATCGGGTTCATGGTTTTCTTTATGTTCGTTTATCTTCTAGCCACGGAGCTTGTTTCCGAAGCTTTGTCAAAAGGGGAAGTCCTTATCTTTCGACGAGGTCACCAGCCGAAGAATACTCAAGACAGCGAGACTCCATTAGATACTAGCTACAAAGAAGATAGTCCAATGGAAGGTTCTGCTAATATACAGCGCCAAACTGCGATATTCCAATGGCAGGATCTGTGCTATGATATCAAGATAAAAGGGGAGCCACGCCGAATTTTGGATCATGTTAATGGATGGGTCAAACCTGGCACAGCTACAGCATTGATGGTACGTTGGTACTGTTACTCTCGAACTTTGACTTCTTACTAATAACACATAGGGAGTCTCTGGTGCTGGAAAGACAACACTGCTCGACGTGCTCGCCACGAGAGTTACAATGGGTATTGTCTCCGGCGAGGTTCTAGTTGATGGCCAAGCACGCGATGACTCGTTCCAGCGCAAAACCGGCTACGTTCAACAACAAGATGCCCATCTGCAAACTTCAACTGTACGTGAAGCGCTTCAGTTTAGTGCTCTGCTCAGACAACCGGCACACGTCAGTCGACAAGAGAAATTGGATTATGTAGAAGAAGTGCTTGACCTACTTGGTATGCAGTCATATGCAGATGCTGTAGTTGGTGTTCCAGGAGAGGGTACGTTATCTTATATTCAACTAGCTCGTTCTATCGTCTTACCACATTGAACATGCTGACTTTCTGAAAGGCCTCAATGTTGAGCAACGGAAGCGCTTGACCATCGGAGTTGAACTGGCTGCTAAGCCGCAACTACTGCTGTTTCTCGATGAACCAACTTCCGGGCTGGATAGTCAGACCTCATGGTCAGTTCTAGACCTCATCGAGACACTCACGAAGCATGGTCAGGCCATTTTGTGCACAATTCATCAACCATCTGCAATGCTATTTCAAAGGTTCAATCGCCTCCTGTTCCTTGCCAAAGGAGGAAGAACAGTCTATTTTGGGGAGATTGGCGAAAACTCTTCAACGCTAGCGAATTATTTCATAAAAAACGGAGGGCATCAACTTTCAGCAGGGGAAAATCCTGCGGAATGGATGCTTGATGTTATTGGAGCAGCCCCGGGTTCCCACAGTGATATCGACTGGCCTGAAGTGTGGAATAAAAGTCCTGAGAAGCAAGCCGTGTGTGACCACCTGGCGGAACTGAAATCGACCTTATCTCAGCGTCCGAAAGAATCGGGCTCTCAGGATGATTACCGGGAGTTTGCCGCACCGACTTCGGTTCAATTGAAGGAATGCCTTTCTCGGGTTTTCTCGCAGTACTGGCGGACCCCGTCATACATATACTCCAAGCTCGTGTTGTCTATCCTGACTGCGTTGTATAATGGTTTCTCCTTCTTCAAAGCCAAGAATACGCAGCAAGGCTTACAGAACCAGATGTTCAGTATATTCATGCTGATGACTATATTCGGGAATTTGTGTCAACAGCTCATGCCGAACTTTTTGGTACAACGATCAATCTATGAGGTGCGCGAACGTCCGTCAAAGATGTACTCCTGGCGGGTTTTCATGGCCGCCAATATTCTGGTGGAACTACCGTGGAACTTGCTAGTAGCCATCTTGATGTTCGTCTGTTGGTATTATCCTGTTGGTTTGTATCAAAATGCCGAGCCAACAAATGCAGTACACGAGCGAGGAGCACTCATGTTCTTGTTCATGCTTACTTTTCTATGGTTTACATCCACTTTCGCGCATATGATCATTGCCGGTGTTGAAAATGCGGAGACAGGAGGAAATATCGCCAACCTCATCTTTGTGCTTCTTCTATTGTTCTGCGGGTTTGTTTTATCCCCCTGCACCTTCCTGTCTCGAGATTGCCCATACTGATGAAACGAATAACAGTGTCGTCGCTACTCCGGAAGCTATGCCTGGGTTTTGGATCTTCATGTATCGCGTTTCACCTTTCACTTATCTCGTGTCAGGCATGTTAAGCACTGCGGTCAGTGGAACCGAAGTGACCTGCGACTCGATCGAGACTTTGAAGGTCAATCCACCTCCGAACCAAACATGCTCCGAATATCTCGGAGCATTCGCGGCAGCAAGTGGAGGACGCGTTCAGAACCCGGATGCAACGAGTCAGTGCGCATACTGTGCTATGTCAGGGACAGATACCTTCCTGGCGTCTGTCAGCAGCTATTGGAGTGATGCGTGGCGAAACTTCGGCTTGATGTGGGTGTATATCGCCTTCAATATCGTGGCTGCCATTGGCGTATACTGGCTGGCGCGGGTGCCCAAGGGGAGTAAGATGAAGGGCAGCACTTGATTGGCAGTCATCAGAATTAGCTTTCCGATGCAAGGAAGGCAACGGAATATGGGACGATTGGTGAGAAACTTTGATCATCTTACCCGTTCATTCTTTACCTCGAATTTTTTCTCTTCTCCTTTTTCCTCTGATTTTATCTTTCCTTCTTTTTTCTTTTTTCTTCTTCTTATTCAAAGACTGCTCTTTTGGTATTACATAGATAGATTCTTATGGTTAGTGTCTCAAGTTACTGAGAAATATTATAATTCGATCTATTTTGTCTTCAATTACACTAATACACCCATAATAAGACACGTGTCTCCGCCACAAGACATGAAAAGAAACCAATGAACAAGAACAGACCAGGAATAGTGAAAATTCTTCAGTTTTCTCAACCGTCTCGTTATACTCCTTCTTCTCTCCCTTCAACTGCGCTTAGAGCATCCATCACCTGACACTCCTTAAAAGCCTCAATCTCCTCATCTTTGTTCGCGAACGCCTACCCTTTCTCGTTGTCCTTCTGCTCATCCCTCTTATTCCTAACAGCCTTGATAACCTTCCTTCCATTTCTACACAGAGTCTAACTGAGCGTGTAGCTCTATTTCTAGTCATATGGTTTTAGCTTGCAGTATAGGTTCAGCCAGAAAATATCATCTATCTTTGGCTTCATATGATCCGGACGCGCGCATGACGTAGAACGTCAGAAGATATGGAAACAGTCGAAGATCGTCGAGATCATAAAGAGGAAAAGAAATCAAAAACACGGATTGATACATACATACCAGCATAGTTCGAGATCTTATAAGCTCTGGCCATGTAGCGCTTCTAATCATAGTATTGGATTCTACATCGATTATACATTTGCCGTAGAGAGGTTCCGAAACCCAGGGGGAATATAGTAGTATCTTACTTTTGGGTAACGTAAACTAATCAGAAAGAATCAGGTATATATGTACGCATGTGTATATCAATTCCAAAATCACTCAACTCCTCTATAATCCGTGCTGACCTGCGTGCAAGAGGTAAAGTAAAAAATGAAAATCACTTCCTGGCCACAGAGATTCTATATCCGGGTTCCACCGTATATACAGACGGGGAGCAGAAGAGGTGTAGCGATGGCAGGACGAGAATATTAAGAAGGGGGACAATGTCCGTGACCTTCCAAGGCAAAGGCGGGATGATAGATGGGAAGGAAGCATTAATGAATGCCGAATCAAAAACAAGACGGGATATAAGATGGAATAAAATAGATCCTGTACAATAGGAAGATAAGACAAATCCAAACACCGCTCCATATTTGAACGCCGTAGAAGTATGATATGGTCTGAGACGTAAGATGCAAGAACATAATAATATAGACTGGACAATGAGAATAAAAACGGCCTGGAAAGTTTGATCCGGCCACAAGAGAAATAAAACATGATAATGGTATATGGTATTGATTTATGGTTTTTTCTTCATGTAACTCCTTGGTTCGGAGGTGGTCTGCGTTACTTCGTCTCCTTCTAGGACTCGCCATAATCGGCGAATGGAGAAACCGCTGCTGAAGAGGTAGATCCCAATCAGCCAGGCGGCGAGGATGTTAGCGAGATGATGGAGGAGGTAGGCGTATGAAACGCCGTAGACTGCCGAGTAGATGGCAATAGAAAAGAAGAGCATGTATGTGAGGTGCTTAAGCCTGCAATCATTAGTAAAGAATCATTCGGAGATTCAAATCAAGGCATACCGTGTGGTGACCCGGGGAATCATAGTCCCTGTAGTCATGGCTTCAACGAGGAGGATGAAGGGCATTATTGACAAAACATTATGATGCGATGAGAATGGCATAAACCAATGCACAACCAGATTATGAGCCCATACAAGAAGCACGAGGATGTTGATAGGCAAGATCCACAGCATAAACACGAAGATTGAATAACTGTAATTGGCGAAATTGTAATGCGCGGTAGATTTCTGATGCTTGTTAGCAGTGCTACCACGAGGGTCAAGAGTCAGTCCATACAGTTTCCTTGGCATGCCATTGGGCCCGAACGGCGGTTGCGAGCTGAACGATGCACGCCACCATGTAAGCGAACTGGTAGGGGACGGCCGTCGATACGAGAATCAGCAGGATGACTGTATTGATCACACGTCGTCTGGGTGTAGGAGACGAGAAGATCGGGAGGTTCCTAGATGTGCAAGGTTAGAAAGGCCAACTGGATGTTCAAGAAAAGGCAGATTTACCCTTTGTCATCACGTCGAATGTACCCCGATTTGCTCTTCAGAAAACCATAGACAGAAGTGAAAAGCGAGATAAGAGCAAGAGCTGCGTAATTGACAATGACGCATATACCCACGCTGACTAGACCGAAGACAGGCACCAGGAACCAGAAGAACGAGTCCTGTGAGCCCAGAAGCAGGTCGTTCTTGGTGAAGTCAATCGGGGACTCGGTGGCATTCACAGGCCAATGGAAAGGGTCATCGCTCGGCGGCAACTTGCTGGAAGTGGCTAATGAGGAAGCTAGCAGAGACATGGACAGTAGGAGAGCGGGCAAGGAAGACCGCAAGGAACGGTCTAAGCCCTCTGCAAAGGTAAGGAAATAGCCGGTCTCGTCATACACTTGAAACTGCTTTCGGAGAACCAGAGCGATAACAAGGACGGGAAACGCAGCAAAAACAGTACGATAGCGCATCACCAGCTCTCCCAGACTGCCGAGAATGTCCACTGACAGGGACAGGTCGACCGTCGAGCCGCTGCTTGGATCCGTCCAGAGCTGAAAGGAGACACCACCGTAGGTTGCCTGGTCGCGAAGCGGAGGGGGCATAAACGGTGCCAGTCCGTGCAGATTCACGTTGACCTCCTTCACATTGACGAAGAACTTGGACTCGTGCGGATCCGGGATAGACTGCCGCAGGAGGGGAGCAAAGAGTTCCTGCTGGCCCTTGGGGCCTCGTTGGACGATCTTGAGTTTGTAGTCTAGCAGACTGGAATACAAGGCGGGGATTTTAACCTCCGTGAGCATGGGACGGTTGGCCGGCAGTCGCATCTTCAATCCAGCACTGAGCAAACTGCCTAGGCCGATGCGAGCCCTGATGACGGCATCCGAGCTGTCGGAAAATTCGGCCAGCACCCATCCTTTGGTCGGTGAATGGGCCTTGTCGATGATCGCCACAAACTGATGCTCCGCCAGATCCTCCAAGTCATACTGGAGATAGGAGTAGGGCTGGGCTCGATCATAGGGATTTTTCGAGGCGGGTGTCGACGCTGGCAGATGGATCGCATCGTCAGCGGCGCTCTTGCAGGCAAGCCGCGTAGAGCCCGAAGAGCCCATGCCGCCACCGGAAAAGTCCACGTTCATGGAAAAGATGCTGGAGAATTTCCCATTCTGCAAGGGGAGCACACTGCAGAAGAGGACCTCCAGGTTGCTCTGATCCCCGGCTCTCTCGAAGGGCTGATCGGTGAGCAGAGTAAATTTCTTTCCCGGAACCCCCTGCGGGGGGACCGGCATCAGATGCACATTGGGACCGTTGCGATGGCCGAGTTCTCGGAGAGTAAGCCGTTGCCCTTGGGGTAATATCGCGTTGGCTTGATCCTCCAGGGTCAAAAGAGATTTCGGCTCTACAAGGATCATTGTATTAGTTTTAGCAGGAAGCAATAATAGAGTTCGAGCATTGGTACCTTTCTGTGGTAGGGTTCTCTCCGCCACGGGCTCCAGTCCGGTCAAGTACCATTTCTTGAAAACGCGCATCCGCTGCGCCCTCGGCTTCGTCTGGCTGGCACGTCGCACATCGACCACCTCGAACAATGATTTGATAATCGCTTTCCGGAATTGATCGCACCAAGTGATAGACAGATGATCCATCCCGATCCAGACGTCCGGGATGGTGGACGTAAACACTGTAAAGCCATGGGTCTCTGGGACGAGAGACGATATACTCGCATAATCCGAGGGAACGACCGTGTCCCGTGAGCCGCCCGCAATCGAGATGAGCGTCACATGCCACAAGGGGTTGTTGTTGGCCCAAGTCTGAGAGTAGGCCTCGCGCCAGTAATCGTTGATTTGTTTGTAGGTTTGAACGACGTCGGATTCGAAAGATACCGGAGGTTTTGCATGGGGCGCAGACATGGTGACGATGGTGTTGACCGAATTGGCTTGGTAGTTCGGCATGGTCAGTGTTGTACGTGCGACAATGCCTCCCATGGAGTGTCCGACGAGGATGACGGAGCTGGGATCCGGGAGATCGGGATCCCGCCACGACCGTCGCGGGTCGTGGTAAAGCGAGAGGATATAGGCCACGGCCTCATTGACGTATTCGGCTTGATCAACCAGTGTCTGTCCGTGAAAAGCCGCCATGTCTTCGTTGAAATCGATCATGAAGAAGTCCAAGCTTCGGGTTCCGGCCGCCAGACGCTCGTGGTCATGGCGAATTACATCGGCGTAGTGTCTCGACGCTTCGGCGGCTAGAGATCGGACCTGTCGATAGCTCCCGGCGTTTCCGGGGAGAAATAGGACGGGAGCGCCATTCAACTATAGCGAGCAGAGAACCGAGTCAGATAAAACAGAGATCTTCCAGATGAGGACATCAGGACCAAGCTTACCCCGAGGTTTTCCTGAGTATATGGGTCGACCCCAGCCTCTCGGTACAGATACAGATTATATTTGCTCGCAAAGCGCGTATGTTCCGTGTCAAACCCCACCATATGGAGAAACGACGGACTCATGACCGGTATGCCACAACCATCTCCACCAGTCTGCCGAGTCGAAAAGGAACGGAGGATGAAGAAGAGGAAGACGGAGGCGACGCAGGTGGTCACGGCGGTTAAGATCGAGCACGGCCACGGGCTTCGGAGGCGGGACGGTCGAGATCGGGACTGGGCGTCGGGCGACGATTCCATTGGGAGTCGCTGCGACGCCAATGGCATCATAACGGAGGACGACTTGGAGTCGAAATGGCCAAGATTGGTCGGCGACGCAACAGACGCCGGCGTTCTCCACATACTCGAGTTTCTAGAGCGCGGGGTGGATGCGCCGGCGTTGTCTCGACGCAGCTCAAAGCTGGTGCCTGTGCGGGCTACCTGCGGGCGCGATTTCTCCGGCGAGTCGGTGACATTGGGACCATAGCTTGATTCGTTCGGAGTTCGAGAAGCCAAAGATTCTTCAGCGTCGTCCTCGACAGGCGAGCCAGACGAGCGTCTGTGCATTGGAAGAGGCAAATGTCGCAGTAATCATCCAGCGCGTTGCTGAGAGGAAAAGAAATCCGACAGATAGAAGGCGATCGCGAGTTTCGGGAAAGGAGGGAAGTTCTGTCTGGCGTCGGCGGTTAAAGGGGAATCCGATTGGGATTCGATCAGGGGAGAGCGAGGTTCATCAAATGGAGGAAAATATCCGATGCTGTAGCGACTGGGTTTTAAAAAGAGAGTGGGCTGGAAAAGAGAATTCTGTCGTTAGTCGCGACTTTTTTTTATTTTTTTTTATTTTTCCCCCTCTGCCTTGGAATTGATCGGCCCCTAGAAAACCGGGATGATAGGACGAACGAGCGACGAACCGGCCGGACAAGGACAAAGGAGGGGGAAAGAATTGTCGACGAGGGAACGGAGAGAGGAATGAATACGCACACGGCAGGGAAGCGCAGTAGAGGAATGGGCCGAGGAGAGAAGAGAAACAAGCACCGTAGCAAAGGATCTCCCGGAAGGGAAGAGGTGAGGATGGAGATGGAGATAAACTGACTGCCTGAGCGAACGTCGTCGTCAACCGCCGACGGAACGGGCTTGGCGGATGCGCTCGGCACCGGCGTGACTGGCCTGGACCTCGACTACGGAGTCCTTACGGAGGTGGCTGCGAAGGATCGGTGTCTGAAGAATTACTACAAATAACAGTCTCGAAGGACTGACGACTAGTTAACGCCCCCTCCAGATTTAAGCTGCCATCTGGAACACAGAAAGGCGGCGCGATCATGAATCATGACGGAGGACGAGGGCCCCGGAAAGGGGAAGACGCGCGCCCCTTTCCGGCTTCTGGTCTGATATTCTTCATGGCAGACCATCGGAGACTTCAATTCTCCTGGATCATCTTGCGTGGTGACTGAGCCAATAGTCACTAAATTTTCCTATTGACTGCATCTTCTCCACACATCCATCTCGTCCGTCCTTTCCTCCGTCCAGCCCTCAAGGCCGCTGGGGACGAAGGTCAGGTGATCTGTTATTGACCGCCTTCCTAATTAGTATAGGGCAATGCAGGTCGGTCGAGAGTCGGATGAATGTTGCCCCGGTGGCGATTCACCTTCGCCTGAGCATTCATCGTGCTTTCACAGTCAGTGTGTCATGTTCCTCTTTAGGTTGGGGGCTCCATCCAACGCTTGGCTCGATGAGGGCAACTCAGAGCGCATAGGGATAGAAGGCCTTGGCACAATTCTATGAGAGACAGGCGACGTATCTTCATTACCTGCTCCATTGATGTTTATCAGCCTCGAGACAGCATGGAATTAGTGCATATCATAAAGTGTTTCAGGGAGTTTGGAAAAGCTTTCTAGGATCTCTGGGCTTTCTTGGAAGACGAAGCCAAGACGGTCAAGACCTGCGGGCAAGCCACGCCCACGTTCCACATTCCGCACACCGGCATGGCACATCGTTTTATCGCACTTTGTACTGCGGAGCTCCAGCAGTAGAACGGGAATAGCTGATAGGGTCATAATTAACACTCGTCGACCGCAGCAGCCATTCTCGGCACTCTACACGATGACTCCACGACGATTCCTTCGCGGCAGGTGATACCGGCCCAAACTTTGGTTTACCCAGTCCGGGAAGAGCAGATGGGTCGCGTAGAATGGACACAGACCGTGGCTTCGAGTTTCTCCGTCAGACTTTGGCCAGGCGATTCGACCGAAATGGATGAGGGTCATCGACTAGCGGGTTTAGCGGCTTACCCCGCGACCGGGGGAGATGTGGACCATGGCTGGGTTGGGCTGGTGATCGGTAAACCCGAGTCAGACGAAGTTGCATTAGCGCAAAGGATGATAAGGGAGCGCAGAATAGTTCGGATTGAGAAAATTGAAGAAGAAGACAGATATCTAGACCTCATGCTCAAAGTGAAAGGATTTGGATGGGAATCTGGAGAAAAAGGAATCCAGCATCAAGTGGAGAGCGAGCGGCTTGGCTTCCGTTCGGCCAGAAAGCTTGGCACGGGGATATCGATGGACATTCCACGGAGGATTTTCTACGCAGTCTCGTCGGTAAGTAACTAGACATCCATGGCTCGTCGTCATTCGGAGATCGGCACGCCATGGGAACGGATTCTGCGGGGTTTGCCTGTTCTGTCCCTTATCGCTCGCCCTTTTACTTTTCTTTTCTTGCCCAGGGTGGGCCAGCTCATAATGGTTATAAACCAGTGCCTCCTCCCTCCTTTTCTTATCTTTGCCCCCTCTCCGTGTAGTTCTTTCCCTCTTCTTCGCTGCCCACCAGAAATCCTCATCCTCCGAGGCGAGGGGAGGGCCCGCTTATTTTCATCCTATTCTCCGTAACCTTGTCGCACACATCTGAACAATGGCGGACACTCAGATAGAAAAAGTCGACGGGGGGTTCCCCCATGCGACACCTCAGTATGAGTCGCAGCAGGTCACATTTGCTAGCCTGAAAAAATACCTGGTGGCGCGCTTGCCAACGCTCATCCCGCCGATGAACAAAGCCCCCAACCCATTTGCCGCGCTTCGTCTCTTAAACCGTCAACAATGGCTTTTCTTCTTGGTTCGTTTCTCGGAATCATCATGCCGCCAATCGAGTTAACGTTGTTAGGTCGCCTTCTTTGGCTGGTCCTGGGACGCTTTCGATTTCTTCACCGTCTCGTTGACGACGTCACAACTGGCGGAGGAATTTGACAAGTCCATCTCTGACATAACCTGGGGAATCACCTTGGTGCTGATGCTCCGGTCCGTAGGCGCCATTTCGTTTGGAATCGCTTCGGACCGCTGGGGTCGGAAATGGCCCTTCATCGTGAACAATGTCTTGTTTATTGTGCTGGAGCTCGGCACCGGCTTCTGTCAGACCTATAAGCAATTCCTGGCTTGTCGCGCGCTTTTTGGAATCGCTATGGGTGGCCTGTACGGAAACGCAGCAGCCACGGCATTGGAGGACTGTCCGCAGCAGGCGCGTGGTATTGTGTCTGGTCTGCTGCAGCAAGGGTATGCTTTTGGCTATCTGCTTGCTACGGCATTTGCGCGCGCCCTGGTAGACACGACTCCTCATGGATGGAGACCGCTCTACTGGTTCGGGGCTGGTCCACCCGTCCTGATCATCATCTTCCGTCTTTTCCTGCCCGAGACTCAAACGTTCCAGGAGCGTCAGGCGACACGGGAGAATCGCCAGGGCGGGAAGACATCCGAGTTCCTCGAACAAAGCAAGGTGGCTGTAAAGCGTCATTGGCTGCTCTTGGTTTACTTGGTTTTGCTGATGGCGGGTTTCAACTTCATGGTAGGTTCCTGCCCTCCCGACGGATCTCATCATCTAACCGGCTGTAGTCGCATGGTTCTCAAGATCTGTATCCGACGCTTCTCAAAAGCGAGTTTGGCTTCTCTCCCAACGCGGTTACCGTCACGCAGGTTGTCGCTAACCTTGGAGCCTTGACCGGCGGCACTCTCTGCGGCTGGGCCAGCCAGATATTTGGCCGGCGCTTCTCCGTTATTGCGATCAGCATCGTCGGCGGTGCCCTTCTATACCCGTACACGTTCGTCACCTCTACCAACGTGATGGCCGCCGCCTTCTTCGAGCAGTTCTGCGTGCAAGGCGCATGGGGTGTGATCCCTATCCACCTGATGGAGCTCTCGCCCGGGGCAATCCGTACGTTCGCCGTTGGTACAGCCTATCAACTAGGAAACCTTGTTTCATCGGCTAGCTCCACGATCGAATCTACGATCGGCGAACGCTTCCCGCTGCCCCCAACGGAGAAAGAGGAGCACCGATACCAGTATGGCAAAGTGATTTGCATCTTCATGGGCTGTGTCTACGGCTACACTATCCTAGTGACTCTTCTTGGACCGGAGCATCTCGGCCGGGACTTTGACGTCGCACACGACTCCGACATGGCTGCGATAGGGGCTCACCGCGCGGCCGCTGATGGTGAAAGCAGTGACCCGGAAAAGGGCACGGTACGGATTGATTGATGAACTACTGTGGAAACCAGCGACGAAAATTCTTGGACTCTGGATATTTCTGTTGCTATCACTTTCTTTCTTGTATGTAATTATCGCAGGACTAATGACAGTGAGTGGTATTCGACAGGATCGGAGGGACGTGATCTAGCAAGAGCAGGGAGTCATTAGCAAGTGCAACCCAAAGAACAGGACAAGACTTTGTTAGAAAGAATTTGCATCTGAGTCTGCTTAATTGTATGATTGTATGATTGCGTTCATGGGACAAGTCACAATGAGGTAAAAGGGTTTCTTCATTTGCAATGATGGACGGGGATAGTCAAACAGTCACAGTCAACGTCTTCGAGATAGGCAGATGACCATGACAACGACAATAACAGCACAATAAGAGAATAGGAAAAAAAGGTACTCACCCAGTCCGTCTACACTCAGTGTCAAGAACAGACACCCACACAGTACTTCAGTAAATCCCCCGATTCAAAAAGAAGAAAGAAATCATTCAGGGGGGGGAAAACCAGCCGATTTAAAACCTACCTACCAGGTTAATTACCTCTTGGCTCACGGGATCCAACCCCGCACGAGGATCCAACCATCGACGAGGGTTTGCTGACTCCGTCGTACTTTTTGCTTGGTGGCGTTTTCTCGGCGGATTTGGCTTGTTTGTCTGTTTGGTGTTATGGTGTGATGGGATGGAATGCAATGGTGATGGTGAGGTCAGTTGTTTGTTGTTGAGAACCGGTTTGGGAGTTTACCTAGTAGATATAGCGGGTTGGATTGAGTGCCTTAGATAGGCAGGTGGTGCCTGAAGATCGTCCCCATTGCATCTGGGTTTGGGTTTGGGTTTGGGTTTGGGTTGCCCCAGGCTCCACTTGTTTTTTGGGTGCCTGAGGTCCACTTTTGGGGACCCGTTCTCTACAGTAGGCGAAAACGGTTGAGCTTCTTTATCTGTTAAGTTAGCTTTTGGGATTCGGATACTCTTGGAAGTTATTCTATTTAGATGTTTACATATTGGTCTTTATAATTATGAGGTTTGCTGGATTATAGCTTCTGTACATTATTCATAGGGCCCTATTTGTGTTGTACTGAATCAAGCCCGACTGTGGTTTAGACAAGAACGCCATGAGTTGTTACTGCGAAGATGAAACGACAGCAAGACGTCTGAATGATGATTCATTCCCCGCTTTCGCTAAATGACGAGTCTGTTAACATTATCTTCCAGGCTGTTCGTGGCGCTAGAATGGTCTCGCTACCTTTGAATATCTAGTTCATGTGTCGGAAATCTTAAGATACCATTGCACCCCAGATGTAGGGAAAATGCATTCCCTGAAAGCTGTTCATGATGTCTGGTACATACCAAGAGCTATGTCCATTGTCGTTTTCGCGCCCAGATACCAAGTATGACTACTGTGCCGAGAATAGCTGCCACGGTAATCGGGTGACTATCGGAAAATTGCCGGATATTGAGATTGGCGGTTCGTAGTGACACAGATATAATTGTCTTGGGTGATCGGTTTTCTGGCTTGGAATATTGCTCTGAAAATTTCCGGTCATCTTTCTCACCGGCATTGGGCGTGTCATTGTGAACGTCTACCGAGAATGGGGGCGTTGGAGTGTCAGGAACTGGCACTGCAGTCTTTTCTTGCTCCACAGGTTGGGAAACATGAATGGAATCCTGTTTGAGACGACTGGTATCTATGAGCAAAGGCTTCTTTTGGGTACGGTGCAACTCACGTAGAATATTCCTGATTAGCTTGCCAGACCCGGCACAGTGGCCATTGCTGTAACCTCTCATCACACGAAAGAGGCTTCATCAAATTAAGCAAAAGCTTATTGAACGGGCCTTCTCTCCCATCCACAACCCACTGAGCCCAGAACTCAAATAACCGAGGATAGAAGCCCGCAGAAGCCCAGCCCACCAAGCAGATAGACCCATCGGGCTTCCAGATGATATTTCGCGGCGTAACGTCCAGATGGCAGAGGACTAGATTATCATCGTCCAGCGATACATTACCGTCTTCCGGGGAGATTTGACTGTTTAGCCACGACTCCAGCTGCTCTTTGCTCTCGAAGCTCACGCTTTCATTGTCGGGCCAGAGAATACCACGACAGGGTCCTCCGCTGAGACTTCCGGGTTTAGTGCCTCGAATTGTATGCAGGTAATTTAGCGCATTGCTGACCCTCTTGATAAGGACAGGATCATCCAGTGGATCTATCACATTTCCTTCGACGTACTCCATCACGATGTATCCGCGTCCCAGGTCGTCAGTGAAAAATCGGTGAGCACGTGGAACTTGCACATGAGTTCGGTCGACGAGCTCATATGCTCTTTGATGATTGAGGAACTCATCTTCCGAGATACCCATACCAAATTTGATCACTATATCTTCGGTTACTTTGACGACGAGTGCGCCACCGTCTCTGTCTCCAATAATGCGGCCCGGTGGTCCATCAAGACAAAACGATATCAATTCACTATCGGATACATGGTTCATGCTGGTTTTGTGAACGACCAGGACTATGGGCTGGGAGGGAAAGACAATGGATGGGGAATGATATAGTTGTCCACGATGTGACGAAGTAAGTTGTTAGGTGTCTTTGATACCTAAGCAAGCACCCAATCATGTGATTTGAAGGCATTTCTTGTCGCGGATTTGATTGGTCGTTAGTATGGCTGCGTTGTTAAGGAACATCGTTCATGTTCAGGCCGAAATATTGGGTTCTTTTCCTCATGTTTCGTGTTTTAAAGGCCCTTCTGATCAGCCTATGCCTTCTTGGGCTTCTCCCTTTTCGCGGCTTTGTCTCCTTCATTTCTGCTGAATCATATCATAGATAATCTAAAAATAATGAACCGATATACAGTTATACTTCTAGAACTAAAAACCTATTAGCTATTCTTCTACAATTCCAAGCTTCGCAGGAAGCTCAGCGGAGGTGATCTACGGGCAAGAAACCACAGCTCTACAAAATCGTATATGTCTGATCTAGCAGATCGCAGGGTGTCCTGTTCAGGTGTCAAGCTACTCCCGGGATTCGATCAACAACATCATCGATTGAGTTTGTTTTGCAATAGTGGATTTTGAAGTGCGAGGATCCGTTTTCATGGAGAATATTTGATGAAACCCCTCATTCAGGCTGTAAAAGATGCTCGTGCACACAGGCTACTTGGACAAGACGAGCGAGAGAGGAAGTGAGAAAGAAAGATCTCACCTCCCATACCTACCAGGCGTTTTTTTGGTCGGACTATCATGTATTGTTGACAGTTGGACGGTGTCAGAAGCGGGTACGTACGCACTGGGTACACTGTACTCAGCAGCCTGTTTGTAAACGAAACCGGTTACCCCATTAGCTGGCTGCAAATATGTACACCGACGCCATTGCACGTTGACCAGGGAAATAACGCACTGATCTGACTTTTGTTGCAGCACTGATTAAACTCCGTCATTTGTTGAGAGGACGAAACGAATCATCCGACTGCTTTCAGTTTGCGTAAGGAATCTAGACCTTACAACTCATTAAAATAGTAGCCAATCGTGGCCAGAGTGTGTCCGTGGACTTAGGCATCAGGGTATCAGGAATCCCTGCAAGATTCAACTCACTTGAGAAGCCGATGGAGATGGTGTCTGCTGAGTGGTTGGTGTGTAGACCAAAGCCATGTTTCAAGGTCCAGAGAGACTGAAAGTCTTCTGGTCCGGTCAATATTAGAGTAAGCCATGGTGATTTGAATGACTGTTCTGATTACTTCCCGGACCCAGTGTCGAAGGGGGGGGGTTAAAGTCATGCTAATGGGAAAGGCAACACTGAGACCTATTACTGTGGAACAGAACCATTTCCTAGGTTACATTGTGAAGGTTAGTTAGAGGTATTATGTGCTCAAAGTTGTGCTCTAATCGAACTAGACACTATTCACCCTCCATATGTCCAATATGAAAAACAGAAAGAAAAAAAAGATAGCATGTCCCGGTATCCAAGGTCCTAAGCGAGTTGTTAGTTGCAAATTCAGATGATAAATTGGATGATGATTCAGTGCGACATACCTCCGGTTATGAGCCTGGCGCTCTGGCCCTGAGCTAACAAGGTTGGGATTGCCGTAGGGCCCTCCATACATTTTTGCAAATATAAAGAACCAACAAGAAGAATATTGAAGTATGTTGCGGGATGCCGTCGGCTTGCTGACACGCAGACTTTCAACGGCTCGGAAATCCCCGGGTTCAATCACTCTGACCAATCTGACATGCGGTACAGTTCGGGCTTGCTATGGCTTCCCCATTTTCATCCCGCTTTCCCACTCTTTGGAGTAACACACAAGCCTCTGTCCTTAACAGGTCGTTCATCGGTTCTCTAAACACTCGCTTACAACCTGAATGTTTGATATATAGTTTTCCAACCCTACCCACGTTCTGCGCTTTCAATCTCAGGCAGCTCCAATATACATCATACGAGAGATTTATTCACAAAAATTGAAAACATCAAGATATGTAGTACAGAATGGTATTCTAAAATACAAGATCTCCGTCGCTCTAGGTCCACATTACTTACTGCGTGTTCATCCAGTAACCGGCCCAACACGAATGGTCGCTCGGTCCATCAACTTGTCGATTTCCTCCTTCTTGGCCGTCTCCTTCTCTCGTTTCTTCCTCGCCGCCTGGAATCGCTTTTTTGCGCCGTGTCTCAGCTTCGTGATCAGATCCGTCGCTTGGCCTCTGGTTATGTTTTCTGCCGTGCTCAACTTCTTCTTCCGGACGTCGCGCTGGTTCAGAAAATCAATCTGGGGCTTAGTGGCGGGGCGCTGTCGCCAGGGCTGACTTGTGGAGATGTAGCGCTCTGCGAACTGAGATGCCGCAAAGGTATCGGCCGCGTGAACGGCGGATTCGAATTCCTCCGCGTTGCCGATGAATCGCGGACGCGTAAATTGTGGCGTTTCGCTATCAACAGAGGTGAACCGGATGACGTGAAAGATATTCCAAGGTGGATCGTTGGTATTGCCACTATCCTTCTCGATGGTGAGCCAGCCGCTGGAGTCGGAGAGGAGGAATCGGTCTTCGCCGACGCGGACCCAGGCGTAGCGGCTGATCGAGCGGATGTGGCGCTCGGATTTCATGTCGTGGATGAGGTCGTAGATGGTGTCGTATTTGGTGAAGGTGAGATCGATATTGTCGGAGGGGTTGTATGAGTCCGAGTCGGATTCTGGGATCTCATCAGGTTCGACAGCTGCAGAGTCCATGCGGTCTTTTATGTTCTTGGGACTTTCCTTGTTGAGCACTTCATCGGGATCTAGACCGAATAGGGTCGGGGTGCTTATAACGCCTGTGTTTAAAGTAGCCACCATGTCGATAATGTGACAGTCCTTCTTGTCGGGGTAAAGCCGTAGTCCTCGGCCGATCATCTGGATGAGGAGGTTGCGGGACCGCGTGGGCCGGGCTAGCAAGACACAGTCAATGTTAGGAATGTCCGTGCCTTCAGTGAATAGACCGCAGTTCAGAAGGACCGGGAATTCTCGGCTTCTGAAGCTTTCCAGCTGTTCAGCACGCACTTTCTTGTCAGTGCGCCCCGTGATGTACCGCGCATCGACACCGGCTGCGCGGAACGCCTCGGTAAGGCGCATGGTGTGATCGACATCGACGCAGAACACTAGGGTGGACTTGCGATCCTGTGCGTTGGCAAACCATGCGCGCACGGTAATATCGTTGGTGGTCGGAGTGTTCACAGCTCGGGAAAGGGCACCAATAGCAAAGTCGCCGAACTTGTCCTTTTTCACGCGGGCCAAGTTCGCATGCGACTGAACTGTGGTGAACATCGCATTTGCGAGCCATTTGTCATCAATCATTTCCATGTAATCCTTGTGATAGACAATGTGGTCGATCGCACTGCCTAATTTAAATCCGTCATGCCGCGAGAGCGTCGCCGACACACCGACAAGCACGGGGGAGTCGGAGGACGCCTCGCCGAGTCCGAAATGATCGAGGACGGTACGGTAGGACGGCGCAACAATATGGTGTGCCTCGTCGACCAGAATAAGCTTGAACCTGCTAGGGTCAAACTTACCGATCCGCCCACGCGACGTCAGACTGCGAACAGACGCGACGGTGATGTCTGCATAACCGGTGGCCTCCTCAGATCCCATTTCGACCTCAATTTTCTTGGTTGAGCCGTAGGCGAGCTGACAGTGTCGGAACGCTTGGTCGACAAGTTCACGTCGATGAACAACGATCAAGGTCTGGTCTCGCTTCTCAACACGCGGGGGAATGCGTCCAATTAGTTGAGTGAAGATCACCTGGTGTAGTAGAAAAACGAAAGAAGTCAGCGGAGGCAAGTTGCATTTGATGTATTTGCAGGTTTCATACTGACAGTTTTGCCGGAGCCTGTTGCTAGCGAGACCCCCAGTCGCCGGTGGCCCTGGTCCACGTGGTCGAGGATCGACTGTATGCATTCCTCCTGGTAGTCGCGGAGAACTATAGCATCGCCATGTGAGGCTGGAGCAGCAGCGACCGTAGAATTAAGCCGGGCATGCTGTTTCGGCAGAGCGTAAGCTACCCGGGGCGTTCTCCAAGGGCCCCGCGACCGACACAGAAGACGTGAGATGGGAATGAACCCCAATGATCGACATATGCGCTCCATATACTCCGTACGGTGGATGCCATGAGGGAGGAGGAAATGACGCAGTGACGAAGTTGTCGCCGGAGCCAAACAGGTGACTGATAAAGTAAAGTAGCCCGCGCAAACAGTGCAAACACCCGGCCTTATCAGCTCTCGACGACCGCCGCGGAACAATTTCTTCGTTTGCTTCTCCTCCGGGGAAATCTCAGCTCCTCCAGGTTGCATACGATGTTTTTCTGATCGGTCTGATGCCGGGCATGTTTCCGACGCTTACTCCAAGTCCATGTATTTGGTGCGACGGCCCCTCGGACCTCCTTCCCCCCAACCATGAGCAGTTCAAGCCTTTACGAGCCGTCCGAGGAAGACGAAGATGCATCTGATTCCGATTTCGACGCCGGACCATCGCGGCGAACGAGAGCCCCTCCTTCTTCCCCGCCCACCGAGGGGCTGCGACAACCCTTTCCAGCTGAAGCGAACGGACAGTCTCCGCTAGAGTCAATATCCCGCGGCGGTATAGGCACGCGGTCTCAGGCGCTTGAACGTCTTCACACGTCCGTAACTCAGGAATCGGTCACGGCGTACGACAACCTTTTAGATACGACAACCGATGAGAATTCGCCTATCAAAAGCGCCGAAATCGCGTCAACGCCCGTCAAAGTTAAAGATTACAAAGGGATTGTTTTATGGACACCCACCGAGAAGGAAGTGTTTTTCAACACCCTGGAAAGAAAGGGCAAAAATGGAATCAGGGAGATTGCCCAAGCGATTGGAACAAAATCGGAACTGGAAGTGCAGGAGTACATCCGACTTCTACACGAGGGCTTAAATGAACGGCATCAGTCAAAAAAGGATTTCAGACCGATCATCCTGGGCCAGATTCCCGCAGCGGCCGAGATCAGCCACAAATGTTGTCGTGCACTCGACGAGTATGCAGGGTTACTGCGGCTTGAGGAGGAATTTTCGGAAAACGTGGCTGGGCGACACAAACATCATGACATGTGGATTGTCGATCAAGACGTTGCGGCAGAACTGGACGAGCAGATTCAATCGCGGGATGAAGCCTTCGCCTCAGATAGCAGCATTCACCATACAGCGGGGCTATTGAACTTGAAGTCATGGATCCGACTTTCGGAGCGGTTTTTTATGAACTTCGGCGGTCAGAGGCTCGACGACAACTGGGTCAACGTCGCTTTCGCCGATGAGACGCCGTCGGTAACCGCAGACGCCTTCGCAGACTTTTACGCTCTGACGGTAAGCGTCACACGGCGCTTGATTCATTCGGCGCTCTTTTTCGCCATGTCCCGACTCCACGGCATGAGAGACACCGGCAACCCAAAAGCGCAGGTTGTTAAATCGCGTGATGTTCGGACCGCGCTGGACGTGCTGAACATGAAGCACAATCGTTTCGACTATTGGGTGGGATTGGCGCGAAGGTGCCACTTGGACGTGGCCGATCTTCGACACCGCAAAGGCTGGAACTCAGTCCATATGGATTACAACGAGGTCGAGGACATACTATCTGACAGAGTCCCGCTTGACCCGGAACCCGGGGGAAGAAGTGTCTCGAGGCATCAATCACGGGATGGGACCGGTGATGACGAAGACAACAGCTTTGTGCATGCATCTAATCTGTCCTCACAGCTGCCGGATGAGGAGTTCTCGGTGATAGATACAGAAGACGATCACGCAGAACAAGTCGACCAACAATCGAGCCATCTAGAAGAACAGCAATTATGGCAAAAGTTAGGCCAGTCACCGCCCACCTCCCTCCACTCGCTCATCGCGGAGGATCACAAGCGAGTTTCGAAATTACGCATGCCAGTTGGAGAGCACAAGACGCCCGAGGAGTTGGTCGACTGGCGTAATAGGACCCTATACCGAGGAGACTGGGAGGAACACGGCAATGAAGTGTTCGATATTTACGAAGACATATCCGAACACCGACGGAAACGCCGTCGTCTTGAAAAGCCCGCTGTGTCGCTAGATGTAACCGATTCATCGAACGACGAGATATCCGGGACCGAGTCCGATTCCGACGCTGCAGATGGCGATGCAGACGATGTTGAAGACCAATCAGACGCTTTAGCAAATCCAAGCGCCGACGAAACCGATGACATGGAGAGCGAAGAACCTCAACCTGACATATCAACAATTCAACATCAACAACAACATTCACCCACCAAAGGCTCCTTCGCAACATCATCCCCTTCACCAGTCTCCTCTCCCTCAACCCGCCACAATATCCCCATTAAACCCAATCCTTACAACTACGACCAGAACCAAACCCAGGATTATTCTTCAAATTCCGAAGGTGATCTCCCTACCACACACGAACGACGGAAATCATGTTCGTCACCACAAGAAGATGATGACAATGACGAAATGCCGCTGTATTCGCAACCGATGAGCCCAACTGACTGGCCGTCGGATTAAGAGGTTGTTCCTATCTTGTCCTTAAAAGAGAGCTTGCTTTGAGCGTTGGAAACCCCATGTTTGTTATTTTTACCTGCGACGTGTTCGATATACGAGCCTATCGCTTGCTGTATGTACTATCTGTATTGGCATTATTGGTGTTTGATCTATAGATGGAATCTTTCGGGTTACTTTCGGGTTGCATGTTTGGATTATTTCGATAATTACCAGGCCTGGAGGTTATATATGGACTCCCCTTTTTCGGGTACACTTGCTACTCATCCTTGGGACTAATGAAAAGTCATCATGCTGCATGACTCTACCGAATATCTCAAATGACAACAAGTTTTCAAAAAGTGAACCAAGTAGATTGATCGCGAACATATACTCTAAACTCCGAGACAAGAGCGCCTTTTCCTAGCAGCCCAGACGACATCAAACAATAATAATAAGGGGGAAAGAAAGAAAAGAAAAGAAAAAAACCGCAGAACCCAAACCCCAGGCGTCCGCCCATCCATCACCAAAACAGCCTCTCCCCCAATCAATCGCAAACGCATCACATCTCTCAAACTGCCCAGTCATCCTGATGCGATAGAATAGTAGATACCCCTTGACTTCCATAACCCAAGGATAAGGTATTGTACAATACATAGGATATTATAATGAAATCAACTTTAGGTAAGAAAAATGTTTCCTGCCAAACCGTAGTAGACAGAGAAAGAAAAGAGAAGAAACAGATGTACTGGTTATGTTTTTTTTTGCACTTTTTTTGAGAGCATCTTCGGTTTCCAATTGGTTGATTGGTTGAGTTGAATTGAACGCGCGTCCATTAAACACATTTCATTTCATTCTTTGGTTTTGGTTTGCGACATTACAGATCCAGCGTCTTGTAGTCGGCGCCGGCCTCGGCGCTGAGCGGCTGAGCATCAGCTCGGGCTTCGCCGGGACCAGGCTGGAAGTTGAAGCGGTTGCCAATGCCCGTCGTAGCGGCGTCGGCGATCATGTTGTTGGCCTCCTCACTGGGTCCCTTGAGGGCGACGGCCTGCAGGGTATCTTGGACTTCCTTGACCCTCTTCTTAAAGGCCATACGGTCTAGGAAGAGCTGTTGGCGAGCCAATTCAAGCTCGCGGCGCTCGGCTTCGATGATCTCCTCCATCTCGTTGAATTGTTGCAGCTTAACTTCGAATTTCTGCAGAGTAACGTTGACGGCGGCAGAGACCAGACGAGTCATCTCGCGCTCTTCGTGCGAAGCAAGAGCACCGGCACGGGCAGCGGAGGCGGCGAGAGCGACGGTGGGCAACGAGGACTTGGTTTGGCCTTCGGAGGCGGCGGATTCCACAATCTCTGCAGGCGCATCCTCGCCCACATCCATAGAGTCCTCGGTCTTTACATCGGCACCCTCTTTCTCCTTGCCCTTATCTTGGCTCTTGTCGTCTCCCGAGCCCTTCTCGAGCTGTTTCCGGAGCTCCTTGCGAATCTCTTCAACGGAGCGGCCAGCGGCGGCAGCAGCCACGGCGGGCTCGGCCATCTGGGCAAGGAAGGCGACTACCGACAGAACAGGGTTCTCGGCCTGACTGATGGGCTCCCGTCCGGGCCCTGCCCGCATATCCGGTACATCTTCAATGTACTTGTCTTCGATCTCCAGCTGCAGGAACTTCATCACACACTCTTCTCGCGTCCGGGTTCCGACGTGGCTAGCAATCTGCTCCCAGTTGTCGTCGAAATTCTCCAGTCCTTCGAGCAGAAGCACCAGTTCTGCATCAGACCAAGGTGCATCCTTGTCGGGCACAATAGAGTAGCCGCTGTCTTCGAGTTTGACGAAATCCGAGGCACTGTGGCTGTTGGGCATCCGGCCCTGCAGGAAGCAGTTGGGGCACAGGTCATACTTGGAATCCGGAGCAGCCGGGTTTGCAGCCGGGGTCGACTTGGCGTAGTGGAATCGCAGGCGAGTGCAGTCGATACCGCACGAGAAGCAGTGGAACTTCTTCCGAGGGTCCTTGGCCGCGGATTCAATCGCCTTAGTCGAATCGCCTGCCGTGCCGTTGGCACCTAAGCCCTCTCCGTTTGTTTGCTTCTCCTTGTCCTCGGCAGCAGGAGTGATCTCCTTGCCCTTATCATCGTAGACATTGCGTCGGATTTCTAGGTTCAGGTCGGCCTTGGGTGCGGGGGTGGCCGAAGCGGCACGGTCGGTGGCGGATAGAGGCTTTCCTGGCTTGACAAACGTGTTCGGTCCAGGCTGGAACGACTGAAGGCCTCGGGGTGTGTCGGCAATGACTCGGAAATGACCAGTGAACGGAGGTCCGATATTCGACGGCCGGGTTTGGGGGTCCACCTGGAAGGTAATGTCAGTTAGCCCGATACTACAAACTAGCACGCGCATAACTACTCACTTGGTAGTTGATCAGACCCCACTGTTCAAGGAACGAGTGAAGGCGCATGATCGCACACACGTCTCCCGCAAGGTTGCGGCGACACGCGGTGACTGTGAGATACTCGATGGGGTTCAGTCGGTAGGTATTGATCATGAAATCACGGTAATCCTTGTAGACTGCGGGGGTCTTGCTTCGGTTTCTGCCGTTGAAAAACTCCGCCAGGGCCTTCTTCTCGATCGGATGAATCGTGTGCATGTCGAACCACGTGGAGTAGCTGGGGAGGATGATGGCATGTGTCTGCGAAACGAGTTGCGAACGAGCGGAGTTCTCAACCGATGCTTTGCCCTGCGCGGGCTGCTCGTCGGCCGTACCCTCAGCGCCCGACTGAGCAGCAGGGTCGGCGAGCTCGTCACCGCCGTCGGTCTCTTTCTTCGTCTCGGTCTCGGTGCCGCCCATTTCCTCGTCTTCAAGTTCGCCATCGGCATTCTGCGCCTTAGGGGAGGCGGGGGCATCTAACGGGTTATCAGTTCCTGGATCATTCTTGTTAGAAGACTCTTGACGCAATTGCGATTCTGATTTAATGTTTGCGAAAGGTTGGCGAACCCCATGCAACGTTGTCAGGGGGGTGCGTAAAGAGGGTCAGAACTCACCGGAGGTGTTGATCACATCACCGGGGGCATCTTGGCCCGTGGTGCCTGCGAGGGAGTCATCGGCAGCGCCGCTAGAAAGGACAGTGTTATCCTCCATCCTGCGGTGTTAAGTTTAAAAGATAGATGTCGAGGTTGCGGACGACGGCGAGCAAGGGTCTTTGCCTGGAGCGAGCCGACGTCAATGGCGAGGGGGGAGGGCGTTAGCAGGGTGCGGAGGCAACCCTTTGATTGAATGAAAGATCAATGAACGGAGCAGGCAGGAAATCCGGGATGAGTCGGGATGAGTACGACCATACGACAGACTGGCGGAGCAGAGGATGGATGGGCTTTGGGGGTGTCACCAACTCGTCGCGACACGGACCTTTCGCTCCAAAAACTCGCGCCAAGACCCTCACGTGTACTAGCCTAGTCGGGACTAGCGCCGATTCCGCCTGTCCTCCGTCGTCGTTCGTTCCTTCCTCCCTCTCGTGTCATCAACACCACGCATTCATTCAACTCATTTAACCATCGGTCTTGTCAGATAGGACCAAACTCTATCAAATTTGAATCTTGAATGGTTGGAGGTTATAGAATCGACACTACGTGAATAGCAACTACAAACATGATCTCCAGGGTTTCCGCGGGGATACTCAATTCATCGCTATGTACAGTACAGTACTTGATCAATTACACAAGACGAGCGCAAACAACAACATGACAATATGGAAATAAACCCATTCGCTCCAATAAACGGAGTTCAACACCCTCCTACTTCGACTGGCTCGCGCCCGCCTCTGCCCTGTCCTTCTGCATCTTGGCAATAGCAGGTCTACCGTTCAGTCTCTTCAACCAGGCGTCAAGGTTGGGGAATTCCTTCTCAGCATCGATAGCGTCGCCAGTGTACTTGCCCAGAACCCCATACCAAGGCAGAAAAGCTACATCCGCGTAGCTGAACTTTCCGCCCACCAGCCACTCGCGACCCTCCAGCCACTTGTCGAGCACTCCGGACACCCTCCGGATCTCATTCAGATAGCGCTCCTGCGCACTGGGGATCTTCTCCGGGTGGTAAAATGAGAACCACACGAACTGGCCGAAGTACGGTCCCTGGCCGGACGTCTGGAATTGCAACCACTGTTTTGCGTGGAAGTATTCTGGAGTGCCGGGCTCGAAGCTGGCCTTGCGCTCTTTGTCATAGGTCTCGACAAGGTACTCCAAAATGGCTCCGGACTCCCACAGGGTGATGTTTGTGTTTGGGTCCTCGATGGCGGGCACACGGCCGTTGGGGTTCACCGAGATGAACGGCTCTTTTTTTATGTTTTCGTTGAGGACAAACTTCGTCTCGTAGGGGATGTTGAGCTCCTCGAGGAGTCCGGCCACCTTCCATGGGTTGGGGCCACCAGTATGGCTGTAGAGGACAATGGGCTTTGGAGACATGGTGGTTGTGTATCTGATCCGATCGCGGTGGAAAGAGTAGTGGTAAACAGTAGAGACAATTAAGAACTGATTTGATTCTGGATTCTAATATACAATGATCGAGCGGTTCAGCACAGCCGATTTATATAGACTCGAAATCTCACTCTTCATAATTCCTCGACTTTCGAGCATCATCTCTCGCGATATTCTCGGCATCTCCTGAGCCCGAAGTCCGTATCTCACGGGTCCCCGCTGACAAACGACCAACTCCGCTGCAATTGTCAGCAACACTTGGCCTTGGACACGCGAAATCCTCGCATCTCAAGGAAACGGATTAATAATATCTGAGAGAGGGGCTGGGGCCGCTCCGCTGTTAACGGAGCTATGTGGTTGCATCATAATTTCCAGGGGAGCGTGTCGCATGCCAAGAAGCTTGTATGAGCGGGATTACAGGATTTGCGGTGGGAGAATCTTGACCTAAAATCCGGCTTTGTACAGTGAACTTGGCATTGAATGGCTTGGGAATGCCGGGCATACACTGTAGTCACTAGTTATACTAGCATTGTGGCATAGTGAAAGAGAAGAACAGACATATCCGTTCATGAAGCAATCATTGCAATTAGTTTCATCAACCCACCTTCGGCCCTGTGCTAAGCCCCCACGTGGTACCCACGTAGCCTTGTACAAGTTAAGCTCTTCTTCCATTTGCTTCCATCTCGTCTCTCTCGTCCGTCGGCGAATGCATGGATCTATCCATCGCCATGATAACAACCCAAGCACAGTCGTCCCGGTAGACATGGAGGAAGATGAAAAATGAAGAAGAAAGAAGAAAGAGGAGATTTGGGTAAGCAATCGAATACAGAGTTGTTGATATGCTTGGTCACTTTCGGTCACTTTGCCCCAATCGGGTATCCAGCCCTATCTCCATCGACTTGTCTGCTTAGACAACCATTAATATGACTGACCCAGCTTGCGAAAAGGGGACTCGGGCGTTGAGCTGCTCCAGTACACCGATCGGTTTAATGCTGGTATCTGCTGTTAGGGCGGGTGTTGCTGGAGGGGCCTGGATTCTAAACTGATCTCATACGCACAGTCTGCTCAGTTCTGGGCTAGCGAGACATATTCCAAGCAAAATCAGCGAAGCTTTTCGCGAATCTAACCCACTATATAAAAAGTCTAGGCTGTATAGAATTATTTACAGGTCCAACCTCTAATCTAAACATGAGAAGTCACCGTCTGAAAATCCACCGATAACTCCATAGGCGACGTCGACTTCGGGTCCCTCAAACTCCCAGGAGAAGACTTGAAATCCGACCCGCTGTACATTTCGTATTCAGTCAAAGGGTATTTGTCCGTGTCGTCACCGGAGTGCCAGTGCTCCGGCCGGGCAGAAGAGACGGAGTGTTTGTTTCGACTGCCGTGGGAATGCGAGTTCTTGAGGGAGCGCACCACGCCCGCAAAACTCGACGGCATATCGTACCACCGCAAGAAAACCTTGACGGTGGGCAGACTCGAGCAAATAGCTGCGATGAGCACCTCGAGGAGGGCAAAGAGCCAGCAGTACCAGACCTCCCACGAGGCGTCGTAGGTGGCGTAAAACAGCCTCCAGACGAAGTATATGCGGATGCCGGCGATGACTGCCGCAAGGTAGCCGGCCGCGAAGATGGCGTTCAGTGCAATCTTCTGTCGTAGAGGGAGCTGTAGTTTCCAGCAAAGCCATGCCGGTAGACTGGTTGCGATGATGTCCTGAACGAGACTGATTCCCGTGGCGGCGAAAAGGTGGGCGGCTTCGTCGTAACAGGTCCAAGAATTAGTCTGGGACCAGACAGGATCGACTTGGAGCCAGAAGGCCTTGAAAGGGCGACATGAGACGAATATGACGACGAAAAAGGCGACGCTGTAAGCGATGACGGATGCTATACTGATCCAGATGATCATGATAAAGCGGGGGGTAACGGTGCGCTCGCCCATGCGACGGTAAAAAAGCAGCACCGAGATCTTGATAAGACTGGAGGATAATACATAGAATATCTCGCTGGCGATTGCGAGTTTGCGCTCGCTGATCAATAGCGGTAGCGGGTTGTCCCACACGTGGTAGTTTTGACCATATTTGTAGGCTCCTAAGGTCTCGAGTAAGCGGTGGTTCTGGATCGATGGCATGCGTGCGGTTACAATCTTACCAAGGGGGATGGTAACGATCAGTCCTATAGTAGGGATCTTTTCAATCTCACTTAGCGAGTGCCCCAGCATGAATTAGAATGGGAAAAGCTTCGACTTACAAGACTCAATGCGATCAGGATATCATCCAGTCCTCCGGATCTTTGAATTACACAGCGCACCCATAGTCGGACACAGATCAGGATGAAGGCAATGCCTCCGAGAACGGCCGGCACTACGATGGCTGCCGGTCCATGAGATTCGGGATTGACGGTGTTTGCAGGTGGCCAGGATTCAATGACCGAGAGCGGCGGACGGATTCCCCCGGGCATTCTGGTATGTGAATGGTAGATTGAGAATAAGCACGAGTCAGCATGAAGCAAATTGAGCGATTAAGCCGGGCAAAGAACTGATCCGACAGAGGCCCTCCATCCCTGTAGATATATGGCATGATTTCCTTAACGTAAAATCAACGGCGGTCACAACTGGGTCCAATCTCAGGTAGCTGCAATCTAAATTGAACACAGACCGTGGATCGGTGGAACTCAATTTGTGATGGATCACCCCAAAAAAGATCGATGAAAGCATCATTCGTGGCGAATTTTCAGGGCCAAATGGACAAATAAATCTGCTTATACGGTGGTTGAGGGGGATCGACGGCGAGCTCAAAATTGAGGCTGGTTTGAATGAACCTGAAACCTTCAGGGTCCAGGGTCAGCAAGCAACGGCTGGCACCTGTCATTCCCCCCTCGTCAGTCCGATCGTTACGATCATTCGTTGATTTGGGCAATAGTGGGGTTTTTTTGGCGTTGGAACGTCTCCAACGGTCTTCCCAAAATTTCCACATCCGGCTGTCAAAGAGGTTCTTTCTTTGACCTGCCGGACGACCGGGTGTCTGTGTTAAACTGGATCAGTGGCTCATGCAAGTCGACTCTCTCGGTCCTGACGACGGCCCAAGCACCTCGAGGATTCAGAGTTCAAGGCGGATTAGGGCTAGATTTGATCAAATGTCGATCAATCATCCAATGAGGACCCATCACGCTATATCCGGCGTTTGGACTTTAGAACCTCCACCTAGATCCCTCCTTTCGTTGCGCGGTATGCCTTCATCGTGTCCGAGGGAATCCTTTTCCATCGGAATTGTTACATAATGCTCTCATTCCCTTGCAACAGGATCAATCATCGACCCGGACCATTACCGTAAGCATGAAACTCTGACCATATGTTCTTAAAATCAGGACGTGCCATGATTGCCCTATCCAGGCTGGCGCAGTCTAGCGCCAAGGCAGCAGCTCCTTAGCTAGTAATAGTAGTTGCGAAACAGCTCCCTAAGAACTTAGAGCGGCCCAAAAACAGCACGGTGTATATGTAGGAGGTTCCAGAATCGTCTCAGCATCCCAGCAGGTGCTATATTGCGTAGATGAATCACACTCGTAGACTCGTAAGCCATTAACTGTTAGTCGGAGCAACTTCGGAGGCAGCACCACAAAGTTTGATCGATTGGTTGAAGATTTCGGGCCTTTAGAGTTCTCTGATGCGATGCGACCCGGCCGATCGCTCTGCTGCACTCGCACTATATTTGTCCAGGATGGATCAGAAGCTGGTTCACTGTTCTCTCCTCGATCAGTCGGTCAGTGCGTTGTGTGTTTTCAAGTTGGTCTGGCCCTTGGTTCTCTGGTGAGCCCTGAAAGGCCAATTCTGCAGTTTACCCCGGTCGGGTTAGCTTTTGGAGAGGCATCGATCATTCTCTCTATCCGATGGTTTCTGTTTTCCCCTGGGCTCAGACTTTGGCGATGCTGTTGGGGATGCCGCAGAAGGATGGAAGATGGGAGAGCGTTCGAGAACACGAAAAGGCAGGAAAGCCGACGTGACCTGAAGTATTCCGAGCCTGCGGCCATGCACCATGAGATCACCTGGCGCCCCCTGTGATGTTGTCTCCCTTTGGACTACAGGCCATATGATCTTCACTATTAATAACTCATTATACGGAGTAGATTATACCAATGATCGTCGCCTGTCTGGTGCAAGGGCAAGTTGAAAATCTTGCTGTCGGAGTAGTATTCGGAGTTCGGGGTGGCTCTCCAGGGGATGTCGGAGTAAAAAATGTGCACGACCAGCTAGAATTCTAGTAATGAATTGATCAGACCAGTAGATCTAGACCGACTTTTACATTCAAGCATGCAACCCAGGGGAGATTCCATACACCATGAATTCCGAGCATAGCCAGATATTGGAATTCGCGTCATTCTCCGTATCTGATCGCGAATGGAGTCAATCCCGCGAAGTTTGTTGTTAGCCCTGAGTCACATCCCCAGTCGATACGATCAACGCGATACTTAATCCGGACAGCGTATTCGGACCAAGGCCGCGAATGATGACTCCCAAGAGCGATCATTTCTTTCATCCTGAATCTTAATTCCAGCCACCTTGACACCGCATACGCACTCCGAGCCCTACCTGTAATTCGTACTACTACCTCTTCCTAGCGGACAATGGAATCCGCCCGCGGGGTCCCAAAACGGTGTCCGACCAGCGACATCGGGACTCGTATATCGAGGCTTAATAACAAAGCCAATTCTAACTCGTCAAGGCTCCAGTTAGGCATCTTTCTGAGTCAAGTTCACCCGCGCTTTGGATGGGGCTCGTGCTGGGCGCGCCCTTCAGACGCCAGCAATTACTCAAACGGGCAAGTCAGTGGACCAGACACGAGGTAGGTCTGCATCTGCTTCTCGTGTATACGGAGCATAGTCGACGCGTCTAGATGCCTTGGACTATGCTAAGCCTTGTGGTGAGGTGTGGTGGGGCGTGGACTGACGTACTATGAATAATTTTTCCTTGCCTGAAACCAACTCCGTAGGGCGTCGGAGTAAAAACCATGCGGTACGGAGTAGACAACAATGAAGTTACTGGAAGTAGTCGACAAACCGGCTGTATATATAGACCGTGGGTTTCCTCCAAATTGATGTTTCTTTTCCTGTATCATTCAGAGCATTCCTCACAATCAGTATCGGAATCAATTAACTCTTCTGGGATCCTCCACTGCAATCCATCGTCTTGACTGCATCCGCTCTATCTATACATCTATTTCTACAGTACATCCACATCTACTACCATTACCACTGTACCTACAACCATAACAACCATTGTTGAACATCTACTCCTCACAAAAACCAAAATAACACCCTCCAAATCCGATTTTCTGAAATCAAAGAAAACAACCACTACAATGGCCGCCTCCAAGACCTCCTTCGACACCGCCTCCACCTACTCTGTCTCCTCCACCGCGACAACCCTCAAGGGCGACGCAGCCAAGAAGAAGAAGTGGTTCTCGCTGAAGAGGAGCGACGAATGCACCAAGTCCATGCCCAAATACAAGCCTACTGAGCGGGCCGCCGAACGGGCTCTGCACAACGAGGCCGTGCTCGCATACCTCTCCAACCGGTAATCGGAATCGCGATCGACGGTGAACTCCGAAATGGAATGTTTGGGGGGCTCAGAGTGTGTCGAAAAAAATGGATAATGAGACTTACGGACACCGGAGTTTGGGTTTGCTTGTGATATCTTATTTAGATTGTTTTCTTCTTCTCTGGATTGTTGGCGGTTTACATAGAAGCATGCGAGCTTGATTTATGTACTTATTTAATTAATGACTGTTATTGTTTTGATCAGATACAAAATTGTGACGAAATGGTTTGAAATATGAATCATTAATTAGGGAGTCCTTTGCATTCTTGTAGTATGGTAGAAATTGTATGTGATGCAGAGATGTTTAGTACCATTGATTGTACGGTGGTCGGCCGACCGCTACACCGTAACTATAGTTCGCGTGTTTATCTTGGGCGATCATGTAGATGTGCCGATAAGTTTCGAAAAACTCCTGCATCCTCAAAGCGCGATTTCTTGTTATGAAATTTAACCTATAAGGTCGGAAGAGGCTCAGAACTAGTTCATGATTTTTTGAGTCGTCTGGAATCGCGCTGAAGTTGTGCAGATCACCTTGAAGTGATGCGACGAAAACCGACCACACGCACTTTCTCGGACTGGTCGACGGCAGGTAGGTCATGTGACATCTGTGATGGCTCGCATGGCTTAGGTAGTGGGAATTGCTCGTCTCCACACTTCATACTCCATACACAACTACTACTACGGCCTTCTCCTTTCAGAACCTCTTGGGTTTGGTTTGGTGACTTTTGTTGGGACCGTATCAGCATATTCAATGATTATCGAGAACATGAAGCACTTGGAAATACGTAATAGTAACAGAAACCAGGCTATTTACCTCTTCGGCGAACATCGGGCCAACCTCAACATATGCGAAATGCGTCTGTTCCTCGTTTGATAGATCCATGCCGAGCCTTTCGGGATTTGGCCCATGTTAAACCGCTATATGTTGTCTCACCAACCAAACTTACTGGTTCCTTTCGAATCGAAATGTTTATTAGGGTTCACGCAATAGGCGGCAGCCTGATGCCGTTTCAGATATCTCGAATGCCTTGGTGTCTAAGCCTCACAACCCATCGGCATTTCCATCTATGACGCCTGCAGCAAGTTGCTAGTTCTGATCGCTCGACAAGTGGGTCAATTTGAAGACCAAGGGATAACGCTGGGAATATCGGACAAAGAACGCGGAACCAATCAAGTCGCTTGATCTAAACGAAATTGGCTGAACCATCTTTTACTATTCATTTGGCCATTCCTTAATTGGTCGCTTCCTACTTTGTGTGACATTCACTGCTTGTTGAGCCTCTGATGCCTGTTGCTGTGGTGTCGACGCGTCGCGTAAAGAGCAATACAGCGAGAAGACTCCGCATCTTTAAAGTCATAATATTTAGTCTTCAAACCATGTCACCATCATCATCAATGTCACTTCGTTTACAGTTGATTCAGCATGGGATCAGTCGCTACCACCCACCCCGACAATCCGCCTGCGAGGGAGTACCCTAAGGGATGGAAACTGACTCTCCTCATGATTGCGATCTCCTTGACTATCTTTCTGATTTCCCTTGAGTAAGTGGGCAATGCTTCGATATCTGGGTAATTGGATTAGCTCACGAGAATCTTCTGGTCAGTTTCTCGATTATTGCTACCGCTATCCCCGCAATCACGTCTGAATTTCAGAGTTTGGATGATGTTGGCTGGTATGGAAGCTGTAGGTTGATCGTGCCTTATGACAGATATGAGGACCACTGACACCAACGCAAGCGTATCTTCTCACGACGGCATCTTCGCAGCTTCTCGTCGGCAAGTTTTACTCTACAATGGGCATCAAATGGGTTTTTCTGATCGCGCTCGTTGTGTTCGAGGTCGGCAGTGCTATTTGCGGTGCAGCGCCCAATTCCGTGTCTCTCATCCTCGGACGAGCCATTGCTGGCTGCGGCAATGCTGGTCTATTGTCTGGCGCACTCCTCATATTGGCCCATAGTGTACCACTGGAGCGACGCCCTTTGTTTACGTGAGTTTGACCATACCCTTTCCTGGGGGGCCATATACTAAGCTGGGCCCTTGGATAGTGCCCTGACTGGCGGCACGTATGGCGTCGCAGCCATTGCTGGACCTCCGCTTGGTGGTGTCTTCAGGGACAAAATAGTATGTCAATCTCATTCTTCCTTGATGAACCAAGATATCTAACACAAATAGTCATGGCGATGGTGTTTCTACCTCAACCTCCCCATCGGTGCCGTGACCTTTCTCGTCGTGGTGCTTTTCTTTAAGAACCCTAGTCTACCCGATGCCCCAGTATCTCGCACCCTGTTTGACCGGATCAAGCAGTTCGATCCTCTGGGAAGCATACTCTTCATGCCGGCCGTTATCTGCCTCCTTCTGGCGCTTCAGTGGGGCGGGGCTCTCTACCCGTGGAACAGCGGCAGGGCCATTGCCCTGTTCGTTGTGTTTAGCGTGCTCCTTATCGCCTTCATCATCGTCCAGTGGAGCGCTCAAGACAACGCCACTGTGCCGCCACGCATCATCAGAAACCGGACCATCTGGTCCTGCGCCGCATACCAGCTAGCCCTAGGGGCCGGTTTCTTCGTTTTTGTCTACTACGTACCCATCTGGTTCCAAGCCGTGCAGGGCGTGAACGCCATCGAATCGGGAAAACGTACGTTGCCTATGCTAGTTGGAAACATCGTCGCAACCACCCTCTCGGGCATAGCCGTCACCGCGATCGGCCTCTACGCGCCATTCATGGTCCTAGGCACCATTGTCACATCTGTAGGCGGTGGCCTGCTGACACTGTTCAACCCAAACACACCAGCACGATCCACACACCAGCACGGTCGCGTGGATCAGCTATCAGGTTCTCGTCGGCGTGGGAATCGGCCTAGGATGGCAACAACCCTTCGTGGCCGTCCAAACAGTCTCCTGTATGGCCGATGTTCCCACTGCGACGGCCATCCTATCCTTCTCCCAGACAATCGGCAGTGCGGTCTTCATTAGCGTAGCCCAAACCGCATTCACCAGCCGGTTGACCCACGAGCTGGTCGCTAAGGTCCCCAGTATAGACCCCTTCATGGTTCTGGACAGCGGCGCATCCGATCTAGCAGGTCATGTTCCCAAGAAGTACCTTCCGGTGGTCACTTGGGCGTACAGCAATGGATTGAAGAATACGTTCATTGTCGGCACCGTCATGGCTGCGTTGTCTGTCGTAGGTAGCGTGTTCGTGGAATGGAAAAGCGTGAAGGGTAAGAAGATTGAAGCTGGTATCGCCTAGATTTGGTTTGGCTGTTCAGCGAAGATCATTTGCAGCACCGTACTCGTTCTTCTAGAATCGCGTTGAAGCATCTTGATTAGAGTACACTCGATGAACTCGTTAGTCTAGGAAGCGCTAGAGACATGGGAAGTGAAGAGACAGGGTTGTTGATAGTAATTATTAAGAACTAGAGATATGAGTACCTTCTGTAGTAATAATAATAAAAACATATTCGAACAGACCCTCTACAGCTGGTGGAATGGCCTCTCATGCACCCCCAAGGCAGATAAAAATTAGGACTAGACATGTCCTTCAAGCGGAGTCTTTATTCTGTCTGGCTTCCTTGATTAATTAATTACAGCTTATATACTTAAAGACCAGCCATCAGTTCACCCATGGATATCGGTTTGCGCACGGCATTCGAGAACCCATCATGGTATGTCACCCAGGCCTTTCGTCCTGCCTTGGACGTCTCGTCTTGCATGGTACGTTCTTGTGAAGTCTCCACGGGTGGCGTGGGCTCCTTGATTATTCTTCCGAAAAAGTCTCGCTTAACCCCGGCATCCCTAAGCCCCTTTTTCCTTGATTCATCAGCATCCTGACCATCGGTAGACTGGCCAGCTGCCTTGTTGCCAATTTTTGACGAGCTAAGTGCTTCCGAATGCTTTCGCACTGTCTCCTTGCGATATTCCTGATCCAGGACTTGGCGAACGGCATACCGGACGGGCCCTGAGCTGCTAGTGCCTGGCAGAAGACCTTTAGTTTTGGAGAAGCTCACCAACGAGTCGAGCGGCCTGTTTTTGTTGAAGGTTAGTTATGAGTAAAAAAATTTGCTTCAAAAAGAGATGAAGTGGCGATTACTTACGGTTCCATTCGATACACGAACCCCCCATGTGCACCACCCTCACCCTCCACTCGGACCTTTTCAAAAGTCACGCCGAGTCCTGTCATGGCGCGGACTGCTGCCTGCACCAAAGTGCGCTCACTTTCTTTCCGAACGCTAGCTACGCTCCTCTGTTCTCCGTTCCCGCGGACCACCACGGGCTTCACGTCGGGCGACAACATTCGCATGAGGTTCGGAATGAGCTCGCCCACCAAACAATCCGTTGACCGAAAAAGACGGTGCAGCGGGGCAGATAATGAAGACTGGAACCCTGTGATAATGGCACGGTTCTGCTTCTGGGCTTCGAAAGCCGCAAAGTCTGCTCGGGGTCCGGAGAATGGATGCTCCTCTTCCTCCTCATCAGCACCAATAGCATTCCGTTTGCCTTTGTTAGACGCAAAGAGATGATGGAATGCGACAACCGCCTGACTGAGATATGGGCTGAGTTCCCAGTCTTGAGACGAAAAAACCTTGGACGAAACAGTATCGTGGAAACTTAGCCATTCGTAGGCCGCATTGGGTTTCGAAAGGAATGTATCGTCCTGGTAGGCTTGCAAAGGATATGACGCAAAGCATTCGGAAACGCAGCGGTCCTGGTCTCCACTAGCATCAACCATCTCACGCAACCGGTTGATAGCATGGCGTTTTTTCAGGTCTGCAACACCCACGGGCACTTTATCGCTGTCATTGAAAGCATCGCGGAAAGAATCTATGCCGACGGGGGCATCTGCAAGTCCTGCACCTTCTGTGAAAACGCGGTCGACAAGGTCGCGTACGCCTCCCCGGTTCAAGCCTTTGAAAAAGGAGCCACCCCCTGAGCCCTCGCTTAACACGCGCTGCTCCAGCCAGCTCCTTGTTAGCCGAAGCGAGGCTTCTCTATCATATCTTAACTTATGAGCGACCCATTCTGCTGCCACAAGGACACTGCGAATGTCACCCTCGGCCGTCCCGCTGTTTTTGACGTTGCCTTGTTTTCTTCGAGCGAGGCCCCAGGATGCTTCACATAGCCGTCTCACCCCATCGTTGTCGGCCGGAATGCCTTCATTAACAAAGATGTTCTTCATCCGTGAAACAACATTCTCTAGCGGTGCCTGACGGACATGGATCATTTCGGCTATGGAGGATGCCCTCAGTGGCCGTAGACTAGGGTGGTAGACATCGTTGCAAACCAAGATGAGGGGACGGAGGAATCGAAAATTGTCACCTTTTCGTTTCTTGCCACCGTGGTTTTGTTCAGAGCGTGCCGCGTTCTTTTGGTCCAGAAGAACAAGGTCAATCAATGCCTTCATGAAGCCTCCCTCTCCACCGCCTCCTCCAGATCCACTGACCACGCCGTCCACTTCGTCAACGACCACGCAGACCGGCCGCCCGACCTTTCGTACCTTGTGCTCACCAACTTCCACACTCATACCCTTAACATTCTCAGTACCAAGAGAATCCCTGATTCTACCTTTCACCACATCTCTACTTCTCTCATCGCTGGCATTGATTTCAAGAACTTCGTAGCCTGCCTGTCTAGCACAAACATGCGCCAAGGTAGTCTTTCCAAGACCCGGGGGTCCGCATAGCAGCAAGACCTTTCGATGTGCTCGTTCGTTCTCTTCATACCCATTGGCCGGCTTTTTAGATTTGGATTTTGCGAGGTTCGGGAAAACTATGGGTTCCCAGCCCTTGAGCCAGCGTAGAACGGATCGATGAGTTCGTTCGTCTCCGATGAGGTCTGTGAATTTCCGAGCACGGTACTTCTCGGTCCACATTGCAGCTGCGCTCTTTTTACTTCTGTGGTTCGCTGATGATGATTCAATTGACGGGTGTACCGGTAAAGCTGACGGTAACTGGGAAGTCTTTTGGCGTTCGGGCTCTTGTGCCGCTTCGTCTAGTAATTTATGAATATCAATTCCGTAGTAGCTTTTCTGCGCCCTCCCCGGGGCCGTCGTCGAGCGACCCGCAATGAGTCTTTCGTAAGTGACCGGCGCTTTAGGTTTCTTCATCGCAACGTTGAGAGTTTTGCCGGAGCAAGTCTTTATCTGCACTCGCCCAGAGACTTGTCGTGATGTAACAAGTTCGGTGGTTCTGGGCATAGGTGTGTCTTGTACCGGATCGACTGTCGGGGTTTCTATGGGGCTTGGATCGGGCTGCGGCCGTTCAATAGGCTTGGGAAGTTGAACGGCATGTTCATTCGTCTCTTCGATCGCGAACTGGCTCGCGAAATGCGCATCTCCGAACGCATCCATAGCGTCTTCATCGTCTTCATCCTCGTCGATAAATCCTCCCATAATCTTTTGCCTCTTTGGCTCTGCCGCCGCCGACTGTTCATCGTTCTTCCTCTTCTGCGAATCCGGCGAAGGGGCACTGGAAGGGAAGGCGGCGGGGGACGAAATGAACGGCATTTTCGCAATGGGTGGCGAAGAGGGGACAGTCGGCAAAGGCGATCCGGCGCTCTGTATCAGGGCTCTTCGACTCGATTTCGTCGGCGTATCTACCGATCATTAATCGTCAATCCACATCTCATTGCCCACATCAAGTACACATACAAGGTCTAATATCCTCGTCACTCCGAAAGCAATCCGATAAATTCCACGCACGATGCTGAATCACAACCCTATTGCGTGTTTTCTCCAAACGCTGAAAATGCAGGGCTTCAAAGTCGTCAGAGAATGATTCTGATGGCGGCTCGATATCGTCTGGCGGGCCCTCCGAGTGCAGGTGTATAGCGGGATCAAAGGAAGGGGGAACTGAGGCAGGAGATGTCGTCATAAAAGGCGTTCAGATGGTCATGTTTCTAGGTGGATAAATGGGGTCGGATTCATTGCATTGATGGTATTATCAAGTGGAGTCAGTCAGTTGTATGATCCTCATCTTGGGTTATCTGCTCGCCCGATTTGGCGATGCGACGCGTTCGACGCGTGGGGAAGGTACGCGCTAGTCCGGGATGGGATATATTCAGGCCTTATGGATAAGGCATTATATCTGAGCCGAAGTGGGAGGCTATTCCTGTTTAGGAAGTGTCCCACGGAACGGTTCCGCTGACATAGAATGTATCTATATACGACCTGACGATTATAGACTAGATGTAAATCTCTATCAGATTATTCTAGGCAGCTTTGGTTGAGGAACAGGTCTAATGGTTTCCCTGTTAAATTTCTAGAAGAAAAAGTTCAAAATTTGTCCTATCATAGCTTTAGCACTTACTGCTACTACAAAAATGTCCATGATACAGAGACACAAAACTTCTTTATTGGCTTAACAGAAGTTTTATCGAGAGTTCTTATTCCCTTCGCCATTATAGAAAATTGTTTGCCCCCAAATATCGTTTGTTGGGAGCGTAGACGGTGATATCATAATTCAGCTTCGTTGGTTAGTCAAGAAGGCTTTATGCTCAAGTGGACTAATGCGGGATCTAGAGGGGCTTGGACAGGTTATCTGACCCGATGTCGAACAAGGCTATAATGTGCATACTGTAGCGAGTCTTCAGAGGCTATGCCGAGTTTGTCAGAGATACTTCAAAATGGATTTCCCTCGGCTGCCAAGGGAAGAGGAACATCGCTGATACAGGTTGTTTTGAAAGGCTAGCCTGATAGAGCCTGCGCCTCGCTGACTTATTGAAGCCAATATACAATCATTACGATAAGTACAGAGAAGTAAGGTAGGCCTTTGAATCAATTTTCCCCAGTCGGTAAGGTGTGGTATACTGTATAATTCATCTAAACCTAAAAGCTCGCAAGGAGATAAGCAAACATCATGATACAAGAAACATAGACAAAATAAAAGCACTACTGGCTCTTCAGCTTCTCAGTCAGCTCAGGCACCTTATCGAAAAGGTCACCGACGAGACCAACATCAGCAACCTGGAAGATAGGAGCATCGGGGTCCTTGTTAATAGCCGCAATGACCTTGCTGTCCTTCATACCAGCCAGATGCTGAATGGCGCCCGAGATACCAGCGCAGAGATATAGTTGAGGGGCAACGTTCTTTCCGGTCTGGCCGACCTGAAGACTGTTGTCGGCGAATCCACTGTCGACGGCCGCACGGGAGGCACCGATGGCGGCACCCAGCGAGTCAGCCAAGGGCACGATCACCCGGTCGAACTCCTCCTTCGACTTCAGTCCACGGCCACCGGACACGACCCGGGAGGCAGTAGCCAGGTCGGGGCGCTCGGACTTCGCAAGCTCCTCGGACACCCACTCGGTCTGGGCGGGGGCCTTGGGGTCAGCACCCTCGACGATCTCGGCGGAGCCGCCCTCTGTCTCGACACCCTGGAAAGCGGTGCCTCGCACAGTGATCACCTTGGTGGGGTCGGTCGACTGGACGGTCAGGATAGCGTTTCCGGCGTAGATGGGACGGACGAAAGCTGGCCTGTGTCAGCAATTGCGGTGACTCATTTTCCAGGAGATCGGGTTGGGCTCGGTCGTCCCGCAAAGTACGTACTGTCCTCGCTCTCGATTGCGGTGATATCGGAGATCTGCTGCACGTCGAGCAGAGCAGCCACGCGGGGAAGAAGACTCTTTCCAAAAGCGGAGTGGCCGCCGATGATGTGGGTGTATTCGCCTTTCTTGATGTTCTCCACGAGGAGGGGAGCGTAGTTCTCAGGAAGACCCTGCAGTGCAAGAAATTCAATCAGCACAATGATCCCTTATGCTGTTCCATTCCGACAGCCTCATTCGTACCTTCTCGTAGGCCTCGTTATCCACAGCCAGAACCTTGTCCAAGCCCTTGATCTTGGCCGCCTCGGCAGCAGAGGTTCCCTTAACGTTGTTTCCAGCCACGAATGCGGTAACGGGGCCACCAAACTTCTGAGCGGCCGCGATTGCCGACAGTGACGAAGCCTGAAGCTTGCCGTCTCGCTGTTCGAGCACGGCCAGAGTCGAGAGGAGGCGGGCGAGCGCAGAGGCTGCGGGCTGGTTGAACGCCCGCGAGCGGAGGTTCGAGCGGACTGCCCGCAGAGCAGAGTGTCTAGCGATTGGGATCATGGTGATTATGTCTGGGGAAGGAAATAGAAGTGAATGAGAACCTGCTCAACGGCCTATCGGACAGCCAACAAGGAGTGGAAAGGGTATACTGCCTCGTCCTGAGGGTTGCCGCGGGCGGGAGGTGGCTATCGTCGGCACGCCAAGTACCCGCCGATCCTCGGAGTCTTCGGTTAATCCACATGCGGTGCTCACGTTACTTCTTTGCTTGACTCCGACTACTCTATGGTTTTGACCTTCTACGCATCTCAATCAAAATAAACAGGTCTCATTTGACGAAAACCAGTGGGCTACATGTAAGATCACTACAAAGTCATCCAAAACTATAGCAACGAAAACTTTTTTTTTCCTTGAAAGGGTATTGTGTCTAAAGTACAAAATCGACACACGTGACATCTGGTACGCCGCTGTATATAAGAACCCAGAAATAGTTGCAATCCATAAATACAATCCATTAAACACCGTAAGGAATCTTTGATTATGAGGTCGACTTTCTCTTCTTCTTTCCGGCTCCGGCTGCGGACTCCTTGCCATCCTCGAGAGCCTTGGCCTTCTGCTTCTGAAGCTTCGCCTTCCTGGCGGCCGCATCGTCGTCGTCATCCTCGGTAGCCTTGGACTTCTTGTTCGTCTTGGGAGCTTCAATGAGCTTCTCGTCCTCTCCACTCTGCTTGCGCTTCTTGTTCTTCCCTTCGATAGCCTTGGCCTCGTCCTCAGGCGCCTGCTCAACCACGTCGGCTTCGTCAACCCACAGCTCGCTAGCCAGCCAGATCGGCATGGCCATCGTGTTCGCGCCCTTCACATGAAGAGCCTTAATATTCCTCCAACCCTTGGTGATGAACTTCTCGGTCAATCCCTTGACAACGGCCTCGACGTTCTCGGCCAGCTGCTGGGAAGTGAACTTGGAGTTACCCACGCGAATGGCGGCGGTGGTAGCGGGGGCAAGGTGCACAGCAGCACAGCTGAGGGCCCGCTCGATCTCCTTGGCGACAATGGCGGGAGAGGCAAAAGCGCTGTCTTCATCCTTCGACTTCTGCTTGGGATCCTTCTTCACCTTCTTGCCATCCACCTTCTCGATCTCGGCAATGCGAATGGGGATGGGTCGCTTGCTGGACTTGTAGAAAATTTTACCCAGGGTGTTGACCAGGCGCATGACGATACGGTCATCCGCCAAGAAGACATCGTGCTCCGACAGCAATTGTCGCCGGCTCTCAAAGCTCTGGTATTTGGCCTTCAGTTTCGAGAAGCCGATGACCTTGTCGATGCGGGAGGAGAGGTGTTCAGGGAAAGACGAGTCGGCGACGATGTTCTTGACCGCACGCTGCGGGTCGGCGGTGATGAGGCAGACACTGAGGGAGGACGAGGCGTTGAGGGAGTGAGGGATGCTGATCTTGCCGGGCTTCAGGCGGTTCTTGTCAACAACGTGCTTCTTCGTGGTGAGCACGAGCCAAATGGCTTCGTTGTGCATGGGGCTGTCTTCTTCATCCGAGTCGCCATCGTTGTCGCCGATAAGAGTCTTTTTGGTCGCCGACTTCTCCTTCTCCTCTTGCGTAGACTTGATGTGTTTCAGCAGCGCAGAGGAAGCGCGAGTGACCTGTAGAAATCATTATTAGCGTTTGACGCCTGTCAACTTTTTTTTTTTTTTTTTTTTTTTTTTTTGGTCCCGCTGGAAAGCGGTCTGCTGGTGATCGCATACCTGGGTGTTATCGAGCTGGTAAGGAGACCCCGAGGTCACCTTGGTCGTGACCGCTGTAGAAGACGGCATTTTTGCTAGAATGTCTGATTGCTGCAGATTTCGACGGTCTCGATTCTGTGATAATCGAAATGGAAATCAAAAAAATCGACGGGAAGGCGGTGGGCAATTTTTGTCCGATCTTGGCGGCCCGAGTGGGTCGCTGAGTCATCCGTTCTTTCTTCCGCATTTTGTATGGAGTGGTTCTTCTTCAGTTCTTCAGTTCTACATGCCGCGGCAGAACATGCGATACTCTTGATTCTACATCCTATAGCATTCATTTGCATACCTCCATTGCTCTGTATAACTACAGTGCTTGTCTACACTAAGAGAGTTGTACCGACGAATAACTTATACTCCAAAATAGCCCTGTATAGGATACTCAAAGATCGTCGTTCACGCCCACCAGCTTCAGCGAGTCTCTCCACAGGCGCTCCTCCTCATTGATATCATATGTCTGGCGCACATATCCAATCCCAAACACCTGATTGTCATCATCTCCTCGTTTTGCCTCCTGGCAATCCTCCAGATACTTCCCTCCCTTGCTTTCCCACTCTTTTCCAACCGCGGCCAGGACCGTCGTCGCTGCTCCCTGCTCTGGAGACTTCAGGATCTTACGAACCACCGGGTTGCTCATGATCGCTGTCACGAATTCAGGACCCATGTTTCGGGAGATGTCCGTGTTAATGGCCCCAGGGTGGAGACTGGTGGCATGGATGCCTTTGGAACCGTAGCGGCGATCGATCTCGTTGGCCATATAGACGGCGGCTAGTTTGGAGTTGGCATATGCCAGCCCATGATTGTAGTCGCTTTTTTGGAAATTGTAATCGTCACTGTTCATAAGCGTGCAGGAGCGGTGCGCGGACGAGGACACGTTAATAATCCGGGAGTTGAAGTCGACTGAGGCGCTGGCCAGCAGGGCGAGCTTCAACAGATGGAATAGGAGGAAGGAACCCAGGTAGTTGGTCGCGAAGTGCGTCTCATGGCCATCCTCAGTCAGCTGGCGTTCCTGGATGCCCATCACCCCGGCGTTGTTGATGAGGATGTTGACCTTGTTCTGTGAAGCAGACAGGATCTCCGCCGCCGCCATCCGAATGCTCGCAAACGAGTTGATGTCCATCTTGATAAGGGAGACACGGTCTAGTTCCAGGATGGTCGAGAGAGTCTTCCGGGCCTTCTCTAGATCGCGGGCCGGTAAGAACAAGGTCGCTCCGGTGGCAGACAAGGCGCGGGCAGTCTCGAGACCGATGCCCGACGTCGCACCGGTGACGACAATGACCTTGCCAACGAGCTTGCCTTCCAGGGACTCAGCCTGGATGATTTGAAGGGCGGTTGGTCGTGCATCCCCGGCGCCTTGGGGATCGACATGCGCGTCGGCATAGGGACTCAGTTGCACTGTCATTGCGATAGAAGGTCAAATCCCAGTGAGAGCTAGAGTGATGATACTCGCCTGGCCAAGGTGGTGTCACGACCACTTCTCTATATATTCTCCCACGGCCATATCATGTTATGCTGCAATGATCAACAATAGGCGGCCTCGACAGCGGCCGCAATATAGTATGTCAACGTAAGTCGGGCGGCCGCAAGTCCGGCCATTCCTGCGGCCGCCATGTAAGCCGCCGCCCCGCGCCTTTCATCCAACTTTGGTCATCATCCATTATGCCAGCCTCCAGTGGTGATTCAACTGATCAAGCACCTCATGTGTGTACCTTCTGTAAGATCCGGAAGCGAAAATGCAATAAGGCCCTTCCGACTTGTTCATTGTGCGCAAAGTAAGTGGATTCGATTCGACTTCCCATAGTCGCAATGTAACACTCCACTTCGTGGAAATCAAATCCAGGAAGAACATCGTTTGCGAGTATGTCCAGCCAGATTCTGATAGCAGTTCTATATCGGCCACTGCATCCGATCCATGGTTGTTCAGCTCTCCCGGGCAGCATAGTCAAGCCAATACCCAATCCATCGACTTCCCAACATTAGTATTTCTGGACCCCGGCCTTCTTCGACATGGACAGGTAGAGATCGAGCGAGCTGCACCGCCAGTGCCAACACATGTTTTGCGTCTGTTGGGCGGTATGGACGAGATTCGTGGCATCGCCGCCAGGTTCTTCGAGCACATCCACCGGTGGATGCCCTTCATTTTCAAGAGACGATTCTACGAGCTTCACCTGCAGCCCACCTTTTCGTCACAGCCCAATGTCGCTCTGTTGCTGCTATCGCTCAAACTCATCACCACAATCCTGCCCGCCGGGTCGCGCAGTCCCCGGAATGCCTTATACTACACCGTGAAACACTTTCATCTTGAGGTTGAAGGCTCCAGCGACTTATCGATGCAGGTGCTGCAGGCCGGGGTCCTGATATCGTTGTACGAACTCGGTCATGGAATCTATCCGGCCGCCTACTTGACTATCGGGTCATGTGCTCGTTATGCATACGCCCTCGGAATCAGCGTCGGCCGGACGGTGTATACAAAAAGGGTTCTCACGCTGGTGGAAGCGGAGGAGAGAAGGAGAGTGTGGTGGGCGATCGCCATTTTGGACCGGTCCGTTCTTCTCTTTCCTAACTCGACCTTCTCTTTGGAAATAATACTCAACTGTGTATTAGTTTCGCTAGTATCGGCTGTCCCGGCAGGCCCTTCGCGACGGCCGATCCGCAATTAGATGATCTTTTACCGGCAGATGACAATGCATGGGACCAAGGTGTAGGTTATCGATTGAGTGAATAGCTCGAATGCTAACAGTCCCCATAGATTGTCCGACCCGATGATCTCTTTACCTTATCATCCCCATTGGCAGGACACATGAGTAAGTTTGCATTGCTCTGTCAGGCCGCGCGATTGCTCGGTCAAGTCCTCCACCACGTGTCAAGCGAGACGACGACAGACGACGGTGCCTGGATGCAATTAGACCGGACCTTGCAGTCAATGCTAGCTGCGGCACTCGATCTAGACAGCCCGGACCATGACCAGATTGCTTTTGTATATAGGTGCGTGCATTGTGCCCATAAATATTGTAAGCCTTATTGAGAGAAACCCAGCGCATTCATTGCTTTGCATACGATGTGGCTTCCTCCCAATGAAGCCACCACACCGGGCACGGATCGTGCTCAACGTGCAAGAGCTGTCATCCAACAAATCACCGACCGGATCAGTGCTAACCTCGTGGAGCGCCAATGCTTCGCGGGTCGTGACCCGGAGGATATGTCACCATGGGGTCTCTTTTTCGCATATCGGGTTTGTGTCGCCCACACACGATCGGCGCACGATACTGCGAACTCATCGGAGGTGGTGAATAGCATTAAGGAAGCATTTCTGGCCATTAATGCCCGGTGGAATGTCGCAGGTACATGCCTGGTATCAGCCATCAGCCCGCTGGGTTTGCTAACATTGTGTAGGTGTTTATCTGCAACTTCTGGAGGCACAAGAGGTTGTTGCTCGCTTTTGAGTATATTGAGGAGGTTATTCCGGAATCAGATATTTCATCCGTTTTAGTGTCGACGTCCTGGGTTCGTTTAGTTGTGTTGTAATTCTTGCGGAATAAACAACCATCCGCTCTATATATTTCTGGTGCCTCGGAATTAAATGAAAGTTAGTTAAGCAAGTCCAAAACGGTTATTGCACATTTTGTTTCCTCGTTCTTTTCGAAAGCAGAAGGACCCTTGTATCAAGAAGTTATTACATGCTACTTATTTAGTTCAGAAACATCAGCTTTCGCTCTCGAAACAAGTCGACAATCAGTCCCTGGTGAAATCAAGCCACCAACTCCAGTACTACTCCGTAGTAGCGCCCGAGAGGCGGTCGCCGAAGATGACTGAAATCCCGTGCTCCGTTCCTTCGACTGATTTCGACCATCCACAAATACCTACATCCCTACAAGACAAATGCATCAATCCGACTGACTTTCCACGACAAACAAACAACCCCAAGATCAGGCAGCCTCAGAGCAGGCCGACCACAACACCGCCCTGCGAAACTCTACTGGGTACCTAATAGTCGACATCACGAAAATAAAATACCTAATTTCCGATCCTCGTACCTCAGCAGGGGTGACTGACATGTCGACACGAGGCGGAGTGATTCATGGCCCTGTCCCGCTCTGCAGATACGAACGCAGGTGCCTAGCTGGACAGCTAGATCGAGTGGGAAGTTTGGAACACGAAGCATTGTCCTGCTGACTGGTGCAACGTTCGGTTCCTGTTCCTGAAAGACACGTCAATCGGGAGATTAAATCTCGCTTGTACCTGATGTACCTGGTCGAATGGCAGGGCGCAGTTGGCACAACCACACGATAAAAATGGGATGAAAGAAAAACAACCCCGGCTTGTGCGATGCGATGCAAAATATCCGAGGAAATTATCTCCATCTCCAGCCTGGCTGTGCTCCATCATCCATGACTATGGCGTACGGGCGGAGTATGGCCATGAAGTTCTTTGTCTTTCTCCATAATACCCACCACAGGCTACCACCAAACACCAGCACCACGAATCCAACTCAACCCCCCCCCCCCCCCCCGCCAATCGAGCGCTGACCATGCGATATAATTTCCGTAATATCAGCTGACTGGCTAATTAACGAGCCTCGAGACCATTAATCAATAGCGTGAAGAAGAAAACGTCCAACGAAGAAAGAACTCCGGAGAAAGGTCCCCCCCCTGAACTAACGAACTAACGGGAAAGAAAACACGCTCGGCTTGCCCCACGGGTTACTGTAACTACGGAGTAGAGCCTAGAGAAGATAAAGCCACGCAAGTCCAGCGCCGTTGGTGAATTGATGAGCTGATGATTTTGCGCCGTGGATTCCGAGATTCGCATTAAGGTTGCCCTCCTGGATCAAGATCTTCTGGGTGGATGTTAGTCGAACTTGATCCCGGCATGATAAGATCATAGCCACGGGGTGTACGTAATTCGTAATGGCTCTTACAAGTCAAACTGTGAAGAGAGTTTGGCTACGGTGTACATTACAGTGTACTCTGCACTCCTTACACAGCATATTCTACGGAGTAGTTAGTTAGCGCCTGCTCCCTTGCCAATAGTTGCCATCTTGAGTTTACAATGTCTCGTTTTCATAAGAGCACAAATTTAAGTCCAATTTCCCGTACCACAGTCGCAGACCTTACCTATCAGTATTACCTACCCAGTATTCCAATTCTACGGAACACTCGGATTATAAACCTGTCGACAACCCGTGGAACCATTGTGCACGTGTTTCTTGGGTTTCGGCTGCTCTACCCAGCGCCGTGGTCAAGGCGACGAGGAGGCGGGTTCTCAGACATGGTTGAACTTGAACCGGAACGACTGGTAGGAGCTGTCGGAACAACTGTTAATAACTTATTCATCTGATATGGCTTGTTTGATCTTCAGCTTTGTCATCTTCGTCATGCTACTTGCGTGCTTTCAGCCTTGTGGGCGGGGTTATAATATTATATGTCCGCTGCGTTGGATGTGCACAGTATACTCATGGAGTCCTCTGTATTCACAATGTGGGCGATTAGTTCGTCCGAATAAATGTGTTGAGACACAGTTCTTTCCGATATTATGTTGTATAGAGAGAACTAGCAGGTCGAACACCGCCGGGGAGTAACCGGTTGAGTAAAACCTCGTATGAACCAAGAATTTCAGATTCTTCGCCCCCCCTAAAAATGGCAAATATCAACCCAGCTACTCGAAATCCTCATCAGCGATTGTGTAAGGCGTAGTGGATGGTGATACCCGCATCAAGAGCCAAACCACGCGGCCCCTTATTTCGCTTCGCGATCATCTCCATCGTAGAAAGCTAGAAAGGCTGGGAAAAGAGCCAAGAAAAACTCCACGAGAAGCGAAGCTCAGAACAAGCAACTGACTGGATTTAGGCCCCTGGACCCCAAGAACTAGTTGATAAAAAGAAAAGCAAAAAGTCTTATAAGTTAGGAACTCAGAACATGGCCCCCAGTGAGATAGATGGTTGGGAGGATTCTACACTATGGTGCTTGTCTGGGCTAAGAAAAACTAGTGAATTCAGACCGCGCAACCGATGATGGATCTCACGGGCCACAACTGTCAGGTTGTTTCACATCGCTTTCTGCGTTCTGTGGGCTTTACAGTGCACAATTTACACTTTACAGCCCTACGTTCAATACTGGGAGTGAACTGGACATTACTGAGGACTGGTTAAAGCGGCTCCTGCACTGGGAAGCCCTAATAACCCAAATCACTTAGATTGTCAGAGGCAACCAACGCAGATCCGCCACGGTGCAGACCAATGTTCTCATGGGAGATTGCGATGGTCTTGGATTTACTGACCGCAACAAGAAAGTCAGAGATGAGTTGGTCTGACCTCGGGATTCTGATTAGTAGCCCTGCAAATCCGGGATTCGGGTTTAATTGTGATGTTCAGAATCATCAGCAAGGAGGTATATGCGCTTGGGCAACGATGCGCGATGCACAATGCGTGCTCGTTAACCCTATCTGCCAACCTGCCTGAGTATATACAAGGTTTATGATTTATATACTCCGTACTCTGTAATACCTATGTTTGGTGAAAGTTCCCCAGACCCACTGATTGGGAGATGTTCGTTGGATGCTGACTTGATAGCATACACAGACCTAACTTGAGCCCTCAGAAGCGCCATGTTCTGGAAGGATAAGCTCGTAACCCATCCTGAAAGCAGCCCCTAGGGGGTCTTTTTGGAATTGAGATATAAAACAAGCGTGTCGAAACTCATTACCATTGGCTAGAAGAATCTCGACCAAGATCGCGAAGCTGCTGACCTGGAAAACTTCTCATCAGTAAGGTTGCAAATGGACTCCACACTTGTGCATACAACAGCATTTGCATTTTGCGGTCTGCCCCGTGCAAGAGGTTGGATCATTGGTACATGGAGTCATGTACTAGGGAGAGCATTTGGCCCCCTTTTAGAGAAAGTGCGTGCAGGCTAGCATACAATCTAGCTCCTTCTTGCTCCTTGAGCTATCGGGAACCAGCCCATTACGGGGCGGGCGTCTTTAGTCGACTATTGCTACGGAGTAATCCGTCTGCACTAGAGAGAAATAGACAGACTGATAAGTGATAACTAGGAAAAAGGGAGGGAGAAAGAGAGAAAAACAAGGAGCCAGCAGAGCATGGATGGGACTCTGTAACACGCTAGAGTACCTAGAGAGGTCGAAGAGGAAGCGGCAAGGTTGTTGTTCCAGGGCGGAGAACAATTGCCTTTTGTGTACTCCGTACGGAGCAGCTGGCTATTGATTAATGATAATTCTTTGTTAGTGGATCGAGGTCGTTGCGCTCGCTGTCAACGTTTCAACATGTAGCAAGAATCGATAGCCTCGACTTTTCCTGCAGCGCTAAGACGATGAATTGTCGTCATAGAGTCGACAGGTCTCGACGAGGGGTTGACAACGCAGCATTCACATCGAATCAAATGCAAAGTGACTGGATTGTAAGCCAGCGTCGAATCAAATCCAACCACACAACCCGGGATAACATGGATCATTGGATGCCAGGTCCGGGCAACTCGGTTGGGTATGACGGGCCGTCACTCGTTCACAAGCAACTTGCAAGAGAGCGAAAAGCAGAAAGAAACTCCGCGGGGATGAATTGTTTAGTCGGACGCCAATATTTCGAGCACTGAGCAAGCTGCCAAACTTGAGCCAGAATGTCCCTACCCCTATTTTGCGGGAAGTATCTGGATCATGCGCAGATCCAAAAAGTGGACTTTCTCTTAGGAGGATTGTAATAGCGCGCGCATATGGATGACTATTTATACAACGGCTCAGAACGACGGGAGACGCTGCCTAGTTGGTACCTGCCGCTGAGGATCGAACGGGCAGACGTTTTCCAAGTGAAGCATGCCATGTATCAACCCCTTTAGAGCAGGGGTACTTGAATAAGTAGGTACAGTGTACACTGTACAGTAAGGTAGACACGCTGCCTTGTAATGTTACCGACTTCCGAGTGTTAGGCTACCTAGGTAGTACCACCTTTCGGAGGGGGAGGGCTTAGAAAAATAAGAGTAAAAAAATATTAAAAAAAAAAAGGAAATCTTGAGGACTGGCCGTTAATAATACGACCTAATGCAGCCATACATAACGATCGGACATGAGACATTCCTTGGGAGTTGAACCTTGTGGCGATGGTTCGGTTGACCGGGAGGCCATGATTGGTGTACCTGGCCAGGAGGGGAAAGTCTGGGCTCCACAGCCCGGTGCCAAGACATCCATGCTGATTGGCCAGACCCGGCCCAGGGTAATTTCGGTAAACGCCAAGCTCACCATTCAGGAACAGGAAACCTCCAAACATGGAAAGGGCGGGTGGCCGAGGGGGAAAAAGTAAGTTAAGTAAGTTAAGTAACGGTGGCTCCTGCCTGCCCAGCGCTCTCGAACGGTGGACAAGACCTCAAGAGTGTTCATACTTCATACTTTGATTAAATTTCTCAAGGTAACTCCGTACAAAGGCAACCAGCGCCCGGACTAGCTGGACTTAGCCTCTTAGGTATCAACTAGGTATCGTGGACACGACGTGTCCCCCCTCCCCACCCCACTCGGGGCTGCAATTCGACTTTCTACTGTGGAAGAATCTCCCAGGCGGTTGTTCCCTCCCCCCCCGTCCAGCTCTTCCTTGGGGCCTTGGCCCTGTTCCCACCTTACCCCCCTTGGACTGGACTCCAAATCCACTCGGGCTGGACTGCGTCTGGCGGCCAGTCAGACGGTACTGGTCGATACGTGTATGGTAAAATATGATAATAATCAAAAAATAAAATCATGTCTTTGAGTGGAACCCCCTGAGTTTATTATTATAATAATAATAAGTATTATTATTATTATTTTTCTTTTTGCTTTGAACGACGCTTAGCCTTTCTCCGCCCATCGCTCTCCAGCGCCACACATACTTTCTTGTCTCTCTTTGGTTGGTCTCTTCCCCCTGGAAGGGTCTGCACTGCACATCTCGTCCCTCTTGTACCCCTGGATGACTTGACCGACAGAGTCTAATTCCCTCCTCTTCATCTCCCTCTTCTGCTCGCGTCCCTCCACATTTTCCCATCCCCAGAGCGTTTCATCCTTTTTTATCTCTCTCACCCTACTGTTCTTCTCGCGAGACTTCCTGTCCGACCAGAGGGGACTTTGCTTCTCTCTCGCACGCTCTTTTCGGGAACCTCTTCTTATCTTCTCGTTCCTTGCCACTTTCTTTAAATTCTAGGCATTCTTTTGCGCCTCCGCCAGACATTGTCCAGTGGTCACTGCATTTCTGCGAATTCCCTTCTTGTACAGAAATACTTTGACAAGCGTGCGACTGGCTTGCCGTACCGTTCATGTATGTTGACTGATTCTCTCCCCCGCCGCTGCGACCATCTCGTCGCCGGCTGTGCCAATGACGTTCATGGCGTGGTCGAGCGCTCCCCTCGGAGGTCTCGAGTTCGCTGCCATGCTTGTCGCAAGCATGCGAGTCGACATTATCAGGCATACCTAGACAGACGCCTGGTATACGTCGCCGAACAACTCGGACATGTGGACGGAGGCTGCCGTGTGTTGACAAGCTCGCCTGGGACAAAGACGCTAACCAACAATTCTTCCAATTGTATACAGATTTGAATCCTAGGAAAGCTCGACAGAGAATAAACAAGATGAAGTACTCGATTGCCTTTACTCTGGCCGCGGCGGGCTCCTTCGTGGCTGCTCAGCACCACCACCAGCACCGTCACCACCACAAGCGTGATGCCGACACCGTCATCAAGTACGTTCTCGACGGCAACTCCATCTCGGCCAGCGACGTCTGCCAGGGCATCAAGGACGGCTCTCTCGAATACAAGCCCGGCGAGCCTACGCCTGTCGTGGACCCTTGCCAGGAGAGCACCGCCGCTTCTTCTTCGTCGGCTCCTTCTGCTACGCTTTCCGTCGACGCCGCCGCCGAGTTTGCTGAGACCTCCGCCTCCGTCGCCCCCGCGACCACCAGCGCGGCTGCCAGCTCTACACCTTCCAGCAGCTCTTCCAGCTCCAGCGGCTCCAGCGGCTCCTCGAGCGGCACTGGCATGGGCCGCGATTTCCCCGACGGTGAAATCGACTGCGGTACTTTCCCCTCCGAGTATGGAGCTATTGCTCTCGACTACCTGGAGCTGGGTGGATGGTCCGGTATCCAGTACGTCACCTTCGCCGACGAAGTCATCAGCGACATCGTCACTGCCGTGACTGGCGACAAGTGCCACAACGGCGCTATGTGCTCTTATGCCTGCCCGCCCGGTTACCAGAAGTCCCAGTGGCCCAGCACCCAGGGTTCCACTGGCCAATCCGTTGGTGGGCTTCAGTGCAAGAACGGCAAGCTCTACCTCACCAACAAGGACCTGTCCAGCAAGCTCTGCGTTGAGGGTGTTGGCGGTGTTCACGCCCAGAACAACTTGGGCGAGGAGGTTGCTATCTGCCGTACTGACTACCCTGGTAAGTGAATCGCAATTTGGCTTAACCATTTCCGGCTTTTCCCTGTGAGAATCTGGCTAACGGCGATACTTTTCCAGGTACCGAGGCCGAGACCATTCCCCTCACCCTTGGAAACAACGACCTCCAGCCCCTCACTTGCCCCGACAGCAACTACTTCAAGTGGCAGCAGAAGGTCACCTCCGCTCAGTACTACGTCAACCCCAAGGGTGTGTCGACCAAGAAGGGTTGCCAGTGGGGTGACGGCAGCGAGCCCGTCGGCAACTGGGCCCCCATCAACCTCGGTGTTGGCGAGAACAACGGCAAATGGCTCTCGATCTTCCAGAACTCCCCCACCACCGACGAGAAGCTTGACTTCAACATTAAGATCAAGGGTGATGACCTTGGTGGCTCGTGCAAGTACGAGGATGGCACCTTCACTTCCGACACCGGTTCCAACGACTCCGGCTGCACTGTAAGCACCTTCCGTTGTCCCTGCAACGTTAACTCTCCGATTGGTACTAATCCTTTCTTTAGGTCGAGGTCAAGTCCGGCGATGCCACCTTTGTCTTCTACTGAACAATTTCTACGATCCTGTTGTGAGGTCCGTTACTTTGCCTGGCCACAGCCCGCGGGTGCAAACATGACGAGGCAACTACACAATAAACATATTTCCATTTTCATGCCTCTGTCCGCCTTGATGCTTTCTTCTGTGTATCTTAGTATGTTGTCCATATGACTTGGAAAGTATATCTTCTTGTCATATGTAATGTCTCTATTCGCTTGGTAGGGGCAATTGTGTTTAGATTTACCTTCTCTACTGCGAAGTAACTCCCGTTTCCCACTTTCCACCTTATGTACACACGCGCACTGTCTCTTTGTCGTTTTATGTTCTATATCTCTGGTCTATTAATCGCATGTACTGTTCAATAGATATGATGTAAGTATTAATAATTGGTAAAACATATCCAATGGATTTTCTAGTGTGGAGTTCAAAAATACTGAGTAGTAGAAGGTCTGAATCGCCCCAACGTGGTGCATCGCCAGAGTACAAGAACTACGGAGTATCGCGCCCGGTCGAGGACCGGTTTAAATATAAAATTATGCGTCCATGGCCAGTCCTCACCGACCACCTAAACAAAAACTTGCATCCCTAGCTCCAAGCCCTTGAAAATTCTCACCCTGACGAAGGGTTGAGAATTGTCCCGGTCAATAGAAAGGTAAAGAAGGTGCTGGACTGCTGGTGGACACCGGATCTCGAGCATATAGGCTAGACAGACCATTGAGTTACATCATGCATAGATTGATGTAATGCGTTTGGATTTGTGGGATGAGAAGTGGAGGTCGGCCGGTCGGTGAGCTCAGAGAGAGTTTCTTTCAAGTTTCGGTTGAAAGGGAAATCCGAAATACTTGATACATACTTAGTGGCGACGGGAGTCGGCGACACGAAAAAAAAAGGCTGGGGCTGTATGTATGTATGTAAAAAGTCGCGTCGAAGCACGTACCGCTGCGACGCTGCGAGTTTAGTTTCCACTCCCGGAGGTACCACCTACCTACCTAGGTTGGTACCTAGTACGTGCCTAGTAGTCCCTACTAAGGTAAAGGGAGTCAGCCTCCGCGTTTGTTTGCTTGAAATACTGCGTAATAACTAGGTGCTAATAAACAGTATTCGTAATGAGGGGGTCAATGAGAGGAAAATTCGGTGGTTGCAGTAGCGCTCTCTACTTATTGGGTTTTTTTTTTGAATCTAGGGTTGGCGACGAGACACATTTTTCGAGAGGGAACGCGGCCTCGTCGGACCCTATGATATCTAGGTAAATTATAATGAGAGCAATCAATGACAGATTTTCCATATGAGAAAACATGAATATAGCCGTCAATAGACCTTGCTAGGTATACAAGAGTACAAATGGAAAAGTCATGACTAAAGGCAAAATGCATTCCTTGTTACGCAATAGGCTCCTGTCACGATTGCCGTGCAGGGTATGGTCCAATCAGCGCCGAGGAACCTCGGGATCGTGCACATGGCTGTTCCCCTTCGGGACTAGCGCCCCTGCCATCGCCGAGGGACACAGCACGTGACCAGGCGCGAGTCCCGTGACTCGAACCAAAGAACGCGGGCCAGGAGATGAGCAGACGCGGGGAGACGCGCCGTGAGAGTGCCTGCCTGGGTGCCTGACGCTCCGACACGCTCATCAAGGGCTGTCGCAGGAGTTGTAGAATTGCTGGGGCTTCATTTCTGGTCTGATAATCACTCTGAATTCTTTGCAACCGGAATTTCTTGCACATCCGACCACTATGCAGTGCAATGCATAGTTTGCGAAGGTCAGGCTGTGAGGCTGCGCGAGGTTAGTGGTGGACCTCGTCGGCGCCTATCGAACGCGTCTCGGGTTGTAAGCGTGCATTTCCGCGCTGGAAGGACGAGACGCTCCGTTCCGGCAGGCAAAGCATTCCACCACACACCATTTCTCACCCTTTTCGTTTTTATGCTTCTCGCTCTTTTTCTCCCCTGGCAATTCCAATTCAGTCACTTGCCCCAACCTCCCTGGCTTCTTGCCCTGGAGGAAAAAGTGTCAACGTTCGTTCTTATTTTTTTCTTCGTCTCGTCCTAAATTTACGCTTTATTCACCTTGTTTCCTTTCCTTGTCCCCTGGTCCCCTCGCGTGACTCGACCCTCTCCTCTCCCATAGAAATAGACCCCCTATTCGACCTCGACGCGACTCTCAATTGAAAACTTCTGTCCTCCTGAGGCCTCCACTTAACGCCCAGAGCAGCGTGTCCGGTGCTTGGAGCAACCGTTCCATAGCATCATGGAGTCTTCTCCCCCGAGGAGTAGCTCTGCTGCTCCCGTGGCAGGCATGAAGCGTCCGGCGTCCCTGTTGCCCGCTTTCGAGCCATTGAGCTCTTCCCCGTCTCTCCCTCGGCCCCAGAAGCGTGTAGCACGCGATGACCATGGGGCTGTCTCGACCTATCCGACTCCCGTCCCGACGTCCTCGACTCACATCATGTCGTCCTCCCCTCCTCGAATGGCCCTGCCTCGATCCGCGTCGCGTCGTAACCTCACCTCGAGCAGCTCCGAGCGTACCCCTCTGTCTGCCGTCCCGACCCTGATGCTCTCAGACTCCGGCGAGCCTCTTCTCATGGGCAGATCGAGTGTCTCCTGCCATCACCAGCTCGCCGCTAACCGTATGATATCGAGGATCCATGTCAAGGCCACCTATAAGCCGGCACCGAACCCCTTCGACCGAGATAGGGTAGAGATCATGTGCATGGGATGGAACGGTATTAAGTTGCACTGCCAAGGGAAAACATATGATTTGGCGAAGGGAAAGACTTTCACGTCCGATATCAAGGATGCCGATATCATGATTGATGTTCACGACGCACGCGTTTTGGTGCAATGGCCGCGTGGCGAGAAAAGGGATTATGCCTCGACCGACTCCGAACATACTTGGGAGGAGACCACCCCCAAACGCAATGGGCAGTCTCGTCGCAGCTTGCAGGATAGCCCTAGTGTGGAGCGTCGACGTTTGGCCTCCCCCGTGTCACCGTCCCCGGCGGTCAAGTCCCTGGTCCCCCCATCTTCTCCACTCTATACCCCGACTCGCTCGCGGAATGCCGTGGTTGTGTATGAAGACGAGGCCTCTCCTGTCCGTGCCACTAGCTCTGCAGATGATCTCACGTCTGAAACCTTCCACGACCCCTCTTCCGCTGTAGACCTTCTGCAGAGCTCCCAGTCCAGTGAACTAAGTGACCTGAGTAAGCACGACGAGTTGTCTGATCACGATGAGGAGAACGACCCCATAATCCACTCGTTTGGACCCTTTGGAGAGAACATCCTGCCCCGTATGGCTTCTTTCACAGCCGACGAGTCACCCGTTCGTCCTCCGCGTCCTGGCAACCAATCTTCTACTCAACCCCTCCAGCCCACCCAGTCAGCTCGGCAGCCTTCCAAGGCCGCAGATCACACCGAAAGTGCACCCAGCAAGCCCGAGCCGCTTGACGAGGGCCTGGAACGCGTCCAGAACCACGCCATTAACCAGCTCGCCTTCTCGCGCCTTTCTTCGACCCCATTCTCAACCATCTTGAGCAATCTTCCTCCCACTCTGTGGAGACAAGACAGCCGTTCCGGCAAGGGACCGTCCAAGGAACAAATCCTCTCCGTCATTGATACCACCAAGTGCATTGGCAAGGTTGCTCGGGAGGGGAAAGATGCGGCCGGAAAGCCTCTGGAAAGCGAATATTACTACATTCCGGACTTTGATGAAGATGACATGCGACGGGAAGCCGTTGTGCATGATCTCCGCAAGCCAGGGCTTCGGAACTGTAGAAAGCAGCACAAGGTATGTCGACTGATCTCACAGCTCCTGACCGTTCCATGCAACTGACCATACCCAGCAATACTTCTGGCGCAAGCCCAAATAAATCCGGTGTCTTAAGATGACCTGTCAAAAAAAAAGCCAACCTTCTGTTCAGTCTCCTGATAATATTTTCGCCCAACCGTTTTAGTACATATTTGCAATGTTTTTTTGTCTTCTTATTTCCCCTTCATGGACTCGCATAGCGTGGCGTGGGCATACCCTGTCTCTGATTTTTACGTCGTTGAATGAAGGTGTACGATGTATGTTGATTTTTCTCTTTTACCCCCTTTGGTTTTTATCGCTTTCCTTCTCTTCTGCCTCATGTTTTTAAATGATAGAGGCCCGTTTTGTTTCCGGTCCACGTGCGATGTCTACCTTTGTTGTTTCGTTTCTGTCGACCAGATCATGTGCTTTACATGGCCTGACGGTCTTCACTATCATTGCATCACAGTGATGCGTATGCTTTTGTGGGCATCGTTGTGTTCGGTGACATGCCTGTATGATCTTATTGGAATTCCAGTCCTGTCTGCCAGGCAGTTTGCGGGGAGGTTGTGTCACCTCGCCACCCCTGGCAGAGTTATGATGTGTATGTTACCAAAATATCTTGCAGGGAACAAAAAATGCACTTAGTTCTTTTGTCACTTTTGTTATTCACTACATTGACTGCTTAACACGTGCTCGGTCTATCATTGATCCGATGTCCTTTGCATTTCCTCTTCAAGCGCAGCACCACCTATCACGTGCACTTGTCACTTTGAGGCGTAGTCGAGACTGCTCGATGCCATCGACCGTCCGTCATTTTGACGCATGATCTTCAAATTGTCTGATCTTCACATACCTCTCGTTATACAAAACTAAGGTACCCCCGGCACTTATTGGCTACATGACAGGGAATCATGATCGGACTGAGACGTCAACGTACGTCCGAATTCGCCACAAACCATAACGCGATGACTAGACTTGTCGCACAGGACGGACTGCATATAAAGCTTCCCTGCACTCGACTCGACACTGCTGCTAGCGTTCCGAGATCTACCTCTCCCAAGCATCTATCTTTCCCAAGCAAAGCAACCAAAGCCTCTATCTTGCCATAAACTTGAACTCGCAAGTCTTTGGCCTATCTACGTACTATACCGCCTAAACACTACACACCACCACTCCTAGCGATCAGACCATCGCAAGAAAGGTCCCTCTACCTCTACTGCCCCAAATGGATCGAACAAACAACCGAACCATCCACCCCTTCTCTTATTCAAGATCCGGAGAGGAGGACGCCTCGTTCGGCGATCAATTTGGTGGATTTCTCACCATCGAAACTGAAATCCAGACCATCCTCTTGCCTGGAAATCCGAACAGATTCGGCACAACGAACCCACCGCTTCAGACTCTCAGTAGCGATCCGGAACCCCGGGTCCTGGCGAAGCCGTGGAGACCGTCCGATGCCCACGCGCATAGCTGGAGCGAGGAGGATCGGAAACATGAGCTGCAGGCACGGCTGTTGGATGTGGAGAAGGGTGTAAATGCTGGGTTTACGGAGACTGAGTAGGATGTGCTTGCAGGGTTGGGTCAGCATGTTGCGGTGAAATTGATGTAATGTGATGGATGGATGAGGCGACGGGAAAAGGAAACGTTTGACGTTCATTGCAATGTTCTAGTATGCCACCGTGTATCTCCGGATGAACAGCAGAGAATGTCCACTGAGTAGAATGTTATCGGAGATCTCCTTCACTCGACTGTAGGCACAAGCAGGTGACAAAGGCCGCTAAACCCGAAGGGGCAATGGATGCATATCCTCAAAAAGGCGTCCGCCTTTCTTTGCCGCAGGACCGCCTTCCGTTCCCACTTTCGTCGCCCGCAGTCGGTCCAGCACAGCTTTTCCAACATCCCTCTCTCTCATTCATCCCTGCACGCATGCTGTCTTCACTTTCCAGACGTTGCGCGTCACTTTTCTTCACCGTGTTTTACCAATGTGGCGTTTAAGTCACTTATGCGCTTTCCTTTCCGACTCATTGAAAGGACCCCACGACAGCTGAAATAGACTCCGGCGGGATTCCTGAGAACCGACCATAAGAGATGGAGCGCCAACGGAAGCGTACAGATCCCCGCCGACCCAATCCAGTATCTACTATCTACCCTGTGATCGATGATCGCTAACAGATGTGTACAAATGTATAGGGGAGCTTCGCGATCTCAATGAGAGGGCCTGGACTGGCGAAAATGGTAATGATCTCCCCTCCTACCTTGCCCTTTGCTTCTTGTTTGTCCCACACCTCGACGGAGGTTATTTCTGTGCTTATCTCTAACCCTTGTCCGTCGTTTGCCTACGTGCTTGAGATAGATATTTTCCCAGTCAGCAAATCTCTCGACTCGGCTCTGAAGAAAAACACCGCCTTCATCAAGCGTCTTCGGACGGGAATTAACGCCTCCGCCCAATCAACCTTCTTGGCCGACATCCGTACCCTGTCGCTACACAAATATCTTTCCGAGATCATCGCCGCTTGCTATGAGGGACTCTGCAAATTGAAGACCCCCGGCGAGATCGCCACTGGGGTTGAAATCACCAGCGCCCTGCATCAGCGTTTCGGCCCCGCCGAGTTCACGAGACAGATTGGATGGCTTCTGGGTCGAGGCCTCAGCACACCGGACAAGGGACAATTGAAAGCTCTCAGCCAGGAGGTTCGCGAGCGTGAGGAGAAGGAGCGGCTCTCTCGGCATAGAGTGCTGTTGCGAGTGGTCACGGAGCTCTGGTTGGTCGGGGTCCTCCGGACTTTGGATGACATCGAGCGGCCGGAGGACTTAGGCACGAAGGGTAAAGATGGCGTCGTCGGGAAGGTGCCTGATGGTCCGTCCAAAGCTAAGGCCCCGTCTGCAGTCCGAGACAACGATAAAGAGGCCGAGCCGTTTCCGCTAGAAGTGTTGAAGGATCTCCTGGGACATGATCGGGACCACACCAACTTGCCACTTGCGGTTTTGTTTGTGAAGAGCTTCAGTTGGGAGGTTCTGGGTGTCAAGTCCGTCGAGGAGGGCCGGAAGACCGTTGAGGCGGATGGTGCGGTGACGTCTGGAACCGCTACCGAGGCTTCGAATAGCCAGGAGGAGGCAGAGGACGTGCCGGCCGGCGAGGATGATCCTCCACTTGCCTCCGAGAAGATTCAATCACGCTTCAAGAGTATCTTTAATCGCTACCTGGAGGATGTCAAGGCACACGTGGTGCGCGACCAGAGAGCGTTGGCTGCGCAGAGCCGTCGGAATGCAGAGGCCTATGTCAAAAGCGGTGAGATTTTCGAAGATCGCCAGGCCAACTTTGACAAACAGACAAAGACGCTGGAGAAATTGATCACCAACACTCAAACCTTGTGTGAAGTCCTAGGCACGGAGATGCCGGCCTTGGCGGAGCAGGAATCGTCGGACCCTACATCTAGTGGTGGCATCGGCCTTGTGAAGACATCTGAGTATCTGCGAGGCCAGGGTGAAGGAGCTGGTATCTGGGAAGATGAAGAGGAGAGGCGGTTTTACGAGAACCTCGTTGATCTCAAGGGCAAAGTTCCGGCTGTACTACTGGAGGATGGCAAGAAGAAAAAGCCCGAGTCCGAGGAGGCGACCAAGAAGAAGGCAGATGACGAGCCTGCTGTTGATTCGGTTGCCGAGAAGCAAGACGCAAACGTCCAACCCCAGTCGGCTGAAGAAAAGACCGAGGCAGATGATCAATCCACGGCAATCGCCAGCAGGACAGTCGGAGCGCAGGTCGATGGACTCTTGGCCAAACTCCCGGAACTGCAGACCAAGGATCATGTCGACCAACTGGCACTGGATTTCTGCTTCCTGAACTCAAAAGCGTCGAGGAACCGCCTCATCAAGGCTGTTTCGGATGTACCTAAGGGTCGTATCGACCTCCTGCCTTTGTACTCACGTTTGGTCGCAACCCTTGGACAATATCTTCCTGATATCCCGCAAGGCCTGATCACGTACCTCGATGAAGAATTTCGCAGCCTTCAACGTCGGAAATCAAAGGAATTCCTCGGCCAAGTCCGGATGAGCAATGTTCGCTATCTTGCGGAGTTGACCAAGTTCGGTGTTGTCCCGGAGCACATTATCTTCCATTGCTTCAAGGTCTCGCTTGATGACTTCTCGCGCATGAACATTGAAATCATCGGGCACCTTTTGGAGAACTGTGGTCGCTATCTGCTTCGCAACCCGGAAACTTCTCCAAGAATGGCCTCGTTTTTGGAGACCCTGAGTCGAAAGAAAGCGGTTCAGCATCTTGGCCAGCAAGAGCGAATGATTATTGAGAATGCGGTTTACTACGTCGACCCGCCCCCTCGGCCGGCCATTCAACAGAAGGAACGAACTCCCATGGAGTCGTACATCCGGAAGTTGATTTACTTGGACATGAACAAGCGCAACTATACCAAGATCTTGAAATCAATCCGCAAACTTCATTGGGAGGAGCAGGAGGTAAGCATGATTTTCTATTCCATTCAATTTTCCGATCGTTAACATTCGTGCTGGTAGGTGGTCGACATTTTGGAGCGTGTCTTTAGCAAGCCTGTGAAAGTCAAATATGGAAACATCCATCTTCTGGCAATCTTGATCAGTGCTCTTTACAGATATCATCAGGACTTTGTGATTGGTATCGTGGACAACGTTCTCGAACAGATCACGCTAGGACTTGAGCAGAACGAGTTCAAGTTCAACCAAAAGCGTGTCGCCGAAGTCAAGTACTTGGGCGAACTGTACAACTACAAGATGATTGATTCACCGGTGATCTTTGATACGTTGTACCGCATTGTCACGTTTGGTCATGGTGCGATAATCCAGTTGATAAAGGCACTTTTGCAGTTGCTAATGAATTTGACAGAAGGTGGCACCCCGGTTCCTGGGAAACTCAACGTCGTGGATCTGCCCGACGATTTCTTCCGAGTTCGCTTGGTTTGCACCCTGCTCGATACATGTGGTCATTGTTTCGATCGAGGCTCGGCGAAGAAGAAGCTTGACTTCTTCTTAACTTTCTTCCAGGTAATTTCCGCTCTATTTGTTTGATGCCCAGGGTCGTACTTACGAAATCGATAGTATTATATGACCACGAAGGACCCTTTGCCTATGGACATCGATTTCCTTGTTCAAGACACCTACTCAATAGCTCGTCCTCAATGGAAATTGGTGACTGACCCACAGGAAGCGACGCGCATCTTTGGCGAGGCTGTTGCTCAGAACTACAAGACGCAGGATTCCGAGAGACCTGCGGAACCGGATGACGACGATGCTGAGAGTAGCTCATCGGACGAAGGGTTGGAGGAAGACGCAATCCCTGAGGTCGAGGACGAGCAGGAATCGAGCGAGGAGGACGAAGTAAGGATTTGCCCTGGAAACGCCCATACCAAGCCATGCACTGTGCTAATAACCAGCTGTTAGGTCTCCGGCCCCAATGCGGAGCAGAATGGCGATAGCGATTCCGAGGACGAACAGATTTTCGTCACTAGGCAGGAAGAGGAACGTGACCCGCAGGCTGAAGCCGAGTTTGATCGTGAGTTTGAGAAGATGATGGCGGAGAGCATGGACTCGAGAAGATTCGAGCGCAAGGGTGTCTTTGATATACCTCTCCCTATGAAGCGGGCTGGCCGGGAACCTTCGGCTTCCGAGAATGCGCCGGAGGTGCCGGAACAGCAAACGCGGCAAACGCAGCAAGCGCAGCCAACCATGGCATTCTCTCTGATGACCAAGAAGGGCAATAAGCAACAGGTACGTTCCTCTGCTTTGTATACTGACGGACGATAGCATGCTGACGCAATGTAGACTCGCACCATTGACCTGCCGTCCGACTCCAATCTCGCTGTGGCCATGCGAAGTCAACAACAAGCAGACCGCGAGGAACAGCAGCGCATCAAGAATCTGGTCTTGAATTATGAAATGTCAACAGACACGGAGACGCCCGAAGGTGAGCGACCCTTGAACAAACAACCACACATGCCTGCAGTTATTCATTCTAAAATATCACGTCCAGCAACAACCGACAAAAAGACTCCTCACCGCGACACGCAGCTCAACAAGTCCAACGCTAATCGCACTGCCTTCCGCTCTCGCAAGCTCCAACTCAGCGACGTGAACTGGTAACAGGACTGGAATCGAAGAACACCGAATCAATTGGTATCCACACGATATTCAAATTCAACCAATCAACAGTGTTTGCAGGAGGTTGCGCAGGTTTCATCCAACCTAAGTCGCCTTTTCTTTATCTGCCGGTTATCATAGCGGGAGCTATGGCAATACCTGCAAAGCGACACAGCATCTATCCATTATCCATCTAGACGGAGCATGAGCTTCAGTCGATCGGCTGAGATTCTAACATTTTCGATCAATTCCATGAGTATGCCAGACTTTGCTTCTTACATATACACCTCACATTTCTGGGAATTGAATCTCACGTGGTGGTAGACATGCAGTCTCATCTGTGATATGGCAGTCTTAACCAAGACGAATGGATCGATCGAAACATGGATATGGATATCATCGAAAATAAGACACCAGAATGAGGAAGAGCGGACGAGTCAAGCGTGACGCATCGTCGTCTCTCAGTCGGTTTCGGATTCCTGTGCTGTAGAGCGAGCTTCACTGGCCTGCTTAGGATAGATATGATGAATTCGAGTAAGATCCATCATTTCGAATTCGAACATTCTCCAGGAATCTAGGTTAGATCGCTAGCAGCTTTTACAAATTGATATAGTTTATTTCATGAATTTGACAAGGATTGTTTACATCAAACCACGAATTCTGTAACTATACTTTCAACACTCCATGAGTACATACAAACGTAGTTAAGTAAATCCTTAGACAATCAAGACAAAAAGCTCGCGACCTATACAAACGACCCAATTCTATTTCTATCATCAACTCTCGCTTCAACCTAAGGTCTCGACGTGAACAAACATACAAGTACAGTAGGTTACATGATAGGGGCAAGGGAAAAGAAAAAGGAAACGGGGAACTATAAAACGAAACATAGCCAAACAGAAAAGAAATGACAACAAAAGACATGAGTGGGAATGATGTATGCTGAAAACTTTCCAAGGAGAATGAATAAACAGATGAATATGGGAGATGGGTTGAAGGGAACAGGGAGGAAGAAAGGAGGAAGGAAAGAACGAAGGAAATATAGATAGAAAGAAAGAAGAGAGGAGATGAGAAGCTAATGTAAGAAGGGAAAAAAAAGTCAAGAAACAGAACCAAGAGGGGAGAACAGAAAATGTAAATCGCTTTTGTTCGAAACGAGAAAGATGTCCTTTATATCGAAATCAAATACCGTTTCTCCCTCTCTTCTCTTCTGAACTCCGTTGACCCCCCTCTCTTTCGATTTTCATCCCGACAGAGATTCTTAGATAAGTCACTTTTATTTTATTTAGTTCGTTCTGCTTCCGCAAACCCATGACTTATTTCTCCTTCTGCTCGTCGTTCTTAGCTTCCGTATCATGCCACGCCTTGGGCAACAACTCATCGCTCTCCGGCAACTCAGGCTGTCCGGCCGCGACAGACTTGGTCTCGGCGACGGTCTCCTTAGCACGAGCGCGCTTTTCATCGGGATGCGACGAGGCGTCAATCTCAGCGGCAGAAGCGGTAGACTGAGGGGCGACGGCAGCGGCGTCGTCGCTCATGGGAGCAGCAGCAGCGGGAGCCTCCTCGTCATCGTCGATCTCGGCACCGTAGACCTCGGGGTACTGGCGGAAGCAATCTTGCATGCCCCTATCACATTGAAACGAATCCGTTAGCTCAACCAGATCTAATCCAATCCCAACACAGCCGCGGAGCGGAGCAAATAACACATCCCAAGAAGCTAGGAAAGGGTATCACGAACTTGAACTTTTCAATACAATCAATCCCCTTCGGCTCCTCGGTCGAGTAAACGAAGCAGCTAAACGCCGCCTTGAACTCCTCGCCGCAAGGACCATGCGCCATACCACCCAGGCACGGGCAATCCCAGTTAATCTCGCCGGTTTCCGGGTTGAACGCGGCCTCCTGGCCGGCTTCCTCCTCGAGCTCCTCGGGGGATTTTAGGGCAGCTTCGGAGGCGGGCTGGTGCTGTTGTTGCGCATCGTCGGAGGGTGCGGGGGTGGTGGATTTGGATTTGGACTCGGATTCCTTCTGTTCGCGGATCTTGGGCTTGATGGAGTCGAGAGTGAGAGAGGTGGCGGGTTCGGAGGGGGTGATTTGTTCGCGGAGAGAGACTGGTTTGGAGGATTGGTTAGTGGGGGGATTCAACTGGGGGCCTTTCCAAGACCAAGATAGAGAGAAAGAGAACCAAAGAAAGACGAGAAGAGCCATTCAAAGCGCGACGTGACCCCAATTGATGATGTATCATCCACAGCACGCCGCCGTCGCGGTTATCGAACGGATTTTTTTTTCTCTCCTCGGTCTCGGTCTTGTCTCTTCTTTCTACTCGTGTCTCCCGGAAACAATTCTTCGCATTGACGTACAAGACGGAGGCTCCGCAAACACGCTGGCCGTGTTATAGTAGTAGACCGCACCGGCCGCCAGACCGAGTCGGACGGCGGTGTTCTTCCAGCTCCTCGACTTGGAGGCCTCGGCGGGAGCGGTGCTTATCAATCGTCTGCTAGCCGGGCCACGGGCTGTGGCCGGGGCGCGGAGGAGGACTCTAGAGGCGGGACGGAACATGATGGAGTCAAGAGGAGGGATTGGAAAGGAGAAAGAGGAAGAATGAAAGAGGAAGGGGAGAAGGAGGGGGGAGGCGAGCGCAATGGGGGGGTGGAAAGGAATGGAACGAGAAACGGCCTAAACCGGGATTGCGAGGCGGAGAAGAAGAAAGTCGATCTGGAGAGGTCGACAGATGTGGGTGCCTGAGGCTGCCACTTGCTGTTCGGGGACGGGTGGGTCACGTGGGAGTCCGCGGGCTACGTCATGGGTGTTCGTCAGAAGATGATCATACTATCTGATATTAATGATATGGTTGATAATTAAATTGTTCAATGAAGCAGGAGCGTCATAGTATGAATTCTCTGCGCGGCTTGTACCAATTGGCTTATACTGGGCATAGAGCCATCTCGAACACAAGGCCCTGACTGTCGGAGAACCCAGTTATATCCCTGGACTCTCTGGTCAAATCCTAGTCTAGTGTCCACTCCTCGTATCCAGCATCAGATAAGCCACCATTGGATACGGCATAGTGGTGTCCTGACACCTAAGCCTGGCTGCCTGAGTAACTTAATGAAATGCAACTTTGATACCTCGAACCATCAGCGCTAAGCCCAAACGGGTCATCTACCGCGATGGCCCCACAAGGTCAGATCTATGAGTCTCCAGGGCAAAGACTCTGTCGCCAGGAAGATGTTTGAAAGGTATAAATTGGGTCTGGCACATGTCTTCTGTCCTCATGGTTGTGGTTTTCCAATATCACTCCCTTTCTCAGCTCGAAAAGTCGGCTTGCGAACAATGCCCTCCATCATCTCCTCTGACAGGCGTCATATCGCCATTGCCGAGCTCATCATCTTCTCAATCATCCAGATTGTTCAGTTCTACACCCGGTTTATCCAAGAATGGCGGTACTGGCATCATGATAAGCGGAAGAGCTTGCCCCGTTGTACCATGTACTCTTGGATGGGATTGCTGGGTGTTCTGGCACAGCGTATGCAAATCCACGCACCCTCTCTAGACTGAACGGACAAGTGTAGCTGACACCGTTGGCAGTTCGAATTGCTGGGTCTGCAATGGTCATCTCAAACAACAACCCAGGAAAGTCAATGCTCATTGCCGAAAACGTACTTCAAGGCATCGGTCTCTCCCCGCTGATGTTCGAGGTGAGCCTTGTCTTGCTGAGAAGGTAGGTTTGCATTTCGGCTCTGATCCGAATTCTTGACAAACAACAGCTCACAACAGACACAGTGGTCAAGCCGGTCGTACGGGCCCAGGAAACTCAAGATATCCGAAGCAAATACGGTTTGCTCTCACGTTGTTCCGATTCCCTATTTTCTTTTCGATTGTGTTGGTAGTAGTGGGAGCGTCCATACCAAATCGCATTTGCAAGATTGTCGGATCGATCATGCTGCCCATCGCATTTGCGTTTGGATGTGGTCTGGCTATCCTGCTGGCTGTGCAGTACCGGGCCATTCTCCCCAAAGCTGGTCACCGCTGTGTTTTGTTGGTGTTGGTGGCACTGCCTTTCCTTGTTGTGCGAGTTGCACATTTCCTGCTTGCGGAGTTCGGACCGCCGAAGTTCAGTTCTGCGGTGGGCGATACCGGTGTCACGGTGGGTATGGGGCTTGTGATGGAGGTGCTCATAACCATGTGTCTATGGGCTGCTAGAGCTGTGGCAGAGCCATTCTGGTCGGTGCCTGTTGACGCGGAGGCAGTTTGAGTTGATGAATGGGTATCTTCAAGCGAAAGAGTCCAGAATAAAGGTAGAAGAATGTATGTCAGACAGTGAGCAGTGTACACGACTCGAATAACGAGAGTATAGCAATTCAGTCCACCGGTATTTGAAAGTTTCTAGGCTGTACCGCTGCGTACGCTTTAGAAAGCCGTTCTAACCACACCTCGAGCCACGCCTTAGTGACAGGGTCGGCTGTTTCGTACACCGCGCGCAATGAGAATCCCATTCGATACGGCCCCAGCATTCCGCGAGCATTATACTCGATTGACTGACAAATCAGGTCTCGGAAGTGGACAACTGTAGCCGCATGCTCACCAGGACAGCCACAGGCTCTAAGGATCTCATGCAAAAGCAACATGTAGGAATAGTAGCCGCAGAAGATGGTCCCGCTGTTCACATCGGAGTAGACGAGAACGATAGGAAATAGCTTGTCTCCTGTTGATGACCGCGCCTGGGTTGGAAGCGGAACGGTCCTAGAAAACTGCTCGTACCATACAGACACCTTATTTATCATGTCAAATGAACGCGTCACGAGGTCTGCAATTCTCTGCTGCACTCGTGGATCTGCCCGATCTGCTTGCTTCAGGTCATAGAGCTCATGTATGAGACTCGGCGCAGAGGTGAAGAAGGCAAAAAACTCTTCCACCAGGCGGTCTAGCTTGGCTGACAAGCCAGTGTTCACATGTTTTCCCATCACGGAATGCCAGGTGCTCGAAGCTAAAAAGCATTTCTGGCCTGAGAAAAGGGAATGCATAACCTGCAATGTAAGTCAGTACTGGGCTCGAAAGAAAATGAACCAGAACTATAAGCTTGCAGAGCCTACAATCAATCCACGAGATGCCTTCAACAAAGTCAAGTCAAATTCGTCCACATAACGCCCAAACCCCCTGATCTGCGTCAATTGACTCAAAGCCTGGGCATGTTTCATCCATGACACCGAGTCGGTCGTATTGGCAAAGAGCTTGGCCAAGTTAGCCACGATCCAACGCAGTGTTCCTCGAAAGCCACTCACCTCATACATACACAACAGCAAAACAGCACAAAACACCTCCGACGAAAGCCCCTCCGCGGGATTATCTAGCGAGTTTCGAAGCCTCGCCAGCGCCTCTACATACGCGGATCTGGCATACCAAAGAACCTGTTGGTTTCCAAGCATGTTTCCAACATGATGAGAAACAAAGCACTTGATAGTCGAATCTAAAGTCCGATTGCGACCATAAACAGCTGGAAGACACTGGAGCCATCGCGAGATGACATAGGCCGAGTTTAGCTGGTAAGGCTGGGAGACTTCGTCGAGGACAATGTCAAGGCTTTGCAGCACGCTAGAGTCGGCAGATGTTATTGATAGAGGACCTGAGGCCTGAGTCTGTAACTGATAGGCAGCTTGGGACACGACGTCCGTTTCAGACTCGACATTGGTAGCACTGGTTTCATCCTTCGAACTGCGGTCTTCTGTCTTTGGGCGTCGTCGGGAACGATAAGGCTTCCCCTCAACGAACTGAAAGCCCCGGTCATACCCGGGACAAGGTCTCCCGTAGGTTTCGCATCTCGCGCATCCGGGGACCCCCTCGTCGCACTGGATCCTAGCATGAGCAACTCTATTTCTGGACAATAGACGGGGACGCAGGATATCGAACCTTGACTCGACGCTTCACACAAAGCAAGCACCCGTTGCTTCGAGAGACGCCCATATTCAGAGCATGACCGTAATCAGGTCCATCCGGATATAATCCTAGGAAATGACCCCTTAGAAGAAGACGTGAATACGAGGTGGAAGAATAGATCCATGTATGCTCTTAGTCAGCGCGGACAGCCGAGTCAGTCTCCAGCCACACCACGCTAAAGATACGCCACAGTTGGTGTCCCGCGATGTGGCGCATGCATTATTCCCATTGCGACAAGATTGTATAATTGGGATTGATCAATCCAGCATTCCCAACCAACAGAGGAAACCACTCGCCAGAATACGATTATCGACCCGTCACGGCCTAGCTAATTACACACTCTCTTCATTAAACCCCATTCTCCCAACAAGACCACCACCCCAACTAATGGAGTGGGATCCAACGCAATTCTTCCGCGCCGACGACCCTCCCACGCCGTTCGCGCTGGTCCTTCTTAATCAACCAATAAACGAGAATGCGTTTGCGGTACTGAAGGAACACGGTAAGCCGAGTCCATCTTCATCTGAGTCCAGCCCTGATCGCTGGACTTTGTAGTCCAGTCCATGTTTGCTTCCCATCCCTGTCCATCCGCCTGATCTTCTTTTCCACCCCGCAAACATCATCCAGCCCTTGTCCAATCAACTATCTACCCTATACATGTATACCAGGTCAACTAAGACCAGTTAAAGCTAACGACACAATCAACCCATCAAGCATGCATCACGGTCTGCGCAGACGGCGGCGCAAATCACTACTATGATCTTATGAAAAGGCAAGGTCGGGAAGCTTTGGACGTACGTACATACCCTTGACACATGACATGTATAAGACCAACTAACCAGACCCTCTAGCTCCCCTCTCTCATCATCGGCGACCTGGACTCCATCTCACCAGACGTGAGAAGCCATTACACGGGCCTAGGCGTGTCCGTCATTGAAGACAGAGATCAGTACTCGACTGACTTCACGAAATGTCTGAATTATCTGCGCTCGCATGCCCACGAGATTGTTGCTCGGGGGTCGGGCACTGCTACTAGCACCGGCGTCACTCCTTCCAGTCATAGCACAGGGGATCCACCCCTGAATACCCTCATCCTAGGCGGTCTAGGAGGGCGAGTAGACCAGGCGTTCTCGCAAATCCATCATCTGTACACGATGACGCAGGAGATGCAACATCAACAGCAGCAGGGACCTACACAAGAAGAACAAGAAAAGCAAGAACGCGGCAATCTATACCTCATCTCCGAAGAAAGTATCACGTTCATCTTACGACCAGGAAAGAATGTGATTCGCACGCCGGGGACGAATCGTCCTTTACCTCCTTCTACCACCTCTACCACCACCACAGGTGGCGGTGCAGCAGCAGCAGCAGCAGCAACAGCAGATACACCCTCGTCTTCTTCCCAAATACCCTGCCAAGAACCCCCAAGCGAAGAAGAGAACCACTTCCTAGAAGAAAACGTCGGCATAATTCCTCTCTCAGGGCCCGCGCAGATCACCACCTCCGGGCTCCAATGGGACGTGACGGACTGGACGACCGAGATCGGGGGACAGTTGAGCACGAGCAACCATATCCGGGCGGACGTGGTGGAGGTGGAGAGTCGAGCGCCGGTGTTGTTTACGGTAGAGTTAGCGAGGAGATTTAAGAGGACGAGGTAAGGCGGTGGGTTCTGATCTCCTGCCTGTCGTCAGTTACTTTTTCTTCTTCTTTCCTCTTTATGGCTATATTTGGTTTACGGTTGGGTTTTCTGATTTTAGATTATTGGAATTGGAATGGTAGAATTTGGCGTGGATAGATTCCAATAGATATTTAGTAGATAGCTGTTATGTTATATCCAGGCATGATACCGTTAACTTCAAATCGAAGCCTTATGCATCACAGGATATCAATGAAGTTGAACATTACTCGTTCGCAGTACGCTAGATCGATGAAAACCCAGAAAAAAAAATAAAGAAGAATAATCTCGACCTGATCAATACATCCAAGGCGCCTCTCCCTAACCAATAACGCAAAACACAAGCGAGGACTCAAGAAACCAAGAAATGAGAAATCTCACACTCATCACGCCGTAGAATAAAGATCAGCCCGAAAACGAGAGGATATCAAAAGACGGTAATCGCAGCGGCAAACGCCGACAGCGGTAGCATCGCCCACCAGAAAGAAGACAACCAACCCTACCCAAAAAGCCAAGGAGATTTATCAAAAAAGATCCTCTATGGCAGTAACAGCAACCGGGCTTCCGATACAGCAGGCAGATGACTCTCTGCTCATCTTCTCACCGTCCATACAGTTACGCCGTATCAGCATCATGTTTCAACAACAATCAACAGCCCTCGTATCTCGAACCCGACAGACAGGTTGTGAGCAGGCATATATTTACTTCTTCAGAATGGCCTCGTACAGAGTCCCGATCGTTCCGATGGCAGAACCGGTCAGTATGCCGGCCCATTGTCCGGGAACGGAGGTGTTCACTGTCTGGATAGAGGTGTCGCTGAAGACATTCCAGAACGTAAATCCATTCGCATACACTAGGTACGCGACCAAAGCCTTGGCGATGTTGAAGCTTAGAGGATCGAAGGTAGTCTGAGCGGCACGGCTTCGGCGTGTATTCAAGGCAGGGCCTCCGCTAGTCTGCCGACTCAGGTTGAAGAAATAGGCGACGGTCAGGGGCAGGAACAGGCTGGTGAGAAGCCAAAGGGAGAGCGGCGCCCAGAACGTGCCCTCCACCAGCTTGAAGAGATCGGGAACCTTGATGGCGAATTCAGAAGAGTGGATGGCCTCGACTGCCGGAACGCTGGTCACATAAACCAGCGGCAGGAGTGTGCGAAAGAGACCGGCTCCTTCCAGGGCCACGAACAGGATTTCGACGGCTTTGACGCTGCTCAATATGGAGCGCAGCGCATGCGAGCGCTCCCGGACGCCTAACACGGTCCACGCGTCGCCAATGCGCTTGCCCCAGACAGCGGTCTGGCGGTCAATGGCGTCGGTCACAACAGCCGGGGATGGCGGCAACGGCGGCTCAACGGCCATTAGCGGGCTGCGACCGGGGGTAGTTGTCGCAATCACTCGTGGCGACGCATCGGAGTCGTCTCTATAACATGAGTACGTTAGATTCCATCCGTCGCATAGATCATCCTAAAGAGTGGGTGCGCGCCCGTGCGCGACGCGCGCCAAATCGCAGAGGTCACGGGAACGTCAACAGGAAAAACCTACGTCTGTTCGATCTCCTCCTTTGCCCTCCGTCCGCGACGTGCCGATCTGGGAGGATCCAATTTAGTCGGCGACACCTTGGTCGGCGACGGCTCTGACTTGGGCTCCCTCTTTGTTGGCGACAGGCGGGGGCTTTGCGACAGGCGGCGGTAGTACTCCGCCAGCCGCTCGTCATTCTGGAAGATAGACTGGTTGGATTGAAGGTGATCGTCGAGAGTGGTGACCAGCTCGGGTTTATTTAAATCCTCATAGCTGTAGCGGGTTAGAAGTTAGAACAATGCGGGAGTTGGGGGATCGATGATAGGGGATCGATAACGGCTACGGGCCGACGTACTCCTGGAGATCAGTAGCCTCCGCAAACTCCACTAGTTGAGGCTTGCGTAGCTTCTGCAAATAAGGCAAAGCGTTGGACATGATGAGATAGAAATGATGAGAAGGGAAGTAGACAAGGATGACGCGCGCGGAACAGGATCCACTAGAACCATGCGACGACAGATACCGTGCAAGGGGTGGGGGAGGAAGGGAGTTTAAGTATGGGGGGAGGGGAGTAGTGCGGATAGAAGCGATAAACAAACAAGCCGAGACGAGGCAGAGCCGAGAAGTAGAAAGAGGGAAAGGAAGGGAAGGGAAGAGAGGGAGTGACGGGGGGGAAGAAAGAAGGAACAGAAGACAGAAGTACAAGTCAGAATGGAATAACAGGGCGGGGCTGACCGCATCCGTCTTTGTTTACTTTTGGGCGGGTCCCGCCCGGCGCGTGTTTACTTCCAAGTCCAGGGAATGTTGTCTGTTGTCAATTGTCAATTGTCCTGCTCTATCATTTTATCTGTTCTGATGTGATGTAATGTTATGGTACACGAAGGCCTTTCTGGCCAGTCTAAAGTCTATGTAAATCCGTACAATGATATCCAATCCTCCTCTCTTTCTCCCCAAATCAACCAGAAAATGTAGTGTGCATAGACACACACGAAACAACCCACAGTGGAGAGATGACAGGAGAAATCAAACATTATAAAAGATAAAAAAAATAAAAATAAAAATCCATGCCACAACCTTTCCAGAACGCCCGATCCTCTTAACCATTCAATGTGCAAAGTTCCGGTTGTGGTGCCATATTATCTACAACCGAGTGGCCAGGCGTCTCCTGGCTTGCTCGAGAGGCTCGACAGAATTATAGCGGGTTCGTCTCCCCGATGCTCTGGTATTCTTCGAATTTCTTCAACAAGTATTGGTACAGGACCAACATCGTTCCGCTCTGAATGCTGGTCCACACGCCTCGAGGTCCGACACCGCGGAACCATCCCCGGATACCTTCCGCCTGGTAGATCATCTTCAACCCGGTGAAGAACGAAGTAGTATCCAGGCGGGGGGTTCCGGGCGGAGGCATCGACGTCGACGGCGGAGAGGTGGAAATCGGTCGCGAATGCGTTCGGAGGCTCGACGACGTCGTCTGAGATGGCGCATGCTGCCGGGGACTCTCCTTGACCGAGGCGTGTTCGGTGGCGCCTTTCGGCGGACTCATGGTCTCGGGGTTTTGTTGCGTTTGGACGCGGGTTTTGACGACATCCATCGGACATGTGATCACGCCTGCCATTCCACCGGCGGTCGCCGCGGTCAGGATCTCTAACCCAAGCCCAATGTCTCGAGATCCAATCCATTCAATGGCCATGCGGTGCTCCTGCTCGTAAAAAGCAAATTGTAGGGCCGAAAACGGGAGGTCGCGGAAGATAGTCGCCTTGTATCCGTAGAACAGCGCGGCGACCCCCTCCTGTCGGACAATCGTGCGAAAAGCGTCTGTCGTGGAACGGTAGTTGTATCCCGAATAAAAGTAGGGGTTGTTGTAGCGTCCCTGCAATTGCATGCGAGTTTTCAATACCTCCGAAGGGACGTAGACGATGGATGCGGCGAGATCGGCAAAGAAACCTGCGGGCGAGCCTCATCAGTACCGACCGTGTTTGACGATTTCTAAAGCGACAATGAACTCTTACCTCCGGAAAGATAGGCAAGATTGGGATTGATCCCGGCGTCCAGCATCCGCCGTTTGGTGAACTCATAAACTCCGAAAAAGGTCACCGTTCCCGGGAAGGAGCCGAGGAAGGCAGGCGTCACGCCGCCGTAGAGACCTCGAAAGAACCCTTCTTGTCGATAGATGGTCGCATAGGATGAGGTCATGGACGTGTATTTCGGAGGGAAGTGAGGGTCGCCCTGCTGTCTCGTCTTGACTGTGTCGAGCGAATGCATGAGCATATCACCACAAGTACCGCCAGTACCACCCGCAAGCATAGCCTGTACAAAGCCCAGTCCCGGGGTCAGCCATCGACAGTTCCAAGAATATCGTTCCAGGCGCACATGGAAAAAGATCCTATCCAACGGGCGACGGTAGACCGATAAAACATACGTGCAAATACGGAGGCCGGGGCTCCTCCTCGTCTGCTATCGAGGCAGCATTTTGGGCATGAGCGCCTCGATGTGGCTTCACTTGACCGGAACCATGAGGAACGTGTTCGCCGGTGCTGGCGGTCTTCGAATAGACGGCCGACGCAGGGGAATCCGAAGGTGTCTCTGTCGTCGTAAACAGGCCAAACACACGCGAGGTCAAGCTCATTGCAAGAACACCGCAACCCACCAGATCGGTGCGCGGACCAGACCTCGGGGGGTTTGGTTGGGATGCGGCGGCGACGTTGGGCTTTCCGAGGAGGACGCCACCTACAGCGAGGATGACGGCGGAAGGGAAAAGACAAAGAGAGGAGGTCGAGAGGCGAAAGTGGACGTGGAGGGGAAGGGGGATTAGAGGAACATCAACGACGGTCGGGAGGAGGGAAGTAGGAGCATGGCACCTCTTGAGGGAATTATCCAAAAAATCTTTCCAGATTGGCGCAGCATCAACAGCCCCGAAATTTCGGTCGGTTTTCCCTTTTCTCCGCGCCCGACCCCGAGTGGATGCCTCAGGCAGGGATTCTGAATAATCGCGAGAGCCTTCAGGTGATCTTCAGGTGACCTCCTTTACCCTACTACTACTCTCCTAGAACTCATCTCTAGATGTATCTACTCAGTAGACATCGTGTCCTCTCGAACCTACAGGGTATTGAGGAACCCCTTCGATTCCTCGGATTTCTACAATCTGCACCCTAGAGTGGACCCACCCCAACAGATGGCACTAGCAGTCAAACAACGTCATCGCTTGGACTTGCGACATTTTCTATCAAATTACCTTAAAAGCTCATGTTAGAAGCTAGAAAAAGCAATGAAGACTACCTAAAAAGGCTCTACTATCTATTACTAGTTAGTTCGCCGATATCTTCAGTGGCCGCACGTAGTTTACCGGATACGTTAACTAGTCCTGCCACAACGTAGAAGCATTTTGATCCTTAGGCCATCAACCGCATCGATTTTGGCTGTATAGTGCTGCCTAGAGAGCAAATGTGACTATCCGGTGAATCTGTGTTGTCGAAGAGCTCAACACAAAGAAAGGTGCAGAGGTTCAGCGGCATACTCCGCGATCTCTGTTCATGTAAGTACTTTGATGTGTCGAATCAAGGATCAGGAGAGCTCTAAGAACTGCCAGATTAGGAATGAATTGATGCTACGTAGAAGCGCCATTGGCTGATTCTCTACTCTTAGAAAGCTTGGAAGCGATTTCATTAGAGGATAATGTGCAACCTACAACAGAAAAATGTTCGATCAGAGTGGCTCACGAGGGAACTCTCATTAAGGGCGAAAGGTCGAAACGGATCGTTGAACTGTGACGGAGGAACCCATATTACATGCCAGGATCGATAGTATTTAAAAGCCATCAATGACCTTTGTACGTTGTAAGTCCAATATCTACTTGAGCGTGTTGCAATAACTGCAACTTCGAGTTAACATGGCGAGAAACGCTGTCGGAAAGCTTCCCGTGGAGGTGATCTTGGAATTCATAGACGGTCTGGACCCAGTCAGCATCAGCAAGTTTTCGCAGACCTGCAAATCCTTATATGACCTCTTGTGCCAGCAGAGAAAAGAAGCCGCAAGGAGACATTCTGGTTTCCTCGAGTCCCAGGATTCCTGGGAAGCAAGACGACCACCTCCGCCACCTCAAATTGGGCGCTTGGACCTAAATCGAATGGTGAATAATTTTCCAACCTGGGATCCGACTTGGCGAGATATGAGTCCAAGATACGGCCTGACTGAAGGGCCGGTCACGCACATATTCTTAGCTCTGCATGAGGGGCGTGCCGGGGCTCTTCGAGGTTACCTAGAAGCCGGCGTTGATCCTAATAGTGTTTGGAAGGGGGTGACACTAATAAGCGAAGCGGCCTGCTGTGAGAATACGGACTGCATCAAAATCCTCTTGGATTATGGCGCCAGCCCGTCCTCCTCAGACAGACTTGAAAACGGGGAGACAAGGACTCCGTTGGCTCGTGCGCTCCACTTTGTCTTTCGCTACGCCTTGCAAGCTCCAGGGATCAGATACAGTCCGGTATTTCATCGCATATGGAAACCTGAGTTTGATAAAACTACCTGCCTTTTTGAAGCCGGGTTCAAGATTTCTAACGTTGATGAAGCTAGATACTTGTGTTATCAAGTCAACTTCCTCGATGTTATCAAACTTGCAGTGCGAAAAGGGACCGACCTCTCAAAGTTGACGAAGGATGGCAACGGCAGTACGATATTGCATCAAGTGGTCGAATATGCATGGAAATTTCCTCGTAATCAATACAGATTCTGCATCCCAGGGACGGATTTGATTTGCTACGACGACATTGAGAGAGTCGAATGGATCATCACACAGTTTCCCGAGCTTATCAATGATCCTGACAACGAGGGCCAGGTCCCATTCGACAAGGCGGTTTCCTGCAGAGTCGGCCGGGCTGACATTGCCAGGCTTTTGATCTATCGTGGAATCGAACTGGGATTTTCAACAACAGGACAGCATGCTTGGTATTTTGACTTCATAAATGGGCAGCTTGACTACTACAAGGCCGATTTGGTTATTGAAGCAAAACAAGAGCTGTACAAGTATGAATGCTTGTTCTGCAATCCTCGGTGTTCTTGTCCTCGGTTCTAGTGGTGAGATCTTGGCTGATTTTGGTTGTTGGAATCTATAATGAAGCGTTTAGGAATGTTGGAGAGTACAATACCTAGAGAATATAGGTCAGGCATCCAACGCCTTTTACGATACCGCCAGACTCTGTGCTACAGGGCACACGTCGCTCATCCAACATGGGGAAATATAACCACCAAGGCTCAAATGAAAATTTGAAATTGCTGTTTGGTACCGACCCTACGACATTCATGAAGCTCAGAGACATTATGTGACAATTTATCAATGCCTGGGAAGGTCAAAAGAGTAATATTTCTGACAGAATGATTTCTCGCTGATTGTCAGCTTGTTTTTGCGCAGTCTTGTAACATGAAATGAATAGAAATAGTAACTCCAAAAAGCTCAAACGCCAACGATGCCCCATCTGTGGTTGGGGAGTTCTAGATACCACGTTTGTCAATCTTACATACAGAGTCTCACAGAAAAGGGCAACATCCTATGAAAAACAAGAAGGTGCAACAATAGGAGAGATATTTCCATGCTTTACCCATCCAACTCCCTCCCTGATGACGGTGTCAGTTCGAGAAAGCTGCAGTTTGCACACCGCAGTCGTACGCGGGAGGGAAAAGCATCTACCAGGTTTTCCGCGAAATCATGATTGAGACCTTATTTGGCGCGTCACCGAGGTAAGGCAAGGAGAGATTCGGTGTTGAAATGACATCCTGAAGGCTTTCTTTCAGTAGCTCACCCACCTCCGTCTTACTCATGTTGAGATGTTTCGGGTTTAGACTCCGGAGTACGACCTGTACTGGGACATAATCGACTTGGACTGGGGTTGTGGCCTGGCCGGCCTCATGCTTAAAGACGAGAGCCAGGATCGCCTCTACGACTTCTTTGTCGCTCTTCATGATGACACTTGTAGGGATATCGTAGGTCTTGTCCTCGATCTCGATGTAGGTGTTACTATCAGGGGTCAGCCATGATCGTCAAACAAGAGGAATGTACGTACTTGTCGGTCATTTTGAGCGATGCTTTTAGATCGAGATTGACCGTCAGGGGTTTTGTAGGCGTGTCTCTCAAAGGTTGGTTGAAATTCTCGCGGTTTGTTACGCTGAATGATGGAAGCAGTTCGATTTGCTTCTGCGTACGAGGCTTCGAAGGTGGAAGTGGAGGTTTAAAGTAGGAGAATGATAGTACTTAAATGGGAAAAGGGAGTCAAGGGTTTCGTAAATGGGTTATTTGATCGGTGACTGAACTTGGCGTAGATGGGCTTGAAGTAGTTTGAATGGGTGGGACGCTTTTCCCTTTTCCTGAAGTGCGAGGGGTAGGGGGGTGGGAGTTGGAATGGATTGCACGAGCAAGGCCGGGGGCCTGATGTCCTTTTATGCCCGCGGGAGCTCCTAAGGCAGCGTCAAAGCCCTAGGTGGCCAATAGCCAGTGTCATGTTTGATGCTGTAGCAATAAAGGCACCAGTAGCCAAATGACTCAGCTATCAATAGTCATACAATGAAGACGAAGCGCCTGGCGATTGTACCTATTGTCTATTTCGCACGGAGCACGGCCTTGTCACAGATTATTGCTGGGTCAGTGAGCAATGCAGCCTCAGTGAACCGTGGAGCCAACCGGATGAACCAAGGAGAAGATGCAAGAATAGACAGTTTAGAAAGAAGGTATTCACAGGTTATCAAAATAGATCATGCTATTTTTCAACTGATGTAGCAAAAAGAAATCTCCGTCAATATGACATGCGAAGCTATCTATAAACATATTATCTTCAAAGCCTCCCTTCCACCGTATGAGACCAACGGGGGTGTTTGGACAAGCCCATGAAGGGAATGAGTCATCAGCAGGATGTCTCAGAATGTCTCAAAGCTCAACATGGGAAGCACTTTCTTGTGCTTCATATTTGGAATTCCCTTGCGGTTGCTTGATTCCACTTGAGCTCTGCGAAAAGACATTCTTTTGCCCATATTTGATCATTAGCCCTTACCCTAATCACAACCAGATCAACAGGGCAAGCTAGTGGTACACTTGGTAAGCCAGGTGTTTCGTATGTAAAGATTGGGGCAGTACTAAGATAATCAGCTCCATAAGCAATCTCTCCTTCAGGCATGATATGGCGATTTTCGGAAAGAGGAAATGTCAGTTGATATTCCAGAAAGAGGAGCACACAGGAAGGAAAGCTTACTCAGTAAGACCTCTATATAGCTGAAACGGTTCCACACAGGCAACATTCTAAGTTAACTTCTGCTGACTTCCTGATATTTAGAATCGCATCGGGTTTGGTTGTCCGGTCTTCCCCCCCTTAGCGCTATCGCATCGCGAAAAAAAGTTCGTATATCCCGCACCGTTCAGCCAGCCCTGTGGGGGTCATAGATATCTTAGAGATGTCGAGGACCACAAGATAACTGGGTCAACCGGCAAAACCTCACACGCTACTTTACGTCCATAAGGGTTCTGCCTTCGATCGTGTGAATGCTGAGCTCCAGTGCGGTTTACGATGACTTCATTTCTGGGAAACGGTTGGGTCATCAGGTTCTCGATATCTCTAGACAAAGACACCTGGCTGCATAACAGGGGAATGGAAGGAGAGCTTCCGTCAATTTAAAGAAGCGCAACATGCTGGGACACGCGGCGGAAAGGCGCCCAAGCGGTCGAATGCGTGGACACAACAGAGGTAGCAGCTGGGCAGCGCTAAGGTGACAGAAACTGTGAGTGGGAGCTCACCGAAACCAAAGACTACCAAGTTGTTTTTGGATTGTTTACTAGGCTGGACTAGGTGTATGTCAATGTTACAACATGCGGAGTTAAGATGTCCACTTAAGCTTTCCAATCTAACTTAATTAACCGCGAGTCTGCATTTACCGAGATATACGGGTCCTAAACACTCTTTGAACTAGTTGAAATATATTACAGGGCCAAAGGTCTTTCTTCAAGCCTGATTTCACTTCGACATACTTCTAATTATGAAAAAATTGGGGTAGATTCTTGTCAGCACTTCGATAGGGCGCTTTTGTCAGCACTCCGATAGAGTCAGGCTCTTCTGGCCAGGTGCCGGACAGCGCAGCGCCTGCCAGTCCCCAATGATGTAGAGGTCAACTAATTGCCGGCTGATAGCAACATTCAGTCAGTTGAGATTCAGGTTCATCGTGAACCCGAGCCGCTAGACGATTGTCAGGTCAAAAATGACCACCTCCTCGCCCCTTGGGAGCTGTCCACGCTCTTGAGCCTAGGATTCAGGCTACTTGCGGCCTGTGCTTCTTTATCGATGTGTGGAGAGTTTATATTCGCCGAATGAGAACGTTCATCGTCGAAATCAAGACAGCCACTAACCAAGTTAACATGCTGTTCGATTCATGAACATGCTAGAATCCGTGACTCTCTAGAGCGGACAGGACCTGTTTCGAAAATGATTGAGATTTCAGAAATGCGCAAACAGACGTTATTGTCTTACACGCAGGATTCAAGGTTCCCACTAAATGCCACCATAGGCATCTTGAGAGCAAGGAGTCATCAACTGGACAACCGACTAGTCCATTTCTCGGATTAGCATTCGCATCCTCTTCGAATCGACACTTAGCATCATTGTGCTAAATCCCGAGCATATCCGAACCAAACCATGTCGATCAATATGTCGACGAAAAAAGTGACCCCAAAAACTGCCAGCCAGTCCGCAAAAACCGAATGAGAGAAGTTCTGGATGTGACCGCTTGACATAAGGGATGACTTTTTCTGCCAAACCGCGGTCAAAGGTATCGCCGCCGACAGCCCGGAATGAATGTCGCTTTCGACCGTCCCATCGCACAAAGTCAATATCGAACGGCAAGTCCATGCTCCCGATGTCCAGACAGGCGAGCACATCGCCAGGTCTTGCCCGCAAAGTAGATTCACGGACCTAATGATATCAAAGCAGGTGTCGGTACGTAGCGCAATGTATCAGACATAGCAAGCCGGGCTCATGCGAGCAATGATGAATCCCATGGAGTCTTTGAACAGTGCACTCCCGAGCTCCTGATAACTAGAATTGCTGAGAGATCGAATGGCACATCTTTCTGAGCCATCCGTATTTCTGTTCTGATACATTCGCCTGGTGATGAGGATGAAATTCGATTTCTGTTTATGAGAGTCGTCCGATATGCCTAGATTGGGGCTAGCAGGTCTTGCGCCTACCAGTCCATGAGATTTATGAAGGCAAAGCAGCTCGATGCCCGAGGGTATCATATCACAATCCTAGGTCATTCTTTTCATGTTCTGCACGGTGCTGTAGGCCCACTATCTCGTAGGAAGATCTTCCTTCCCAAAGGCCTTCTTACCATGCCAGACGAACCCAGAATATCATCTGGGTATCAGGTCTTCTGCAATGACTCTCTAGCATCATTTGATATAAGGTGCCGGTACCCCAGTGATTAAAACAGGTCTGTGACGATATGATATCGGATAAATATATCAGTTCCAAGAAAGGGCGCCTCGCGGGTTTCGAAGTCGATATCTGAGGCGCTGGGATGGCAAGTTTCGATCTCCGGAGATGATTGTAGTAATGATGATAGCTGCGGGGACAAGAGGGGTGGGGCATAGAATTTTGGGGAGAGACGATTCTATCTCTGGCATGCTGGTTGTTGGGAGTTGATATTGTTGTTATTCCGTGCCTACGGATGTCGTCCAGCGGTATGGATGTCTGATTTAGCAAGGTATATGAATCTCGATCCTGGAATGATCACGTCATGTTCGACCTTGGACATCCTCCACTGTATGAGTGATAAATCTCGTAGTTGTTTTTTAGGTGCGGTTTGTTCGTCGGCAGTTTGAGCGGCGAATATAGGCAGAACGGACATAGTCAAGACCATTCCCCGTCCCTCCACCCTTGAGTGGTGTGTTCAACAGACGTTCAAGCTATACAGTAAGCCTTTCTGGCAAGTATGGGAGAGGATATTGATATCATATCCCAGTACAACATACTCAACCGAAAGGGTGAACAGGGTGATGATATATCAAGAAGAATTCAACTTCAAAAGAGATAGCAGATAGATTGAAGAAAGAAGAAAGGAAAGACAGAAAGGGGGAGGGAGAGGGGCTATATATACCTATCAGCCGCCCTGGGGGAATCATTCATCTACAGACATCCTAACATCTTACAGGGAATTGAACTGGTTCGGCATTCCCTGTTTGACCAAACAAATCCATTTCATTCATCCGTGTTTTTCACCTTATGAACATGAGTCTGCAGAGAGAACCTTCAGTTCAAACATATAGCGCACAAAGAAAGATGAGGCATAGGGCATAGGGTAGCAAAAGAAAAGGAAAGAGACACGAAAGGAAAAGCAGTGGCAGCATCAAATTACTCCACACAGAAACACTCTTAAAACCATTCGCATTATAGCTCAATCACACACTTAACAATATCAAAGGAAAGGGGGTACGATCAGATAACGCAAAGAAAAATTAACAATAGAATTGAGTCTTTGAGGCGTTGCACATTAACCATTTCCCCATCCTCCATCAAACATCCCCCTGCCATCCCTTTCTCCAAATATACGTCATCCTTCATTCAAGTATTAAACAAGCCACAGGACCAACCAAAGTCAGAGCCAATGACATCGCTTCGTTATAGGTAGATACTGTCAGACACCTCGAACAGACAGGTTTCCATGACGTCAGGCAGGTCGGAGATGGTCCGTCTAGAGCCACTCTCACATTGTCATAATCGCCCGACTTCGAGAAACTCGTCCAGAATCCTTCTTCCCTTTCTCGGTTCCCATTCATTGCGGCTTCTTGGCATCCGCCTTGCCGATAAGGCGGCCCAGATCGGTGGATTCGTAAGCCTGGCGCACGACACCCTTGAAGCTCTCCCAACCCTGGCGCACAGCAGGGGGGGTGCTCTGGTGGGAAACGGAAGCGTCAACACGGGCGGTGAAGTGGCGAACGCCCTGCTGAACGAACGTGCTCTGGCTGTACCTGGCGCGGAAGAAGGCCAGGTAGATGAACAGCAGAACAAAGCTTCCCTTGGAGAAGGTCAGGATCGAGACGACCAGGCGGAGCAAAAGCATAATCTCAAGCCCGGCGACGAGGTCCATGCTGGTATCGTAGTACTGCTTGACAAATCGTCCGATGGTTTCGGCCAGAGGAGACTGCTTGGGAGCAGGCTTGGGGGCGCTAGGAGAAGTGGGCGAGGCAGGAGCGCCACCCTGAGGAGGCTGCAAGGTGGGGATCAGGTGGGCACGCGAGTAGGTCGCGACGTGGAAGACCGAGTAAACGGTGAAAGGAAGCAGGGCGAGCGAAATTTGACGCGAATACAGCCAAACCAAGGCCATACCTAACACAACCTGTTAGCCACAATCTATTTTCCGGCCGGGGGAGGGCTGTCGGAATTGTCCGACATTGGACCCTGCGACGCCTACTACTCACCCAGGTACTGCACATTCTCGTCACCAGCAAGCTTCAGCGCAATGCTGGGAGGACTGCCCTGGAGACGGCCTCGCGCGATATGTCCCTTGTATACTACAATGCCATATGTAGCCGCCGCGGAGACGAACGCGAGACGATAGGCGGCCTGCGCGGTGGAGGAATAATAGTTGAAGGTGAGGTATGACAGGAAGTAGCGGAAGACGGAAATCAGCAGCGTAACATGTCTAAACTCCGTCAGTAAGCGACTCTATTCGCCGTCACGGTCTCACCGCGAGGAATTGCGAAACCAGCGGCTGCCATTTGCCGATGGCCGGAGGAAGTTGAACGATGCTGGGCGAATAATATGGAAAACATACCCGGCAAACCAAGCGAATCTGCCGACGAGCCAGGTGGTCAGTAATTTTTTTTTTCCCAGCTTCAACTTGGACAATCGAGCGAAGCACTCACTGTAGTGTTTGGGCCAGAGCCTTGAGTCTTTCACCCAAAGGTAGGTGCGCCGGAGGAGGAGCCATTGTAGCGATACGTGTTCGGAGATGGCGGTGTTGAACGGAACGAAGCTAGAAAAATGGTGGATAGTGTCGGAGAAGAAAGAGGAACAGGGAGAGAACTAGTGGAGCGAAGAGAATGGAATTGAGCGGTGGGAGAGAAGGTCGATATCCACTAGTCTATCGTCTTTTGGGTAAATTTATTTTGGGAGGGAGGCTGGGCTGGGCGGGGAGAGAAAGAGAGAGGGAGGGAGATGCCGAGAGAAAGGCGGTGGTGGGAGGACAGCAAGCGGGTTTGCTGGCGCCTCGGCCTTTCCCGACTGTTCGGCTGGTGACGTCGGGACGTTGATGCAACGCTCCGTCATACTATTTCTGTTTCTACATTCTCCGCAATTTAGGAATAGACGTTTTGTCCACTATGATTTCTAGTTTTCTTTGGACAATGGTCTAGTCCTGTTCTCAACCCCGGTGGTACAAGTCCTCGTCCAACACTAAAAGACACCTGCAGACCTTCAGGTACCAACGCCAAGACTGGCCACAGCTGATTTCCTTTTCGGTCATCTTTTGAGGCCTCCAGATACCCCTACGAGAAATGATACCTGACAGGCTGATTTCGCAAACACTTGAAATTGACAACTAACAAAAACTGCGATGAGGAAAATAAACACAATAAGAAAAGGGAATGCGTCCAGAAATGATGGTCGGAGGGTGGGTCAGGTCACTAAAAGGTTGTAGTAGAGGACACAAAACGTGCACAGAAGATATAATGAAGAAGAGAGAAAAAAGAAAAAGAAAATGGCGGCGACAGGTAAAATAGAACAGGATGCCACGGGGGAATAAGAAACAGGCGGGACAAGGTATAGCGTAGGCAAAAGTACATAACAAGAAGCGAAAAAAGGACAAGACGTGAATGAGGCCGGTTTTTTTTTACCCCCGTGTGCATCATCTTGCAGAAAGTTCCAAGCATGGACATCGCTCGCGTGTTCCAGCACATTCTCCTAGTCATTTCCCCTTGTTGTTATTAATCCGACTGTCGGTATGAGAACGAGATGCAGCTTTCTTTTTTGTGTTTGGCGTCTTGCAACCACCCAATTAATAAGAGAAGAAGAAAATCACAAAAAGATGTAAAAACGCAAGAGTCATTACTGGAAGCAGATAAGAGGAAAATATTGGAGGGAACGTCGGGGGTGAGAACAAATAAACACAAGAGAATGAAGGGAGAGAGTTGGGGTAAAAAGAGACTGGGAAAAAAAAAAGAAAGACAGCGCTCGATCAATCGACAGTCGTGGAGAATCAACCGTAAAATCACCAGAATGCCTCCGACGACCACATACATCCCATGAGCAGCAGTCCGTCACGTTGACCCCTGCAGAGAAGCACCGGGAAACCCCCAACGGACTTGCGGTTTCGCTTTAACGGAGAGAGAATCCCTTTCTCTTCCCCTTTTCTTCGATCGGACGTCCGCTTTCGAGTCGTGATTTCTTCTCTTCCAGTTCCTGGCGCTGCCGATCCAGTTGGTCCTTCATCTCGCGATGTCGAGCATATAGCTCGTCCTCGCTCTGTTTCAGTTTGCTTTCCTTCTCGGCCACCTTCTGTTGGAAGACCATCTTCATCTCGACCTCCATCTTGGCGAGTTTCTGCTCGTGGAGAGCGCGCTCCTCCTCCTGCTTGACGGCGGGGTTGACCTCCTTGAACACGCTGGGGTCCTGGGCGACACCCATCTGGGTAAGCTTGTCGGAGCGGTAGTTCTCGTACAGCGAGTTGTTGGTGTGTTCCTTGAGCTCCTCCATGTGAGTGCGGATCAACATCTGGCGCAGCTTGACGAAGTCGCAGTGCTCCTCGTTGTCGACCTCAATGAGGCCCCAGGGGTAGCTACGACCGCGGACCTTGCGGCCGTCGGAGGTCGACACTTCCGAGTTGGCACCGACGACGGCGAAGGGCACCTTGGACATGATCTCCTGGTTCTCGGCGATAGTTTCCTCATCGTCAAGCTCGTAGCGGGGACCCTCGAAGATCTGGATGTTGTGGTGCTGGATATCGGCGAGAATCTAGAAAAAGGGGGGGGGAACAGGCCAGGTTAATAACCCACTATCAGAAATTCAGGGGGAGAAAAGGTCTATCATACTCTCTGCTTGAAGAGGGCGATTTCCTCGTCGGTGAGAGTGTCCGCCTTGGCAATCACGGGAATCAGGTTGACCTTGGTGTGCAAGCGGCGCATCACTTCGATGTCGAGAGGCTTCAGGGAGTGACCGGTGGGCTGGATGAAGTAGACGCAGGCGTGGATACGGTTGTCGATGATGTTCGTGCGGTTCACCTTGTTCTCGGCTTCCAAGAAGGCGTCGTATCGCTGCTCGATGTTCTCCACAATGGGGCGCCACGAGTCATCGTTGTTCACGAAATCACCAAAGCCCGGGGTGTCGACCACGGTCAAGCGGAGACGCACGCCGTTCTCCTCGATGTCTGCACTGATGGACTGGATGGCCACGGTCTTGGGGATGATGTCGTGGCTGGGGCCGGCGGGCTCCTTAGGGGGGTAGAGGGAGGTGTTGAAGAGGGTGTTCACAAGGGTGGACTTTCCGAGACCGGATTCACCTAGTGTAGGCAGATCAGCAAAGCCGTCCCTCCTCGAATTTCCTCGTATGACTTTTATTCCTGGGGATTGAAAACTCACCGACAACCATCACGTTGAAGTTGAAACCTTTGCGAACACTCTTTCGGTGCCATTGGTTGGGCAGGTTGGCGAAACCAACGTAGCCAGTCAACTTCCGGCGAACGACGTTCTTCATATCTGTTGCGGCCTGAGCGACAGCCTTAGGGTCCTTGGAGCTGACAGTCTGGGCATTACCGGATCCCATAGGGTTGCTACGCTCCACGAAGGGAGAGCCAGGCTTGCTGCTAGCGGGGGATTCCATGGTCGAACCGGGGGTCCCGTTGGAAGGGGGAGGAGGCGAAGCTGCATCGGCGAAAGTAGAGTCAGTAGGGGTCTGAGGATCGGGATAGTAGCTGCCATCCGAAGACGATTCCCTCCGAGGCGAACGAGACGAATGGCTCTTGGATCTTATCGGGGGCGAAGAATTGAGGCTTTCTGAGTCTGGGACTTGCGAGCAACCCTCCACAGTCTGACGTCTAGAACGCAACATCTTGATTTGTTTTTTCTTTTATCTTCTTTGTTTACTCGATGGTCACAAGGCGCGAGAGTCTGGCGGTTTTGTTCACGACGGAGGAAAGGTCCACGGGATAGGAAAGCGGAAATGAGGTGATAGAAGGATGAGATGTGGTGCCATAGGCGACGCGAGCTTACCCATTGTGAAAGATTCGGGGTTTAAGCTTTAGAAGCGAGTGTCGAGAATGAGACTTTTTTTTCCCTTTCCCTAATCAGGTCGCACCGAGTTGGTTAGCATGGGGATTCCTTGCAGACCGGAATTAAGGGGAGGTGGTAAGTTTAGACCAACGCAACGACGGGCAGGCAGAAAGGCATCAAGGGAGAATTGTGGCACAGGGAGCCGAAGGTAGATCAAAAAGCCACCATACCTTGATGAGAGTGTTCACCAGAGAGTTTAAGAGGGACAGTTCCAAGTGACCACGATCGAGGGAGACGGGGATACAATAGGGGTGGGAGGAAAGTGGAAAAAGCACAAGCTCCGGGGAGAGATTAGAGCGAGGAGCCGGAGGGGGGGGAATGGGAAAGGTAAGAAAAAGAGATATAAAAAGAAAAAGACACAAATCAAGCAGCGAAGGAGAAAAAGGGAGGATGAACGAGAGAAAGAAGGCAGTAAAGCGAAAGCAGGGGAAGGCGAGAACGACTGGACCTGCGGAGTGAATTGACGGGGTGGAGGATGCGAGAGTTGGTCGTTGGAGAGAGAGAAAGGGGGGTGCGGCCGACGGCAGAGAGACGGGACTAACGCCGACTTTGGTTAACCCTCGTCCCCTGGCGCTAATTTCTGTCTTTCTTTTTGTCTTTCTTGCTGTCTTGTCTGTCTTTCTTTTTATCTGTTCGTTTACAGAGTGGTATAGTGTTATGCTATCTTTCTGAAAGGATTGATCAATTGAATTGAACGACGGTTATACACCATTCCTGTCAACGGTCGCATGTTTCCCCCCTGTCGAATAACGCTCCTTACCCACCGGACAGGTCAACTGCCCGGCATTGAATCAATTTCAATAGATCCTCTCTGGGAAGAGAGACACTAATCAAATCAGATAGAGCATGACGGCAATAATAATAATACCTTCATAAGACTGCCCCTAAAACAAACACATAAACAGTCCCATGGATCGTAACGTCTCCTGACCCGAACAACGGCTTTACCTGACCCATACGGATCCATACTTCTTACTTCTGACCGAGTCGAATGTTGGAGACTGCAACTCCGTGCAACTCGATGCTATTCATAGATAGCTTACCGTATACTGCAGATACCTTATTCAGGGGGGTCTCTTCATACAGTCATGTTCAATTGCTCATACTGACTAACCACACCTGAAGTTAATTAACTAGTAGATATCTGGTCCCGTAATCCGCCATTTCAAGATACTACCCAAACAATCGGTCTCGGTAACGACGTTACTCAAACATCATTAAGGGGCAACTTATATACAATGGATACCTACTACTGGTTAACGGGTAGAAGAAAACAAAACACAACAAAAAAAAAATACAAAAAATGAATATAAAATAGAACTACCTGGGATAAAAACCGTCAAATCACGACGCTCATCGGAGATCTCATGGACAAGAAATGTCTTGCCTCTGATTCAGATTCTCTTCATGCATGCCCAATCAGACACCGACACAATTCAAGTCAAGGCTTTGCTAGCCCGCTAGGTTGCTTGTTAGTGGGTGATACTCGATATATATAGTACCGACTACTGTAGACCTCTGGTGACTGCGACATGCATCAACGACTCCTAACATAAACCGATTGCCAGGGAAATGAATGGATGGTGTTTACTGTACTGTGCATCTGGGTGCAGGAAAAAGGAGACTCGACTCGATCGGGCACCAGACAAAGGAACTGAAAGACAAACCAAACCTACCTATCGGTGGATAACTCACGGTCAAACTAAACTAAACTAAACAAATCTTCCAGCTGGCATTCACATTCCAACCGTGTTCCAGATGGATCTGCAACACGGTGCCCATGCAAGCGCTGCATTTCGGCATGTACAAACCGCAGGGTGAAACGGGCATTCGGTAGAGACCATTGGGCAGCATCCCGTGGACAGCTAATAATAGTAGACAAATCATTATCCGGGCAGCGTGTATTTCGAGGTACGATATTATTCAGGTACCTACTGTATGGATACCTACTCTGTATGATACAGTTACCAACGGTTTACCTATCCCAGTACTTACTACAGTAAGATCCCTTAAGACGTGTTCCGTTTATGATCTACCGTACATGGCCCTACTATTATGATCGACCAGACAATCGTGTCCCGTCTGATATATGCAAATGCAGGTGAGACTCAATAGTGCTGTCAATAGCAGACTTAATGGCACTGACATGTGATTACCGATCGGATAGATCAGATCGGGGATCGGTGCCGATTATGATACGGATCCAATGGGGGATACTAGAGCCTCGATGCTACGAAGGCAGTCATGCCTGTAGAAATAATCAAATTGACCAGATTCATTATGCAACCATAATCATGATGTTCTGTAAGACAACACGGTTGTTTCTCCCCCCCCCCAAAAGGAAGGGATACAGTAAATAGTGTCATTTTATTTCCCAACCTTTGACTTCTTCTTTGGTCGCGTCTCTTCATCGTTGTCCATGTCGACATCCCCGTCATCGTCGTCGCCGCCGGATGCATACTCCATCTCGGCATCGCTTCCGCTGCTTTCGTGTTCCGAATCGAACTCCTCGGCAACGTCCGACTCGGTGTCCGCCTGGAAGTCCTCGTCAACCGACTCCTCGTCTTCGTCGGCAGAGCCACGGTCGGGTCGGACACCCTCGTCGTCGCTGGATCCCATATCTTCGTTGTTCAGGGCGGCCTTGAGGATTGCCGAGGTCTGGGAAATTTATTAGTTTCAATGTACACATGGGGAACCGGTGACTTCAACATACATCTTCCGTCATTTCGTTCTTGAATCGGATGTTCTTCGCCTTGAAGAACTCTTCCAGGGGTTGTTGCTCCTCCCTGTCATAGAATTAGAGATGAAAAATAACCCTAAACACGTAAAAAGAATCCATACCGGTTGATGTTACTGAACTGATGCGATCCGGCGTTGGCCTTCAAGGTGACTGTGATATCGAACGTTCGGCTGGCCGACACGGCCCCGCCAACGCGAGACATGGTGATGACGGCGATGTTCTCGATCTGGATGTACGTGGCAGGCTTGGGAACGAAGATCAAGCTCTTATCCAAGAAGTACAGGAGACCCTCATTGGCCTTGATGGAGCACTTGACTCCGCTGTGGCCGTGGTGGCTACAAACTTGTAAGCAGTTTCACATCAAGAAACCTGGCGCTTAACTTACCTGACAAAGTCCTTCGACGGCATGATAACCTTCTTGCCTGATAGACCGCGGAAGATCTTCGTGACGACTTGGTGGATGGGCTCTTCGTAGCGAGACTCCAGCTTGTCCTTGTAGCGCGTCTCCAACAGTTCACTGGAGAAGTTAGACGATCATTCAATCATCACCACACCCTTAAGTTAGAACTTACTCTGTCATGTTCAGCTCCAAGCTGATCTCCTCATCCAATTTCAGCTGCATGACCAGGAACGGATACCGGGTCTGTCCCTGGCGCAATGGAGGATCGAGACCCAGAACAATGAGCGTATGCGTGTCGTCATTCTTAGGAAGCAAGAAGAACTTCTTGATCGAAGCGTATTGGATCTTGTAGTCGTACGTTTTGCCACGTAACCGGAAAGACGCCTCGTACATATCGATATCGAAACGACCTCTATAGAACACCTGTTAGAACCATTCCATTCCAACACCCCCCCCAAAAGAACCACATACCTGGGCGTAAGATGCAGCACATCCAAGAAAGTGGCAAACGTATCGCCAGCCACGTCGCCAATCTCCGCCTTCTCCATGAGCATCTCGTAGAAGAGGTTCGCGGCATTCTGCTCCTCGCCGCCCTCCTCTTCCTCCTCCCCTTCTTCACCCTCAGCCTTCTCCTCGCCGTTCTCCTCCTTAATGCCCTTCTCCGTCTTCACCACCGTACCGGGGATGTAGAATCGCATCTCGACCAGCTCGTCCGGCCCGGCGGCCGCCTTCCGGCCCCTGTTTTTCGTGCTGCCCGCCGACTGGCTCTTGGGTTCGTTCTCGGCGGGGAGGGAGAACTCGACGGCGACCTCGTTCTTACCCGCCAGGTTCGTGTTGGAGATCTCGGAGTAAGGGATTTCGAACGCGGGGCGGTTCTGGACGTTGAAGCTGAGTTCGGCCTTTGCGAAATCCGCCTTACCCCAGTTCCAGCCGCGGAGCGCATGTTCTCTGCTTTCGATGTTGATGCCGTACCAGATTTTGAAGGCCTTGGACAATCGTTCGAAGTCCTAATGGAAGACGTCGCCACGATTAGCAAAGAAAAAGGAAAATCAACACCGATCCTGCGATGTCCAATTCCAAGGCACGCAGACCCGCCGGGGGCAAGACAAACCTCCTGATCAAAACCATCCAGCTGAATGACACCCGAGGAGCGCGACAGGATCTTCAGCTCAAATCCCTTCGAAGCTCGACTCCATTGAGCGGCGCCGACATTGCTGCTATCCAGAGTAAACGTCTCGCCTCCGCCCGAGGGTTTCCATCCCAAGCCGCTCTCCGCGAGCTTGCACTTTCCCGGTTGTTTCGAGAGGTCGAGGTAGATGTTATCGAAGCTCTCCCTGGACAAGACATCAGCGCCGGTACACAATGGGGTAGCTACACAAGGGCAAAAGTAGGGGGGATGCTCACATATTGGAGAGGCTGTCAGGGGAGGTTTCGCTATTGGTACAAAGAAGAGGTGGGTTGTCAGGTCAGTGCGTGTGATAAGAGGCGACAGAGATGAAGAGGACGTAGGTGAGAAGAAAAGTTGCTTGCTGAGAGGGACAGCTGATAGATTGGCTGGTGCTTAACTACCACTTTTTCCCGGAGTCTTCGCGTTGCGCGCGGCTGCCGGATGCTACGCGGGCCGGCAGAAAAACTGCGCCTGTGGGCGGTGAGCGGGGCTTCACTTCCTGTCAAATCGGGACTAGCGGGGGATATTGATGCCTCAGGCCACAGTTATGCTCTTTGCCGGTTAGTCAAATATAACACAAGGAGCAGTATCAGAAGGTTGGCGTCAATGATACTAAACTTTGAGGCTTATATTTTCATGTGATTTATCTCAAACTGACCTGAGGATCCAATGGACTCTAGTATCAATATCTACCCAAATGCTCAGGTACATTACCAAGTTCCGCCTCGTTCTTTTCCTAGCATTCGAATATCCAGGTTCAAATAATTCCCACAGGTGGTTGAAGTTGTATTCATTAAAAGTTATAGGTACATTGGTCTGAATATCTGCATATAATGACCAATCAAAACGTTTTGAGAAGTATGACCTCCACCCCTTACCATAGGTAGCCCTAAGTACCATGGAAGGTAATATAAAATCGAATCCACGCCTACAGACCGTACTCCAATCACACCTTACCCTGCTCCTTCTCCTCATTCTTCCCTCGCGAAGACTTAGGAACCCGAAAAAGCCAATACACAGCCAAAGCGCCAACAATATTAACCACCACATAAACCCAAAGCAATCCAAAGTTTCTCCACCGATCCGCGTAAATAATGTTGAAGGTCGCTAGATAATCGTCCGTGACGCTCAGCCGACAGTACTCGCATTGCCCTTTGGACCCTTCATCAAGAAGGTATCCGCCAGCAGTGCTGATGAAATCGCTCATGTATTCACCGCAAGTCAAGTTCACAGGTGGTTGCATGCGGAGAACTTCATGCGGCGCGCAGGTGATTTGGGCGCCAGACAGCGCGGTTGATAATACGCCGCTCACTAGGTATGTTGCTGGTGAGATGTGGTACATGAAGGACCAGAAACCTGGGAGGTCGGCTTTGGCTACGCCCACACTGTTGATCGGTATTGGTTAGTCGAAGTAGACATTCAAACATGCAGGGGATTAGGTCTTTGCATACCCGCAGAATGAGATACATAGTAGCCAGATCAAGGTGGCTAGAGCTCCCGCCATGTCTGGAGTTTCGAACGCTGCAATGCAAAGATGGGAAAAGGTGCTGACGAAAAGCATGAACATCCATGAAAAGAGGAAGACGAGGAACCCGCGAGTGTGCTCATCATCGGGCGACATGTTCTGAGTAAAGCCGACAGGGTAGAACCAGCAGAAATAGATCAGGACGGCCATGAGCGTGTTCCAGAAGATTTCTACCAGGATGTTTGATAGAACGTATGCTTTGCGAAGTTAAACGATGTTTGGGCAAAAGATTGGAAGAAAGCACTTACTCGCCCATCGATACATCCGCGATGGCTGCTCACGCACCTCGTAGAGCGCGCGTTGGGGAACAAACAACGGCATTATTTGCTCGTTCAAACTGCCGAACATAGTCAAGTACATGAAAAAGGCATAGATCTGATTTTGAAGCCCCTGAAGGCTGTTGTCAGCCTTGAAACTGAAGCCGACGTATAGTGCCTGAAGTTGGTTAGTCACTAAGCCTGTATGTTCTACCCAGGAGAAGTGAACAGACCGACAAGGCCACCAAGGCGACCTTCGAGTAGATATAGCCTGGTGAGCGGTAGAAGTGCTTTGAGACACGCTTCAAAACTTGCCAAAATTGAGTCGAAAATGAAGCGACAAACTCATGATGCTGCGGATTGTCTGTGTCTCTCAATGGGGAAGTCAAATCTCGGCTGGTAGCATGCTGCTTGAGTCGAGCAAGCTCGTCTTTCATCTGCTGGTATTCAGGCGAAGAACGCCAAATTTTAGACCATTCAAGCTGAGTTGCGGAGTTTTCAGAAACTGGCTCAGTGACTCTGAGCATCCACTCCGCAGGATTGCCATATGAAGGGCACCTAGGGGCTCCGTTGCACTCAAGATAGTCGATTAACGTGCGAGCATTGTCGCCAAGCTCTGATTAATTCGGTGAGTATATGCCAAGAAGAGAAGCGGAAAGAATCATACCACCAAAGTAGACAGTTTTCCCTCCTGGTTGAAGTAGAAGAAGGCGATCGAACCTTTGGAAGAGAATTGCAGAAGGCTGATGAATCGTGCACAAGACTGCCTGGCCGCTCTTCACCAGTTTCTCAATTAGATCACATACTGCCCATGAAGTCTGAGAATCTAGACCTGAAGTAGGCTCATCCAGGAAAACTAGGAGCTCAGGTTTTGCGGCGAGCTCTACTCCGATAGTCAAGCGTTTGCGTTGTTCTACATTGAGACCTTCCCCTGGAACGCCGATAACAGCATCTGCGAATTCTTGCATGTCAAGCATTTCAATGACCTCCTCAGTGTACGCTATCTTGTCATCGTGGGACACATTAGCAGGCTGACGAAGGATAGCGCTAAACTCCAACGCTTCTCGAACGGTCATTGTATCAAGGTGCAGGTCTTGCTGCTGCACATAGCCAATCTTATGAGCGAAAGAGGCATCCGTGGGTATACCGTCAACAAAAGCATTCCCAGATACCACTCCCATAGTCACTCTGGCAGCTAGAGTGTCTAAAAGAGTTGTCTTTCCTGCACCGGAAGCACCCTGATCTAATGTTAGTTCTTTTTTGGCAGCTAAGGAATAAAGAGATCACTTACCATAAGTGCAGTTGATGTTCCAGGTTGCACCCAGCCGTCTATATGGTCTAGAATCTTGCGATTCTCGCCTTTTATCCTGATATCATAGCAAAGATCTTCCCAGTGAAAAACAGGTCCTGACTGCTCGCTTTTTCTGACAAGGTCATATTGTTCAGTACGTTGGGAAACCACAGGCCTTTGTACATCTAGGGACTCCACATCAGACTTTCGAGCAGCAGAGCCGTTTTGCACCTTTCCTCTGCGAAACACCAAAACCTCGCCCTTGCTTCGGGGCGGACGGGCGTACTCGGCAGAGATGAAGTAGATAGCCAAAAAGCCAATAAAAAAGGCAAAAAGGATACCGACATTCCTTGACCACCGTCAGCATGACTTGCCAATTTTTGGAACCTCGTTCACTGGGCATAAACGGTACTCACCTCCATTTATGAGAATTCCAATAACCGAAAGCTTGGTTGATGTAATGATCACCATCAACGACCGGTGAGCCAGGTACTGAGCCCACAGATGCACAGATGCGATGATCTAGCGTCACATTTCCGTAAGAAGGACCTTCTGGAACAAGTTGAGCACATCGAAATTCTCTTCCATGGAACTCGTTCGCCATCAGCGCCTCAAAAGCATAAGCTAGAGGGTTTATGTACCCCATCCAGCGGGACCACCCCGGCATGTAAGCGGTTGGAATTGTGAAACCAGTATATATCATGACGCCTATAGTAAGAATAGAACTTGGAACCATTGCTTGATGAGAAGTTCGTGTGACACTCGCGAGTGTGCGATAGACCGCGGACATAACCAAGGTGGTGATATATGAAGCGAGACAGTAGAAGAAAAAGGCGCCGGCTTCACGACGAAAATTCGCCATGAAATAGATGACTGTGTTGAAGACGATCATATTGACGGTTTTGTAGGGGATGTCGATTAGGTAGCTCGCGATGGATTGAGCAGACTGGTGATAGAAGGCGTAACGGTTCTGTTTCTCGACTGTCGGACGCTCAGCATACAGTGTTAGAACCTAATCAAACATGATGGATTAGGTACACGTTGCACAATAGTAAGAAAATAATTAAGAATAAAAAAAGATAAAGCGGTCCTTACCTCGAGTTGACTTGAAAAAGCGTTGAAGAGCAGAGCGAAGAACATCATGGCCCCCCGGTAGTAGAAACTTGACGTATCCTCTTTTAGGTTGTAAAACATAGAGCCCAACACGAGAGCGATAATAGAGTTGAACAAGAGCTGAATAATGGTAAATCCGGGGTCTGCTAGGAGTCTTCGCCAACCGCGCCAAAGACATAGTTCAATCTGCTTCCAGTAGGACAATGTGTAAGGAGACTTGGTGCTTTGAAACCTTCCACGCTCTGCCCGCCGGGATTTGGTGAATTCTTCAAACCGTAGCTTTTGGTCGTGGTTGTTCTTGTATACCTCGATCTCTTGTATGAGGTTCTGACGTTGGACGCTGTTCTTCCATCGCTGAGCGAAGTCTTCCGGTGTTCGCGGGGCCGAGTTTTCGCATCCGGATCTTATCCTGCGCTCTTGAGGGCTGGTCATTGAGGTAAGGAAATCAGGCGTGGTTTGTCTCTCAGGGCCTTCGCATATATGAATTAGAGACCGTATTTCACACCCTGAAATGACAACAGTGCTTACATTCAAACCCAAGATCTTCGAAATATTTCTTTGCATCCTCTACTCGGCCGTAATAAATCTGCCTCCCATCGTAAAGCACTGTGACTTTGTCGAAAAGCTAAATGTATGACGTGAATGAGTGAGTAGTCAATTCCCTTCACAAGGCTTAATATAAACGCACCTCATAAGCATCTTGCGGAGCCTGGTAAAGGGCTACCACGGAGGCCAGACCCATGTAATCTGCTTGTAAACGCAGATTCTTACAGAATTGAATAGCATTCTGACTGTCCAACCCACGGGTGGAATTATCCCAGCACTGAAACTTAGCTCCAGTCAATGCCGCCTCAGCAATACTGACGCGCTTGCGTTCACCACCACTGACTCCACGTACGTACTCGTCGCCGACTCGAGTGTTCTTGGTGTGTGCAATTCCAAAAACGGCCATGACTACATCCCGAGTGATGTTGCTTGCTTGAACGGCGCTGACTCCCGGGATACTTGTACATGGTTTCGTGCGAGCCGCAAAAGTGAGTGTCTCTCCGACAGTGAGGTGCGGAAGGTGGACATCTAACTCGGCATTGTAAAGGACATCACCTCGGAATCGGTGGTGCATATGCTTCGGGAGTATTCCTAGAATTCATGAGAACATGACAGAAAAAGACAGGTGAAAAGCGTTTTATTACCTCTGTAGTTGAGGTATGATTCAGGACTAACATCTAGGCCACTCGTCTGGCCAGCCAGAGTCTTTAACAGGGTTGAGCATCCTGATCCTGGCGGGCCAAGAACCATGAGCATCTCCCCATCATTAACAACGCCCTCGAAGTCACGCAAGATTTCGATCTTGTCTTTGCGTCTGTTGTTGCTAATCAATCCAGCGGCATATGACAGGATACCGAGAGGGATGTTTCCTGTGTTCTTTTGGTACGAAGCCCCGTTGTTATCTCCTGAAACACTGAGGTTGCGATATGCAATGCCGCTTTTTCGCAGAGGTACCTCGCCAGAGCATGATTCCAACAGCTGCATAAAGGACCTCACCCATGTCTTTGCGTTGAACGAGGGGGAGAAAGGATCAAGCTTGCTGTTGCTTTCGGGGTTCAAAGGGGAATTGACATCGACACCACCTGTTACCGAAGTTCGACTCGTCTGGCGAGCAAGTTTAGAGATAGATGCTTCCATATCATCGTCACTTGATCCCTTTCCCGGTTCGATATTTGCTGACACCGGCTGGAGCTGTTTGGTCATACTGTAGGATTCCGACAGTCAGTTGTCTCCTTGTTCTTCCGGCACATAGAGCGGCGTTGTTTTGAAGAATGAGCATATGGGTTCGAGAAATAGTGTTGACAGAAAAGCTAAAACTATATGAATAAGCAAGCTAGAAACCCCCAGGCTCCATAGAGAGCTTCTTATGTACCGAAACACCGAGATCCTTTTGACAACACAGTATGATCCTCCAGCCCCTACCCACGCCAAGCACCGAGCACCGAGATATGACGCCTGGAACCGATTCCACAATGAGCTAGTGCGCAAAGCACATCCAATCTTCTTGTAGCTATGAAATCTGACTTTGTAAAGCCCTAGTGTGCTTGGTATGTAATTATGGTGGCCCAGACTCCTAAACGGTCGCTTGCCAGTCATCCTCAGGGCTTGCAAAACCATCAGGGATAACCGAGCCGAACAATGTGCGCACATCAAGCCCATGCAGCAGAGGATCATCGATGTCGACGTTGAAATCCACTGCTGGGTAATATAAATAGTCTGTTGGGACGCTCCAAGTACCAATTTCGCCGTACAGTCCCAAATCAACATCAACGTCCGGATTGACGGGGACGTGCATCTGGAAAGCTCGATGATTAGTCGATTATTCGGGACAAAGGAACGAAGCTTTGGGCCTACCGGATCTGCAGAATCTGCAGAGCTCGATGCCTTTGGATCCGTGAGATTTTTTTCATGTGACCTGAGCACGAGACAGCCATTATGTGAATCTTGAGTCGGACCTGGGTCACCCATGCGTTCTTGGGCACTATTTGCAGGAAAGTCTCTGACATATTGCCGCGCTATGTGTGAGAATTCTGAAACGCCAGAAGAAGGAAGTGAGCCGTTAGACGCATGCTCCACCAGGTTGAAATGACCAGAAGCTATATCCATCATGAACAGATTAGTTTTAGTTTCAGGGTGCATGGGATTATGCACAACAAAGTCGAAGAGGATGAAGAGTGCCACAAGAGGTATGACCCCCAGGATACTGCAGTACTGGTCAGCTTCTTGAAGACTTCTTGAATGGCAAAATGAGGTGAGCATAGGCACGTACGAAATGGGAGTATGGGCAGCCTTGTCAATGTACTGGGTTAGCTCAATTATGCGTCGGGCCGACTCCATCAACTTTATCTTGCTGTCCTCACGCCGTTGTCCCTTTTCTGGACCGACCTGTATAACGAGTCGAGCCAGCGCAATAACCAGACTATAATATAAGTAGTGGGTCTGCAAAAGAATCATCTTGAAGCCAGGATCGGAAAATGTATACGGCTTGTGAGCGCCTGGTCGAAAGTCCTCAGGCAGAGTCATTTTCCACCGTTCCAAGCGATCGTGGACGTAGTCAATCGCGGCGTAATAGCTTTCTACAGTATTCACCGATGCACTGATTGAGAACAAGTGCTCATATGCCTCAGAGGTAATTCGAGCAAAGCGGACTCTTGAAAGGAACCAGTTGCAACCACCGAAGATTGCCTCGGGTGTGTCTGGAAAGGGACATCCGATATCAAAGTCCACTATTATCTAGGACGATATTAATCTTGACGCCGCACGCTCACATTCATCAACTACTCACCGAATTCACACGATTTTGAAATACCAATTGTTTTTCCATGATGTAAATTACCCAGAATGTTCGCTGACGGCATATTTGTTGATCTCCGCGGTGACTTGACCTGTGATATCGGAGTGATTGTGCCATGCGTGCAGCTTCCATGACCAAAAGCTCATCAATTTGGAGACAACACGTGTTCATGGCAAATATTGACTACAAGAACCCTGTTAGGATTGGATACACAGGAGAAAGACATTAAGAATGCTTACCATTGCAGTCAGGGCCTGTATACGTGGCAATTAGTACACTTTCTGAAGAAGATGAATGCAAAGTCTCACTTGTAATTTTAGCAGCGATTCCTCCGGCGCCAGGATATCGGCCATCAACCCCAATGATATCTGGAATAATTTCCACGCTTTGCCTTTGCCAGGATCAAAGCTTCCGCCATCACGGTACTGACACCCTAAAGCCAGAACGGCGTGATATAAGGCAGAAAAAGCGGTATCGGAACTTAACTTGCGGGCAATATCAGGCCCAAATGCAGTTCTCTCAAATCGTTGCCTATCTAGAAATGGATAGATAGAGTGAACATGTCGGAAATAAGCTAAAGAAAGTTAGATTATTGCTTGCGGGGAGGGATAAAGGGCCACAACCATCAATGTAGAACCGAGCTGCTTCTCTTGGAACTTGGATAGAGCTTGATGGTCCTTTGAAAGTGACTGGGGAGATTGAGGCGTTTCCTTGAGCTTTCACCCTCTGACCTATCAGTGTCTCAATGGATTCCAGTAATTCTCTGAGACGATTATTCCCCAGTCTCTGCGATACAGAATGGATTCTTTGTTCCGAAAAGAAGGCCAAGTTTGAGCTGCTGACTGCAATTACTAGTCAGATCAAGATAGAGTTTGAATTCTAGTAGCGAGATTGTACCTTCATGCTCTTGTAACTGTATAACGTATTAGAGGTGTTAAGGAATGTCTAGGTGCGGCGTACTTACTCTGAAAACACAAGCCTCATCGCTAAGTTGCACGCCGCTGGGTGAGCTATCCAAGAGGTGGTCCACGAATAACGGCTTGATATTTTGTGGTGTCTCGGTATGATTGCTCCGAGAACAGTGGAAGACGTGCGAATGCTGACTTGGGCTTGGTAAAATTGGGTTATGAGCTAAGCAGTCTTGATTAGATACCTGAAGTGATGGGCGCCTGCAACGTACTGGCTCTACTTACTCGTGGCAGTCTGAGGGTGCGCTCTGAACTTGCGCCTGATCTGTCTGAATTCACACTCTTCATTCCGTTTCTGGAAATAAAGGCATAGGTGCGTCAGTCCCAGCTATTGTCATCCAGACTGTATCCAATTTCCCGCTTACAGAACAGTGTGTGCATCTTGAAGGATCCTCCCGGGACACTATCTCACACGGTTAGGGATAGCTCGCATCGCAGGGAATTGGATGGCGTACCAATGCAGCGGACCTTACGCAGCCTGCATTGTTCACAGGACTTGCATGTCTTACTGTAAGGCGTGGTTCGGTGCTCGGTGACCGGCATCGCAACGACGAGCGAGGGTCTAGGTCGCTCTGTCGGGTTAGGATAGAGAGACTATGGGTTCAAGACCACGAGACCTCGGGGTCGACAGTATAGTCCGGGACAGGGAATTTAAAGGGAGATGGTCTCGAAGTGGTGAGATGAAATGAAGGTGGGAAGCTCATCCTGATCCTGCTCGGTGTTGGAGCGGCTCGGTCCTCGGGGCTTGGCATTGTTCCTTCCGTCAACGAGCTGTCATACTGAGTACTTCTACTCCGTACCTCTGATTCTGCTTGATAATGGACAGTTACAATTCGATATCTTGGGGATTGAATCGACTAGTCTCCATCCGATGCTCTCAATTCTGTAGTAATCCATTTGAGCTACGACAGTCGCGATCGCCAGAAGCGCAGAATAAGATGTCCTCATCAACGGCGAATTAGGAGATCGAACTAAACAGACAATGGAGCAAATTGATTCAGACTACAAGTGCAAATATTCGTCCCAACGAAGTAAGGCCTTATTTCTTCTTAAGAATTTGGTACGCAACAACATTTCCCCAAGATGCAAGCTTAATCCATCGCGAAGAGCGGGTACGGCGACATTCCTGGAGATGGAAACTGGAGAATGGCATGTAACTACTCCGTATATTTGATCAGTTGCCACCTATGCCCACATAAAGAGGCCGAAGAGAAAACCCTCGGAGACGAACCTGACTGGACGGGTAGGGAGAAGAGGAAAGAGAAGAGAAAAGGGATGGAAGCTATATTAAGATTGATTCATTGTTTGATGAAATTAGTTGGGACTGTGCAACAAAGAATATGTAATTATCAACGCGCTCTGTGTCTAGACTAGAATTTCAAGATCGACATGATTTTCGGTTCAATAGCTTCGGGGTTCCACATTAGCTCTATGCGTAGGTTGCTTGACGGTGCTAAATTGTATTCTTGATGCTCGCGAATAGCTAATCAGCAGCACTTGGTATGTCTGGTGTTGGTTGCGCATGTTAGCTCGGTTGGTGTTCGACTGAGAAACAAGCATAGGAAATGTCATCTTTGTGAGCTGTCAATCGAGGGGTCGGCCAGGAGACGGATTCAACGTTCCAAACATGATGTGTTCCATCCTTAAAAGGGGTGATCGTTGGTGGCTGTGTCGACGAATCATAACGAGTGATGTCACTCCTGGGTCCCCATGTCCCGTCTTTACCAACTGATTGCCATGAAGCAATAATCCTAATAGTGTGGTGAACTACGGTGTAGACAGTAGCAGGTGTTCTCCGGTGTACTTACAAATGATCAGTCTCCCTACTAACGATGGCGTAAGTGTATGATGTAGTTTCAGTCTTGATCAGGAATGAAACGCGTGCTATTTATATCTCTCGCCACCGGGCACATCCAGACGGGCGCCTATAGCATCGATACACCGCCAGTAAACCGTGAATCTAATCGCAGCGAAGTCCACGGTGTAGGCAGAGTCGCAGTGCCAAGATGCGATGGCCAATGGATGGTGCTATAGCACTCTGTAGTCTGTACAAAGTCCCTCATGCACATACATAGTCATACACACAGATCGACGTAGATCCTGATCTATGCAGTTGCATACATACATGCATAAACGGTGGCTATCATGCGTGCAACCAGCCTTTCCTTCGGATGGGAGCCGAAATGAGAGTCTCATGACGAAACTCATCTGGAAGCTGAACATGAAATGCACACGGCAAGGTTTTTGGTCAAGCTCTGCGAGGTCGACTCCAGGGGTAGAAGCATACCAGCCGCTCCATTTGCCGTCTGCAAGATGCGTGGAGTTTTGAATTGTCTGGGTAGAGCTTCATTGTACATATAGACAAACATATATGTACCGTACACTCAGAAGGAGTATGCATGGTTGGTAATCCGGACATCGAGTCTGATGCGACCTGCTTTGGCTGGGAGATGAGCAGAACAGAACAGTCTTAGGCTGTATTTGTACTGTCAGGCGGAATGAATGACATGATTACCTTTAGGTTGTGGTCCACCGTGAACCATCCATGGATGGGTGGCCGCCCGTGGCTGGCAAGTAACGGTGCGTATTGCGTATCGGGCCAATGTATATCCGAAGAGCTAATTGCGGCGGCGGGGCCACTTCAAGCGGGCGTATCATTGTATTCAGCCGGTACGCGTAGGGTATCCAGGACCAGACACCGGTGTTTAGCCACGGAGTAAGGTACCTTTACTAGGTACCAGTACCGCACCGCCCGTGCTAAGAATAAGATGCCATCCGGAAAAACGTCGAGAGGCTCCAGACTCGAACAAACAAGCCCCTGCCATGTCACTCGTTCACCCAGTCATTCGTTAATTCTCTTTTACCTGCCCATTCCTGCATTTTTTGGCTCCCTCTGGCCGGATGCTATCCATTCATTCATTACCTCTTTAATCTTCGCATTGTTGTTCTCCCTTTCTGACCAGTTCCTTTTCATTGCCACTCCTTTTTCCACTGCGTGTCGCCCTTATTGGTACCGGGACTCCTTAAAAAAAGAATCCCCCCTCCCTTTGGTTCGACCGTTTCAATAATTTGACCCCAATCTGGCTTTTGTCCCAGTTGTGAATCGAAGCTTGGATTTTTTCGACATTATTTTTCTACAGTGATCTTTCCACCCCCTTGGCCTGTCGTCGCGATCCTGAACAATGAGGACCCCCTCACTGTTTAGGCCTGCGACGGCTGGCTTGTCGGCCGCCCTCTACCTTTGGTCGCTCTTCGAACTCGCCTACGGTCTCTCGTTTAACTCGGTATCCGAACCCGATCTGGATTTGACGCCCTTGGGAAAAGTCGCTCTTACCGGAGATTTCGATGCGGTCTCGATCTACGCTTACACCGAACAATCCGTGACGGCCTCTGTGCAACAAGGGTCTCAGTCCATCCTCACGCCGCTCCCCAATGGAATTATTACGACGCTGTCGGTGGCGGACGCTGATATTCGTGTGATGTGTCCGTTCACCCTGAAAGATGGAACGCAGAAGGGAATTTTCCTGGGCGGCAACTTCACGAGCCTCGGAGACGTCGAGACGCAAGGCGCCGCATTGTTCGATCCCGAATCGAAGAAGGTGACGGCCTTACCCGGTCTCTCCGGGTCAGTGTCGGCTTTATTGTGCGATAAGGAGTCCGACAGTGTCTACGTTGGTGGAGATTTCAGGTACAAGAATACGTCACACGCCGTCGCTTGGGTTGACAACAAGGGCTGGTCGAGTCTCTCTTTTGGCGGGTTCAATGGACCTGTGTCCTCGATCCTGAAGGGCGACGATGGGAACATCATCTTTGGTGGCTCGTTCGATGGCATTGGGAACTCTACCTCCTCGAAGAAAAACGAGCAAATTGTCAATCTCCAGAATGCCACCATCTCTTCGGATGCGACCTCTTCGAAAAGCGGCCTAAGCGACCCTCGAAACATTCTCTGTCAAACAAGCGGCGAAGATGGCGAGGGAAAGACATGGCTTCTCGCCGACAATTCTCCCGGCTTCTGGCGGGCGGACATGCGTTTTGGATACAACCCGACCAAAATTCGCCTTTATAACACCCATTACGAAGGACGCGGTACCAAGTCGTTTTTGTTACGAGCTCTTCCGGATAACGGGATTATGAACCTTACCTATACCGAGCCTGGTTCCCACGACAAGAAGTACTGCGATTCGATCTGCCCGCTTTCAAGCAACGCGACTGAGAAATATCGTGAGTTTCATTTTGTGAACGGCGTTGGAATGCGTGGCTTTCAGATCGAGGTCTTCGAATGGTATGGCGATGGTGGTGGTCTCAATGGGATCCAAGTTTATGAGGACGGTAAGTCTACTAGTGATCTGCTCTACACTTGATTATGCGCGTATGCTGATTTCTCAAGATATCTTTGCCTACGCCGTGAGCGACTTCAACGAACCGTCATGTGCCGATATCAAGTATCCATCGAAAGCGTCCCAGAAAGGCTCTTGGACCCACACGGAATCTGATCAGAGCCAGTCCGATTATTTGACCGCGAAGGTAACCGACTCTTCGGCTGAGAGCACGTCCGTGGTATTCGAGCCCGACATCAAACGGTCGGGCAACTACTCGATTGTTATCTACACTCCCGGGTGCATTCAGGACGGCACGTGCGACTCCCGTGGCATCGTCAATGTCACCGCTACCGTCTCAACCCGCTCGAAGAATGACAAGCCAATTGAAAAGCTCATCTATCAGAACAATTACTATGAGAAGTATGACACACTCTACACTGGCCGCGTGGATGCCAGCGACAGCTCGTTCCGCCCCAGTGTAACGTTGACGCCGAAGTCTGGTCAGGGAGATCTCACGGTTGTTGCATCCCGGGTCAGGTTTAACCTGATCCATGCTTCTGGTAGTCTGAACGGAGAATTGAATGGACTTTATGACTTCGATCCTGAATCAAAGGATACTAACTCCAACTTCACCGACTCCGCTGTCAATCGAGCGGGCCTGAGCTTGGACGAGGACGCCTCGATCAAGAGCTTGGTCAGCCATGACAACGCCATCTACGTCGGCGGGAATTTTTCCAGCTCTGATGTCGACAATGTAATGTTTTTCGAGAAGGACAAGAACGCCACATCACTGCCCCAGGGCGGCTTGAATTCGGAGGTGGCTTCGATGACGGCCCTCGACAAGATTCTCTACCTTGGAGGAAACTTCACTGATACGTCGGATGGCGGCAACGAGCATCTCAAACATGTTGCGGCTTACTCCTTTGGCTCCAAGTCTTGGTCAACTCTAGGGGGCGGTGTCAACGGCCCAGTCTCGCAGGTTCTTGCCCTTACTCTGAACGTATCCTCCGAAATCAACGAGACTATCATTGGCGTCAGCGGAGATTTCGATCAATTACTTGCGTTCGACAAAACTCCTTCGACAAATGTATCTGGCTTTGCAGTATGGGTGCCCTCGCGGAAGAATTGGCTGCAAAATCTTGATGTCAACCAGATGGAATTTGCCGGTCAATTGTCGGCTTTTGCAAGGGTGGATAACACGAGTCTTCTTGCTGGTAATCTTGCTTCGGCAGGTATTGCTGCCGCAGGTGCCGTGTCTCTACTTTATGATGACGGCCTTGATTTGGATCCTCTGCTTTCCAGCACCAACTCTAGTGGCAGCACACATACCGGTATCTACGATTCCAGCTCTGACCGTAACCTCACGATTTTGGGAGGTCACTTCACGACGATGTCCAATAATGGATCCGAAGTCGAGAATATCGCCATCCTTGATGGCACTCAGGGTACTATTTATGGTCTCGGAGCAGGAGTTGATCGCAACTCTACTGTGTTGGCACTTGCCGTTTCCGAAGCTTGGCTGTATGCCGGTGGCAACCTGACCGGAACTGTTGGCGATTCCGTCTTGAACGGGCTTGTCGTGTATGACCTCGAAAACGGAACTTATGCGCAAAAACAACCACTGCAATTCACCGGAGAGGATGTTACCGTCAATGCCATCGCCCCACGTCCGGGATCGAGCGAAGTCTATGTCGGGGGTAACTTTGTCCATGCCGGAGCTCTTCCTTGCGCGGCAGTGTGCATGTACGACCCGTCTGAGTCTCAGTGGAACAGACTTGGAGCAAGCCTTGGTGGTAGCGCTATAGCCCTCACATGGATGAATAACCACAAATTGATGGCGGTCGGAGACTTGATTGTCGATGGTAATCGTTCGGCTGTGGCCACATACAACCAGAAAAAATCAGAATGGTCCGCTTTTGATGGGGCGTCTTCCTCGGACATCTCAGGAACCGTAACCGCCTTTTCTCCAGCCAGCAAAGACGTGTCCACCTTTTGGTTGGCAGGTCAATCCAAGAATGGGTCCAGCTTCCTGGCCAACTATGACGGATCCGAGTTTCAATTTACGGCCGACGTCTTTGAGCAAGGAACTTCTATTCAGGGTCTTGAGGTTATTCCCTTGTCAGAAAAGCACGACAGCGTCAATCTGTTGAACAAGGACTTGATTCTCCTGATTACCGGACAACTGGTGATCCCGGGCTTTGGCAATGCGTCGGCAGCGCTCTTCAACGGAACTGTCTTGAGTCCGTTTATCCTCACAACCGGGTCTGATGGCCGACCGGGCAGCATGTCCCAGATATTCTACGAAAAGACCAATCCTTATACCAGCGAAGGTGAGTGTTATTTAAATTCTGCCTTGATCCATGAGACTCATGAGTACTAATTGTTCACAACAGGAAAACACCGCCCGAACGGCATTGTGGTTTTGATATCGTTCTGCCTTGCGCTTGGCTGCGTTTTCCTCATCGTCATTGCCGGAGTCATCTTCAATAAGATCCAGCGCCGCCGTCAAGGCTACATGCAGGCCCCGCAAACGTACGGCACCGATCGACCATCGAACATGACACGGCTGCCTCCCGAGTATCTCTTCAATACGTTGCAGCAACGCAACCCTGGCACGCCAGCAATATGAGCTTCGGAAATCTTCCGTGACGATCCAGTTGGTTCAATTTTTTAAAAGAATGATCCATTTCCTTTTCTTCTTTCTGTTTGATACCTCTCAGAACGGCGTTCTTGGGAAGCACATCATCTTATACCCTTATTTAATTCTTGGTCCCCTTTTTCATTTCACTTCTATTTTTGCGCTTGCATTTTGGCATTCGGTTAATTGACCGTTAATTTCTCAGGAGATATACCATAATGGCTGGCTTTTTCTTTTCTTTTCTTTTCTTTCTCTTTTTGCTGTTTCTATGCTCGTCCATCCAGTCCTTGGGTTGGCCAGGGACATGTTGATATATCCTTGCCCACATCCAGTCCTTTGTCAGTGAATCATTTTGTTGATTGTTTCCCCATGTACCATAGTCTCCGACCTGGGTGATACTGTTTACTTCATCCTCTGATGCTTTATGCCAAGGAGGGTGGCGTTACCAGGTGGGCATGTACATAAACCGCGCGAGATCGCGGTAATGACAATAATGCATGTTGTTAGTAACTAGAAAAAGCGATCCTCTGACGGAGCCAACTAGAGCTCATGTGTATCATGTATATGTCATACCAAGCGATCTAAGCTTTGAGGAGAGCGCCGCTTTAGGAAATAAGAGGTCCAAAGCCTGATTGTAGTCCGGAACGAATTGAACCATGCGGAACGGAATACTCGTGGATCAGATGCTTACTGGACTGGGCTGACTGACTCCGTCCGTACTCCGTACTCCGGAGAGACGCTGGAGACCTTCAAAGACCAAACCCCATCCATGGCTAAGTGGATCCCATATTAAAATATTAAAAACGTCGCAGTTGTTGGGTGACTAGAAAGACCATGATTGGGTGGAAGGAGGCTGAGATGAGTTACCTAATTAAAAAAGAGCCCGACAGGCGACGTCGTTAGCGTGGGATGTGGTTCGGCCGGATGCTCGCCACAGATTAACTATGAAGTCATGTTTACGCTCCAGGAGCTTGAGCCTTGTGGGCTGTGTTCTTGGGTGATGTGTTTACTTGATCGGTGTTAATGTCTGATGATGGAGGGGGGCTAAGAGGTTTGGTTAGGTTTAAATGGTTGGAGACCCAATGTAAATACGGAGTATGACTGAGAGTGAGTGGGCGAATAGGTCATGGGACGGTTGAGCTAGCGGGCAGAATCGGGTATATTCCGGAGACTGGGACTGGAGACGGCGGTCAGGAAACGTAAGAAAAAGGAAGAGGAATCGAACGTATCCATCCGCTGCATCCTCCGGGAGAGAATCATGACTGGGGAAGGCTGGAGAAAAGATAAGGACAGGACAAGAAAAGAATGAACAACAGGAATTGATAAGCAAGCCAGTCCCATGACCCTCTCTAGCCCCAACCCCGACCTTTCATCCCAACCCGGATTTTTTCCCCGCAAGGAGAGAGCGTGGCGGACAAAGGATGATCCGCTTCCCCGACCGGCGGTGCAAAAATCCCCGCTTTATAATTATCTCTCCCGGTCCCTTCAATGCCAAGTCGCTGGGGAGAAAAACAGTAGTAATAGAAATTATATTTTTTGGCAACAGAAATTTTTCGAATGTCCTTCTGTCCTGTCTGGTCTTGTCCTTGCCTAAATCGTGCATTGGGATTCTTGTCATCGAATCTTCTTTCCCCTCTCTCTTCTCCTAACCTTCCCCCTTTCAATTCAACCTAAGCTGTCGTGTTTCCTTCCCCCCTCCCCTTGTCTTCCCTTCCCTTACCCCCTTTCCCCTCCCCCCAGAGTCTTGGTATCGACTATCGATCCATGTACGGAGGCCCTCGCACTACTGTCGATTCGGGGCTAGTCTTTGCGCCTTGACTCTCCAGCTTTCTCTCCCCCCCCCCGGGTTATATTCTTATTATTGGCCCACCAACCGTCTCTTCGGATGCTGCACCTCAATCGTCGTCGATACCATCCGGTATGCGATCTCGCACAGGCTGGTACGTTATGTTTACTAGATGGTTTGAATCGATATCCATCACCCAAATAAATAAATAAATTCATATGAAATGAAAAAGATCAACACAGCTACAGCACAGCTATCCTCCCTACCTACTTTCCCGTCGCTTCGACGGTGTTCAACACCTACCTTCCAGGCAATACGAGTGAGCTGACTTTTGGGGCTTTGTGTCTTATTTATCACAGCTTGACGTGCCGCACTCGCAAACTCAAATGTACGGTATCTTCCTCGTTTTGATGCTTAGAAGACGTTCCGGACTAAATGCGCCCGTCTCGCTTTAGGTGACGAGCAGAAGCCCGAATGTTCGCAATGTCGCAAAGGTGGTAGAGAGTGTCGGCCCAGCGAAGGCATCGTCTTCCGCCATCAGCAAAATGCCTCCATGAACAAGGACTTGGACGATCCTTCGGCTGGTCGAGGGAATCTCAAGGGATTCTACTCGTACAAGAATACGTTCGATAAGGATAGCGTGTGGTTGGATATTCCGAAACATGGTAGTCCTCCCCTCTACACTTCCACCTACCTGTCCTGTGTTGTGAGACGGCTGGCGGGTGTTGCTTACCGAGGCGACGTGGTTTCCATCGTCGTTCATCATCAAGCAGACCGGTCTAACCTTCGGTTTTGATGTAGTTATCTTCGTCGACAATTCAGATCCGTACGCCGACGATCTCGAAGTCGCGCTGGGCGAGTCCGAAGCAGCTATTCTGGCCGCTAATTCGCAGACTCGACACTGGGATTCTCATCATCCGTCCCCGTCGGATGGGGAATCCCACGGCCTCGAAACTCTGTCCACGGCGGCTGTTCATGATCGCCTTTCGTATCCTTCCTTCAGTGTTGAACCACAACAGGCTTTGACGGCGACCAACGGCGGCTCGGCCTTCAACGCTGTTTCGACCACCTCCATCTCGTCGGGACCTTCTCCGAACCCTCCCCGCAGCGCGATAACCCCTCTCGCTTCCCCTCCAATCTCGATCGCCTCCAGCAATACTAATACTAATAATAACATCAACTTCCTTCTGAATCCTTCTTCTCAGTCACACTCACCGCCGGTTGATCCGACGATCCAGCATGCATCTGAGCGTAGAGGTTCGTCGTTGACGGCCAGGTCCCTCGTGTCAAGAGGCGGCAAACCGGTTGAACAGCGATCAGACATGCCGGTGGAAACGGAGCACGAGATCGCCTTTCTATTAAGGAATTTCTCCGAAGCGCCAGGACTCTGGTGAGTAGACGCATCTCTTTCCCTGTCCTCAACCATAGCGAACTGACTGACAATGATAGGATGGATCTGTTCGACCTGGGAACGTATTTCGCATCTTATATTCCTGTCAGGGCACTGACGAATCCGTTGCTAAAATATGCAGCCTGTGCGTATTCCGCGAAACAACTAGGCCGCGTCAGGAAGTTCGGATCCTCCACCGGAGATGCTGTCTCTATCCAAGCTTCGCTGGATTCGTGGCCCGATGAAAGTGCCGTGGACTGGGGTTGGTATGGGGCCAAATATTATGAAAAGGCCATTCAGCTTTTGATGAAGGAGCTTCAGCCGGATAAGGGCCCGGCACCGTTGAGCACTCCCGAGGCCTTTGGGCAATGGCAGGCTGCCGAGCTGTGCGAGAATGGTGACAATCCTCGCAAACGTCGACGGCGTTACACGGAAAGTCGCCTGTCTAATGGCGTCCACTCGGACGAGATCCTAGCCGCCACGGCCATCCTGTCTGTGTATGAACTGCTGGACGCGACCGGCCCTGCCTGGAGCCGGCATCTGAGTGGTGTCAAGTCACTGCTGGATGTGGCCGAAGTCGGGATGATGCCGCTTGAACAGCGTCCGTCACCGGGAGAGACTGCTTTCCCACCTCCGAAAAGACCGGGACTCTCCAGGGCGCGAAAGGCGACGTTCTGGAATTTCGCTCGGCAGGATTATCTAGCTGCTTGTAAGTGCTTAACGGCGAGTATCCTGTTTTGCAAAGAGTTAACCAGTGTTGGCTAGTCATCAATGAGTGTCAGACGAGATTAAACACCGAGGATTTAGTTTTGTGGACTGAGGCGGGTCTTCAAATCGATAACATGGGCTTTGTGCGGCTCACTAATGCCACTACGGCTGGGTATCCGGAGGGCGACGAGGCCATGAAGGAGGACATCGTCGGTAATGGGCTCATCTGGATCCTGTCCAAGATCGTCAACTATATCAGTGCCGGAGACCACTTGCACTTGGACAACGGTTCCGTTGACTCGGGGCCCTTGGCTATTTCGCAGCAGGTTCTGCTCGAGCGATGGTACCGTCTCGAGACAGAGCTTGACGTATGGTACAACGGGCTTCCGCATACGTTCCGACCTTGCGCAAGGCTTCAGTCACGCGCAAAGGACAGCGCAACCGGCAGCGACCTTTCGTCTCTATGCGAGATCTGGTACAGCATTCCGGTGTGCGCATCTGCCATGCAACACTACCACATGGCCCGGATCCTGCTTCTCATCAACAAACCCCACGAGTCAACCAGTAGACGGAGCACCATCACCAACAGGCTGAACTCATATCGTTCGATCGAGAGCGAAATCCGGTTTCACAGCCGCGAAATTGTAGGCATCTCGCTGGGCCGTCCAAGTGGCGCCGTCCGGATCAACTCTCTCCAGCCACTGTTCGTCAGTGGCCAGTGTCTCACCGAGCCTGCTGAGCGACGGACAACGTTGCAATTGCTGCGCGGCATCGAGACCGAGCTTGGCTGGGCAACCGAGTACCGCGTCAACCAGTTGCTCCGAGAATGGGGCTGGAATGAGGGGGCCGGGGACGTTGAAGTTCCTTGAGAGCATCGTGCTGCTCTAAACCTCTCTCATCTCCGCTGAAGACTCGAATCGAGTCAAGCACTCCGATGTACTCGTTGCACAGATTTGAGTCCCTTTGAGAGGAAACCCCATATCTGTGGTGTTTGACGAGTACGACGAGGTCATGCAGGTCTCTTGAATGATATGCCAGGACCCCGCTGCGCTTCCTGCCGCAGATTTTGAGCGGGGTAACATGATCATGATGAAAGAGTCATTCCATTGGCAGTGACTGCACCGACCAGTTGAGCCGGGATCCCGAGTGACATACCCCGCCAGACGGGCTTTCATGATACCACTGTGTTTTTTTATCTTCTCTTTTCTGTTTCTCCTTTCTTCCGGTTATTGTTCTCAGATACCACACTCATGTACACCATGCCAGACTGGTGAAGTAATGTTTCTCTTTTGATAATCTCAGCCTCTTTGCGCCTTGATCTGTTTGTAATTAATGTTCTTTCTTTCTCTGTTTGATTTTTCGTCTTTTGTGTTCAGATCAAGTGACAGGGGCCAGTAAGCCAGCAGCAATCAGGAGCATCAGCGACGGAGCATTCGATAATGATAGCGATTAAACATGAGGAAGCAGGACGGTTGCAATTGAAATGAAAGCGGAGTAAACCCCTCCTTCACGTTGTGCTGTACGGCCCACAAGCACGGTCGAAAGATAAAGAAAAGAAAGGAAAGAAGGGAATTGCTCAAAAAATAAAATCCACAAATCCAAAAACCAACCTCAAACTGAGGCAGAGACCTGCCACTTTTTTAAGAAGTCAAAAGAGTTCGGCAGAGTTGCCTGAGGGTTCTTCAGATGAAACTGAGCCGGACCCAAAGCGGCACCTTCGGCAAGGCCCAGTCGATCGGTGGATTCCATTCGGCTTGGATTCCTTCGCGGTTTTCAAGGACTGACGAAATTTCACCAACGTCCGAATTCATTCTCCCTCACCATAGCCGAGCCTTAGTTTTTACTTTGTCGGTAACCCTAACTGTGCCTATCCTTGTACTGACTACTGGGTCGGCTGAAGAAAACCCCTGTATTATTTTGGTTCAAGTAGCACTAAGAACAAAAAAACAGAGGGCGGAAACGAACCAGCGTAAAAGGAAAAAAAAAGCAGGTTTTCCGACCTGAATGAACGGTAACCGTCACCTTCACAGTTCACGTAGCAAGCGTTTTGTTCCCCCCTCCCCCAATATATGGAGAATACTGGAGACTGGAGAATTGAAAAAAAATGGAGAAGGCACGAAAACCATCACAAATCAAGATTGGGCAAGTCGGAAGTGCCCCCCTCCCCCAGTCCTCTAAAGCCAACAATTCCATCCGTCGCGCGTGTCGATCTTCAGCAATCCCTCCCGATCTTCGTCTGTTTTCTTTCAATTTTATGATTCTATGATTTAATTTCCCTTTTTCAACCCCAGCCCTGCCTGTCCAGTGCCCAGTGTTCAGTGTCCACTTTACTCCGGCGGCTTCCCCCTTCCGATCATCCCGGGTTTTCCCAATTTTCTTATATTTTTTTTATTGTTTTTTTGGGTCGTTTATTAGGAGGATGGGAAAGTATTCCGATGATGTTCTTGATGCGGGACGGAGTATTTACTGCTTTTAACATGAGGGAATTGCCATTCTCTCGACTCAGTAGACCTGAATGAAAATACATGACATAACACATAGCACAGATAAGAGAAGTAGACTCTGTCCTAAAGAAGTCATTCCGAACGTGACAGTCCATAACTACTGTGTGCTCCATAGTTCATACATCTTACACGTTACAGATCATATTATGGGGGAGACCGGAGAACGCAGCCCGGCTTTCTTTTCCAATTCACATGCTTCGCATACAGTCGGCAATCAAATGTAATGATCTCACATCCTGCAAGAAGGAAAGCAAAAGCAATGGGCAACAGGGATTAACTAGTTAACATACAATAATAGGTACACCGCTCCCCTTCCCCTCCCCTACCTATTCTATGTACTAAGTCATATCTGTATGTACATGGACGGCGTGTTTCCTATACACGGTAGACCAAGACTCAGTATCCGTGCGGTGTAGGTGATACTCCGTAAATCCTCCCTGATAGAATTGGCACACAGTCAAGCTTCAACTCTTGACTCGTTCAACCGCCCTTGGCCGTCCTTGGCTCTCTGGCCCCGGCTTATCCGATTTGGGTCATGCCGGGCTTGTCCCGTCGAGGATCGTCAGGAAGAGAGATATGGTCTTGGTCTTGCGGTTAGGATTGACCGGCTGGTTGAATGAAGGAACGTTGGCGTTGCTACTCCGTAGTTGGGGCCGTGAGATGGTTGGAACTTAGTGGCTACTTACTGGCCGCTACTGTGACTGTGCTACGGAGTAGGCTTTCGGTTCCCTCCTCGGTTCCTTCCCAATCCACCCTCCCCAGTTACCTACCTAGCGAGTGGGTCAGTCGGTCGAGTTGATTTGCGGTTGCGGTTGGAACTTGAATGTGATGTCGTTTACCCACTTTTTCTTTTTGCTGGTGGATGAGGTCATAGGTTTGAGGTTGTCGAGTTGTCCCTGACCCGGGGAATGTGTTTACCCATTGTTGACAGGCATACTTAGTAGGGTTAGATTATGGTTTAGCGAGGAGAAGGCTTTCTAAATCCATGTACTCTTTTCACCGCAGTTTTGAAGTCTTTCGCTTTCTGTCGGGATGCAATCGTTATGGTTTCTGCTGATAATGCTTTCATAGTCATTGCTCATCTTCGAGGAAAGACCTTGTAAGGTGGTATGACTGGTCTGAAGACAAACACTGCCAATCGGGGTTGACACAATAAAAAGCCGTCAAGGAAGGACCGACTACTGGGGGACAGGAAGTAAGGTCCTCGCCGGTTCTTTGAAGGTGTAGGCAATATCTTCGATGTTGAACCAGACAGCAGTCAATGCCTATAAGCGACCTCCCTTGAGAAGCTTCATCTTTTTATGAGCGATATGGTTGGTTTGTATCTTGTGCAACGAAACTGTTCTTCATTCTCCGGGCACTGATTGATAGATGAGGCTGGCAAAATAGATCTCGTGTGCAAGGGGAACATCTCCATATAGTCATCAATAAATTCAAAGAGCTTCGCACGTCCTAATGTCCAGGTAGATCTCGATAGAACGCCCAACTCTACGAATAGACCATTTGTCTAATCCAAAGGTCTGTTGACCGACTGCAAAAACGGAAAGGTCGGAAACACAGACCATAGAACAACCAAAGCCAGGAGCTTATCGTGGTCAACCATAAAGAAATATAAAATCCACTTTGTAAACCCAAAGTCCAATCCAGGAGACTTGACCAACGACCTACAGCTTGTACATGCTTCCCTTCACCTATCCCAATTCCCCGTGCATAGCTGGCTTCTTCTCATCATAGTTATCTTAATACGTACCCCGAGCGCAAATGTATTGAATGTCATTGAAAGTGGAGTTTAGAACAGGCCCTGTGCGCGTCCATTTTCTTCTTGATGACAGAAACAAATAGCTTGCCATTGTGCTCCACGACCACAGGGTCGCCCCGAGAGTACCGAGCCCAATGCGGAACGCCGTTCTGATCAAAGTCCAGATTATAGTCTACCCTTATCATCGGGATTGTGATTGCCACATGCTTCCAGATACGCGCAATTCGGGGGGTTCGTTGAAGCAGGCGTTCGCAGGAGGCCTTGCAGTAGCTGGATCATCGGTGTCATCTGTCGATGAAGGATGAATATTGACGAAAATAATTGGGTAATTGGAAGTGATGGCGATTGGGTCAATGGTGCCCTCCGTGGATGAACCCGCCAGTCGGTCTATCCGCGTACCTAGCTCGAATTCCCCCGACCCAAGCTTGCTCTCTGATCATGGCTTGCATTTTATACTGAACCAGGCCGTGATCAGGATAAAGCTGAAACCCGACGCTGACTTCGTCTTCTCGGTTAACCCTGCTGTATTCTTCCCAGGGTGGGCTTTTGGCATCGATAGGTGGGTTAGAATTCGATGCGTTTGGAAAACGGTCTCCATCAAGCAATTGCCAGCTTTTTGGAAGATGTTCTTGGTCCCTAGGATTTTGAGTTGTGGAACCACCATCTCGCATCTTCACGAAGCTACGTGGGAGGTTCTCGTCCCACCATTATAGCAGATCAGTCATAAAGCTTCCGGCCCAGTTCTAAACAGACTGCTTGCCGATGTAGCAGGGGTATTTGATCCTCTTTTTTGCCCTTGCTATCCACGATTGACATATTGGCATTGGCCATAATCTGTCCGACCAGGAGATGCGCATTCTGATCTGCAAATCGTGAGTCGCCAAAGTCAAGTAGTTGGCTGAGGTTTCATACTACTTTGATCTGTTCGAAACTGTATTTCATTCCACTCTGGCCTCTTCGTTGTCATGGTTAGGGCTTCTATCTGGTTGTTTGGATGTATTGTCGAACGCCAAAGCCATCATTGCCCATACTCTCCGTTTTCAAGAAAGATCTAAAAATGCAAAGAGGTGTAATCCGGTATCTGTAGAGTTGGGATAGGAAAGGAACACGAGTGGGCGCAGACTTACTTACGATGTCTAGAGGGGAGAAGACTATTAGGTATTTGAGACCAATATTCACCAGCAGGATCAGCAATTCTGTAGTGAATCAAGCTTCCTTCTCTTTCTCCTCATTCTAAAAACATGTTATCTACTGTCGGGGCGAAGCTCCGCAAGCTTGAACCATAGATGCAGGACACTTCTATGTATATACGAGAAGAATCGAGCACTGCAAGCTGTATACGGCTCAGAGCTTCAACAGATATCCCTATTATCGTATTGGTAACTGGTTCACATTTGGTTCTAGTAGAACATTCCGCAGGTACTGGTAGCCATGGGTTTCTCATGTAGATGATAGTCTTTCTGCCTAAAACCGACCCCAGCAGACAATTAGACCATTGAGATGATTGTCCACTTCATCCAAAGATAGATACAATCACTGTGGTTTGCTAGATTATTCGTCGCAGCCAATATCGTTATTCATCAAGACCGCCACCCTGGAGTCACTCGGGCAAAAAGTGGCATCGGTATTATCCTGGTAAATACCTTGATTACCTACATGGAGGTACGAATAATTAAAACTACTAAGTGCAGAAATAATCCAACGGGTTTTAGATCCAAGCACATGTTCATGCTAAAATATACGAACAAAAACACCGCCTCATCAGGGTTGTATCCGTCGTTCAAGCCCTAATCTTGGGTCCGCTTTTCGATGGCCAACAGGCACATTCCATGGAATCGGTGCCCCATTGGCGCAGTGTAAGGCTGCCCCTGTATTGGACTAAGGAAAATGCCCCCCAGGAGCCCCTCTTAAACGGTGATAAGCGGCCAGTTATAAGGATCTCCCGGGAGCCGCCAAGGCACCGGTTGCGATCTATCTCCGAATAGGACCCTTCTCGAGGCTCTGTGTAGGCGACGATGGCGATGCTCATTTGTTGGTGATAGTAAGTTCCTGGACCTTTTGAACGTAGACATTGTTTAAGAAGAGAATCCTTCCGGGTATCTTTCGCGCCTTAGGTTCTTCTTCCAATACATCAAATTTCTTGAAGAGCACCAGGGTATAGACTGTATCTACAGACCCACTTCACCTCAAGATGGAGACGCTTACAGTACAAGCGGACAATTCGACCGACACTCCGGCTCAGATCATCCCAGACACCTGCCACAAAGTTTGCAGTCAGTGGCCTTACCCTCTCCCTCTAGCATCTACCATCGGGCTAACACCTCATAAACCAGACAATGCCGCGGCCGAAGCAGGCCCCAACCCCAGAGACTGGACGATCTGCGTCATCGATTCCACCCTACAAGTCAACGCCGCCAACTGTCTAAACTGTATTGTCCGCGCCATCTCCTCTGACGAGCCACTCACCTACACGCAATCCGACGCCGAGATCCTATCTACCCTGCGAGCCTGGCGCGATTTCTGCCACGACTGGGACGACGGCTACTTGACCAAGGCGGTCGATGATATGAGTCTTATCATCGGCGATTCGGACTCGGTCGTTGCTCTTCCGTCTTGTCCGGCCGTTCCGCAGGCCACGAAGACTCGGGCGTTGCCGTTCTCGACCTCATGTATGGGTCCGTATTCGTCGTCGTCTTTCGTGTGGCCAGCGTCGACCAGCTCGCAAGCGGTTGGAAAGGAGACCGAGTCTACAGCGACGGCGACGGCGACGACTACGCCTGCCCCTACTTCAGATGCCGGGCCTGCTCATGAAACGAGGACGGAGACGGCCACAGGCGCGGCGAGTTTGAGTGCTGTTGGCTTTGCGCCGGCGCAGCTGTTGCTGCTGGTGTGGGTGTTGCTGTCGGCTTGGTGATTATCCTCCTTTGTGGATAGACAAAGTTGCTGTCTTGTATCAAGTCTATTGTAACTGGAAATGCACCGTCTAAAAAGATTTAGTCTTAATATATACACAGAATGAACTTCAAATCGAACAAGAATACCCGGTCCCCTATCAGCGGCTCCGAAGCCGCTTTGACATCCTCCTTGTGGTGGTCGTCTGCGCCGCTTGAACCACGGCCTTGAGATTCTCCTTGGACTCATCGTCGACCGGTTCAGCTTTGACATCGGCCTCCTCAGTCGCAGATCGCTTCAACGCAACCGTTGACGTCGTGACTGTCGTCTCGAGCTTCACGTCGCCCTTGTCATCTTCTTCCTCCTTGACGTCTACCTCGACCTTCGCCTTCTTTGGCGCAACCAGTCGATCAGAGAAGGATCTCAGATCGGCTGTGAACAGAACGCTATGAGCCCACCCGGCCTCTTTGCCCCAGAGTTTGCGGAAATGGTTACCGACAGCGTCGTAGGTGGCTTTCGTGAGGGATTTATGTGACCCCTTGCCGAACTTATAGTCCCGTTGAGCGATTTGCCAGACTGATGTAATCAGCACGATCCCATGTCCGAGGGGGAAAGAAAGAAAGATAGGAAAAGAAAATAGAAAAGATCTCACCATGAGTATCAACCGGCACCGCCTCACCCCATCCCAACCCCATCAAAGACACACAATCCGCAACCTTGGGCCCCACGCCCTGCAATGAAAGCAATTTCTCATGCGCCTCACGATACCCCTCTCTACCCTCCGGAAACATCTCTCCAGCCTCCCCCTTCTCCCCCCCAAACGCTGGACACTCAGGATTCCTCAACGAATCCAGCCACCCGTCGCCTTTCTCCTTCGCGACCATCACCGCCGTCTGATAGATGTATTTAGCACGGTACCCGAAGCCCAACGCCCGGAGCCGACTCTCGACGTCGTCGCCCGTCAAAGCCTCCGGGGTGGGGAAGTCGTGGTACGCGCGGCCGTCAACCGAGGCGATGGCGGGACCGTAGTGCAAGCATAACTTCTCGACCATCTGCGAGATGCGCGAGATATTGTTGTTGCTGCTGCAGATGAAGCCAATCAGGGCTTCCCAGGCGTCTTGGCGCAGGATGCGGATGCCGGTGAACTGGGGGGCTTTTTTGCGGAAGTTCGGGTCCTGCGAAGACCAGAGGGCGTAGAGGTCTGTTAGATTGGAGGACAAGTTTAGGTAGTGTTTGATTAGGGCGAGGGTGGTGTCGGAGGAGGTGTCGGAGGTAGAGTTCGAAGGGGATGAAGGTGCTGGCGTTGTTGGTTTGGAGGTGATGTAGGTTCGATAGTAGAGGTGGCTAGGATCTTGCTTTAAGGAGAGAAGACGGCCGTGTAGAACACATCGCCATTCCTCGGTGTCGGGGACATTGTGCCATCTAGATTGATAGAGCGAGGACTTTGTCAGTGCGCGCAAGCATAGGACGACAGAGGATAAGATCAATGTACCTGAAAGACTGCCCGCAGCGCAGCGTGGTGTTGATGCAGAGTTCGCTGAGACTGACAGGAAGCTTGCGCCACTCGGAAAAGGCCCCAACGGTCATGATGAGAGCGTGGAATAGTCAAGCTTCGCATGGCAGGAGGCAAAAGCGCGAAGCCAAAGCCACTGATTCTGCCGAACGTCGACCCAAAGCGCAAGCGGTAAGTCCAAGACTAAACCGCATTAGGGATAGTCGCGCGGCTGCTTCGCCGATCGTCACCTGCGAGTTTTCCTCTGCGCAACTCGGCCCTTTCAGTCTCCCCCCAGTGCCCCTGCTTCGTCCCATCGGCCTGTCTTTGAGCCTGTTTGTTGCGGCCCCTGACTTATTCCGCAGGTTTTTTTGTTGTGTTTTCTGGGACGTGTTTTCTTTGACATATCCCTCGAAGAAAGCAAAAAAATATTAATAAGTGAGATCGCGGCAATCGGTTACTGGAGCTCAGTATGAACGGCGATACCTATTCTTCCAGAGGTGAGACATGCTCGTCTTGTTGTGTTTCAGCTTTTCGTTCAGCTTGGATATCTAGCTAACCAGGTTATAGGAGACTCTGGTCGCCCTAGGGATTACTACGTGAGTGAACTTACGATATACTCCGAGCTGATTACCCAGCTCGCACCACCCCCGACGAGAAACTAATTACCCATCGAACCTACAGCGTGAAGAGCGGCGCGAACGCGGAGGCGACAGAGGAGAGAGAGGCGAACGAGGTGAGCGAGGCGAAAGAAGACGATCGCGGTCCCCCCATTACGGTTCCCGAGGCTCTCGACGCGACTACGAGGTAGACACGTACTCGTCGAGCCGGGACTATCGCGCTCGGGAACGAGAGGACCGGTACTCCAGCCGGAGGGAGGATCGCGAATGGGACCGAGACCGTGGCGAGCGTGGTGAGCGTCCCGAACGTGGTGAGCGTCCCGAACGTGGCGAGCGTCCCGAACGTGGCGACCGCGGAGAGCGTGGCGAGCGCGGCGATCGCCGACGTAGAGACTACGAAGATCGAGCATCTCGGCGCGAGCGGGAGAGAGGAGATTTGTTTGAGGATAGACCTCGGCGGGAAGGCAGAGATCGCGGCGACCGTGATCGGGAGAGTCGGAGAGAGCGCAAGAGGAGCCCGTCGCCTGCTCCGCGCAAGCGCGAGCCTACGCCTGACTTGACAGATGTGCCGTCGATCCTGGACCGGAAACGTCGTTTGACACAATGGGATATCAAGCCTCCTGGCTATGAGAACGTGACTGCGGAACAAGCTAAGCTGTCAGGTATGAAATCCGTCCGGTGGTCCCTTGACTGTGTAGCAAAGAGCATTGCTGACTTCTGTAGGAATGTTTCCTCTTCCCGGTGCCCCTCGACAGCAGCCCATGGATCCCAGCCGTCTTCAGGCTTTTATGGCGCAACCTGGTGGTGGATCGGCCGACAGCGCGATGCTCAAACCCTCCAACTCTCGCCAGGCCAAGCGTCTCTTTATCTACAATGTCCCTACTAGCGTGACGGGCGAGTCTCTGCTGGCTTTCCTAAACACCCAACTCAATGGTCTCAACGTCATTCAAAGCGTCGACCCTTGTATCTCAGCGCAGGTGTCGGACGACCATACCTTCGCTCTCGTCGAATTCAAGTCGCCCAACGACGCCACAGTTGCTCTTGCATTTGACGGCATCTTGATGGATGAACATGCAGCCATGGAAGGCAACGGTGCTGCCAATGGCGAGCACAAGGGCTTGGATATCCGACGACCCAAGGATTACATTGTCCCCAGCAACACCACCGAGCAAGAATACCAGGAGGGTGTGCTTTTGAACGAAGTTCCCGACTCGGCGAACAAGATCTGCGTCTCCAATATCCCCAGCTATATCCCCGAAGAGCCCGTCACCATGCTTCTGAAGTCGTTCGGTGAATTGAAATCGTTTGTTTTGGTCAAGGATGCTTCGACGGAAGAATCTCGGGTAATTTGCCATTCTTGATTAGTGATATCTCAGTCTAACATTTGCCAGGGGATTGCTTTCTGTGAATACGCCGATCCTTCCGCCACGAGCATTGCCGTGGAAGGTCTCAACGGTATGGAACTGGGCGACCGGCATCTCAAGGTGGTGCGCGCCAGTATTGGAACGACGCAGGCGTCTGGACTGGATATGGGCGTCAACGCCATGTCCATGTTCGCCAAGACGACATCGCAGGACCTGGAGACCAGCCGCGTGTTGCAGTTATTGAACATGGTGACGCCTGAGGAGTTGATGGACATTGAAGACTACGAAGGTATTTTTCTTTCTATACTCTGTTTGATGGACCACGCCGCTAACGAGAATAGAAATCTGCGACGATGTGCGCGATGAATGCTCCAAGTACGGACAGATCGTCGAGCTGAAGATCCCGCGACCTTCTGGCGGCAGCAGACAGTCTCCCGGTGTGGGCAAGATCTTTGTCAAGTTTGACACGGTAGAGTCGACCACGAATGCATTGAAGGCCCTCGCTGGACGGAAGTTCTCCGATCGAACCGTGGTGACGACCTATTTTTCGGAGGTGAGCCAGCCCTGCATCTATGTTTATCGTTCATATCTAACCATCTGCAGCCCAACTTCGACGTCAATGCCTGGTAGATAACAACCCCTAATTGGCGACCTCTTTTATCTCAATTTTGTTTCTCCCTTGAGTTTATTGCCGGGGATGGTTCATGATAAAAAAACATCCGAGTGGGAGGAAGGATGCACTGCCTCATTTAATTCCGTTCACGTCTTGATTTCGCGTTTGCTGTGTCTGTCTGGCCTTCCAGTTCTCTGGGTTCCCTTAACTTACGGTGTATCATAGCGGGAGATAAATGAAATTGGAACGTTTGTAATATTTTGGCTTTTTTTGTCTTTGGCAGAGTCTAGATATCGTTTTGAGAAGATCCAACATATTCAATGAGAGCTTTACACGTCTTAATCCTTGGAAGTTGTGATGGAACAACCATGTTCTCTTGATTAAGCATCTACTCGCAGACCCTGTTGACAAACTGTTATGAACAATACTGCCAAAGACGCAAACCAAAGAGTATCTCGAGCTAATGCTTCCTTACACATACTATAGCCATGAAACATGATATGCTTGCCACGCTGAATTGTATAGGTGTTTGATAATCAAAGCTAGGCTAATAATACCTTCAAGTAAGCCTCCCCCAGAAAGCCTTGATCAACATACTGTTACAACAAAGTATACATTAGAGTAACACCACCAGTACAGTTTCTGGGTACAAAGAAAGGCATCTGAACGTAAAAGTCCTAGCCTAAAGACCTTGCTTAGGCACTCCTGTTAATTCACTCGGGCTTTGAGGCATCTCCATAACTTGACTATTGCGCGCAAGTGTAAGAGACTCCGGGCTCATATATCCAGCAGAGGGTGTCATCGAGCATAGATGGCCATGAGTCTGGATTTTACCTAGATCGGGGCCAGGATCTTGCGCCTGCGCCTGCGCCTTCTTTAGATTCCTGTTTTGTCGTAGTAGCCAGAGCGCCCATGCCAGCGATGCCAGCGCAATCACGCCTAACGGAACACCCACACCCAAACCGATGGCTTTCTCCTTTCTGGAACTACCGCTACTGTCGCTCTTCTCTGGAAGATGGGTCGAATTGTTGGTAGGCTGTGTTGTTGACGTCCGGTTTGATTCCGAGATTTGGGAGACATCGATGGTGTTATCGAGGTAATCTATCGAGTCGCTAGGCGTGAGGCCCCTGAGCGCTGCTACGCCCAGTATGGCTTTCCCTGAGGGCAGTCTAAATTCACGTCCGTAGGGCTTGGTGCAGCTGGACCCTTCAATGTCCCCGTCTTCTGAGGTTAATGATACGCAGCAGTAGGTACTTTGGTCGCCACGGGATTCACTGAGCATGATACGGGAAGTGCTGCTCATGTTCATGGAGCCTATAGAATCGTGCAAGTGTATTGTTAATAAGCAAAACATCAATCTCAAAAATAAACTCTTCAATATGTCGATAGGTCTTGGAAGTAAAGAGTTGAGTTACCTTTCTTTCTGCACTCCTGTGGGCAGCTCGTGCCCCAATTCGGATCCGTGCAAGTAGATCGAAACAGCAAGTAAGGTTGTCGCCCAATATTATAACAGTAACCATTATCCATGCAGATTGAGTCCGCCGGACAGCAATGGGTATTGGCATCAGAGGTACACGGTATGTCGGAGGCTCTATCTCCATTGGGGAACCGACATGTGCGGTCGTCTGCTTTGCCTGCTGCTATACATGGTGATATATAGAGCCACTGAAAGGCAAGAGTGAGAATTATTGGCCATCGCATCATGCTCCTTACTCCAAACCCTTTATTATTTGGAGAGCTGGGATAAACCGACTGTTCACGAATAAGAGATAAAAGAGCGCAAAAAAAGTAAAGATATGAAGAAGGAGAAGAATAAGTCTGGTAGGGATGAGCTGCTATGCTTCTTCCGAGGATCCTGGAGCCTCTTATATCCAACTACTGGCCTTACGAGGCCTACCAAATATTAACACTTCATGGCGTTCAACGAACAATCAGATAAATAGTAAGCCGGCGATAGCTATGGCGAGTGGAATGCGGGTCCAGGCCGGTCATCATTATTTGGGTTGAAGATGTCATTGGGCCGGTGAAAGTAGGGATGTTGATCACTGGGGTTAACCCTTGAATGTTTCGGAAGGTAGGGTTTTCGAGTACTCCGGAGTAGACAGAATAGCAACTGTGATCCTGCCTTTCAACCGGTGGATGAGACCAGTGTTCTTAATAATGATAGTGATATTAATTCAATAGAGCTAAATGCATAGAATCTTCGTGTCAAATGGATTATGATATCTCAATATAATTATCTTCAAAAACAATCACTGGGTAAACCTAGCCAAGCTAGGGGCTGGCAACTTGCGAGTCATGAAGTTAAACACATCGAATCAAACCTGCAGCGGCCCAGAACAGGAACTCGGGCGAGGCTGAGGAATGGATCCAGTTATGTATGTACTCTAGGCCGGGGAGATTGGTCTTAGTTTAAACTCCCTAGATTCCGAATGCACCGTACACTAATTCCAAACTATATACGGAGTATGAGGCTCTCGAGAGCACATTCTCAAATGGAACACCGCTTGAGAATCGGGGTGACTTGCTAGATAAGAATGGCATCAGATCAGGAAGTCTCCAAGTTCATCATCGTCAATCTTAGTCGTTCTTTAAGGGAATGTCTCTTCCCCAAATGTCGTATAATCCTCTCCCTTAAGAACGATACAAGCAGCCCAGGGGTAATGCGTATAATTTTAAGTCCTTGGCGCAACTTATTCTTGACTGAATCCATCCCCTATCGTTGTGGGTCTTGGGCCTTACCCCTGCCAGTTCGAGTAAGTTCATTCCAAATCGAGGCTCACCGAGTACCACATGCCTGGCAAGCCTATCCTTGTGGGTAAAGACTTTGACGCTATAGAGCCAATATGAATCCTGGGATTCTTTCGGAAATTAGGAAAACGTTTCTCCATTTTCTTGTACCGGTGTTCAAGACGTGAACGGTCAATTTTGTCTACTGACTCCTTGTTCCTGATGGTCTTTTTTCGTTGTCGCCATACTGTCCAGGAGCTACCTCCTAGAGTCTTGATATAATTGTAGCAAGCCAGGAATTTGTAGGCACTGTAGAAAGACTTTGACATTCCAGACCCAATTTGTAGAGCTGGTAAAAACCAGTAAGTTCCAGACGTCTCGTCTTTGCCAAATTGGTGGCAGTTGAGCTTATCAAATGCTACGCATGCAGATTGGAGATGGGTAAAGAAGTTGAATTTACTCGCTCCCACCGATGACAACCACTGACTTTGCAGCATGTGCCCGGGGGATGGTCCACGATAGAATGATACGAAAAGTTGACAGATGAGAGCAGGATGGCAGTAAAGGACATAGCACCAAGAACTCCGTGCATTAGAACGCTGTGCAACGAAATCGATGTAAGGGAAAGAAACGTCCGAGCGACGCCAGGCATCGTTATATGAAGAATATCCTCTTTAGAATCGGCATATGCGGAAACTGCTGGGACATGCTACCACCTGATATGAGCTTGTTAGGGCCCATGAAGATGATTTTAATTGACTTGGTTTAGATGGCTATAGGAACCATCATTGCAGCCGCTTTATGGCCACAGGAGCGTGCCATAGATGGGGTTTGTTAAAATAACTATCTGCCGATGTCATACTTACATAATAGAGCGAAATAACTAAGTAGAAACGAAATAGACAACGTGAACGACTGGAAGGGTCTGGAAAGAACGACTTATTTCGAGAAGTAAAAAAAAACCAGTCCGATCCGATACACCTAGCTGTAAAGCCGGGTCTTGCAAGATGAGAAAGAATCTGTATTGCTATGATAGGCTCGTCCTTTCTGCCGATCGTTTCAAGTAGGAAAGCCATCTTCCAGAACCGATATCAAGGGATTGTACAATTTTTCCACAGACACTAGTTATATCATAGTATGAAGATAGGCCGGATGGGCTCTACATCTCCAAATGCCAAGAGAGCAAATGCAGTTGATAAACGCCATCTCATCACCGGTTTTAGCGATTCGGCAAACGCGTTATCATGCTAGCCACCGATGGCTTGATGAACTTGGAGATGCGGCTTCGAATACCGAAAGAGCATATGCATCCCCTCTGACACCTGTTGCCAAAGGGATAAAATATCTTGCTTGTTAGTGGTGAGTCCATCCTATCCATTGATAACGAGGATAGATGAACGCCTGCGCTATTTGGCAATTTAGCCTGAGAGCTGTTTGAGCTGATGGAATTCCGGCATACAGAACAGACTAAGGCACGGCTGTGTCAGATAAAAATCCCCAGGGGGACCAACGGGCCGCATCATAGGCGTATTCGAACTTTCTATGAGTGTTATAAACGGGGACATTTCTGTTAGAAATTCGAGTTGCCACTTGCGGACGAAAACACGAGCATCCCATCGCTGGCTCCCTTCAGCCACCTCATTGGTCATTGCCTCTCTTTTCCCCGATGTTTGGATTCTCTCATTCCAGCTAAAAATCCCCAAGCTCCATTTCCAGGTCGGGCAGTTCCCAATTCACGGTATTATTGAACCTATGGAAAAATCCATTCATATTACTCCGTTTCCAAAACTGCGGATAGTCATGGCTCTTGTCGCAGGAGGTGGTACAAGTTGGCCTGTTCACAGAAAATATTTCAGTATTGGTCATATGTAGGGTCGGGCTTTGGTTCTTCCTTGGCTCGATAGTTGGGACTGATCAAGTCGCTCCAGTAAGTCGGCCCAAGCTCTAAATAAATTTTCTGGATGGAAAACGTTTAAGGTAATATTGGTAGAATTCCATCATTTCACAGACCCCTTCAACCGGAGAAGGGGTGGAGTAATCGCCGTAGTATACGAAGCGCAGCAACGGCCGAATAATACCTCGTTAATCTCCTCGGCCATGGGAGGTCGAAGACTCTCGGTTGGAAGTAGCTAACTAACTCCGTTTGAATTGGGCACCGCCTTCGATCCTTGCCAACGATGAATAGAACAATACCAGACTGCATGAAGCTATACGAACATCAGCGGCAAGAATCACTACAATGCGAAGGAGGGAGGGGGTGACTGTACTGTACCTGTGATATTGAAGAACTATTCTTTTTTAGAAAAATAAAAAATTGCGGATGTCCGTTCCACCAGTCTGTGGATGGTAATTGTATTCTTCAGTAGTAGTTTGGGGGGTTTGAAGGTCAAATCATGGTTTGGTGGGGGCCCAGTGTGGATATCTTCTCACTGTATCAGGAACAGCTAGGCTGTCTTCTAAGGCTTTTGCACAACAATTGGCTGGTCCACCTCCAAGCTCTTTATTTCTTGTTCCCTATATGGCAGGTACTCGCAGGGATCGGCTCCTCTTCTGAGAAGCTCGTCCACTATTGCATCCCCCCTATCCAATGCAGCTATATATGCTGGTGACTTGCCAGAGGAATCTTTGGCGTTTGGATCAGCACCCGCGTCGAGTAGTTGCTCAACCACCTTCAAGTGCCCATTAGTCGCTGCCTTTATTAGTGGCGTTGCACCATCCCAGTCTCTAGAGCCAATATCAGCCCCTCTGCTAAGTAATTCTTTCATTACGCCGGCACATCCCGCTCTTGCTGCGAGATTTAGCGGCGTCATATCATCCCACCGATGCTCTATATTAGCACCCTCGTCTAGCAATCTCCTGACAGTTGCTGTTTGTCCGTACCACGCCGCCCATAGCAAAGGCGTTGGATGCAGGCCATTTCCAGACTCGATATTGGCACCAGCATTGAGTAACTGTTGGACGACTGAAGTGTGTCCGTTCACTGCCGCCCATGAGATTGGAGCTCTGTCCCATTTGTAGTCCGTGTCCTCTAGTTTGGCACCTCAGTCGAGGAGCTCTTTCACAACTGCAGCATGGCCTCCTTCTGCTGCGAAGGATAGAGGCGTTCGGTTGCGATAGTCTTTTGTCTCTGTGTCAGCCCCGTTATCGAGTAGCCGGTTCACCATCTGAAGGTTTCCATTTTCGCAAGCGTGCGACAAAGGTGCTTGCTTATGACAGTCTCTCCTGTCCTCTATATTGGCTCCGGCATCGAGAAGATGATTTATCACTCCAACCTGACCATGTATAGCTGCCACTAAGAGTGGACTGTAACCGATGGAGACTATGGTATTGATGTCGACTTCCTCTAGCATAGCCTGGACTTCCTTCTCCAACCCGAACATTACTGCGAGATGCAGGCCGGAGGACGAAACCCGCCACAAAGCCAGCGAATGTCGAAAATTTTGTCTCTGCAGCATTTGGAATGAGGCATTAACCTTGGAATTGCAAATCAGGAAAGGGATAACTTCCGGGCATGGTTTCGAAGCTTCGCGAGCGTGGTGTCCCCAGTGACATGCGGAGTACTCGTAAAATTCGTACATATCCAGCCGATCTAGGAGCTCAGAGTCATTTCGACAAATGCCGCTTCCAAACGTTTGGAAGGAGAGATAGGAGACACATGCCCTGGTAATTGCTGTTTCTGCGTCTGGGAACCAATCTTTCCGGGTTCTGGCGAAGTATTCCTGCGTGGTGTAATGGACTAAACGGATAGTGCCACTTTCCTCGTCAACTGTCACTAGTCCGGTGCAGACAGAAAGTATATCGGCCACTTGCGAGAGATTCTCTTCGTCAAGATCGGGTTGGCCGACTTCCACTGCCAAGGCATGCAGCAGCTCTGGGATAGCGAGCTGCCTCTTTGCACAAGTAATCCATGCTATGGTCTGTTCGGCCAGTTCCCGAGCACTCGGTACCTGTCCATTGATTCTTTCCATGGCCCGATCATAAGCGGAGTCGTACGCATTTGATCCTTGCGGGAGCTTTTTCAGAGCGTTCCGAATAGCCTTAGGTGACCTCATGCAAATCAGAGAATCTAGATGGAGTCGTGCTAGTAGGAACCTTGACAGATATTAGTACGTATTCATGAATCAGGAGGTGACCTCCATACATTCCGTCCACAGCGGCGATAATTTCCGTCTTAATCTCTTCTTGCAACATTGAGTTGCTGACGACAAAGCCTGGCAGACGAGCCATATGGCTGTTCAGATAGTTACGGATATCCCCGTCTGTAGCTGATATTTCTTGTGAAGCGCATCCATCGAACCACTTTTCAATGTTCGGTATAGGCCGCGAGGTTGCAAGGAAGCTTATAGCGGATTCGGTCTGAAGGCTGAATATGTTGGATAAAAACCTTGACAGTGTTCCATCAGCTGCTTCGCATTCGTCCAATGCGTCGACAACGATGAAGACTCTTGCATACATAGCGGCAGTCTCCAAGAGACTCTTCGACAGTTCTTTAATCGATGGACGTGTGTTCTGACTTTGGTGGCTTGCGTAAAGTTCCTTAAGGTGGGCTGGTAAAGAAGGCAAGCACTGACTCAACTGTTTTATGAGAGCTTCAAGAAGATCATCAAGCTTCTGCTCATGCCTCCGATGGAAATTGCAATAGATATACGCAATGCCGATATATTGATCGTGAAGAAATCTTGTGCTGAGGTCGTCGATAACTGTCGCTGCCATTATTGTCTTTCCTACTCCAGGAATTCCGGGGCAGAACAAGGTTGTTGTATTGTTTGATGTCCGCCAGTTCCGATACCCATTGGAATTTAGAAACCACTGCCCGGTGCCTGGCTGTAGGCCTTTCAGGAAGTCACTATGTTGAGGACCGTAGTCAATGTCCGTGAGCCAAGTCAGGATTTTGAGATCCTCGTCTTTGTTAGACTTGGATCGTAGTACTTTCAGGCTGGTATCCATCCGGTCTACGGTCGTCATCACTAAAAGACACATCAGATACTCCAGGTCATTGATATGCTGCTGGATAACTTACCAGCACCCAAAATTTCCTTCACAGGACGCTCTTCATTGACATCGCTTGGATCAACATATTCTAAAAGCTCTTTTGCAGATGCCGCAGCCCCAGAAGCAGCATATTCCTGCCAATTTTTGTTCTTTTTGGAATCAGCATAATCACATATTCCCCTGATCACGATACAAGGAATTATATTCATAAGCCCCGCAGCTTCCATTTCCACGCATAGCACATTTCCACCGAGATTCCGGTCGACCAAGTCCCGAAGCTCGGCATCCTTGATAACTTGGTTACCCGACGCTATCAAACCATAATGCACGCGCATATCTTCCGGCCGGGCTTCACATTGACCGGAAGTGTCTTTATCTGCGTTATGCTGGGTCAATAAAAGCTGCTGCCAACCCGAAAGAAAGAAAAGAAGATCTAGCAACATTTCCCAAAGGCGAGAGATTTGCCATCCCTGGCTCCCTGGACGAAACTTGATTGGAGAGACGTTTCGCTCATCATGAAGTGGCGGACAAGTGAATCCTTTCATGAGCTTCGGCCATTTCTTTTCCATTTCTTTCAGATAGTCAGGTATCTTTGAGCCGCTCAGCTGACTTCGAGTCTCCATTTTTGTTAAAGCTGTTAATAAAGCGTTTGAAGGGCTGTTCTGAGAGCCAATGCGTCTAAAATCCCCACCCTGCTCTGCCTTGCCCAAGTCCCACTGAACTACCCCTGGATATTGGTCCACAGGGGCACTGATCACCACCTCTCCCAGCTTGGTCTTAGTGGGCAATCCACCGCCGATGCCAACCATAAGGCAACCCTTTATGGAGGGAAATGTGCGTATCAATTGGGTCGCAGATATTGCTGCTGAATTGTTACCGAATCTCCCTTTTGGTAAACAAACGACAACGATGTTGTGTTTGCCGATGGACCCCAAAGTATACGTGTTCGGATCATTGGACGGTTTGGGAAGGTCTGGGTGTATATAGTCTAACATAGCTGTAGCTGCAGTCTGCTCTTTGGGGGGCGCACAGATCCATCCCACAGTATAGTCACTGCATTGTAGCTGGGTCGAGAGAGGCTTTGGATCCTCCATTTCGCTGTCCATCTTGCATGCGTGAACTCGAAGACGCTTAGTTAGGCGATAACATGCAAGGTCAAGTTCGGCCCCTAGTGACCAGTCAACATAGACTGTAATAACATCCAGATAGCCCTTCATACCGTGATTGCTGATCAGAGGGGAAGTGAAAAGAAAAGTAAAGTCAAAACTGGCCCCCTCATGGGTGAAATGGGAACCAATCACATGTAGGGGCGTACGCGCACGTCAAATTTCAATCAAACGCCAGCGACTAGAAACTCGAGAGTAAATAGGAGAAAGTACATTATGTATGCTTCAGAGCCTCATGCTCAACCACCGGGCCAGAGCCATTTTGATAGGGTGGGTGTCTGATGCCCCGCCCCAGCCCCCCGCAGTCAACCTCACATACATCTCATAACCAACCAGTTGAGAATGTCTTCTGATTATTTCGGAAAACTCATGGCAAAGCAGCAAACATTGTCTCTAGATATCTCGAGCAATTCGCTCTTTAATCATAATTAGCCCAGGATTTCATAGTGGACCTTTCGCGGTCTTTCCAAGACAGTTTATGCTTTCGAGCTAACTTGCGGATCACCTGTGACATCAATCAGAACTGTACATGATATAAAGTGGAGGAGACACTGGAGGCTGAGGGGTGACTTCGTTCCTTACCCGGCGCATCTGTCATTTCATCTGCTTTTCGAACTTTTCTGAGGTTGCTCTTTCGAAGACTAGCCGAAAAAAACCTTCCAGAACGTCTCCAACGAGCTTTTTCGTTTAGCTCCGGGCAAGCTTCTTCCATTTTTACCCCGTCGCAAAGTCAAGGCCCTATCATGAAATTTATGCAGGATGGCAATAGAGGACTTCCGAAATTATTGTTCAGGATCTTTGTGGAGACATGCACAAAATCTGACAAGGCCTAGCTTTACAGAGGAAAGGGACGTACTATCTCCAACGAGCCTCGACCTGATCAAGAAGGGCAGTGGTTCCTTTACTAAAATCTTCCTGGGGATACACAGACTGATCAAATTCTTCGAGTCTCTGCAGGTAAAATTCGGGAGAGTGTTCAGTGTCTGCAAAAAAGTTGCGCAACATCACCAGGATCTTTACGCTAGTCCTCATTGAAGTCAGGCTTTGTGGGATCGGTGTCATACTGCTCGTCGCTACTGTCTTCGGAATTATCTTAAGAGTTCTAGCTATCGTGAATATGCTTACTATCTCCTCTAGCCTTTACCGCCCTATATCAGCCAGTAACCTTCGCTATCGATAGCCGTCTAATTTATAAGATTTCGATGCAATTTAAAGACAGAATAGTCAGCTACCCAGACGCCTAAGTTAATATACACATTCTCAGCTTTATCGCGAACTCTAAACAGATAATCCTTTAATCTTACTATTAAACTATTAATAAACTTAGCTCCCAGCTGTACCTAAAGCAATAATCCGGGAGAATCTCCGTGGGGCAAATTAACAGCGCAAGTGGATGTAGAATACTCGAATACAATAAGATAAAAGCGATAAATATATTTTATAGATTTATACTATTCTAGCTTAGAAGTTCTACTAACAGCATATAAACTCTTTTCGATTTTTCTATAATTATATCTTTTCGATTTTTATTTATAGGTTGGACGGATCTATTAAATTTAAATCTAATATCGCTAGGCTTTAACCGCATAATAAGACTGGCCGTTAATTCCAGACTATATAGCACGATCCGCCTACTGTTAATATAGGATGATAAAACTTATAGATAATATGATTACCCGGAACATTCTTCATATAATTACATGCTAGATCCCGTTAGTTCAGCGGGTATAATTTAATAAGAGTTATTTAACCTACCTTTATTACACACAAGGAGAGCTATTTATTCTTCTTAAGAAACTATACCTTAAGATATTAGTCAGCACTGCAGATATGTAACGTATTCCACAAGCGAGCGGCGCAGACAAGCGAGCGGCGCACCTCTGTATCCCATACTAATTCAGCATTTTTTGAGTTCTCATATCTTAACAACTATTAGATCTACAGTACTATAACAATAACTGGAGCTATATATATATCTTTAAAACATATTCTTATACTATAGTAATATATAAGTAAAGATATCATCTATAATACCAGTTTAGAATAGATTACATAAAAATATAGTATAATATATCTTATCTTAAAATATATAGATATTTACTCTAAGCGATTTTGATATTAGGATTGTATATACTTTGATAAACTAATAGAAGAATATAAAGTTGACTAGATAAAGATTGGTTAAGATATGAGAACTCAAAAAATGCTGGATTAGTATGGAATACAGAGGTGCGCCGCTCGCTTGTGGAATACGTTAGATAATAATTCTTATATCTAAAGACGCGCTATCCTATCTCTTCTAGTTACTCCAGTGGCCCACGCCTGGACTAAGAAGAAGCCGGATCTAAATAACCGAAAAATAAATCCCAAATTCTACTAAGTCGCTAGGGGCACTGTGGAGGCTATAAATTATATAACCTTTTCCGATTAGAAATTGATAGTATTCTCAATTCTCGTGAGATCTCCTACCTTATCAGGGGGGCTTCGTTTCAGCTTTATTACTACCCGCATACTCGCGCTGTCACACTCCCTGTATTTGACTATACAGATAGATGGTCCAAAGTTGGCCTTGGTGTAGGAGAGGCTGATTGTATGTGAAGATGCCTAGATGCTCCCGTACTCTATTCTTAGGCATTAGGTGAAGGGGCGGCGAAGCCGGCAGTCTTTTGGCCTGGGGAAGCCAGCCAGCCAATAGAAGGTCCTGCTATGGAAACCAACACAACCCATATTGCGCACATATTATTTGCCTTGTTATGACGGTATATCGGTGTTAACTCCGCTGGGCGCGATCTGACTTGATATCTCATCTACCCGATTCTTTGTGGCCTTTGCGGTAGTATGCCTTGCCGACGCGTTTCCCTATTTGGTAATTACGACTAGGTCCTTTCGTTATTGCTTAAAAGGGTATAGAGTGGCACGTCGGTAACATTTCAACACAACTTACCTTGTTACGTCTAGGGTACCACCCAGGGAAGGACCCAGCGTCAAATATTATAGTAATAGACACGGACTATGCGAGTTGAAACTTGATTACCACAAAATCAAAGATGACCACTCCCCCCCAGTTCGCGAATCCATCTAGCATATGATCAACAACTTTCTGGTGCGAGAGAGGCAAAAGTGCATGAATGATAATAATGAGTTTTTGATTGACGAACATTTATGCCTAGAATGTGGGTTTGCTGAGCTTGGAAAAAATCTTTTCCATACTCTTTTGGAAAACAGGGGGGTCCCAGCAGATCGTAGTCTTCTGGATCGCATGGAATTAAAGGGCTGAGAACATCAACCATTCATCCTTGTTTGAGAGTGGGCTTTCGACGGGTGGGCGGTTTAGTTATATACAGGCCCCGGTTGAGCATGTCGTTGATGGTGTGCCTACGATCTTTATGTAGCCCTACGTTCATATACCTCAAATCTCCCCTCCCCAGCGAGACGTTTTTGCCACATCAGCTACTAGCTGTCTCCTCCAAAATACCATCACTCTGTAGAAACCATCGATTATGATAAAAAAATTCTTATATCTCCGATCCTGCAGTCAGGTGACACTCTGGGCTTCTTTGAGATACATTTCTAATGATGATGATGAAGGTTAGCAATGTAATAGTATGACTTAATTGATAAGCGCCACCAAACAATGACGACCCAGCTCATGAAACTGTATTACCGGCAACTGTGGTGCTTACGAATATCATTTTCGAGATCTACATTTGTAGTTTTTAAGCGCAACTAGATGTAGTGGGGCAAGACTATCTTTTTATACGTTAAGAGAAGTTTAACTCGTAAAGCCCCGATGATCGAGAAATTAACAGCCAGTTCTTTGGATGCACTAAGATCGGAACGGGCCACATCAGGCTACTCTTCTTCCAATTACAATGAGATTGTAGCAGTTACTAAAAGGAAGAGGCCAAAAATCATCTATATTCAGAGTCAAAGGGCATAACGAATCCAGCCGGCAAAGGATACACGTATTACTTGTTTGTCACATTTATGCAACACTTGTGCGAATGGCTATGTATGTATCTTCGCTTTGCTCTTGCTGGGACAGTTCTTGCCCATTTTGTCTCCCTTGCATACCTATGTTCAGTAGTGCGATTGCCGGCAACGAGGAAAACCAGGTATATAAACGATCCTCTAGCCACGGAAGCCATGATTTACTCAACAATTCAAGTAGCATCGATCACAACCATTCTCAACAACGCTACAATACATCATCCCCGAGCCAACATGGGATCCATCACTCAAAATTCCATTTTTAGCGACGAAACCCTTCAATCTCACCTGAACCTTTTGGATCCAGCCCCAACAGGTCAGGAGAGTACCGAAAGCTCTCTCGCACCCCTGGTAACAAGCTGCGCCTTTTTGCAGAATCATCCAGATGAGACGCCTAGTATCACCCAATTCGGACTGCTGGCAGGGGTTCACAGTGACATTCCTAATCGCCTCGCCACCATTCCCGCCAACGATTGTCGTCTTTTTTTCAATGTCAGCCCCCCATCGAGCACGTTCATATGTGGCTCTCAGGGCTCGGGTAAAAGTCACACTCTATCCTGCATGCTGGAGAACTGCTTGATACCTTCGATAGCTGGACATCTCCCCAGTCCGCTCACCGGAGTGGTGTTTCACTACGATACATTTATCAGCGATAGCTTGGGGTCACCTTGTGAAGCAGCTTTTCTGTCCACGCATCCCCAAATTGACGTGCGAGTTCTGTGCGCACCCTCAAACATCCATACTACCCGGGTGATATTTACTAAGATCTGTATCACATCTTGGATGTGTGCTAACTCACTGAGCAGGGCACGTATTCCAGGTTCAACATATTGGTCGAACCGTTGCGTATTGACCAGGAAAGCCTCAACACTAAGCGGATGCTGGAGCTTATGGCTGTTGGACAGGATGATGGACCAATGCCGCTGTATATGCATACCGTTAAACGCATACTACGTGATATGCGCATGATTCAACAAGAGTCCAGGGCCGGATTTGATTACCAAACGTTCAAACGGAGTCTTCTTTCTTCTAATCTGATACCCTCTCAATTAGATCCCCTCAGTCAGCGTCTTGAGACACTAGAGAGTTTTATGCCTCCTAGCCAGTCAGCGAATACTGGCAAAAAGGGGGAAATTGCCCACCGGAGGGGCTCGGACTGGACACCAAAGGTCAGTTGAAAGCTTTACCACGAGGTTACAGTATAATAATCCCGGAACCAGGCGCGCCAATTGACAATTGTCGATCTCTCGTGTCCATGTATATCACCTGATACAGCATGTTCCTTATTCAATATTTGCCTTGGCCTGTTTCTTGAGCAGGAAGCAAGTGTCGGAAGGGTGGTGGCCTTAGATGAGGCTCATAAGGTTTGAGTTCCCTGCAAATATTAAAAGTCACCCGGAGACCTCACATACGATTTTAGTACATGAACAACTCCATTGAAGCCCGTGGGTTTACAGACACTCTTTTGTCCGCAGTACGACTTCAGCGGCACCTTGGAGTTCGCATGATAATCTCAACACAAGAACCGACAATTTCCACGTCCTTGCTAAATCTTTGCTCAGTAACTATCGTGCACCGTTTCACATCGCCAGAATGGCTGCGAGCCCTGCAGAAACATTTAGCTGGAGCAGCGCAAAGCCCGTCTACTGCACAGGCAGCATTGAAAGCTGATGGGATATCTGCAAAGACGTCCTCTCTTTTTAATGAGATTGTCAGCCTATCCGTAGGAGAGGCTCTTGTATTTGCACCAAGTGCTATTATTGGGGCCACAGTGCAGGATCATGGTCGACTGGATTTTACTCGCCTGGGGAATGGTAACTTGCTTGTTAAAATTCGGCAAAGGTTAACATCGGACGGCGGTAAAAGCGTTCTGTCTCTGTAGCCCGTCGTCACAGGCACGGCTCTATATTGGATCACCTTTGTCGGCCCCATAGGTGCTATTTCTGTGTTTTCTTCTGTGTTTTCTTTTGTGTTGTCTTTTGTGGTGCTTAGGGGAAGGAGGCTCACTTCCTCCATTCATTTTCCGCATGTCAATTAGACCAAGGTATACACGACAATAATTGCTACCCACTTTTAAAGCCCTCGGACCGTGTGTTGCACTCCACATCATGTTAGTTCATTGATTTTGTTTCCTCAAAATGATAACCCGCTGCATCAACAGCGTACGACAAGCCGTAACATATTTCTCTTTATTTCTCGTGCCGCACCTGCTGATTGATTTCAGCGAACGACTTAAGTAACAAACTGAATAGTGTTCCAATTGGGAACGAATTTAGGGGATGGCATAACACAGTATAATTTTATGTTGTATCTAAAGAGTCTATACTGTCGTCCTGTTGTATATCTAGCGCTTCATAACCTTGTATTTGAGTAAATACAGTCATAAGCTGTAAATCAAAGGTCCGCTATTTGATGTTTGCGTTCCTGCCTAATAAAGCAATAACACTATACCGATTCGAGAAATCCGCTATACTCTCCGGACAACGTGAGGCTTCCAACCGCTGCCTCGTAAAGCCCATGGCGGCAGTTTCACTGCAAGATAAGTAATATAAACGACAATTCAAAGATATGTCTAGCTTGAGATAATCACTACCCGTCCTGTGTTGTGTTAATTATACTTCTTTCCACTTTTTCCCTTATATTGTAACTAAAGTCGATTTAATATTACCACGATAGCTCCAGGCTCGTTGTAGACTCGATTCTAATGAGTACAGCCATTTTTTGTCAGTGAATATCCTTAAGTTGTAACATACAAGTAGTGGAATGGTAGCTAATATGCATGCACCGATAGAGCATCGAGATAAATATTTGGTGTTTATGTATAACGCGGATAATCGCCCGAAAAATAACTTCTACTAACAGGAGAAATGGAGAGTTTAGTGTGAATAGACTTCTATGTTGCAACGACATTTGATGCATGAGAATAGGCAAACGAAGACATTATTAGAAAGAGGACTCTCTAAGAAACTTTAAAGTGGTTTTAGGTTGTCTAATTAAAATATCTTTCTGGTCCTACAATTTATTATTACCTCAATGTTATAAGAAGTACTCTATAGGTAATTTTCTTATACCTAAGTAGCCTAAATATTATAGGAAGCTCTTACTAATCTATAGTATAATTCTTTATCTTTCCTAATGATTATCGCTTAGCCCCCAGTCTCTTGGACCATGGCGTGCGAGGCAGAATATGTGCTTCCCATATAGAATAATGAGCCTATGGAAAAGAAACACCAGCCCACTGAGTTAGTTCCCAGAATGTAAAAGTATAATCAGGAGAGTTGTCAAATAAATATTTTGTTAATCACAATGAAATGAGCGGATAAAAGTACTTAAACTGCACAAAATGGTAACGGCAGTCCAGAAAGTCGCAGAAGCAGCCTGCACCGATTCCTGACTATTGATATCTGTCCTTGGAAACCCCACCCAGACAAATCCGTCCTAATGTATAATTTTATTATTTATCATTGTAGTCTATTGGTGCGAAAACTGTATATGCAGGTATGCGTTGTACCAACCTTCCCGCGATGACATTCCGTTGAGGTGTTTGCTTGGCCCAGGTATTAGAGGATGTTCGGCGACTTGATAACCTCCCTATCTGAATGAACCATTGCCAGGACAAATCACACGTAGGTTGATGCCCAGTGAGCCCACTCAATGTAACTGTAGCTGCCCAAGTTATGCTGGCTGGCGCTGGCGCCAGACCAAAGATAGGGGTCCATCGAGCACTACAAATTCCTAACATCTCGACCCGCAAGACTAGCTTTTTTTTTTCTCTTCGAGTTACTCACCTGTCCCCTCTCCCGTGGTTCGCCTTCGTTTGGGTTGATTAGGGATGGCTCCTTTGTCGCCCGGGCAAGCTGGCAATAACGGTGACCCAGCTCGATTGTATCAAGCATCGCCTGATCAAACAAACAACTTCACACCCCAGATTGAATCAGACGACCAACTTCTGGGTGCAGAGCTCTGGATTCCTCATATAGAGTATCCTCTCACAGCTCCTTTCGAAAGCTTTGAGCAGGTGAACAATATTCCGATAGGTCCCCTATCTCTATCATACGACCAATCCAGTGGGACAAGCTCCGCGTTTGTGGGTATTGGCGAAAGCCACTTCTTGGACCAGAACCCAGAACGCCAGTTTCCAGGGGCCAGCTTTACCGACCAGTCGATACTGGATATACCAGTAGATGAAAACAGTGTCATTCAAGGATATGATCATAGTGTTCCGCCTCTATAGAGTGCTCAGCTAGAGACATATCACGATGGCATGGGCGATTCTGCAGGTATCGAAAGTTCGAATGGCGGAGAAATTGGCTTGGAGCAAGTGGAAACTTGTGACCCGGTGGAATGTTCTTCGGTGGGAAGGTCTAATGAGATATTCGAGGAAGCAGAGATGCCTTCGTATAGCGGCATAGTCCCTTCCCCCGAAGATCAGCGGTATCATTGCGCAGAGCCGAACTGCTCCAGTCTTGGTTTCGCAACCAAAAGCTCGCTAAGGTATTTCTAATGCGTTTATCTATAGTATGCCCAACTGACCACGTTTAGAAAGCATATGCGAACGCACGTTAGGCCTGCCAAATGTCCTCGGTGCAACTTTACCGGAGCAACAAAACAGGATATTGTTCGACACGCAAGAGCGAATCATCGTCTTTGGGCCCAGATAGTGTTGGGAGTGTGTAACGGGTTTATCTGTGGAGTTTGTGAAAAGCCGTTCACACGTAAAGACAATCTGAAAAAACATTGCAAACGGAAGCATCGTGTACCTCAGAGCTTTTGTTAGTTTGTCAAATACTGGAATCTTAGCCGTTCTTCTTCTGCCATTCTTCCCCTCAGTGTCCTTTGGCACCGAAAGGTTTTATGCATCTCTCTCAGCCTGCCAAGATAAGGCCTCGACTCGTCATCACGGAATGTTGTCCCTTGTGGTAGCTTATCCAAGGACAGTCCTAATAGTAATGTATTAGCAAAGCAGGGCCCGCATCATCATCGGAATTCGAATGCATCAAAAATAATAGAGCTGTAAAAGAGCTTCTCCAGCCTCTATCGAGAATAGACTAATACTGAAGCCCGTTCCACGAATTCTATTCGAGTCTGTTTGCAAACGGGCATAAGTGTCAAATAATTCAAACCCCAATCTTATCACGTTACGTAGTGTTCCCGGTGGAAGACTACATTCTGTCCTCCAAATGCAGATTTCGGATTGCCAAATCCGTCACTCGAGCTATGCAGGTCAGTGTCCTTTGTTTCTGTTTCAAGAAGGTTGTATCAGCCGGGATAACGAAAGGCTGGCCACATTCAGACTTGCAAATTGAACAGGTACTGTAATCCATTCACCCTGCTTCAGTTTTAACCTATAAAAGATCCTAACCAGAACATTAAATGCAGTCTGGGGATTTTAAGTACCGTTGAAGCAGTCTGGCCAGCTCATCACTGACACCTTGACCCATAAGGTCCCTAGCCATTCGGAAAGATGTAAGGACCGTGGCCCACAGACCTGCTCGCGGCTAATAAAAAAGGAGGAAATACCATGCTCCGATGCAGAAGCAGTGCATGGGAAGTGAAACCGATCGAACAGGAGTTTGGGTATTTCGAGCGAGGCCGGCGCAAGATGAACTCAGTATGGACGCTAGATATTGCCAATGCATACTGCAGAACAAGGCCTGTTTTTTCGGTCTTGGGGTTGTGGAGTTAAGCTGGACGAATGCCAACGAGCCTTTAATACCAAAGCATGAAGCACTATCATCACCGGAACGGTCTCACAAAAAGAACATTTGGAATGAATTTTCAGGCAGTCAGCCCCACTGCAGAACTACAATTGTATAGAATAGATCGATGCTTGTTGAAGACTACTACAAGATAAGTCTGGGAATGTTAGAGAACTTCCATTCACAGGTACGGAAAACGTCGATGTTATGGTCATTGTGGTGGGCATTTCGAATCCCTCAGAGGTTAGATTATTCTCTTTTCAACGTTTTATTTGTCCTGCGGCCTAGATGCACCTAGAAATCATGTATGAACACTTTCATCGTCACCGCATAGCACTTGTTATAGATATTGATATAAAAATCAAAATAAATCTAGAGAAAGCCCTAGACTCATATTCTGATACCTCCATCTTCAGATTGGTAGTCTTCATCCAGCCTCTCCACTGGCTGATTCGAGTCATCTGTAACAACCATGGCTTTGATTTTGGGTTCCAGATGAACGGGAGTATTAACCGCGTCAGGGTTCCAAGGACATTTCGACGTAGAGATAAAGTAACCTTTTCCTGTGGTTCCTGTTTGGGAATCAGGATGCCACCGATGAGCTGGCGAATTTCCCAGAATATCGCCTATAACACTTCGACGAAGGTCCGCAATCATTTGATTCAGTATAACCTTTTGCCGCTTAAAATCCGAATCGTTTTTGATAGGGCGAGAAACCAATGGCGGCCCCCAGCTGGTCCAAACCTTGCAATGAGATTCTGGGACGACCATTCGAGCTGGATGATACTTGAAGTACAGCTGACAACACAAGCAGGCCGGCTTACTACAAGCAATGTATCGATCATTTGCCACAAAGGAAAGGTTCGTCCGGTAAAAGTGTTCTAAAACCCTAATTTCCGCATGTACCGATGGCGAGCAATTTTCGTATTGTTTCATGAAACGGTCGAAGACGCCGGATTGCGTATTTCTGTAAAGCAGTTCTCTCTCAATCTCGATTCTTTCGGGGTCGTCTTTGTTTAACATGCGTTTGACAATGCCAGGCATCGTGGTGAGTGAATCAGGCAGAGGTTTTGGTATGGACTGAATTTGCTTGATGGGACACACTTGATACGATTCGAGTATCTGACCAGCAGTGCGTGAATCTTCAAGAAGCTGCCGAGGTGCCTTAATATGACTTGCCAGTCGTCCCATATAATGATTCACCGACGCAAAGGACGACCGTTTGGCGTCTGGGCCTCTCAGTTCCTCCTGTCGCATTGCATGCATGGTTAGCATATCAATGAACTTGTTAGTTCTGGTACGGTGCACGTAGTCGCAAAAGTCCAAATGATTGTTGTGATCTGGTGCCGATTTCACCCAACTTTGCAGGTATCGATCTGGAGAGAAATTTGTTCATTACCTCGATCTCCTGGTAGAATAGAGGGTAACACTGACATTCCTGCGACTCTAGATTTGCCGATACAGAAGAGCATTCTTCGATGGCTTTGTATAATAACCGAATTTCATTCTTGATGCGAGTCTCCGCGAAACTGAGGCAAAACTTCACAAATATCAGAGTCTTTGTCTTATCGACTTCTGCATCTTCAGAGTTCTCATCAGAGAAATCTTTCAGATGGCTAAGAGCGACCGAAAGAAATCCGAGGACTTGATCATCAGCTTTGTTGCAAGCGACCCAGAATCTGTAACATGTTGCAGCGTCTTCGAGTCCAATTGCGGTGCAGGATGCACCACCTTTTTGGAAGTCACAGATGTAGGCCAGGTTACGCAGAAAGCGCCTTCGTTGAGTGTGCTCCAGACCAAGATCAGGAGGCTTCGGCGTATGTTCTCCACGTGTTTGTCCGAGTGCTGCTAACAGGAACAGAGGTTCGTAAAACCGACTAAGGAGTCTGCTGTACGGATTCAATCTCGGAGAGCCCATTCGCACGGGATCAATAATAAGTTGTGTATTTCCAACCGCCATGGCGGCTTGAAACCCATTGGGGCTTTCTCGGCGGGGTGGCATTTTCAGATTTGTTCAGAGAACTGCTGCCTTCGTATGTGTCTCGAGCAAATGCGACATTCATCTAGTCTTAAATAAATGGATCCAATTATTACAGCATTCATGGAAAAATAAGGGGCCTGAATGACTTTGCAACGGGTGCGTATAGGATAGTTTTGGACTGCCATGTCATCAGCAACATGGGGGGTCATGCGGGAGGCATGTCAAGCGGGGATGCAGGCGAGGGAGAGTTGGGGGAATACACTAGGCATACAAACAAACGCACAAACTTAATTATTTTCTGTAGCTAATGCAAGCCATTGCGGGGTTGGTGCCATCAATATGCCATATACCAGGGCGTGATCGTCCGTTGATACAGCTGGCTCTCTACAAGGCCAATTAGAGAAACTCATTATAGATTGACTTGTTTGGGACCGGAGTTTAACGCAGATATGACCCGAGCATACAGCCGAATTCCAAGTATAATGGGCAATCTTGTCCGGCGAGATGGTGGTTGGACAACCAAGAATCACACACGACTAACAATGCCAGAGTTATGTTTCTCCAAGCAAGTTCTGGTTATTGAGATAAGCTGGCTAAATAGTGAAATGCAAATCCAGATCGAAAGATTTTATCATATTGTAGTTGTTATTATTCTACGCAACAATCACAAGGAGAAGGGTCACTAAGCCAGATCTGTCCACTATTATTTCGAAGACTGCAATAAGTGTAGGAGAACCGCCGAGTTCTTTGGACACTCCAATATCATTGCCGTTTCGGTATCCTCAAAATCGGACGATGAAGAATCATAACAGGTACTAAGAAGGGTGGAATCCAACAAAGACGAAGCAGCCGCACTGAAGATCTTCCATGTCCCCCCTTGGGAATTTTTCAAAATGGATACGATATCCATGAAGGTTGGCTCAGGCACTCCTGCGATTCTTCTGGGATAAGCAAAATTGAAAGTAGAGTAAGCTAGGATTCACGTACACCTCATCAGAAAGCCCCATCTCATTATCGCCTAAAACGTCGCGGTAAGAAAGTAGTGCAAGAATGCCTTTCCCGAACTCTTTCGCGAGGATACTGAACTTCCACCCAAGCTGTCGATAGTGTTTCACGGCGGCATACTCCTTCTTGTATCTTGGGTCCCCGTGTTGAAGATCCGGAAATATATTTTTCATCATTGCTGACGTTATATCTGCCTTCGCAAGGCTCAAGGGGTTTCCAGATCTTCTTGGAAGATGATTCTCTCCAGAACATTCGATAAACCCCAAGTTAGTTGTCATCTCGCTTCCTCCACACGCCTGGAACCAGTCAAGGATATAGTATCTGCGCAGAATTTTGAGAGCGGCGATATCCAGGCTTATACCTTGGATAATTTCGAACTTCCTGGTGGTGGTCAATTTTTGAGAGGGTAAGCATGTATGAGAACTCATATGAATCCTCCATTTTTGAATTATACCCTTCAGCATCTCGACGGATTGTGCACTAGCAATGAAAAAAAGCAACTTCCTAGCAACTTCCTTTGAATTTGCCTTTTCAAGCCTCTGGATTTGACTCTGTATCTCCAGGTTATAGTAGGATTCTTCTGGGGGGGCCAACCCCATCTCGTTGCATTTCACGGATTCGCATTGGATAAACCTATCCACCCAGTTCAGGGTTCCGGTGCGGGAAGGGACCCTTGGACTTCGACCAGGTGAGGCGATTGTGACCGATGAACGGGGGTTAGGAAGATTTTGCGCCTGGATCATTCTCCCTTCTCGTTCATCCACTTGCTCAGTATAAAATCTACAATTTAGCCTTATTAGAGCAGGAACCCCCAAAGGTAATGTACACTGACCTTATGTATTCTAGAGACTTGAATGCAGTGTTCACATCATGTCCGCTGTCGATATACACAGCTCCTATTATTGCCGCAAGCGTAATAGCAAGTAGACCAGAATAGTCTTCGCTTTCCTCCGAAAGGCAGCTGATATAGTGCTTTATACCAATTCTGCGAGCTACCTGTTGGCGATGCTCGTAAGAACAATACTTTTGCTTCAGGATTGCAGTGACACCTTCATATCATTAGTCAGTAGTCCAATTTGCTTTTATTAGGGTCATACGGTAGTCAGTCCCCTTGACCAGCCCATGATAGGATAAGACCATTCCAACAAGGTCAAGTCCAAGCTGTTCATAGCGTCTGTTCCCGTCATTACCCCGTCCATCAGGTCCGGCTGCTGGAAGTGCTTTGGAGAGATTATCGGTATACTTGAACCTGTAGCCGAATACCTGCTCCATAGCCGTCAAGAAGTCCATTGTTCAGGTAATGAGAAAAGTAGGCCTGTTGGATATTTCTGAAAATCCCGGGGTAAGAGTTTGAATCTCCTCTCTTTATAAGAACCTCAGACCACAGAAGAGTTATAAGATTGATCCACCATTTTCTTGATATTTAAAACCAAGGTCCAGTCAACCTTAAGATTCGTAGTGAGTATAGAGAGTAGTAAACATATTAACAAATTAACCAATACGCTTTCTCATTCAGTCTGCGTTGACAGTCGTGCTTTATGGCCGTTGCGTGGCCGATAAATTGTTAGGCGTCATCTAATATAACTATATGGGATCTTTTTACTGGACAGTTAGCTTACTTCTGAAGGAAGCCGTAGATGGCAGGCCTCCGGCGTGGTAAGTAGGCCTCCAGCGTGGTAGGTAGGCCTCCAGCGTGGTAGGTAGGCCTCCAGCGTGGTAGGTAGGCCTCCGACATGGCAGGCCTCCGGCAGCAGCCACAAATAGTCAAGCTAATGCAAGTGCACACTTCCGGTACAGCTCCTTTGGGGCCCCCAATGGATCCTCACAGAGAGAGTTTCTGTACAGATGCATGTTAACCTGACGGTATGAAAACGAAGTATTCGACTCCGTAACACTTTTACCGACCACTACTAGCTTTATGGTGATTTAGATCAAGTACAATTCCTCCTTGGAATAAACTATCCGGCTAATACAGGCTATTTCAAGGAAGACTGATGTCCAGGGATTATTATTCACCACTGTCTTGTAGCTGAAAACATGGGGTAGATTCCATTACACCTAAGGAACAAAAATTGAAAACTCTCTGGGATCCTAAGCTGTCTTTTCCACTGGCGCGTATTTTTGCTACCTTGCAGGCAAGGTATTCCTTGCCGTTTGGGCACACATTCCCGCTGCACATTGCGGTTAACACCAAAGGGCCAGTGCGAGGATGACTGCGCCCTGACTGCGATGTGCGATGGGGAGAACCACTTGCCTATAAAATCCCCCTGGATAAGTCTAGTTGGCTGAATGTCTAACTCTGGTCATTCTCATTTGGAAAAACCTGCACAATATTCTATTTCGAGAACCTTTGCCTACATCATCCTTCTTAGCAGCCATGCTCGTGAATCAATATACCTCCCCTGTTCTTGATGCTTTGGGCACACAGGAACAACTAGACCTCTTGGATCCTATCGGTGCACTTCGATCCCAAGGGATCAGTTATCTACTTTCCCTTCCGCAAATTATCGAATGCGGCGACCAGTCAGCGGGCAAAATTTCTGTGCTTGAAGCAATCAACCGGAATATTGATAACAAGGCATATGAATTGGCTCTACATGCTGGCTGCTGGGATCACACCCATGTTCCATCCCTTCCTGTTACGTCTCGCCCCTGCACCCGATGATGCTTACCCCGGTTAATATAAGGACCCCCAGGAACCGGTGCTGATCATGGATACGGATATAATCAAGAAACACCTAGAATAGGTCGTTTTATATTGTTATTACTACGTATCTAGTTAAACTAACATTTTAGATAACATACATGGCAGATTGGCTCCCAGAAGCTCGCCCAAAAGGCCACGCTAACAAGCAGCGCGCAACAAAAGATCAGACGACAACAGATAGATGAGATTAGCTATTTCTTCTTGTGCCTAGGCACTCATGGGCTGAATCGAACTATATGTCGCATAACAGGTTGTTTCGCTTCGTCTAGTATGGTCGAAAGGATCATACTCAAACGCGAGTGGCATTGTTTTGCGATTCAGAAATGAATCAACCAATTGTGGTTCACGTGAGATCATCCAATAAGTGTCTTGTCGTTTAGATTCTCGAGAACCGATGATCGACTCTCTCTTGTGCTGTGCATCAGGCTTTTGTGTCAGATTTCCGAACCAGTATTTTCAGGTCTTGTAATGGTTCTTTCGATACTAGACTTTTGTGTCAGCTTTATGACGCCTCTCCGCTTTAGTGAGCATATCCGAGATAGAACTCAATAAAATGGCGAACGTGCGTAGAAGTGATGTTCTATAGCCAAGAGGTCTTTGTTTATCTTTGAATATAAAACGGACCATCTAAGCGTTTCAACATTCTTGCGGGGTTCGTCTTCCTTTCTCATCGGAAAAATCTAAGACAAAAGTAACTGCCAAATGCCTTATCTCGCGTGATGCAACTTGGGTAGGGCAGACCTGCAAAGCTCTGCTAGTGGTTCTCTATTAGCTAGATACCAGATCAGCTCTACTTCTTTGGCCTTTTGCATACAAAACCCTTGCCTGGATTGGGCACATCGATCCGCAAACTGATTAGGACATTATCAGGGAGTCGGCGATAAGAGATGCAGTCGGTATGAGCGCATATAGAAAGACAGATTAATCATGAATAAGTCCCATACTGGGGAATCACGAATGCAACAATTTCTTCTACCCAGCTAATAAAAAACCGAATATCTCCCTATCAGTTCACATGCGATGTGCTCCAGCTCTTGCGATTAGGCCCTTGGTCTTCCGACTGGTAAATGACTGTAAGCTCTAGGATAAACGCGTATTCGAGTTAGTTGGTTTCCGAAGTTCTTTCGTTCATGGTATGATAGGTGATAAATGGGTTATGGCTTTGCTAAGAGGAAGGTTCTGAATCAGCCACGTACAAAAAAAGCCCCTTCCAGTAGGAATTGTGATGGACGTCCATCTAAACGGTCCCTCGCCAAGGCGAGCGTTGTGTAGTATACCGAGGCATTATATTCGGTCCGTTCGCTGGAAAGCAAGTTTTTATTGCAGCTTCGCCAGTTCCGCCATCACATGGGGTTTTGATTTCTCCGTAAAAGGGATTTTTGCGATACTTTGGCTCCATATGAGCATGGGTTTAGCTGCTCATATCAAGAGCCGTTGCCAGTATCGCCAAGATTGCTTGTCTCCGAGGTCAAGTATTCTCTAGTGTCCAATCTACCAATGGGACAAGTCTATAATATTCCACATTAGTATATCTGCAAGATTATTAAAAAAAAAAGTAAGGATGACAACTCACTGAAGCGTACCCGTAATGGCCTGTCGGGTTATATCCCGTTGCTCTCTATCAAGCTCCAAGAATCTGCGCCAAACTCGTTACCAATCTAGATGTTTGTAACTTCTTCCGAGGGACAGTCTGCTAAGGGTTGTTTCTGTCCCTTTGCGTCTGAAAATGGCGCGATTTCGTGGTTCATATTCCATATTGATGATCTGAAAGCCCTGTAGAACAGTGCTTGGAACGGAGGAATGACCTGGCCAACATGCTGTTTGTTTGGTTTACCGAAGTCCGTCGAATACGATGCATCGTTGAGCGGGAGCACCGGCATAGGACCGGCTCCCGACACTCGATAGATGAAAGAAAAGCCCGTCTAGAAAGGCGGCAGGCTCGTGCCCAGCCTCGACAGAGTCCGTAGGACGTAGCAATGTTATTGGATGAGCAATATCACATTCGGCGTTGTCGTTGTCCCTCAATATCTTTCGGATCCGAAAGTTCTCATCTGCTCTAAGAACATCTATGGCTCCCTCACTCCACGGATGAACCTTGGTATGAGGGGGGGGTGGGGTCAGGAGACGGTCCTGTTCACCGCTAGGCTACTGGTGAACAAATTTCCTGTCCGTATGTCTGCGCAGAAATCAAGGCGATTAAACGATCTGCCTCGGCGCGGACGTACCTACCAGCCAATGCCCGAGGCACCACCTTTTCTGACCATACGTTGTAGTCCGCGACAATAGGAAAATGAGCGTCGATGAAAGTGTCGATGAAAAAGCCGCCGAACATAGGAGCTATTCTCTTCGTAGAGGTTGCGCCGTGTAAGAGTCAAATCTTCTGGGTTCGGTGTTTTGCATAAGCGAGTGCCATATCGTACTATTTCCTCCATAGTACGGTTCTCTGCATTTCTTCATCGTGAAGCTTATCAATGTCCTTCGCTTCTTCTAGATTCGCGGGTTGTGGCGAACCATGCCTGGGTTTGGGGACATTTGGTTGACAGGGGAGTACTCGAACCATATAACAACCGCGTTCATCACAAACTGAATTTTCAAACTGGAATTTTCGAGACGAATCGTCGCCCCAGACGCACTGCTCATCCGCTATCATGTGCTGGATTCCATATCAATGCATGAGCAGAGGAGCATTACCTGTGTTTGAACAACGAGGCCGTGATCCGAGTATACTAGCTTTTCAGAGTCCATGGTGCTATTTGAACCCTGTAAAGGTCTATACTCTCATTCTCATTGGACTTGGACGGTATATCGAATTCTTTGTTTTCAAGGCCACTGGTCTCTTTGGACCTCGTATAATCCGCAAGCGTGTAGAGGGTGAAATTTGGGTTATTGTGCAACTTGGCTCAGTCGACGGCAGGACAGACCCTGAGAATGGCATTGCTCGTTCTGGTGTTCCACTCCCTTATGAGCTGGGGTTTTTTTTTCACGCAGCACTGTCAATTCGTCACTGTTAGTTTCGGCATAGAAATTGACTTCGGAGCCTTGAATTTAATCGCACGTCTGTTGATGATCTTGTCAACTCCAGGACCGACGCTACATTAGGAGACTGTGCATATACAGAACGATAGCGAGATGGCTTTTTGAAGTCAAGGAGCAGAATCCATCCACAGCCAACCTGAAGTATTGCAGCTAGGACGGGAAGTTAAGGTTTCGTCCACCTATTCAAACAGTCAGCTCCATGAATTCCCAGATATTCAGACAGAATTGCAACTTACCGGAGCACAATTGCATTGGCTATTATTGTGGTATAGCTGTACAAGCTTTCCTTCGTCTTTTCTTGACCTCCACGTCGCTAGTAGCAGATTGTTCTGGGAAATTCAACACCCGACGTTGATCTTTACATGCATCATGAATGTCGGAGGACATCTTGTTGTGTTGATGACCTTTACTCCGTCATAGTGTAGAGGGCTACCCACGAGCCTGTGTATGAGATCATATCGGAGGATACGCTCAAAAGCGAAACATCTGCCATTAGCGATTTCGGTTGACTTTTCGGGGGTGTTTGCGCGAGATTTGGTTCTTTGCCCTTTTTATTTGATATCGGAACGAGTACAGCAGAAGGCAGAAGGCATTGAAAGAGAACATATCAGGGAAGATACATAAAGTGTGCGTATGGGATATATGTAGAGCTGTATCTAGACTTGTGTTGAGTTTATTGTAGGAAGGAAGAGCTGAAGGGGAGATCAGAAGGGGGAGATCAGGGGGGAATCTGAAGATATTCATCTAGGGCTATGAATAACTTCTCCTTCTACGAGACATTAACTACTATAGCTATCTTACATTCATCTACTAAATAGCCTACAGTTTAGTATTCACTAGACAGCAGGCAGAGATTCAAATAATTCCATAGAATTCACACCGTCTGTCTAGACTATGGGTACATCAAGATAGCCTCAAGAACATACTCCATAAATCGATCTATCTAGATAAATCCCGCAAACAACCACCAAAAAGCCCACAATCCCCACGGGGTAATCCACTAACCGACCCCAATTGCACATCGTACGATACCCTGAGACTCTAGAAACAGATCGTAAAAGTAGAACTCCGTGTTCCGTCTCCGTCCGTGAACTAAGTAATGACTAAGGGCCTAAAGATTTTAGTTCCCATCAGTCCGGAAAATGGAATCCAAGGGTACGAGCCCGGCCCATCCGAGCCTCGTAATTAAGATCAAATCGCCGAAATATGCTCCATAGACGGGGGAGATGAACATGAACGCCTCAGCAATTCAATCAATTCAATTTTAAAAGGAAATATAGATTAAATCCCTCCCTGTCAATTCAAGTCTGGCCAGGTCTAAGTCTGAACTCCGGTCCGGTCATGTCATTGCCACACCAAGCAAACTTATTAATCCACTAAAAGATGTTACCCTAAACTAATTGGGGATTTATCGGCGAACATAACCCTTACATCTACTCGCCTACACCGGAGTACAGACTACAGACCGGTGGTGTGGACGGGGTACGTACGTCTTCAGGGTTCGGGGTGCTTAGCCCCGACCCTATGCATACTACAGCATTTAATATGTATATTAATTACTGCGGTGCGGCGCATCCTGGTCTGGGTTCCGATCCTGGCTGTGGTGTTAGTGGTTAGTACTCCGTGGTTAGTCCAGGGCTAGGACTAGAACTAGGACTAGGACTAGGTAGGACCCTGGACCGAGGATGGGTTTCACATGTTTTTCTATTTTTTCTAATTAATTTATTCTGATTGTCTCCGAGATGTTAAAATGTAGTCTTTAGTCAGAATCCAAGTAGTGTTTAGGGCTGTTCATCAGCGATAAGATCGATGAATAGAACAGAATACTGTAGGTAGTTAAAGCAAGTATCCACGGAATTTACTCATCGTCCGTTCTCTCCCCGTCTATTCATTAACTAACACCACTAGATAAATGAAATCAAAGCCACCAGATTAAACAGAACGTGGCATGACAGAGTAGCAAAGAACCAACCGAACGCATTGACCCAACCGCGGCATCTACTTAGTTAGTGCGAATTAGTACTTCTCCGCGTAGAATCGAGATAAAATCGACATGCGATCATCACATCGCCACCTACCAGATCCAATGCCGAACCGAACCCCAACGTTACATACGGAGTACAGTTCTCTGGTTAGGTTCGGTCTAGTTTGAGTTTCAACGCCGTTATCACCCCACATGTTACGGAGTCCATGTCGTAGTCTTATGATAATCGTGTTATGCTTTCGACTAGAAAGCTACCAAAATGCGGGGGGATGACACAGACAGACCGCCGGGTTGACTGGTTTTTGGGGCCCTCGGGTCGTCCCTAGTGGTTTTGTTCGCGGGGTTGGACTGTTAACACTACGGAGTACTACAGTACTTTAACTTTGGGGGTTGGTGGGTCATGATCTGGTTTGGTTGTGAAATTCATTCATTATTAGTTGAGATTAGACCTAAACCAATAAGTTGTAGTTCGTATAATGCCAGAATACATGTCGCGTAGAATCAATCAAATCTTCCCAGGGTATACCCAAATACATCGTAGAATGTACAATACTTTTCGTTTTCAATAAGATATATCCGATCCTCTCCCAAACACCGAACCCCAAACCCATGCCTCATGTCGAAACGTCTCATTGTGATGTTCCGTATTGATGATTACCCCGCGCAAATGTTGCCTCGGGGACCCATTCTCGACCTCCTGCTGGGTGTGTAGGTCCAGGGGGCCGAGGCGAGGAGAAGCTCATGGAGGGCTGGATGTACCGCGCCTCTCGGCCGTACGAGCCCGACTCCGGGCTCGTGATCCGCTCTACCGGAGAGGGGGACCGGACGACGGGTTCGGGCGTTTTCAACGGTGATACTGTCGAGTTGCCCAGCATTTCGTAGGTGCGCGAATCGGGTAGGAGGCTGCGGGCGTCGGCGGAAACGTATTCTTCGGGTTTGCCGAACTTGCTTCGGTAGAGGTCGAACCAGCCGAGGAAGAGCGAGGGTCGTGCAAAGAGAACAAAGTTCCACAACCCAACGAGCGACAAAAGGATCAGGACGGCCAGTAGCGTGGCTTCGTTGGGTCCGACCTCTGCGATGTACTTGGAGCACTTCTCCTTGTCCCCTTCTGACGCGATCAAACACGTCAGCCACGGCATGGCCTTTTTCATGTTCTCCGGCGTCACCTCGAGCTGCTTGTCCATGTCGATGAAGACGACGGCGAAGAATATCACGTTGCCGATGATGATCAGAACCAGCGCTACGCCGCGCCATTGCAATTGGAGGACTCGTCGGATACGTCGGTATGCTTGTCGGGCAGTTACGGTGCGCACACTCGATGTGTAAGACGGCAGACCCGAGCTGTTCGTGGTGGTGTCGTTGTCGAACACGGACCGGACATAAACATGAATGCAGTATCCCATCGTTGCGAGCTGCAAGACCAAAGCAGCGGCAGCAAAGGCCATGACCGGAGCCCAGTAGTCCTGCAGACTGTGTTTGATGTTGATGTGGCACATGCTGCCAAACCGAAACGAGACTCCCGTCAGGATCAGCATGACCGTCAATCCGATCGCCGGGATACCGAAGCCGCAGATGAACGCCCCCCACATGAACTTCTTCCCAATGACAACCTCCCAGCATACCTGTAGGTGGAAGGCGACGGTACGGATGAAACTCCACACGACGACCACCCAGCCGCCGAAGAGCAGCAAGGAGCCGGTAAAGGCGCATGAAAGGTCGTCATGCATACCTTTGGGAGTGATCTGGTTGTAACATTGCTCCGGGTTCGAGCCGAGAGGGATGATGAACGCAAGCTGTTCGGTCAGACGGATTCGGGTTTTAGACGAGCCGCAAGATCTCTCACCTCCATAAAACAGATTCCTAACGTAAAGCAGATGCTCAGGTAGTGGCGATGCGTCCACTTCACCGGAAGGACCGCGTAAGAAACCAGAAGGAAAATGCAGAGGGGCAAGACAGCGACACTAAGCCAGCTGGCCGCCTTGGTCTTAGACATCAGTTCTGGACCGGGCGATTTTCGTTAGTTTTCCACCTGAGGTAATGCAGCCGGCCAGACTTACCATCGCCGTATGTCCATTCCGCCAATGGACATGGTAGACAACAAGAGATCTGACTGTCTCCGTCAGGGATCTCTTTACAGTATCGTCCTTCAATGACTAACAGTTCATAGTTAGCATCACTAAAAAGAAGAGGTATGCACCAAAAGAGTTTTGCCACGGGTACAGCATACATCCACCGGAAGATGGGAAGAGAGATTCTTGCAGGAAGGGTTTTGGACAATGTCCATGCAGAGTGTTATTTGACATGGTGAGCCCTAGCGATTGATCGTCGTATACTGGGGTGGCAATTCAAAGGGCGCAAGAGTCATAGTCTAGGAAGCGGGAGAACAAGTCGCAAGAATCCTCGAGGTCCTCCAAGGCATCGATACCCCGTGCGAGAGGCTCGCAGCCGTGCAACCACAGCGATTGACGAGAGAAAGATGGAATGGTCCACTCTCGCAGGGGATGATCTCATAGAATGGGTGGAGGGGAAGTAAAGGGGGGGGGGGGAACAAGAAGGAAGCGGACGAAGGAAGGGGAGGGAGGAAAGGATGGGGAGATATAGTCCGAACAAGGATGAGAGATGTACCTTGGCGATATACTTCTCTAGCACGGTCAATTAACTAAAGCGAGCATCGTTGGGGAAGAGGGACCGCGTTCCAGTGGACTGATGGAGCAGAGGCCCGTTCACCCAGGGCACGAGAAGAGGGTATGGGCGAGGAAACATGGTTGTGATTGGGCCTGACGGGGATACCTCGAGACGTAGCTTGGCACCAGGGGCTCGCGACGATGAGTGGAGCCGAGAGAGAGAAAACAAAAAAAGAGAAAGAAAAAAAAAATAAATAAATGGAAGAACGAGGATCCTCAAAGGTTGAGAAGGGAGAAGTGATGATGGGCGATGGAAGGCAGGAAGAAGCGGGGAGGGAGTCGAGAGTCAGACGTTGTGAAAGCTGCGCCGTAAGCCGGATTGGATCAGCGAGGAGGCACCAAATTCTCCCTCCGCGGGGACTGATTGGGTTGAGAAATACCGACGGCCTCCACTGCGACCCAAGGATGCGTTTCCTTTCCTTTCTCCTACACGAGTGGACCGGCCTCGCTAGCTGCACGAGTGTCATTTCCAATTGCCATGCGCTGGGGAGGGGGGAATAGCGTGCGTTCCACGGTCCACCACACTACACAACATGATATCCTGGGAGTTTGGTTCAGGCTAGGGTAAACTAGGACCGACTGATTCTTTGGTAGTTACTATCACTGCCTACTCAGTGTAAACTATTTCCTCGCAATCGATGGTTGCTGATGAACGCGGACCGAGGAACGAGGAACTCGGGCGGGAGAACGTACAATAAGAACAGAATGAAAGCAGAACAGGGCTTAAACGAGCGGACGCTAATGTATGCCGGATACGGTACCTTACGTCGAACAATATCATAGTACCAGTATTATTATTATTATGATAATAATTATTATAATTATTTGATCGAAAGAACAGAAAAAAGATAGAGTTCTCCTGGAGCCACTAGGCCCAGAGGAGCAAGCCTCCCAGGCGCTACTGCAGACTAGCGCCGCATCTCTTTTGTTCCCTTCGCCAGCATGAGGGGTTTTGAGTTCGACCGTCTCCTCACGACTGCCGCAACTTTGCCCCTGTTTTCTTTCTTTTCTTTTTTTTTTCTTTTTTTTTCTTTTTTTTTCTTTTTCATTGCATTGATTCTTTTCTTTCGTTTTTAATTTTCTCTTATTTTCTATTGCTAAGTCTAGTAAGTCTAGTAAAAAGCAGTGCATTCCTGGTTGTTTGTACGACACTCGCAACGAGTCTTTCTGCCTCGTGTTTCTCTTGCCAGAATCGAGAACGCCCTTCTGGATCACCCCAAGGCTCGATGGAGACCAGGCGAGACTCCACCCGTGGTCGGACTGCAATTACTATCTCCATTTCTATTTTCTCCCGAGCACCACTGCCTATGACGACGGATGGACAAAAATAACTCGAAGGCAATGGGAACTTAGAATTAAGAACAGAGCACTACGATCGTCTAAATTCCAGAGTTCGCCTCTCCGCTTACGTCGCGTAAAAGTAAAAACTTGACGATTGATGGTCACTATGGGAGTAGTCGCATCTAGATCTACTCCGGCGTCGCACTGACCAAGACAGCCTTTTCGTTGATTCCGGCTACTGTCGCGTGGGTGTTTTGTACTCCGCCGGGGAGAAACAATTAAATTAATTACTCCGTTCTCTTATTCCAAGGGATTCATGATCCTGGAGGATAAGAAAACGCGATAAATCCCGCGCCAGAGACCCCGGGCAGGAAACAGTTCCTTCTTGGGCGTAGTTTCTGAGCACCTCATAACGATCCAGATTCCCAAACCCAAACCCTAACACTAACAGACTACGAGCACGAAGTCAACACTATCAAGTCAACACGGCTAAACACCAAACACTATTTATTTAGTATTTACTAAATAGTCCAAGGCGTAGCGGGTCCATTGGAATGTGCCAGCTTTCGCTGCCCATCTAAATGATCTAATTCTCGAGTCGCAACCACGGCTCCAGGTTGCGATCGCCATGGAGTCGGCAGGCTCTCACGGCATGAACTTGCCGACTCAAAAGTCAAATCCAGAACCTTGGATCGATTGGCGCGTCTATCACGCTTCACTCTTCTAGCTGGTTTCTCCCTTTGCACATCCGGACGATCATCAATCGATAGTGGTGTTCTGGGAAGCCCAAATTCCCCAAGGTTGGGAACCTCCACGGAGGCCGGACGTTCTCCGTGATTTTCTCTCGAATTGAGTATGCAGATTGCAGTAGATCCTCGAGTGGAGTTCTGTACTTTTATTCTCGCTATTGCTATCTTTGCTTTTGATTTTGATCTTCGCTCGTACTCCGGGGCTTCCTTGCAACCTTCCGACAATTTTATTATGCCATGATCTTACGGAGTACGGTCAACCACGCACACGTGGGGAATGGCTCATATCGAACACCTACCCGCATATAATATGAATCGCTAATATAGATCTTTAATGCACTTTCATTTGGGCTCTTAGCAATAAGCATGTACAACTAGCGTAGCATGGCGGACGCGACACAGTCGACGCTACCCCCGACTAGACGGTCCTCCGTCGCATTCCATACGCTGGAAGTTCTGTGACTTTCCTCGCCTCAGAATTAGGTTGGATTTAACCTTTGAAACGTTGGCCCTCTGAATATCCGGAGCTAGCCACACTTTCGTCCACATTTCCCAGATGCCCATCTTCGAATAGCCTAAAATCTTTGGTTGACGGTCGAATGTTCCATGGGAATCCCCCAACACGTTGTTTCATCGTGTCTGAGATCATGGGGGTTGTTTATTTTTGGGCCGGGGCTGTTGTCGTTTCTTTTTCTTGCTCTTGTTCTTCTTCCCGGTGTTGTCGTTTTTTTTTTTTTTTTTTTTTTTTTTTTGCGACCACAATGCGATTCTTCTGGCTGGGTTTATCCTGGCTATACTTCCCGGACGGCGCTGCAGGCACGCTGACGGTCGTCACACCGGACTGCGGCAAGTCATCACGGCCTAGAACGTAGGGATTGGGTTTGCTTGCAATTGAGTAAAGCCAAATTACTCATGAAATCACTTTCTTGCCACCGGGCGAGTATACCGTAAGTGGACGGAGTACGAGAAGGATCTCTTGCGGAGTACTGATTCCTAGTGCCTCAGGAAACAGGCAACGATACTCTCGACGGAACTCGTACTTGTGTACTCCGGAGTATGCATCTCCGGAGTACATACCTCAGGTACCTAGGCAGACTACCTATTACTACCTGGTACATCGTCCGTATTATATCCAGGGCATCCCTGCCGGCTGACGGGAGATCTTTCGTTGAGAAGAGTAATACTTCCGGTCTCCACTCCCCTCGCCATACGGAGGATTCCTCCAGCCTCGCAGAGGATTATTGTCGTGTCGTGCATCCTGGCATTTACGCCACTCCGTTCATATTATTACTGTCTCGTAACTCTTTGCAGTGCCACCGAGATCCTACAAAGTCAATATTATTAACCGACCGATCAGGCTCACGCAGCCGACATGAAGGGCGCCCTCGTCGGCGATTTGGGGGATGGGCATCTCATCAACATGACAGCTAGGAGATCTTCCATTGATTGCACCTGACGGATCATTTCAATTGTCTTGGTTCTGGGACTTTTTACTCTTAGACTCTGCGCCGTCATTGCCTCGTCCATCAGAGTCTAGACTGTCTAGTGTCTAGGAAGTCTGCGCCGACGTTATTTTGGCTCTGTCCACAATTGCGCAGATACTAGACCGACTACTGAATCATGAAGCCTGTGTGGACGGGCGCAGGCGAGCGTCGTTGAATCCTGATCCATCCGGCCACCCAATCGGTGCCAGATGGTCGGCGCCGACAGTGACCGCAGCTGGAGCTGGGCCCTGCGGCAAGCCCTCTCGTGCTGATCATAGGCCCGTCACTAACTCGACCGATCAGGTCCCCACGATCACTATCTATCAGCTTCGATCACCGCAGCCTCCGTGGCCTGTACTACTGCGCCTTTTTCCTTTCCCCTTCACCTTACGGAGTACGGAGGTACACCTCTTTTACGGTTTTACCCCTCTCTGCAATAATCCGCAGCTGCGGCTCCCGTTGCTGATTATTCTCGGGTTAATCTCGCTGATTTGGCGGTCTCAGAGCTTGGACGGTTGCTCCCTGTCTCTGGGCGCGCCAAATCACAGCGGCGATCCGCCCATGGATGTGGTTTTGCCCTGGCACATGATGTGATCGCCATGTTTTGGTTGTGGTCATTGCTTTTCGTTGTGGTTCTGTTGGTGCGCTTTTTTTTAGGTGTTGGATCTTTTTCCGCCGTTATATCTGCGCTGCATTATAATTTCCCCAATAGCGCGATTTGATGGAACTCCATGCTCACAGCCACGACGACTCTGTGCTACGATCCTGTCTAGGCAGGTTTTGTTCCTCTGCTCTACTTGGTTCCATTGGTTTATCTGTCTATCTGTCCATCACGGTCTCCTTCCTATCACAGCTCCGCTAGCCGGTAGGTTCATGAGATTCAGGACTTCAACCAACAGATCTGGGCGGATTCACATTGCCACGACGATCCGGCGGTAAAATCCGTGCTCAGCTCAAGCCCTATCATGTTCAGCTTCCAATCCACATCGCAATGTTCAACACGAGTCGATGCCAGAACCAAGGAATTGATACTTCTCGTGAGTACTCCGTACCACCGCGAGCAATGCCATAACTGAACCCGTGAGACGGGTTCTTTCCCCCCCGTGTCACCAGACCATCCGGCAGTCACTGCAATACCGCACATTCGGGACATCACTGGACGATTGAATAGCGGTGTGATGTCCGTGCATCCTGTTCCTGCTCCCCGGTGCCGGTGTGACTTCGGCTGTCAAAGGGGTACGGCTTCGTGCTCGCGGTCTGATGCCAGTAGATTGCGTGACACTTTACATCCTGCAGTCTGTAGACGGATGTGGACATGAAACAGCGCGAATGCGTGAAGTTGTAGGCTTGTGCTTTCCGAGTCAAATTCAATGCATCTGCGGTAGATTACTCCGTAGAATTTGACAGGCAGGTGGGTACGTTGTAGGTTGCCATCATTTTATCCCCATCCAGTCACATCAAATTATATCGTCGGATAGGCTATCGTCATCCCAAGAACTTGTTGATAACTCTACGGGATCAGTTGCCAACATCACCACTCTATCGCAATCATCTACCACGCGGGAGCGAGGTCGAGCCAGCAGGCAACCAAGTGTTCTACTTCTACCAGTATGCAGGTATGCGATTCATCTCGAAATTTTTCATTGAACGAGTCCATTGTCATGATATGTACCATCCTACTTCCAAGTCCCAGCTCTGCAATACACTGCAGCTCGCAGGCAATTGACAATTCGGTGTCGAAACCTAACAATGTCCAAGTCAGCAAGACGCACATCTTCAAAATGACAAGAGACAGATAGCAATTGGGGTGATTTCAGAAGTCCATTTAGATCATCGAAGAAAAGACCACAAGGATCTTTCCTTCTGACATAAGAGGTACCAGAAAATAAAGTAAAAAAGGTTGTGTTTCATCATTGTAGAATTGAGGGATTGAGCTGGATGAGAGAAGTACTAACCTTGATCAAGCACTGAACGAACATAGCACAGTTAGTAAATGCGATCGCAATGGTCACAACAAACATGAAAGAAACAGAGACATCATAAATCTCAAAACCAGCAACGGTGGTGAAGCTTCCATAAGAACAACAACCACACGAGAAAATTTCCGCCGCGAAGACCGCCATTTAAATTAAGCGAAACCACCCCTCACGTGACCCACATCTCTGCTCCACCCGTGAAAATTCAACCCACGTGACCCCACCAACCGGCGATTCGACTATCCATAACCCGTCGCAAAAAAATCTCGATTGCTTCTCTCTTTTCTTTCTATCGCAGCCTCAACACCGTCGACAACCAACCCGGTTTTTATCACCCGCCAAAAAAAAAAATTATACACAATGGGTCGTCTTCACTCCAAGGGAAAGGGCATTTCTGCCTCCGCTCTCCCCTACTCTCGCACTCCCCCCAGCTGGTTGAAGACCACTCCCGACCAGGTCGTTGACCAGATCTGCAAGCTCGCCAAGAAGGGGTATGTTCAGCATGAAATTGTCTCTTCGAGAGACAGAAAGGAAAGGAGGGGTGACAAAAGACTAATGAATTGGACAGTGCTACCCCCTCCCAGATCGGTGTTGTCCTCCGTGACAGCCACGGTGTTGCCCAGGTCAAGACCGTCACCGGTAAGTTCTCAATCATGAAATTTTCGATCAAAATCTTTTGAATCAAATTCTAACGAGCATTCATCTACAGGTAACAAGATTCTCCGTATCCTCAAGTCCAGCGGTACGCCAACCCCCAACCCCCCAACAAACACACTCGTAGACACGGGCGAGGATCTCTCTCTCCATCTCCCTTATCTCCATCATCCTCGATGAAGACCGGCAAGAAGGAGAAGAGACGATTCCAAAGACCCCACCCATCAGGACTCCCGTCCTGCAAATGCCTCTGCTTGGTCATCATCGGCTGACAGAGAGATCTTCTATCAAACAACAGGCCTTGCCCCCGAGCTCCCCGAGGATCTGTACCACCTCATCAAGAAGGCCGTCGCCGTCCGCAAGCACCTCGAGCGTAACCGCAAGGACAAGGACAGCAAGTTCCGTCTGATTCTCATCGAGTCCCGTATCCACCGTCTGTCTCGCTACTACAAGTCCGTCGGTGTCCTGCCCCCTACCTGGCGGTACGAGAGCTCGACCGCTTCTACCATGGTTGCTTAAATTACTTAACTCTCTTTTTTTCTTTCGAAAAAGAGTGGTGGGTGTTTGATGCGGCTGGTTGGAGATGGTGGTTGAGTTGCTATCTTTGTCCACTAAGGGGGAGTGAGTGTGCGACATTGACTAGGTTTTGATTATGCTGGGCCCTGGAAGTAATGGGTTTGGTTTGGTTGAAATGGAAGCGGTGTCGTGTTCCATTTTGAATTGAATGATTATCAGTTCAATTGGGCTCTCCTGGTCAAGGATAGTTGATCAAAAAAAAAAAAAAAAACGATTTACATGACTTCATATCTCGTTCTTTTCTATGTAGCAGTAGATCTAGATCCGTATTCATGTATCCAGGGATACCTCCAACGGTTCTAACCACACCTTCTGTACAAGTGTCGTATATCCTAAGTTCTGTTCAATCGGCAGAAACCCTCACCTCCCTCGCAACAGCATTACAAAGCTCCACCCTCACTCCAGCCCCAACCAACACATGAATCCACAACCTCTGCGTATCACTCAACCGATCATTCTCCGACTTAACCTCCACAAAAAGAACCTCCCTCGTTTCCCACCGCCAAAGAAACAGATCCGGAATCCCGCCCCCGCGCTGCTGATACTCCTGCGCCAGAACCTTACAGATCGTGGCCAGCGCCTCGCCGCGAAAACACTGCACGATCTCGACCAGATCGTCTAGTTCGAAGGACCAGTCCAGCCCCACGGCGCAGGTCTGCTTGGAGGATTCGCGCGCGTGCACGGTCCGCAGGATGGATGCGGAGTCGCCGTTGGTGATTTCGACGAGGCGGTGGTTGATTTCCGATGCGCGCGACGCGTAGAAGGTATCGGTGTGGAGGTCGAGCGGGCAGGTTTGGAAGGGCGTTTGGAAGACGTTGGGGACGTAGGTGAAGAGGATGTCGTAGAAGAGGTAGCCGAAGAGGGTTTTAAGGATGCCGCCTTCGGAGTGGTACCCTTTCCAGCCTTGGGAGCGGTACCAGTTCAGACACATGCTTTCGACGCGACATTCTCCGCCGTCGCGCTCGTCGAGCCAGATGGTGGGACGGCCTCGTTTGGAGGAGGTGTCATCGTGAAAAGGGGTGTTGTTGCGAGGGGGTGAGTCTTCGGGCTCGATGCGAACGCCCTCGATGGTTCGTTCCTCGGGCTTGACGAGCCGTACGTGGTTAAATTCGTGCTGTTCGCGTTTAACAACCCGCAGGGCCTTTTCGAGCTTGGTGATCCGTTTCTGGAGATCGTAATGGTAGATCAGGTGGCAGTCGGGGTCTTCGAGGCCGGCTTCGCAGGTGCGGAGCGCATGGCGTCTCCAGTGCTTTCTCTGCACGTCCTCGCTGCGTCTTTCGTAGGGCGTCAATGCCCACATGTAGTGCTCTTCCAGCAGCGCTTTTCGCTGATACCATGCCCCGCGACGGGCAGCGTGGAAAAGACGCTGGTCAAGGAGCTCGGAGAGCACTCGGTGTTCTTCCTTGTGCTCCTTGAACCGGCCCAGCGGGTGCAGTCCCTTGTGGATGATGCGTGTATAAACCCATGCCGGAGAGAAGCGACGGAGGTATGCACCTTCGCCGCATTCGTAGATGGTCTCTTCTTTGCGTTGCTCGTGTTCAAGCAAGAATTTCCACCGCGGATGTACTCTATATGCAAGATCTCTCACTTGCTCTAGCGTTTCCTTCGTCGGCGTCCCACTGAACTCGAGGAGATTATCGACTTGAAATTGAGTCCGGAGAGCCAGCTCAAATTCCAGGAGGAAATCCCGCGAGGGGAAGATCGAATTCGACCGGCAAACCACGTACTCTGGGAAATTTCGGCGGGAGATCTTCGCCAGAATGATCGTCGATAGGGACTTCTCCGTCCACTCGGTCGATTTATAAAATACAAGATGTACACGTTCAAAGAGGGCACGAGGCCCCGATGCAAGTCTGATGCAGTCGCCTGTATAGTCGAGAATCTTCTGTACAAAATGTGCGTCTCGGTTGACCGGTTGCCTGTCACTATTCCAGTCCAGGCCCGTTTGTCTTTGACTTGCACGGCGCAAGGCCGCCAAGAGCTCTTTTTTACTCTTCCCTTGGACTTTGGCCTCTTTGGCAAAGTTTTTCAATTCTTCAAGTAGTAATAGCGATGATGCTTCTTCTAAGGTTGTGATTTCTTCGGTTTTATCCGCAAAGCGAAACTCCCTGCCGAGGCCCATTTCGTCGGGACACTCGATGCCCGCCGGGTTTTCGCCCGCAGATACAGAGCTCGGAGGGAGGCTTCGACTGTATTGGAGATCGTCTACGACGCGAGACACGTCTGAGATATCCGAGTGGTACCCCAATCGGTTGATACGGTGCCAGGCGGAGGTCTTTCGCAGGAAGAGCCGAACATATCTAACCGGGTCAGCCGGAGTCCACTAGGGTCGACAAAGCCAAACCTACAAGTATTGAGACTCGTATGAGAGTGCCCTCCATTGATTGAAGACCTCCAGCTCGGGTTCGTCAAATAGATGCGTTTCCTCATCCAGCACAGTTTCCAGCGCCAGATTGAACGCATCCACGTAGATAGAGCTCTTTCCCTTTAGCCACTTGCCATTTTGCATCCGTTTCTGCAGGTCTGGCTCCTCTGTCTGTTTTTCCGTCACGGCATGCGACATCTCATACTCCTCGATGGCCTCGCTATCGGCTTGAAGCGCAGGAAGCGCAGGAAGCGACGATTCCAAATCCGTCTGGCTCTGCGGGAAGGGCAGCTCCTCGTCGTCGAGGATGGTTTCATCAGGCTGGTCCAAGGATGGAGTATCCAAGGCCTCAATGGCAGGACTATCGTGGCTACCATTCTCCTGGAGACCATCATCGTCTGTTCCGAGGCTTTTGCCCTTTTCCGGGTTCTCTGGCGAAACTTTTCTTCGTTTTACGGGCGGACGTTTCGTGTCCCAATAGTCCAACAGGGACATCCTGGCTGATGTAGACGCAAAAGGAACATTCGCAAGAGGGCCAGCAGCATTGCAATGTCATGAACGACGCCGTCGAGGCAGTGAGGCGCTGATTCTGTGGCAGAGAAAAGCCGGACGTGTCGGGACGTGTCTTTGGCTACACGAGGTCACCTGATCGGATCGGAAGTCGGTGTTTGTGCTGTTTGCATCCTTCCTAAACAGGCAAACACAAGAGGGTCAGCAAACATCTTATCCTGCTCTTTCTCTCTCACACATAATGCCCCTGAGTTGACTTTTACTTTCAGTCTGCTGCTGCCATCGCCACCGTCAAACGGAATCTCCCAACCATCATGGCTGATGATGACCCTGTAAGAGCCACTCCTGCTGTTGATTCCCCACTACGGAGAGGCACTGAGTGGATAGAGCGACAGGAAACGCTCTCCGCCCGGCCTCTCCGCTCTCTCCCTCTGGCATTTTGCCCGACTTTTGGCTTTTCCTTCCCATTAATATCCCAACCCAACTCCGTCCTACCTCCCATTCTAACCTCCTCAATCTCCCCAATTCCTCACACCACCCAAAGCACTATCCCACCTACTCACTTACACTTACATTTTAACCAAGTCCATACAATCCCGCTCCTTTCTCGCGGACCTCTCCACCGAACCGACGAATACACCACCACCTTTACCGACCATCAACTTCAACCCTCCCTTCAATCACACTCCCACCGCAAATCCCACTGCAACAGCTTACCTCCCACTCTCTACAATCATGGGCAATGATTCTGCAGCCAACACTCCCACCGCCGACTCAGCCGGCTCTGCGCCTATGCGTCCCGGGGGCGCCCCAGCTCGCGTGTACATGAACGAGCGGATCGTGCCGTATCTGCTAGATGGGATGAAGGTTGTTGCGAAAGAGCAGTATGTTATTATATCCTACTTCCTTGTCTTGTGTCGCCTGTGCTGTTTTGTATCGTCTGTCTGGGATAGTCTTGCTTCGTGCTCTGAACCAAGAAATGTTTCTATTCCTAGTAGTTCAGACACGTTACATGGGACATGATCTCTCAGATGAACCAGCCCATATCGAAAAGACAGCAAACAAGCAACCAAGAGAGAAAAAAGAAAAAAGGAAAGCTAACCCCCGGAAACATCTAGACCGTCGAACCCGCTCCGCGTACTAGGCGAATACCTAATCCAAAAGAGCAACGAGGTCGAAGGCGGCGCTGCCGGCGCAAACAAGACTCCTGAGTAAGAACCAGAAGATTGGATCGGACTCGCGATCGAATCGCTCCGTTCTTATTGAAGGGGCGTTCAGCGTTGGAGGAGGAACTGGACTTGGACTTGGACTTGGACTGCTTTCCGTCTACCGGTTTCCTTGTCTCTCGACCCGTCTTACCTTCCCTGTCTGTTTCTGTCTGTCGATGCGCGAACGAGTCGCGCAGGCTGGACTGGACTGGATTGGACTAAACCCGACAAGACGTGGGTAGATGCCAACCAAGCCCGGGGTATACGAAGTACGTTTTCGATCGATCCACTGACGCGGAGCCATGCGCGTCTGCTCTCGGTCGATGAATGGGACGGGCCCATTCTTGCGCGCTGGCACACGGGAATTGAGGAACTACAGGGTTATATATACCCTGTGTCTATTACATTCTATGATCTTTCCTCCAGACGAAGAGCAGACAGCGAGAGAAGAAAAGTGAACCTGGGACAGGACCGCATGGGGGTCAAGTCATGTTTGGAACACTAATGCCGGTTGCATTGTTCATTCCAGTAATGATGCCAGGAGATGAATGAGTCGCATAAAACGCGGGTCTTCCCTGCGCATCGGTGGCATTTTGCGGGAGTTCACAATTGTCTTCTAGAAGCGAATTGAATTACTATATGTTAGTTCACTAATTAATAGACGGATGATCCAAAACTTCCTTAGTCCGTTTGATATTATCTTTTTATGTCTGTTTTTGCATGCGTTCTCGTAGCACATGGATTTGAGTAAGATCACGCAAGTGTGAATGGAGGGATATATATTCCCCGTATCTGGGACAGCTCCACTATCGATGAAACAAGCTTTTTGCACTACAATGAACAAAACAACAAAAGCCAGAGACATAATTGCATTGAAACATAACTACCAAGCTAGTTATTTCTATACAAGCCCTGCATTTGATTAGTGCACTATCATTTAGCCGGCAGTTAATATCCAACACCCCAAAGCTCCAAGAAAATTGTCAAGATCACCAAGAAGGCGAGGCCAATAGTCATAAATGTCCCATGCGTAGATTCACGAGTACTATCGCAATGAATGTAGAACAGCAAATGGTAGGGTGAGGTTGCATTCCTGTGAATATATCAGCATCATCTAGCAGTCCTTACCTTCATGCAGAAACATGTCCATCATAAGAAGACCGACAAGAATCAATCGTCTCCAGTCCTGTCCGGAAGTGCTGTGATTACGTTGTTCTGGCGTCTCCTCGGCAACCGAATCTCTAGAAGAAGTCGCAGTGCAGAAAGATGAATATCGTACTGGCGACACTACAAGGAAGGCGGAACTGGCGAAAGACGGCCGAACTCCGGAAGTGTTTCATCTCAAACCTGGAACTGAAGGGCGTGGACTGGACAGAGAACATAGTAGTTTTTTGTGGAAGGCCCGAAGACAGACAGATCCTAAAAGTGTTTGTTTTCTGGCCGAATACAATCGAGTCGTTACGTGTAGAAGGAGTTGAATAAGACGCAACAAGAGACGCAAATAAGGCGAACAGCTGACTAGGTAGTGACGAAAAAACGACCAAGTTCCGGAAGAGTTGAAAATGTAGAAGTGCTGACCCATCTGACAATCCGGGGGGAATTACAACGTTAAAGTAAATATCTGGTGTCCTTTTTTTTTTTTTCCCTTGCCGCCAAAATTTTTTCCCCGGGTGTGTTTTTCGAGCGAAGTAACAAAAGAAAAAAACATCAGCCAGCGATCGAAGAGCGACGACAGAGTTTGCTTTTTTCATCTTGTTTTGTTTTCACAGCTGAATAGTCGCAAATCTGAAAAGGCGTTCCGAGTGTTTTCGCCGAGATGACATGTGAATGCGCAGACGACTTTTTTTCTCTTGCGTGATAAGATGACATGAATGACGCTCCAGCGTGGTCCGTTAACAAGGCGATTCATCGATCCCAACCGAATGTGGGTTGTCGAACGGATCAAGAACCATGGTGAGGAACATGGGAAAGGGCAAAACAAAGGTCAGGAACTGATAAAAAATAAAGAAAAGGGAGGCGAAGGTACAATGTTGAACATAACAAAAAGATGATAAAAATGACAGGGGAAAGGGGAATTACGTGCTTAAGACCTTGACTTTGAACGCCGATTTCTTTCATGTTCACCTTGACCTACCTACCGGGAGCTGTATCTGTCGTCACGGGGATCGTAAGAGCGACCGCCGCCGCCACCGCCGCCGCCGCTATAAGCCTCGCGAGCGGGAGGTGCTGCGCTGTGACCACCGTAGCTGGGGGCGTTGGCATCGCGGTCGTAGTAGCTGCGACGATCATCACCGCCACCGCTGCGACGGTCTTCGCCACCACCACCACCGCCGCCGCGGCGCTCTTCACGGCTGTAGCGGTCCTCGCGGCTGGACGCATAGCGGTCGATGCCACCACGGTAGCCGTAGTCGTCGCGGTAATCACGACGGCCGCCATAGTCACGGTAATCGCGACCACCGTAGTCTCGGCGGTCACTGTACGAGTCGTAGCGACCGTAGCGGTAGTCGTCATTGCGACGCCAGCTACCACCGTATCCGCCACGGCGATCATCGAAACGGTCGCCGCGGCCACGGCCACCATGTCCACCACGGAAGTCAGTACCTGAACGAGACGAAACAACAAGGGTTAGCCGAAATGTACTGGTCGAGTTCGAGGTTGAAGGTAAATATAAACAAGAACTGACCACGCTTGGGAGGGCCGAAGTATTTGCCGGGAGTAGGGGTTCGGGGACGGCTACGACGGGCCTTCTCGATGCTCAGAGTGCGGCCTTCGATAACCTCGCCCTGCAGGCCCTCCTTGGCAGCATCCGCCTGCTCGGCCGTCACCATCTTGACGAAACCGAAGCCACGAGACTCCTTTGTGTGAGGGTCGACCATGATCGAGCAGTTCTCGACATCACCGTACTTTTCAAACAGACGGCAGATGTCCGACTCGGTGAGACGAGGGTGGATGCCAGTGACGAACAGGTTGGAGCCGGTGTTCTGGGCGCCCTCCTCGTCGTCGTCCAAGGGCTTGCGAGAATCAACCGAGGGCCTAAAGTGTCCAAAGGTAAGTTAGTTCGGGTAGTTCGTCGCGAAGTGAGGCAGAGAAAGAAGAGTGGGAAGCTTTCGACATGCTGAGTGCTGAGTGCTGAAAGTTGAATGACGCGTCAAGGTGTACCTACCGATCATCCATACGACCGTTAGGGGAGCGGCTGCGAGTGCGATCGCCACGAGGTTCATCGCGAGGAGATGCGCTGCGGTCGCGGGCGAAACGAGGCTCGTCTATGACGCGGCCGAAAAAAATCGCAGATTAGCTTGTGAGATCGGGGTTGCCGGGAGCAAGTTGAGGGTGGCGCGGATGAAATCATCACCAACATACCGTCGTAGCGACCGTTCTCGTTGTCGTATTCCGTGGCCATGATGTTAGAGTTGAGTGAAATGGATTGTAAAAATGGAAAGAGAGCTGGTTGTTTCAGCAGTGGCGCGCGCGATGCACGGTCCCAAGAATCGCAGTTGTGTGGTAGGGAAAAAGAGGAAGCTGAAAATTCAACTTCCAACAGGAGAAAGGGGAATAAGAAGAGAAGCGATCAGGTGATCAGACGAAACCGAGTGAACGAGGGATCCCTGAAGGCAGTAAGGGTGAAATTGAAGAAAAGCCGAGGGAAGGGAAGAAGGGATGGGGAAGAGATGAAGTTGTGGTGAGAATGATGAAAGAAGGGGGAAGAACCGGGAAAAGAAAGGCGAGCGATTCCAGACCGGCGGCTCTTCGACGGCCTGCCAAGCCTTCCGCCCTCTGCTCTTTCTCTTCTCTGTCTATTTCTATCTCTATTCTTCTTTCTACGTTTTACTTTGTTCTACATTGTACTCTCTTTATTGATAGAATATCCTCAAAACTGTTCATCCATTAAGACTTATCCCTACCTAGCTATCAAAACAATTCCCTCACAATGACAGAAAGCTACCATGAAACGCCATTCCTCATTCCTGTACTTCCACGGCTAAAAACAGCGCGCCCAATAATAAGGATCAATCAGTGTATCGATCAAACCAATAAAACAAGAACAAAGACATCGCAAATTCACACATGCACCAGAAGTTTCCCACATTCACTTGAATCCTCGCCACCGTCTTCGAGTCCGATGCACCTTCACATCTTGTCCGTTGGCAGCACCCGTGCCATTAGTCGATGACCCGTCAGGCGCAGTGACAATCTGCCCTTCCAGTTCGTCCCCAACCAGGTCTTTTAACTCGTCCTCGTCGAGTTCGCTGAGCTCTTCGCTCATCCCCCGCATCACGTCTCGCCCTGTCCAGCGTTCTTCGTGAATCGTCGTCCCCACTGGGTCGAACGGTTGCATGTACCACTGGATCCCCCCTTGCGACAGCGGAAGTTGCTGATCGCCCTTGAAACTGGGCGGCGGTGTCAATGGGCCTTTTGTGGGTTCTTGTTTCGAGTTGCTCGCTAGCTGCGGGCTACTTTGTTCAATCTTGTCCGGTTCGCCGTCGCCATTGGCAGCCGGCTGCTCCCCTTCGGCGGTTTCGGTGGTGGGTTGGACAGCGCTTTCGGCGTTGGTCATATCGACATCTTGACTTTCAGGTTCCTCGGTAGCGGGAGCGACCGGTTCTGTCTTCGACGAGTCCTCAGCTTGAGATTCCACCGTAGGTTCAAGAATCTCCGCCTTATCTGCGTCAGGCATGGCCGTATCTTCTTGGGATTGCTCAGGCACTGCCGTCGCTTCGGCGGTGTCCCGAGGCTCCGACTTCGCCACTACATTGGCTTCATCCTCCATCTTCCCATCCGAGTCGTTAGTCTTCTGCGGTTCATCACGACCCTCCAGCTCCCGAATTTCTGTAGGATCGATCTCCGAGTCCCTCCGAGACAAGACGCTCGTCTCGAGCATGAGATCCAGCTCTTTAAGCTCTTGTTCAAAGGGCTTGCGATTCAGCTCGCTCTCCTTCTTGATCGCATCTTCTAGCGCCGGCTGAATGGCTCGGATGATTCGCTTGGCAAGCGTTCTCTTCTCCCGCTGTTCGAGAGTGAGCTCCGGAGCGCGACCACTGATCTGCATTTGAAGCTCCTTGGTGTCTCCAGCCGGCTTGACGCCAATCTCGGAGGTGAAGACACGGGCCAGGTCTGCCGAGAACGCAGACACTGATGTGTAGTGGCGCTCAGCCAATTTGGTTCGTATGGATAATAAGCCTTCTCGGAAGACTGCTTTCCCATCCAGCCTGCAAACCCAGTTAGTCAATGTAAACAGCCGTAATTAAAAGGTAGAGCTTTTCTCACCCTTGTGCTTTCTCAAAAATAGGCCATAGTAGCGGGAATATAGGGAAATAGACGGTATCAACAACATGTCGAAGCATCTCCGCATCTTTCAACTTCTCTCGTTCCCGCTTCTTGACCTCATCGCATAGCATCCGCAGCCGATCTAGATCGTGATATAACCGCTCACCAAAGTCAATCCGCCGCTGTAGCCGTTTCCCACCGGCGACTCCCATCGCGACATAATCTCTCCGGGTCATCTCCATCGACGAGAATGTTTCGAGCTGCAGCTGAAGTCGTTTGAGAAGTGCAGCACCTCGTCTGGCCTCTCGTTTTAGGGTCCAGTATTTGCAAGCGTCCTCGGCATATTGTTTTCTCTGACGAACGCCGAAGCGCTGCAGAGAAGCCACAACTGAGTTCAGCACGAGTTGAGGAATGACTGGGGCACCAGAAGGTAGCTTCCAGATAGTCCTGGGCACCGCGGGCCGTTTCCGCTTGTTACCACCCATCGTGAGGGTGATTCGTGGCGTATGGATCCTTGGACCGTCGTCGTCATGGTCACACCCAAGAGGGAGCGCCGGCTCCAAAGACAGAGCTGCCGCCTGACTGTCGCCCCACCGACGGCCCTGCATGGTATTGCGGTAGTATTCGATAGCATCCGCAGTAGCAGCGTCCGTACCGTGTTCTCTGCGCCATTCCGGGGGTACATGCTTGTCGCAGAAGGCCTTGAGTAAATGAGAGTCCATGATTGCAGGGGTGCCATGTCCTGACTTCATTTTCAGGTACAGCTGGGCCCGTCGCGCACAGGTTACATGGAAGGCGACGAAACAGTTTTTGTTGCTGCATTGGATCGAGGCTCCCATTCTCTGCCGGCAGATATAGCAATGAAGCTTCCAACGACTCCTGGGAACCTTCTCAACGTCGGTGATGGGCTCCATCAGGGAAGGGTTGCCGATGGAAACCTCAGGGATCCAAACAGCACACAGCAAGTGGGACCACTTCGAGCTAGGTGTCTGTTTGAAAGCACCTTCGGTATTAGGACAAAAGATGCAGTTCACTGACCCCCTTCCAATCAACTGACACTTGCGACATAGCCATTGGCCTTCGGGGATGAAAGGCACGCCGTAGCATTCCTGATGTACTGCAAGATCGCAGCCATCGCAGAAGACAATCGCGTTCGAGTTTTCGCAATCGCCATCATCACAGATCGCGCATTTGGTATCTTGCTCTTCGCCGGAGCCGGTGGTTTCGCCATTCACAGCAGCCGCAGAGCTTGATCGCGGGCGCTGCGTCTGTGGAGGCTTGGGGTTCGGCTTCGGTATGCGTTTCTCAAGGGTATGCCACTCCTTTTCAATCTTGGTCATGGTGATTTCAAAGACCGCCGGCTTGATGGGCTCGACTTGGTCTTCTCGCCGTTTTGTGTTGTACTCCTCTAGCCACTTTTCGTCCTGCTCGTCCATGTCATACTCAACCCTCCCGACCGTCGCATTGACCTCGCCCTCTGTTATCACAGGGTTCGCTAGGTCCATATCGTCGTCCTGCGCGCCCTCCGTCATCCGAACCAGTTGCCGGTCATGGCGAAGGAAGAGGTCGCTCTCTTGATAGCCCACACTGGCCATCGTGCGGTCGACATAGTTCTGCTGACCCACCCCGGGCTGATCGTAGAACGTAAAGGGGTCACATATACGGAATGACGGTTTAGGCAGGGTCAGCTTCTCACGGGGATTCGGACCCGGTGGCGGTATAACCTTCGGTTGTGGCGTAATGCCCAGGGCATTCAAGATGGCCTCTGGACGACGGGGCGGCCGACCTGGCTTCCGCTTGATAGGCGTCGGCGACGTCCCGTTGGCGTGGGCGCGCACAAGCTCCGCCAACGGATCTTTCTCGCCATTTCTCTCCAACCCGTTGGGCGACAGGATATTGGCGATCGGCCCAGACGGCGCCGGACGGTCTACATCCTCTGCACTGAACACGGTGAATCGCGTTTCGATGTCCAGTTCCGGGTGGAACTCCTCCCAGCCTCGCTCCTCACGCGGCTTGTAGCCGTCGCCTTGTTGTAAGGCCAGCGCGGCGGCCGTCGAGGAGCCGAAGCGACCCCGATTCTGACTTTTATCTCTCCGAAGGCGTGCGGATGGCGGCGTGGTTGGAACCGGGGGTGGTGGGGGTGGCAGCTGGACGGGCTGAGGCTTGGTTTCTGAGGCGGAGGGACGGCTGCGAGAGGTGGCGGAGGAGGTGCGTCGGACAGGAGTCGGTTTGGGGGGTTTTATCGTCTCTCTCACATCCAGCTCGATGTATCTGCCTCCACCGCCGGGGCCACCAGGGACGTACTTGCGTTTTTTGAGAGGGGGACCTTCGCTGGGAACCGGGTCCGAGCTCCGGGGGCCCTTCAGGGTCACTTTCGACGATGGTTTCGATGGTTTCCCCGGCGGGGTGCGATTTTTGGGGGAAGCGTAAGGCGCCATTATGTATATGTAGGATCAGTAAAGACAGGCTAGATGAATATGATGCAAACGAAGTGATTGTTTGGTTGGTGAATCTCAAAGCTTGTTTGCTTCGCTCGCTCACAGTTGGGGACGCAACGGAACCCAGCTGCGCCGTATCGCCAGTGAAATCACAATCAGGTCAGCCAAAGCAGTGTGTCATGACTTAACAAACAAGGAGACCAGACAGGGGACAAACCACACAGGACGGACGAGCGACAGCAGCGACGGCGATGAACGACGCGAAGGCGAGGAGTGGCCCTTCGTTATCTCAGGTGGCCGGCGGCGCTAAACCGCGCTGGGTCAAAGGCGGAGAGGCTCCACCGCCCGTCAAACCAACAATTAACAAAGCAAACGCGGAGCTTCACCAGATGGTCAGCATCGCCTACTTCTTCTTCATTTCAACTTGTCTTCTCTCTCCAGGATGATTGGTCCCGGTGAAGATCGGTAAGAGCTGGAATCTCCATCTCCTTCCCCGCTTTTGCTCATCTATTCGGAACTCTCCACCTTCTACCTAGCTAACCATGCTCTCAAACATCAGATGGCGCGGAGGTCGGCCTTACGATCATAATCGCCAGTCGGGGCAGCGACACCCCAACAATCGGAACATGAACATGCACGGCGGATCTCGAGGCGGACAGAATCAGAATCAGAATCAGCATCAGAACCAAAACCAGAACCAGAACGCCTGGGGAGCGGGCGACTCACGCGACCAGCTCTCCGCCGGACTGTCCCAGGACCAGCACGTTCCCGTACGAGGCTTCAATGCCGCCGAGGCAAAGGGGGCACTGAGGAGAGGTATGTCGTATCCTTGAGATAGCGATTACCGTGCGACTTGGACGTCATGCTAACGGGATTTTATTTTGCGCTGGATTAGGCCCAGGAGGTATGTACAATACATCCCATCCAACCATATCACAGGCACATGGAGGAATTCCTTTCTTGGGGAATCCCTTTATCTCTCGATTCCTACCGATCGATAAACTCCCCTACACGTCGCACGGGTCATACGTCGCTAACCAACTTCCCTTCCGTCTCCCGCAGCGCCGAGACCCTACTTCTACAAAACCCCCGGCAAAGATGCGAATAACCGCTCGGGCGGGCCGTGGGGATCCAAGTGTACGTCCAGCCCTATCCCGCCGATAGGCAAGCCGAATGAATAAGCATTAACGAAAGAGGTATGCATGCAGCGAACGCGATGGCCAACGGGAAGGATTTCTTCCTCGAGCTCCGAAAGCAAGTCACCACTTTGAAACAGGGTGGTAATGTGGCGGGTGGCTAAGCCGTTCATCTATTCTTTCTTTTCGTTTTATCATCATTCACGAGCGTGTGTTTCAAACATTGGAAAAAAGCCGAATAGATAGAAAAGAGCATGGAGATTGGTTGGTTAGGGCTGGCTTTTGAGATTGGGGCTGGAATCACCATCTCGTCTGCATAACTTGGCTGGAGGGGGCGGATAGGATCGATGTTTATGTATGAATAGCCCAGGAGCTAAAGACAGGTATCTGGGTCTGTTGTCTGATTGCTGGCCGATCGGATGACATGACAAGGATGGTCTTTGGAGACGTTGTTGGGCTAGTCTTGAACACGATTTCTTATGACTTTTTGGGCGGAATTGGGTTCAGGGCAATGTTCGGAGTTAGACTATCACCATACCCCTGGATAGTGTATTCTGAATGATTGTCTATTATCACGAAATGAATAAAAAGAAAATCGAGACGTCTTCATGGATTTATTTTGGGGGTTTTGCCGGTAGAAATTATTATACACTGATCTATATACACTAGGAGATGTAGTGGAGCGAAGTTGCGACAGTATAATACAGGGGTTTTTACTAGTATACACATTCAATATCCTGGATTGTTCAAGCCTTGAGCCAGTCATCCGGACCCAGAATCCCGCCGTCCTCAGCGCGCGGATCAAGAGACCACTTCCTCCAAGCCCGACAGCCAAGATCGCTACGCCAACCAGCCTCAAACATCTCGATGCCCGCCCATCCGATCATAGCAGCATTGTCAGTGCACAAGGCCGGCGGCGGCGCAACGATACCGACATGTCCGAACCCGCGGACATCAAGGAACGAGCGCAGCACGGTCATCAGGAAGCGATTCGCCGCGACACCGCCGCTGACCACGAGGGTTTTCACCTCGTCGCCGGAGCCCTGTTGACGAAGCGCTTCGAGAGCGATGACGGTGCGGGAGGCCAGGTGCTCGAAACAGACGCGCATCGTCTCGCGCGCCATAGCAACACGCTCCTCGTGGCCCATGATTTCGCCGGCCTTGCTTTTCGCAGTTGTGATCCTGGTGATAGATGACGCGATGGACGAGAAACTGAATTCGAGCTTCCGGGTGTTGGCAAACGGAGCGGTGAGGTACCAGCCCCAGGGAGTTGCACGGGTGGCGATCTCCTCGCCACGCGTCATCGGGGGACGGTAGTCGGCGTAGTCGATGCTGCCGTTCGGGAACGCGAATTGTTCCAGCAGCTTGCCGTACATGGTGGTGTTTGCACTCTGGAGCAGAGACTCAGGAAGAATGTCGCGAGCCGTCTTGTCGAGCGAGTCGCCGATCGCTACGTCGGAGCTCGAAGCCATGATCTCATGGTCTGTGATGGAAGACGACTTGACGAGGATCGAATGTCCGCCGGAGACGAGGATCGAGAGGAACGGGAACTCAGGAGTCGTAGGCGTAGGCGAGCCAGTCTCCGGGGTATGGTTCTGAGCGCGCTCCAAACAGGACACCAGGCGCGGTGTCAGCAGATGCGCCTGCATGTGATGGACCCCGACAAAGGGAACCTGCCACGCAACCGAGAGCGCCTTGCCCGTGTCCAACCCGACGAACAAATTGGCCCGCATCCCGGGTCCCCTGGTGGCCGACACAAAGTCAGGTTTGCGACGTGGCGTGGCATCATCTGAAAGGTGTAGTAACTGGTGTCCTCCATGTGTACCCGACGGTTCGGGTAGATGCGCCAGGGCTTTGTTGACCAGTTTGGCGATGTTCTCTTGATGTGATTCGAGGGCAACGATGGGATGAACGCCACGATACGAGGTCGTGTTTGCCGTTACGTTCTCCAGGAAATGGGTCTTTGCAGTCGCACCCGAGGGTCCGGTCTTCTTTTCGACGATCGCAACCGACGTGTCATCGCTGGCGAGAACGTTAGCATGAAACTCTGCGGGCCGTCCCATCGACCAGGGTCAACGTCAACCCACCAGGATGTCTCGATGGCGAGAGTTAGTAATCCGCGAGTTCGTGTCGACAGGCTCCATTTCGGGGCTGTGTAGAACTTCCTGCGACAGGCCGCAGCAGGGAGTCGCGCGAACAACATGAGGGATTGGATGAACGGAGATGGCGCGCGGGCAGGAGGCGACAGGCGGCGAAGGCGCAAAGAACCTGCTCGCACGGGCCACGGAAGCCCTGGAAATCTGCCCTAAAACAGTGACCAAAGCGGTAACATCATGAAGTAATAATAGAAGGGCGTCTGCGCATGTCGATGTTTACGGTGTAGTATGGAGCGTCAGTGGCAGTAGTCGAAGTACGTAAATTGTCTTAGACGGATTTATCATGCGCCTATAAATAGACCAATACCTACTACTACTACTAACTACTACTACTACTACTACTACTACTACTACTACTACTAATAAAGAATCTCTTTGTGGAGCCAGAACGAGTGTATGTGGATTTGCTCCAGGCTAACTAATGCTCAAAGAGTAAACTAAACGCCGGACCATATCATCACGTCATAAACATAATAGTTCTCATATACACAGGTGAACAGGTAGTCTCTTTTCTCAAGGGATCAATCATCATCCGAGTGATTCGCGTTCTGTTGAACATCCGCTGCTCTGCGCCACATTCCATCCCACTAGACTGCATTTGAAGTTGCAAGATGACTTGTCGATTCAGAGCTGCAAGGGCCGGTCGAGAGTGCAGAGAAAGCGCCCAGGCTTTGATTTCTTGGCCTTGCGCTCCACAGATCCGCCGGTCGGTTGGGGAGTTTGTCAAGTTGATGCTCGCTGTTCCTTCATTCCCGTACGGTCCAGCGTCGCTCTTCGCGCGACACTTTGGTGTGAGTGCCGTAGTATTCCTCGGGGTTTTCAATGGGCGTCACGCAATGCACTGTGGGCGTACCCTTGAATTGAATGTGTCTCTTGGCAGTGCCGTTGGCGCCCATGGCCGAATGTTTCTTGAGGATGCTCTTGGACGAACATGAGTTGGTGTAGTTGTAGGCCGGGACTTGCAGCGAGGAATGCCGCTTCGCATTGGGACTGAGGGGCGACGGGGAAATAGGAGTGCGAGGTAGAGGACCGGGAGACTTGAGAGACAAGGAGGGTCGAGTGGCATTCTGTGCCGCAGCAATGCAAACGGACAGCTGGGGTCTTGCGGCAGCACGAGGAAGCATGATGGAACGAAGGTCTTGCAAAATTGAAGAACAGAACAAGGAGAGATTTAAAGTTTTGAAGGGCAGATGAGAGAAAAATAAGAGTGAAAACAAGAGAACACCTGTGGGGGCGGACTTCGGTCAACAAAGCCGTTGCCAGAGGCAAAGCGCGTAAATGATACTATTATTGACGTGGTGCAGATCCAAAAAAAGAAGTTCAAAGATAACTTGTCGCCTGGACCAGCCAAACGAACCACTGAAGGACGAAAATAGAACAGAAAACGAAAACTCCCAAACAAATCAAGCTCAAACACACAACGTGCCAGAGCAGAGAGGGAGAGATGCGCGGCTATATAGTCGGAGAGTCTCCAGTCTCCAGTCGGCGAGGGGAGGCTGGCGGCCAATGACCTCCGCCTCTCTGCTCTAAGCGCCAACTCACTGCACGACGAGGCACAGAACGCTCCTCGTCACATCCCACGAACAAATCATGGAGCCGTCCCGGTTGCCATCACATTTCGGACTTGACCGAGGTGTCCAACCAGAGATCGCAGCTTGATCCTCTGCGATTGGCCTGCGAGGGGTTTGGGGGCCTTGGGCTGCAGGATTTCCGAAATGAACAAAGGATTGACGCCGTACTTAATCAATTTCTGCAGAGATCGGACAGCATCACATAGATTAATCAACTGTTGGATATATTTAGTAGTGGGATTCCTCGTGGCCAAATGCCGGTCGTCGGTGGATAGGACTTACAGACTGCCTGCCATGCTGCCCGTCCATGTTTCAATCATCCATTTGCGGGCGGATCCTTCACGTACTGTTCATTTCGATTCTGCCGATTAATCGATATACTGTGTAGATTCTCTCTGCAGTAAATCCGTCACACTGACTCCTCCCCTCCCTCGCACAAGCAAGTAGCGGGGGAGAGAAACGCGGACGAACTGATTGCCACTTGCCAGTCGACCACCAATGAAGATCATCTGCAATATGATCACAGCGATATTGCAGTCACCGACGGACTTCACTTGCAGGATTAGCGTGTGCTTTGGTGGTGCTCTTGTGCCATCACATCTGGTGGGTTGATAAACTTCGATAGTTCGTCCTACTTTGAACCTTTGACGACAAGAATTAGTAAGAGTTTTCTGAAGGATGAGTACAGGGGTGCAGAGTGGAGATGGGCGTTGGACTTCGTATTCTCTCCCTGACAGTGTTGATATCGATGGAGACTGCGTGGATCAAAGCGTCTGTTACTTTCAAGTGCATCATAATTATGCTCGGTATGTACAGTGCATAACTCAGTGTATGCTTGTATAAGCCGTTATGATGATCTCTTACATCACATCCATCAATTGTGGAACTTTGTGTTGAGCAGATAAAGAAGCAGAACCGGAATAAGAAGAAAATGATGGATGATAGAGAGAGATGAAATGAAACTCGAGGTTCTCTGTGAAGAAGAAATTCTGCAACAAGGTCAACTTTCGGCTTACCTTGCAGAGTACATCTCTTGCCGAATTACCTCAACCACGACTAAACCCCGCCATAGACTTCAGTGCACTAATTATCTTCTTCATCAGACAGAAGAACTCCAATTGCACTCGGAGAACATGAAAAGTTCATTCAACAGGCGTTGTGCAACCTCGTATGACATATGATCCAAGGCTCCGGACTGGCATGAGCTGGACGGAAGCCGCGGAAGACCAGTTCAGCATAGCAACCACGACACGACACCCCGTTTTCTTGCAGCTTCCCCGTATTCCCTGTACCTGCTTCTTTTTCTCCGGTTCTAACTCTGAACTTAATGGGTGCCGTTCTCCCTCATTAACGAGTTACGTGTCCATCGACTTGGGTCCGCCGTTCCTCCTGCCTGGCGCATCCGCAGGGACGTGGATGCCCTAGATTGAACTCATCTTTTGTTTCTTGATCATTCATATCAATTGCTTGAACTATATTCATTTGTTTGCCATTATATTGTTATTTATATATAGGCATGGGAGGTATACGGAACCTGATCGAGCCGGGGGGTAAGTCGAGAAACCAGTTATAGTCCTAGGATTTCCCCGACAACTGACCCTGTATAGCAATCGTGGCTGTTTTTACTGCAGGTACCCTCATCAACAGACGCAAGCATATCCGATTGCCAGAAACACCCTCCGTCGAGTCACCTCTACTGGGGGACAACCACCGTGCACCGCATAAACCTCCCAACGAGGACGTCGTCTTCCACTCTTTCGAAACACGCCGGACAATTCAATCGCGATTTCTGGCCTATTTCCCGTTCTTACTGGAGATATGGTACTGGACGTTGTCATACTGGGTACGATACCATGCAGATCTCAGCCAAAACCAAGCAATCGAACATAAATGGCTAATATCACAATCACCCCAGATCTACCAAGGCCTGCGCGCATTCTCAGCCCGCCAAATAGCCGGCCACAAGTCCATCTTCGAAACGGCCGAGCACCACGCCCACCAGATCCTCGCCCTCGAACACATCCTACATATCGACATCGAGCTCGCCGTCCAGCGCTTCGTCCTCGACCAACTTCCCTCTCTCATGCCCGTTCTCGCCAAAGTCTACTACTCCCACATCGTCCTCGGCATCGTCTTCCTCGTCTACATCTACACCTACATCCCGCGCGACAAGTACCAAGGAATTCGACGCGCCCTGTCCCTCGAAAACGTCCTCGCCTTTTGCATCCTAACAGCCTGGCGCTGTGCCCCGCCGCGCCTCCTACCGCCCGAAGACGGCTTCATCGACATCCTGCATAAGAACCGCACGGGATCGGCGTGGACGTCAAATAAGTTCCAGCTGACCATCGCCGCTATGCCGTCGTTGCATTTCGGAAATGCGTTCTTCATCGCATTCTGCTTGGTCCGGTACAGTCCGCATTGGATGGTCAGAGTCATGGCGCCGCTGTGGCCCGTCTTGATGGGCGTGACGATTGTGGCTACGGCGAATCATTTCTTGTTGGATGCGTTGGTCGGTACGTGTGTTACTATGATGGCGTATCGGTTCAACCATGTTATGTTGGGGCTGTTGCCGGTTGAGAGGGTGCTGTTTAGGGTTTTGAGGTTGGAGAAGCCGGAGGAGTAGGTGGGTAGGGCTCGGTCATTGCTCGATTGCTTGCTTGGAGGTTTTTGGGGGCTGTACGTAGGACTATTCTTATATGCTTTTTTGATGGGGAATGTCGAAAGAACAGAGGGTTGTGTATGAAATATTGTTAGTGTGAAATGATGAATGAACAGGGCTGGCTGCTCTCGAATTCAGTGCAATTCCCCCTTCACGTCCCTCATAGATCCAATTGACCATCCCAAGCATCCTCACATAGAATGATATCCAACCACAAAATCACCCCAATCTACCCAATAATCCGACTCTCCGGCGGTCCCAAATAGCTAGGCAACAACCCCCCAAGATCAAGAAGAATCTTCTGCACAACCACCCCGGGCTCCAAAAGCCACAAATTCAACACATGCTTCCCCACCTCCACATCAACCGTCGCCGTCGTATTCCACCCCCCAGTAATAACAGCCGTATCCCAATCCCTCGGCATCGACCCTGCCTGATAATCCGCAAGTACCTGGACGGTCTCCGGCTCGTCATCGTCTAACGAATACGCGAGTTTCAGCGGCCGGGTGGGATCGTGGTTCAGCGAGCCGCCGAGCAAGATGGTTAGTTTTGCGGATGGGGCGGAGGTGAAGGTGTAGATATTGTAGGATAGTTTTGGACCCGTGGGTGCGGTTTGTGAGGGGGTTGTCACGGGCCAGAGTTTTATGCCGGAGGAGGTGCGGCCGTAGTAGGGGATTTTGATGTATGAGGGGCTGTTGTCGTGGCTTTTGTTTTGGGTTGAGGGGGTGATGCTTGTCCAGTGGGTCGGTTCGATGGAGATGACGCCGTTGGATTCGATGAAGCCGGTGAAGTCTGAGGGGATGGTGGTTCTGTTGATGGGGAGGAGAGCGGTGGTGGTGGTAGTGGTGGTGTGGGTGTTATTGTTGTTGTTCGTGGTGCTGGTGATGGTTAGTGAGGCCCATGATAAGCCCTTAGGTGCTTCGGACCAGTCGACGCTGATGTAGCTGCGTGAGTCGGAGTTGTTTCCAGGGGAGGTGAGGGTTCTGGATGGCGAGGAGATGGAGACGTAGGAGACGTTTGACTTGATGGTTTTCACGAAGGTGCCGTTGGCGCGCGCGAATACATCGATGTAGCGTTTCTCGGTAGATGGCATGTACGGGTCTACAGATCGGAGAGTGAAGGTGTTGTCCTCGTGGGACGAGGTGTTGAGTCCTTGTGCGGAAACTCCCATGATATCAACACCTTCGACGTCGTCGTCGGTGATGTACGCGAGGATCGGCAGTCTGTTTTCCGGGGGAGGGTTGCGTCCCTGAACGTCGATGTGGCTGGAACTCATGATGTGGTTCCATTTGCCGTCAAAGAGCTCGTGGTATCGATTCGTGGTTGCAGCGTCATTGACAAAAGCCGCTCGGGCCTGAGCTGCGAGTCGATTCGTACTGGTTCTCAGCTGGTTCTTGTAGAGCTTGCCTAGTTCTGTTGCGACATATACTTCCTGGACATACTTGCCTGCTAAAACTTGGTGCAGTACGAGCTCGTAAAATGTATCTCGTGCTGAGGGACCAAGCCTATAGTAGACTTTCTGGGCTTGTTCGAGTAGGTCTTCCCATTCCTGTAGCACGTTCGTGGCCTCGTCGTAATTCAATGTGCTGTATGCGAAAGGGTTCATGGACAGTGTTTCGTACTTTCTTCGGAGAACCAGTCGACCGTAGATGTTGAGGATTTCTGCCGTAGCGCTTTCAATGCCACTGTCAAATTCACGCTTTGCCCATGCCTTTAGCCACTCGGTGGTACTTTCGGCAGTTTGAAACTTGCTCATATCGTAGGCCATGTCAAGGAAATGGTTCGTTGGTATCTCCTATAAAGTGGTGAGTGTCCCCTCAGTACTGGAAGAGACAGAATGGAACCCACATATGGCTTAATGTCCTGAGAATTAGCGATCCAAATCTCCCTAGCTCCCTTCTCATAGGCAAGATGCATTTGCTCCCAGGTTTTGACGAGCTGAATAGTGCTGATCCACTCGTAGTTCCGAGGATCACCCACGTATCCGAAATGATAGTAAACACCTGCACCACCTGATCGGACTGTCTCGTTATCCAGAGGAACACGAAGCAAGTTTCCAAAATTGTCGTCAGCCCACATCAATGTCACTAGATCAGAAACGTTCATTCCTTCCTGCCAGTAGCGTCCCACCTCCTTTTAAGCAATTAGTCAGTCACCACGAAAGTGAACAGGCTTTCACCCTTGTCACAAACTAACCTTGTACAATGACCAGGTCTGTGGTACATCCTTGAGATATTTGCCGGTGAACTCCTCGATCATGTCTTGCTGGGCCTGTATGACCTCCTCTAGCCGGGACGATGTTAACGTTGGTGATTCTTGATCCCCATCGCCTCGCATCCCCAGCGTATACAGCGTATCCCAGTTCTTCGTGCGGTTCACTCCATCTCTCATGAACTCGGCCACGTTGTCTTTGTTCTCACTCCAGTCCCATGCACCGTCAAACCGATATTGTTGTTCATAGTAGGCCTTGGCCATGGGCTCATGATGACTGGTACCCATGAAGATGCCGTATTCGTGTGCAATCCTGCCATTGTCTTCGTCGTCGAGGTAGAAAGCCTCCTTTCTTTTCATTCCGGGCCAAAGATAATTTGCTTTCAGCCGGAGGAGTAGCTCGAAAACTAATTTGTAGAATTCACTCGTGAAGTAACCTCCCTGGGGACTGCGCGGGAATTTTCCTTTTGCCCACAGGATCAGTTGTGATTCGTCGTTGATGAAGAACCCTCGATATCGCACCGACGGTGGACCCTGGATTTTGATGCTCGAAGACTTGAAATAGATGGCTTCCTTCTCCTTGACGGGAACATCTGCCCACCAGTACCATGGAGAAACACCCATTGTCTCTGATATGTCGTATATTCCGTAGATAGAACCGTGCTTGTCACTGCCTGCGATGACTAGAGCATGCTGAACTCCGGGGATTGGATCGTCAACCACAGCTTGAATGTAGGATTCCCACTTCCCTTTGACCTTTGAGACGTCGACCTTGTCCTTGCTGATGAGCGAGTCGATAACTGTCGAATTTCCAATGGTTCCCACAATAACCACCGCCCTCTGACTGTTATTGCCGATGGTATTGCTTTGCACGAGAGTGCCATTGGTGCCTAAGACGCGGCCAAAATCTAAGGCAAGATCTTGGGCTGTACGTACCACACTTTTTATCTCATTGTCAGCTACTATTATGGTTGGGGCGGACTTGTCCCTGGCCCCGAGCAAAGGGCCGTCTTTTTGATCGAAGGATATGACGTGGCTGCTCACGAGCTCAAGTATGAGAAGGAGATGGGCCAAAATGGCCATCACAAGCAGATGTGGGTGGGTCATCTGTTATTGATTTCTTCAAAGAAGTGAAAGAAGCTTGACCTCTAGCGATGATTTCAACGGAAAGGTGATGGTCTTTATAGCTTTCTGAAGTCCATCATTGTCTCCCTTTCATGATATTTCGTTGCCAAAAGACATGACGATAATATTTCGGTCCAACGCAAAGCGAGGATGGTGTCAAGATAATATGAAAGGGCTTGTAGTCTTGGCGAAGTATATGGAATTTGTGACCCAACAACCGAATGAAGTTAGCGTGCTCTCGAACGTAGGATGAAGTTGACACTATTCTGGCAATTCATCCCACGTCTCCGCAAATTACATCCAGAAAGAGTTGCTATTCAATGTAGATCTTGACCTAGTTGATGCATGATCAAGACTCCCCCACGCTAGAAGTTTCCCCGTAGTCCGGGGGAAATAGTCCGGAGCTGAGCTTATTGAAGATGGCTGAAAACCAGTCCTTTGCTTTGACAATCAGAGTTTCTAAATGCAGGAGTTAGTTATCGACAAGGTAGGTCATTTAATGTAATAGTCCGTGCTTACAATGCGACCTGGTGCCGACATGACGCTCCATTGTTTGAGCGCCGCAAACATTGCAAGGAAACAGCAAATTCTCCGCCACCTTGACTCGGAGAAATTGAAACGGAGAAGAACGTCTTATGGTCCACAAAGACAGCTAGAAAACAAGGTTCGGTGTGCAGGTCGTAAACATTTCTCTTGGATAACAAGGATATATCTCTCCTTTGGCCCGTTTATATTGGCATCACTTCCGGTACTCCGCGTCACACTATATCGTGCATCTTGCAAAGCTGACTGCAACAGGAACTACCAGCCTCTGCATAACCAGAAGGATATGCAGTCTTCTCGCGCCTGATTTGTGTCAGAGCTGCTATTTGCCTTGGTCCCAAAACCCCATGTAACCATGCTTGTGACTAATGGCACTGCTGATGTTGATGTTGCAATGACTAGATAACGTATCAGATCAAAAAGGACTGGTTTTGTGTCTCAGGTGACATATTTGCGTGTTCATCCTTGACAACTGGCTGAGTTGATGCCACGGACCTTTTTTTTTGGGACCGACCTCATTCGCCCTTTGCGACTTCTCAGTATCCGTGATTACATGTCTGGCGGGTAAAAACAACCCTGAATGATGTTCGCAGACCCTCACCTGGAAACACCAGCAGCAAGAGCGCGCGCTCATTTTTCACGATCAATTTCGCTCTGGTTCAATGTCTCCTTGTTTACCACCTATGTGAGTGCAGACGAGTGCGTGAGTTACATCAATCGGTCGCTGTTGATGCCGAGCTAAGAGGATGAACCATTCCTCAAAGCTCAACAGTGGGCATTCCTTTGTCCATCCAGTTCAACCAAAAGTGAAATTTTCCATCGGCTTGAATAGGGGAGTTGAAAAAGCCACCGCACCCGCGTTCACTGCTCGCACATAACGTTAGATGACCGACATTATGAGTATTAGCCCGAGTCATCTGAGGCAACGTTGAGTTGAGTGCTAGAAGTGCGTCATTTTAGATGGTAGGACGTCCATGGGTAGGTGCAGAGGTCGAACTTTCCAGGATTTTGGTCTGAAGTGTAGAGGAGAACGAGAGTTGAGTATTGAGTTTGTCAATTGGCCAAAGACACGACGCTTCAAATGGTGGAGACCGTAAGATTTCTAGATGGAGCGATATGCCCAAGCCAATAGGTTGTGAAGGAACGGTTGCAGGACAGAGAGTGATGGTGTCGAGTGTTGTCCCCGCTGCGGCTGGAGGAGGTAGCTGGAGAACGGGCATTCAGCTGCCTGAGGGTTCTGCAAATGGATGGTCAATAACCCCCGTGACTTAAATCCTGATATCTGGACTCCGAAGTCTTCAGCATAGAATTTCGAAGCCGTTAGCTTTCCAAATCAGGCACATAATCACATTAGCCATGATAGTGACTAAATTTGTTATTATGCATTGTAACAGCCCTTGCAGTGAAACTGCTCAGCTGATCCTGAGTAACGTGGAATACCGACAGCATGACTATTGATATCCCGCAGCAGACGTTACTACCTTCGAGGCGTCTAGAGAGCTAGACGAGCTCTGTGCTTGGCCCGTTTTCCATTTGGACTAGACCATTTGTCCAGGTACTTTTCGCAAGATAAGGAATCCCAAGACGCGGGTGGTCGGAAGAACCATGTCGTTCGCCAAGTCAATTCGAGCGCAAAGCACCGGATGAAGGGAGATCATGCATTGCGACGAGGTATTTTGTGTTGATGTTGGCAGACTGCAGATTGCGTTGGCGGGCAGGACACCAATCAAGGGGGTTGACAAGTCCGACGAATGTGACCTCTTGGGAAGCATGGATGTCTAGATTCTGGGCAACGAGATGAGTACTCCGTGCATTGATCTATGATACCGCGGTTGACACAGGTGATGTCGACTAACTATACGCGCTAAGCTGACCATGAAACGCGCGCAGGAATTATACACCGGGGATAAAATCATAAAAGACCGCCTAACAACTTCCAAGTCCCACAGGTAAATGGTTCCCGCGCGATAGGGGCACGGTTCACACAACGCAATTAGGTAAATATAAGCGCGGGGACGGACCCAGTGATCCTTTCTGGTAACGGAGTAGTTTCTGATATTCATTCTACGGTGTACACCGGAGTCCTATATGAGGGTGACCTTGCAGATGCGGTATATATGTGACAATCACCTGGAGAGATACATGATCGATCCACCTGTCACTCGCGGGACCATTCAGTAATGATGATTGCATCATCTTGTCAGATGCCCAGGGATCAGTTGGCTTGGCTTGGCTTCCTTGCGTTCGGCGGATGTCCGAGAGAACTTTGGTTGGTTACAATGAGGGGAACCACTTTGGTGAGGAGTGCAGACCAAGCAAGCATATAAGAGTGTTGCTAGACCACTATTGTATGATAATAGGATACCGACAAGTACGGAAACTACGAGTGTTCGAGATCTACACAGTCGAGTCGATCGAGACGGTCGGGGCACAGCCGATGGCCGGTGAGGAGAGAATGAGGAGGTGCTGCGATACCGGGGGTGATGCCTGAGGCCGCCAAGAATCTCCAATTCTGGGACCCGCTTTCCCCCCACCGGAGTCACACCTCACCACGTCGGCCCGAAATGAGGGTTCTTCTGGGTCAGGACTCGAGACTGAACATCGCCCTGATTGTTATTAGTAAACATCAATCGTCATATGAAAAAGGATAGTATCTGGAAGTTCCATTCCCATCCTATCAGACTGGAAAGTCTCCAAGACTCGGTTATTTGCCTCTTTGATGCAGGCACCTTCTGGAAAGGATGTCCCGATTTGCCTCCCAGGGGTCTGCGGCCTGCCATGACTGGATGGCCACCGTTCCGGAGTTTGCCGCATGTGGCTCGCCTTGTACCAGTCCTCAGAACCTCCTTTGTTTGAAGCATGGTGTTTAGCATCGCGGTGCGCAACCGTCTTCGGGAGCTTGATCAGGCAAGGGACGCGGAGAAGAAGCAAGCTACCATACCCGCTATGATGCTCAGTGCTTCGGTCGGCCCCAAGTCCGATGGCATAAAGTACAAGTAACAAGTAACAACTCCAGGAAGAGAAGTGCCTCACCGGGTAATTTAACGCATTCCAGGGGCGGTGAGGCTGCGTCTGGCCCGGTGACTCGTGGTCGAATCGCGCCCATCCTTGCCCGTGTTTTTCTTTTCTTTTTCACTGAAAATTAACTGAGGCTAATAATATCCTGGATCTTCTTAAAAGGCAAATTTATGAAGTAAGAAAGAAAGGGAAAAAAAAAAAAAAAAAAAGAAAAGAAGAAAACTCTGTTGAATCTCCATTTTTCTGATCGAAGAAATCCCTTAATTGTAATTGAATTCTCCAGAGCTGAACCAGATCGAAACCTTCTCCGTACTATTTCTATTATTATTATTATTATTATTGTCATTCGGACCCCCCATTTTTCCTAATTTCCTTTCTCCACACACTTTTCCTTATCCCAACCCCTTCATAACCCCGTTCTCCTCGCTCCTCCCCCGACTCCTTCAATTCCTCTCGCCGGGTCCCTTCTTTTTGGGTTTGTCTTTTGGGTCTTTCAGCGTTTTGGATAGATCGTTTTCTTGGATAGATTCATTCTTATCACACAATGGCCAGCGTGAAGGACGCAGTCAAGGAGTCCTTGATGGGCACCTCCGACGAGCCTAAGCCGTCGCAGCAGGCGAAGGCGAACTTCCACCGCCATGCGCGCAAAGACGAGGCCACGGGGGAGCTTTATATGACGGAAGAAGATTTCGTCCAGGCTATTGCCCCCAAGCATGAGGATTATGTATGTATTGCAGCCCGCCTGTCGCATTGCCCTGCGTTCCGCATGATGTGTCATCGCCGTTTATGACTCCTACGCTAACGTCAATCGCTTTCAACAGCACAAAATCAAGCGGGAACACTACGGCATTCTGTTCAGAGTCGCCGATAAGCGGAGATCGGGCAGACTGTCCATCGGAGACTGGTCGACTTTCGAGAACCTCCTGGGTAAACCGGATGCCGAGTACGAGATCGCTTTCCGACTGTTCGACACGGAAGGCACGGGAAGCGTGAAGTGGGAAACCTTCCACAACCTCTATAGCGAGAACAAGAACAAAGACAGCATCCCCTTTGATTGGAACTCAGAATGGGCTTCCCTGTACACTGGACGGATCAAGAGCCGGCACGATATGACCTACCCCCAATTCGCCCAGATGCTGCGAGGCTTGCAGGGCGAGCGTATCCGCCAGGCCTTCCACGTCTTCGACAAGGATGGCGATGGATACATCGAGCCTGAGGACTTCCAGCGCATCATCCTTGAGACGTCGAAGCACAAGCTGTCGGATTACGTCCTCGAGAACCTCCCCAGTCTGTGCAACATCTCGACGGGCACCAAGATCTCTTATTCCACCGTGCGCGCTTTCCAGAACGTCATGCGCGAGATGGATATGATCGATGTCATCGTGCGTGAGGCAACTCACAAGAGCGACGACGGCAAGATCACGCGCTCCGACTTCCTGAACGAGGCCGCGCGCATCACCCGCTTCTCCCTCTTCACTCCTATGGAGGCCGATATCTTGTTCCACTTTGCCGGTCTGGATGCGCCTTCGGGTAGACTCTCCCAGCGGGACTTCGCCAAGGTCATTGACGCCTCGTGGCGCATGCCGATCGCTGTCGCCGGGCAGGCCGTTAGCTCCGCAACGCACAAGGCCGCGGACAAGTCCAAGTCCATCCTATACAGTGTGCTCGAGTCCGTCCACCACTTCGCGCTCGGAAGTTTGGCAGGAGCATTCGGTGCTTTCATGGTTTACCCCATTGATCTGGTGAAGACTCGTATGCAGAACCAACGGTCATCTCATGTTGGTCAGAGACTGTACAACAACTCCTTGGACTGCGCGCGGAAAGTCATCCGCAACGAGGGTTTCACCGGTCTGTACTCTGGAGTCATTCCTCAACTCATTGGTGTTGCACCTGAGAAGGCCATTAAGCTCACTGTCAACGACTTGGTCCGTGGGCACTTCACGAACAAAGAGAACGGAAAGATCTGGACCGGTCATGAGGTTCTTGCCGGTGGTTCCGCCGGAGCCTGTCAAGTCGTAAGTTTCGAACCCGCGTGGAAAGAATTGGACATGTGCTAACACAAATCAAAAACTTAGGTTTTCACCAACCCTCTGGAAATCGTCAAGATCCGTCTGCAAGTCCAGGGTGAGATCGCTAAGAACGTCGAGGGTGCTCCTCGCCGATCCGCGCTTTGGATCGTCAGGAACTTGGGTCTGATGGGGCTGTACAAGGGAGCCAGCGCCTGCCTGCTCCGTGATGGTGAGTACAATGTGACGACACTTGCTCCGCCCGTCACTAACACCCGCCAACAGTGCCGTTTTCCGCCATCTACTTCCCGACCTATGCTCACCTCAAATCCGACTTCTTCGGCGAGTCCCAAACCCACAAGCTCGGCATTTTGCAGCTGCTCACGGCCGGTGCCATTGCGGGTATGCCTGCTGCCTACCTGACGACGCCCTGCGACGTTATCAAGACTCGTCTCCAAGTCGAGGCTCGTAAGGGTGATGTCAAATACACCGGCCTGCGTCATTGCGCCGCGACCATCTGGAAGGACGAGGGTTTCAAGGCCTTCTTCAAGGGAGGCCCTGCCCGTATCATCCGTTCTTCTCCCCAGTTTGGTTTCACTCTTGCCGCCTACGAGCTGCTGCAGAACTGGCTCCCCATGCCCGGACACGGCGAGGTCACTCCCTCCGGACAGATCGAGCCTGGCGTCGGCCTCCAGACTGCCAAGGCTCCTCTCCCTTACCTCCGATCAAGAAACGCTCTGAAGCTCATCCTCGACGTCGACGAGAACATCGGCCGCGCCTCGATACCCTCGGCCGACAAGTGGCCCAAATTTATTCAGCCTGCCAAGCAATAAACAACGCATGTTTCTGTACTTTCACTAGCGATGAATCGATCCCGTTTTGTTCATTTTTCTGTATGTTTCTCTGTCTTGGAAATACCTTGTTTTTATACAACCCAGCCCTCGTTACTCTGGTTTCCCGGGGTTTTGAAAGACCGTCTTTCGAATATCCTTTATCTCCTTTTTCCCCGTGTTCATACAGGAATCTTTGCATATTGTAACAAAAAGAACCGATAGACTAGGGGGAGGATATCATTTGAAAAGATTTCTATTTTTGCATGAACATCCTAGACCATTGATCTCTTCTTGCCTCAACTAGCTGTGGGTTGGTGAGATTGGTCTTCATTGATCTTTGTTTGTGAACAGTAATATCCTATTGTTTCTTAGCCTCTACTTCTAAAAGTGTTGTTCAATATCTAGATGGTTGCTACTCTGGTTATGTGTGGCCCGTAAATATATTTCGGTTGTGAAACCCTATAGTTCACGTCTCTCAATCCTTTTGAACACCACCAGATGGGTAATATTTAGACTCTATGACATATTTGTCATTATTTGTAGGAAGGATGTACAATGGGAGAATCACTGCTTTTGTGGTGACTATGAATGTCCGAACAGTCCACACGAAACGCTGTGGGTATCATACAATATAGTAAATTCGAATAAACATGAAATAATGCGCCAAAGACATTTTCTCCAAGAAGAGATGGGTGTTAAAACAGATGGCATTTTGTACATGGAAGGAAGGTTATCTAACGATGCCTAACGGTATTTTATTAAGGTGGTCCTAATCAGAAGAACGTGTTAGTTTTCAGAACATGCAGTCCCGTTATATCTAGGACACTCACATAATTACATCTCCTGAGATGGGACATGAAAGTTACATCGGAGCAAGTCAGATGTCTGGATAGCGGCATTTCGCACTACAGAACACACGACCGGCAGAGCCAATGGGATATAAGGTATAGCACGTTTAGAAGAAGTTGAGTTTCCGTCTCGAGGCGCTGTCTGCCGGGGGCTCCTCAATCCCACTTCCTTCCGCAGGCACCACAGGCTTTTTGTGTTCTGATTCGGCCTGCACCCTCGTCTCTTGCTGCGATGGCGTTTCCGGCTCTTTGTCCGAGTCCTTGTTTTTCCGATGCCATAGCGAATCTTCCGCTTCGATTTCTCGGAGCACTAAACCGTGAAGCAATCCAGTCAGTCATCGTGCCTAAAAGTTACACACAGCATAGATAATAACGAACCTTCATCCCACTCCCTCTCCTTCGCCGCATCGCCCGTCCCCAACAACTTCTCCACATCCACCTCCTCCCCGTTCTTCACTCGTTCAATGACCTCCCGGAGCAGCAGGATCTTCGCGTCCGTCGTGCGCGTATATGCCTTGTAGTCATTCTTGAGCGCGATCATGCGAATGGCTTGCGATCCGATGAGGATGAAGATAATGATGTAGAAACTGGCGGGGTTCCATTCTTTCGACTTGGGCGATTCCGCCTTCGGGTCTTTGGGGCTTCGTTCGCGTAGAAAGCGCGGGATTAGAGACGTCCATACGGATCGTTGGGCGAGTCGTGGCATGGCTCTGGATGTGGAGTATAGACGTGATTGTAGCGGCGTGGTGGAAGAGGCCCAGACGGTCGGGCTCAGTCGAGGGGTTAGTAAGCCATTGGCGATGTGCCGGAGTGGGAGCGTGGAGGATCGCATGTCGAGGGGGGGAATGTGGTGAGGCAGTGTTGAGTGTGAGGATGAGTGTGAGGATGAGTGTGACGTTGAATTTGGGGCTCTCTATGGCGCAGTCTCCGGTCATTCTCAATTGAAGGTCGAGTCTCCGGCAAAAAGATCGGAGGGTCGGAGGGCTTGGCACGGCTATCCCCAAACGGGAGTAGTGTCATCAGGCGTTGCCGCGACAACGGCTGGTCGGACTTGGCTTACGGCAAGCGATGGGTGACAGGGCTCTCCCTAACAAGACACAGACCGTTAAGCCTCGATTCCTGCCTGTCCTGCGTCGACGCTGGTTGCAGATGGATAGTACTAACATACAATAATATTTACCGACAGTTACTAGCACAATATCCAAATGACGGTCACGAATCTTCTACCCGATCCCTCCGTGGAATCGGTGAAACTGGCCGTCCGATCGACTGCGGCATGCTCGAATGCCACAGTGTTGACCCTCCAAACCCTTTTCGGGCCTGCGTCGAAATCCCCCCTCGATACCAAATCCGACATGTCGATTCGGCGCGCCAGAACTACCAAAACTACTACGACGAGTACGACTCGCACAAAGGCCTCGACAGGGACAACACGAACAAAAGTCACCGGGCGGGATGCCGTATTAAGCACATTGGCTGAGAAGGATGCGTCGCGGCTATCATACCAAGAGAAATTGGTCCTAGCAACGGAAGTCTTCAACACAACGTTAAAGACGCTGTCGGATGCCGTGAAATTGCAGACTTCCAAACGCGACGAAGCCCGGGCTCGCGGGTCGACATCGCCTGAAACACCGAAGAAGACGACGGATACGGGGCTGCTGGCGCTATCTGAGTGCGCAACGATGGCGCTGTCATCACTACGAACGTTAAAGCTGGAGCAAGGCAGTCAGGATAATACGACGCCGAATGTTCAACTCGAGCAGGGCGCGTGCGTCTTGGCGGGGCGGTATCTCGCGCTAGGTCTGAATGACATGGCATACAAGGAATTGAGGGGGCTGAAGCGGAGGATTCAACAGTTTCTGGATAGCAAAGCCACAGCACGAAAGAAGACGACAAAGAGTGAAGAAGGGTCGGAGGATGCCGTGACCGAACGCATGTCAGACCTAATCGGATTCTCCAACCTTACGCAGGCACAGGATCTGCTCGGCTTGCTGGTCTCATTTCAATCCAATGCCCTACGACTCATTGCGTCCGAGAAGAAGGCTTCGACGATACAAAAGGTTGCCTCGTTGCTGCAACTATCTAGCCCAAGCAGCCCTGCGAACGTCATAGTCGCCGCAATGGACAACGGTGCCCTCGCCAAAGATAAAGCGGCAGTGCAACTCCAACTGCTATCGAACACAGTACTATCGCTATCCTCGCCTTCCTCGAAATCTACCGATAGCGCAACTACGAAAGACCGTCTAAAACCGATTACCGCATTGAATCTGCAATTGCTGGCCTTGGAAATTCGCTGCATGAGTTGGAAGATTTCTGGACATAAGTGTGATGATGGAAGAGAGGTTTGGGATCCTCTGGCTCGTTACCTTGCTAGCTTCACGCACAACAACAAAGGAATCGAGAAGACCGAGTTCGCGATCACGTACAAGACCATCGTTCGACTCCAGTCAGCGGTCGCTAAAACCCCCAAGAGCACCGCGACCAACATGAAAGATAATCACTCCGTGGCGAAGATTGCGACAGTATTAGGCCAGCTCGCTCAGGAAGCGGGCTGCTTTGACGAAGCATTGCAGCTGTTCACGGAATCTCTGACCCCGTTTTCGAGTATGCAGTCTCTTTCACTCGCCACCGTGCGTTGCAAGATCGGAGTCCTATATTTCGAAGGCCTTAGGAAATCGAAGAAGTTCGCACCGGCCCACATCTCGAACGCCGTGTCCGAAGCCACCGCCACTCTGAGTATGCCTTTGAAGGGCAGTCCGAGCGATCTCGATGAACTGCTCGTGGAAGCAGCCCGGCTGAAGAAGTACGCCATGGCCTGGTTTGGTGATCTTATTTCAAAACAACAAAGCAGGAAAGCGGAAGATAGCGACATTGCGGCTAGGGTTTATGAGTTTTTGGCTGGTTTTCTGAAATTCTTGCGCCGCTATGTTGGCCGTCCGCCCTCGGAGGATGACGACATTAAGGGATATGAGACATTCTCCAAGCGAGTGTCTACTTGCCAGAGCATTGCCCTCGCCGCTGTAGATTCTGCAATTGCCGTTGGAAAATTGTCTGTCATGTCCCAGCGACCTGCTTGGGAGGATATCCTCTCCAGCCTCGCGGATTGCCAACGACTTCTGATGGTAATCGATGCGACAGATATGACCGACTCTTCATTAATTGAGCAAACTGGGATGGGCTTTGTCAAGATGTCCAACCTTTTCTGGTCGCGGTACCTTAAAGAGAAGGAAGCCGGGAAGGGCTATCGTGAGCTTGTGCCGCTCTTGAAACAGTCTGCCAATTTGCTATCCCCCTGTCTACCGGCCCAGCGCATCACCGGGTTTGCGGCCCTTAAATACGAGCGACTGGCCCACGTGTACATGGAAGGAGGTATGAGTGCCGAATCGGAACAGGCATTCTGCCAATCAATCAGAGAGCACATCGAAAATGGAACTTTGGAGCAAATCGTCTCTGATGCCTCAAGCGGATTCCCGCATCGAACTCCTCAGGATCCAAAGAGCAGTGCCTTCATGATAGGGCGGGTTTTTTCTGCATTCCTGAAGGTGAAACTACGGGCCAAGAAATCAAAGGTGTCGGTCTACGACGATGAGAGTTTGACGCTATTGGTACGCGGCCATCTTCTGGAGTGGCAGATGGGCATCTTGACGGAGCTCCATGTCTATGCTACAAACGATGAGGTTTTCAGAGGAGTCTTCAACCTCCTACTTGCGAAATTGCTCGACATCTACTCTTTCGAACTTAACCCGATCCGCCGGTTGCGCGTGGTACTCTGTGGACTTCGCTTTTCGTTGGAGCGCCCGAGCGCTCTGGAACCGTCACTCCTGCAGCAATTGATCGACGAAGCCACCGAAGGCATTGAAAATGACGAATCTGGAAAAGACACAGACTTATTTACGTTTTTAACCCATTTGAAGAACTCAGTCCGACTTACACTGGGCCTTCACCAAGGCGATTTGCGACCAGATCAATTAGACCACGTCATATCCTCATGGACCGCCATGATGCGAAAATGTCACGATTGGGAATCGCTTGTCTCGTATTTTGGGGACGTGGATTACTGCTTGGTCCAGATGAAGGCCGTGGTGGACTATACCGAGATCCATGGACTATGGAAGCTCCAGCTCTCCGCTCTCGAATTGATCCTACGTGTGAACGAGTTACAAGAATCCGGTGACTTTTCCGAGGCCATCCTCATTCTGTCGCGTCTCGTTCTGCAATATTGTCGACTCGGATTCTGCACGAAGGCAAACACTCTCCTGGCTCGTGCGGATCAGTGCCTGGCTCAGAATGATGTCTCCTGCTTGGCAACTTTGTCTCATCGGCTGGCCCGAGTTGGTTACCTACTGGAAACGGGTGATATCGAGAAGGCAGAGGCCACGTTATCGGCGGCACGGGTTCTGTACGAGAAGAACCAGAGGAAGCAAGACTTGAACAGCTGCTCTGTTCTCACAAAGATCGCTTGGGAACGATTGGTGGCAGATGCAGCTTTTATGAGCTCGCGGCTCTCGTTCGCTCAAGGCTCGACTAATGATGCTCTTTTTTTTGCTAAGCTCTCCGTGAGACTTAACTGCAGAATATGGGCAAAGGTCGAGAAACTCGCTCAAAGAAAACAGGACAAGAGCCTTCCCAGCAGCGAGAATTCTGAACTTGAAAGTGTGGTCGAGGGGATGGCTAAATTAGATGTAACACAAGCATCGACTGGCACCACGAGCTACTCCCAGGGCGCCCCTTTCTGGCCTCATATCGGCTCTCACCACACTTCGTTGCTGAACCTTTCCTGTCTATCTGCTCACCATGGCCTGTTCCAGGATGCCATCTATTATGGAGAGCAGGCCTTGAAGGTCAACAAAACACTCAACGCGAACGTCCGATTGATTGCTTCCCAAGCACAGCTTGGATCTCATTGGATCTATGGAGGTCATATTTCCGAGGGCCGAGAGCTATTGGAAGCTGCCGAGTCGCTGTCTAAGGAGTTAGAGAGCAGCATTGAGTTGATCTCATTGCACATGGGTCTTGCTGCGCTTCACAGAGCGGAAGGAAATCACAAACACGAATTGCGCTCTCTTTTCGATGCCGATAAGTTCATGGCTAGCTTTATTGCCTCCGAAAGTTCGGATTCTTCTTCGACCTCTTCCAATGTCACGGACTTGGAGCAGAAGATGGACAAACTTCAAGTCCGACCTAGCAGCCGAAGGACGACCAGGCAGACGACGACGACAACGACAACGGCAACTCGGAGGACCCGTACCGCGACGACGTCTTCCCGAAGTGCACCAAAGATTACAGCCCCGAGTCCTGAACCCCCTGCAACTGAGTCAACCACCTTGTCGCACTTGAAGAGTGACATCTTTCGACAACAAGCTTCCTGTTCGCGTACGCTGCGTGAATTCGAGAAAGCCTCGGTTTTGCTGGATGGTGCTCGGAAATTTGCAGTCTCCCGAGACAGTCAAATCTCTCTTCACATTGGAGAAAGTGAGCACTTCCTTGCGGACGCCATACGCCATTTCGCCTCACATGCAGTATACTGTGTTCTTCCGGAATCAACGATCTCTTTGCCGTCGTTACAGTCGCCTGCTAAGCCCTCCAAAGAAACGGCTTCTAGCAAAACAGCTACGACGAAGAGACCGAGAGCACCCACCAGGGGCGCGCGCTCCCGAACTCAGAAAGCAACCGAAGATTTCAGCGTCATGTTGTCTAAAGCGGGTGATTGTCTGAATAACGTATTCTCCACGGCTACCGCTTTGGGATCCACGCTTGATAGTCACGCTGCGTCTCGTCTGATGAGTCGGATCTCGATGCTATCTCATGTTACTTCCCACGAAGCTCCGGCGTTGTCTCTGTCTCCTGCTAATGTTAACGGTATGCTTATTCCCTTGAAGCCCAAATGAAGAGTGGAAACTGACGTGTACAGAAATTGGTCGTATTGGTGCATTTGCTAAAGAGCACGTTGCTATCAGCATCGACAAGCAATTGGCGGACCTCAGCGACCCTCTTCTTTGGCCCTCGTCCTCGAAGGAAACATTCCAACTCGACGATCCGTGCTCCAACTTTACCAAGGAATATGTCGATATTCTGCCAGCGAGCTGGAACGTTCTTTCTCTGTCGTTGAGTGCTGACTGCAGCGAATTCATTGTTTCGAGGCTCCACCGAGATCGCTCACCTTTCCTTCTGCGTCTCCCACTCAAGAGAGGCAACTCGGAGGACGAGGAAGAGCAATTTACCTTTGAGGATGGCAGGGAGGAAATGCAGGAGCTCATCAAACTTGCAAACGAGAGTGCCCACGCTGCTAAGGCTCAGACGGACCGACAGTCGAAGAAGGACTGGTGGAAAAACCGCGAGGCCCTTGATGCTCGAATGGAGAATTTGTTGCAGAACATCGAAAATGTCTGGTTTGGAGGATTCCGGGGGATTTTCTCGCCTGTGCCGCATGATACGGCCCCGTTGGCTCGCTTTGCAACTTCCTTCCACAACATTCTGGACAAGCACCTTCCTTCACGTCAGAAGGGTCGCCGAGCAGAAGGTCCACGACTGACGTTGCATCCCAATGTTCTTGAATTGTTCATTGGAATCAAGGATCTTGGCGAGCAAGAGGATCCTGAGGATACTTTGATGGATCTTCTCTATTTCGTGGTGGACATTCTCCAATTCCAAGGCGAGCGGAACGCATACGACGAGATCGACTTTGATATGATGGTGGTTGAAACCCTCGATGCGCTTCGAGGATATCACGAGATCGTCCAAGATGGACACGCCCACCAAGCCCCGAACCACACCGTCTTGGTCTTGGACAAGTCCCTCCACCTCTTCCCCTGGGAATCCCTCCCCTCCCTGCAGGGCCTACCCGTCTGCCGCGTCCCATCTCTCGAATGTCTCCGCGACCGAATCCTCCGCTTCCGCAACGAAGGCGCCACCGACCTTGATCTCGGTCTCGGTATTCCACGAAACAACGGCTACTACGTCCTCAACCCGACCGGAGACCTCCAAACGACGGAAACCACCTTCGAGAAAGATCTCTCCGCCCTCGATAACTGGACCGGCGTCGTCAAACGCGACCCGACTGAGGACGAATTCAAGGACGGACTCGAATCCAAAAGCGTGTTCCTCTACTTCGGTCACGGCAGCGGCGCGCAGTACATCCGCGGTCGAACCATCAAACGCCTCGACCGATGCGCAGTCACCTTCCTCATGGGTTGCAGCAGTGGCGCGCTGACCGAAGCCGGAGAATTCGAACCATACGGTACCCCGATGAACTACCTTCAAGCCGGGAGTCCCGCCTTGGTCGCTACTTTGTGGGACGTGACGGACAAGGACATCGATCGATTCGCGAAGTCCGCTTTCGAAGAATGGGGCCTCATTGGTGGAGACGCAAACCGGGAGACGACTTCTCGCAAGACGTTGGACGAAGCCGTGTCTGCGTCCAGAAAGGCGTGTGTGCTGAAATATTTGAATGGTGCTGCGCCGGTCATTTATGGCGTTCCTACGGTGTTTTTGGTATAGATGGGATTTTTTTGATCCGTCAATATTTCACGGACTCGGACTTATGGTTATGAATGATTCTTATTATTGTTAATATTGTTGGAGTTGATAAGCATGCATGGGCCTGGTGTTCATGGTTATTGTGTATAGTCGTTAGCATTGTTGCGATATTCAATTTACTAGACTTTCTTTCTGACTTTTCTGGTATGAGTATTTTGTTGATTTGTGGCCAGAATATTTGAAGCTAAGCTAGAAGACGACCTCACCAAGGCAGCGTAATGCCTCTGAAAGGCCTTCTCAACGCTCACACTAAGCCCAGAGCCTTGACAATCTCAAACCAGAAAACAACCCCATCGAACGCGGCAACAATAGATCCGTGATTCCCTAAGAAAAGCACCTGTTGTTGCCTAGGTAGCGACGCAGGAATGACGAAAGCGGACTGACGTGAAGCCATCGCAACATCCCTCCTTCCTGATTGGTGGTCCGCTGTGTTGACGGCAGCTGCTTGAAGGAAGGTTTCCTAGTGCCTATAAATTCCTGTCCCTCGCGCGTCTTCCTCTTCTTCCTTTCTTCTCTTTTTTTTTTTTTTTTTCTCCTCTCCAGCTGCAGTGGACTGGGCCCAACCACCGTGTCTCGTTTTGTAGGTGTATGTAGTCTTTCCTTCTTCCTTTGTAGAGTATATAGTTTTCATAGAGAGTAAGCTGTAAGCCGTAGATGATGACTTCCTGGATACCTCATAGTTGTAGCCGTAGCGTAGTCATAGTCGTAGTTGATGCTGTAGTCGCGATCCTAGTGAGTCATTAGCAAAGGGCTCCGGAAGCGCGCCTCAAACATGATACTTCGTCTCCACATAGATATACTCTAATAGAGAGGTTTTGAGCTCTCTTTCTTGAAGATCTGCACATCTCAGGTCGTAGGTTAATGCAGGGACGAGGGTAGACAAATATCTTACGTGCGAAGCTTCGCGTCTTCGCGTAACACTGAATGACCCCAGACTGTATTATCACGCTCGCATTTCTCCCTACAGATCTCTCATCAGAGGGTTAGTCTCTCATTTGTGCCCTGCCGCCATGACACTATTCAGGCGGGCAAGTTAGTTTCTAGAGGCACCCACAATATTCAGGTTAATCTCAAGGTGCTTTCCAAGGGACTCATAAACCCCATGACACTCATTCAGACGCAACAATCGCAAATATTTCAGGAACTCGGAAATATCAATACTCTGGGACATCACGAAAGCTAGAGCGCGAGGTTGCGTAGTGAGACCACATCTCTTCGACATGGTGATCTGGATAGGCACTCTCCCTTGCATGATGAATACCTCTTCTGTAGCGATCGCCTCGTTAATAGCTCTGGAGGGCGTTTTGACCCCTCGACGCAGGGCGAAGCATATGTCTTCGTTGATTAGGTAGATTAAGGGCTTTCATGCATCATACGCCTCCGTCCATTCGTCGCAATCCACACTCATAATTATTGGCTATATCAGGTCCTCATATCCCTGTCCAGCCTTGTCATCCAGCAATCCGACAAGGCTGGCTCAGCCATGCCAAACTGAAAAAAGGAATGCTGGCTTTCAGCATGATTTGGTCATTGGTTGTAACTGACTGTAACTTAACCGCCCATGATTCACCCATCATGTCAGTGTTAGAACTATGAATTAAATTCTGGCTATTTGAATAATGCTAAACCCTCGAACACAGGACGAGATCACCAACACAGACGGACCTCGACCTCCCAATCTCAAAGCGTACAGTTGCGTCGCGAGACGAGCCCGAAGAGAACCGACCTGATTTAACGAACGATGACTACACCGTTGGGTGAATTTGCGCTCTTGAAATCAAGCTGGTAGCATTAATCGTAGTGTAGTCGTAGCGTAGGTGTGGTTGAAGCCTTTCGTTTCTCGTTAACCGTAGTCGTACTTGAAGCGGTAGTCGCGACCCTAGTGACAGCCATCAACAAATGGCTCTAGAAGCACGTCTCCAGGTATGAGATTTCGCCAAGTTGCGAGCAAGCGCTTTGCCCGATGGAGTCATTGGTCGAAGACCCATGGGCGTTAAGCGCCCATGTTTCGCCCGCGCATTTTTATAACGTTTCGCCGAGCGGGGATTGTGAGACCTTTTCGGTCGTATCGCTATAAGAGTCTTCTTTTTCTTCCGGTCGACGCATGCATTTGGATGACCGTCATTCTCTGCTGATCAGGCCAGATCTCGGGCATAATATTGCTAGTACATACCAATGTTAGACTCATAAGTTAGAACAGATTTACTGAATATCGTTAACCATGACATAGGAAAAGAACGCTCTCAAATATTGATCTCCAATCCTCGAATGGCACGGTCGTATCGCGCAAAACCTCCGATAAACCACGTTTGACAAATGATGACTACACCGTGGGGTGGATTTGCGCTCTTGATACCGAGCTTGCGGCATCGCAAGCGATGTTGGACGAAATACATCCGGACCTTCCGCTAGAGCCAGGGGATAACAACATCTACACCCTCGGACGGATGGGACAACATAATATTGCTATCGTGTGCCTTCCTGAAGGCAAAACAGGGACAAGAGTAGCCGCTACTGCAGCTAATGACTTGCTTCGCAGTTTTCATAAGATCCGATTCGGCTTGATGGTCGGTGTGGGAGGGGGCGCGCCATCGCTGCCTGATGAGGATGATGGTGTGCGTCTTGGTGACGTAGTTGTTAGTACTCCCCAGGGGGGACATGGTATGATATCCGAAGACGGAGAGAGAAGAGACTATGAGCTCACAGATAGTGGCAGGTGGTGTGATTCAGTATGACTTTGGGAAAACCGTCGAAGGCAGCTTTGTTCAGACGGGCGCGTTGAGTAAGCCACCCAGCGTGCTTCGAGCTGGCGTGTCTAAGATAAAGGCAAACCATATGCGAGGAAGTCGGAAAATGATTTCGTATATCTCAGCGGTGTTGGAAATGAATCCAGATATGAAGACAGAGTTTGCTTACCCTGGGGAGAAATACGATCAACTTTTTGATGCGGACTATGATCACGTCAAGGTCAACGAGACATCAGGATGTGATGGATGTGATCCGGCCCGTGTTCTCGGTCGACAATCCCGAATGGTGGACGATCCTGTGATCCATTATGGTCTCATCGGATCGGCAAACCAGGCCATGAGACATGGCTTGACAAGGGAGAACCTGCGGCAACAGAGCAAAATCCTATGCTTCGAGACAGAGGCTGCAGGTCTAATGGAAAGTTTCCCGTGCATTGTCATCCGCGGGATCTGTCATTATTCTGATACTCATGAGAGCAGACGCTGGCAACCGTATGCCGCGCTGACGGCTGCGGGATACGCCAAAGAGCTTCTCTCTTGTATACCTTCTGTTACGGTGAAATCCACCGCGGAGGCTGCAAAGGTCATGAGCATGGGTAAGTATTACTATGTCTTAAGTGGTCAGGAACTGGTTTAGCCACTGACGAATACCCTTTGGGGTACCTAGTGCGCGCGGAGCTTGTTCCTATATATGAAAAGTTTAATACTCTTCTAGATTGTAAGTGGACCCAAGCCAGGTGAAAATTTTGATGCTGACCTCATTTAGATATGGCTCGTGAAAAAGTCAGAAAGGTACTTGACTGGCTTGCTCCTCCGAGTTATGAAGCACTGTACGTTGATGCCCTGCAAAAACGACAAGAAGGCACAGGGCAGTGGTTTTTAGATTCTTCCCAATTTGCTGCCTGGGTCGGAGGAGAAAATCGAAGCCTTCTATGTCCTGGTATTCCTGGTGCTGGAAAGACAATTCTGGCCTCCATTGTTGTCCATCGCCTTAGGGCCGACTCGCATAAAAATGTTGCATTCTTGTTTTGCAATTACAGAAGGCAAGAAGAACAGACACCAGAGGCTTTGGTTTCGATGCTTCTCAGACAGTTAGCGGAGCAGGGAGCCACAGGCCATGGGCTCGTTCTGAACCTTTACAGTGTTCACTGTCCGAAGAACACCCGGCCAACAATTGAGGAAATGCGCGGTGCGATCCGGTATCTGTCTGAAAAGAGCCAAACCTTTGTGATTATTGACGCATTGGACGAATGTCTAGAGCAAACCCGCACGTTCTTGATCCAACAGATCCAGTACTTACAGAAGCTAACAGGAATAAGCTTTATGATAACTACGCGGCCTAATCCAGGGTTAGAACAGACTTTTCAACCTCATGGGCAATTGGAGATTCGAGCAAATGAGGCAGACATAATGACCTATGTGGGTGGTCAGTTAAGTTACTTCTCGGAATGTGTTCAAAGAAGCTTGAAGCTTCAAGAATTTATCAAGCGGAAAATTGCCGATCATTCGGATGGAATGTAGGTTCATTACTTGCATTATACATGGAGATGGAACAAGAGAAGAAACCCGGCTGACCAATTGTTCATTGTCTAGGTTCCTTCTTGCATCTCTTTATACGAAATCCCTCAGAAGCAAGAGAACCGAAGGTCATATTGAAGACGCCCTGCAAAGCCTCTCACGAGACAAAAAAAGCGTCTTGCAGACGATTTACCGAATTGAGACTGAGCGTATTGAACGACAGAGCGAGGATGATCAAGGATGGGCCAGGCGTGTTCTAGCCTGGGTAATTCATGCAAAACGACCACTCAGGCTGCCGGAGCTGCAGCATGCTCTGGCAATACGAATGGGCTTGAACGAGCTTCAAAAGAAATATCTACCGTCGCTTTCGGAGCTTGTCTTGCTTTGTGCGGGCCTTGTCTCAATCGACCAGAAGAGCAATCATGTTCGATTCGCTCATTACACGGCTTTGCAGTACTTCGAGAATGATGATGAACTCCCTGATTGGGTTCATACGGCGCCGGCGGAGATATCCCGAACGTGTCTAACGTACTTAGCCTTGGATGTGTTCGCCGCAGGACGCGCCCCAAGTGACCAAATGTTCGAGCAAAGAATGAAGGAAAACGTGTTCCTTGATTACGCTGCTCGGTATTGGGGATGCCATGCTCGGGAATCACAGTCCGAGATTGAGAGTGTCGCGGGACGGTTCTTTCAGAATGTGACATTGGTCAATTGTGCGAGCCAAGTCATCTTTGCGGGGATAGGAGACCAGGAAGAAGGATACAGTCAACTGACTCCTCAAATGACTGGTATCCATCTCGCAGCTTGGTTTGGACTTGACTTTCTCATGTCCAAGCTTCTCTTAGCTGATCCACAAAGGGCCAAATTGCCCGACTCATATGACCGGACACCACTGCACTTGGCGTCTCTTCGAGGGTATGAAAAGACAGTACAGTTATTGCTTCGTCACGACGTCGATATCAACGCAAGAGACAAGAATGGAAAAACTGCATTGCAAGAGGCGAGTGAAACGGGGCACAGCGCAGTGGTGCAGATCCTCTTGAAGCATAAGGCAGATGCAAGTGTGAAGTGAAGGATCAATGGGATGGACGGGGGTCGCGGGCACGATGAATATAGCGGTCATCCTCAACATAGGCTCGAAACCTCTCCAAAGTAAGCAGAGCAGAGCAGATATACATCATAAGTCAATTTAGGAGACTTCTTTGCGTTGGTACTTGATTGATTCTACAGCGGGGAGATGAAACCGACAAGTTAGGGCAGTGGCGGATTGCCTAATCGGGTAATCCGGGTGCAATATATGAAGCCCTTAAGCTTCCATCTTCGTATACACAACTTGACGAATCAGCGGAACAAATGTATACCATATACCATCTCATTAAGTTAAACTCAACACTGTTCATACCATATGCGTCATTTCACACCTCCTCATCCAATCCATATATATCAGTCTCCCTGATTTAAAGTATGTACATACGCGACAGCCACTGCAGCTCAGGCCGTCCACCGCAGGCCTCAGGACTTCCGCAAGTGCCAGCGTCATAGCCCGCATAAGTCCAGAACGTGTCCTGTTTCTGAGTCAAGTCCGTTCCGCTCACATTAGGAGTCATATCCTTGGTCGGATACCCAACGTATCCAACAACCTCCGCATTCGAGGTCGACTGTCTGGCCGCATTATCCGCGAAGAAGCCAGTGACCGAGTGATCGGGGTGGTCACGGTTGATATCCACATCGTAGACATAGTCGAGGGTGTTGATGCGCAGAGGATCAAACCCCTCGATCAGCCATGCCAGCGAAGTCAGCAGCTTGTCTTTGCTGTACTCCGTCGAGCCGGTGATGGATTCAATGGAGTCGATATCGCCGTTCCAGAGCTGAAGGAGAGACACGTGGCCCGTCGAGTCCCAGCCCGTGCCGTCAAGACCGCCGTCAGGGAGCTGCAGGAAGGCGAGCGAGATATCGGTTCGCCCGTTCAATGTGTATATCGGGATGTCGGCGTCGGGCACGCCAGAGTCGCTTTCGGTCCACTCGTTGGCCACGCCGGCCATTTGTGCGTATGCGGCGAGCGAGCCCTCCTGGCGCCCGTTCCAGTATTCGGAGCCTTGGCCGGCGTCACCGGCTGTTAGGAAGACGGTGCGAAGACCGGCTCCACCATGCACGTTGTGTAGCAGATCGGGACTCAGAAAGAGTAGGTCATCGTCTTGGTGGGCGACGATGTTCAGGGTCTTGAGGGTTTGTTGGGCGGAGGCGAGGGAGTACTGTGCTAGGAGGAAAAGCGCGCGGAGCGCAAATGTGGACTTCATGATGGAGGAAGGTATGGAATGAGGATGCAGGAAGGAGTATGAGAGATGCTATTGAAACACATTTCGGGGTGAAACACCCGCTTCTTATGCTTGTAGGTGTGGTCTTCAAGGGATGGAAGCTGCTCATCATGTATAGATATTTTATTGTGTTCATTCCAGAGGACTTGTTTTGGGGGTATGGTGGTATGATCGGCGCATTCTTGCTGTCACCTATGAGTACACCTGGAATTGTCGGTAATTTTACTAACATAGTACTATGTTTTGTTTTGGTCACTTGATTGGAGCGCATTCCATGGGTTAACCAGGCGCGTCATTTACGTACCTTGATCCTCTATGCTCAGAGTCCCATATTGAGTGCCCCCGTGAATACTGTAGGGGACGCACTAAAGCTATGATGTAAACGCGTTCCTAAGTCTTGTAAGATGACGATATACTATAAAATCGTCACGTTCAAGTCTCATCTATCCACATTCTTTTATAAACACGAATTCCTTTTCAAGTGGTCACCTCCTTACTCTACACACCAATATCTGCAACCTTGTACCCTCTCTTTCTCTCCTCCCTTACTTCACTTTCTTCTTTCTCACTCATCACTTTCTGAGCTGTAGCCTCACTTTGATATCTCACCCAAAAATGGCCAAGAATGGCCGGATCACGTCCGCATCAGCATTTTCCGGAGCAGGCCTTTTGACCATCGAGGTATGCAAGTCATGTAGTGGACGTGCCAGTTTTCACTTCCCTCCCTTTGGTGATAAGGACCACCACTGGCAGAGGAAATAAACATTCCCTTTACAGAGAACTATTTCCTTGAAGTTTAGGATGTTAGGGTGCTACACTCAGACGATATGCTCCAAGGGCAGGGTCTTCGTGAAGGCAGTTCTATTGGGGACCAAAGTCTCTTGTCTGCTACCATCGTGATTCCGGTATGCAACTGTCAACGCAGTTGTTTCTCAGGTGAAGTAGCAATTCTGATAGTTTTGGTTCCTACATTTATCGGGCGGACAGCCGTAGTTCAGTCAGTGGAGCGGTGGCTGTGACTACCTCCTCAGGCAACTTTGTATTGAAGCTCTTTGTGTGTGCATAGGCTCCCGGGGCGGGGTTGCCAGATTTAGATTTATATATTGGTGGGCTATTTGGCTCAACGAAATGATGCTCTCATAATTTCTGAAAATGGCACTCTACCTAAGAAATGGTACATGCACGAGAGTTACTCAGCCTTGGTTTCTAGCATGTCCTGACCCAGGAGCTGTCTCGGCGTAAGTAGAGATGGGTTTAAAGCTTAGAAGCACTCTGAAAGACTGTATATTTCTGACCAGGGCGCACTGCCATGGCACCCTGATCCAAATTCAGAATATGTGTAAGCTTCAGCATTGTAGCGAAAGATCCAGTAAGGGAGGTCAAGCATTGCTGACTTCTTTTGCTTATCGCCAGTTGCTTCCCAGTCGGTATTCTCCCAGCGATCATCCGCTTGATAAGCCATCATCTGGAGAGCTGTGGCACGGGTGTATCTGAGTTGTAAAGTAAAAATTAGCATGTGCGTGGAACCTACAATCATGTGATGAAGAACGAACCGTCAACCCACAGAAACCCTGTATCAGACCCCCCTGGATGCTCATTCTCGAACCACGAAAAGAGATAGGTAAGGACACAATACAATCTCAAATAGGCAATGTTCGCTCCAACGCACTGCCGGGCCCCTCGGCTGAAGGCAACTTTCCATTTTCCGACTGCCCTACCTGGGTTGCCAAGCCAGCGGTCTTTGGGTCAATACGAGACCACTGAATATTCGCGGGTTTGGTATACAATGTCTATAGAGCCTTAGACTAACTGCTGTTCTGGATCCTACCCGGTCATCTTCATTCATTGGTCGGGCTGTGGAACGGATGCTACAGCTATAGCCGTTGGAAGCTAAAACCACAATTGCTGAATGATAAAGCACATGCGTCTTGGCAACCTAACTTCCAAGAGCTGGGACCGAAGAGGGAGTGGTTGATAGCCTCTAAATCCGGGCTGTTAGGAGTCGTAGGTATATTTATAGTAACAATAGGGTTTCTAGGAACTATAATGTGCATTGTACGGTGAGTTTATAGCAAGCTGAAACTTGTCCTGGTTGACGTATAGAAGAATGGGCTCAGGAATATATCACAGCTAGAATTTATAGAGCTTAAAATATAAAATTAAAACACGCAGGAAAAAAAGAGAGGAGGGGGAGAAACGGAGCTAAATAGTATAGTTCAACAAGCATCGATTATTATCCATAGGCCCCATAGATGATTTTGTAGATATTGTACAACATGTTACGATATGTCCGCCTTGCTGCTCCCAAATATATGCAAGTCCTCTTATGGGGAAGGAAGTTTATCAACAAATTTGATACTGTACTGTATATATAATTTAAAATGAAATCCTAAACGATTGACAAGAGATATGTACACATAAAACATAAGAAAATAAGAAGGGTTTTTCGACATTGCTCATCTCTCAAATCTCCTTCCATTCGCATCAGGATGGGCAAACGGTATCATCACAGCGCATTCCCACCGTAATAATCCCCATCGGGTCCATGATCCCGAGTCGATGGCAGTGGATCTCCTTCCATAGTTTCAGGAATCGTCCAGTAGTCGGGCTGCTCCGGACGGCCGAGCACGTTCTCTGCAATGGACTCTTCTGTCTGCCTCGGTACCCATGTGGACGGTTCCTGGACGACGGACTTCCAACGTTCTGGCGCTGTGGAACGAGCCCCCAAATCATATGCGTCTTGCAGCAAAGGCATGTAGTATTCTTCCCCCAGGCCTTCCCAGCCCCCGTTCAATTCATAGGTGGACTTCAGGAAGCGGAGCTGCTCGAACATTACATCGCTTTTCGGCTCCAGCACGGTCGCGCCCCAATTCTGAGCATCGGCGTCCTGCTGCGACGGCGCCTCAGAGTGGGAATACTTGACCGCCTTCTCCAGCAACTCCCGGTGGACCTCAAAGGCATTACTGTATTCGCCTTCTGCTCGGAGGAAGCTGGCGTACAGGTTCTTGCACTGGATGATGAGCGGATTCAAGGAATCCTCTCCATACACATCGAGAAGGTTGTACAAGATGTCGGTGACAAGGTCCTGGGCCTCGTCAGACCGCTGACGCGCGAACTTCACTTTACAGAGACGCAGGCCAATAGAGATAGTGGTGCCCAGGTGCCAGTCGTCAAGGCAGACTCGAGCATCCCAAAGGGATTGGAAGATTTCCTTTTGGGCAGGTTGGGCCTGGGTTAGCTGGGGGTGCTTTTTCGGAGAGATAGATTATGCGATAAAGGGGGGGGGGCGAATAGAGGAAACTTACTTCCAGAGCGCTCAGCTGACGCTTTTCAATGAGGATTCGAATCAAAATATTGATTTCGTTCAACTGAAGGTCGGCAAGGTTGATTCGGCCCCCGCTCTCGGGCTTTCCTCCAGGGTAAATCAATGCGACGATGATTTTGTCCGCAATTCTCTTCATCTCCGCCTGATTGGGGTCACCAGTTGCTGGATTTCCCATTTGAATCTCTCGCACGAGACTGAACCCAATGCGAGAGAACTCCCTAGTCTGCGAGCCCCAAGAGCGCTTTTTTAAGCAATCATAGGCCCATTTGGTGAAGATGAGGCAGTCTGCGTAGTGCTGTTTGCGGTTAAGGTCGATGCATATACCGATGAGAGAGGAGAGAAACGAAACAGACGAATTTCCTCTGTGAAGTTCCCCGAGCCATTCCTCCAGGAATGGCCGCACGAGTTCAGACAGGGAGGAATTGGGCTGAGTGTACGATTGGAATAGCGTCAATGTCTCCTCAACCACAGCCTTCTGCTCCCACAAGCGCCCCTGCTCTTGGAGAAAGACCATGAGACGAGAACTGATGGTCAAACGAGTCTCTAGGGGGATCTGCATATGTTTGGCAGTCGACCAGGACTCATAAAGCGCACTCTCCCTCAAAACCTCCTGCATAATATCGTGAAGCACAAGAGGCTGGGGTTCACCCTTCAGGAGCTTCTCCAAGGCATTGACCAAAATGAATGACCGACGATCGATGAGTAAGATCCTGGACTGGCCAATACGCTGAACGAAATCATTGGCAGAGCTACTCACGAATGCACGCGCGGCGCGCAGCTCGCGCACCAGCTTCAACCCAGGATCAACGACATTGAAACGATAATATGCATCATAGATCTTCGAGGCCCAGCACAGGAGACGTTTTTCGTCATTCTCCTCGATCATAATCTGGACGACATACTCTTCCATCCACGTTAGAGATTTGTCAGTGAAATGCTCTTGGAAGTGGAAGTCCGTAATCTTCTGGAAGCAGGCATCTGTTTTCGAGTGGGATATTCCCTGGATACGCCTGGTTGTTTCCCATCTCTGGTGCAGCATCTCCTCAGCTTTTCTGATGAGATTGCTATCCCGAGCATAGAGACACAAAAGCCGGTCAGTGGCGCATTGTGTAATGTCTATAACCTTCTGCGTGTCAGATATCTCGTCGCCAGTTCTGCAAACATCCTCGTAGATATTCAACGCTGCCGAATAATCTTGGGTTTGCTCGAAGCATTTGGCCAATTCATAGTCTGCAACGATTGCGCAAGTGCTGCCGCGGGATATGAACGTGCGTAAGTGCTGGTTGATTCTGATAGCCTCCGCAGGCTGATTGTGAGAAAGAAGGAAGGTGGAGTACCCGTGGAGGGCCTCGAAGATTTGCTTTTCAGTGATATCGCCGGAATGGCCGGAACGGTGATAAAGGGTGATAAAGTTCCAAGTTCGCTCATACCAGGAGCGCGATTCGGCGGATCTTCCGTGCGCTTCGTAAAACTTGATCAGAACCAGCACGGCGTCGATGTAGGTTGACTGGCTGACTCCCTCGCCATCCTCAAAGCTTTCTATAAATTGAATTAGAATGCTTTCGGACACATTTTGGATGTCTGTCATTTGGAACAGAGTTATCAGCTTAGACGAAATGCAGTTGTACTGATCGCGTGTCCCGTAGCTCTCGCGAAACCTGGAGCGAAGTTCCTGCAAAACGCTGATTGCCTCGTGGACTCGTCCTGTTCTGTGCAGAACTTCAGTATACAAGTCCACTACTTCGAAAATATAGTCATCCTTCACGTTGTCAGAGTCGCGGAAAGATTGAAAGATGAACCGCAGAATGTCTTCCGCCTCAGGCAAGGGCTTTTGGGTGACAACTAGATTAGCGAACACCAGAGCCATTCTAAACGCACTCTCTGTGTTCTCTATGGGAATTGTGAGCTTGTACTGGTCGCGGATGAGCAGGTTAGGCCAGATGACCTGAAGCACAGTTTGGCAGGTTAGCATGGCATTGGACCCATCATCCAGTCCTTTATCAATGTCAACGAGTTCTGTGGCCACATCGATCCAGTCCTCGTCGAGAATTTCCATGGTTACGAATCGACGAAACAGCTCTTCAACGAGATATCTCGCCTCTGCATGACGTCCATTATGTCGGTAACACTTCGACAACAAGACACTGACTCGAGCTGCCATGATGGAAGTTTCCCGGGTCAGGTCAACGCAACAGATCGATCTTAATTCAACAAGAATTGGATTAACCGGGGAAAAGAGATCGTTCTGGATATAGGAGTCAATGAGGGACAGGAGATCATGTAGTGTGTCCTGGTCAAAGAAAGATGAGTCTCTCTTGATGACCTCGTAGAGTCTAATCACAATATCGCTGGCTTCGTTGCGTTTGGCATCATTTATGAGCAATCTCCCCAACCGCGTAGTCGTTTGGACAAAATTTAAACGCGCTTCTAGACTTCCGCTGGTAAAGCAGACCTTATCTAGCTTCTCCCATGAGCTGCGAAGAACTTCTTGAGCTTGGATATGCTGTCCCTGGCTCTCGTAGCAGTCGATTAACTGGAAGAATATCTCACGCCGACAGTAATCCCAGTCACTGACATCGTCGCCCATGGCTTTAAATAGGTCTTTGCATACTATACTGGCCTCGTGGTAGTTACCGAGAGCAATCAGTACATCGACAAGACTACTGGCGTAGCTTATGGTCCGGTTGTCAGATCTACCATATGCCTGAGCAGACGTCTCATACAAGTGGTACTGCAGGCTTGCCACTTGATCGTGCCTCTCCTTGGATTTGTAAAGCATGATAAGAATGTTCACCTGAACGGTGGCTTGCTCGCTCATTGGGCCAAACCTTGTTCGTTCAACGTCCCAGACGAATCTGGTTGCAATTAGTATCACGCAACACCGCTGCAGAAAGAGACGACTTACTCAAGCAGTTCCTCGGAGGGATCCACATCAACCTCTATCCCGGGTCCATCAATGTAAATCTCGCTGTATTTCAAGGCCAGGTCTCGGCAGATTGACGCATCGCGACCCATCAACTTGATTGCTAGACTCCATGCCTCATTAAGATAGGTCAAAGTTCTCCCACGGTGTTCAGGAGTCTGGTAGAGCATAGACAGTGTGATAAGATTTTGCACGATAGAGAGACTTCGTCCCCCAAATACTGCTCGGCGGAAATTAAGAGCAAGAAAATGCCTCTGCTCGAGCATGGCTCCATCGAAGTTTAATCCCCAGTAGTAACGCTCGCATTGTGCTAGTAGGGGTGAATCAAGATACGCACGGCGGAAATCAGAAGTTGTCTCCCAGCGGCCTTCATCGTAGTGTTTCATATAATGTAGAATTGAGTACTCGAGAAGGGTATCATTGGCAACATGAGATATTTGCTGATCCCGAATATCTGGCTCCGCAAATGTAAGATGTGACTCGGGAATATCGGGTAATCGATGCTTGATATATTCCAAGCAGCGCCAGAGAGCAGCCTGATGAGCTGACCGTGGGCTAAGTGGGATAATCGATTCCCGACCCAGTTGAAGGAAACGCTCCTTGATCAGAGGATGAATGAACTGCACCAGCCCTTCTTGAATCTCGATCAGAGAGGCACATGATGTATGTAGAAACTCGCTGGCATGGAGATCGAATGATCCAGGTATAAACCGCGGGTCAAGCATAGTTTCGATTTCACCCTGTGCCATGACGCGTTCAGAAACGAGCAGCCAAGTGAGGAGATTTTTAACCAGGGGCTCTTCAAAATTCACCCGCATGATCATGAGATCAATCAAGCCGAGAGGCGTGGTGGGAATTGACCTCAAGACGGTGATGGCTTCTCGGTAGCTCTCCTGGGACTCTAGCAAACTGACGAGGAGATGGGCCGTGATTAAGGAGCCTAATTGAAGAGCTCGCTCTGTTACCGGCTGGATCAACCCAACATTATTTCTCAAATAGGGAATCTTCTCGATACGTGTCTTCACTAAGTAGCGGATGTCATCTCTGAGCACATTGGAAGTGATCTCGTAGTGAACGCAGTCGGGGCTGTGGTTTCCGCCGAAGACCGGGCGAGAAAAAATGATGCAGCGATGGGACTGATGTTTCTTGACCACATCATGCAGCAAATTACGTACTTGAACTATGTCACCTTCAATTTTGTCTAGCCCGTCGATGACGAGCAGTAGCTCTTCACCCGGACTCTTGGTCATTAACCTGAAAGCCTGCTGCTGCAAGATCGACCATAAGCGCCTTTCCTCGTCATCCCCACGGCTGAAGTGCACATCGTGGAGGGACTTGAAGAAGGAAGCGTCACCGACGCTCCGGTCAAATAGTTGAAGCAGAAGGCTCTTGACGAGGTCGGTAGAAGTCCGACGCCCACGCAGGGATGGCTCTGTGACGATGTCAGCCAGGATGTCCTAGGACTCAATCAGAATGAAAACCTTTCACATACCAATGCTGAAGAATAGGACCTTTGCTCCTCGCGAATAGCGAGCCTTTGAGCGATCCATGATTGACTTAATAAACGTACTCTTGCCACACCCAGCTTCCCCAGTGATGAACAGCATGGAATCACTGCTCTGCCAGAACTTAGTCGTTAAATCGGACAGCCATCTGAGGGGCAGCTCTGTTCCTGGGGAGGCTATAGAGGAGAAGCCATGAAATTTCGTTATCTGTTCGGTTCTCTCCTCGACAGACAACCAGCTTCGAATGGTCTCAACACTGGTATCCTGGACTGCAGCCTCATCATTAACAAAGCATTCCTATGAAGGACTCGTACAAGGACACTTACTCTCGCCAAACTGGGAGCGCTCCATAGCGACTCGCCAGACTTCGGTAGAGAACTTGTCCTCGATCTGAAGAATTTCCTTCGGGTGAGTTTCGAACGGTGGCCCGAATGCAATTGCCGCCGAGGACCTCGTATCTGTTATTTTCAGGAGTCAATCTCACACTTCATTGACTCGAATGAGTTATCAGTGCTTCCTAACGTACTCTTGACAGTCTTCAAAATCTCTAGAACAAACTTGACTAGCAATATAAGGGCCTGAATAGAGATATCGGAGATCACCCTTGAGGAAAAGTGCATGTGCTGGGCGAGATGCTTCAATATCAATGCCACTTGGTCGAACGCGATGAATGCCTCCTCGAGTACAGCCGAGTTGGACCGCCTGGAAATTAACTACCGATATGATAAGCATTATTCACCGCTTCACCGCCACTGGTTATGCTTGAAAGGGCACTTACAAGGGTGAAATGTTTGAACGAGGTGAACATGATAGTCGAGCAATCGGCCACCGCGGGATCCGCCGATCGAAGGCTCGAAATAAATTCATCGACGACTTCAGCCAATCCATCTGCGCGATGCAAGATCCGGTCTGACCGACTGGCCCGATGCGGCATGATTCTCAATCGCTGGTTGTTCATTCCTTGCTGGGCCTCCTTCAGGGTGACGACGCCGTTGGGGAGCCCGCCATTTAACACCAAGGCAAATTCTGGCTTTATCCCCTGGACAAAACTCGCGAGATCGGACCTCCCTCTTCCAGAATGATTGGAAGGCGGCCTGCCAATTCCGGTCTGAAAGCCCCGAGAACCTAGACGGGCGCCCCTTGCCAGCAGCGTTGGGGACCTCACTTCTCGTCCTGATCGAAAAGGCCTGAAAGTTGGGCGCGGCTCCGTAGACTGAGCAGTTCTGACACCGTTACTTGTACTGGGGGAGGCTGGTCGTGCTCTCCGGGAAGGAGGCCGTACCGGAGGGGGGGAGCTGCCTACAGAAGGGCTGGGGACGTCAAATTGAGAGCCAATGGTCGCTGATCCGTCGACTGTAGGGTATACGAGAGAAGAAGGCTTCCCGCTGACAGCGTTATCCTCATCCCATGTCTCAATTCCACTGCCCGAAACACCCGCGATTCTGGGCTCGGCATTGTTAGCGTTCCGGGGTGCGTTGGGGGTTGGAGGATCGCCGCCAATGGCTGAGCCGTTGTCACCATCGTTACTGGGGCTCATTGCGCGGGCTTGGGAGGGAGAGTCATCAGGCGAGTGATCACTTCCACCGGGCGAGGAGATATTGTCATTTGTTCTCCGGTTTGGTGAGAAGTCCGGCTCCAGATATTCGACATGCCCTGCTTGGGCGATGCTCTCTGGGGAAGGCTGCTCTCTTGGTATTTCTATTCAATCAGATATTTAGCTCTTGCCGGGTAGGCGAATTTCCGAAATCAAGCTGAGATAGGCTCACCGGTTGATAATCCGGACATGGTGTGAATGAATTTTGGATCTCGCTTCTTCGCCTTCGCTAAAGATATATGGCGAGACAAACAGGATACACAACGACTCAATAGGGTTGGCCTGTTCACGCTAAGGAGAGGTTTTCGGGTCCGGAAGTGTTGGTGGTCGACTGAAAGACTTTGAATAGCCATAACGAACAGGATGAGCTGTCCATATTTATCGCTGCCGGTAATGGCTATGTGTCGAGAGACCGCTTCCAAAGTGTTGACACGTGGATCAGAGTATAGACCCATTGAGCGCTTTGCAGATACCAAAATAACTGACTCACCGTTCATGCAAGTTGGGACTGATACTCATATACACTAGTATCCATATGAAACATGCATATTCCACACAACTCGACCAATTCGGTCCATCCCGTCAATCCTGCTCTGCTGACCCTGAGCTGCGCTATCCACGCCCAAGTCGTGATGCACTGGGAACATATGCGAGGCGTAATCCAGACGCAACCTAGCGGGTCCCACAAGATGTGGAACGGCGGTGACATGAGCCAGTTTATAGTACGACTAATTGAAAGCATTGAGCTTTTTATTACTAGCGCTCCTCGAACTCGGGCCCGCGTTGACAGTGCCGGTTTATGTGTATTAGGGGCAAGCCCGCTCACAGGACATACATACACTACCGAAGACAACACATTGTTTATTCCTCTTATGTAACCACAATGTATAATCGGAGATATATCTGCGATTCCTCTAATCATCTGTTTGGTAGCTGTTCTATCGAGCCGGACACGCCGAGGGCGTCCACACCGCCATGCCTTTTTACGAAGAGAACATCACAATATTCAATATGTTTAATCTCCAAGCAAGCTTCTAGATGAAGTAGCAACCAGGTGTCCCAGGTAAGATGATAAAGGGATCAAGTATTAGAAACAAGAAAGGATGAATCTTCATGGAAGGGGGTTATCTGCGTGATCATAAAAGGGGCCAAACTTGTTCAATACAGATTGTGAAACAGGCAGTAATCATAACAAAGCAAATGGAAAAAAAAAAAGATCACATGAGTAAATCAGGAACATCCCAGGCTTTCTTGGAGTGTTGTGTAATCTCCTGCCTGGTACGTAGTTCAATGCAAAATCGTTGAATATCAGTTGCATAGATTTTCCTCACCCAATGAGGCAAAGGACAGTGGTGATCTTCCCTTCATCATGTGACTTCAGTCTCACATGCTGACAGCAGCCTTGAGTATCGCTGTTTCTAATTCAACCCAATTGTAGCCCGTAGTGAGTTTCCAAGACCCGGCCTACTTGAAAGCTGCAGTGCGGGCAGCTTTGAGCTTATGGAGCTCACGAATCTCTTCTTCCAGCTCAGGCACTGGCCCCTCAACAGACACTCCGGGCGCGATATCGTTGATAGGGCGCATATTGACTGGGGACGGTTGACGGCCGAACTCAGCCCTCCACTGAACATACTGCTTGTTACTGGCAATATAAAGGATTTTTCCGAGACCCGCATTTGCATGGAGAGTAGCACACATTGGACAATGTTCCCCAGAAGTATACGCCGTGGTTGTAGCACGTTCTTCTGGAGATAGATGTTGAGAGGCCCAGCGTGCTAAAGTGAATTCTGGGTGCAGAGTATGGTCTCTGCCAGTTAAGACTCGGTTGCGTTCTTCTTTGATGATTCGACCACTCTTGTCCACAAGCACCGATCCAAAGGGAGCATCGCCTGCTTCAAGTGCTTCGCGAGCTAGCTCCAGACACCGACGCAAGTGGCTCATATCCGATTCGGACACCATGATATCGTATTGACTAATTGGTGAATGACTAACTGGTTGAACTCAAGCAGGGAATGGAAGAGTAGTAAATGAGATTTCAGTGAGAATTTGGAAAATTTTGATCTAAAAAAAAGGAACTACCTCGGCTTTATACAAAGGGACTGCTTAGATACCGCGGCGAATCAGTCCAGAGCGTGGCTAGAGTTGACGCGACGGCGATCTCCCCATTTTCATACATACACGCTAGGAAATTCGATGCTTTTTGTACGCAAAATTTTCAGCAACCCCAAGATCCACTCTCAGACAACCTAATCGATCTTACAGAAACACGCCAATAACCCTGCAACGGGGTTGTTGCGCGATGCTATTGCGACCTACCCCATCTACGTGATGCATTAGAAGAACCAGGGACCGAGGTAATGATTGGCCGCCTCCGTCGCCAGATCCTGGTCCAATTGAGAATGTCTGATCGCTTATGAAGCAGTTGAAGCTCCTTTCTGAGACCATGCCTAATAGGATGGAAGCAATTATTGAATCGGAATGGTGGTATAGGCTTTACTAGGCAGGTTGTATGGATGTTTGGTTACCGGACATGTGATTTTCGTTACCGGGCTGTATCGGACTAACTTACCTTAAGGAATACCACTGGCCACGGCTTACCTCCAAATCATCCTTTCCTTTTCTAACTCGGAAACGCCGTTCATAACGACGGCCCACGCCTTGACCCACTATTGGATAACACCGAGACGCCTGGGAGCCCCCATAATCGCCTAATCGCCCGTGATCGTTCGATCGGACCCTTCAATCTTACTCCGCAGAACCTGAAAACACGGGAGATTGGACGTTCGTAATGTAATGGGATCTAACACGTCTGATATTAAATTATACTAATGCAGTTTGGAGGAATCATGTATTGTCTCAGTGTCCTCTCTCTTGGGTATTTTTTATATGCTCACGAATTCTAGTCTTGAAGTAGTTGAAAGTTGCCGTTCCTTGACTCCTGATCAACCCATTTCATTTCACTTGCCTTTCCATTTACTTGCCTGGTGATAGTCAGTACCAGTGCCTCGGCGCCTGCGCGAGGGGCACCACTACATGTTTGGATCTAGTGGCATATAATTGTGCATCGAGAGATCAATATCCCACGCATTATCAAGGTAACCAGCCCACAAAGAATCGTGTACCACTTGATCCGGCGCTCTCCATGCGCAGCCGTATGCGTGGAAGCCACTGAGCTGTTGATTATCAAAGCAGGTACAATTGGGGGCGGACTCAAAGACACTCTGCTGCAATTGGCTACCCATAGGTTGGGTAGCAATTCGTAGACCCGGCATATTGGACTGTGCTTGTGAATCGGTATTTGAACCGGTAGTTGCGATGCTCGATGACACACCCTCAATGGGTCCACTCGTGGCTGGATCCAGCCCTGTCAGTCTTTTGATCAGATTGACGAACGACTTTGAAATCCAGATCCTCACGGGCCAAGACTTTGCTATTACACTGAGTGCTAACATGCATTGTCGCGATCTGTTCTCGGCTAGCTGTCGCTGGTACGAATCCATCCGGCAAATGACGATGGTGTGGATGGACAGCGCCGAGAACAATGCCTGGACACTGCTGGTAATTAGAGCAACAAGTTTGAGTCGCGGGGAAATGGTCAACCTTACAGATGGATGAGTCCTGAATTAATCATGTCGGTGGCAAGAAGATCTTCTGCGAGGCGAGTTATCCTATCTGCGGCCGCACGCGCCCGGATGTCCCTTTCAATGTCGCCTGGGGAAAGGTTGTCAATGGCCTTTGGTCGGAAAAGGAGTATTATACAGTTCCTGCATCCGATTAGCGAACGATGTGAAACTCTTGTACTAGTTATCAAGCTCGTATTCTTACTGATAGCAGACCTGGAGCATGCTGAACCAAAACCATGCGCTTGGTTGGCGCTCTGGGACCCTGCATTGAAACACTCCAGGTAGCTGGGCTTCCCATTGCGAGAGCCTCTTAGTTAGATTTTCCGTCTCGTACTTCTCTAGTGAATCGCGCCGCGGACTAAATTCTGCTAAAAGAATATCGCCCACTAAGTTTATACCAAAGTAAGTCGGTACGTCTCGCTGAAAAAGGGTCGTAGATTGAACTTACGAATTAAGGTCAGTTTCGACATTTCTAGCACATATGATACATGGTAGACCTCCTGGCTCATGATGAGCGTTTCGTCATAGTCTAGATCAACCGTGAAATCTGCCTCGCCAAGGGGCTCAACATCACAGTCTTCATCCCGAATGCGACACGGCCGACCAAATGCTAGAGAGGTGTGCCGATCGCGCGTCTTTGTTTGAGGGAGGGATTGTATTCAGCGTTAGGCTCGGCAATGATGTTAATGAAGCGACTTACGTAAATGGACCACCAGACTCTCCTCCGCAAAGACCTCATTCGTTGACTCATTGCAGATTCCGATACGCTAAATACCTATTAGCGTAGGCCTTGCCATTTGACCAACCGTAGCTTACATGCGATGCATTCCGAGGGCCTGGGCAAATGTCGTGGCGCAACCAACCCAATGGCACGTATCTTTCTGATCATCAGGGCCGGACCACCAAAACCCAAGAAGAAGCATGGATGTCAAAAGATCCATGTGGTCACTCTCATAGTCGGCGTCGTACAAAGCCTTGGCGCGCAAGTAGCATGTCTTCCTAGCCGTGGCTCGATCCTTGAAGCCAGCAGCATGGACGACCTCATCGCTCCCAGCCGTGAATCCAAGGAGGAAGATAGTTTGCAACACCAAAGGGGAGGCTTGATTACCGCGGTACAATTGCGAGAACCTCCCTCGGTCAAGCACAGGGTACGCTGGGTGTATCTTGCGGAAAAACGTGCGGACTAGCTGATCAGCCACATCGCGAGCTGGCATTAACAGAGCCTCTTCCAAAGAAAGGGGTCTATGAACAGCATTGCCCTGATCCGCTATATTGTCCGCAATAGACGCAGGTATGGGATGGTGGACTTCTAAAGGTTTGGCGACGCCACCCTCCGGCCTGTATGTTAACTCGATGATATACATATGGGCCGGGGGCTCTTTGTCGTGTCTCTCGCATGACGTTGAATGGATTGGTTCGTTTTGACATGTGGGATGCCCAGCCCCGGAAAGAGGCCTTGTATTATGTTCGTCAACTTGTGCGTGGTGGGCACCGGGGGTCTCTGCGCGGGGACCGTCTCCGGAAGGAATTAGGCTGGCGCAATGAATCTCTGTCGATGGCCAAGATTCCTGAACCGGGCTGTCGGTTGTGCGCTCGACAGCTCGGGCCGGCCCATAGTCGGTCCTCGTCGACCCACGCTTCCTCCGAGTGTACCTTTTGCAGGACAGTCAGTTCTACAAGCGAGACCACACAAGCACAGGTGCATCAACATACTTGCCTCGCCGAGACTCCACCACCTCGCATTCTATGCGCCGCATACGACAATGCCAGCAAGGCTGGCTCTCTCCCACGTCACATTTGACTCGTCTTGTGTTGCACGCCTTGCAGGCAACCCGAGCACGGCGGAGAGGAGGATACGCCGTGCTTGGCTCATTCGCTGAATCCATCTGAGCTGATGTGTTGAAACCTCGGATCAGATATGAGAGCAATTAGATGTGCAGTAAGTAAGCGAGGCCTTTTCCTTCTCATTTTTTGGAGTGGTTGGTGGGGAATTATCGGCTACTTCTAAGATGGCTCGGCGGGAGTTTAGGTATGAGTCATGCATTCCCCGAGGCATTTGCAGTAGCCAGCGGCTTCTTCCCTCGAGCCGGTGCTTGTGGCAAAGGACTCTAATACCACAAGCGGTGTGTTTTTCGCTGGCCCGCTTGAGTAATTGTAATAATGTTCTGCAAACCTTCGATCTGGAACTGTAGCATAATTTTAATTTTAATCGCAATCAAACCTAATTTATTCGAGAGCATTCAAACTACTGTTTCGACCCTTTCAATCTCAACGTCAATCATCTGGTTCCAGTTTCAGCATCTCGAGTCACCATAGGAAACTATGCCGATACAGACAAAGCAACAAAGCGCGGACATGGAAGCCCATGAGGGCTATGAGCACAACGACCCCTTTGATGCCGGATATTTGGCAGTTGACGACATTCACCAGTTGCACTACGAGCAATATGGAAAGCCTGAGGGGAAACCTGGTAAGGACTAACCCTAAACTATAAGAAAGAATGGCCGCTCTTAATTCTGATGACACTCAGTCGTCTTCCTCCACGGCGGACCTGGAGGAAGCACCTCCAAATCCAACACGCAATTCTTTGATCCGGACGTCTACCGTGTGGTTCTATTCGACCAGCGAGGCGCCGGCAGGTCAAAGCCCCGCGCCGAGATCCGCCAGAACACATCTGAGCTCCTGGTAGCTGACATTGAGACGCTGCGCGAGCACCTTGGCATCGACAAGTGGCACCTCATCTTCGGTGGCTCGTGGGGCGCCGCGCTCGCGCTGCTCTACGCACAGGCGCACCCGGATGCCGTCGGCCACCTCGTCCTGCGAGGCGTGCATACTGCGCGAGCGTCCGAGTACGCGTGGAGCCGCGGGCGTGCGGGCGCCGCGTACATCTACCCTGATGCCTACGAGGAGTTCCTGGGTCATTTGCCGCCTTCCGACAGGGTTCGGCCGCTGCAGGGGTACTACGCGCTCTTGACCTCGGACGACTACGAGACCAGGGTGGCGGCGGCGAGGAGCTGGAACACGTGGGATGCTACCATAGGTGCTCTGGAACCGAGTCCGCACTCGTTTGCAAAGATTGACGATGACGACTGGTCACTGTCGCATGCGAGGCTGGAGGCGCACTTCTTCGCTCACGGTTCCTGGTTGGAGGAGGGACAGCTTTTCAATCCGCAAAATTTGGAACGGGTCGCGCATATCCCTTGTAAGCTTTTCGACAGAGGCATGAATTTGGTTTCGATGGGCTAGGGATCTATCTCAGTGACTGGTGGAACCATGCTGACTCTTGGTCAGTGACTATTATACAGGGACGCTACGATATCATATCCCCACCTCGGACGGCTTGGGAACTTCACAAATTGTGGCCTCGCTCCGAGATCTTCTTTGTGGCTAAGGCTGGCCACGCTGCTTCGGTAAGTCTCTTCGCTCAACATCCTATTAACAACCAGAGGCTGAGTAATCAAGGAACCGGGCATGCGTGACAAACTGATCGAAGCCTGCGATAAATATGCCCGTAGCTAGATGTAGTTGCCTAGCACCTAGAATTTAGATGAGCTAAGGACGACAAACGTCTCTAACAGATTGCCACCTACATATAATTCCTGTCTATGTCTATTTCTACTCAGAAGCCGAACTCCTCTCTCATACCGATGGCCTAATCGCATACCCTCGTTTTGGCGTTTCGTTGATACTCGTCAAAAGGACTACAGTAATTGCCAAAAATCTCCATAACCTCTCGCACCCGACTTTCTCTACTCACCTCCGCCTCACTCTCACCTTGGTCTTCGGCCATGGCCAACTTTACACTAGTTTATTCCGTGCTCGCGCTGCTGAGACATCCGCATTCGTCGAGATCCAAATATAGGCACGGTTAATGCTGCTTATCACAATTTGTTACTCTCTATCTAACCGCGAATGATGGAGCGAGATTCGACCCTAACGCAGCCGCCAGAAAACATGGTAATGGCAGATGATGACAACGTTGTTTCCCAGACATGAACAGCCAGGGTCCTTGGAAGTCGTTTGACACAGCTATTTCCCTCGGTTTCTCGCACCACCGCTCTTACATCGGTAGCACCATATCCATGCTTAGCCAATAGAGAATGTGGCGACGTGACGGCAGGAGAATTGATTGGTATTTGAAAATACTAACGGCTACCATGGTATACACGCTTGGATGCCTTGGATCATAATTTCCTTTACAGATTATTTAATAAAAGCTACAATTTATCATCGATAACAGCCGCGGCCCGCGGCCCGCGGCGAATGTAATAGATGCCATCTCGTCAGATCTTAGTTATTGTTTCGTTCCGAATATAATTACTAAGCCAAGATTCTGCAATGTTTCTGTTATCATTTTAGCTAGTAGTGGTAATAGTTTATTTTGGTCGAATTGTCAAGAATTCTAGTTGTCCTGTTTGATTTCGGCTAAAAGTTATGAATTTTCCCTTAGGCAGACATTGTAGTTCACTTGAAATAAGAGAATTCAGACACGACGTAAACTCCATATCACAGTAAGAAAATGATCGCGAGGCAGCTCTTTCTGCATCAAATAAGGGGTTGCGACACGGGGCTTGAGAGAAGAAGATTGGCCGGCGTCACCTAAGTCCCATCCGATCAACTTTCAAGTTCTTTATTGTGAGTCACAAGATTAGCGCTTGTGGGTGGCAACACCGCACGGAGTGCTACAATAAGAGAAGCGAATCACGCACATTCTTCAGCTAATTTAGCCTCTGTCTGGCTCTTTCTCAGCCGCAGATAGAACCAATATTGCCCCGGTTGTGGTGACAACATGTCTGTCGAGCGGGTCAACACTCTGTCTCTCAGGGCGACAACTTCGCTGAAAAATACCAGCAACGCCCTGTGGGACATCCTCGGCGATCTTTGGCATCCGAATCATAACCCTCATGGGATTGTCTCACTCGGGCTTGCTGATAACAGCTTGCTACAAGAGCGACTTTTGTGCCGCATGAACCTCCATCTCAATATTTCGGCACAATCTCTGGCATTGGGGGACACCATTACTGGATCCATGAGATTGAAAACAGCTGTCACACGTTTTCTCAATCAACTCATGCATCCTTCAAAGCCTCTTTTACCCTCTCAAGTCATTACTACCAATGGCGTAACGTCTGCGATGGAACACTGCTCATGGGCCCTGTGTGACCCCGGCGAGGAGATTCTCGTCGGTCGCCCTTATTATCGAGCCTTCTCCCAATATGTTAGTCTCCGGCCAGCCGCCAAGCTTGTTCCAGTCAGCTTCGAAAACGGGGATCCGCTCGATATCTCTGCAGTATCTCAATACGAAGAAGCGATCCTGTGCTCTAAGGAACAAGGCCGAACCATTCGAGCTATCATTCTTTGCAACCCGCACAATCCTCTGGGGCGATGTTACTCGCGAGATTTCTTGATTGAAATCATGAGACTGTGTCAGAAGTTCAATATTCATTTGATTAGTGATGAGATCTACGCTTTGTCGGTCTGGAGACATGGTCAAGATGATACCACAACAATGGAACCCTTTACTTCGGTCCTTTCCGTGGGTACCCATGGGATAATTGACCCGGCGCTTGTGCACGTATTGTGGGGAGCCAGCAAGGATTTCGGGTCAAATGGACTACGGCTTGGATTTGTCATTTCTCAAGGCAATCCGGACTTACTGGAGGCAATCAGGGGTGTCGGCCAATACAGCTCGATATCTGGCTTAGCAGATTCCCTCATGGCAAGCTTGCTGGAAGATCCAGATTTCTTGGAGCCATACCTTCAAGAGAATCGTGACGAGCTTGCTGGAATGTATAGATACGTTGTGAGATTCTTAGATGACCACGGAATTCCATACGCCAAGGGATCCAACGCAGCTTTCTTTGTCTGGTGTGATCTTTTAACGCCTTACAAAAAACTACAGTCCAGTTCGCTGCCTGATGGCAATGACTTGACAGGACAGAGTAGCTTAAATGAGCTGAAAAAGAAACTAGCCCTACAGAGATTGCATCTTGGGGTTGGTGAAACTTTCGGTGCCGAGCAGTGCGGATGGTTCCGTATCACATTCTCTCAGCGTCGGGAACTAGTTGATGAGGGCTTGCGTCGGATTTTGCAAGCACTCCATCCTTAGATCATTGGCAAATTATGCTTTGCTCAGTTCAGTTCCAGCCTTGCTTTCCAGTTCATTTCATTGCCCCTTTGGCAGTTGCTGTACAGAAAGCCAAACAGTAGAATTGAGACTATATCTTTGACCATCTCTGCGCCGATGCTCGATCCATAAACCATCGATATGATTCAAGAGTAGCAACTCGCGAAGATATTCAACATGAGGAGTAGAAAGAGAGGACCAGCGGGAAACCTAAAGTAAATACTAGTAATAGAATTAAGACCGGTCGTTCTGCGCGACGCTTATATTGGACTCGAACCTGAGGAGGCAGCGCTACTTTCCGGGAGCTGCAGCGGATAAAGCATAAAGTACGGAGTACGACTTTCAAATTGGTTATTGGCCGACAAGGAAGACAAGGCGGACTGTTCATCTTGTTTTCCCAATGCTGGAGTAATGGAAAAAAAAAAATAATGCGAGCCCGAATTCAGAATTTAAAAATAATAGAAACGATTGCCGTCTTCACTTCACTGCCTCCAGGCAAGCAGAAAACCATCATAATTCTTCTCTCCAACTGTCTGAATTGCCGTCGCTTCGATGCTCGCCAGCTTGCCAATCGCTTCAATCAATTCCCTCGTTCCCCGAACGCGATCGTCCTTATCCGCCTCCTCAGCCGATGCGACCTTTCCATCCCTGACGACATTATCAACGACAATCACGGACCTCTCCGCGGTAAGATCCAACGCAGCATTGAAATAAGCCAGGTTATCTTGCTTATTCGCATCGATAAAAACGAAATCAAATTTCTCTCGGCTGCCCCTCTGCACTTCGTCCCCGAGATCCCGTAGCATATCGATTCCCAGCCCCTGTAAGATTTCCACTCTCTCGCTGAGTCCTGCCTTCTCTAGGTTCTGGCGTGCGACAGCGGCATACCGAGGATCGAGTTCGATAGTAGTCACTTTCGTCTGAGGACTTGTCATGGCAAACCATCCAGCGCTATACCCACCCAGTGTGCCGATTTCAAGGATATTCTTCGCGTTGCACATGCGGGCCTGCAACATAAGGAGTTTTGCTTGTGGTGCGGAGCAGGCTATGTCCGGTAGACCTGCAACAAGGGAATCGCGGTGAATTGTTTCCAGGGCATCATGGTAGTTTGCAGAATGAAGGTGTGTTCGAAAGTAGGTATCTACCGCGACTGGGCGCAGGTCGTTGCCGCTTGGGAGAGCATCATAAGCGGTGTGGGTTGAGGGGTACGTGGGCTTGAGGGAGTGCATGATCACAATTTGAAAAATGTCTATCGCAGTTGCCAGGTGGTGGATGATTTTAGATCATGTTTATAAGCTTGGTATGAGTTCTAGATCTACCATGTGAGTCAATGTGATATGAGTCATTTAGGGAATATTACTCAGATGAGAATCAAGCAGCTTGTTAAAAAAGCTCTCTAGAACTGTATCTCATGTTTCTTTAATTATATCGCGTAAATAATTATATATATATATCACTTATTAGGATAGTCCTTGATCTAATCTTATATACAGAAGTAACCTAATGAGCAGCTCCCTGAGCAACCTGATCACTCACCCCAACGCTCAGGCCGATTAGCTCAATCAATCCTATCATGCCTCTGCGTCCTATGGCATCCTCCGACGCTAGCCGCACTGTGATGTACGCACATGTTGCTATGGTAACTTCTTTTACCCTTACCTAGTAGGTAATTCACAGGTCCCCTATATTACAGGGACAACAACTAAGGGTGTTTCCCTGTATCCGGGTTCCTCAGTTCAACTTTCACGATAGTTCACAAGAACATTGGCACAGGCTCGCAAAGACCGATGCTGCGTGTTAACTCCTGCTATGGATACCGTGTTGCGCGGTTCTTCTAGAGCATGATGTTCTCTACCTGGCCATCTCAATTCAAATGTGCCATAAGACCAATGTGAGGAGTCACGAATTGTGAAGCTCTGTGCCGAATACAGGCAAGGCATCATAGGCATCAAACTTGTGGGAAGTAATAAGTGAAATCTTTCGGTTGTCCCAAAATGATGTGGCGAGGCAGTGTAGCGCGAGGATGTTCAATCCAGTTATGTTATACTATCTTCTCGTTAACCGAATTAGCCCTAAATGCAGGTAAACAACAAGTACAACCAGTGCCCCAATTAAAATGATAATCGACGGAGAGGTAGCTCCTTCCCCTTTCTTCTTGCCACCTCCACCTCCCGATAGAACACCAGCTCCTCTGCAACCTTTTTCGTAATTTCATGAACATCGCCCTCCTCGCCCTCTTCCTGCATTCCCTCCACCGCATCCACAATGGCCTCGCAATCCCAGCACAAACAAACCTGATACTTCTGACCAAACCTCATGCTAAACACCTCGCCGGTATACTGCAGACCCCCTTTCACAACAGCCTGTGTCACTCGATCATCATGGTTTACCAACCTCCCTACCCTTTCCAGCATCGCATCGCGATACCGCCCGGCGCTGCACTGATGCGTATGCCAGACCAGATCGACATCCAGTGTCGGCACCAGACCCTGAGCCGGGCACAGCCTTAGTAACTGCAAGAACTTCTCATAGCGCTCGATAGCACGCTGCAGCGTGCCTCGCACGGCTGGACTCCGGATCCATAGATGCGCATCCATCTTCTCGATGAATAGGACTTGACGCTGGATTTGGTCAACCAGGGACTTGTTTTCTTGCGTTTGCGATTGAATAACACTGGAATGGATGTTCTCGAGGAATGATTGGGGTCGTGGAAGGGGCGGTTTGTTCTTATTGTATTGTCTGATGATCTTGAATGTTTCGATAATGCCGCCTTTCGTACAGCTGAAGCGCGACAGCAGCAAACTAGCTTGGGTGTTTGATTTGGCCGTTTGGATAAGAGCCCTCATGAGATCTGGCTCGAGGTTAGCAGCCTGGAGTTTGGCTACGTTCTCCTCGGGGAGCTGGTATGTCCAATCGTGGGGATCGATGGATTCATGCTGAATCGGTTAAAAAAAGCTGTCTCTTATAACTCTGCACTAGGGTAAACTCACAATCAATCGCCATGGAAAAGGTAGGTTGCGTAGAAGATCCAGCTGATGCTTTTCGCAATAGGTGTCGAAATCACGCGGATTTAACAGGAAGGCATGCCAGACCATGAGCACGTCTGTCGTTCATTAGCACCCAACTTCGAGGCAGTTCTAACTAGAATAATGACTATAACCTACCCAGAGGAGGCAAAACTGTCAATATCCCACCATCCGACTCCAGCACCGACTCCTCGGCTATCTTCACCCATGCCTTGAACCGAGTCACCGCCAGACACAGATAATGCGGCCATTTCTCCAGGCGCCGTTTTGCAAACTCCAGATCGCGCAGATGGTGTGGTTCAATAACATATCGCCTCTGGACGCTAGACCATCGCCTGCGATATACAGTGCGCTTATCCGGCTTGATGCCGAAGGTTTCGTCCAGGTCATTACAGGATAGAACACGCAGTCTGAGGGCATTAAAAACTTGTAGGAGCTCTAGGTGCACGGCGCATTCACTGGTGGTAGGTAAAGAAGCCGAATTGGGGAAGGCATTTGTAGAGAGGGAACCAAAGAGGACTGGCGAGGGGATTGCGGGACTTTCGGATTTGAGGTATGTTCCTTCGTAGTCTGAGGAGGGATGAGAGTTTATACTTATTATCTGGAGATTGCTGGCTCGATGGAGGGCAGAAAATGAGGAGGTTGGCATGGTTTTGTGTCTGTGTCTTGGTTGGGTTGAGGGAGTGGAAGTACAGGTTAGGGTCATCTAGATCTAGGACGGAGATAGGAGCAGAGACTGAAATGATAAGGTCCAGCTACAGAATAAACTAAGCCTCGCCCGGCCTCATGACTCGAGGATGAATACGAGGTGGTGCCTCGTTGGCAATCTGACAGGGCAAAAGGGGGGATTTCCGGATGAGGCGGAAGCCCTAAGATGCATAAGAATGTTATGCATCGTCGAGTGGTTCTCTAAAGTATAGAGTCGAACCGGTGGGTCTCGTACCTGAATAACGACCCTGTGATCAATTCATACTAGCTTACCAGCACGTAAGCTAAAAGCGAGGTAGACAGATGACGTGCGTGATAAGGCAAGGCTCCGACTTGGAATCAAGCCCTTTTGCCGAGGCAACTAACCAAACGGGATAAAATTGACGAGTAGTTCCTTCGATATGTCCGCATACCCGCGAAGCCAGTCCCTATCGGCGCTAGTCACGGTGCTCGGTGATCCTTAATACGAGATGCGCCCTAAGGGAGAACGAGGCTATGACGCAGAACTAGCCCGATGATTAGACTCTATGCATTGGCATTGATTACTACCCCTTGGCGAATACGAATATTGCGCAGCGGCTATTCATATGATTTTCTTCGCCTCACTGTCATCCAGCCCTGTTTTCTGACCCTCTGTTCGGACGTATATAGTTGAGCAAAGGCTGAGCAGTACTAAATGCCGGGTCCACGCCGCAGAGTCCTCAATAATAGAGCAGAAGCGAAAACAAATCGCAATGTCGAGATTCAAGTCGCGGCCTCATCCGCCCCCTCAGGATATACTCACCCCTGGTCCCGACCTCCCTTGGGAACTCGTGGGACCAGGCGAATCGCATCTTCTGGCCGAATTAGAGAAACTCTTCTGGACAGGCGTTGAACGCGAACTAAAAAATATCATCCAAACCCTCCACGTATGGCAACGGCCTGGATATTCATACATTAGCAATCTAGACGAGGAAGATGATTTTATCTATGGATTCGATACATTTATCGACCAGGTTTGTCAGGATAGTAGGGAGTTTGCGCTTCGCTATGGTTTGTCTCTTTACACCTATTTCTCCAGGCCAGGATGAAGGGATTGACGGCTAACAAAGAACAGGGAAGAGAAGACGTGGCGAGGATGCAGATAAACAGTCCAATCTTTTAGGGCAGGATCAGAAATACGAGGATGCGCTCAAACAGGCATTCCTGGATATCAGGGCAGAGAGAAATGCTATGAGGGTTAGAGGAGAGGTTAGAGACGAGATCAAGAGTAGGTCATTTTCCCCGTAGTACAGACGAGAGAGTCACCGCTGATAGGATAGATCTTCCCAAATTCGGCGGTATCGAGCTGCGAGCAGCTATGTTACTGCAATCTGCTGGTGGGTTTCCTCTTGTTAATGTTCATCCCACTTGCTGAGATCGATAGGATTCCTGGACATCGACAAAATCACTGAATATCGACCCCCTCGAGACAAGTCAAACCCAAGACCAGGGATACCCCAACGTATGTCCATCATGACATCTATTATGCCCTATAAAACTAACATCAGACCAGTCACACTCACAATTAACGAACACTCTCAGCCCGAATTCCATCCGCTACACTGCTCCGCATGCAACGCCATCATCTACGACAGCATGTTCATCAAACAACCACCCGGTCCAAAGCCCTACACCATCTGCTCTGATTGCTACTGGGCCCAACACTACGGCGATCCCGTCTTCGTCAAAGTCCACAAACACTCCGTCCTACACGCCATCGACACATCGACTAGCGGACGACTCTGCCAGTGCAAATCTGTCCCGCATTTCGATTCGTCTGGTCGTCAGCGCCCGCTGTTTCCTCTCAATCCTGACGATCGACATATCACGTCCGGCAAGGACCGCTGCCCTCTACTAGATTTAGCTGGTATGGTCTCTCATGTGAAATACCACGGTTTACTTTCCAGCGTAGGGATGAAGCCTCGAGGCTCGGAGTCGGGCTCTGTAGGGCGAATGATCGAGCGAGTGAAGTCAATAAAGCTGGGGAGGGCAGACAGAATCAAGCACGAGGGCCAAGTAGGGACGAGAAATCTGAGGGACATGGATCACACGGCAGGCCCTCCTGCAGAAGACGATATTCCAGCCTTTTACCGCCATCGCACGGAAACGAATCCATTCGAGCATGAGCATATGGCGTTGAGAATTGGGCCCTTGATTATCGAAAATGGCGTCGAGAGGTGAATTATTTCTTTCTTTCTATCATGGGTATAGAGCTGATCGGTAGTAGTACCAAGTCAGGTGTCCTGATAATCCTAAGAGATCCGCCTGTTTTCCATGAACGCTTCGAGCACACGGCGAGCCAGCCAGCTCTCGCGGTAGATGGAACCCCAGAGAGACTTCTCTGGCAGCAATCAAACCGGCCAGTTAGCAAGCTCAAGCGATACAAAGCCATGATGAAGCAAGTGGTGGGCGTGCCGTTCTCCGGTCTCGTTAGGTCCGAGCAGGATCGGGAGCAAGAAATCATCAGGCTCGTGGTAGAGGCGAGTCAATCGGCCACTGTTTCGTCAGAATCAAATCTACAGCAAGACCTCGACTCGCGCATCTCTCGAATACTCGATCAACTCCAGGATCTCCTCCTCCCGCGCGTGAAAGTCTACCTCTCCAGCATCGCATCTCAACTTCTCAACCCATCAACCACTCTGGCCTGGAACTCGACAACCAACAACTGTCACTCCTTATGCGCCTCCCTACTGGACTCCACTCTTTTCACTCCTTTATTCAACGGGCCTTCCACTGACCCTAACACCAGTATCAATCCCCTCTACCTGATCAGCTTCTACACCCCTCCTCCCCAACCCAACCAACAACCCTTGACCTCAACTCCGACTCCAATCCCAAGAACCAAACACGACGTCCCCCCTGGCCACATCCAAGAATCCCTCATCCAACCGTCCACCTCCCCCTCCTCCGACCTCATCGACTGCCTGACCCACTACTCCACCGACTGGGCCTCCTTCCCTCGACCCCTTTACCCCCATCAATCGCTCTTCCCTTGGGACTGCACAGAAGGATACGCCCGGTGTCCGATGCCATGCGGAGGGTGCAACCTAAGCAAGCACGTCTGGGCCTTCCCGTTCGACTCCTGGTCACTTGTTTCTTTGCACTTGGGCAGAGAGAAATATCTTTATCCGGCATTGCATGGGGGAGAATATAACCATCTTCCGTTACGAAGGATGATTCACGCCCACATTCAACCTCGAGATTCAGATACGGATTCAGATACGGATTCAGATCCATCTCCCAAACCCCCAAACCCCAATCCCACCATCGAAGAAACCCACGAAACCCGCAAAGAATGGATCCAAAACCGCCTCTCTATCCTGAACGCCTCATGGATCCTCGCCCGCACAGCGAGTGGCATGGCTCGATCCCCCACCTTCCAAAAATCAACCACCTGGATACACAAACCACCCTCCTCCTCTTTCCTAGCCACAGCGACAATCAAGAAAGGCGGAATCCACCGCGCACAACCAAACAGCCATTACTTCGAGCGCGGCACAAACGCACATTACTTCCTGTCCACGTGGGCGGGGAAACCACCGCATGAGCAACAGCGCGAGTATGAGGCGTTGCGAGGGGAGAGGATGAGGATGGAGGATGTGCTAGGAGGTGGAGCTAGGGGGAGGTTCTTTGCTGGTCCTAATTCTAGCTCGTGCAGGGCTGGTTATAATGCTAAGGCACAGACACAGGCATGGTCGTCGAGGGGTTTGAAAAAGAAGGACAAGGGGTCAGGGGATCGGTCATACAAAGGCTTCGAAGGAGAGGATAGTACGCGTTTCACTGGCAATTTCCAGGTCTTTTATCACGCGTCGTATACGCCTGGATCCGGATCCGGATCTGGGTCTGGGGTGGAAGGCGAGTGTGTGGATGCGCAGTTCGGGAGCATAGTTGGGTTGGCGAGTATCTGTCATTCTGGTGGAGAAAAGGAGTATGATCCGGCGATGGATCCCGGGGTGAATTGTGCGAGTGGATGCGGCAGTTCAAGTATGCCAAGTGGTGGTGAATCTGGGTCTGGGGGCGGAGGTGGAGGAGGATGGGGTGATGGCGGCGGCGGTGGTGGTTATAGCGGGGGTGGTTCTAGTGGTGGAGATGGTGGTGGCGGAAGCAGCGGAGGAGGGGATGGAGGAGGTGGTGGTGGTGGTGGTGGCGGCGGAGGAGATGGGGGAGGATGAATGGATGAAGATTTGATCTATCGATCACTTACTATATCCAAGTATACAATAAATAGTATCAACCTTTCAGGAGAACCAACACATCCACAGATTCAAACCACAAAGAATCGATTTCTAAAAACGAGTATGTTCATGTCCAACGTCAATATCAATGGGTACCTATCGTCATCGTCACCGCCAAACCAATCCCATAGTAGGATAGTAAAGGAATAGAAGGATCAATAAAAGAAGAAGAAAAGAAATCCCATATATCTCGCTCTCACGTCCCATTCCACACTCACCACCTCCCTCGACCAAGACTAGCCTTCGAAAGACCTGCTAACCAGTTCAATTTCCGCCATTCGGAATCCACCTGCTCAAAACGCAATAAAACCTGTTATTAGAACGATCATCGCTGTGCTTTTGTTTGTTTCTCTCCGCTGCGCTCTTGCATCGCGCTACTTAATGAGTAATTCCAAGGGGATGGCATGAATGCATGGATGATGGGATGAATGCTCCGGGAGAAGAAGGAAAAATCAACGCCTGATCATGCAGAATACCTCGCAAACTATATACTTGTTTTTGGTCTTTTCTTTTTTTGTGTGTTTCGCAATCTTTTGCTTTTTTCTCACTAATCTTCAACAAGAGACGGGAAGACAGTGTCCGCGAAGACACAGCTGTCAGTGTAATGGAGCACGCGAGGACATCAGTCATCAAACCAAACCGTGGGGGATATCTAAGACGAAGGGAAAACTGCGAGGAATGATCGAGGAGCATAGGAAGGGGTGTTGGAATAAAGAAATGTCATAAAAATAATGTATGAAGTGTAAACCATGAAGACTGTCAGAAAAGATGATAGTTTCATGCGCTCAAACGCTGGATAAATGTCTACGCAGAGATAAGTTAGCTTGAGGCCTTCAGCTTTCCACAACGTCAATATAAGAAAACCTACCGGGAAGAATTGCCGGAATCCCCTCGTGTCCAACCGGCTCAATGCACCCAAAAATTCTTCCACAAGCTCCGCCGGCATCCCCATGCCGGGAAGCTCGCGGTCCCGCAGATATTCAATATACTCCATGCCCGTCTTGCAGTAGATCGTACGCTGCAGTCCGCCCGCTTCGGCAAGAACCTGCTTGGCCTGCGCATCCTTAGCGTTGAAGGACGGAGTTGCCGGAAGAGCCCAGCAGAGCGGCGACATGCGCGTGATCATAAACTGTCCGAATCCAGGCAAGGCAACCTGCTGCGGCGAAGCCCCGTTGGCGCCGTCAGGGGTGAGATCCGGTCCTCCCCAGGAGCTACCCATCTTGGAGAGTAGCGAGAACGCCATCTTGGCCGTCGTGAAGTCTTCAACATCCTTGGCAAAATGTTCGATAGTGGTAATCACAGTGTCAAACATAGGTTGGTTTCCTGCGAGTGGTTAGTCCTAGAACTCAGGCTTGGAAGTCTATCGGAAAACTTACTCTCGCTGATAATCACAGCACCCAAGTCGTTGTTCAAGACCGCCAGCAAGAAGTTGAGGTATTCTCGCTTCAGCTCCGCCAATTGAATCTCGTCGTCGGTACCAGTAGTAGGATCAGCAATGCCGGAGAACACTCGTTGCAAGAACGGTGTCAAAAGAGCATCAAGAATGTTGTAGATTTCGCCCTTGAACCCAAAGATGACCTGATCCAGAAGACGCAAGAAAAGGGCCATCTCGTCGCGGGAGGAGGTCTGAGTGAGCAGACCATCGATCCACTGCGGCAGCTGCGGGAGGATCCGGGCGCCCAGAACGCCGATCAACCGAGAAAAGGCGAATCGGGCAGCCGTTCGGACATTGAACGACGCCTTCAAAGACTCCAGCGAAACGAGCGTGGCTTCGGACACCTGGACAAAGGCTTCCGAAACCTCGACAGCCGGCAGGGCAGAGGGCGTAGACGTACCCGGCATCCAGTCCGAGAATCCGCGGGCCAGAGTCCCCAGCGCCATAATATCGTGGTGGATCTGGAGCAAAGCTCGCTCATCGTTCGACTTAGCAGGACCGAGGTTCTTTTGCATGTCGAGGAACACGGGGTTCATCACGGACTGCGCGTAGAGAACCTGCTTATCAGCCGGGACGGCGGGGGTCGAGCAAATGATGCCAACCGCCTCGAACAGGTACAGTTGGCTATTGAAGACGGCGTCGGCGGAGCCCTCGTGGTCCTCCGAGGACATTTCGTCGCCATCAGATCCGTCCGTAGACACCTCGGCTTGGATGACCAGCAGATCGCCCAAGGCCTCCACGACGGTTTGCGCCACGTTTCCAAGGTTGGCCCGCAGCTGCTTCACCAGGCGCTGGAAGAGGTACCAAGACCGCGTCTTCACCTTCTTGATCGGGTGGTGCACGAGCTGGAGGAAGCTCTCCAGAACGCCCGGAATGAGGTGGGAATGATACTGGAAGAACGAGCTATAGCGGACGCAGATTTCCATATACTGCAACTGCGTTGCGGGGTGGGTAAATGACCGAATATCTATAGAGGTGAGCATTTTTCCATGTCAGCAAAACAACAGCTGCTACCTACCGGACTCGACCATCCTCAACATCATTTCGATCAATCGCTCCGCAGCAGGGTTGTGGGGAGCGCCCTTAATGTAGAGACTGCCGGCCTTGACAGCAATATCTCCGAAGAGGAACATTTCATGCAAGGCAAGGTCCAGATCCCGCCAGTCAAGCTGGGCACCCGATTGGCGCAGATTTTCGAACGTCGTGGCCACAACTTCGGAGACAGCGTCGATGTAAAGCGGCTCGTTCACGGTGGCAATGATCTGCTGAAGCACGCCCAGTCTCTTGCGGAGATCCTGGAACTCCGCCTCGTCCTCCTGGTCGTCCTCGTCACCCCACGAGGAGGTCTCGTCGTACCGCATCTTCGCAATGATCGCCTTCAGGATAGGGAGCAGGATCGAAGAGTGCTGCGCGGCCAGGGCAGGGTTGGTCTTGGCGATCTTGCGCAGGTACGACAGAAGGTCGCTCACGGACGGGATGATGGTGGAGCAGACTTCGTCGTACTCGTCGGAAAAATATCTCAGGATGTGCGGCAAGAAGGCCTGCAGCAGGCCGGTAGCCTTCTCCCGGCAATCGGCGCTGACCGTGTCCTGTTCCAAGGCCCGCACGATATCCACGACGCTGATGTTGACGAGCTTGGCGACGGTTTCCGCGAGGTCGGTGTCGTACTTGAAGGTGAACCTATTGTCGTAGAGAGGGGGGCTGTTCGAGAGTTGGGAAACAATAGTGTCGAGATTCAGGAAAATAATCATATCAATCTTGTCCTCCGGCTTCATCTTCTTGCCGATGATCTCTGTGAAGACGTCCACCGCCGCATCTCGCACCTTCTCCTCGCCGTCTCGCAGCTCCGCCTTCTGCGCCCGGCCGAGCTGCTGGAACAGCAGGTCCAGCATGGTCTGGTTCACCACGAGGCCGATGTCAATCCAGCTGACCCAGCTGCCAACCGCCTTGAGCGCCATCTCGACGATCAAGTCGTTCCCGTCCCGCCATTCCGACAAGATCTCTTGCCACGAGTTGGCGATCTTCTGCATGTCTTGAACACGAATCAAGTCCTTCAACGAATTGGCCTTATCCTGCTCGTGGCGGGATCGGGACACCAAGACGTCACCGATCTCATCGTGGATGGAGTTGATCACGCGAAGGTAGAAGACGATCCCCAGCGGGTTGTCGCGTGTCGTGCTGGCGGGGCTTTTGTGCGTCAGGCCGAGGAGGTCGTCGAAGAACGACTCCCACCCGTTCCCGTACAGCGCCGAGAAGAGGTATGTCACGGTCTGGGCGATCTTGTTCTGGATATTGGGAGGGTCGGGGTTGGCATTTTCTTGTCCGTACACCTGGCGGAGGTAGACCAGCAAGCCGTCCCGCACGTAAACTAACGACTGAGGGTCGATCAGACCAGCCTGGGCAGCACTGTTGACCACCTCCAGAGCCACGAAGCGTACGATTTCAGATTGCGGCGGAGACTTGGTGAAGAGGTTGAGGCAGGCCTGCCATCCCGAGGGGTCGGTGCGGAGTTGGTTCACATATTCGATAGCTTGGGCCTTGAGGGCTTGGTCTGAGGAATGGTTCCAGGCGATTTCTATGGCATTTGCTACCTGAGAGAGAAGAACATTCACGTCAGGAACCGAGTAATACTCAATCTTATTTTGTTATGAAGTGATTGCTAGGTAGGCTGGAAGGAGGGGCAAGCACGAGGGGAAGGGGGGGGGGTAGGATCAATGGTGGGGGTGGATTTCTTTTTTTTTTTTGGCATCATTTTTTCCTTAGCATTTTTAAAGCACACACTATGACTCTTACCTGTTCTTCCATCTTCGACCAGCCGAGCTGCCTTCAGAGTCAAGGTAGGACTCAGAAAGCAAGTCAGAAGGAGGGGGGGGGGAGGGGGAGAGGAGAGGGGATAGCTGCAAAGGGTAAGATCGAAGTTGTTGGGTTCAAAAATCAAGGGCGGCGGAGAATCATCTCATTCAGACGTTTATCGAAACATGGCTAGTTCGTTGGAGCAATAGACGGGCGGTGTTTCGGGGCTTTGCCTAAGAAAAGGAACTAGTCAGACCCAGTTGCTCGGGTAAAAAACGATGATGGCAAAAATTAAAATTAAAAATTTCTGTCGGTGGATCAGGAACGTGCCCCGAAGATGTTACTCACGCGACCGATGATGCGCAAGAATATCTGGAAGGAAATTGATATTCTGAAGCCGAGACAAGGTCGATGAAGGAAGATAAAAAAAGAAAAAAAAGAAGAAGAAGCCAAGCCAACGAACGGAACAAAGAGGGCAACTCCAAATGTGCGGCAGGAGGCCGATGCCCAAATGGGGTAAGGCGTCCATCTTTCTGCCGGCAGATTCAGGCACCCCCTTCCGGAGGCTAAGGCAGAAGAAGTAACAATAACAAGAAATGACATCAGTTGATTCTACCGGAACTAAATACATCATCATTAAAACCATACTGGCTCAAGTCGTAGATTTATTCATAACCCATGCTTTTCATGGCCTTCACCGTTTGCGGTCTGCCTCTTCCTTCAACACCTGGGCTTCCATCTTCTCGAATCCCTCGACAGCCTTACCGTACTGTTCGAATACACCCTTCTGGTACCCGTCGGCAATCTTCTCGATGAAGTCCTCTTCCCTCCATCGCTGGCCGATCAGGTCCTCAAAGGTCTGTCCGCGGGATCGCTCAATCGCCCAAACCGCCTTGTACGCCGCGCCCAGCGCACAGGCATTGTCTCCGATCTCCAATTTGTAGATGCCCTCGCTGCCACCGAGAATCTCCCCGGCCAATTTGGCAATCGCCTTGTTTTTAGATCCGCCTCCGACCAGGTACACCCGTCGAGGTTGAGCGGGGATACCTTCGCCGGGGCTCTGCGTGAGACCGCGGGACCGCAGACGCAGAGAGAGCAATTGACTTTCAACAATCGCGCGCGCCTCGTCCAGTGGCTTGTCCCACTCGCTGCTCGACTCGCGGAGACTTCCGTCTTTAGGATCGTAGGTGTATCGCCACTGTCCCTGGTGGATGTTGGGGACAATCTCCGGTCGAGGGAAGAAGAGGCCCAGTTTGATGGGGTCGGAGGCCGATTTCTGGCCTAACGGAGCGGTCTGCAGGGTGTACTTGTCAAAGTTCGCCCACGGATCGGCAGCGCTGCCGCCCAACTTCTCGTTGATCGCATCGCGGACCAGCTCCCGCGCCAGCCCGCCGTTCTTGTAGCATAGCATGAACATGTAGAGACCCGTCGTGGTCGGGTGGTCGAAGAAATGCGTCGCCGGGTCGGGCTTATAGCTGGGAGTCGACATGAGGAACGTGGTCGAAGTTCCCAAAGAGACCATCGCGTCCGACGGTCTCAGGGGCAAGGCCAGGATCGTGGCCGGGTTGTCACCGGTCGACGGGACCACGGTACAGTCCAGAGCGAACCCATATCGCTCGACAAAGTACCGATCGATTTTACCCAGACGGATGCCTCCGTCCTCGGGCACGTCGCCGAGCTTCCGCTTCAGGTCCTCCACTCCAAAGGGACCGGAGCAGAGCTTCAGCAGCCGATCGTCATATGCGGCCTTTTGAATATTCCATAGGTTCATACCACACGCATCCGAGATATCCAGCGGAGCAATGCGACCCAGCAGCAAGGATGCCAGGAAGGAAGAGACCAGCGAAATGCGCGCCGTCCGCTTGTACACGTCGGGGTATTTTCGCTGGAAGCGGAGAATCTGGGGACCTGTGAATCTCTAGAGTTTCGCCACCCCACTTCATTAGCCAAAGGGGTCCAAATTCCCAGAAAGTGCTCCGCACACCGCCAGTATTACGAGAACCAAGCAAATCACCCAAGCAAAAAGGGGAATGGAGGAAAGGGGGAGGGGAAAACAACGTACATGATGAGCCTTACTTCCCGTCGCATCCGCCAATTGCTCTTGGCCGCCCAGGTAGGCATCGAACTCGTCACATTCCTTCTGCGTGCTCGAATCCTGCCAATTGGGGCTATACGGGTGCGAGAAGGCTCCACTCAGTTGCTCCTCCAGCGACTTGTTCGCGTCCAGGGTCTTGAGCAACACCTCAGCGTTCTCTCCCCAGTAGACGCTGCCGTGCTGCTGGCCGGCACCGCTAATGCCCTTGACGCGACTGAAGTCGAGTCCCTGCTTGCGCAGGCCTTCCAGCACGCCGTCCAGAGCCTGGAGCCATAATGCCACGGGGGCAAACACCTCGTGTTCGGCCTCGTTGGTCTGAACGCCCTTCTTGATGGGAAAGCCGCGGGAGTCGGCGTCGAAGTCGAATTTCGACACGTAGACAACCTTCAGGTCGGAATTGACCACCAGACCTTTCAGTTGCTGCGTCGAGAGATCGAACCCAATGTACAAGGGGCCTTGCATGGTCGCAGGGCGAAGATGAGAATGTTTTCGTGGTGGTGGCGAGAAACAATGGGAAATGACGTCGATAAGGTGGTTTACTGATAAGACCGGAGTGGGAAGAGGAAGAGGGAGGAAGACAGAATATAAGGGGGAAGAAGACGGGGTGGGATGAAGTAAGAAGAGCTACCAGTTTCCTAACCGGAATTAGACTGAAGTCAAAAGAAACAAAGGAAGCGAAGGTTCCACCGCTACGGAGGTCCAGAAATTTATACAAATGGGGGGGAGGATTGTCATCCTTTGCCCCTACGGAGTACTACAATGTACACTTGTACACCGAAAAGTTATTTATCCCTGGGCTCGGGAAGTAAAAACGATAGATAGGAAATAGATTAAGGAGGGTGACTGAAGATTCGTGATTAGCTCTTAGGCATGATAGCTAAATTACCGAAGGTCTTTCTAAAAAATTTTTAATTCTAGCGTTGAACTAAGAAGACATCGTGAGAGAGATCCTTAAAAGCGAAGAGGATGACTGCGCGATGATGTCAGCTGGCCGGTAATACCGTACGCAGTATGTCGCCTCAGAAAGACCCGGATTACGTCTACCATACGTAAGATACAGTCATCGGGTCTCCCCCGCCGCCGGGAATTTACCCGGTTAATCTGGGCAAGAAATTCTTCCTTTTTACCAGAAGGTCAAGGATTGAAGACACCAGGACGGTCTAGAACTCAAGATGCACTGTCAGAAGGGCAATTCTAGAAGTCTGCACATCCAACAGCGACGGCCGCTAAAATTATCCTAGACCGATGTCGACAGGCATCACCAGACTAATGTCGAAGATCCTAGTTCCACGCTTGGCGGACGGTCTCGGCTGTTTGCGATGCTCAGATGACTGCTGTCTGTCTAGAATCTAGTGTAGGAGGTAGCTCTGTATGTACATGAAACAACAGTCCGTAGTTCAGCCTAGATCCGGTGGCCAAACTCCCAGACTTTGTCCCGTTCTCTCCGCATTTCACGGCGTTCGGAATAATGTCTCCTGACGCCCGTGCTCAGCGTGGACTAGTCGTCCTCTCGCCAGCAGACAAACTGAAGCCTCATCAATTCCTTTCCATTCCGGGGGTATCACATGCCTGATCCCGTGGATGAAGGGTCCGAAGATACACGATGGTGGGAAATCAACAATCAATAAACACATGGTGAAGCCTCGAAAAGACCCTGTACATCGGTGGGAATTCAAATCACAAAGTAGATATAAACCATACAAAATCGATCATGATCAAGGGAACCTCTATTTAACGTCTCTTGCGGGCGGAGTGTTCATGCTTATGCTCATGCTCGTGGTGCGCATGCGCCTCGCATTCCGCCTCCACGTCCTCCTCCTTGGGTTCGGGGTTGGCTTGCGAGGTATCGTCCGATGTGATGAATTCCTCCGAGAAGGTCAACTCCTCATACTCCAAAGGCACAAAGCGAACCTTGACTCGCTTGACGCCGCGGACTCCCGTGCCAATGGCCGCTCGGACCGCTTCCTCGATCTCCCGCGAACGGCTGATCGGCCATGCGCCAGGCACCGCCAGTTCCACGTCCATCAAGTAATTCTGTCCCGATTTCATACCCTGGACATCGCGCACCTTGATCGCGTCGCCGTCCTTCATTTTCGCCAGCATCTTGGACGCCGCCTTGGACACGGATTCCTTGATGTCCTCATCGACGGCGGTGTCGGCCAACTCCAGTAGCGACGTGGCAGTGTTTCCCCACCCGGCTTTGATGACCATCAGCGAGATAAGCAGTCCGCCCACGGGGTCGAGCCACGAAGCGTTTTGGAAGAAATAGGTTCCGCCGATTGTGAACAAGGCGACGATACTCGTGAGCGAGTCGATGCGGTGGTGGACTGCGTTCGAGGCCAGGACCGACGATTTTCGTTCGTTGGCAACTTTCATGGCTATTTGATTGCAATCGTTAGCATTTGTCCAAAAGAGCATAAGATAGAATAAAATCTACTCGGCGGAAAAAGAGTGGGCATGGAAGTAAAGAAGGATGAAAAGCAAAAGATACTCACTAGCGTGGTAGAGCCATTCTTTCACAACGATAGACCCTGCAGCCAGCCATGCGGCGTGAATGCTAGGCCCGAGAACTTCAACTCCGTGACTGTGCGAATGCCCGTGTCCCGCAACTCCCAGGTGGGACATTACGTGGGCGGCTTCAGGGTAGAATTGATCGAGCAAGACCTGTCCGGAATTCAAGCCCATGAAAACTCCACCGCAAAGCAACAACCCACTCACGCCCAGCGCGCCGATGCTCTCGATCTTCCCGTAGCCGTTCGGGAACCGCTCGGTCGGGGGTTTGAGCGACCAGGCCACCGTCCCCAACGTCAGAAAATCCGACACGAGATCGGTGAGGGCATGGTATGCGTCGGCGATCAGGGCCTGCGAATGGAAGACGTAGCCGCCCACAAATTTGCCAATGGCCATGGCGAGATTGGCAACCAGGCCAAGTCGCGTGATCCGAACGCCGGCATCGTGCTTATTCGTGGAGGTCAGGTAAACATTTCCGTGATGGTGGTGGTGGTGGCCGTGACCATGGCCACCGTGACCACCGTGGTCTCTTGTTTGCGTAGTCGCCATGGGGAGTAATACTGGCAAGGGGATTGGGGTGGTGGTGGTGGTTGCAGGAGAGGTTATGACGGGGCGGACATTGGCGGGCGCAAGGCCGTTCTTATGATGGCGGAGGGGGGCGGAGGTCGAGGTGCGCAGAACACGGAGCTGCGGCGGAGGAAAGGGAAAAATCGCGGGTCGCCCTTGTCGAGACTTCAAGATGGAACGACGGAGGACTGAATGTGGTGATAGCGTTGGTGATGGATGGGCCCTGCACCGCAGGGGCTGCGTCAGCGGCATCAGGCCGGGTACGTAAGGGCTAAAATGGGCGACGGATCGATAATTTAGTGGCTGCCGGGATTATCGGGACACTCTGTTCTTTTGGGCTGACTGGGGGCAGAATAATAATAACGAGGCCATTCCATGCCTCAATTCCCAGAAGAGTCGGGGAAGGGGAAGAGGAACAGGAAATGAAGCTCTCTCGTGGGAGAATCACCGCAATGATATAATCAACTCCGGCAGAGGCGATCCCGACATGCGCTGACGACCTGATCGGCTCCGACCCGCCGCCTTCCTCCGATGGCATCATTCTGCTTGCTCTACTTACACCGTATACAGTGTAGACATTCATTGTCCTATCGTGAAAGGGCCATTACTCAGACTCTGGCAGTCATCCACATAGGCCAATCATCACGTTTCTAATAAGAATCAGATTACTTCCAAGTCTCTGCCTCTTAGGGCTTTCTTCCCCAATCCGGAGTTCTTTCCGCTATCAATCTACATCCCATGTTTGTTTCATTTCAAATCTCCGAGGCTTGGCTCGTCAATTCTAGGCTTTGAACAATACTCCAGAATACGTATACTCCACACTCGCCTTCACACCGTCCGCCCTCTTCGCGTCCGGCGCCACTTCATTTCCTCCCCATCGTAGATAGAGTGCCTGGCTAACGGCATTTCTCCTATCGGGATTGCCCCCGGCGAAGGTACGTACAGCCTTGTCGTCAGCCAACTCTTGGCAGGTCCCGCTCGTCTCCATTTGCTTGTTCGGTGGGTTTCGGCTGGGCTGGCCTTATTTTTAACATTAATTCGGCCTGAAGAACGCCTGTTGCATGGACTCCGTTTGATTATGAGGGGTGCGCTAAGTTGCTAAGGTGGCTTGGGGCTTGGGTTCGCTTGGGCCACTGCTTGCATCCGAGTCTTGGTCGGTTGCAACCCCTGTTACATAATTCCTACTCTTGTATAGAAAATGTTGAATGAGGGTTCGATTATGTACATTGTCTCTATGATCCCAAAGAACATATCACGATTGGATCGCATTCCCGTCATCCCGTTATGGCTCCAGATTGCAGACTTCTTCTTCCCGACACTGACTGCTAACCCTAACACAAAGATGCCAAACACAGTCCTCTACTCTGTCGAAGCTACGTCCAATCGCTTGCATAGAGTTGTACAAGCCCTTGCTTTAAAAGTCCAATTTTCGCTCCTTCGATTCCTCTATCCTACAAATATCTCAATATCAAACTACCCACCTGCCCATTTGACGTTCTCTTGCAGGCACTTCTCCCATCAAACCCCCTTCTCTAGCTAGCTAATCGATCAGCATGAGCAACGCAATCATCACCACCGACAACAGGCTGACGGACTTCCGTCTTGATATCTTCGGCCAAATTCCCCCTCTCAGGAGCTATACCAACATTTCCGGTATCTATTCCGTCCCTAACGCTTCCTCCAGATCGTCTATCATCGACACTCTTGCCAAAGGCCTTGAACGTCTAGCCGCCAGCTTTCCTTGGGTGGCAGGTCGGGTTGTTGTCGAAGGCAACACAGAGGGTAACACGGGGGTTTGCAAGATCAAACTGTTTGCCAAAAATCCACCCCTCCTGGCTGTGAGAGACTACCAGGATGAGTCTCCGGCACTGTCTATGGAGGGTCTGCGAGATGCCCAGTTCCCCCTGAGCATGCTGGACGAATCCCTCGTCTCCCCTATCAGCACCTTACCGGCGGAGACTGACTTTCCCAATGGACATCCTGTCTTCCTGGTCCAAGCTACTTTCATCCCCGGCGGTTTAATCCTGACCTTTGTCGGCGAGCATCGTGCAATGGACATTACCGGACAGAACCAGCTCATCTATCTGCTCTCCAAAGCCTGTGGTGACGAGCCATTCTCGTCCGAAGAGCTCTCCATCGGCAACATGCCCCGTCACAACATCATCCCTCCTCTTGAAGACCACGATGCTGAATCCCGCTTTCCTGACCAGCTCCCTGCTAGTATCCCAGTCAAACATCAACAAGCACAGGCCCCTCCGTCCACCTGGGCCTGCTTCCGCCTCTCCTCCTCCTCCCTCTCCGCCCTCAAATCCCTCGCCAACGAATCCCTCCTCACCTCGTACATCTCCACCGACGACGCCCTCAGCGCCTTCATCTGGCAATCCATCCTACGCGTCCGTGTCCCGCGCATCCCATCCTTCTCGGCCTTCTCCTCCTTATCTTCCTCATTATCATCCACCCTCCTCCGCGCCGTCGACCTCCGCCCCTGCCTCACCATCCCGCCAACCTACCCAGGCGTCCTCATGATGGTAACACCCACAACAGCCTCCCTACACCAGAAAGTCCCCCTAGGCCACACAGCATCCCTCCTCCGCACAAACATCCACCCCGACAAACTCTCCGCCGCGGCACGCAACTTCGCCACCACCCTCCACAACACACCCGACAAGCGCATAGTGCCGTTCGCGCCGAACATGAACCCGTCCACGAACGTCATGTTCAGCTCCTGGTCCAAGATTCAGCTCTATGCGCTCCATTTCCATCTTGGACTAGGCTGTCCCGAGGCTGTGCGTAGACCGAGACTTTTTCCCGTCGAGGGATTGGTGTATGCCATGCCGAGGGACAGGGAGGGTGGGATTGTGGTGGAGATTTGTTTGAGCGATGAAGATTTGGGGAGGTTGAGGCGGGATGAAACATTTGGTAGGTTTGCGACGTTTATTGGATAAGGGAAGGGCTGTAGGTAGGTGGGGTTATAGGGAGAGGGGAGCTGGGAAGAAGCGTTCAATGTAGTTTACATTATGGAATCCGAAATGGAGATGGAATACACAACAAGTCCAAATAGTTTCGGGCTAAAAATTGAATACAAGAAATGGGAAAAAAGAAGAGAGAGAAAAAAAAGGTGACGTGACTTGGTACATACATACTACCAAACCCAGTAATTCCCTACCTTAACTACTTCTCCAGTCTTTCACCCTGACCCTGGGCAGTCCGATTGAGTATGCAACTTCCTACTTACTATTGACAACCTCATTCACCACTCCCCATGCGTTCCTGGCACGTTCACGTCACGTAACGATTAGTTCCCCTCTAGAAGTGGATTTCCGCGATTCTCTCGACATCCAGGAGGAGTTGTGCGTTTCATTGGTCTATGGGTTTCGTCATCTACTAGGGTACCATGATAAGGATAGGTTCCAACCTTATATAAGCTTAAAGTATAGTTTGTGGATGTCATCATTTACTTTGATTGAGATCGTAAGTTTGGCCGTTGGGTTAGGGTAGGGATTCGGGGGGGTTGCAGGGATGATTGATTGCATGAGTTTACCTACCTAATGATTGAGGGAATTGAGGAGATGAATGTGTAGAAGGAAGAGAGAGGTCTTTCATAGTATTGAATGCATACCTAAGAATGGCCGTGGCTTGGCAATTGCACCTCAGGTTTTCTCATCGTCAGTTGTTCTCTGCCTATACTCTTTCTGATGTATTCTCAGTTCAATAGGATACGATTCAATCTGAGCTACACTTTATGTTTCCAGTTACGCTCTACACGAATACTCAATCAATATCTATATGTGCAATGGTTAAATTCATTCTATCGTAACATATATACATGCATAACTTAAAGCATAACAAAACATCCTAATTTGTTCTAGGTTGAAAGGAATTCCCTTTTGCTTCCCAAGGTCCTGTCTTGAAACAACAGACGAAGGAATGAGCAAGCACGCGGTATATCTCCTTGAACAAAACTCCATAATGTATTGAATACATTCCGTGGTATAATAATACTGTAGATGGGGGGAAAGAGGGACCTCGGATCGTGAATCTGTAAGATAGTCGATGCAGGTCCATTTCCCTGATGAATTATACAGGCGGCAGTATCTGTCCACACCGCGCCCGGTAAGACCAATAGGTCTAGATAGGCAAGCTTCAGCCAAAGAATATAAAATACCTTTCAAGGCTCAATGCTAGGCTTGCTAACTCTCCGACCATTGTTCTCTTTTCGTTCGGCAGCGAGCGCCTGCGCAAACTTACTGCGGGCGCGAACCTGCGGTCCTTTCCAATAGAAGATGTAGATGGGCAAGACGACCAGACATGACAAACACGCCAGCACAGTACTAGCATACTCCACATGGAACTTGTCGCCAATGTTGGAGTACATGGGCGTGGCATACATGGCTGAAATGCCAGCCAGAAAGTCTCGAGCGAAGGCATTGCCACCACACGCCGACGCTGAATACACTCCGTAGGAAGCAATCATGTAGTCGACCGAGGAAAGATATATAGCGTAATTCGCAATGCCGACACAAGTGGAGAAGATCATGGAGCCGATCCAGTGGACATTGTACTCCTGGCCGAGAGAGGTCCAAGCGAAGCCCATTAGGCCGATGGGCTCCAAGGGGGCCAAGAACAGCAGCCATTTCAGACGGCGCTCGGGAGGAAGCGCGTCATCACCTTCGCGCTGCCGGATGCGTTGATCGCGCCAGAACCATGGGAAGTAGGAGAAGTATGCAATAACGTATGCCAGGTTGATAGGGATAAAGGCCCAAGCTCGGGCAAGGATCCCGAAACCCCAGCCTTGCGTGTAGACGAGGGTGAAACTCTCCAGAAAGATGAAGATCAGAGCGTCCGAAAATCCGGAGAGCAGGGAAAGACTGAGCACGATAGGCTCGCGAAACAGCATATGGAAGGGTCGCAGCAAGATGACGCCGGTCTCCTTGAGAGAAACGCGGGGCTTCTTCAGCTCGTTGGGTCCGTAGCAGTTAGGGTCTTCGCCCGTTTTGCGGCGTCGCTTGGCTTCCCGATCGATCAGGATAGTGGAACGGCTCTCGGGCATGAAGAAGATGATAGCCTGGGTGACACCTCCGAAAATGAGCTGGATCCAGAAAAACCAGCGCCATCCGAGGACTGAATTCCACGCGTTAGTACGCAATCCTTTGTTGGGCGTGTGAGAAAAGACGTAGGACTTACACCGCGCGATAGGTCCACCGATAATTCCACCGATACTAGTGCCAATGCAGGAAGACAAGACAATGAATGCAAGGGGGAACTGCTGCGTCTCAGGCTCGTAAATATCGGCAACTAGACCGAGAGTCACACTACCACCTGCAGTAGAGACACCGCCCTACATTGTGTCAGTTCATGAAAAATGTCTCGGAATGCTTTCACAGAATGTAACGCGAAACGGAGATGGGGATGTCCAAACATACCAGTCCACGAGCAACGATGATGGTGCCCCAGTTCGGGGCTAGGGCAGCGGGAAGTTGCCAGATGTTGATGAGAAACATCGAGAGCTGGAGGATGGGCCAACGGCCGAATTCCTCACTCCATGGCGCCCACAATTCACATCCAAATGAATATGTCACCAAGTAGATCATTTGTCCGACTCGGGACTTCTGCTCACTGATGCCCCAGGCTTCGGCAATGGGGGACACAGCATTGGGAAAGACGGAGGTGTTGAAATTCATGGACACCTGGACGAAGGCAACAGCCGCCAGATATGTCCATTTCTTCCATCGGGGCCAGGAGTAGCCCAGCTTGTCATAGCATTCATGTTCCTTTAATTCCCGTTTTCCGGACGGGTCTCTCGAGTCGGGGGAGCCGAGGGTTTCCTTTGCCAGAGGTCCATTCAGAACGTCAGATCCACCGCTGCGTCGACTTTCTCTGCCCTTTTCAGACAAAGAGGATGGTCGCCCGGGGTTGCCGTCTGCTAGTTGGGCGTTTGTAACTTCGTGATGCGCGGCCTCGGTCATGATCGCGCGGGGAAGATGAACAGAAGACTCGACCTGGGGTAAAAAAAAAGAAATTTTCACAAGAATCTATCAATTCATTATAAGTATGTCGGCGAAGGTCAGACCAATTTTCGTCATTCCTGGCAAACCGGTTTTCGGGGACTCCACCCATGTATACTTCCTCTGAGGGTCCGACCCACTCGGAGAGAGAAAATGCAAACTATGTAGTATGCGTGCGCACGTGCAGTGCTGGTCTTTCCCCCTTCCCTCGACCACTTCCTTCAGTGACCAACGAACGCCGTGTCATTGTCTTCGACTCTCACCAGCCATCATGATGGCTCTTCACAGATCCATGTCTTTCGCTATATCACCTTCTACCATCCTCAACCGTATCAACCTCATTGAGCAGTTCGAGAGCTTCACGAGTTCCTATTGGCACTGGCGTGATCCACTTCAACGGGTGTGACGTCAATGAAGGACCGCGCTCTGGACTCTTACGTCGATCCCGGCGACATGGATGGCTGCCAATGGAAGAAGAAGGTAGATCCGCTCGGAGGAGGGGGCCACTATCTTAATCTTAGCGCTTTCTCTCACCACTCAACATTGCAACTCGGTCGGATGACAATTTCCAATTCGACCGTTCTCGTTTCCACCCCTTCTGTTCCCAAGCGTCGGTCTGCCTTCCTCGGGCCCCGATTTCAAGTGGCTGACTTGTCTAATTTCCGACCCGGGGTTCAGGGCATGTTGGATGCACTAAATTTTTCCCTTCAAGCCGCGGTTAGACTAAGCACGCCGCGGCGGAAAGGTTAAAGCGCCACCAAGAGAAAAACTCTGATCAAGACTTTTTTTCCTTTCGCTCCCTTGTGCTTGGCTGCTTGGCCGCTTGGCTTGACATCATATGTCTCGAGCCATTTGGATTGCACGTGGAACGATCCATGGGTCTGTCCACTGTCGGTGAAGTGCATCGGATCCGACAAGTCGAAACTAGGTTTCTGTGGAAGTAACAAATCCGTGCCCGCTTATCGGTTCGGTTCTATGGACATTGAACAAATCGTTCTAGTGTGAGATTATCGAACTTTCCTGTAGATGCTAGGAGAACCTAGCCACGACAGTAGTTGCCCAAGCGTCATCGTGCATCGAGACAGCTGAGGCTCGGAACTATCGCTCAGGGCTCGGCAGCGTCATCGGTACATGCAGTCGACGTGGGTATCGGACGGGTCCCTGACTCCATTGTTCAGTGTTCGCCATCCAGACTCCATCGAATTCCATCTGGATTACATACGGAGACATACGGAGACATACGGAGAAGCATGGAGAGTTGGGGGTAGTGAACCGACCTCCACAGTGCCACACTTAGCGCACTTTCTTTGTCGCGAGCGACGCGAGGCTTGTCATGGGACTTCCAACTTGGCGTTCTTACAACAGGTTTGAATCTTGATAGATTCAGTTTGCCATTGCATGCGAGACAGCCGACGGGTGCAGATTCGATGGAAGCCGTGTGGTTGTTGTTGCCAGCTCATCCGTGACTCTCGGCAGCCGCGTTCTTCCCTGTCGGCTCCCCGACATTTGCATCGGTTGCATGCCACGGTCACATGAGTTGGCATCGGTCTCGTAGTCGACTCGGATGCGGAATAGAACCCTCTGCTGCCTGCATCAAGAACGGCATTTTCTTGTCTTGGCTCACCACGTATCTCTTCGGCCGCGCCTGTCTACTAGATCTCTGCACAGGCATGGAATGTCGCAGATTGTACATCTGCAAGGGTCTACGTCCAGTGGGGTTTAATCTCCGCCGGAACGCTGTGAGCATTTCTGTTTTCCCGTCGAGAGGCATTAACAATTCATGGTGGGTAAGGGGTTGCAATTGCACCGCATTGTACTCGGGATGAGCCTCCTGCATGCAGAACCCAGATGGCAAGGAAGCCGCTCAGGAACCGAAGCAGAAGTTCTAGAGCTTCGGATGGGTGGGCTTCGACTGGAGACCGGGTATCCGTGGCCTCTGGGATCCTACGGTCCACCCACCGCCTTTTCGGCAGTGGGTGGACCGCAGCGAAATTGAAGTTTGCAGCGAAATTGAAGAAATGAAGTAATTGAATTATTAATACTAAATATCGTGTAAATCAATAAAAAAGGAGTTATTTTCTTGATTAATTGAATAAGTAGGATTAGTCGCTTAAAATAAAGTTTTTTATAAGTTCGTAGAGATAGAATTAGATATTTTCTTATTATAAATCTTCTTTAGCTATTTTTAAAGCCTTTTTTCTTTCTAATCAATCCTTTTCTTTTTAGAGGCTTTAATTGAGCGATTTGTATTATTTATAGTAAGAATACCGCTATCCGAGAGATTTAGAATTTATTATTATATTAAAATATATATTTAAGACGCCTGTATCTCTCTTATTTATTTTATAGTATCCTATATTATTATAAACTCCTCCCGAGTTCTTTTAAGGTGATAATTAGTGCGATTAAAATGATGTTGAAACTTTAAAGTAATTAAATCGGTAGATAGAAGTTTTAAGTATTTCTTTTTATTTTTTTTAATTACTTAAGTACTTTTTGAAGGTGTATTCTCGATACTTAAAAAGCTAATAATTAGTAATTATAAAAGTATATATTCTCTGTATATATAAAGCTTAGAGATAGAGGTTTTATTTTTTAATAATTTATTTAGAAGCGGTTGAATAATTAGTAAAATATTAATAGGAAAAATATTATATTTTTTAAAAAAATTTTAAATTATTTATTATATAAAAATATTCTTTCGTACGGCTGTAATATTTTTTAAGAAATTAGACTTTTTTATAAAGATCTTTTTATACTACGAAATCTTATTATTCTGCGAATAAAATTAATTTTTATATATAAGAAAAGGATCTCTATTAAACAGTTAATATAGATAAGTTATATAAGATTTAAAGTTAAAAGAAATAATCTTTTTTTTTTATAAAATTATAGAAATTCGAGAGTTAGATGAGCCGTATAACTATTAAATAAAAGTATATATTTTTTATTTTTTTTAAGTGTTTAGGAACGCTTGTTTTTTTATAAAACTTTTTTAGCTAGTTAATCGCGAGTTGATTATTAATATAGTTTTTTTCTAATATCGCTATATAGTAATTTAGAAGATAAGAATATATATATTATAATTTTATAAACTTCTCGCCTGTAAAAATAAAAAGCGGTATTATTATCTAATTATTTACTATAATATATTCAACCGCGCTTATATTTTAAGCTTTTTTAGTCTTAGGAAGGTTAGGAGGAGATTTTTTAGAAAATTTTAAAACTTATTAATTCTTGTATTAATTGAGTTGAAATCTGTATTCGTTAAAATTATAAATAAGACGTGGAGGAAGGTTTTTAATTATATAAAAAAACTAATAATATTAAAATTAAAGAAATCTAGTATTTTTAGTAATTAAATATTTTTTTTTTTTATTTTCTGCTTTATCGGCTTTAACTAAAAGTGTGGAGGTAGTATTTTAGCAAAATAATATAGTTATTATTTATTAATACGCTTTTCTAATCTTGCGTGAGATAAAGCGTGATTTGCGAAATTTATAACTATACAAGTTATTATTAGAAGATAAATATTATCTATTTAAGTAATCTACTACTTTAAAGTTTTATTTTAATATTCTTTTAGAGTCTTATTATATGGGATACGCGAGATTGAAGTTGAAGAAGGTTTAAAAAGGCGCGTATATAGTATATAATAAGAAATATTAAATTCTCGTGTAATTTTCGCGATATTCGGTTTTTTCTTGTGTTGAACAAATTGTATAGCTTTAAATAATTAATTTTTTACTTCTTCGCTATATTTTGTTATATTAGGTGGTTGAGAATTCAAATATTTAAAAATTGTTTTATTTCTTTAATTTTGCTGCAAACTTCAATTTCGCTGCGGTCTACCCACTGCTGAAAAGGCGGTGGGTGGACTGTAGGATCCCGGAGGCCACGGATACCCATGTTCGAAACCATTGACACACACACACGACTGTCGCAATTGTTGTTACTTGATGTCTTCGGAGTATCAGTTCCCTGCTGCCTGGTGGTCTCCTCGGTTTTACTTGTCCGCCACAAGCCCACAACGCACTCAGCGCCACCAAAGGCCACAGCCATTGCTGAATTAATTGAGGGTCTCTCTCTTTCTCGCAAGAGCCATCCTCGACCATACAGATCAGTTGTCTTATGGATCCTAAACGGGCAGGTCGGGCGCAATCAGAAATCAAGGTAAAATTCTCCGCGCATCACACAATCGGCCGATGATATCATAGATCTCCATCCCGTCGGCTAGGCCCAGTAGCCATCACTGACTCCGCAACCAACAACCGAAGAAAGACCGTGTAGCCCCCAGAACTCCGCACTGCACTAGACATTGGACTACGCCTGCAGTCATACCACTTTGTGATAACAGTTCGGCATCCTGTCATGCGGAGAAAGGGGGGAGAATGCATCAGCCAAGTCTCGCCTATATTCTACTCCGTACTAGACAGTTTCTTCCACAAGGAGTAGTGATGAACATCAAACAGGTTGTCATGCACTATGGATCCCACACGGGTCCACCCGCACACACACTTTCCGTGTACGATCGATGCTTCCAGTGCCTGTTCCAGGTTGGATGAAGGGTCGATATCCGTTCTCGAATGGACAGTAGAAACTAGTGTCGACACTGTAAGCGTACACTCTCCACACCGTAGCCGCCCACCTCCCCATGGCAACCGGGGCCCGCGGCAGATTGAGGGACAAAAACAGGTTAACAAACAGGCACATGCTAGAAAAAGAAAATGGCATAAACAAAAGGCAAAAAAGTAAAAAGGAACATCTGGCGCTGGCCGGAATCGAACCGGCGCTGGCACGGCCACAACGTAACGTCCTACCACTAGACCACAGCACCAAAGGTGAAAGATGTTCAGAAAAAGCTGGCGCTGGCCGGAATCGAACCGGCGCTGGCACGGCCACAACGTGACGTCCTACCACTAGACCACAGCACCTTTTTCTTAAAATAGAAACGAGAATTTTGAATACATGATCTTAGATAACATTCGTTGCAAGGCGTGCCGCTATTGTGGTATGTGGTTTGGGTCATGTTGTAGATGGTTTATGTGTTGGACTCTTTCTACCCTGTTCATTTTTATTGGTGTTATTACCTTACACTTGGTACTCAGTGATCTGTTGAAAGTAACGATGATGTCTTAACTAAATCATTGACTATGGTCCAACGTGGAACTTTTTCTGGGTAATGCTGTTGTCGAGATATATACCTAGTTCTAGCAAGGATAACTATGGAGGTTTAAATTGAAACCCCACGCATACTTAATCAATTCGCGAACCATAACACCTCAACATATCACCAACGAGCAATACGCACTGCCCACTAGAAATTTTCTGTCATGCCCTGCACCAACTTATCCTGCATGTCGCAGAAGATATTCACAGCCTAACATGTCAAAATGGAGTATTAGCAGCGGACCCAGAAAAAAAACCATACTCCACATACCTGAGTGAGCTTCTCCTCGCTTGCTCCATGCAAGTCCCGAGTGAACGCAAGCCGGTAAGCCGACTCGTCGTTAATATATGATAGATCGGAGGCAGGAGTAATGGTCGGGACATTGGTGTCGAATAAAGACTCCACGCCAGGGACGGAATCCGACCGCGAGAGCTCCTCCAGGAGTCCCGGGGCAATAGTAATATGCTGCACGCCAGCGAGGGCAAGAATCTCATTCGTCGAGGTCAAGCTGGCGGGTAGAACCTGCGTCTTAGCTTGGACGGACTCGTAGTATTTCTGGATCAGGACACAGAGAGGAAGCAGTTTGTTTGGGTCGGTGAATCTGGACAGATGTGAGCATAACACTGCGTGAGGGGCCTAGTGTAGCATACCCTGGCTCGAAGTGGACTTTCAATTGGTTGACATAGGGTGCGACATAGGTGCATCCTACTTCAGCGGCCAAAACGGCCTGTGCCATTGTGAAGAGAGTAGTGGCCAAGGTTCGGACACCTGCCTGTTCGAGGGCTCGACAGGCCAGCATGCCCTCCCACGTGCTGGGAATTTTGATGCAGATTCGAGATTGCTCGAATCCTGGCTGGAAGTGTTGGAAGAGCTGCACGATCCCTGATTACGTCGAGCCGATCAGCGCCGTTGTTCCCATCCACCAAAGATACATAGTTCATAGTGATGCCTCACTCAAAGCGTTTACAATGGTCTTCTCAGTCGAGTAAGAGTAGTACGGATTTGTCTGGATATGGACGTGTCCACGGATATGGGGAGCGATCTTCAACGCTAATTTGACCATCTATATCATACCCTGTGAGCATCAACGAGAACAGCCCCAATTGGAAGATAAATACCGCTATCTCTACCGCCAACTCCTCAACACCCAGGCCCGGAAACCTGGAAAGCAGAGTCTTTGCGTCCGTGACCGAGGCAAAAATCAAACCAGCATGCTCGGGTTTGCTGAGTTCGCCATATGCGATCGCCTGACAATATTAAGATGCCAACTTCCTACCGCGGCGTTTTGCGAGTACCGACCTGATTGGAAGTGCAATCCTGGAATGGGCCCAGCTTTTTAGCAACTACGAGAAGTAATAGTAAGTATGGGATATTGGTTTGATGCAGAACGAGGTAGTACCCTGTTCATCCATAGTATCGCAGTCAACAATGGTCCTCGTGCGGAGAACATCCAGTCCGGATTGAGAAGTCATGCTGACTGGCGGCTTGAGTCGTTTCTAGATACGAGTAGTGATGGATAGTGATGGTAAAAGAGTCACGCTTGATGGTTTGGAGATGATATGGGAAAAGGGAAATTAACAAAGAAGATGTGCTGGTAGATGGATAAGATAACCCTTCCCCTCCCCCTCACCCTGGCTTATGATATTAGCCTAATATACCACCCGGAAAGTATGCCGGGCTCTGGATCGGAGTTTTGTTCTACAGCGTCCTCGGACCGAAGTTGGATGCTACTTCCATGCACCGGCCACTGATACTAAGGAATCGCAGTTGTGATTTCTTGCGGACCGATCAGGAACAAAGAGGATTTAGTAACCTCCATCAAGTCACAGCTCCGAATTGTTCACAATTCCGTGGGTTCCCGCGCGTAACAATATTCGGTGTAGGCGCTGACTCTTGCCGAAGGGCCTGGGATAAACACACTCATTTGATACTTCAACTGAAACACAGCAGTTTGACATGCCCTGATCGAACGATCAAGCGACCCAGACGAACTCAGATGGACACAACAAAACCGCATGTCACCAGAGATGAGTTGGTGATGATAACACTACCCTTGCGCCGAAGCATTCTACAAAATGATATCCGAAGACATACGTGTATGTAACCCTGATATGAAACCCATCAGTCCCATGGACAGAGAAGAACGGGCGATTAACGACGGGTGAAGGTCCTTCTCCGGTATCTCATAAACCCCGGCGGTCGCGACAGAATGCCGAAACCATTGAGGCTTTGCTGAACACGTCAACATCATCCCAAAGGAAGTGGTAGACAACGTGGGCGGAGACCCGTGGAGAGGAAGAAAGAAGAAAGAAGGGAAAGAAAAGGGAAAGACACAAATAAAAAGAGCGAGAGAAAAAACCGGAAGCGGCAAGCGGAAGGGAGATGGAAGAAGAATCTTCCGGCTGGTAATGCAGCCATCCTGATTGGACCAAAGGCCCTCACGACTGCCGGTCCCGTGACTGGGGTCTCGCCCGAGGTTGTCCGTCCCGTGATTCCGAAGCGTTACGAGCGTCGGGAATTCGAGGTGACTTTCTTCGTCGATTTGCTGTCTGCATCGCTGAACGGGCTTGCATCTCTCACACACCGACACCATGTTCTCCCAGAAAGTTGCTCAGCAGTCGCTGCGACGGCGTATGTACTTCCTCTGCCATCCGATTTTAATTACTTACCCTTGCTAATTATCGCAGTCGCCGTCCAGCAGCCCTATGCCATGCGGTGGTCCATGATGAACTCCGCGTCCCCCGCCGCCATCGCCCTTGGAAAGAACATCCAGACGAGGTCAGTAACTGCTTCTGGGGATCTGCGGTTGAAGAATTGAGCTTGGATCTGACTGGGGGTTCCGCGATACACCGTCGCTACGTCATGCATACGGCCGTGGTCAAAAGTCCCGAACCATGCTGCCGACGAGGATCGCTATATCTCCAGTATATAAGTTTCATTGTCCATGGTTGCTAACCTAGGATCATATAGATACACTGCCTCCACTACAAACACCTCCGACCCTACCAAGATCCTTGAACAGCAGCGATTGAACCGCCCCGTCGCCCCTCATCTTTCTATCTACCGTCCCCAGATCACCTGGTACGCCAGTGCTTTCAACCGTGTCACCGGTGTCGCTTTGTCGGGAGGCCTGTACCTTTTCGCGACCGCCTACCTCGCTGCTCCGCTGCTTGGGTGGCACCTGGAATCGCCTTCTCTGGTCGCTGCTTTCGCCGCTCTTCCCATCGCCGCCAAGGTCGCCATCAAGGGCACCGTGGCTTTCCCTTTCACTTTCCACTGCATGAACGGCGTGCGTCACTTGGTCTGGGACCTTGGTCGCGGTATTACCAACCAGCAGGTCATCAAGTCTGGCTGGACTGTGGTGGGCTTGAGTGTCGCTAGCGCTCTTTTCCTTGCTTTTTACTGATTGTTTCTGTGCCATACCTTTGAGTTCTGTGATTTTCTAAAACCATGTTCTTTGTGCAATATTATTCTTATACCGGTCAATTGAGACTGCATTTCTTTTTGGAACTGATTACCATCTTGCCTTTTTGCGCTTTGAATAAGATATTGCCAGGGAACCCTTGCACGCCCCTGGAACAACTGCAGGACTGCAGGATGTAGGGAGTGCCGCCATGCAGCGGCCTTCAATCAGGTGGGGAAGAGTACATACAAGATGTCGACTGTCTGATACGCTCCATTACAGCTCTTCAATATTTCCATTACAGCATGCTCTGAAAGAATTGCTTTGGCAGATGCCAAAGAATTCGATAAATTTGTTGATTATCGGTGGCTCAAGGGAAGCCAGTCAGCAAATCCCGAATCTACCTATGGTATATGAAATGAAAAGTTTACAATCTTGACTCGCAACCGCCAACTCCTCTCCCAAATCATCGCCCAAAAAAATTCTATCAATTATCTTCAATCGCAGTTCGCCACCCTAACCACAGCCCGGCCCCGTTTGCTGGCCAAGATGTTTATTCTCACAGGTTTCGATGGTCCCCATCATTTTATAGATTGTCATCGAGTGGCATCTGGGGGTGATCTGTGCTTACTCGTCAACCTTCGTGCTCCGAGCCCCTGTGATCAGACATCGGCATGGGAAACCACGAGGTTGCCTCATGCTTGCGCCAAGAAAGTTATGCCCAAATCAAGAGTGAACGGAGAAGCTTACTGATTTCACAAATCTATCTTCGAACAGACTCCCGGTCCGCTCAATGGAATTAAGCCGGGCTTGGAGGCGGGTTAGGAGGAATTGGCCTTGGAGAAGGTGGGTCGTGTGAGCAGTCCAGCTGAGTGAGCTTTTCGCTGCTAATATGGCTCCCTCGAGGGATATTCTCGAAGCGGTGGGAGGTGCGAGTCATGTTGCTCAGGACCCAGACCATTTTGTCCTTGTTGAAGAGAGCGGACCAGCGTGGCAGATCTTGAGAAATGGAAGATGAAATATGAAAGAGGAGGATTCTTTGGGTTCTTTCTGAGTTCAAGGGAAGGAACTTGAGGTGTATGAGAATGGAGAAGAAAGCAACGACCCTTCATGGGTGGGCTAGCACCAACTTTTTAAAAGCGACAACCAGAGTAACCTTGGAGCAAGCTGTACACCGCCAGACACCCAATCCCTCGGGAGAGCATCGTGTGGATAAGACACTCCCGGCCTTCTAACCGCGATCTTCGTAGGTATTTCTCATCCAGAAGGATTTCCGGGATCCCCTGCAAGGACCCGACGGAAGTTTAAGGGGCAAGTGTCGGACAGCGTACTAACAGCAAAGGTCGACGCTCCGTAACGATATTGGCTCCTTCGGATGGTGGAAGAACGGTCTTCTCGATAGGTCTAACGGCTTTGCATCCGCCTAGTTGCAGACCATCTATCCAGCCAGTCAAATTGTTCAAACCTGCGTAGGTAGGTGACACCCGCGGGTCTCGGACGAAAAAGCTCTACGGTTAATTGCAGCACAATCCGTTGCTGAAACCGTGCCGTTGGCCGGCTTTCAGCTCGCCTACATCGAGGTGAACAAGTTACTAGCCGTAATGATCCCGCGCCAAAGCAAACGACAAAGTCCTCCTTCCTCTCTCCAGTATCCGCTCCCTTCTCATTTCCCTCTATTTTTGGCGCTTTAGTTGCCGGAGGACCCAAGAGATTATATTCTTAGGAAGCAAACGATGGACAGTGATGCTCATGCTCCTGAGAAATGAGGGCGGTAGGTGCATAGTAAGCTTACGTTCCCTCGGATGTCTATATCTCGCTCCTGACGGGACATGAATAACCTGTTCCTTTCTGACTACTAAATCCAGTCTCATATTCTCTTGTTGATGGCTATTTGACATTGGAACAATCCTGGTTAGGGTGGCCTCTTCTGGGATACCAGTGCGGTAACCTAAAAGTAAACATATCAACGCCCGGATAAGAGTACCAGGGGGAACCTTGCACGACTAACCCAATACTGAGAACACACGGTACAATATTTGAAAATGCACGCCACACGTGGATCGTCGCTAAGTTGGAACCGCGAGGCGGAAAGAAAGAGACAATAAACGGGAGGCAGCTATCCAGACAGCTAAACAATGATCAAACGGCGCAGTAGTCTTGCAGAAATCGCTAAAAAGACCACCGGACTTAGTGGCAAGGATCTAGACATCGGTTGTTTGATGGCTTAGCAACTGCCGACAAACGATACGATGATCTCGATTTGGCGGCGCAAGACACTGCCTATCTCTGGTAGCTTGGCTGCTGTCTATTCCCGTACAGCGCTCAGGTGGACATGGATATGCTCTCTGCTATTTTTCCCTTCAGCATCGGCCCGTCCACGGTTAACCCTTTACGGAAAGTTGAAAGGTCTGAGCGACCAGCTGAAGTTATCCTTGAAATGGATAAGCGTTCCGATAGGTACTTCCTACACTGTGTTTCCTTCGTCTTTTCCAAACCTGGAACTTTTCGTTTGATTTCCGCACTATTTCCTTGACCAGAAAGGCTTCCATCAGACGAAACTAGCTTGAAGTCATCGGGAGACAGGAGTAATATCCCGACAAGTCATGGTATCTTGCTGTTGATCGTCCCATAGAAACAAACCCTATGGCTTGGCCTATGCCTTGGTGCAACGTTCGAACGTATACACCGGGAATTCTTTAAAATCAGTACGGGTACCGTCGGCGTCCTCTGCGCCTGCAACTATTTCTATAGGGTACATGGATAACAACAGACGGGTAGGAGAAGGAGAATCATGCAATGACAAGGCCCTTGCCAATCTGGTTACCATGGGCTATGCGGCATGATGGTGGATCTCTATCCCCAATTGGAGATATTCTCTATGTTTCTATTCCCCAATACCACCCCTTTCCTTGGTAAGATGCCCCATGCTCCTAATTGTCTTAGTCGTACAGCCCCCTTCCCCGGGTTTCGCCTGGCACAAGAGCCAAACATGATCTACAAGGCTCCGAATAGCCCGGATACAGAAAAGTGTTCAGCCAGTCTAGCAAACTGCCCGCAGCCGGAATGGAAGCGACTGTGTCTATGCACGGTGCTATAGAGTAGTTACTTCAAGCCAATGCCATAGAATATACGGTGGCCGAGTGTCAGCATGGTAGATGAAAAAAGGACGAGAACATATTCCTCCCCACTGGAGAAAGTGTTGGTTCCTGAGGCAGACAGATGTGCCGAACCGCGCTACAACCCGATCGAGACTAGCGCCGCATCTCCGAAATCTTCCCAAATCCATTCATCTTCAATTCCACCCGCGGCCGTCGTGAAAAAAGCCCCGGACTGGCGATTTGACACCCTCCTTCTCTCTTCCCCTCTCGCGGCTTCTCGCTTTCCTTCTGCATACACACCATGGCTTCGATGCTCTCGACCCGGGCGGCCAGGACGGTTTCCTGCACCGCCTGCCGCTCTTTCGCCAGATCCGGTCTTCTCCTCCCCCAGCGTGGACTGTCGACGTCCACCGAGCAAACGCCCGCCGACCTCGCAGACAAGCCTCGATGGTCCTACACTCCGCCTCGGGCGCAAGCTCCCTTTAGCTTGCGATTCGACTCCAAGAGACGCGACTTCACCGTCAATTCCGATCCGAAGGTGCTTGATCAATTCTACATCCGCATGCTGGGCAATGACGGCGAGAAGATCCTCTCCGACGAGATCAAATGGCTCGCCGTGACACATAAGAGTTTTGATCAAGGTCGACGAGGCTTTAACGATCGATTGGCTTTTCTGGGTACGTGGCATACCTGTTCCTCTCCCCGGACCCAAGCAGCGGTCCGCAGGAACTCCAAACTCAACCTCAGCGGGAGCTAATCGAGGCATTGATTTTCACTAGGGAAACGACTTGTTCAGCTACAAGCTTCCCTGGCTTTGGCGCAGAGTCCCGGAAATGCTGCCTCCGCTACCCCTGATGCTCATGGCCGACAACCCTTTTCCCATCCCGCATTGGAAGGCCTGGACAATCTTTCCCACAACACCAAGAACTTCCTGACGTCGAAGTCGAATCTCGCGGAGCTCGCGCGGAAATATGAGATGGACAAGGTCTTGAGATGGAGCCCCCGAAAGGTGAGAAACCTCTGACTGCTGCAAACATTGATTTGTCGTTTTCTTCTTCCCCGGGTGTTATCCTAGGACATCCAGCTGCACATTTCATGCTAACAGATTTGCCCTCTTCTCTTCAGCCCGACAACCTCCAGACCTCTGGCATCGAGCTCGTACTTGCTCACACCATGTACGCCGTGGTCGGGGCCGTGTCCCTGGAGAAAGGCGGGCACGTTGCCAACCAGGTGGCTCGGGAACGGATACTGGCACCGCTGGGCTTTAACATCACGGCCTAAGACGGAGTGTGATTATTGGGAAATGGCCGCGGGAGCATTTGCAAGGCGTTATTTCCTTTTCCTTTTTTTTTGTCTTGGATGTTGTTCTCTATATGCCTTGGGGGTTTCTCTCTTTCCATCCACCGTACATGTACTTTTACAACGATCTGTGCTATATATTGACTGCAAATACCACCTGGAAGGCTCATTGCCAATTGAAGATATGAATACAATTATAAATATAAATTGATCTATATAGAAGGATGTACGGTTCCTCTGACACCGCCCGGGTAACAGCGCAAAATACCCGGCCAGCTCTTATGGAACCCTCGTTACGATGCATAGTCTCCGCACCTCTGTATCGCAAGTTCCAGTAATAGAAACTAGAGACGAACAGACAGAAAGTCCGACGAATCCAGAAACCACACGGAGTGATTTGTACTGGCTTGCACTGTCTATTGGGAGCGTGGGAGAAAGAAAAGAGAAGAGAGAAGCCGAAGCGAAAAAAAAGCAGAAATAAATATGGTCCTGTCGAGGGCGCTAGACTGCATCGGGGTTGGCGGCACCGTCATTTGGGCTAACCGGAATAGGCAAGATAGTGACTTGCGGCGACTCCAAAGGAAGTACGACGGCTTCCTTTTTCTCTTCTTCTTTGATTCCATCCACTCTGCTTTTCCATCCGTCTGACTTGCCTGAATCCTCCCCGTAAGTTATGCTTGTTGTTGTTGCTGGTCCCCATCGTGCGGGACTAAAAACTAATGCGCAGGGTGCAGCTCCTTTCCTTCTCCCACCCCCACGAGCAGCATGTCCGACTAGTGTGTTTCGTTGGCCTCTCCCCGTCCCAATCCAATCTCGCCCAGGAGCCCGTCCCCGTTGCTACCATACAATTGACACTCACCTGCTTTCCGCCGACCGATTCTACATCCTCGTCCCTCCTCGCGCTGCTACCCTCCTCAATCTCCCGCGATGGCCTCCGCCCTCTTCTTCCTGGACCTGAAGGGCAAGGTACGTTGGTGCCCTTCCGCCCGACGTCAAGTTATTTCCACCGCAATTCCCCTGGCCGCTGACCAGCCAAAATAGACCCTTCTGGCCCGAAACTACCGCGGAGACATCCCCATGTCCGCTGTCGAAAACTTCCCTATCCTCCTCAGTGACGCCGAAGAAGAAAGTTCCGCCGTGCCGCCCTGTTTCTCCCACGAGGGCATTAATGTACGTTGGCCCTCCGCGACCTGCATACTTGCTTGTTCTACCTTCCTCGTCCCCGCCTAGCCGCTCCCCGCAGTCCGATTCGCTTTTTCTACTCCCCCCTATTTGCCCTTTGGATACTACGCTTGAGACTGGTTTAGTTCCGAGTATAATGAGGGGAATGTTTGCACGAAGGGATTTTCGTTGTGCGCGCGCTGATCCTCAATGGGGCCCTTTTTTATAGTACCTCTACATCCGCCACAGTAACCTCTATATCCTCGCGTTGACCAAGAAAAACACCAATGCGACCGAGATCCTTCTCTTCCTCCACAAGATTGTGGAGGTCTTCACGGAATATTTCAAGGTGTTGGAGGAGGAGAGTATTCGCGACAACTTCGTTATTATCTACGAATTGCTCGACGAGATGATGGATTTCGGGTACCCACAAACGACAGAGAGCAAGATATTGCAAGAGTATGACGGCCACCGGAATCAGCAGATTGGACGAGAAGGACGGCTGAGGCTGACATCGGCGCTCAACTAGGTACATCACGCAAGAGTCGCATAAGCTTGAGGTCCAAGCCCGCCCTCCCATCGCCGTCACCAACGCAGTCTCCTGGCGAAGTGAGGGTATCCGCTACCGCAAGAACGAGGTCTTCCTGGACGTTGTCGAATCGCTGAACCTGCTCGTATCGGCCTCCGGAAATGTCCTTCGATCAGAGATTCTGGGTGCCATCAAGATGAAGTGTTACCTGAGTGGTATGCCCGAACTTCGTCTGGGGTTGAACGACAAGGTTATGTTTGAAACGACCGGTCGCGCTACGCGAGGCAAGGCGGTCGAGATGGAGGACGTGAAGTTCCACCAGTGTGTTCGACTTTCTCGATTCGAGAATGACCGAACGATCAGCTTCATCCCGCCGGACGGTGAATTCGAGCTCATGAGCTATCGGTTGAACACACAGGTGAAGCCGTTAATTTGGGTGGAGTGCCTCGTCGAGTCCCACTCCGGTTCTCGCGTTGAATACATGTTGAAGGTAAACTGCCCCGACCTCTTCCCTCAAACGATGTCCATTGGAACTTCTCACGCCTAACACATTTTCTCCACCAACAGGCCAAGGCTCAGTTCAAACGTCGCAGCACGGCCAACAACGTTGAAATCGTCGTCCCTGTCCCGGAAGATGCCGACTCGCCCCGGTTCCGAACCAACATCGGAACCGTCCATTATGCCCCCGAACAATCCGCCATCGTCTGGAAGATCAAGCAGTTTGGCGGCGGCAAGGAGTTCCTCATGCGCGCCGAGCTCGGTCTCCCCTCCGTTAAGGGCGACGATGAACACGGTGGTGGTATGACCGGTGGATTCGGAGGCAGCATGGGAGGCACTGGATCTGGCAAAGCGAAGAGACCCATCAACGTCAAATTCGAGATCCCCTATTTCACAACGAGTGGTATCCAAGTACGGTATTTGAAGATCACAGAACCCAAGGTATGCTCCCGATCTTTCTCTATCCTGAGCCGCTCATCTTACTGACTATTTTCTTCTCTCTAGCTCCAATACCCCTCTCTCCCCTGGGTCCGTTATATCACTCAATCGGGCGACATTGCCGTTCGTATGCCAGATGTACAATGATGTAAAGCGTCGTCTTTTTTTTTCTTGTTTTTTTCTTTCTTATGTAGCTCCATTACCTAGATTTTCTTTTCTGCTATGGAATTAATCAGCCGTCCACTGCCCCGTCTGCGCTGTGTTATCAACTGTACTGTACAGAATACCTATCTACCGAGGTGTAGGTAGATTGGCATGTTTGCTTGGTAGCTTCGTACGTCAATATTCATTTTTCATATTTCTAATTCTCTTTCTCTGCGTCCCTTTTGCCTTGCCTTCTTTTTCTTCTTGTTGATGCTGTTGCTGGGACAGCGAAGGGGTTTCTATTCCTGCCTTTCGTCCGACCATTCCGACCTATATATTTCTGTGGCCCAACGTGTTCTCTTCCATTTCCAGTACCTCTTCCTCTGGCAGGTAAGTATGAATTGTATGATTGAATGGGACCGATGAACTGTCCCACAGTTGCGGCATCCGTTGTAGGTCTCGGTTGGTCTTTTTGTTCCTTTCGTTGGTATGCTATGCTATTTATGATATGCGTATCATGGCAGATACCTAGATAAGCAATGCAAAATATATCATCAAGTAGATCCAGAGGGGTAGGTGGGGTGGATGTATGTATGTGTGTGTATGTATGGAGGTAGGTAGGTAGTAGACAGAAAACCACACGTGGGTATCTCAAGATAAAGGTATGAAAGGATAGGAAAAGAAAGAGAAGAGAAGAAAAGAAAGAAGAAGAAAAGGGAAAAAGCAGGAAGGAAGAGAAGACAAGAAGATGAAGGAATGAAGACATGTCACATTATGTGTTGGACCGAGAGAAAAAAAAGAGCCATGCACAGGTTATGGCATACAATGAACCAAATGAAAAACGCCGAATTTTCGCTAGATGTCCTCGCAGATAACTGACACTTTGATAGTGTTGGTGATAGATAGGAGGGATAGTTAAGGTGATGTGGTAATGACATGATATGATAATGTTCAATTGTTGGGGTGGGGGTGATTCGATTCCCTTGACTTCTTGAGTCTCAATCAACCCTTCCAGGTTCGTTCTGATTGATGTTCGGCGGATGAATTATGTCAACCGTGGGAGTTGAGGGTGGTTTCGCCATCGGGCGAATCTGGCGCCGGGAGAGGGAATCCATCGCCCTGACCGGTAGCTGCAGCTTTGGAAAACCCCTCGCGGGCTAACATAGTGTTCATGACGGCGCAGTTGTACGCAGCTTCGCCAGGCGGAACCACCATGAAGATATACGTGTTGTCAGTGAAGCGGCCGAGGAAGACATTGAACTGCGGTGTTTTCGTGTGCATGACGACGAAGCCGGCCGACGCCGGGGTGGTATGGGTATTACGGGCGGCGCAATGCTTGAAGGCCTTCATGATGTTGGAGAGTCGCTCGTGGCGGTCGTAGATGGGGTTGAGATCGCCGACTTCGGAGGCCACCGAGGTGACGGTGAGGAAGGTGGAGCGCTCGAAGAGAATGACCTCTTCGGCATTGATGCGTTTGGCGAAGGCGTGCAGGAAGCGCTCAATAACGGTGAGATTGGGAATGAGGCGGTGGACAATACCGGCCCAGGCTTTATAGAGTGATTGATCCCAGATACTGCTGCCGAAAGTGTCGATGGAGAAGTGCTCGGAGCGGCTGCGGATGAGGGCGGAGCGTTCCTCGTAGATGCGTTGACGGTGTTCGGCCTGGATGAGGTCGAGCTTGTGGACGAGACAGAAGACGTAGGCATTGGGACTGAACTCTTTCAAAGCGTTGATGATGGCATTGTAGGTGTCGAGGTCACGTTCGACCTCGCGCGATTCGATGTCGAAAACGTAGATGAGCACTGCAACGTCGGAGAAGATGTTGCCTCGTTGAGAAGCGAGATAGGTCTCCATGAAGGCATCTTGCCTGTATGTGGAAGATTGACGACGTCAGTTTCCCCGAACGAGGGGATACTCAATATTTATAAGAGGAGCAAAGAAGAGCTTACCCTCCGCAGTCCCACAGGTTCAACGTGAGGTTTCCCATGAACTTGACATGACTGTGCTCCACATCGATTGTGGCCCCCAACCGGCGGACATCTTTGGCGACGTAATTGCTGAAGATGATTGAGCGCATGGAGGATTTCCCCGAACCGCTCTTCCCCATCAAGAGGACCTTTCTCTTCTTCTTGCGCACGTCCATGTTTGCCGGAGGTGTGTAGGGAAACGGTGGTGGTTGCTGGTCGTTGACGGTATGTACCCCGCAGAAGCGGGTGCTGTGAAGCTAAAGTGGGAGACGGCAACTCTGTAATGTGAATATCAGCATCTGCAGAGAGATCCTGAATCCATTGAGGTCAGCAACGTGCAAAGTCAAAAGGCACGACGCTGGAACAACCAATGGCTGGGGGAAGGAGTTAAAAAGCACCGACGAGACCGGGATCGACCAGCCTTCTCGTGACCCTCGTCATCGCTGTCACGTGGGGGTGCACGGGACCTGTCGATCCGAGCCCTGCAGATTACCTAAGCCATCATGGGTTCGTAGTTACGTAGTTATGTGTAGTTAGAAGGGCACTACAGTATAGATTCATCTGTTTCGTAGAAGGTTAATCTTTTGTTAATACTTTTTGGTTGTTGGTTTCGTTTTGTCATCCAAATATCACACCCCTTAAAACCCAGAATAGAATGGCAAGTATACACGGACAGATTCATCATCTCATAACAATAGCTCTACATGAAAAGGGAGGAAATGAAGATTGTATAGCTTCTCCATAGAACCAGTCGATAGAAAAGAAGAATGCAACAAGGAGGCGTAGAACATCCGGTCATTAAGAGGTCGTAAAGGACCACCACCAGCTTATTTTTTCTTAAGAAAAAACCGACGCAATACTGGTGAAGTCAGGTATCCAAAAACAAGAAAGTAGAAAAGAAAGTCAAACAGGGTATGCGATGATTAAAATACGGTGCCGTCGGAGCGGATCATGATCGGGGGTTCCTTCGTGTTGGGTCTGGAGACCTCGGCAATCTCGCGGCCACCCTAATGCATTGACGTCAGCCTCTATATCTACCAAGATAAAAAGAACTAGAGAGGATTCCTTACCTTCCATGAGCCAGCCTCGAGCATCTGCGCAAGCGTCAATTGGTCTTCTCCGCGGAGTCCCAACTGACCATTGACTTCGTCCAGAAGGTCATCCAGGAACCCCACAGTTACTGCTCGCCATTCCACTACCACGTCGTCGTCGGTCGAGAAGAGGGGAACCACCTCCACGTTCGGCTGACCCTTGATCTGCGCATTTTGCTTGTATGCAGCGATTCCGCGCTGGAGGTCATCCTCTCGCAGAGTAAGTAGGCCCATATCGATCAAAAGGCCGCCATTTCGGTACTCGGGAAGGCCGGTAAGCAGGTCACTGCCAGCGAAGTGGATCTTCATCAATCGAGACATAGGGACCATGATAGAGTAACACAGCCATTGGGTGAGCTTGTGGAACGGTACGATGTTCTCCCAGGGCTGCGCGGGAGGCGATGGCGGTAGGGTCGAACAGGGCCAAGCATCTCCAATAGACAGACCGTCGATTTTAGTGCGCGAGGAGGGCCAGATCGGGGTCAGACCGTCCATGAGTACGGTCCACAGCGTGGTGATCGGAACGATTGGTACGGACGAAGCCAGTGTTGACGGATGAGAAAGAAGGTGATCTATAGGAATCATCCCGTTAGCGATGTTTACTGGAGGAAACAACCACGGAGTTTGCCTACCAAGAAGGTTTCCAGGACGCGCATCCACGCCGAAGAAGTCCTGGTTGTTCAGGGCTTCCGACAGACGAGCGAGAAGTCCGGCGCGGCCTTCCAGACCGGCGAGCGGGTTGGATTCAGAGTGCTGCATTCCCTTGGCCAAGACCTCCACCGTTACCTTTTTCAGCCCGGCCCCGTCGACCTGGCACGGCTCGGTTGGGTCGCTGCTGAAGAGCCCGCTTTTGAACATTTCAAGGGTGGCCACCGCAAGGCCTTCGCTGCGCGAGAAGACCCTGCTCGACTCTTTGGATTTGTATGACCATTTAGTGCCGGCACCGGCGTCCAGAAGGACCGAAACGACAAAGAGATCGATCAACCGACGAGTTCGTTCTTGCGCGTCGATCGTACTAGGCCAGGACTGCAGCAACTGGTTGACACGCGGTCTGCCGCCCACGTCGAAATGTTGCCAGCGGCCATGAGGAGGGATCGATTCGTAGTCGGGAGCATAGTCGCGCTGTCCATGAAAGCAGGTCAGCCGGCATCACACGGTGGCCGGAGGGGTCTCAGTGTTTGTTGGGGACCACTCACCTTGATTATGGAGACGATGTAGGATGCTGTGGCCTGGAACTTGCTCATGTCGACGTCGAAATGTTTAAGTTGGTTCCTTTTGGCCTTTGACAGCACGAATTTGGCCCGGTCTCGTACGGCATGAACACTGCGAAGATAGGCCGCAGGGTCTAAGGCTGGGTCGGGGGGTTTGGCAATCGACAACTCGGGGATTGATGCGGGCAGGCCACTTCCTTTGTAGCCGGGCGATCGCAACGAGGCATTGGAGGTGCGAGCACTGTTGACGGACGCGAACGAATCTTGTTCATCCTTCTCACTCTGGATCGAGTTTTTGGAGTCCTTGCGCTTGAAGAGACCCATGGTGAGAAGGTGGATGTAGAAGGACGTGAGAGATGTCCTGGCGACGAGGAGAGAAGGGAGAAGATCGGGTCGAATAATCCGAATCAAACAGACAGCCGATTATAGTAGGGTGAGGTTAGGAGAGAAGAGAGGGGAGAGAGGAGAGGAGAGGAAAAAAGAAAGAGGAAAAGAAAAGCGAAGAGAAGAATGAGGAGAGAGAAAGAAAGAAAGAAAGAAAGAAAGAGGAGAGATGGTGGGGGGAAAGCAGAGAACAATAAAAAAGATGATGATCTGCGGCGGTTGCGGGAAAGCAACCTGCTGCTCGTTCGGCTTTATTTTTTTTATTGTTTATTATTGTTTATTTGATTTATTTTGGTATTCTAATCTTAAATGGATTTTCTGAATTTCTGAATTTATTTTTCTTGAAATTTCTTTTTAATAGAACGAAAGAGAGAGAGAAGAAAAAAACACTAAGAATACGGGGCGGGGCGGCCGAGAGATGGTTAAGGTCGTTAGGGGGGGAATTAGGAGGAGTTAGGAAGGTGAGGAACCAATTCTCGGGCGCCTCATTGGAGCAAAAAGGAGCAGCGAGTTAGGTAGGCTCATTGAAAGCTCGCTATTTTCACTATTTGACTAGTCGAGGCTCGGAGTCGGGAGGTGGGGAGCTTTTGGAGTGATGGAGTCCATTTGATATCAGGAAATTAATTACCGCGGCCGCGGGTACTTGTAAGGTACTTCCCGACCCTCCCTCGTCGTGCCCTCCGCCGAGTACTCTGGAAGTACTCGGGCGGTCGTCAGATATTAGCCCCGTTTCAAGGAACTGCTCAGATGCATACAGCCATACACAGTACACCGTACTGTTATGATGTGTAGGTTCCATCGGTGACGGCTGTCATATTCCATACACTATGAGTATCTTTCATATGAGGAAAATCCGAGAAATTCCCATGGAGGACCCAAGCCGTCGTTGACCCGAGTTTCTCAACTCAACGGCGTCAACTCAATTCACCTTTGCCGGCTCGAGATTCGCGATCGAGAGAACAGGAAGGTCGGGAGTCCACTTGGGAGAACGAGCAAAAAAGAAAAATGGAGAAGAAAAAAAAAATCAAAAAGCACGGACGGACTGGCGCACAGGACCATTTCCGGCCCTTTGCCCTTGTCCCTGCCCCACCACGCTGCCCCAATGGTGCGGATCTAGATTTCTTGTCTGCTCAGTGCTCAGAAAGTCAGAAAGTCAGAAGTGTTCGGTCCGGCTCCCTAGGGAAAGGACACAGACTCAGGTCCTGCTCCGACCCTGCTCGTCCCTAATCTCGGACCTGTTCCACCCTTGATCCATCGTCTCTTTCTCGAAGGGGGTTGGATTTATGATTGGTCTACGGAGTACACCCTTTCTCCTTCTTTCTCTCTTTCTCTCGTTTTTCATTAATCATCGTCATCGCAGTGATGGTTCGATCTCTGCAAGTCGCCCTGGACGGTCCGTAGTGTCTCTCGGTTCCTTGGGTCAACCCTTCATAGTAGATGGCCCTCTGCCCCACCGAAGTCTACACCCACGGAGATTGAGAAGGTACGAGGTTGGAGACCTGGGCATTGCCATTGGCCTTATTACTTCATAGTTTGAAGACATCATCTTAACTTCCAAGAGAGGGGAAGGACAGATGCCAATCCGAGCTGCAGCACATGCATTAGAATGACCAGTTGGGCATCTCCAACCTGACAGATACCCAATCACCGTTGCACCCCGGCGCTTAGGGTTAAGTGCCTTGAGTTCCCTAAGTTCTCTAATGGAGTAAGTTGAAAGTTCCTATAGGGATGGGCCCAAGTCAGGAAGATCGTTCCACTTCTCGCCTTCTCGCTTGGTCATTGAGGAGCCCAGATATTAATAGTTTGAAGAAACAACACAAAAACACCAGGACGTCACAGTGAAAAGTCAAAACTTCCCTGTGTAAAGCAGGGGACGAGCTAAAATAGTGCTCAGCATTAGCCGACTTCGTGGAGAGAGAGCCGAACTCTAAGCGTTGATGCTGATGAATCCTCTTCTCGCTTTCCCCCCCCCCCCCCGAAGACCCACCGGCTGGCTTAACTGACTCTTGGTTAAACTAGCACTTGGCAGGTTAGGCCCTTCTGTCAAGACTCGGGAGTAGGCTAGGGCACTTCGAGTGTACGGAGTAGAGTGCAGGAAGGATGCCGGACTTTGTGTACGAGTTGCAACATACACTGCACACACTACTCAATAGTACGATCCCCCCTCTTTGGACCAAACTGTGCGCAGAACTAGCGATCGGTCGATGTCGATGTATGGTTCTGCATGCAGGTTATATGCAAACATGCAAGCCATCCCATGTTCGGCCCCTTTGCTATGACCGCTAAGGGGCTCTTCCAACCGGAGAAAAAAGGGGACGAGTTGGTGGAAGGGGCCGCAGTTCACCGGAAGTCTTCCGTACTGTACATATACCGTAGGCAAGACGCGAGGCACTTCGTACTTCGTACATTCTTGATCCCATCTGGCCATCTCCATGCTAAACGTCGGCCGGCGCGCGCACTAACGCGGGAGACACGGTGCTGGCCACACTGCTGGGTCGCTCCGGTTTCACGTTTAAACTCTCGTCTGCCGCATTCCTCCGGATCCGGAGGTTTGTTGATTAATGGTCTAGTCAAGTAGTCATAGTAATAGCAGAGCGGTGCTATAGTCTATAACTCATCCCTATTATTTTTCGGAAGTACCGTCTCCTTAATAATAGTTTTAATACATAATATAATAGCAATGTTTCCCCGAAGTCGAAAGGGGCCCGATTTCCCCGAAACTCCGCCGTTTGACTCTGATGTCTAATAATGTCCGATGTCTGAGTCTGACGGGCCTTGCATGGATTCCTCTTAGTCTTAGGGTGGTATCGGCAGTGGCTGCGTGGCCTGTTCGCAATCGAGGCGTTAGGCAGATCCGTTCCGACTTTTTTTTTTTTCTCTTTCTTTTTGTTTTATTTATCAATTCTTTTCTCTTCTAGCTGCTCTCGATGGCTCGAAACTTAGCGAGGTCTGGACTTCCATCGTCATGTCATGTCATAGATATGTATACGGTCCGTAGGATCACCCGATCATGATAGGAACGATAGTACTCCGTCTCCCTCGATCGATTGATCGATATCACAGGTAACGACATGGAGTGCATCGGCCTTGTAGTCCACGGTGATCTCCGTGGACTTCCCCCTCGAATTTTTGGTCAAAATCTGGTCAACAACAGTTCGTTATCACCGATGATTGGAGGTCGCATCTGCCCCCGAAGCTCAGCTCGTCCAAGGCATCAAGAACTCCGTCGCCTTTCTGACTCAGCCCAGTCTGTCATTGGAGAACAGATCAGAAATAACGAGGCTATCGCTATGCAAAACGCGTCGACTACTGTAGGAACCCTTTCGCTACTACCGGGCGGGCTGTGACGCGAGGGGCCTGTGCTTTCGTTCGTGATAACCCTGGGATGCGTTGAGAAGTATCGAAATCGAATGTCTCCTATGATATCTCGCTTAGCCCTGCCCTCCACAAATAATATCGCCTCTCATAAAGCCGCAGCAAGCCACTAGACCCCCCCCCCCTTCTCTGACCTTACGATAGACTAGTCACCGGTAATCGACGACCGGCTGGGCTCCGCGATGGTTGGATTGGATCCTCGTTCCTTTCAATTCCGGGCTTTCGGCCCTTCAGAGCAGGCCGTATCATCTAACCTACTACTGCCAAGTTGGCCAACTACCTACGGAGTAGTCGAGAAATGGATGCATATCCCATTCCCACACGACCACCCCCGGTCTATCCAGATCTGACTGTGCGCCAGACAAGAATTTAACTCGAGGACAGTCCCCCCACCGGAGCCCACCGGCCGGCCTAAGCATAAGAAGTGTACACCGTACACAGTAAGCTATCCTCGTTAGGGGTTCCTGGCCAAGAGACAGCGTTTTCTCTTTTCGTACACAAGTACTCCGTCTTTACGGAGAGCTGCGAGCTTTTCTGTTTTGTTTTTGATTTTGATTTGTCGAGTCGTCGATTCAGGTAAGACAGGTACTTTGGGAAATGGACCAGCCGCCAGCTGCGGTGGATACAGTATTAATGACATGGCTGGGATTATCCACTTGTGGCGATTCGACCCATCAGCTCGAGCCGATGACATGAGTTACGGGAGGCTGTATCTTGACATCTGGTCAAAATGTCTTGACTGATACTGTTAGTCTCGATTTCAGAGACCTTGGGGGATGCTCGATGCAGGAGTCCGTTGTCAAACTGTTTTTTTTTTTATTGTTTCTGGCAAAGACGATGCAGGCTAGAAAAGAGGTCCACAGTGGCGTGGGTATTGTTAACGGCGTTCAATCTAGGGATGGGAGGATGTGTTAGCTTGTTGGCTGTTAGCTTGTGATAGTGTCGGTGGGAGATAATAATAATACAGTGATAATAATAATAGCAGCAACTGTTACAACTTACAACAACAATAGACACTACTAATTAACTAGTACGGAGGAGTTACCATTCGCTTTTCTATTTTTGCTCGCTGATTAATTCTCCGATGGCTGATTCAGCAGCACGTGTTGACGGGTCACGTTCGGGCGGAAAGCCACCAGCCACAGTTCTGGTCTGCGCCACCGCTGCATCATCGGGCTCAGCCACCGTCCCCCCCCATCTCCAGGGGAAGCCGAGTCCATCCATCGCCCGCATCTCCGACAGGCGAATCTCTCTTCGTCCCACTTGCTGTTACACTGTTTGCCTCATTGATGTGAACTCCCCTCTTTCTTTCGTTCTTTCATTTCACTTGACAAACTCATTTCCGCCCTGGTGGCCCGCCGATGGTGAGATGAAAACCATGGAATCCTTGCGTCATTTCACTACGACCTCTATCCTAATCCAATCCTCCCAGACACTTATTTACTTCTTATTTTGAATCCAGACCCATTATGGATGATCTGAGTGGCCTGAGTTGGTCTGCCAGCTCATCCAATGCCCCCCAGAAACCCCCGCCCATGAGCTCTAGCTCTTTATTTCCCAATGTGAGGCCAGCTAACCCCTCCGGACGCTCTACTCCCCTCTCCGCCTCGTCTACCGCGTCCAATCCGCCGACCAAGCCTGCGACCTCGGATAAGGACAGCTTTGCAAACCTCGTCTCGTTCAATTCGTCAAACCCCAATAAGAACGTGCCCCTTGTAGAGCAGCAAAGGCGACTACAAGAGGAGAGGGCCAGGAAGGAGGCGGAGAATCGATCCCGGTTTGAGTCGCAGTATGGAGGGCAGAACTCCCAGTTTTGGGACAGTTTCGAAAAGGGAGGGAATGGAAATTCAAGTGGATTCGGAGCTACTCCTACCCAACGGAAACCGCAGTCTCCCGATGAAGATGATATTCTCGCCGCCTTTGACGCCTCAGCCCCCGTGGACGCATCCACCCACTTCCCCGTTCCAAGCCCGTCGCCTTCGCCGCAGGTTGGAACAAGCTCGCCACAAACTAATACCAATGGAGCGCCCTCAGCGCCCCCGGCCACGGGTGGAATGGACTTCATGGATGACGACGACCCGTTCGGTCTCAACCAACTGAAACCCAAGCAGCAAGCCCCTTCGGTGCAGCCTGCTTCAACTAACGACGATGATGACGATTTTCTCGGCTTGCTGGGCAAGCCCGTGTCTGAACTTCCTCCGAAGCCACCGGCCAAATCGCCCACCCCTCCGTCTACACGCGAAAGTCCCCCCCCGCCCCCACCTTCCAAGGGATCCAGCGGGATTGATCGCGTCGTCGCTGAGCTTGTGGACATGGGTTTCCCAGCAGACAAATCAGCGCAGGCTTTACGCATGACTCCGACGGGTACCGATATACAGGCTGCTGTCAGTTTACTGCTCACTCAGGCGCACGAGGAGTCTCGGCAGAGGTCGAGGAATCGACCTACGCCTGACGATCTCCATCCAGATCATTTCGGCCGGAGCAGAGACCAGAGCACGAGATCGGATCGCAATGCTCCGTCATGGATGCAACAAGAACGCGCTCATACGCCCCGAAGCCGCAGCAACAACCGGAGCCCCATGTCCGCAGACAAGGACCCGGCGCAGGTCGCATCGGCTTTCGGAAACAATCTACTGAAGACTGCCAATTCTTTGTGGAAATCGGGTAGCAAGAAGGTCCAGCAGGTTGTTCAGGACTTGAACACGGAGCAGGACCCTAATCAGCCCAAGTGGCTAAGGGAGGCTTCCATGCACGAGGAGCCATCTCCTGATGACCGTCGCCAGGCCCCGGGCCAGTCTTCTCGCGCGCCGCCTGCGGAATTCACCAACGAAGCTTTGCTTCTGGAATCTGGTGGGGATCCGCGTGCATCGCGCAGACCGGATAGGTCGCATGAAGCACGACCTCCGCCTCGATCGGACAGCGCGAGCTTCCGCAACCAACCGTCCCCACCTATCGGAGAAAGACGTACGCAACAGCCGGCGTTCCTACGAGAGCAGATGAGAAGCGAGTCAAGGGACCCTCGAGCGCGCGTGTCTAAGACAGTCGTGGAACAGCAGTCCGCACAGGCCTATGTTTCACCTGCTCGGAGGAAGCGACCTGTCGCACCGTCCCCTGCTCCAGAGCCCGCAGTGGATTTGTTTGACTCTCCCGCTCCATCATCAAGTGTTGAACGACCCAAGCCGGCATCATCACCGGCGCAGGCGCAACCTTCACGATCTTCGACACCTGCCAAACCCCTGCCTTCACGGCCGAAGGCTCTTCCTCCCCGGGCCGTTCCTCCCTTGTCCCAAGAGGCGCTTTCATCAACCCATCGTCATAAGGACAAGGGTGCCGAAGCATACAAGAGAGGTGATTACGGCTCCGCTCACGAGTCGTTCTCAACGGCCCTCGGCATGCTGCCGGAAAAACACCCCCTCACCATTATTATTCGCAGCAACCGTGCTATGACCGCTCTCAAAATCGGTGAGCCGAAGGTCGCCATTAGCGATGCCGACAGTATTCTAGAGGTGATCGGGCCTTCCAAGGGAGAAGCGGAGAGCATTGAACTTGGCAACGGCGAACCCAACAAACCTATGAAGGACTTCTTCGGCAAGGCTTTGATGCGCAAAGCGGAAGCCCTCGAGCAACTGGAGCGCTGGGTCGACGCGGCCCAGTCGTGGCGTCAGGCGGTCGAGAACGGCCACGGCGGTAGTACGAGTATCCAAGGACGCAATCGATGCGAGAAGGCTGCGGGAATTAACAAGCCGACACCAAAGCCCTCGGCATCGGCACGTCGACCCGCTGCTCCTGCTCCCAAGAGACCGTCTGCATTGGCCGATCTGCAAGGCGGATCCGCCTCGTCTGGCATGGACTCGGCGGCTGTCAGTCGCCTTCGAGCGGCCAACCAAGCAGCCGAGCAAGCCGACGAAGAGAAATTCGCTCTTACCGAGTCGGTCGATGCCCGCTTGGCCGCATGGAAAAACGGAAAGCAAGATAACCTCCGAGCTCTACTAGGCAGTCTGGACACGGTTCTCTGGCCCGAATCCGGGTGGAAGAAGGTCAACATGTCGGAATTGATCATGCCCAATAAGGTTAAGGTGCAGTATATGAAGGGGATTGCCAAGGTGCACCCGGACAAGGTACGTTCACAGGCCTGATGCATCAGCATAAGTGTCGAGTCTAATCCGAGTTTCTAGATTTCCACGACCGCCACGACCGAACAGCGCATGATTTCCAGCGCCGTGTTTGGAGCCTTGAACGAGGCTTGGGACAAGTTCAAGAAGGAGAACAACCTATAATGGGCCTTCTTTTCGTCCATTTCTTTTCTTATAGACTAGCCATTTCTATTTTCGATATATGACAAGGCCTGCTATAGCTTGGTCGTAGAATATCTCGTATGTAGATAGACTCTACATGGAGTTATGAATCAATGCAGTAATGACCACGCCAGCCCCTATTCTTCTTTGTATCTCAGCAGAGTCTTAGAAATCAGCATCCTCGAGCGAGAAGCCGCCTGGGCCGACATTGTGATTCGTACGGAATAGTCTACCCCAGACACCGCGAGAGAAGGAATGAACCCAATACTTATTATTTGAATCAGACACTGCCGATTCATCGGACCATGCCGTCGCCGCCAATGCCATCGCCAAGGGTCTAGTAGAGGGCCACACGCCGCAGCGCCCGGGTTATTGGCTGCACACCGGGGGTACGGGGATCCTGACGTACTTCGACTCCGAAGTCCGCAACGTCTACGGCGATCCTCTGTCCTCTTACGATCTACGGACGGGGCCGCGGCCCTGGGTCGGGGCCAGGTCTACGAGCTGACGTCGTTCATCCTGAAGGAGAAGTATACGCCGCAGATTGGGAAGGGGATAGCGCGGTGGAACCATATCCATGTGTATGATTTGAGCCGGTTGTTTGAGGCGCTGCTCACGACGGCCCTTCGAGAGGGTGGAGAGGAAGTTTGGGGTGCGAAGGGATACTTCCTGTGTGAGAATGGCGAGCATGTTTGGTCAGCAGGCATTCGAGCTTGGGTATCTTCCTCAGGAGCCGGCATGTAGGGACTGGTCTATGGACGAGGCGATGAAGTCATCGGCGGGCTTCGAGGCTGCCAGTTGGGGCTTGAACTCGAGGGGATCGGCCCAGCGGGCTCGTAAGACAGTGGGTTGGGAACCGCAGGAGCGCAGTTTGCAGGATGAGGTGCCCGAAATCATTCGTTCGGAAGCAGCTCGGTTGGCGAAGTAATTAGAAACAGACGTTGTTACGGATTTTGAATAATTAGGGATGATGGCTTCAGTTTGTTGGTGGATTTCCCTTCCGGGTTATCCGCTCTGACCGACTTCCTCGCCGCCTTCATTTCTTCCCTTCATTGCCTTTCCTTCTCTCTCTCTTTCTCTCCCTCTCAGCCTCGCTTCCTTTCCTTCGGCATTGAAACCAGCCACCTCCGACGTTGTCCGCCTATGCTCAAGCTTCAGGTGCCTTCGAGTCTCCTCGAGTCCGGACCGACCTTTGACGGCGGTTTCGCTGTCGTGGCGGGCTGGATCTGCCTGATCTGGTATACAACGGTGGTGGCTGTTTGCGTCTTGGGATACTACCAAATGTTGGTGACGTGACACCTCATCGCTGGGATTCTCTACTGACGGATCTGCCTCCCTCTCAGATGGCGATACTTTCTCCAACGGCCGCGACCATCTGGTTCCGCCTCCGACGCTGATGCCCCTCACGTCACTGCCATTCGCCCTGTGAAAGGCCTCGAACCGAACCTATACGAGTGCCTGTCCTCGACCTTCCGTCAAGATTACCCCCGCGACCGCCTAACAGTCTACTTCTGCGTCTCTTCGCGCGATGACCCGGCCTACCCAACCCTGCAAAAGCTCATGGCGGACTTTCCGCACGCCGACGCGCGCGTCTACATTGAGGACGAGGACCCTTTGCTCCAACCCGACAATGAATCTGCGTATAGCTTGGGACCCAACCCGAAGATTCGGAACATGAGTCGAGCGTACCGCGAAGCAAAGGGTGATATCGTCTGGATCATCGATTGCAACGTGTGGGTGAGCAAGGGTGTTTGCGGGCGCATGGTCGACCGACTGTGCGGGCTGGGGCCTCACGCGGGCAAGAAGAAGTACAAGTTCGTGCATCACTTGCCCGTGGCGGTGGACGTCACCGGGGATGACCACGGGCAGGAGGAGCGAGCCACGCTCTTGGATACTTCGACTGATGGGGAACAATCCGAGACCGTGTCTGAGGAAGTCCCCGCAGGTACACTTGCGATGGGCGGCGGTCGCCTGGAGGAACTGTTTCTGTCGTCCGCGCATGCCAAGATGTACACTGCCATTAACACGGTCCTCATTGCGCCGTGCATCGTGGGCAAGTCGAATATGTTCCGGCGCTCTCATCTGAACTACCTGACGGCGCCGTCCCCGAAGGATCCCCATCGGCGGAATCCGGGCATAGATTATTTCTCTGACAACATCTGCGAAGACCACCTGATCGGCGACCTGTTGTGGAAAAAGCGCGTACGCGAAGAGAAGGAACAGGGCGAGCGTTTCGGCAAGCACGGCATGGTCTTCGGAGACCTGGCCTTCCAGCCCGTCGCCCATATGAGCGTACAGGCATACGTGGCGCGGCGCGTGCGCTGGCTGCGTGTCCGTAAATTCACGGTGCTTCTGGCAACCTGGGTCGAGCCGGGCACGGAGTCGCTACTGTGTTCGCTGTACGGGGCCTGGGGTGTGACGACGTCTCTGGCGCAATGGCTTCTGGAGAAGGGATACCACCACGCAACGCACTTGACGACGTGGACGGCTTTCTTCGCCTGTTTCTGCCTCAGCCTGGTAGCCTGGATCCTGGTCGACTGGACCTTGTACATCAAACTTCATTCGGCCCGGACGGTCGAGCTCGACGAGGATACGCCGGCCTTCGCGCGGCCTCCCCGCTCGGGCACCACCCGACGGAGCTTCCGACAATGGGTCGGAGCCTGGCTGGGCCGTGAGTTCCTGGCCCTGCCAATCTGGCTGACGGCGTTCTACGGCGGCGTCACGGTGACCTGGCGCGATCGACGTTTCCGAGTCGGACTGGACATGAAGGTGCGAGAAATCGACGGCGACAAAACGATTGAGTCCGAGGGAAGCTTTTCCGGGACGAAAGTACGACGGGATTAACGAATGAACCTGGGGAAGTAAAGGGATAGACATGATAGATGACGAGCACGAACTAACTGAATTGACCTGACTGAACTGACCATGAAACGAACCATGTATATGTTCATGTACCATAGCATATATCCTGCGCATTATATCACATATAACTAACGAGAAAAAAACAAACTTGAATCCAACTTTTATCTAAATCCTTATTAACATATCATTTAAATTCAATCCCAATCATACCTCATATAGAGTAGCAACCAACTCAACCGAACACTATTGTTTCTTCGCACTCTCTCCCTCTGCAACACCACTCTCCAATTCACCTCCCTTCTCCGAACTCAACAACCACTCCACGACCTGTCTCCCCTTCGACGGCGGCGCCTGCTCCTTCTGCTCCTCTCCATCCTTCATCTCAACTTCCACCTCTCCCGACTCCTCCTCCATCTCCTGATCCGCAGCAGCAGCGTTCGCCTCATTCACCTCCACAGCCGACCAATCGGCCCTCTCGGCCAAAAACACAGCGTCCAGACCGGCGTCGTTTGTGACCGCGATGTCCGCGCCGGCTTCCACCAGCGCCTTGACGCATTCTAGGTGCGTGTTCAGGGCGGCCCAGTGCAGAGGCGTGTTTCCGGAGTGGTTCTTGTGGTTGAGGATGGATTGCGTGGTTGTTTGGTCCGAGGGTTGCGTTGTGAGGGTGGTGAGGAGGTAGTTTAGGATTTCTGTACAATCACACATAGTATAAGCATCGATCAATCAATCTCGTTCCCACACATATACAACCTCCGTCTCCCTCTTCATAGAAAGTGGTGAGAAACAGAATGATGGAAGCATACATACCCAAATTTCCATTCGCAGCCGGATAATGCAACAGACAGCATCCCGTGCCACCCTCTGCCTCAGGCGCGGAATCAACGGTCGCGGCGATGACCTGCGCAGGTGTGCATTGCAGGGAGGCGCTCAGTTCGGAGATGGTGGTTTTGAGAGAGTCGAGGTCGCCGGCGCGAGCGTCGTAGATGAGATCGTCGATTGTGTCGGCGGGGATGGTGGGGAGGGACATTTTGCTTTTTTTGCCCGTTTGACTTAGCGTTTTGTTATAGAGGTTATTAGGAGGTGGGAATGGCTGTTCGTTGGGTCTGTCTGAGAGGAGAGAATGGGTTATTATTTTTTTGATTCCCCGCTATACTGTAGACGTGCCCCTCTTCGCCGAAATTTGTTATACGGCGGAGATTGGACCAGGACAGGTCGCTGGGAAAAGTGACTTAGGGTTATTGGGAAACAGAGATCACACAGTAAAGGCCAAACACACTGGACAGGTTCAAACGGACAAGAAATGACTTACCTGGCGATGCGATTGTGCCTGGAGGAGAAAGTCCGTCGGCGGAGAACTTTGATGCCCGGTCAGGTGACTTGTGGATCCGGGGATGAAGGGAAGAAATACACCGTCAAGAGGGACAACTATAAGCCGATACAAATGGATATGGCTAGCAGTAAGAATAATCACGTATGATACATGTACAAGGCCTGCTAGTCACGGTCTATATGCAACTGAATACAGTACAACGCCAAAATCGCAAAAGGTATCATATCACGAATTATAAAAGACCATCCTCCGTCAGTCTTTCCTCCCGTAAAAATAAACCAATCAATCCCTCAACCAAGCGCGTCGCTTCTCTTCCTTCTTCTCCCTTCGCTTTTCCTTGAACATTTTCAATTCCTTCTTGCTCAACTTCTTCGCACTCCGCTCCGCGCGCAGACTTCGCCCGTCGTGAGTGTTGGCCGCCGCATCCACATCAAAAAATGCATACATCTGCCGTCGCGACTTATTTTCATCATTATGCTGTTCTGGGTTCTGCGCGTCGGACTGCCACCGCCCCGTGAACCGATTGAACGACCCGGTCGCGTCGTACGACTGCGTCGGGTCCCCCGCACCAGCCGCCGCCGCCGGGCCCTCAGGCTCATACTGTTGCGCATACGCGGCCGTCGGATCGTAGTCCCCGTGAATCGCGGGATTGTACCCCCCGGTTACAGGGTCTTTCTTGGCAGCGGACTGGGCGGCGGAAGGCTCGGCGTCGTCGTCTACGCCGGGTTGCGGCTCTGAGGGCACGCGCGGGTTCTCCCACTGCGAGACGCCTGAGAAGCGGTTGTAGAAGTAGTAGGCTTGGGCGGAGGGGTCCCAGACGGGTTCCCAGCCGTCGTCGTCCCCGGGGGCGGCCTCGTCGGGGAGCGGCGGCGCTTCTTCGTCCGGTAGGGGTGGTTGTTCTTGTTGTTGTGCCTCGGCATCTTCCTTGGACAGCTCCTGTCCCTGTCCTTGTCCTTGTTCTGAGGTGGGTGTGGCGTCCTTCTCTGATCTCGACCTTGACGCCAACTCTGACTCTGATGCTTGGTCCGACTCTTCCTGGTCACTGATTTCTCCCTGTTCTTTGGGGTCCTGGACCTGATTGGGGGGTTCTTCCTGGGTTGGATGTGACGGAGATGGGCTGCCCGGAGCTTGTTGGGGAGGGGACATATTGATTAGCACTTTTTTTCCTCGTTAACTTTTTTTCTGTATTTTAAAATTTTCCCTTCTTGCTCCCTATTCTTTTTTTTTCTGTCTTTTTCTTCTGCAGCCAGGACCGAGTGCAGAGGCAGAGTGTTGATTAGGAGGAGAGAGAGCGAGAGAGTCGAGGAAGAGGAGAAAGAGAAGATCGAGTCCGCGGTCACTAGGCCGCTTCGGGTATCGGTCGCTGCCCCCATATTCAGGCATCACAAATTATCAGGCATCACTTATCTCCGCCGCTGGAGCCTGACTGCCTGAGGCTTGCGGTATTCGATCTACTTACGAAGTTCCCAATATTTACGAGGCAAACAGAGGGACTAATGACTCTTGGTGTTTTCCTTGAATACTAGCATCTCAAGATGAAAAACACCAGCTCGGGCTCGAGAACACACATGCTTCGTAAGGACAAAAAGACCAACAAAGCAACAATCCCTCCCATTATCTAGTAGTTGTCATGCTCATCATCATTATCATCATGTCGTCCATTCCATCATAACCCCCCTCCCCAAGCATTAGCCCCCCAAATGTATGCCTATCACTCCCCTTGCACAATAACCCCCTCATCCACCAACGCCTTCGTCGCTTCGTCCGCCCACTCCCCGCACCGTCTCAGCGGCTCCGACGGATACAGCCTCTTCGCGCCCTGAAACTGCTTCTTCGGCACCGGAATCGCCTCACAGACGGCCAGAAACCGTGGATAGTCGGCGACCGCCACCCGGCCGAGCAGGTTCTTCGTAGCAAACGAGAGCTCCTCTTCCGGCGGCCCACCTGCGCGGTGGTTGAAGGTCATGCCTTCTTGGATGTTGCCGATGACGTGGTAAATGTGGCCGGATCGAGGGCCGGATTCGTGCGTCTCGACGAAGAGGAGTTGGTGGTCGCGCGGGATGCCGAATTCGGCGACCCGGTAGGTGGCGTAGGTCGTCATTTTCCTTTTGGAAGTTATACTTCTACCCTTTGGGGAGGGGGTTGAAGTGGATGAAATTGAAGGGACGAACTGGTGAGGGGGGAAGTGGGGGGATCCTCTATGCAGCTTACTTACATTCACTAAGTAGACGGCAGATGTAGGCAGCCGCAGTAGTGAATCACCTGCATGAGTTAAAGGTGACAGTTGATGATTTGAATAGAGTAGTCAATTTCTAGATGGTCAAGTCTCCAATTGACAGCTCATTAAGAACAGAATTTATTATGGTACAGGACATGGTATACGGTGCTCTACTACCTACATAACCCTAACTTATGTTCAAATATACATCCGTACCACCCGCACCACCTAAGCACCCAATGACTTAACCAACGTGCGCAGAATAATGATTAATAAATCGAAGCATGGAGAATAAAGCATAAAAAACGTCTATCAATCCAAGCACACTATGAAATCTACAGTAGTCTACTACAATACCCAGAACAACCGAACCTCTTCCTCCATCACTCATCTAATCATCACCCATCACAGTCAAAACAAACAACAACAAAAACAGTCTAAGCAATAACGCCACATCTCAGCCTTCCAAGTGCCTCATCCGGCGCCAACAATGAAGGCGGTTGCCACCGACGAAACCGAGTCGGTACAGGGCCCAGATGGCGCCGATCATCCCTTGGAACGGGAGGTATGTTGACCCCGTCAAGGGATGGATGACTGTCCTCCGGGCTGTCTGTGTGGATGGGATGAAGGCGTTGGTGGGTGAGATTGGTTGGTACGGTGGGAGTTTGGGTGGTATTGGGTGTGCTGGCTAGTGAACGCAAACGTGGGTGGTGCGCACGCAGGGTCTGGGGTGCAGAACAGTCTGCAGCAATAGTGTGGTTGAGGTACAGAATGGTTGCAGTTCCTCGTGAGGTGATAGGCTGCAGAGATGGTGATATTGGTTGTCGGGATGAGGTGCTCGACGGTGCATTAGCTTGAGGAGCTTAAGTCTGTCATATATAATGGATCATATGCCGATGTGTAAATGATATTGATTTTATGCCAGTGTTGGCAAATGTTGCATCACATTAATTCTATGGTGTTGGGATCAAGTGTGTACCTGACAGGAATACAAAATATATTTTTTCAAGCTGGTGAGTATAGCTCCGTGATGTTCATTTTGCGGAACGACCGACCCAAAGCATCTTTGGCTACATCATGCCTTCTGACATTTAATGACATATGCCTGCCATTTCTGAAGACTAACTAGTACTGATCCAGAACAGTGTGAGTGAATGTCTAGCCCATCCGGATGGCCCTATCCAAACTACGCGGTATACGACTACATCATTAAGCAACAACTCGATGAAACCTTCCTCGGCAGACACATTACGTAGTCGCATGGAATTGTGAGTCGCCAACAGAAAACACCCGGAAAACCCAAAGATCGGCTGAACAAACAGAGGATTTCCAATGACAGCACGCCTATATCAAGCTTGATGAAGCCAGTGGCGTCTCTAAACCACGGTCATCAGAAGGCCAAAGCGCCTCTACCCAGCGTATGCCGAAACCGGATGACTACTGCTGTCTGCGCCTGACCGAGTCTGCTGCAGGCAATGGTCAAGATAGGCGAGGATAGGCGCCGGGCTCTGGTCCCTGCATTCGGAAATGAGACGATCACTAGTCGACCAGGCCCCTTGCCTAGCTACGAGCTGTCCACATGGGTCTCAGACATTGGGGGGGGAGAAGGGGAAACAACAATCAATGTGGCAAGGAGTGCTAACGGCTGGTCAGGAACAGGAAACCTGTGAGACATTGGATGGACCCCTTGCAGATCGGTGCATGCCCTGCAATGTCCTGCGACTTGGGCGGTGCCCCGAGAGAAATGCTCCGTGACACCTGCATACCACGAGAGATTGCACGATGGCCGACAAGATCGATCCCTCTGTCGGTTTTTAGGGAACTGGGATGTGTAGGCATTCTGAATATCCAGTTCCAAGTGGAAAAAACTCGGAGTTAGTCGGTCATTGAGGAAGAGAAAGCCCTAGATAGACAGGAAGGAGAAAGGAGCTAAAGGCCATCCAGGACATACCTTAATGCAACCTAATCGCTCGCATTGGACAATTGCTGCACCCCACATAGCGATCTTGCCGCAGGAAGGCAGGGAAGGAATGAGACAGTAGCCTTGATCATCCAGAGCGCCGACAGATGCGGCATGTGTGTGGCCTTCCGTCAATCAGAGTCATCGCGAAGGGGGCAGATCCATACCAGAGACCCAACCTGTTCAAGGAAAGTGCCTTGCGTGTTGCATTCCACAGAGTCAGCTTAAGCGACAAACACAGGACGAGGCTAAGGAGGTAGACGAGTCTTCAGGCCTCCACCGTCGTGTATATAAGGAGGTTGAACTCTGGCCTACAATCGAATCTTCCCATCATCACAACCAAACTACATTCGTTAGCAAGTCTTTCGTTCTCTCTTCTCCAGTTTTCTTCAGACCAACTTCTATCAATCACTCCGAGTTTTAATTCTCTCGTTCAAAACCAACCCCTCAGACACAATGAAATTCTCCATCACCGCTGCCGTCGTGGCCCTCGCGACCACTGTCGCTGCTCTTCCTCCCGCCGTCGCCAACGGTGCTGGCAACGGCATCGGCAACAAGGGAAACAGCCAGGTCCGCTTCCCCGTTCCTGACGACATCACTGTCAAGCAGGCCTCCGAGAAGTGTGGTGACCAGGCCGAGCTCTCTTGCTGCAACAAGGCCACCTACGCCGGTGACACCACCAACGTTGACGAGGGTATCCTTGCTGGTGCTCTCAGCAACTTGATCGGTGCTGGCTCTGGCAGCGAGGGTCTGGGTCTCTTCGACCAGTGCTCCAAGCTCCCTCTGCAGGGTATGTTCTTCCTCCTATTCATCCTGGGTTCTCGATACTAAATCTTTCCAGTCAACATCATTGCCATTGCTCTCAACGACCTGGTCAACCAGCAGTGCAAGCAGAACATTGCCTGCTGCCAGAACTCCCCCAGCGATGCCGTGCGTATCTCCCTTTTAATTGAATCCACTTAACATGACTGACATATCCTCCAGAGCGACGACCTGATCGGCCTTGGCCTTCCTTGCATTGCCCTCGGCTCCATCATCTAAGCTATTTGCTTACTGGTTTCCCCTGCGGTGGACGAGAAACCCCCGGTGACCCGCGAACGAGGCGATCGGAACAGGGTCTAGTGTACTATTTGGATAGAATAGGATTCCTGTTGGCAATATTTGTATCATTACCTCTCGTGTCTTGTGGCACCCTCGGAGAAAGAAGACTGTTTTGTTATTCTTGATTTAGTTCTTTTTCGCATCTCGTGCTGCTGTCAAGCGCTCGGGTGCCTAGTATTTATAATGTATTAGAGTTGTAGTATCTGATTTCCTCTTTTTTGTAGCTCTTCACTCCCTGTAGCAATAGATAACCCTCCATTTTTGAACTATTCCAGCATATACTCCGGCTCTCCCAACTCTCATTCTCTCTCGACACAACCATCTCTCTTGCCTGGGCACTTCCTTCCCCTGCTTCCTCTCGAGTACTATATTTCGCTACCTCAACCCCTCCGTAAAGCCGGCAACCAAACTTGCCTACTTTAACTTGTGTTCAAGTTTCTCCTGGAAGTTGCGGTTTTCCGATCACTTATTCTTCCCATACTCCCCGTGCATTTAGCCACCCCCTTAGCAATTTCTCAACTCTACCTTGCATGGGTCTTCATAAGAATGTATTCGGTAGTGAAGTAATATCATAATGTATGCACCAATTTCACCCCACTCACTCAGTCCCCAATCATTCCCATTAATCCATCATACAAAAGAAAAAAAAAAGACCCTAATATACAACCCCCAAATCCTCCCTTAACAAAAGAAACTCTCCACCCCCACACACAGACACACATCGCTTTATTATCACACAAGAGAACCTCCAAATAATGACAGATCAAGAAGAGAAGATCCTCCGATAGGAGTCCAAGAATCAAATACACAAGACAGATCACCAAAACCCCCTAACAACGGTCCACAAACCGCCTGAAATCGACCAAATGCACCAAACAAAAATCCCCGAACCCCAAACTCCGTTCCTAGCAAAAAAGAGACTTCTTACCTGTGTTGTTGATGTTGAGTCCGTCGAGCGATTGCCGTACCCGTAGCGGAATTCCCATGCCTAGCCCGATGGCGCCCATGCGTCGGTGCTTCTTGGTGCGGGGCGTGGTTTTTTCTTCTCTCTGGGCTGGGTCTGATAACGGCTCTGGGTTTGATGGTAATGATTCTGAGGGCGATGTGGTGGCGTAAGAGGTGGCAGGACGGAGTAGGTCTGAAGGGGAGGGCATCGAGCTGGCAGAGGCCTTTTTCCGCAGTGGTGATTTCGGTGGAATGGGGATCTTCAGGGCACTGAAGCGGTTGCTTGGTGGTTGCAGGAAATGCACCATCTCGATGAGGGACTTGCGGCCGCTGAGTCGGAAGCTGTCGCGGATGGATTTGGACTTCGTGGAGAGCTCTTCTTCCTCTTCTTCATCTGCCTCCTTTTTGGCCGTTTCTGCCTCTTTCGGCAGAGAGGGCAGTTCCTTCTCCTGTTGCTGTTGCCGCTGCTCTGCCCCTGTCCCATTCCCTACTATCTCATCCTCCTCCGGGATATCCTCAATCACTCGACTTTTGATCTCCGGCAGTGAGCAACTCCGTGCAATCCTCTCGGGTCCAACTCTCTCAGAATCAGACCTGATCTGCCTCTCCAGATCCTCAAGCCCTGCTTCGATGATTGCAGACACAGTTCTTCCTCCCTCAATTCCTCCTCCAGCTTCGATGTCCTTCTCCTCGCTCCCGGACCGAGACACGTTTCTCGAACCGGCCAGTGTATGTCCTTCCGATGTGGATGAGGATGATGAAACCAGTGTGCTCTCAGAATCATGACTATTTACGATCCGAATCGATGATCTCTTGCTGAGTTTGGTTGGATTGCCGGTGCCGGTGCCGGTGTTGCTTATCTTTCCCTTCTCAGTCCCAGACTGTGATGAAGGTGCGGTAGACGGACACTGCTCGCTCTGTCGACATGTATACGTATATGTGTACGTAGGCGAAGCGACAGATTTCAGATTCGAGTTCGAGTTCGAAACACTAGACATAGCGAGCGGCTCTTTCGCAGGCACAGGCGGACGCTCGTCTGGCTCCGTTGTCGGTCTCTGTTTTCGTTGAAGACATGATAACAGGAGGGTTGATAGCGAGCCCATTTCACGGGTTTGTCGGCTCATTGGGAGACGTTGCAATAGCCTTGATTGAGCGAGGGGATGGGCGGATGAGGCCATTTATATCGTTGCTTGTGGCGGTTGAGATGGGAACCGGAGATTGCTTTTTGGTTTTGACTTTGGGGTATTGAGGGTCTGGAGGTCGTGACTGATGTGATGTGGATGTATGTATTATGCGTATGTATGTAGATGTATGTAGGTGGGTGGGTTATCGTGGACAAAGTATAGGTAGGTTCTAGTAGAGAGAGGGTAATAATGTCTTCCTGCTTCAGTGTCTTCTCTAATGGGAGATCGCAAGAGATTAGATAGAAGGTGGCGTGAGTTGTTCCCCTCCTCTTTCTCTCCCTTTCTTCCTCTCCTGGGTGATGGTAGCGTTGCCCGCTAAACTATCTTCCAGATTAAGCTACAAACTAACCCACTAGACTGTTTGCTGTCTGCAAGGAAACAACCGATCCGGTAAAGCGAGGCAAGGCAAGGCGCGGTGAGTTTACCGTTGGATGGGAATTAGGGCTTCTTTCAGACTCTCGGGGTCGTCTGCTGGACGTGGGTGGATGTATGCTTGTCGATCGTTATTTCAGGGAGCTTGCTCTGGGTAAACTCAATCATCTCTATGGTATACTGTCTATAGACATGCATTTGAATCCTGACTGATGTCCAAGTGACCTGAGTCTGTCTTGTCAAACACCAGAATGTGTCCGCATCTGACTTGTCCATGTGCAGTCCTGTACTCCAGCCTGATCACTCGTGCAAACAATGTCCTTGACGAGGTTTGCCTTCCTCGAGGATGTGTCTCCTGCGTGAACTCTATGCATGCATGCAAGGGTCGTCGTGATGATATTGCAGCAGCTACCTTACAGGAACCGAAAACAGCCAATCATATCGAATGTACCGAACAAACATAAAAGAAAAAATCGATTTAGAGGAATAAACAAACAAACAATCCTCACAGCTTACTTTGCGCAGTTGCCGTGTACAACGACCGAGTGCGCTGCATCGCCTCCAGGGCTTCTTTCTCGATGCGCGTCAGCAGCTGCGCACAGGTGGGGATATCATGGATCAGTCCGATGACCTGACCGGCTGTCCACACCTACAATACGGATATCTGTTAGTAAGGGACGGACGTCGAGGGCAACGGTGCAAGGTAGAATCGATAAAGACACAGGTGGCAAAAGACTTACTCCGAAATCCACGTCTCCGTTCAAAAACACCTCCCTACCTCTCTTCCCGCTCACAAACGGTGCAATCTCCGTGAACTCGCCCGTTTTGCTCTCCTTCTCGACCTTCAGGGCCTCCTGCGTCACCTTGTTGGCGAAAAGCCGCGTCGTATTCTTCCACCGTCTCAGCACTAGCGCCGTGTCTGTCTCCTCGGCCTTGACGATCGCCTCCTTCACCTGCTGGTGGATCGGCGCCTCGACCGTGCACATGAACCGCGTGCCCATGTTGATGCCTTCGGCGCCCAGCGCCAAGGCGGCCGCCAGTCCCTGTCCGTCCGCAAACCCGCCCGACGCGATGAACGGCACCTTGAGCTCCTGGCGCGCGCGGCTAAGGAGGATGAAGTTCGTGATGTCATGCTCGCCGACGTGGCCCGCACACTCGAAGCCGTCGATGGAGAGGAAGTCGACGCCCAGCTTGACGGCCGACTTGGCGTGGCGGATGGTTGTACATTTATGCAGGATGGTCGTGCCGGCTTTCTTGAGCTGATGAATCACAGGGCCCGGGTTGTTGCCAGCCGTCTCGACGATCTTGACGCCCTCGTCGATGACCACCTGCGCGTAGGCGCCGTAGTCGGGCGGCACCAGCGCCGGGAGCAGGGTGATGTTCACGGCAAACGGCTTGGGCGTCATGGCGCGGGTCTTGCGGATCTCTTTGCGGAGGTCTTCGGGGGTGGGTTGCGTGAGGGCTGTGAGCTGCGGTTTTGTTCGTAGGTGTTAGCCCTTCCCATCCCTGTAAAGCCTTCAGTCAGGGGCAAACGTACGATTCCAAGACCGCCAGCGTTACTGACGGCCGCGGCGAGTTCGGCGTATCCGACCCATTGCATTCCACCCTGTACGACGGGGACTGGTGCAGGCGCAGGTTGTCAGTGAGATCTGGCAGAGAGTAAGGGTGTATAGATCTGGACCGAGGTACGGTACCTTCGATGCCCAGTTTACGGGTCAGCTCCGTGTTAAAGGGCATGATGTGGAGTCTATTGTCTCTGCTGTATGGATGCAGGTGTAAGTGTATTAATAAAAAGGGAATGAGAAGGGACAACTGTATCAGGAATGAAGGTGGGTATAAGAAAGACAGGAGACCGGGGCAGATGAACAGAGCCAAAGCGTTAACCGCGGTGTGGGGGACGTCCGAGCCGAGGTCCCGTGGCCGAGGATGGATTACTATTCGGATTCCGGGGGGTATTTGCCTCCCAGTGTTCGAGATTAGTTATTCGTAGCGCGGAGAAAACGGGGTACACTGAAAAAGCAAGATCTGGCGACTCATTCAGAGACTTTTGGAAGGTTTTCTTTGATGGAGGATTCGCTGTCGTCGTACGGTGCCTCCGCATGTGATCCGCCGAGTAGAGGGAAGAAGATGTGTGTACACTGTAGAGAGAAGATGTTCCATACTCACGGGAATGATCTATAGACAACAAGTAGTGTAGAGAAACTTTAATTTCAGGAAAACAAAATCCCTTTGGCCAGATGGGATCTGTCGAACTGTACATGAGAATGGTGATAATTGACGCCTTGACGCCTTGACGCCTCGACACCTTGAGGCCTTACAGTCTTACAGCCTTAGAGCCGTATGGCCTGATGGCCTTAGAGCCTTAGTGCCCCGGAGCTTTAAAGCCTCAGGCAAATACATCAAGCATCAAGATAAGGCACCAAGTTTGACCGCCCGCAGACCCTAAGCCCTAACTGCCCAGAGCGGTCTAGACTCAAATCTCGATCTTCTCTCATGACGCTCAGGTAGAAACTTTGCGATAGGAATGACTTTGTGATCTCTCGTCGGCCCTCACTCCCCGATTGAACGTCGTCACCATGCCCTCCCCCTTCCTCACTCCCGGCGCACAGACGCAGCTCGACAACCTCGCCCTCCTCCACCTCCGCCGCGACCAGACTATCCCGGCCCTGCTGCGCCTGCACGATGACGAAGACCAGGGCTACAGCGAAGGAAAAGTCGTCAACACGCGGTTCGGTTCGTTCCCGCACAGCACACTGGCCGACCAGCCGTGGGGGTCGCAGATCGTCGCATCCAAAGTTGACACGGGGTCGCGCGGCCGCAGGGACCCGTCGCAATTGAAACGAAAAGCCGACGATTTGGATTCGTCCCCGGCCGGGGATAACAAGAACAAGAAAGCCTCCCCGAAGGTGCCCGTCGCTGCCGCTAGCGGCTTCCTGCATGTGCTCGCTCCCACCCCGGAACTGTGGACTGCGTCGCTGCCCCATCGGACGCAGGTCGTCTACACACCGGACTACAGCTACATCCTACACCGGCTGTGCGTGCGACCGGGGAGTACGATCATTGAGGCCGGAGCGGGCAGTGGCTCGTTCACGCACGCCTCGGTCCGCGCGGTGTTCAACGGCTATCCGGGCTCCGAGGGCACGAATCCCAACAAGAAGAGACGACTAGGGAAGGTGTGCAGTTTCGAGTTCCACGCGCAGCGCGCCGAGAAGATCCGTTCGGAGGTCCAGCAGCACGGGCTGGACGGGCTCGTGGAGGTCACGCATCGGGATGTCTACGAGGATGGGTTCCTGCTGGCGGATCCGAAGACGGGCCCTTCGCCCAAGGCCAATGCCATTTTCCTGGACCTGCCGGCGCCCTGGCATGCGCTGAAACACCTGGTTCGTCATCCGGCGTCGGGTGGCGAGTCGCCGCTGGACCCGTCGGCGCCGGTGTATCTCTGCACGTTCTCGCCATGCATGGAGCAGGTGCAGCGGACGATCAGCACGCTGCGGCAGCTAGGATGGCTGTCGATATCGATGGTCGAGGTGGATAATCATAAGATCGACGTCAAGCGGGAACGCAACGGGTTGGAATTCGAGGGCGCCGCTCGAGGAGCCGTCGTGTTTCCAAAATCCGTGGAGGAGGCCGTTGCGCGCTCGCGCCAGATCGAGGAGCGATCGCAGAAGTTCCGCACCGAGCAGGAGGGTGGGAACGAGGGGAGCGATGCAGCACCGCCTGCTGAGAAGAAGGAAGAACAGAAGAAGGAGCCAGAGCAACCTCCTGCTTCTCGGGAATCCGATCTTCCGTTTTACAAGCAAGGTCGCTTGGTGCATCGGTCCGAAGCGGACCTGAAGACTCACACGTCGTATCTCGTCTTCGCGGTCCTACCGCGCGAGTGGTCGGAAGAGGACGAGCAGAAATGTCGGGAGAAGTGGCCGTCAAACCAGGTGATTGAATCGACTCAGCCAGCACCCAAGGGCAAGAGGCAGCAGAAACGCGAGGCAAAGGAGCGGTACGAGGCACGAGAACGGCAAAGGCAGGAGAAGCAGAAGCAGGAGAGTGAAACGAACAACACCCAGGAGTAAAACACACCGAGCAAGTCGGCCCAAGAAGAAAAAGCTGGACTGTGTCTCACAAATGACTGGAATGGAACAAAAGCTTTTATGTATTATATTTAATTATCCTTGGTCTGATTAGAGGATATCAGGCGAAACACTACGAACAGTCAATGGAACGACTCGAGTCAGGTATTCTTTCTTCAACATCAACATGACCTCGAACCTAACACTTCGATCATTGTGCAAACGAACATGATATTCTATGTAAAATAAGTCGAAATTGTGCGTATAAAGTCTGTATGTATAAAGTCATATATTAACAATGCGGATATTCTATGCCGAATTCTCCTCCTTAATATGATGCTGGCCGACAATAGTGAGGAACACCTGGTCCAAAGTGGTCTGACTAACGGAATAATACTGCACTCCTAGCAAGGCCTTGTTCTGCTCCAGACGAGAGAAGAGCTGGCTGACACTGCTCTTGCTGCTTCCCTGGAACTCAGAACCCTCCGTGATCTCGTCCTTCTCGGATATGGAGGAAGACCCGTCATCGGTTCCAACGGTGGCAGGAACACTGAACCGAAGCTGGCCGTGATATGTCTTCTGCTCAATGACAGCGCCGGGGAGGTTATCCCTGACCCAGCTGCGAATCCGCTCCATTTCGGCCTCTGTTGTGTGGGGTGCTTCCGCGTGGACCAGGTGAACGTGATACATGTTCCCGTACTTGGAGCGCAGGAAGTTCGTCGTGCCGAGGGCGAGCATGCGCTTCGCCATGATGCCGGCACGGTGGGCCAGGGCGTCGGCTTCTTCCATTGAATGGGTCGTGAGCACGATGGATCGGCCCTCAACTACGGAAGCGAGTGTTCTCCACATGACTCGCTTCGAAGCGGCATCCATGCCGGAGGAGGGTTCATCTAGAAGCAGCACGGTAGGATTACCCATTAGGGCGATGCCGAGGGAGAGCTTGCGCTTGTTTCCGCCGGAGAGCTTGGCTGCCATGCGGTGTTTGAAGGGGATGAGGCCAACGGCGCGCATGACCTCGGTGACGTTGTAGGCGACGTCGGGTACGCCTCGAATGCGCGCGTAGAAAGTCAGATGTTCGAGGACGGTCATCTGATCGATGGCGTCGAACTGAGGGCATACACCTAGACGGGAGCGTGCCGCTGCGCGATGCTTCAGCACGGAAATGTGGTCGACGAAGATATCGCCGCCATTGCGAGAGGGCTGGACATCGCCGCGGACGAGAGAGATGGTAGTGGTCTTTCCGGCACCGTTCGGTCCCAGAAGGGCAAATACCTCGCCTTTTCCGACACCGAAGGTAACATCTTCGACGGCGGTAAATTTCTTGAAGGTTTTGGTGAGATGGAGCACTCGGAGCCCGTCGTCGGAGCCTGTTATGCGAGTCGTTTCCGCAGCGAGGTCTTGGTCTATTGGGTCTTTTTCTTCCAAATCATTGGCTTTGGTCTTGGACTTGACCCTGAGGAAGGAGAGTGGAAAGCCCTCATCAACCCAAATAATCAGTCCAAAGAGTACAAAGGACTGGACTATTAGGTAAAGAATCGGCCCTCCGTAGACCGTGATATCGCCGGGATAAGATACCATTTCTCGGCCTCGACATAGGATGGAGAAAGTGTTTAGCGAAACGAACATAGAGCGGAGTAGGTTCCCAGATGGCGATATGGCAGCGATAGTGAAATGGGTTATGTTGATGTAGTCGTCAGTCTTGTCTGTCGGAGAATACGTCAACACCGCCATGTAGGCAATGAAGTATATGAGAAATAGACAACACTGTCCGCCAGCGGCGAATGCAAAAGCGGCCAGTTGCGATTTGCAGAACAAAGACACCAAGTAAGACATCAAGGTCGCACACAGTCCATACAAGAAGAAGACGACAAAAAGATATCCCGGGTAGTACCAAATGTCGGAAACTGCCCGGAATATGACGATTGCTAGAACGCTACTAGCGACAACAATGCAAAAGTCAAACGCAAGATATGCCAGCCAGAGCGAGACACTTCGGACGCCATTGCTGAAGTGCAATGCTCGCACATTGCGCAGCCGTTCGATGGTTGGATACAGAGCGAAGAGAGCCGGATAGGCCGACATAGCGAGACCAAAGTAAACCATGAGCTGGAGAGTATCCCCGGCACTTGGTGCCCAAGGAATATCAAGGTACTGAAACTGGAAGTTGATGGGAATACCAGTCAACAAGCGATTGAGGCCATTCTGAGTAATAGCAGCGAGCGGAAAATCTCCATTGTCACCTTTCCAGGCAAGCGTCGTCTCGGAGGAATTGTCTCCCAACCAGAGGCCACCCGGCGTTACGTTGGCATAATTGTTTTCGAGGTAGTTTGAGAATTCCGGGAGACTGTCCACCATGTGGAAGAATGACTCGAGATTCGCAGAAGAATCCCCTGTGTTTGAACCTCCATTGCCCGATAGAGAGCCGACAAAATTCTCAAGGACAGATGTCGATACTCGATCAGACGGCCCAAGCAAAAGCTTGAAGCTGCCCAATGACCCTAAAGATTCAACATCTTGCGTCATAGAGCTTGATTCCCCGGAGCATCCGGCCTTATCAACATCCTGGAGGAAAAGAGTTACTAAGCCAGCCGCGATGATGGGAATCAAGAGAGCTGCCATGTATGGGATAGGGTTGCGGCGTAGGATGATGAATCTCTTGCGAAACAAATACCAGGCCTGGAGAACCATGCCAATTCGCTTGCCTGTAAGGAGCTGTAACGTCTGGCGATCATCCTTGCCGTCCAAATTTTCATGGCCTTTGGGCAATTCTTGCACATCCTCGTCGTCCACGGAATCCTGGACCCTGTTGGAATCCAGCTCCTCAGCAACCTTGAGAAATACATCCTCGATGGTAGGCCCGCTGACTCGGTAGTCGGTGATCCCCTCTTGCTCCAGCATCGAAACAAAGCGAGCAGCTTCTGCCGAATCTTGAACCGTATACACCGTCTCATCGAAGTGAGATTCTTGGGGAATTCCCTGGAGTTGGGGACCCAATGTGATATGAGACCCTGGGACCTTCATGACATGAATGCGGTATCCTGAGCCGAGTCGATGTTTCAGCTCGACACTTGATCCCTCGGCCTTGAGAACACCCTTTGATAGAATGGCAATGTAGTCCGCAAGGAGATCTGCCTCGTCCAAGAAGTGGGTGGTCAACAGTATAGTTCTAAACCCTCTTTCCGCGAGAAGGATATCCCAGATCTTTCTGCGGGAAATTGGATCGAGACCGGAAGAGACCTCGTCCACACAACAAACAGAAGACCCTCCAGTAAACATCATTGCCAGCTGAACTTTGCGTTTTTGACCTCCGGAAAGCGTCTTTGATGGTGCGTTCACTTTCAAACCCAAATCGCAATCATCAATGAGTTTAAGGAGTTGATCATTTGTATCCGTCCTTCCAGTAGCCTTTAGCCTGTTGAATATTTTGACATGCTCCTTGACAGTGAGAGTGTCCCAGAGCACATTTTTCTGAGGACATAAACCGAACTTTCCGCCCGAGGGGCCATAGCTGATATTGATTTCTCCCGAAGAAACCTTCGTCAGACCAGAAATCGCGTCTAGCGTCGTTGATTTGCCCGAGCCATTGGCTCCCAATAGAACCATAATCTGTCCCTTGGTGACGTCTAATGTAAGATCATTGACCGCATAAACACTCTGGCGATTGGTCCCAAACCGGGCTGCTACATTTCGATGAAACCAGCCAGGTTGATAAACCTTACTGAATGATTTGAGACTTAGGGCGGCAGTACTGTCGCCAGAGACGGTTTGGCGATCCTTGGAGGTCGTACCATAAAGTAGACGCTCGACGATAGCAGCCAGTATAGGATAGGCAAAGATCTGGACGATGAGAAATATCCACAAGGCGATGCCGGGAAGAGACCATGGATTGTCTGGCGCTTCCTGAACAAGGTTTGTAGCAAGGCTCTGCTTCTCCCAGCGAGCCATGAAGATCAGGAAGTAGACATAGTTCATCGATGGGAACAAGAGCCCGAGAATTGCAACTGATCCGTTGCTTTTGGCGGGCGCCACTTGCGCCACCACGCCCAGAAGCAAACAAACTATGACCACTGATATGCCGCTGAGCTGTGCTTTTCTGAAAAAGGAAGCACCGAAGATTGCAAAGGAGGACAAGGCCAGACCCACTAGGATGTGGTAGATGATAACAATGCCTGCCGAGGTCTCGCTGAAGACGCCAAACTTCAAGATTGCGCCGGCGACAATCCAGCCTATGCCGTACACCATGTCCAAAGCCAGATGGGCTGCGGTAAACCGAGCTGCTTGGGACTGCCAGAGAGAGTTATTCGGCATCATGCAGTCGATCAACTGACTCATGCCGAGCTCACGTTCCATTGCGATCAACCCGGTCAGCTGGTAGGTGACTCCAACAATACCAATAAAAATGGCGATAGCGAGAATGTTGACGATCGAGCCCATGTAGTTTCTTCTTATCTCGTCCTGTCGCCCATCTTGAGTCAAGGAAGTGAACGGATACTGCATAATCTGTCGCTGGGTTAGCTGGAAGAGACACACGCGGAATATGCGTCCTACAAACCTCTTCCGGGAGCGCATTCTGACCATCAGAGCTGTTGACTTGAGCGATAGCCCAGTCAATAGAGTGCTGGAAGGGAAGAAGGTATATCTCCTGGTCGTTGTCATGAGAGTCGACCTCGATGCCTGCGCCGAGGGCAGCGTCCGTTCGAATCGAGTAATTCCAAACCTCCCCTGGTCCCTCAGTTGGCGAAGAATAGAAGACCGCCGCGGCTATACAGGACGACACACCGCGCAGAGTCGAGCGACATAGATCTCGGAGTTCACTCTCGGAAGATAGGATACGGACATCCTCATTGGCCCTCGCAGGTTCTGCAACTCGGTCAATGACCTGTTCGATTGGACCACCAAGAAGGTCATTATGGACAAACACTAGTTTGTCTCTGCTTGCGCCAACAAGCCCTAGGGCGTCCGAGAATGATCGCAAAGCAGTGGGGTCGCCGATTCCGTATGTTGCAGGCTGGACGAACAGATTTCGAGCATAAGAGCTAGTTTCGTATGAGATTATTTCACACCATGTTCGGGGACAGGGTGACGCACATGAAAGCAACAAAGATTACAGGCAACACCAAAGCCCTCATAACCGTAGTAAACAGCGGGCGAACAAGAACCACTAGGAGGTTCTTGACCGTTAAGGTCCAAACCTGCCTTAGGAAAAGCTTCATGATGGGAGCTGCGGCAGAGAGTATGTACTGAATGTTTGGAGACGCATTTCGCGCTGTTGATTAACCACCACTCGTCAAGGAACAACACATGGGGGTCGTTGGATGCGACATCAGGCTGAAGATATTCATTCCAAAACCCCAGCCCGACCAGCGTCATTCGGGGCAAAAAAGGGCAGATGCCAACGGCTCCGCCTCCTGAATCGTGTTCCCCATCTCCCAAGAGTTCAATTTATTGATTAGCGAGAGACAGAATCAAGTTGTTGGCCAATGAAAAAGGGGGTTGCTAGCCAAGCCAAGACGAACCAAGAAGACTAGAAGAGCGGCATAAGACCGATCGATTTGGCGCCCAGAAAACATCGCTTAGGGAGATGTGGTTAGACCCATGACTGGTGAAGAGCAAACAACCAATGATCACGTCCGTAAATGATCGATCGAGCCTGGGCAACAATTTCTATCAATTTTGGATGGAATTCTGAACTCGAATTTTGCCGACACGCGATAATGACTTCATTCATCATTGTTCAGGGCAGTTTGACAATGACAAGAGGTTTGTCGGCAAATTGGCAATTCTCGTAGTCGTAAGATTTCCCGTGATCTGCCTAGTCGACAGCCCGCAATCCAGCTTTAGTTGACGGGTAGACTCTGGACATGAGAATGGACCTCGTAGAAGGCAATTATCCGCGCGTGTCGAGATAAAGACCCTATATTGTTTTCTATCCAAAGGTACAAAAGATAAACGATCCAACATCAAGTTCCATATACATGTGCTATTAATACAATCGCCAAATGCAAAACTCCAACCGCGCATCACGTCCCGATCACCGTCTCCTGTTCTGACGACCACCGGCAAGAGCGGACTTTTGGCGGAGGTAGTTCGACACGATGTTCTCGACGCTGCGCATGTCATGCCTGGGCTGTCTGTAAATTCGGAAAAGTCACAGTTAGTCAATGCACAAAAAAAAAGTTTATCAGACCATCATGGACAGAAACGCACCTCATGTAGTACAACCTGGCTCTTCTCTTCCTCTTGTCGGATCGCTGCACAATCTCCACACTCTCAACGTTCGGACTGAAAACCTTCACCCACATCTCAACTCCAACCCGGGTAAGCTCGTTTCGCAGCAGAAACGAAGTGTCAATGCCGCGCAGACGGATGCTCAGACACACTCCCGCGAATGGGTCGCCGTTCTTGAAGGTCACACGAAGGATGTCGCCGGGCTTGACACTGCGAGGGTTCCGTCGGTAGTCGAAGAGGGCTTTGCGTTCACCGTTGGGATCAAGGGTGGCCATTTGGGCGTCGGCGACTGCGTTCACGGGGTCTTTGCACGCCTTACGAGCGCTGGCCGGCGGAGGATAGGCCCTGAGCTTCTTGCGGCCTGTAAACCCGAGTTAGTCACTCAAGTTGCACAAAAATTCAAAGATCAAAAAAGCGAATGGAACAGATGAGCGCACCGAAGTTAGGCTGCATATGCGGGGGTAATTGCGACAGCATCGACTTGGGAATCTGTGTAGGAAGAGGAACGGCCTCTGGTTTCGGGGAATGCACAGTCGAGAGGGATCGACTGAAGTGAGCTAGCTTCAAGGTCTGAGGCTTCATGAGCGACCTGAAGCAGCCCATTTGCCGCATTATCGGAGAGACGGTCGCCATGACCGGGGAGATTGGACGGACGGAGGTTAGAGGCGGAGATTGAACGATGTCGAGTCTCCGGGTAGAGCAGGGCAGAAGTTTGGAGATGGCGGAGGAAGATCCGGCCCGGCAGAATTTCCGCCAAGCCCGCGAGTCCCAGAGAGAATCGCCAACTTTTCCGCCAGCAGATGAAGCCTGCGATTCTCCGCGTTTGATTCGGACTCTTGCGCCAGGACTGTGATCACGCAGCTGGAACTCACAGATCTTGTCTTTAGCATATAATTTGATACCCCCTTTTTTGTCTCTACAACATGGCGCAGAACGCCATTGGCAGGCTCTTCCGCGGCCAGAGCTCCGGTTCTCTGCGTCAATCAGTCGGGTCCCTAACACAGAAGCGCAGCTACTCGAAAAATGGTACGTTTGCTTCTCTCATATCTGTCACTTTCGTGATATATACTAACGGTGCCCGTGTAGCCATTCCCACTTTCACCCAAACCTCCTCCGCCGACCTGGACGCCGACCTGAACCGTTTCCGGGAAGAGCTCTTCATCCCATTTGGACTGAGAACCTCGCAAAGAAGGATGATGTTCCGACAGAAGTACGCTGATCGATTAGATGAGGAACCCATCACTGTCCCCATCAGCGAGACCGAAAACTTCACGCTCCGGCCCATGGACCCGCAATCGAGACCGACGAACAAGGAGGCCGTGGACGTGATCGCCAAGTTGCAAACGACAAATGACTGGCAGAACCTGCTGCCGTTCCTTTCTGGACTTCACATGTCGCACAGACGTCTCAATGCCAACCGGTGGGAGTGGTTGATGCGCAAGGCCGGGCAGGCTGATGCGCTGGGAATCGTTCTTGAGTGCGCCAAGCAGTCGGAGCGGACCAACCTGCGACTGACCAATGCCGGACTCGTCCAGCGTCTGTTCTTCGAACTGCACCTGAAGGCTCACCAAGGAGAGTTCCAGGATCCTGCCGTCTCCAAGGCCCTGAGGCTGGCGCAGCAGTTTGCCTCGCTGATGGAGGCTCCCGAGCACATCGATCAGAACCCGGACACGGATCCTAAGAGAAAGCCAGCAGTGATTGGTGTCTTGTTGGAGCTTAGCTCTGCTCGTGCACTTAATGTGAATGCAGGGAAAGATGAGGGCCGCGACGTTCGTGCCTATGCTCAGCGTCTGCTAGGAAGCTGGCAATTGGGCAACTTTAGTAGTGAGGTCAAGGATTGGTCCAGCGTCGACCAGATGCTCCGGGACAACGTGCCTATCTACAACGGCATGAAACTTGCCTTGCAAGTTCACGGAATCTCCAACGACAAATCGATTGCCCCGGGTTTGAAGACGCGCATTAATGAGCTGGGCATCTTGATCGCGAACCAGAAGAAGCTGGCACCCGAGAAGGTCCAGCGAAAGCCGACCCTCGGTCTGGCACAGGGCCATCTCTTGCACCAGGCTTGAATGACTGATTACTTTTGACATTCTTCCATTGCCTATGAACTGTACATTACCACCTAGAATTCTCGGAGCTGTATCTTATCTGAATTTTTGAAATGGATGCAATATTTTCTCATGTACTAGATATGAGCGATATTCAAAAGTCCCGCCAAAGCTTTCTTTGGTCTTTAGTCGCAAATAATTCAATTCAAAATTTGCTTCTTGAAAAGAGGCATGAAACCGAGAGGAACAAACAATTGTGAAGCTCAACGCTAACGCTCAAAGTCATTATACTTGAGCAATTAAATCAAACCAGTTGCAAAGTGTTGTCATCGCGTATGCGGCCTTGCGTGGGAAGAGTCGTCTTGCCAGAGATAACAGCAGGACCGGCAACGGTGATCTATCATACAGCTATTAGCAAAAACAAAAGACACGGACATTCGGACAGACTTACTTGACCTTCAAGTTCCTGGTCTTCGGGCACGTCAGTCAGCAAAACCTCAACGCTGCTCAAGGGAGATCCAAATGGACTGGCTCCCTGGAGTCGCCTGTAATCGAAGATGTTGGTCTGAGCAACAGCGCCGGCGATCCCGGGGCCAGTCAGGGCATAGACAGTGCGAGCGCCGGTGAAGACTCTCAAATCAGTCAGCTGACCGGTGGTCAGACGGACTTCACGGTCCGCATCAAACCGATGAGAGATACATAACAGACGGAGTTTATCAAGCGACAATTCAGCGGTCGGTCCGACTGTGGCAAGCTGACTGAACAGGCCATGCGACGGCATAACCCCGGAATCGAGAGTTCGAACGTGGAACCAACGAGCTAGCGAGGTAATGATGCCGGAATGGGGTTCCATGTACTTGTCATGATAGTCGGCCATGGTGCGAGACGATGCGACAATGACAGTGGGGGACAATCCTACGGTGGCGAGCGCGAAATCGACGCTTTCACCAGCGACGGAGTTGACGGCAACTGACGCATTGGAATACAGAGCAGCCATGATCTGGCACAGGGGGTAAGACCGTGAAAGAGAGTCAATGGAGAGCACCAAATCACTGGGACCGAAACGCTGGTTTCGAGGCAATGCGTAAGTGAGGCCAGCGATACCCGAGACCAGATTCTAGTGTCCATTTGTTAGCGATGGCTATTATAGAGACGAAAGAGCTTACCTCTGGTTGGTATTCAATGAAATCACCAGGACCCGTCGCCGACGGCCAAACGGTGGTCAGGGACGGCGTAGGGGAATTGGGCTCCCACTTCGGCACCTCCAGTCCAGCCAAATCCTTCTTCTCTTCAACCAGCTCATGCCAGACAGTCACTTCCAAGTTGCCTCTGACATCTTCAGGCACGTCGTTCCAGTCCATATGTCTACTCCCCAGCTTTGCCACCCAGATGACTTGGTGAAGCTGTCTGTTACTGTTGGCCACATAAGACAGATCGAGAGCACCGGCCTCGGCAATAAGAGCTTCAGCCTGGGACTTTTGCAGAAGTGCGGATAGAGATTCGGGGTCAAGGTTATGAGGGACGATAATGGTCTTGTAACCGTAGAAAGCGCCGGCTGGTCCATTGTCAGTAATCGCCAAATAATCGAACCAAGGCTCTTACCGAAGATTGCGGCCAACAGTTCAACCGAGTCTGTCAGACAGATTGCAACAGTTTTGATACCGGATTCTTGTAGACGGTGTCCGATCACATTGATCTCCTGAGTCACTTGATCCAACGAGTGTTCGATCGCTTTCCTTCCAAGCACTGTATAGACCTTGCCTTGTTTGCCCGAAATCTGGCCCGTCTCGTCGACGGCACCGCGCACAGCAGCTTTCCAGATATCCCGCAAGTCTCCTTTTCTTCCGCTAGTCCATTTCGGGGCACCGGGGTCTTTCACATTGAGGCCGGAACGAAGGGGAAAGCCGTGCGGAGTCTCAAGGCTCCTGTAGCTGGCCGACTCGCCAGGCTGGCGCACGGGAAAGGCGGACGACTGACGGGCTAGCAAAAACGGATGAATATCGGGATCGCTCGAGGTGACGAAGGAATAAACGACGAAGGCAACGATAGCGCCTGCGATGACGGTAGTGTAGAGGTTCCAGTCTGCCAGAACGTCAGACACTACGGCGTCTAGCTTGGCGAACAGCGACGGTTCCGAAGCCATGGTTGGAATGCTAGTATCTCAGCGGATAATTACAACCATGCAAAGGAAATTGAGAAAGGGAATAGTCGGAAATAAATACTGAGTGGCACAGCCTCGTTGGCGACTTCTCTCAAGACCGGAATAAAAAAGGGAGGGAATAAATGATGCAGGCAGAAGCGAGAGAGGGAGACGGTGACGTGAGGGAGGGCTGAGCTGCTTGAGGACATGTGGGGGGGAGCCCCGTCCATTGTTGGCATTGCGGCTAAACCCGCGCGAGTTTAGCAGGAAAACTCCGCGTCAAAGGCGCTTGTGTGCACTCGTTGCCTGAGAAAAGAGGTGCATCGACCACCAAAACAATCACCTGCCTTCCTCCCCCCTCACTGCCTTGCGATCAACTATGGTCCCGTCCGGACCTTTATCGTAAACTACCAGTATTGGCTCATCTGCATGCCAATGTACGTCTAACCGACTTCTCCCAGCTGGCTCTGCAATTCGTTCTCAGGTAAGTTCAGCAATTTCCTTTCTTCAAGGTATGTTATCCCTCCCCCTCCTATACCAAGTCCTAAGCTTTGTGGTCGCTGACCCTATGCAGTCTTTTCCTTTCTTCTCCTTTCGATCTTTTCGTTCGCACCGCGCTGTATACTTCAATGGCATCGTCACCTCTGCCCTCAACCCCTAGAGCGGTATCTGCGCCTTCTCCGACTGCCGATCAGTCTCGTACACCTGGAAAATGGCGCCATCCTCAACTGGCTGAGATAGTCCGGCGTCAGAATGCCAGCACATTCGGAGATAAAAACATAAAAAGTATTGTCTGGAATAGCGTCGCTCTTATTGCGGTGCGGGCTTACGGCGACACTGTCCAGTCATTGTGAGTAGAGTGTACTGCGGTGCGTTGTGTTTCACTACTGACCATTATTTCCCTTCTCAGTTCTAGTTCACTACTGAACACACTCGAGCTGTCGAAGATTTTCAACTTGTTGCGTTTGGTTCTACAACTTCTATTTTTGGCGAACATAGCCCTGGCCCTGTCACCCCTAGTCCGATCAAAGGACGACCTCTCCGATATCCCTCTTACCCCTACTCAGCGCTCTCTCCTTGGCCTCGATCCCTCTACTACATCCCCCCTGACGCCGGGAAGTACATACGTCACCCCACCGAAGTATCGGCTTTCTGCGTCGCGAACAGCAAGCTCTGCTAGCAAGGTTGCGTCGCCTTTATCGACAAGCGCCAGCGCTTCAGGACGTCGACTTTCGTCGGGCGCATCGTTTTCCCCCTCTACCAGCCCGCTATTCCACAAGGCGGTGTCGAACGGAGGAAGGGACAACGGACGCCGGCCCAGCTTCGGATCGTCTACCGCATCGTTCGGGCGGAGTTCATTGTTCGGAGAGTCCAGCATTGCGCCATCGACCCCATCTCCTGTAGGTGGCAAGCGTGTGAACCTGGGGTTGAGCAACAAGTGGTTATATGAGCGGAGTCGGCGGCTATCAGCCAGTAACGGCAGTCTATGACTGAATTTTGTTAGGGAAGAATTACAGCGACGCATGGAAGGAGGTGGACGGCAGCAGTCAATTTTCGTAAGAGAAAGCGTTTCAGTTTTAGATCCAATTGTATCATTCCGGGAGTTGTCTATTATACTAGGTACGTGGAGTATGCGACCGGAGGCCGCAGCTCGAAATGAACTGAAATTCAAATCAAGTCGAGTCAACCAGATTCAAGGTAGAAGAGCGCCGTAGAACTAGTCTTGATACAGCACGGAGTAAATCCAGGCACGAAGAACGTCATGAGCAGAAATCGACCGGGCAGATCAAGGCACGCACGCTATCTGGAGTTCCCCGGTGCGGGCTAATCAGTAGCTCCCGCAAAGAACCCCAAAGAACAAGACCGCCAACATACCAACAAGTCCCGTCCAACACGCGGCCTCTGACGACTGGGAAACCTTCCCCGTATGCGACACTCTACGCACTCTTCAGTCTGACTTCTAGGTATTCTTACCTCCCCGACGACCGTTACTGCATGCGGCACATAGGCTCGTGAATACCGTTCGTTGGTGGTTATCATGGGTGCCTCGGAGTCCAAGTTGGTCTTCAAGCAGGGGATTTTCCGTCTGTCAGAAGAGAGAGATATTCCTGGTGATGATCCTTACTGGGCAAGGGTTTGTTTGCCCTTTCGTGAACCTGCAGCATGGTAGATGTTTTGACCCCGGCTGATAATCCGTCTTGCAGTTCTGGGAGCTCCCCGAGTCGACGGAGGATGTCTTCAGCCTGTTCACCCCGGCCGATATCCGGCGGACTCGCGACCATGCCATTATGAATTTCGAAACGCTCTTGTTATCGGTGACGTCTCGTTTGATGATTCTGAAAAACCACCCTTCCTTCCCGGATCCCGAACTTGCTCCCGACCGTGACGCTCTCAACTGCATTCGCATCCTCACCCGCATCCTCCCCTTCATTTACGAGGCCGACTATCTGGAAGAATGGGAAGACAAATTTTTCTGGGGTCGTCGCAGGAGAAAGACGAGGGAGGCTCAGGTGGCGGCCGAGGTGCTCTTTGATGAAGCCCAGGCGGAGGAGACGCGCGATCAGCCCCGAGCCAGCGAGTACGAAGACAAGAAACCTTTGGCAGAAGAGTTGATCGATACTTTGTTGGATCTTCTCTTTTTCACCGACTTCACCATCCCGAAGCTGCCGACGGCGACAAACAAAGTTTCGTATTCCATCTGGCAGAGTGGTGTTGGGTGCAATACTTCCATGGGCTCTAGCAAAGAACTGGAGAGCAATCGCTGTGAGGTTCTTCGGCTATTGCTGACTATAACAGGGAAGGCTATGTATATGCCTTCTGGTAAAGCCTGCTCATGCTGGAATCATGATGGCTTGGGCTAACAAATGTGCAGGATTACTCCCCGTGCAAGGCGTGAAAGCCATTACGTACATCACGACGTCCTCCGACAAGCAGGCGGTGCTGACCTTGCTTTGCTCCCTGCTGAACACGGTATGCTTGGAAGGACTACTCTTGCTTGGATTATACGCTCACACCGATAGGCTGTCAAATACAACCCTGCTTCCTGGCGAGTCCCATATGATCACGTTGTGTGGAAAGACCCGAAGCAAATATTGGTCATATACTGCCTGCAGTTTCTTCTTGTCCTCCTGTTATATCCAGTTCCCGAGGATGGACGTGGCAGTCCGCCCAAGAATTATCACCGCCATTACTTTGGAAGACTTCACCGGCCGCAGGATTTCCAATTTCTTGTTGACGGCATGACGAGAATCCTGAACCAGCCCGTAGGTCTCCGTCTCGAACTTTTGGGGTCTCGATGCTCACATGAAATTGGCAGATGCAAGCGACAAATTCTTACCTCCCTGGTAGCCAGAAAACCGTCAAATGGGCGCCGGAGATGTTGATGCTCTTTTGGGAAGCCCTGCAATGCAATAAACGGTTCAGGTCGTTTATCATTGATTCGAAGCGGTCGCATGATTTCATTATCCTCTGCATATTTTACGCCATAGAATACAAATCTGACCCATCCAAGCAAGGCATGGTTCGAATGTGCATCTTCATCCTCCAGACTATGAGCGTTGAGCCCAACTTTGGGAAGAGCTTGAACGTGAAGTTCGAAGCCCAGGAAACTCTTCCTCCCAGCATTCGCATTCCGGGATTCAAAGGGTCCTATGCCGACTATCTTATCATGGTTTGTCCTTGCCTGTCTCCTGCATGACCTCGCTGACCGTTCTAGTCCGTGCATACTTTGATCACCGGAAGCAAAGGCAATCTAAATGCTGTCTACCCGGCACTGCTCGCAATCATCAACAACATCGCGGCCTACGTAGAAAACCTGTCGCCAGCGGCATGCTCAAAACTATTGCAGCTCTTCGCATCGATGTCTGCGCCTAGTTTCTTGCTCGCCAACGAGTCAAACCACGCCCTTCTTTCATCCGTTCTAGAATCTATCAACACGATTCTGGAGCATCAGTTTAACAGTAAGCAATTCTCCTTTGCTCGCAAGAACAACAGTGTGCAGATACCTATCTGACGTGTCATAGAAAACCCCTTCTTGGTTTACGTCATCCTGAAGCACCGACGACGCTTCGAGGCAGTTCGAGAATTTACACTCGAGAGCGGACAGCAAGAAATTGAACGCCAGAATGAGAGACGAAAGGCAGAGAATGGATCTAACGAGGCCGTGTCTAGCCCCATCCTGTCGGCGTCAGAAGAAGACCCTCACGCTTCTTCCGGTGCGCGATCGCCGTTGGGTCGCATCCCCGAAGAAAACAGTCCTTTCGCTATAGGCGGAGACGACGATTCTGATGACGAGCAAGACGGACAGAAAACACCTGCACACACGTCTCCATCTGTCCAGAGCTCGCGAAGACCCTCCATCTCTTCCGTCGTGGATGAAAGTGTCCCCCTACAGTTACGAGGCATGTCGGAGAAGGCCAGAGGAAAAATGCCCGCCGGTCAGCCAGCCTTTTCTCGGCAAAATAGTATGACTAGCCAAAGCAGCATGTCAGCGGCGCTCTTGACATCTCCCAACGGCTTCACGCCGACTGCAGCGTGGGTAAGTATCGATGCAATCTAAATTTCCCAACGGATCACTAACAGGATAACTTCCAGCTCGAGTCCTGGTTGCCGGAGCTCCCACTACACACGATCCTGACTCTCATCTCGGCTATCACGCCTCACATCCCCGAATCTGCTTTCCAAGCGTCTTCAAGCCCGGAGGCCCGCACCCTGATCGACAATCTGCCTTCGTTTGCGGAAGACCCGGCCATTCACAACATTATATCCGAGCCTGCTCCGGTGCGTGTCCATTCATTCGAATGGTCCGCCCTCTCCATGGGCTGGTATGAGTCCTTGCTCTGGGGATTCATTTTCTCGAGCGAGATGGTCGTCGGCTCCGCGTCTGGCGCAACCCCCGGCACCGTTGGAGTGTGGAACGGAACTGCGATTAAACTGTTCAAGGTCCAGGAGGCTGCAGCCCAAGGGCCCACGTTGCTTGCGCCGAAGGGGGCGGTGGATGCCGTTGGAAGCAACCTGGTGCAGCGGATTGGGAACCTCAGTCTTCGACGCACAAGCACGCAGGACTCCCAGGCCAACTCTCGGCCAGCGTCGATTCGAGAAGTCTAACTATTTTCTTTCTCCCAAGCGCTCACTCCATCTCTGCTGGTCGAACTGGGGTGTATTCGTGTGGTTCCAAGAACATAGCTTGATTTGTAATGATTTCCTTCGTCTACATGATACCTGATAGGCGTTTTGCAATTGAGACGATACTTTTTGCGCTCTTTGGTCGGACATGGCCTACCTGGGCGGGCTTTCCGTTTGATTTTATTTCGTTTCAATTCGTTTCCTTATCACACTATTCTTTTGCATGCTCAATTCTCTAACCGCTATTCTAGTGGACCATAGCCCTAGTAAATTCCATAATATATTAGAGACCGGTAGTAGCAAATTACCTTCCCAACCACCGACCGCACCAAATTAATTATAATAGATAATTGAATCTGTCCCCTGTAGTCTGGCTGCTCGCTATATGCAATTTCCAACCCCGTTCATCTGAATGGGAGGCGACGAGACGTTGGCCAGGATCCGCCACGTGAGGGCGTCGACCGTTTTGTTTGGCAGTTCAAGGTCCCCGGATTTTCTCGGCTTTCATCATTTGTCCTCCCACGTTCCCTTACAAAACCGTCCTCTAGTTATCTATACCCTGTCATTGCTATCTGTATTCCTACTTTATTCTTTCCTCTCATTCTTCAAGGGGTTTCCAAGCGGGTCTCCGTCTCTGCGATTGCTCCTGCAAAGATGTTCCCGTCGCGGTCGCTTCTCGTCGCGAGCCTGCTGAATCTGGCGGCGGCCATTCCATCGGAGCTGCAAAACGTGCTGAAGAACACTCATGGCGGAAGCGAATATGGTTATCCGACGGATCTGACGAGAGGAATCATGCCTGTAGGTTTTCTCTGAATGTTTAATTTCCCCCGGGCTGGCAGGTTTGGCCAGCACCAAATCAAGTATTCAAATGGCCGCGGAAGAGCCAAGGGTTGACATTCGATCGTTCTACTCTGTAGATCCCAGTGCATTCCCATAAGTATGAAGCTCTTAAAGATCTATCTTTTAAGTGTGGTAATTACTTGCTAACTAGTTCCCAGTGATTATTGGAGGGATATACCCTTCTATACCGGTATGGCACGGCCTTTGCCTCTCCCTTTGGTGATAACTGACAGTCTTTTACAGGCCTCTCTAGAGGATGCGTCTCCACCGAAGCCGATGTGTGGCTGTATAACGGCACTCTCTACGTAAGATCTACGGTATCAATACTCGTCCATCCATGAAAACTAACACATCGTAGGTCGGACATGACGAGTCTTCCTTGACCGAAGAACGGACCTTTGAATCCCTCTATGTGAAGCCCATGCTAGAAGTCCTTGAACGCCAAAACCCCCAAACTCCCTTTGTCACGTCGCCCACGAACAAGTGAGTTAACATGATCGGAGTGATCTACCCCTAGCTGACAATGAACTACAGTGGTGTCTTCGACACGGATACCTCTCAGACGATGTACTTCTTTGTTGATTTGAAAACATCAGGGCCAAAGACCCTCGAGGCCGTGACTGCTGCGCTGCAGCCCCTCCGTGAAAAGGGATACCTCACGGCATTGAAGAGCAACAAGACCATCACGCATGGACCTATTACCGTGATCGGAACCGGGAACACACCATTGAATCTCGTCGGACCGGTTGCAGACCGGGATATCTTTTTCGACGCGCCTCTGCATGCGCTGAATCAGCCGGAGTATGCGGGTGTCACGTCTCTGATCTCCCCCATCGCATCGACAAGCTTTAAGCGGGTGGTCGGGGCTCTCAACTCCAGTGACGATAATGCGATCCTGAGTGAGGAGCAGCTGGATAGTCTGCGGTCGCAGATCCGGACAGCCAAGAAACGAGGAATCGGCGCCCGGTACTGGGAGACTCCTTACTATCCTATCTGGGCTCGCAATGCGGTCTGGAGGACGCTTCTTCAGGAGGGGGTGGCGCTGTTGAATGCGGATGATCTGGATGCGGTGTCTGAGTACTTCTGATTCTAAGCATAGACGAGGAGTGGCATCTCTAAAGCGACCGTTGTTTTGTGTCACCGTGTTGACGATGATGTCATTTGTATGGTTTTACATCGCATCCCAAGTTGGTCGAACGCTGAACTGCCAGCATCCCAATTGCGCCTGTAGAGAGAGATTAGAGGGAAATTTGAGACCAATTGACCCCGAGGAAGTGTAAATAAGAAGAATAAACGCACTTGTAAATTAGCAATGGGTGATTGCACTGGAGGCACGTGATACCCCGGATTTTCCAACGGGAAAACCGAAGAAAAAGCAAAGAAAAAAAAATGGCGAGAGAAGCAGAGAGAGACTTCATTCAAGGGGAACATTCCCCCTTTCCCCCCGGCGATCCGACCATCGGTCAATTCCCCTCCTTCCCACCTCATCTATGCAACCCTCCTTCTCTCAAACACCTGCGCCCGGCCGTCATGTCCAACGTCGACGTTGATCTGGGGGACCTCTTGGCCAAAGTACTCCCCACCGATGTGAAGCTCACCATTCGCCATGTCTCGTCAGTGCCGACTCGCTGTGTAGCGCTCTTTGCGCCACCCCCGGGCGAGGAGCCCGAGTCCACCTTCTGTGAGAATCACTTCCTGTCCGTCTCCATCGCCGCCGACGCCAATGCCGACCAGAACGCGGCCTCCGCGTCGGCATCGGAGCTCATCGTCTTCGGCATCGAGGTCCTGGTCTACAGCACCGCGCATCTCACGACCATCTTCGTCTCCAAGGCCGACTCGACGGGCCACCTGCACCTTCTCCGGAACGCACCCAAGATCTCGCTCCTGCGCCGCATCTCGAACACCTTCCTCTCCTTCCTTGTACAGACCCGCCAGCGCCCGGGCGTCCGCCTCGTCGTGTCACTGTTCGCCCGCGCCCAGAACCAATACCTCTTCCCCGGGAGCATCGAGAACGCTGAGAAACACGTGCTCGATGACCGCGGGCTGATCAAATGGTGGTGTCGCGTCGTGGACCCCATCCTGCGCGAATACGAGCCCGAGTCGCGCTCCCACGAGAAGGGCCTCCTCGACCGCACCATGGAATCCTCGCGCAGCTCGGCCACCGCGTTCCTGATCATACCGGGTTGCGACCGCTTCGAGACCCGCAGCTTTTTCCCGCCCAGCGCGAAGACCGACGACGTGGACCGTCCGCGCTGGCTGAACAGCTACCCGCTCCGTCAGCTGTGCGATAATCCCCAGGCGCCGCCGCGCTGCTTGATCCCGCGCTTTCCGGATGACCCGAAGACGCGGTTCTTGGTGGACTTGGATGACGAGCTTCCCGGGAACAAGGAACGAGAGGCCACAGGGCAGTGGAGGAGCGTGCGCTCGCTCGAGCAGTTCTGGGAGATGATGTCCTTCCGACAGGAGTGTTCGGCAGGTCGATTGGTGGGATTCCTCTGGTTGGTGATAAATCCGCCAGGGCTGGTGAATTCGGTGCAAATGACCAGCTCGAGATTGGTGCATCGGCCGACCGAGAAGGAGGTCTCGGATGCGGCTCCCACTGCTTCATCACCATCCGACAAACCCACCGCGACCATCGAGCAACCGCCCCAAACCGCCACAGCCAAACCATCCTCCGGCCTTCCTTCTACACAACCGAAACCCCTCACGCAGCCCACCGACGCCGACGCATTCTACTGGCCCCAGTCCGGCCGCGGCCACGCCGTGCTGAGCGAAGAAGACTACAAAACGGCCATCAACCACCTCCTCGACCAGGACTTCTACAACGAGGAGGTCTCCATCACCAGCACCAGGGCCTGGAGCGAGAAGGTCGCCTCCATCGCGGACCAGCTCTGGGTGGGCCGCGAGGTTGTCGGCCGGAACCCCAATGGCAATGCGCCGCTGGCGCCCGTCGTGACGACCACGCTCATGGACAGCGGGCTGGTTCGAAAGCGGAAGAAGCCTGATCCTGGCAACGCGGAGCCGCTGGATGGGGATTCGGCTGCGGAGTCTGGGACTGCTGAGAGTCCTGCTACAACTACAAGTGCCGTTGGTACCCCTACCTCGAACCCGTCTCCGGCAGAGGAGCCAGGACAGCAATCATCCGGGGTGAATGTGCTTCAGGCGAATCTGATTCGAAAGAAAAAGAAGGCATAAATTTTGGATTTTCAGTAGTTGATCTGGCTTGAGAATCTTCTTTTTTTCTTTTCTTATCTTTTTCATTTCCTTACTTTCTGCATGCAATTGGAGTTTTGAGATTGGAAATGGGGTTAGTGGTGTTTTGCTTTTGGGGACAAGGGGGGCGAAATATGAACATTGGCTAGCGAGATCTGCTCTATTCCATATTAATGGATTTAATTTTTGATTTATTACGCATATTCTTGGTTGTGGCGGGTTGGTTTTGACAAACCGGGCAACCCGATCCTCGCAGCTGCCTATCACGGCCACCTTGCAACCGTTAAGGCCCTTCTCAGCGAGGATCGGCCGGGTCAATCATATGTAAAGCCTCAACTGCGTCCAGTCCTCCACTGCGCACTTCGCTCTCATAAGATCGAGATCGTCGATTTGATGCTTGCAGAAGGGGCTACGCTAGATGCACCAGATAACTTGGACAGTATTAACGAGGAAGTGTGTATGAAACAAAACAGTGCTCTTGGTGTTGCCATCTGCTCAGGCTGCAGCAACGAGATCCTTGAGCGCCTTTTGCAGAAGGGTGCAGAGTTTTACGAATATGAGAGGCCCCGTCCCTGGTACGAAGCGGCCGTTCAGCGTGATGGCCAAATGCTTCAACTACTGCTTAAGCACGGTCACCGACCCAAGTCGGACACAGTCCTGAATGAGCTAGCAATGCGAAGTAACGATACTAGTGCGCTAGCGCGAATGATAGACCCTGCGAATGGAGGATTGGATATCCGGGTTCATGGCCATCCAGCATTGTTCACGGCCGTCGAGAAGGGACACTTTGACATGGTCAAGTACTTGGTTGCGCATGGAGCAAATCCGAATCTCCGGTGCAACTACTACGAATGGAATGGGCCTTACAGCACGGTCTGGGCAGCGGTGCAGGCTTGACGCATGGATATCTTGGAATTCCTCGTCACCGAGCAGGGTGTTCGTCCAGACGAGCAGGACCTCCAGCAGGCCGTTGAAATGGAATTTAAAGAAGATGTTACGTTCTTATCCTCACACGACTACAAAAATGTGCCGAAAAAGAAGGAAGTCTCATCCTACGTGGCAGCGATAAAGCGGAAGATGAAGTTGAAGCTGGCGCCTGGCTTTGACTTCGTGACTCGCTCGTCCCTCCGGTGTCCAACCAGTGACGCAGAATGGTATACCATCATGCGCCCTGGCTCCCCAGAGTGGCATTAGACTAATGACAGCTCGCTAGAAGAGTGTCTCCATGCAGCAGTCTGATGAACCCAAGGTGATAATGTAACTTGCTATTTGCACTATGTACGGGCAACTTTTCTGCTCCAAGGCTTGCTCTAGATCTTATTACATACCTCGGCACACTCCTGCCAAGGGAGTGCCAATGTCGGGCTTTGGCTCTTGTCGGCTGAGCATTGGAAACTGCGGAGTTATACTTCTATTGAACCAATCTTTGCTACACCAAGCATCATTTTGGTTGTGGTTGTAGCTATAGTATGTTGCGTGATACCCCGCGATTACCGGTATGTCGCCGCATATCTGAATGTTCCATGAAAAGACCTCATGGGGGTTGTCTAGCCCGGGTGGGGCCATGGGCTGTATTTGAAACTACATGGATCTTTAGACAGGGTAGCGAAAATGGATACTTCCGTTATGGGCGTCAACATGGATATATCAAGACAGCGACTAACTCTGCCTACCATGACGTTCAGTACCACATCACAGTCATAGCCGTGACACAATGCGAACAACTCAAAGCAACCTCTAGTAAATATACCGGAAACTAAACCACAAACAAAATTAGCAACTCACACACAAACACCCTAACTTGGGGAGAAAAGCAACAAAACAAGACCGGAGAGGGGTTGCGAAAAGGAATTGCAGAAAAACGTACTTCATATTCTCTCGATCCGTCAAATCCATGAACGCCGTGGAATCCAGATCCCGACCTTCCAAACCACCCTCCATCTGAGACTGGATTCGATCGCGCTTCTTGTTTTCCCAGCGAAGTAGCAGCCCAAGTGTGCTGATGATGACGGCCTCGATCAAATGTGAGACGATCATGGACCAGATGCCGAGTTCGTAGGTGGGTCTATATACGTTGGATTAATTTTTTCTTGCCTGCTGATCATTGCTTCTGCTTCTGCTTCTGCTACATTTGTGAGGGGAAGGAATGAGGGTGGCTTACTTTTGAGAGTCCTTGAAGAAAAACGGACCCGCGATGTTTCCGGTACAGTATCCGAGGAAAAGAACGGCGTTGGTGACGACTTTCTTAGTGTGGCCTTGTTTTCGCGGTGATTGGTTAGCCACATGGATATGGATATTAAGGGATTGAGAAAAAGACACGCACCGGCTGTGTTCGCAATCTGCATACTCAGGATGAGGACAAAGGCGGCATTGTATGGACCTGTCAGGTAGTAGCAGATGAGACGGCCGACTTGTCGATCCGGCGGCACAAAGCGCAGCCCGAATGTTCCTGCGATATTCGGGATCAGGAAGATGAGGACGAAGACGCAACGTCTGTTCTCGAAGCGGTCATTTAGGTAGACACAGGCGAGCACGGACAGGGCGATTAGGGCGCCGTAGGGAATCTTGAAGGATTAGTTGGCATGTTGTTGAGGGCGTGGCCTCTCTATATGGCGTGCAGGGTGCACATACCTGCATGAGAGTGGTTACTAGCGTGGAGAATCCGAATCCTTGGATGATGATTGTTCCAAAGTTTGAGATGCCACCGTTGGGGATGTTGCCTGAAAAAGTCTTGTCAGTATAGATTCAGCAGGATAAGAGATTCAGAAGCCACTTACAGACAAGACCCAGGGTGAAGAAGAAGTAAAGCTTGTAGTCCAGGAATGCTTCCAGCACTTGGCGAGGTTTGAGATGCTTGTTTTCGATACCGGTCTGGTTGTCTCGCAGTCTCTCAACTGCGATCCTGCGCTCTCTTTGACTGAGGCCGGGGGCAGAGACGGGAGAATCAGGAAGGAAGATGAACATGACGATTCCCCAGACTGAGCACAGAGCGCCACTATAGAAAACCAGTGAGTCAGCGAATTGTCACGGGAAGTCATGAAGGCCGGTTTACATTACTAAAAACTCGTACTTCCACGACGGAAGTGCCCCTTTGATATGGCCGATGCCATAACCTAACAAGCCACCAAGGGCGATACCAAGTCCATTGGCTGTATACCACAAACCAATGCGGACAGGTTGCTCACGTCGCGTATACCACATGCTTGTAATGAGCATAAATGCAGGGTCCGCGCAGGCTTCTGCTGCTCCTCCTAGGGCTCGGAGAACGGCGAGCGTAGCAAAATTATGACATGCTGCTTGAATCATGAGAAAAACGCCCCTGTGGTTTGAATGGTGAATGGCACATCTCATCCTCGAAGAATGGGACCGACCACTTACCACATGAAGATGTTGACTCCCAGGTACTTTCCTGTCGGTAAGTGGTCAGCCTAGATCTCTTGCATATAGATAAGGGAGTCATTACCAATTGGTAAACGTTGCATAAGAAAGTTAGTAGGAAATGCCCACGCCAGGAAACCAAAGTAGAAAATACTGCTAAGCCAGCTATATTGTGTACCATGTAGATTGAGATCCTCGTTAATACCAAAGATAGCGGCGTAGCTCAATGTTGTCTATATTACCCAAATCAAGTCAACCTAAAGGGCCCGTGTCGGAAGATAAAGGGTAGAGCACGCACCTTGTCGATATAGAAAAAGGCATAGCAAACAGCGAGATAAGGTAGAATCATGAAATCAATCTTCCATAGCAGCCGTCTTGCTTCGGCAGGGTCGATAGGCCCATGATCGTCCGAGTCATGGAAGAGTGCCATGGCCGTATCGCCCTCTTTGGGCTTTGGTGTCTTCCATGCTGCTTCGATGTGGTGGCTTTCACTCTGCGCAGCTGTAGGTGTCTCCGTGCCATTCTTGGAGCCAGAAGCTGGCTCTAGGCGAGGACTGCCCATGGTTGACTGTTAGGCCGCTTTTTCCTGGGGACCAGTACGTGAAAGCTAAGAAAAGTTGGATGCAATGCTGAGGAACATTAAGTAAACGAGCCGATAGTGCGATTTAAAGGATAAGCGGATGCGGAGATTTCGACCACGCCTTAATGGACCTGGTGGACAAGCATTTACCGCAAGAGAACCCGCTGGGTAGATATGCGCAGAATACTTCACATCAGTCAAGCTCTTGTCAAGCCGGAAGGAGCTAGAAAGCCACAAAGTTGATCCACCTCCTTCGGCCAGAGCTTGCACTTTGGGGCTTTCGTGAAAGCGGAATATGATCGACCGTGCCAAGGTCATGGTCATTATGGCCTGATGAGGGGCACGGAGTGTCATGAGGATCTCACACTGGCGAGCCATACGCCCGGCATTCTCACAGATTAGCTCCTCATCGCGAGGGTGTCCTTCATGAGTTGGTTGGTCGCGAACGGGCCATATCTCGGACCAAATCCGAGACCATCCAGAGTTGGGGTTACTTTGTCGAAAAGCGACTAACAGGGATGAAAGCGTGGTGATAGGTGGAAAATCATACGGAGCGGTGTCGATCGAAAAGGATGAGGCAAAGAAGACGGGATTGAAGAAAAGACGTGGAGCCAACCCTCATGTGCGGGGAAATCTGGGGATTGTTAGGTAATAATCGACTGTATTAACTAACTAACTAGTGACTAGGTAGTAACTATTTTCCCTAGTTCCTATATGCACATTCTACCTCCCTATAGTGTACAAACTAGATCTGCTACACCCAATAATTATGTGCCCCGTGATTTGCATAGAAGTCCACATCCTCTCATCGCCGGTTGTACGCCAAGTAGCGTGCCTATATGAATGACCAATTAGCTCGAGCATAGAGACAGATAGCAGGTTCCATCGTGGACTTACAGCTAAGAATATGATGATCAGGTTCGACCCAATATAGGCAGCATAGATCCCCAGGTCCCGCCACCGGTTATCGAATTCCATCTCGAAGGTTTGATAAAACTGATCACCGACCCTGAACGCACAGTACTCACAGGCCCGTGTGGCATTCTCCACTAGGTAACCCACGCCCCCTTTCTCGAAGAATGGCTGCATGTATTCCCCGCAGGTTTGATTTGGAGGTGCTTGGAAGTAACTGTATTCACCGGGACTGCAAATGACGGGTCGGTCATGGAGTTCGGTCGTTACCATTCCACCGACGATGCGCGTAAAAGGGTCGAGCTGGTGAAGCCACACTCGCCAAAACTTTGGAATCTGTGGCTTTGGAACCATAACTCCACAGAACAGCGAGAACAGAATCGTGATGGGAGGATTGATTTGCGAAGCGATAAAACTGTTGGGTGTCAATGCTGCAATCACTTGACCAAGAGTGACGGCAAAGAGTTCGGTGATGAGGATCATGAAGAATTGGTAGCCAGAGCGACTGGAAGCGGTTTGGAACCCGGGGATGTAGAAAAGCGGTAGGAAGAAGACGACGGCACAGAATATGCAGTATGGAATCTCAGCTATCACCATAGACAAGGCAAATGCAAATTCTTTGTACGTCTTCGAGGCGGACTCTCGGTAAAACACTAAGCGCGACATTTCGTACCGCGGCTCGACTTGTTGAATAATGATAATCGGGATAATGGTCACGTTGAAGATGATGAAAATCCGATATTGCAGCGAAGCACGAGAGTCATCCAGCTGTAGGAATCCAAGACCGGTGATCACTGCGATATTCAGGTGAGTGAAGAAGCGAGTAAACCCATATTTACTAGATCGCCAAAAGACAATGTTAGTCCGCTTGCAGACGACCTTGATCTGGTGCCACAATGGCGTTGCATATTCCTTGTGCACAATCTGAGAGCTGCCGGGCTGATGAGCTTGCTCGACACGACTAGCTTTGATCTCGACAATCTCTTGCTTTACTCGTTCTATCTCTGGGGAGGTGCGCCAAATCTCGCCCCAGTCACGGTCGCCAATTTGGGGTGTCTGTCCGGCGCCAATAGCGTCAAGCATCCATTCTGCCGGGTTGGTATCGGCAGGACAATCTGCCCCGTGTCGGTGGAAGTAATCTCGCATGATTTGCGAATCTTCCCCGATATCGCCAAAGTACACGCATTCACCCCCTCTCTGCAGCAAAAGTAGACGGTCAAAGTTTTCGAAGAGCGCAGAATTCGGTTGATGGATGGTACAGAGAATGGCCTGACCAGCGGCCGCAAGTTTTCGCAAAAACCGCACAATATTGAAAGCAGACTGGCTGTCTAGTCCCGAGGTCGGTTCGTCTAGAAAGAGGAGTAGCTCCGGTTTGGCTGCGAGCTCAACTCCGATGGTAACTCGCTTCCTTTCTTCAACCGACAGACCCGTGTCGGGAGTTCCGATGATGGCATCTGCCAAGTTTTCCAGTTCAAGAAGTGAGATAATCTCTTCAACATAGGCAAACTTCTCCGACTGCGGCGTTTCATACGGCTGACGAAGCTCCGCAGAAAACCGCAATGCTTCTCTTACTGTTTGCATCGACTCATGGACATCCAGTTGCTCAGCATAAGACGTCCCACGCTGAAAGGACGTGGCAGGCGGTGCTCCGTCCACCAGTATATCACCACTGATGACTCCGATGTTCTTTCTCGCCGCCAAAACGTCCAGTAGCGTCGTCTTCCCTGCTCCTGATGCTCCCATCAGCGCTGTCAGCTTTCCCGGTTGTACATACCCGTAGACTGATTTGAGGAGCCGCCGGGTTCCAGAGGGCACAGGAACATCATAACAGACATTTTCCCAGGTCAATACGGATTTGGACGTGATTTTGAGATCGGCTCCCATTGCATCTTGCTCCTTCGAACGTCGATTAGCCCAGTTTTTTATCAAGTCCTCGTTGAGGGCTTTTCTTTGCTTGTTCTCTTTTTGATAAAAGGTGACGGTTCTGCCCCCTTCGTCGAATCGAACCGCTTCTCCAAGGTACAAATTGGTTCCAAGAAAAGTAACAATGAGGGCTATCATGATACCGAAGTTCCGCCAAAGATCCCCCTTCATATAGTTGAACGTGGTTCCAATGTAGCTCGCTCCCGGGACAATAGCAGAGCCTGGTTCGCCTCCAGCGAGCGTACATGCCTGGTGCGCAATATCATCGTATCCCGGCCCACTTGGAACCAGTGACTCTTGAGTACAAGTCATGTTCAGGCGACTGAATTCGTTGACCATCAGACCCGCAAAGCCGAGACCAAGAGGATTGATGAAATAAATCCATCTCAGCCAGACTTGTGCACTTGCCCATTGGACTAAGTAGCCCGAGGTAAGCACGAACAAGGTAATAAGCACGGAGACAAAATTGATCGCGTTGTCGAAACCTGGGCACATACAGCCGATGGTGCGGAAAAAGACGGTCATATCAATATACCCAATGAAGATGATTAGGACAAAGATAAAGAAGGCCCCTGCATCCAAAGCCAAGCCACACATGAAGTACACTATTATACTGAACACAAGGATCCTCGCTATGGCAAACGAAGCATCAACCAGAATTTGGGCGATGAACAGAGCACTTGGTCGGTAAAACGTGAATTGGCGGTGTTTGTTGACGATTGATCGGCCAATCATGGTGGAGGCAAGCTCGGAGAATGCTTGAAACCCGTTGAAGAGAACACTCGTAAATATAAGGCCACCTCTGGTAAAAGCACCTGCGCTTGTCTGAGGCTGTTTTAACCAAACAGTACCTAAGACAATAGCTACCCCGGTAGACGTGATCCAAGAGACGGTCAATGCGAATTTGTCCTGCCATTTAATCAAAAACTGGCGTTGCATAAGAGCCCATATCTGCAAATAGAATGGGACTGAATACACTGAAGACTTTGATGTGAATTTGCGCTTTGCTTCTTGGTTAGCCAGCTCGAATTCCTCGTATATATGCTTTCCCCGTTCAATTTGAGTTCGATACACGTCCATTTCCTGCACGAGTCGTTCATTGTACGCGGAATTGTTGAATGCCTCTGCGAGGGCACTCGGGCTTGAGGGGACGTCCTCAGCGCTGCGACCATCTTTGAACTCTCGTTCAAAAAGGTCCGTACAGCCGGTCAGATAATCAGGTGTGGTTTGGCGAGGCTTCTCCTTGAACCCGAGGTCTTCGAAATAGGATCTTGCTTCAGCAGCTGGGCCAAAAAAAACCTGGCGGCCTTTGTCAATGACAAGAACTTTGTCAAATTGCTTGTATATACTCTCTGAGGCCTGGTATAGAGAAACAAAGGTCGTGGTCTTATAGATATTAGTCATAATCCGAAGAGATTTGGCGAAGTCGAGTGCGGTCGACGCGTCCAAGCCACGAGTGCTGTTATCCCAGGCCAAAACCGTTGCCGACGTGATCATCATTTCAGCTATGCTAACGCGACGCTTTTCTCCTCCCGAGACCCCTCGAATGAACGGATTCCCCACAACGGTATTAGCTGTGTGTTCGATATTAAACATCTTGAGCAGCATGTCTATCACCCTCTCTTTAAAGTCAGCCTTGGACACGCCGAGTGGCCGCTTGCCTGGCGTCTTTGTGTCTAGAGCGAAGCCCAGCGTTTGTTTCACGGTGAGAGTTGGCTGGTGGACGTCGTCCTCCTGGTTGTAGACAGCCTCTCCTCTAAATCTCTTGGAGAATGTCTCGGCGTCGAATGGGCCATACAAAACCTCTCCATCCACTCCTGTATACCCAAAACGCTGGTTTGTGATTGCTTTGAGGAAAGTTGTGCATCCCGAGCCGGGGCGTCCTAACACGAGCACCATTTCCCCAGGACGCAGGACACCTTTGAAGTCTTTCAGAATTTCAAACTCTTTACCTTTCTTCCCATAACCAAGCAAGTCTATTATCAGTCCCGGGACATTGAAAAAATCCATTAACGCGTCGGGAAATGTCTTGATATAGGTTTTGATGCCCCCGAGCCCACGAACCGTAAGGTTGTCCCAAATGACACCTGTAAGAGTGATTAATAAGAGTATCAAGACTTTTGTGACCCCCGATTTCCGCAAGGTCGCTCACCAATGTGTTTGTTTTTGATGCCAGCCTCTATCGCAGCGGTCTGGTTGCCGCGCAGGGCAGTCTCGAGATCCCACGGTTCATCGGTGTCAGCCGAGGTTGCTGACCTCTCCACATCCTCGCTCTCTACGACGACTTTCGACTTTCTTGAGGCTTGTGTTGATAGGCGGTGGGTTTGGTGAGAGATGCTAGAGAACTGCCTGTTCAGCTCTGAAAATTCTTGCTCGGCTCTCTGAACGTCAACACCCGACTGGTGAGACGACATTCCCTGGGGGTTAGTGCGTCTGAGCCATTCTCGATCTTGCTCGTAATTATCGGTAGTAGAGAACGAATCTGTCTCAGAGCCGTTCTGGGCTTCCTTTGCCACCGATTTCTCATCCATGGGCACGGATTATCGCTGCCTCGGTTCCTAGAGCTTGAGAAGGATAGTGAATGCAAAAAGCGTACGGTGACAATAGATGGAGGAACGAGGCCGAAGACACCTTGGCGAGTAGCAAGAATTGTCTGGGTCAGAGTAGAGACACAGCCGATGGACGCATAACAAAGACTTTGGGAGTCTGAGATGCATTGCGGTCAGGATCCCCAGGTCTGATCAACCAAAGCCTGCCCAAGAGCTTTAGTGCAATGGAGGGGGCAATCCCGGTCTAAACTAGGCACAAATGGCCAATCCCAGGAAAGAGGGCCTTCCGGTCCTCCATTCGTAAGGTCTGATATTACCCCATGAGTCATAGTTTGGGGGGTAGGATTGGCACAAATGTGGTTAGCAACGTGAAGAGTTTTCATGAGAAGCATAGAAAATGCCCTCAATTAAGAGCTATTAGGCAGCTTTACAGAGTCCAAAGCAACTGTGTTCGGTAATGTCTGGCCAGATCCTTGGCCTAGAGAGAAGTATGCCATGGTGATAACAAGTCATTTGGTCAGTCACTGCGTAGTAAGTTGACTCATCGCGAGTCGGGGACCGAATTGGGGGTTAGATCGTGTCAAAAGACGTCCTAGAACGAGCCAAGAGCAGTTCTTAAAACGGTTGGAAAGTCGGAGATTGCCGCCGGTCCAAGTCGGGCCTGATCAAATCGGAGATGAGGGAGGGGCATACTCAAACTGGCCCGATTGTTTGGTGGTGAAGATCCTCTTGCATCTACACTTGAATGACCCGGAGAAGCCCAAAAGCAATCAGAGGTTACTCCGTAAATATCGGGGTCAAGTGCGATTTATAGAAGAGTTGCTCCTGATGGGAAAATGAGAAAGGAGCGAGACAGGAGAGAGAGGGAGGGAGGGAGGGAACGGGAACGGGAACGGGAGAGAAAACCGTCTTCCATCCCCTTTGCCCTCATCACCTGACAGCGAGACACCGTTTTTTAAGAGAGTCAACAACATTTTAAGAATGGATGAGGTGATTTACATTTGAGCGTTTTATTGACTGTGTTCATGCTCCAGCGCCCTGAGAAATGGGACACTTTCCTATCTTTCTCCTTAGGTAAAGCTACCACTAGTGAACTAACTACTAAGTACTAACGTGCCAGCCTTTCGCGGGGCTCAGACAGGGGAAAATCCGGGGCTGATCGTGGTATTCTATTTATCGCTCTGTCTGAATTCCGAACATTCGAGAGCATGAATCACATCTTCTCGAATTATTCGCATACACGGACATGAAAGTTGGGTGCCATTACCAAGTATCAACCGGCCCTGGATGCCTATACATTCCGAGGGGAAACATGCATACATACAATTTAAGATGGAGGAGGTCTAACGGTAGGCAACCCAAACAAATGCTACACCGACATTCCAGTCATTATCAGACAGGGTGAAAGGGGACTAGACGCCACGAGTCGTAGTGAGTCGCAGTAGTGAAATTTTCTGCGACCTGCATGGGCGAACGGGGCGTATTGTCGCGATCATTATTGGCCAAGATGCAAAATCGACGCCCATTTCTCACATGCCACCGACTTGCACTTGCAGGCGCATGGCTGCCCGGGAGTCAATTGGAATAATTCGTTAATATTGGATACTCCCCGGACTTGCCCGTGGAAAATCGGTAGTTCCCTCCGCCATGCTTAATCGCGTTTAGCCCAACCCGCTTGGGGTTTTCTCCGCGCGAAACCCACCTGGCGCTCTCCTTCGTCATTGGACCAAGGGGCCTTCGATTGGAAATTAGCACGACCGCTGCAACTGTCTCCTTCACTTCGGACTACCTGCCTCTCGGATTGGTCTCGTCCGGGTTGGAGATGCTTTTGTTCCAACTCGAGAAACCGACCGGTGCAGATTCTGCGGCCTAGAGGTCTTGGACGGCTTAGCACGGGGCTATCGCGGTGATTGGGATAATTGCAGCGTGTGCTAGATTTTCTTCAAGGCCATTGTTTCGGCCAAGCCTTGCTGCGTGTGATTCTCATTGGGTTTTTTGTCGAAGAAGCTATTCAGATAGCGCCCGAGGGCTGGTCCGGTTTCCTGATGATTGATTATCCCAAATTCTATCCATTCCCCTCACCTGCCCCGTGACCCCAGATTTCCTGGGAGCCGCATGTCGCTCATCATTCATGCCCGCTGTCTCCATTCACCGGGCGGGTGTCGTGGATAGTATTCTGATACGCCAGCAGCACACATGGTTACAGATCGACACCGTTCACGATGACAGGATTTATGGACATGACTGCAATCTGTAGATCACCTCGGTGCGCGGCTGGAGTTTACGGAGTATACTACGGTGTATGTAGATAGCCCCTCACGTGGATTGTTGTATAATGGCAGTCCATGTTTTCTTTTCCAAATAGATGCTCAGGCGTCGACCCTAGTACTGAGCATTCCCACATGGGATCAACGTCATCCCATGTCACATCTAAGACGGACGATTTCTATCATTGTGTGACGTCCAAGAGTACGGTCCTAATTTTGGAACCTGTTGAAAGTGTCTCGTCAAGTGACCATATACCAATGCAGCATACCACATTCTGCCATACTGCGCCTCCGAACACTTAACGGCTTTCGATATGATCCAGCATCACCCCTTTGGATGCAGGAACAGAAAGTCCCAACAACTCAATTGTGTTAGTAGGGATAAGTGCCGGTCATTTGATGGCAGATAAAATCGAAACATATGACTGCGATCAGACGCCCGTCTATTTGACCTAGCGTCAGGCCACCCGATACAAGAGGACGGACTACTTGACAGTTTCTAGTAAGCCTTTCCATTTTGCGGCAGACTCTATACTCAGTAGGCCGAATACACAGGATTGAATTGTACACTTGCGAGCGTCTTGCAGGCCCCACCCGCCAGTTCTTGCAAGCGCCCACTACGATTGGCTTTGTCGACATCATGGCTGCTGAGCAAAACCGACGAAATGCTTGCCCTTGCCTCTCACGGTCGGAGTCCGCCACGCCGATCCGAAGATCTTTGACGTGGGGGGTGGTTCTTAGTCATGGACGAGGAACCACCGAATCAACGCGCTCGAACAGTGCAGGAAAATGTTGCGTTGCCTGGCCAGAAATTGGGAATTCCGGGGAGGAAAGCCTGGAAAGTCTGGAATCCCCGCATTATGCGCCAGAATTAAGTCATGGCCGTTGTAGAGAGGGCGAACTGTTAAGAGAAAGAAGGGGGGGGAAGGACACAAAAAAAGAGCAGAGAAAGGACACCGGGAGTCTACTTAGGGGAGAGGACGGCGGAAAAGACATGGAAATGATCAGTACACAAGAACCGATAGCAAGTGCCAGGATGGTAGGGGGTCAGGATGACGATAAAATGATGAAGATACCCTATGATTCCGATGAGAGAGAACGAAAGCGTTGGAAGAAGAGCAACCTGGCCTGGCGTTGCGTCGACCCGGGAAGCCGTGCCCAGATGACGTAAATGCCCATTGGCCCTTTTCGATTCCCGAGCCACACCGGCCCGTTGCCTGAAGGAAGAAAAAAAGGATCTTGAAGTCGTGAGATCCGACGCTTACGGAGTAGTAGTTAGTACAATGCAGACTATAGAACATAGTTACACTACTAGTAACTAAGGTATCGAGACATAACGTGTTAATTTTTAGCAGAACATCAGTCCCCCCATTCAATCGCGCGAATATCCCCAGGTAACCCGTGTATATCACATTCCTAGAGTCACATCGAGTCTGCATTAGCCAGTCGACGGAGAATGACGTACTTTCTGCCCCCCTCCTTCTGCGACAACTCACGCACCAAAGGTTGCCTCTGTTTGGGAGCTTAACATCCACCCTCGACCCACAGTCGACCACTTTGGATAAGGAAGAGTGGGTATGTCGCCGTCCTCGACTGATCCTTGATCCTTTTGCTGGGAAACTCTCAGCCCATTTAAACAAAAGGAGGGAAGGCAAATTCGGCCTAACCTTTTTTTCTTCTTTCTTCTCTTTTTCTTTTTGGTTCGTTCTTCCTTTCATATATCTTTCGCCTTTGCTCTCACCACCCACCTACTGCTACTTTCTCTCTCCCCTCCTCATATCTTCTCGCAAAACCTACCCTACTTCCCGATTTCGGCCCAATTCCTAGAAATCATGTCGCGAACAAAGGTTTTATTGGTTGGAGCCGCAGGTGAGACGGGCGGCTCTATCGCAAACGGTCTTTTGGAAAACCCAACTTATGTATGAATCTCTCTGTTATATTCACTTCCTTTTTTTTTCTTTTTTTTCCCAAAATTTGCCTGATCTTCGTTTTCCTCCCTCGACCTAACCATCTCGCAGGAAGTACACGCTTTGGTTCGCCCCCGATCGGTCCAGAAACCCGCCATCGTCTCTCTCCAGGAGCGAGGAGTCCAGATTCGCCGATGCGATTTGCGAGGCTCCGAGGAAACCCTCACCGATGTCCTTACCGGTATCGACGTCGTTATCAGTTGCGTCGGTCCGGCCGAGCAACAGGATCAGATCAGTCTCGCCAAAGCGGCGAAGAAGGCTGGTGTGCGGCGATTCGTGCCCTGTGCTTTCATCACGGTGGCACCACCAGGAGGTATCATGTGGCTGAGAGATGAGGTAAGTTGCATGATCATCCCAACGAAAATACCCTTGGTTGTCCCACTAACGACTGATTTCTGTTGGGAATTTTAGAAAGAGACGGTTTACAACCACATCAAGCAACTTCAGCTCCCCTACACCATCATCGATGTCGGCTGGTGGTACCAACTCTCCTACCCTCGGCTCGAATCCGGCAGAGCCGACTATGCCATGACCTCCGCCAACAACGAGATCGTCGGTGATGGCAACACTCCCCTTGCTTTGACCGACTTGAGAGATATCGGACGCTACGTGGCTCTCATCATCTCCGACGACCGCACGTTAAACAAGATGGTCCTGGCTTATAACACCGTGGTCACTCAAAACCAGATCTACGACATGTTGGAGGAACTTAGCGAGGAGAAAATCCAGAGGAATTACGTAAGTCGCACCGGCGCGCTCTGTGGCTTCCGCATTGGCTGACCGTCGCATTCCTGCAGATCCCCGAAGAAACCGTGTACACCCGCGTGCTCGCGGCTCGCCAGTCCAGCGAGACCTATCCCTACGACCCCGTGAAATTCATCCCTCGATACCTGGCGGAGTACCAGCTGTCCTGGGGCATTCGTGGCGACAACTGTCCGGAATACGCCAAATACCTCGGTTACATCACTTCCAAGGAACTGTATCCCGACTTCAAGCCGACTGAATTTAGAGAATACCTCGAATCCGTCGTTAGGGGCACCGCGAGGGGTGTGTACCAGGACCGTTACATTTCCAAGGCCCACCAGCGCCAGTTCCCGCGTACCGAATCGAGCGACTCCCTGTACACGAGGATATTCCCCCGCACCGAGTCGAGTGATTCTCTCTACATGACCCGGTAGAGGACTGAGACGACGTTAGATTTTATTTTTTTCTTTTTTCAAATTTGCAACTTTTCGGCGCAGTGGTTTTATTGTGAAATTTCTTATCTCTTATCATCGGGGAAACACCTGGACACGCCCATCTCTTCTCTGTCGTGCCTTGAGGGCGTTTTAGACTTTTCTTTCATCTTTTGTTTCTTCCTTTTATCATTATATCCCATTTTATCCTGGAAGTCACCTTTTATGGTGATGTTAGATGAATAGCATACAGCATACGGGTTTGGAATAACTCAAAAAACCATCTGGAATTCTCACATCCTCCTTCGATACTTAATGTAACTTGAATTGTCGTGTTGGTTTTCACCTCAACTCTAAGATGAATTTTCTACATCGTAAACAATCAACACGTAAGACAATTGTCTAGGCCTCATCGACCATACTAATTTCCTCAAGGCGAAGTAGTAGCCAGTAATGACAAAACAACCTCCAATAAGCAGGCGGCCAAAGATAAGATCGTGGGCCGTCAGCCCGCCTTTCCTTCAGGGACCAGACCAATCCTAGTTTCCTGTGCTCCGTACACCGAACTCACTATTGAGTATGAAATGTCAGACATGCAAGGATTCTCATCCGGCTTCCCCCTCAGTCCGTCTGGTCTGATGTCATCGGTGGATCGCTGCTCGGTACACCTGCCATGATGTCATGCGACTGCTGACACTGTTGCAAGTTGCAACCCTGCAAAATGGAGCCTGGTCGAAGTTCTCGAGGATCCCCGCAGAACGGGGAAATGAATAAGGTGTCTATTCTGGGGGAATTAAACTAGTTGGTGGGGTTGAATCTGCAGGTCACTCCAGACTTGGACTACGTACGAATGTGTATTATGTGTTATTCCGGACCTTTCGTTTTGTAATTTTGTTGGTTTCAAGTGTATCCTGTATCCTGTCTATCGTGATATTCATGTTTAAGCCATGTACTTGTCATGGTGTAGTTTGAGTTGGACTCTGCTCGTGTTATGATTCAGCCACGAGTTCATGGAATGATCGATTACGCTTCACCCCATGTGTGACCTTCTCTTTAGTAACAAGGTAGTCCGGGGATGGGAGTCTATTTGGGGCAGGAGTCACACAAAGTCTGTTCTTATGGGGCGGTTCAACGGGAATTATCCGTCGACCGACTTAACAGTGATTATCATACTCTGGGCATTACTTTATTTAAGCTTTGATGCATTATTCATTCCTCGGGTCAAAGAACAGAACCTAAAGCAAGCTGTTGTCGTTCCGATTCTAGAACCGATGGCACGTGATGGCACGGGACAGACCTCTTTTGAACCGATGCTTCCATCAGCGATTCCGTGATACCCAGACATCTCCAGACCTCCTGTCATCTCTTGCAATGGTTCTTCGGCCGGCTGTCCTTGGAATGGAACGGCCATCCCCGCGTCCACCCAACATTCCAGATGGCCAAACCTTCTTGAATTAGCCGCTCGGATTCTCGGAAGACAGCTTGACAGCTGTCAGATCTCACAGACGCCATCAGTCTAAGCTCATTGAATGTTCACCGATGAACCGTTGCAGTTCGCTGCGATCACACACTGGGGCAGGGAGATCTGCTATTCCGGTCTTGGCAGCGGGGCACTTGTTTACACGGCAACAGAGAAAGAGGTATCTGATAGACCATGGCAATCGGGCTCATGACTGAACAGGATCAACCTGTCAGGCCTGTTAGCATCTTCAAGATAAAGGAATACACACTCTAAATTTCTAGTCCGGATCGGAAAGGGTACGTGCATGCCGGGGTCAGAAGCTGCCCGTTGAATGCCGTCAGCGTCAAACGCTCCGCTGTGGTTCGTCGGCGGGCCACTGCTTGCTTGCTAACGTGCGAAAACAATATTTCCCACGTCCATCTCCAATCGAACCCCTCCCCTCCCTCATCTTCCACCTTATCTGAAGGCTACTGCGAGGGTATTGTCTTTGCCCCTCCCCGGTGTCCCGGGATCTAACTATCCTTATCGATTATGGGGCAAGGAGGCATCATTTTGATAATATCCTCTTGTAAGAAGAGTACGTACTAGTTCGTCTTTGTTATTTCCTCGTCTAAGGGATCGCCTCGTTCCTGCGAGTTATGGCTGAGATGTCCAAACAGGAGCCTGGTTCTAGATCAATTGCATCCGATACATTATTCTTATCCGTATCTTTATTCCTTCTCTCGATCTGCAGAGGCCGGTCCATTGAGTCAGATCGACATGGTCATTCCCCGCACTCCTGAACGGAGCGGCAAGGCGCTGTACCATTTGATTGACACGCTCAACGAGCAGTTTGCGCTAGAAATCCCGAACCCACACATCTACTCGCCGTCGGGTTCGATCGATAAAAGTTCTCTACGATGGCGGAGTTATCGGGGGATCCAGCGAGCTTATTTCGACCGGACTGTTGACCTGCACCGGGTGCTCAGTGGCTTCGAGGAATGGGTCTCTTCCCAGATGCCACCAGTAGTTACTACCACCGGTCATCGGATGAGCCATCAGACAGGCACAGTGCCCGGATTTTCGAAGAAAGATCTCTTAATGGAAGGAAGCTACGGGCTGGTTTCCCAGGACGAAAGGGACGAGCGCTTGAATTACTTGGTGAAACGAATCGATTATGAACTTAACCTATCAGGCAGGGGCTCCTTTGTATCCCACCTTGGCGGCAATGAAACTCTTGTAGAAGAGGCACCGTGCTTGGAATCTAGAAAGAGAAGGTTATCGACAGATGACGAAGAATTCCATACGGCTCCCAACTCTCCGGTTAAACGCACGCCTCCACTGCCATCTGATGAGTTTCATGATCCAGAAACTGAAGGATTGGAGCTGAGCTCCAACATGTTCGCTAACGACGACATCCGTGATTCCAAATCCCCTCGGACATCTAGCCCAGCAAAGGGCCCGTCGAAATTTCTTGAAAAATTGACGGCTCCCGACAATTCCCGGCGATACGACGCAGTGCCACCTGCGAGAACCGGGTCTGACTTTAGCTTCACATCAACAGTTCCCAATACCTCAATTAACGACACTCTGCTGAGTCGGAATGAAACCTCCTTCGTCTCAAACGGCACAGACCTCACCGAGCCAATGCCCGACTCAGAAACGGTGTATGAAGGGTCGGACTTTGCACATGTGCTGAGTCAAGAAAGACGAGCAGTGTTTGTGGCTCAAGAATCTCTCACTGAGATGTCACCCGCCCGCTTTTCATTTGAAGGGGAGATAATGAGAGAATTACTTGACCACGGACCCTTCTCACTTGAACATTCCCTTTCTGGCTCCGTGCCACTGCGGTATCGATATGAGCTGGAAAGAATAGGCCGAGCCTGGAACGTTCCCCTCGACCGCATGTTGGTTGGCAATAATATTCCATTCAAGTCACGCGAACCATTCTGGAAATGGATTGGGACGCACAATCAGCGCGGAGAAAACCCACTGCCAGAGAAACCTTCCAGCAAGGCCTGGGATGCCGCCGTGGGAGATTTCACGACGGACAAACATTCCGAAGATGTCGCTCTTACGGGAGATTTGGAGTGGTGCAGTGAGTCTGAGCCTGGTATTCTCAAACTCAAGTTGAACTCCTTAAGAACAGAGAGGACGTGCCGCTTCCATCGCCGCTTTGGATCCGACCGGTTTCTCAGCCTGACGATGCCTGCGCCGACTCGACCTCCTCGTCATTTGCGAATAACTGCACATCCCTCGCTTTTGCGGGAGAGCCTGGCTATGTGGTTAACACAGAATGTTCATCGATGTCTGGGAAGAACATGGAGGCCTTTTTTCGTCGAAGAGGTTAAATCAAAGCGCAAAATGGCCGAGCCCCGGTTCAGGGTCGAATTTTTTGCCATCGACGGAATCGATTTTCATCATGCGACTGTTCCTTGTTATATTGCTCCGAAGAACCAGGAAAGCACCAATCGCACTGCGATGAGTCTCGAAGCCCTCCTAGATTGGCATTTGTTTCGCGAAGCGAATCTAGATCAGACCAATTGCAAACTATACCAGCGACTATCATTAGGGCTATCAAAGACATTCGCGACCGTACATTTGAGACCACATCAGGTTCTCGAACTCAAGGACGAGCCTGGTCGTCCAGTCATGAACGACGGCTGTGCTCTCATGTCCAGGGCGCTGGCCAATAAAGTCTGTGATTCCCTGGGTATAACTGGGAACACGCCCAGTTGTTTTCAAGGGCGAATAGCAGGAGCAAAAGGCTTGTGGATGGTGGATAAGCACAATTCCCCGATTTCGTCAGGTGGCGATGATGATGACGACGTCTGGATCCAGATATCCGACTCGCAGTTGAAGATCAACCCCCATCCGCAGACGTGGCAAGATACTGTTGACAAGGAGCAGCTGACCTTCGAGGTGGTCAAATGGTCCAAGCCATTGCATTCAGTGCACCTGAACATCCAATTGCTGGCGATCTTAGAGCAAGACGGACACGTCAGAGAGCACATCGCCGATCTCACTCGGCTGAGCATCCAGTCAATGTATAAGGACTTCGCCGAAGTGCTCCGATCTGACAATCCTGTGCTTTGCCGTAACCTAATTCAAAAGATTCGACCGTCAGCAGACGATGGTTCGAGGCTGATGCTCCACAACGCTCGGCGCATGGAGCAGTGGATGATGAATGAATCCGAAACTCTGATCCGTCTAACGGAAGCGGGTTTTACGCCGCGAAGCTTCTACCCTCTGCGCCAGCGGCTCGGGAGATGCCTGCGAGAGGTATTGGACCGGCATGTGGAGGAGCTGCATATCGAGGTGCCACTATCCACTTATGCCTTCTGCATTGCAGATCCGTATGGGGTTCTCAAAGAGGATGAAGTCCATTTTGGATTTTCGGGAAACTGGCGGGATGGCCAGGGTCAATTCGAAGATAATCTCTTAGACGGCATGGATGTCCTCGTCGGGCGTCTCCCTGCCCACCTTCCTTCAGACATTCAGCGTCGGAAAGCCGTATGGAAGACGGAGCTCCGTCATTTCAAGGATGTCATCGTATTTCCCTCAGTCGGGAAAATTCCTCTGGCCCACATGCTATCTGGGGGAGACTACGACGGCGACACGCCATGGATCTGCTGGGACCAGAACATTGTGCGAAATTTCTGTAGTCTAGACATGCCAGAAGTAGAGAGACCGCCGGAGTACTTTGGCGCCACGAAACATGCTGTTCCCATGACGGAGATCTCGACATGGGATGAGTTGCTCCTGAGCACGTTTACCTTCAACATGACGCTGTCAAATCTGGGTCGATGCACCGTTGAGAACGAGAAACTCGGATACGACGAGGGAATTGACTCGCCGAATGCCATCGAGCTTGGTTGTCTACTCAGTCATCTAGTAGATGGGCGCAAGAGCGGAGTACACCTGTCGAAGGCGGCGTGGCAGAAGTATCGCAAGAAGATTAGCCGCAAGGTCCGCGAGCTACCCGCATATAAGAACCCCGATCGGAAGCCTAAGATGTCGAACATCATCGACTATCTGCGGTTCCACGTGGCTCGGAACGAACGCCATTCTGTCTTGAGGCAGCTTGAAAGAGAGTTTCCTGAGCATGAAAACCGGGAGACTAGGGACGAAGCTCTCGTGCAACCTTGGAATGAGGCGCGAAGACAAGCAGACCAGCAGGGCCGGGACGGACCGCTGAATACCGTTCTCGAAACGGTCGCACGAGAAATCGACAGGCTTCATAGCCAATATGGAAGTTCCTTCAGCGACGGCTCATTCTCGGCCGCTACGGCAGACATCACGGATCGTGCGAGTGCCCTTCCACCCCCTACCATCGGAGGCCACCCTTTGAACCATGTCTGGCAACACAATACGGACGCATGGCAGCAACTGCTTGCCTCGTATACCTACAAGAAGCGCCCCTGGAATACATTCTGGCTGCACGCATTTGGTGACATCCTTTGCCAGATCAAAGCGAACAGCCTGCCGTCGCGGACGGTGACCCACCAGGTGTTGTCATGCTACCGCATCAACCCTAAGGTAGTTGCCCGGTTGAGTGCGCAAGATGCGGTGGAAGAGGGCGAAGAGAGCGAGGATAATGGAGAGTACGAGGGACACGAAGCAATCGAGGCCATGCTGTTTGGAACGCAGATGTACGCCCCGGGAGGATATTACGACCCTGACGATTCGATGTCGGTGGAATAAGTTTCTCCGGCGTAACTCCACCGCGTATGTATGTATTTAGGATCTTATGTCATTTAATTCCTTTCATTCGGGTTAATTCCGGCGGGAGAGGGGAACCATTTGGAGGGAGTAAAGGATCGATTGGCTCCGGTAATTGGGAACCGCCACTTGACTAGTTCCATCCTAAGCGATTCTCACGACTTTCTGAGTCAGGAAATGCACACGATGGAGGCTCGGACGAGTAAGCGGTCAGCGCCGACGTCCTCAGGCTCCGTCATCACATGTCAGGTAGTCCGGATGGGGATTAGCGGATCGTGACTCAGCGCCGGACGGGCCAGTCACATGGCAAGGTTGCGGCCTATTACCTCAGGCATCGGCAGAACCATCGAATTATTCCTAACTTTTTAGGCTGACACTGTAATCTGTTGGGTTCTTTCATATGGGCGGCGTTTATCCGAGCTACGCATGTGAAGGTCAGCCTGGCTTTTTCCTAGTGTCTTTGTTTCATATGAAAATCCCAACCCCGATAATCAACAGCGCTGCATGATAGGCGCTTCGCGAGAGGAGAAGTCTACGCTGTACTCCGTGTACTTCAATTCAGCCTATACTTGCACCTTGTGGCAAGGCGATACGATACGCCGTCATCTCTCGGTCTTCACTTGCCCTGGGCGCGAAAGAAACACAGAGAGAGAGAGAGACAGACGAAGTGCCGACATTCACTTCCTTCCCTTCTTGGCCGCCCGCCCGCCTTATTTTTACCCTTTGCACGTGAAGAAGCCAACCTCGCCTTCCCTCGCTTTTCTTCCCCATCCCCATCCCGATCGTCACGTCTCCAGCTCAATCCATTCCAACTAGCCGATTTCCCTATCCAAAACTAACCAGTTTCGGCTTCTGGGCAAGCCATGGGCCCTCCTCCGGACGGCGTCTCTGCCCCGACGACTACTGCCCCCAACACCTCGCCCTCTGCTGTCCGAGACGCCACTACAACCCCAACGCCGAACAATCCTCAAACGACTGCAGCTACCAACCTGCCTCCTCCCCCTCCTCCCCCTCCTCCGACTTCCTCTCCTCTTGTCTATCCGACTTTTCAGCATGTCCCTTCCTCCATGATGGATCTCGACAACAGTACCGTGGCTGAAGGTCGTTCGCGTCGGGCCACTAGTGTTTTATCGATGGATGATATCGAGGCTGCTCAGGCTCTAGAAGGTCTCCGTACCGGTGGGTTAATCCTTTTGCCCTTTTTTCCGATCCCCTTTTTGTTTTTCTAGATCGTGTTTCGTCTTATATTTTTCTTTACGTCGGCTTGTCTAATGTTTTTCTAGAATACGGACAATCTCCCCGAAACTCCTCCCAGCACTCCTCTATCTCTTCCGAATCGCAACCTGAACCCCTCCTATCTTTGCTTACTTCTACCCATCCCCTTATCTCTTCCGCGATCAATAGCTCCGTGTCCGCCTATACCTCTTCCAAGTCGTACTCATCTCTGATCAAGTCCGGTGCCGAATACATCGAGCGCAACATTGGCTCCCCCGTAGCCAACACTGTCGGCACGATTAGTCGAAAGACGGGTGTCGAAAGCGGCATTCGGTGGACTCTGCAGCGGCGTGCGTCGAGCTCGTCGGATGCGAAGCGGTCGAAACGGCGTAAAGTGAGCGGGGACAAACCTTCGGCGGACATGGACGTCGAAAAGGGTATGGACGACGCCACGATGTCCGAATCTCTGCCACCGTACGACGACCAGAGATCGCCCAGCTATGACGAGATCGGACAAGAGAACTTCTCGCGACAGAACTCCACCTGGCAGAGTAGACTGGTCATCTCGACGTCCGGGCTTGGCGTGGCGATGAGCGAGGAATCGCTCCGAAGCTTGCAGTATTGTCTGACTTGGCTCCGATGGGCTAATGGCCGGCTGGGCAAAGCCATCGTTGCTCTACAAGGGGCCCTGAAAGAATGGGACCAGCAGCAGAAGAATGCGGAGGGATCGTCCGCTGCCGGTCAAGACACCTCGCTGCTGTCTCAGCGCATCCAGGCCGTCCGGGAGGATGTGCTGTCTACGCTAAAGCAAGTGGTCAACGTGGTATCTAAGTATGCGGGTGGAGCGTTGCCAGAAAACGCGAGGAACCTCGTCCGTCGTCATCTGACGTCGCTACCGCACCGCTTCCAGGTCGCGTCGACATCGCATCCCCCGCCCGACTCGCCTGCCTCGTCTTCCGATGCCACTATCGGTGCTCACCGTATCCTGGTGTTGGCGCAAGAGGGTCTGGACATGATGTCACAGGTCAGTGGAGTCGTCAACGACACCTTGGTCAGTGCGGAGCATTGGTGCGAAAGATTGGGCCGGAAACGGCCCGATAGCAAGAACCCGAGCGACGCACCTCCGGCTGAGTCGCGCAACGAGACGTACCCGGCAGATATCAAGGAGCCGATCAATGAGGCGCCTCGGGACGTTTCAATGACGGGGACTGAGGAGAAGGTCTAGTGTTGCTTTCACGGCTGCGGGTTTCTCAGCGGGTACTGAGTTCATGATGGTGGATTTCTTCCCTGTGTTGCCTCGATTGGTAGCTTGATGCTTTCAGAACTAAGACCAATGCCTTCATTGGGTCTTGCCCCTCTTTCTTTTCCCTTTCCTATGGTTTTTCTATGCATGTCGTTCAGCTTCCCGCGGATGTGAAAGACATACGGCGTTCTTTTTGATTTGCACTTATTGATACCTGATTGTTGGACTGGTTGTTTGACGACGTACTCGGACCGGACTTTGCTTCTTATCTGTTTCTATTCTCGGTTAGGTTGATTCTTTTCAAGCTACGTATTGCCTTGTCCGTCATTCCTTGAATTCACTGACTTTCATTGATCTGTCTGTTCGAAAAGTTCCTTGGTTGTCTGTATGTACCTGATCTACCTGATGATATGTTCCCCAAACCATGGTTCTTCCAGCTCTATCTCTCGCAGCAAATTCTTGTAGCCGTTTCCCCAAAACAGCTTCACCTTGACACATTTTCGCTGCCTTTGCCGTTCGGCCACAATGGCCGCCCACTTGACGCGCACCTCATCGAGATGCTTCTGCCTCACCAACCACTTTTGCCGCCACAACGCCGTCTGATACATCATGAACAGATGGCTATCCCCGGGCCACCCCCAGCGTCTCACCGTGACGTGGTTCCGCTTCCGCTTTCTGTCCTCATTCCCCTCGTCCCCGGAGCACTCATTCCCTTCCCCCTGAGCAGAGGTCCTCTCCGTCCCCTCCTCCCCTTGCATGGAGGCGGCCTGCACATCCATCTGCGCCATCTTCCACCTCCACTTCCTCAACTCATGCATCTCTTTCACATCCCGACACAGCGTCAACGCGCCCCTCCGACTTAACCAATGCAAATGAACATGATAGTCGACGTGGTATCGCGCCGTCGCGACATCTTTCCCGGGTACGTCGGCCATGTATCTTTGTACTTGGGCCTCGTATGCCGCGCGCTGCGTCGCTGTCATCAATGACTGATACCCAGGTCTTCGGCGCGGGGGTGGTGTCGCGTGCGGTGCGATCGGGGTGTTCTCGTCCTCGTCCTCGTCGGGGATATCTTCTGATGGTAGAGTAGTGTGTGGTGAGAGCTGGTTTTCGGTGTCATTCTCCTTATCATCCTCTGCGCTGGGTGTTGGTGTTGTGTCGGGCGACGACAGTCCAAACGCACTCAACCCGTTCACCTCTGCGCGGGATAATCTGAACGGGGGATCCCGTGTTGCCACGTAGATCTGCGATTCGAGATGTCGGTGGTAGGTTGCTCGGGGGATCTTGATGGTGCAGGTTTGGCAGGTGAGGGATTCGGAGAGGGAGGTGTTCTTTTTTAGAATGTTAGATTGGTACAAAAGGTCTTGGTTCATGGTGATTGTGGGCGGCTTTCTTCGGAAAACAATTAAGAGAAGGCTGAGGAATGAGGCTGACTCACTAGTTCTTGTTCTCGGGCTTGGTCTTCGGGTGTCATTGTGGTGGGTTCATGGTCCATGTTGAATTGTGGAGGTTGGAGGTGTAGCTGGTTTGAAATCGGAGAATGGATAGGCATAGGCATAGGTATTGGTACAGAAGGCTGGATGGTGATGCTGATGTTGATGCTGATGTCTTATCGTGTCCATTCTAGGGTTCGATGGAGGAATCTGGACCGGGAGGTAGCAGGGGAGAAAGAGATCTGTTCTAGAAAACGAGAAGAAACCGATTGACTGGGGGCTGGTCATTAATCGGTAATGATCAATCAAGAAAGAAAAGAAAGCTGAAGGACAAAAAAGAAGTCGGTCTAAATGGGTATAAGTATAAGTATATAGGTTGCGCTGTATAGGCGACAATAATACAGACTAGAGTAGCTAGTGGAGAAAAGGCGACCGAAAACAAAGAAAGAGAAACAAAAAGTGTAAAAGAAGAAATGGAAGAAAGAAAGCAAAGACATTATATCGTATTGACTCCTCTGGCCTTGTTGGTTGCTTTGTTGAAGAAGGATGAATGAACGGTGTCAAATGACCGGTCCGCACCGTGACCCCGTCACTGGGTTGGGTCTGTAGATCAAAGAATGGGCTGTGACGACATGGCTTTCTTTATTGTTGATTGTTGGTTTTTGCCTTGGGTTCGGGGTTGTGAATGAATATTATGAGTAGTTGTTGGTTCTGGGATACTGTGAGTGGGCATCCCCTGTAATTGTAGTGGTCGTTCGGAGTATATACTGGTGGTTCCAGTTGGGGAACTTCACCATTCACTTCTTGGGATACGGTGAATCAGTGAATGAGCCCCAATCTCTTACTCTACACAGTCCCAAGACATGTAGTCAGAGCCATCTACACAAACACCCAAAATTCTGATCTTAGTTCCATCCATCACCCAAATCACATTCAATCAACGAACAGTCAAAATAAACCACAACCCAACCCTCTTCACCCTCCTCTTTATCTCACGCCCACCAACACAACACTAACCTAAGATCCGAAACCAAAATCTTCGAAATGGCCTCCCTGGCCTTCCTCGTCCCTCTCTACCCCTCTCTCTGCGCTCTCTTCTCTTCGTTACTGATGATATACCTCTACCGACGAAATCTCCGACGCGTCTGTCCTCGCTTCACCGGTACTATCTTCTGGGAGGACCAGGACAACAAACAAAGACGCTACACACGACTGGACGACATGGAAGTGGAATTGGAATCTGGGCTCGAATCAGAAAATGAGTTTGAAATCCAATCAGAAGACATAGATGACGACGAAGATGGAGGAGATGAAGATGAAGATGAAGATGAAGAACCAGCACCATTCCCCGAGTAAGTCGCAAGCCCTAACCTTCCATCCTGAGGCATCCAAGTTAAAAGTTCTCCTAACTAACCACCCATTCATAGACCAATCCCCAACCCAAATCCGCCATCATCCCCCCTATCCATCTACTTCAACGCCCAAACCACACTCATCCACCCGCATCTGCTGTCCCCGACGGCCCCGCCCACGCCCGGCTGGGAACGGCGGCTTCGGCGACGAATCGACGAGGGGCGCGGTCTAGGCGCTTGGAAGGATCGACTGGTCGAGAGGACGGTGCGATGGTTACTTTCGTTTTCTTGAGCAGGAATCCCCCTACCTTTTTCCCTAATTAACTATCACCTGTCTAAATGGGAGGTTGGATCTCATGGAGCGGTGTGACTGACGACTTGACCTGAAACGGAACACTGGCACACCTGGGTCGGGCTTACAGCACCAAGAGACCAAGAGTCTAAGATAGCGCCATGTTATGACCATCCTGGCTATAATGGCGCCCGGTGGACAGGTCAGATTCATTCATGAGGTCACCGCTCTCTAGGATTCTACGCCCGAAATCTGCACCCTGCAAGCCACTCGGCATGCAAGGATTCGTGGCACCCGCGAAGTTCCTGGGATGGAGCTTCTTATTTCCTCCGGTCTAGAGTGACGGAGTACGGATTTGAAGTTGGAGGGGCAGTGGAATTCTCTTCTCATGGATTCGTTTATTCGTGATTTCTGTCGTGGAAATAGCATCTGTGTATATCCTGTATGGTTCTACCCAATCAATCCAAAGGAAACGTCCTCTTTTTTTTTTTTTTTTTTTCATCTCTGCCCCAATCTCTAGATACAATAATCTACGGAGCGCAGTAGCCACCGTCAACCACAAGGTCAGCTCCCGTGGTGTAGGTGGAGGCATCCGACGCAAGGTAGAGGTAAGCGCCCTTGAGCTCCTCGGGCTGACCCTCACGGCCCATGGGGATCTTGTCGCGCCAGAGATCCTTAACCTCCTTGGGCACGAAGTTGGAAATCTCCGTCGCGATGTAACCGGGGGAAACGGTGTTGGCACGAGCGAACTTGACCCACTCGACAGCGAGAGACTTGCCTGCATAGCTGTCAGCACCGATGATAATTCTCCACGGAAAGGGTAAAGCGCAATGCAAGAGGGAGAAAAGAGCACATACAGAGGTGAATGACGGCCGATTTGGCCGCGTTGTAGGCCGCCTGCATCTGAGGGAAATTGACGATGTGTCCACTCATGGAAGCCGTGGCCACGAAGCTGCCGTAGGTGAAATTCGTCAATTCGTTGCCGTTCAGGTCGGTTCCCTCCTCCTTCTGTCGTCTCCAGTGAGCAGCCGCCGCCTTGGCGCAGTAGAAGGTGCCGTTGAAATCAATGTCCACGACGCTCGAGTAGTGGTCAAGGGGACCGTCGACCATGGGGCCTTTGGTCCATGGGATACCGGCGTTGGCAATGAAGACGTCCAAGCGGCCGTTGAAGTCCTTCACGACCTGATCGACGGTCTTCTGCACGGCCTCGGCATTCGTGATGTCCACCTGATAAGCCTTGGCTGTTGAGAGTTAGTGATCGTTTCTTCGAAGAACAAATACTTTAAAACCCCATGAACATACTTTGAACACCATACTTGGAGGCGACCTCCTCGGCCCGCTGAGGGCACTTGTCGTTTGTGTTCCACAGCATAGCAACGTTGGCGCCGGCTTCTGCGAGACCCTGGGAGACGGCCAGACCAATCCCGGCACCAGCCCCGGTGACAATAGCGGTCTTGCCCTGAAGGGAGAACATCCCCAGGAGACTGGGGTGCGCGGGAGCAGTGGTGTTGTTGTGGACGAAATGGGCCAATTCGTTAACGGGTTTAGAAGCCATGATGAAAAATTATTACGAAAAAAATGATATAGAAGGATGGTAAGAGAAGGAAACAAGTAGGATCTGCAAAGGACGCGGGAGAAGATAAAACAGGAGAGAAAGCAGAAGGGCTAAGGTCCGTCGGCACGCCCTATATATAAGCCCACTAGACAGGCCAGAGGGCCTAGCGAGCTATACAGCTGGCGCATGGCGGGGTCGAGCGAAAGCACCGGCATCAGATGTCTTGGAAGAGGGCAACAAGGTTCAACTTCGCATGTTGACAGCGACTCGACCGCGATGGACTATGACGCTATGCGGCCCCCAGGATTCAAAATGCGGGACGATGGAGTCGTGGAGTCGCGGGCTCCATGATGTAAAGTTAGCACCCGCGGTGGACCGCTCTTCCCCACTCGGGAGTCTGTCTCCAAATGTCCCTGCTGAATTGATATCATTTTGACCCTCCACGACTTGCTTGAAAGTTGAAAACGGTTTACTTCTTCGGGAAAGAGGGGAACGTCGTACATTTGGAAGCTGAGTTCTTCCGGTGCCCGTGATCGGAGAGTCCCGTGACTTGCAGGTGGCCTGACGTTGGTGCCGGAGGAGTCAGGCATCCCTGCGTCCCGTTAGACGAAGTACAGGCCGGAAGAAATCTATGCACTTTGCAAGAAGACAGCCCAGATGAATGTAAAAGTAGAAAATGGTAAACCTTGACATGTAACATGCAGTCGTTGGTCTCGAGGTAACATTAGTAGACCCTTAGGCCAAGGTAATTGTCTGGTGGACAAAGTGAGCGAAACCGTTCCATCAATCAACCACCTTCCCTCATATGGAGACGATTATCGGAAGGAAAGCATGCCAGAGACTGATTGACATGGTTCAATCCCAGCCTTGTCTCACTAGATTGACCGTTCCGTACTGGTAGGGAAGATGCTCATCAACCCTAACCATACCCCCCGAGCCAGAGCCGTCTTGCTCCCAGCCGGGTAAGTCAACCAATGCACATAGTCCCAATTGATCGCACGACGGTCCCAGACACACTGCTTGAGTGTATCTTTCTGTCGTTCCAATTCAAAATAAAGACCATCATGTCCCAACCATATTTTCTAGGGGGAGGGGACCAAGCCGTCGGCAACATTCCTCGCGCCCCCGACTGCAATGCGTCCACATTCCACTACTCACAGTGGATTTCGGCGCCCATAACAAAAGGCTTTCGCCCTGCCTCCGTCACAGCCAGCCACCCCGTTATGCTCTTTGTCTTTCGCCTCCGCCTCCTGTCTCGTGGGCTTGCTTCCTTGTGCTGCTAGGAGGTCTGTCACCCTTCCCCGGCATCAACTTCTGGACTCCCCAGACAGAAGCAGGGGACATCTTCGACATCGAGGGATACAGCATCAGCCATCGAAAACGGGACCACTTCGACAACGATAATTCGCAGCAAGGAGTGCAGGAGCAGAAGTCATCCCCTGTTAATGGGCTCATCCGCCAGCGTCGCATTGAACCCCGTTGGTCTTCTGGAATCATAAATAGGGAGGTATAAAGGATTTCAAGGTTTCACAATGCCGGCATTAACCACCGTTGTCGCCATTGCGGTCTCCTGCGGTGTCGTTTTCATCGTAACGACAGTCGTCGGTACCATCGTATGGGTGAGGATTCGCCAGGAACGCATGTCGCTCGCCGTGGCCAACTCCCGACATGGCCCATACGTCCATGGTCTGCAAACCTTCCCTACCGAGACTTTGACGGAGTTGTCGCGCGAAGAAGGCTCCGCACTCAGACAATATGGTCAATTGCCATACGGAAGACCCAATGAATGGGGTCTACTGGCGTCGAGAGAGAGTTTGGTCCAGTCGATGGCCGACTCCGAAGCTTCGTCGAACTTTATGGAGAAGGCGCGCGGACTGCGGAGGTCTCTCTCGCAGTCCCTGTCACGCTCTCAGTCTGCCCGGCGATCAAGAAGTTTTGCACGACCCCGAAGGCTGAGCTCTCTAGCACCACTGAAGGAGACGCTGGAGAAGGATTCGTCCCCTCCGCATGCCAACGGTTCACAGAATGACGACAGGCCGACCTCCGCGGTCGAGGGAGCCTTCGAACTGCCGACAGAAAGAACACCTCGACATACACCGGAACGAGACGACGAGAACCCCTCCAGCGTGGATTCGAACATGCGCCACATGTCCGGTCAATGGATCGGAGCGCATCAGAGAGAACGCTCGGGCAGCCTATTTCCGGTAATGGAAGACAATCTGCAAGGATTTGAGCAAGGGCGGCCACGAGGAGGGAGTATAACGGCTCAGTCGGCTGGGCTTATGCCAGAGCATCCAGTCCCTCCGCCTCCCAGTGCTTATCCACCGAATCGATTCCGTCTCTCGAAGAACGACTCGATCGGTCTCTCCTCGCTAAGTCTCGAAACGGCCGACAGCTCGATCCTGGACGACAGCCGCAGAGCCTCTGGGGCGATCGATGGCGATTTCGTCTCACCTGCTCTGCCTCCTTGTCCCACGTTCGCGCCGTATAGCGCCAACGACGTTGGACGTATGGAATATGACCGACGAAGCTTCCTTACATCTAGTTCTATTGTGCCGGCGCCTTTCATCTTCCCTCCCAGTTCCCCGGCGCGAGAAGTCCAGAGAGTAGAACCTGATCGGCACTCTCCTCGCCGTAGTCTGACTGCACGGAGCCCAAGCCACTCTTCGGACAGAATGGGCCCAGCACCGCGAAGGAGCGAGTCACTGTCCACCACCACCAATCAATCCAGAAGAGAATCCATGTATGCGGACCTGGACCTCATTCCTCCCCTGAACACGACGACTCGGAACTCGGCCTTGCTTCCCCATTTCAGCCAGATGCAACGGCATTCTGTTTATGGCAACCCTCAGCGAGAACAGGATCCATTCATCGCTAGCGCCCACAGCGTGAGCGGGTACATCGGCAATCCAAACGCACCAGGTCGACGACCGAACAGTTTCTCCATCCAAGAAACTCATTTGCAGACCTCGATCACTCACCCCAGACCCCCTTTGCCATCGGCAATGAAAGGGGGCAGCGGACCACGGAAGGGCCATCGACGACAGAACTGTGTCCGCATATCGATTAATCCTCCCATCACCTTTGGGGCACCCACGTTCTCGCCGATGGTGGAAGAAGAAGCCGAAGAACTAGACGATGGCGATGGGCGCCGATCAGAAGTTTCGGACCTCTCAACCCCCAATATGTCCTTGTTGAATTCTAGTGTTTCCTCCCTGTCGATGAACCGGAACAGTTACCACGGATTCGCAGATGACAGACCCAAGACGATAGAGGCACCCGAAAGTCGACCCGTCTCCTCGTACAAAAGCCCGACCAAGAAAAGGAAGCACACGCGCCATGACTCCGCGGACAGCATAGTAAGCTCCTCGGGCAACGGCAAGACACTTCCTGAGCTCGTGACTTCTTTGCCTACTGCCACCGAAATGTCACGTACCCCTTCACCCGACAAACACACGCCAGTCTGGATAGTGCCGAACTATACCGTATCGCCTACAGTCTATGAGAATTCATCCAGCCCCGGTAGTCCTCGCCGGTCAGCGGTTAGGGGCCCTCGCAGCCAGCCTGCGAAGTCAGCTCGCAATAGTTTTCGCGCCATGCCCTTGGAGGAGAATCCTTCCAGTCCGACAGAACGGGTGCCCCGTACTCAGAGTATGCGGGAGTCAACCAAACCAACCGAGTCGTTGCAGCGCGCAAAGAGTTGCGCAGTAGAATCGCCATCATTCACAGCAGGTCGAACCACAAATTCGAAGACGGATCGACGAAATAGCCGGTCGTCGATGACACCACAGCAGCAATTGCCTCCTAGCATCAACCAAACGCCCTGGCCGCACGGCGGGCGGATTGTTCCCATCTGGGAAGATCGAACCTTAGAGCAACAGCAATCAGCACAAAAGCCCACAGTCTCCTTCGTCAACGAACCTGCAGAGCTACAAGGAGATGTATCGCCAACGCCCAAACGAGACCCATCCAGGGGAAGACAGACGTCAAGGCCGGCATTTATGACCCCGGTAAAGAAAACGGTCGGGTTAGGGATTGGCGCTGCGACTCCGGGCAGTCTGTATGATGGAGATGGCTTCTTAAAAGAGGGATAATAATGCTGGCTCAGGTAGCCGATGCGAATTTCTTTAGAATACTGATCAATTTTTAATGTCATGAAAGGGGATCTCGGTTCGTTCAGGTCCAGACTCCCCTAAATTCACTTCTGCGTTGATTTGTCTCTCCCCCTTGACGATAATCGTTCTTTCCCATTCTGTCCTTTATTTTTGTTGCGCAGGCGAACAGTTGGTTTGATATCCGGAGTTCAAATAGGCAGGCGTAGTTAGCATTGAATGAAAACCTGGCCCATCTTCAAGATGATAGGAGCCAACATATTTGAGAAAAAAAAATGCGTCCCAATCCATTCCTTTTTGAGTCTATCATTACTGTATTATCACATCGCAAAATTGTTTCGTAGTACCGGGTCAACTTTGTCGACCGTGTCCGAAGATTAATCGGTTCGCCTCCATTTGGTTTCATCATCGCCCTGACCTTCGCCGTGATTGTCTCCTTCCTGGCCATCATTCTCCTCGTCTCTGGTTCTGATCGTACCTGCTCCAGGGCCCAGAGGCAATGTCGGTTCCTCTCCGCCGGCGATCCAATTTCCATCTTCGTCGAAGTACTCGTGCATGTTATCGGCGGTAATCCATCCGGAACTGCCGTCCATCGGTGGCGGCAACCCTCCATTTCCGCTGCCCATAGAGACAAGTCCGGACTGGAAGAGCGAGTCATCACCTTCCTCCTCATCATCTTCCTCCATAGGATCCGGATGCAGGTTCGCGCAGGCAGACACGGCAGCATACAGAGCCTGCGTAGGCGTTTCCTCGGGCTTGTCGTCGCTTTGGGGTTCGGTGGCCGAGGCTGCGTCCGTCGGCGGCACAAGGGTCATAACCATGCTCTCTTCCTCGTCATCTTCCTGAGTCGCAGGTGCCGGAGTCGCGATCTGCATGTACAGACCCTGGACTTCGGTGTCCGGGGAGCTGGGGAGGCGCAGTCTTTGGATCGCATGCAGGGAGATCGAAGGGTAAGGAACGGAGACACCGGCAGAGATGGAAGCGTTGTACAACAGAAATTTACTAGATAGAGGTAAGATTGTTTCATCTCGCAGATGGTTTCGAAGGGAAGACTTACTCCGACGTCACCCACACGTCTACACCGTCCACAACGATTTCTTTTCCCTCACTCTCACCGTTCGCGCCGTTGGGAGTACTGTCGCTGGAGCTGTTCACTTCGGCCGACGGGCCTCGGATCGCACTCAGAGCAGGGGACGCGACCAGATCATTTTCAAGAACGACCAGCTTGCATTGCTTGCTGTGGTAGTGGAGGACGGCGGGACCGGAGTGGAAGGAGGAAGGGGTGCGGGACTGATGTTCGGCGAGGGGAACAAAGGAGGAGGTTTCGGGCGCAGTGCGCAGAGGTTCCATATTTGCGGATAGTCGAGTTGGCTGAAAGATGGGTTCGTGGAGGTTGAGGTGGAAAAGTGATAATTTTTGCGGGAGGAGCTTTGGCGGAAGCTACTGACAGTGACTGCTCTACCTTAACTTACGTCGGACGGAGCATTGCGGGGGTCCCGTTCTGCCTGGACGCCACACGCTCGAGGTTCAATGGGGTAGCTTGGGGATTACTACACGCATTATATTCCGGCATTATTAAGGATCATTAATTGGTAAATAATTGGGCTGAATAATAGCTGTGTCGCCTCGTTTCTGCTATTTGGTGTCGACGGTCGTCATAGTGCCCAGGAGTGTTCAGATCGGCTCGACATTGCGAGGCTGTACAACACGGAACTCGCCCAGTACTGCCTACCACGAGACCTAGCCAGGCCTTAGGAAGTGTCACGGGAGGGTGCCATTCTAGCGCATGAAGCTGCAGGAATCTGCACTTGACAGATCCCTCGCAGGATCATCCAGGCGCCGCATAGTTGCTAAGCCTGGCGAGAAGCTTGAAATAGGCCGTGTGACGACCAATCACCTTCCATTGCAATAAGAAGAGCAAGCTGATTCCTCCTCAGCACGAAGACGGTAGGAGAATATGGATTCTTCGTGGTATTATGCGCGCCCAGAATAGCTCATTTTACATCCAACCCTCCAAAAGCCTGATCCAACTCCGCTCCCTCGTCTCGTGGAACCATGGAGGGTAGCCCCGAGGCTGCGGAATCGGCTAACACGCTGTCCAACAGGCTCTGTTGCTCCGGTTGACTCTGCGACGGGGGAGTCGACATTTTATTAGGCTGAAGTAGCTTCTCGTCTCGGTCTAACCAGCCCGGAGCAACCCGTCTCTTCTCGGCCAATTCACGCTGGGAGATTGACTCCTCCCAGTCCCGGATGGCTTTGTCCGCATCACTGCGGGTCTTGATGAGATGTTGCTCGAGGGACTTGCAGGAGGCGAGGATCTCGTCCGGAGATGCGGCGTGCTCGCCGCTAGCAGAGACCACGTAGCGGGCTTTTGCGTCCGGATTGGCGGGATCGACCAGTACTGACGGAGGGAGGGTAGAGGGGACAGATTTGTAGGTATAAGGGAGAGTGACGGTGGTGGGGAGGTTGATGAAGGGCGAGACGGTCAAGGGGACCTGCGCAAGTAGAGGATGAGGGCCTACGGAGAGTTAGGATGGCGTAATGGGAGACAGGGTCACGGTAGACTGACGATATGATTCGTACATGGCGAAGAATAGTTGAGAGAAGGGCGAAAGATGATGCCTGTGTGAGAAAGAGAGGGGCGAAAAGAAGTTGCCTGGCGGTAGGTGTAGGTGGGAATAGTCAGTAATCAGATAGCGATCAGTGGACGGAGAGTAAGAAGTACGGGGGAAATGCGGGCGACCCGTGGATGCGCTGCGGGTGTATTGAAGTAGAACTGATTAGTATTGACTAGGTATGTCCTCCTCTGCCATCGTTCAATCTTCCCATTCTTCCCTCGTCATCTCCGGATTTCGCTCTCCCCGATTCTCTCGTCCAACACAACCGCTGCCTATCTAGGGTCTTCTGTCCACTGGGCGCTTTACTGCTTATTTCGTAGTCATCTTTGCGACCCACGCCCCGATCTTAATTTTTCGACCTTTTCTCTTTTGGTTACTCCACTTGCAAGAGCCTCCTAAAGGGGGAATTTTTAAATTAAACGTCAAATAATTTCCCTGGAAGACCGGACCAGGGTGTCTGATCTCCGAAGAAGGAAAATCCACCATCGAGCCTCGATCTTCATATTTCAATCCTATTCCTACCATCCAACCTTCTGGACTCTGACGTCTGTCTCACTTCTTCGGTTCGCCCGTCTCTCGTGTGTGAATTCCCGCCGCGCTTAACCCCACCACCACAAGCTAGTAGCAGTTGGTCTCCGCGCAGTCAAGTCCCTCTCTCTCTCGCTCGCTCACCCATTCGCCCTCCTTATCCCCCCTCCCCCTTTCTCTCCCTCTCTCGCGCTTGTTCCCATCCACACAGCGGCCCCGTGTTCTTGCGATTTTCTTGCAGATCCAAGACCTGAGCCTTCACTCCCCTCAACTCCGCTCAAGATGGATCGGACAATCGCGCGTGCGGTGACGGAGAAGAGGCCGGTCCCGGAGATCGACTTCTCGTTACATACCATGGAAGATGGCTCTCAGGTGTCCACCATGGAGCGAGTAGTAAAAGGTACGGGGTAGAGTCGGGCCTTGGCTCTTTTTTTCTAATTTCTTTCGTCGTTTGTTTTCTTCATCGAGTTTTCTAACGGGTCTGCGATCTTCTAGAGGTGCAAGCGCCGGCGTTGACCACCCCGTCGGACGAACAGTTCTGGTCCCCCGAAGACCCCTCCAAGCCGAATCTCCAGTTTCTTAAACAGCACTTTTATCGAGAAGGCCGTCTCACGGAGGATCAGGCGCTATGGATTATACAGGCGGGATCGCAGATCCTGCGATCGGAGCCCAATCTTCTGGAGATGGATGCGCCCATCACCGTGTGTGGCGATGTTCACGGCCAATACTATGATTTGATGAAACTGTTCGAGGTGGGCGGCGACCCGTCTGAGACGCGGTATCTCTTCCTAGGCGATTATGTGGACCGAGGCTATTTCAGTATCGAGGTGAGTTTCGTCGGTTCGTGGGAGTTGGGTGGCGGATAGCATCGATCTGACCCCGTGCAGTGTGTGCTTTATCTTTGGGCTTTGAAGATCTGGTACCCGAATAGCCTGTGGTTGCTGCGGGGCAACCACGAGTGCAGGCATTTGACCGACTACTTCACCTTCAAATTGGAGTGCAAACATAAATACAGCGACCGTATTTACGAAGCCTGCATCGATTCGTTTTGCTCCCTGCCGCTGGCTGCGGTCATGAACAAGCAATTCCTCTGTATCCACGGAGGGTTGAGTCCCGAGCTACACACCCTGGAGGATATCAAGGCGGTAGGTGGACTCGGAACCTATGTTGTCTTCCCCTTGCTGATCGTTGACTGACCTGTATGCCAGATCGACCGCTTCAGGGAACCCCCGACTCACGGACTGATGTGCGACATCCTTTGGGCCGACCCTCTCGAAGAATTCGGACAAGAGAAAACCGGGGATTACTTCGTCCATAACAGCGTCCGGGGCTGCTCCTACTTCTTCTCCTACCCCGCCGCTTGCGCATTCCTGGAAAAGAACAACCTGCTCTCCATCATCCGAGCCCACGAGGCGCAAGATGCCGGGTACCGCATGTACCGAAAGACGAGAACGACCGGCTTCCCCAGTGTGATGACGATTTTCAGCGCTCCGAACTACCTGGACGTGTACAACAACAAGGCCGCCGTCCTGAAATACGAGAACAACGTGATGAACATTCGTCAATTCAACTGCACTCCCCACCCGTACTGGCTGCCGAACTTCATGGACGTGTTCACCTGGTCGCTTCCCTTCGTCGGAGAGAAGATCACCGACATGCTCATGGCCATCCTCAACACCTGCTCCAAAGAGGAACTCGAAGACGACACGCCTACATCTGCCACCGGTCCCTCTTCGCCTCCCCTTCCCATGGACACGGAGAGCAGCGAGTTCAAGCGTCGGGCCATCAAGAACAAGATTCTTGCCATCGGTCGCATATCTCGTGTCTTCCAGGTGTTGCGAGAAGAATCGGAGCGAGTCACAGAACTCAAGACCGCGGCTGGAGGTCGTCTTCCGGCGGGTACTCTGATGCTTGGAGCCGAGGGTATCAAACAAGCCATCACCAACTTCGAGGACGCCCGCAAGGTCGACTTGCAGAACGAACGCTTGCCTCCGAGCTCCGAGGAGGTGTACAAGCGCAGTGAGGAGGAGAGGAACGCTGCGTTTGAGCGTGCTCAGCGCGAGGCCGACAACGACGCCGGGCTGGCCACCGTGGCTAGGCGGATCAGCATGTGAGTATCCGTAATACCGATTCGAGGAAAGGAAGAATGAATGCTAACGGACGACAGGTCGGCTGGTTCTGGTAGAAGCCGTCGGCATCGTGATGCTGCCAAGGAGGGCCGAGAAGCATAAATTAATAAAGATAGTGATACCGAAGAACTCCGCCTCAAATTTGCATCTTTCTAGCGTTCGAATTCTAGCTTCTCGGCGTATCTTCACCTCCGAATTTTGGAATGCGATCTTACTCTACAGCTGTACAGAGAGCCGGAACCCAGCAGCCATATTGACCAATTCCCTCTGCGGCCACGCATTGTGGTGAATCGGGATGGGATAACACTGTATTGAGTATTGAGGATAGGAACCAGGGAGGCTATCGCTGTATTTGCCGCACAAAAGGCGTCTGTGACGCCTGGACTACATGAGATGATGAATCGATACACCATGAAATATCTTGATATATTGAAAGTTTCTTTACCAGACGAAATCCTATGCCAATATATGACATGCACGATTTCCCGTAGCTATGAATTGTTATCTATCTATCTATCTATTTATATACATTCTCATGCATTATCGAACGAGCTCTATTCTATTCCGTATAGCACCGAGTATAGTTGGAAAATACCTCCGGCTCCACGCGCAATTCCGCAGTAACCAATGCCAAGACCCGTCGCCGACTTCTCCGCCCTGCAATGATCAAATCGCCTAAACTCCTTCATCTGTCTCTCACCCCCGTCCCTCTCACAACCTGCCGCCAATGCCTCCCAAATTGCGCGGCTCCTTACAAAGGAGCTTACGGCGTGTCCAGAATAGCGCATCGGACTTCCCCTGCCCGTCCTGCGCAACATTTCGACGAGGGCTCTCTACGCGTCGGTCCGCCAACATCTCCGACGGAAATCGCCAGTCCTCATCGTGGGCAGCGTCACCTCGCCCATCCACCACTTCCTCGGTGATCCATTCCGGCAGACAGGTGCCGCCTCGGTTGAGGGAGCTGTTCGAGGCTCTAGGCCAGGTGCAAAATGTTGCGACGGAACAGGTCAACCTGAGTCGATTGCAACTTGCGTTGCGGGGGTTAGAGTCGGAGATGCCTCTTATTCGAGTAGCTGGTGGGTCTCTTTCTCTTTTGCTCCTACAATCTATAACTTGCCTGGAGGATGGAGCTCATTCGTTCTTCTAGTGCTGGGCCTGGATGATGCCAACTCTGCGCGCCGGCTCGTTCGCCTGTTACTGGCCGATCCGTTGACTCCTCGAGAGACCTGGGAGGATGCGCTTGATGCCTACGAAGCAGATACATCGCGAGGACTACTGATTCGGTATGTACCTCTATTCACCCTACAACACGCGCGGCATGGTGCTGACGAGAGACAGATACGGCGAAGTATCCGAGTCGATCCCGAATAACCTCCTCCCCACCATCTCGGTCCCCTCCTCGATTCTCAAGAAAGGCAACCTGGAAATCCTGGTTTCGAGCCTCGGCGCGGACACAGAAATGCCCGGGGCCCACTTCACAGCGGAAACGTTCTTAGTGCCCACGGTGACCATCCAGACCTCGCATTCCGGTCGCCATAACGTGGTGCGATATCCGGTGCACCGGGCCATCGTGTGTGGCCGCGGCGTGGACGGCCTACTTGCGTACAGTAATCTGGTCGCTCGATCAGACCTGAAAAAGGAGACCGAGTCGGTTTACGGCGCCATCGAGCTAACGGCCAGCGATCCCGAAAAGCACAATGACCGCATCGCCTTTGTGGATATCGACCAGGCAGATGAAGCCTTGGCCAAGCTCCGCGAGTCCGTACAGAACGCCTCGCTTTATGAGCGCGGCTGGAACGGTAGCGGGGTTCAGCCGGTCGTAGACTGGCTGGCGTCATTGCGCGCCGATAAAGATATTCTCGACCCCTCGTTGAGGTCGCTGATAACATCACTTGTCGATGCCGCAGAGACAGGCGTGGATGCAGAACAAGCGAAACGGGCCCAGGAGCAGCAAGAAGGGTCGGTTTCTGACCTGGTGCGGGGGACAATGGATCGGTCGGTGACCGAGTGGGCAGAGAAAGCCCACTCCGAGTTGCGGAGTTCGCTGGAAGAGGGATTTGCCAGCAAGCAGTGGAAAGACCTTGCATGGTGGAAGCTCTTCTGGCATGTTGACGACGTCGGCATGATTACGTCCGAGATTCTAGAGAAGAAGTACCTACGTCGTGCAGAAAAGGAGGTCATCTGGACCGCGGGCAAATTGCAGCAGGCCGGCCTGCTGGACGAATCCTTGCTAGAACCCAAGCAGATCGCTGCACCTCAAGCAGACATGGAAAAACCAAAAGATGAAGCTTCTGCCAATGCAGTCGACTCGCAGTCTCCCACAAATGACGTGCCGTGGCCAACGCAGATTCCTACCAGCCGGAACCAGCTGCTGGAGACTAAAGTGCCCTCTCTGCAGGCGATGGCCCAGGGGCTTGTGGCTTTCAGCATCACCACGACGTCGCTGAGCTCGGTCCTCTCCGCTCTGACATACATCTCCTTCCCGTCTACGTCGGTTTACGAAACCTGCACCATGGCGGCAGTGGGATTGATCTACTCCCTCCGCCGGCAGCAGCGCAAATGGGACTCTGCGCGAGAATTCTGGGAAAACGAAGTGCGCGAGGACGGTCGCTCCGCGCTGATAGAGACAGAGGAGCAGCTCCGCGCCATAGTACACGAAGGTGGACGACGCGTCGACCAAGCGTCCGAGACCCATGCCAGAGAAACCGTCGAGCGGGCGAAGAAAGCGCTCGAGGATGTGAAATAACCAACCTCCCATAGATGTATGAGCGTTAGATCAATGCCCATGTGTAAACTGTACAATATACCACATCATCATGATAACCAGATCGATCCTGTCCCATCAATCAATTAATCTCCACACTCCCCTCCGGCACACCCTGCCAGCTTCTCAATCGTCTCGCAAAGAACTGCATCACGGGCATCATCTCGTCGCGATTCCTCGGCATGCCATCATCCCTCCGCGCATACCGCTGCACCTCCACAAACTCAAACACCTGTTTCGTCCTGCGCACCGCCCCCTCCGTCACAGCCGCCGACTCCCTCCCGGCAACCAACAACACAGGCGTCCGATTCTTCTCGCCCACCGTACTCCCCGAAAGCGGATACGGCGCCCCAATCGCAATCACCCCCGCCAACTCCGCCTCCCCCTGGTTTCTTTTCGCAAATTCCCTCGCCCCAAGCAGGCCCAGCATTCCGCCCTGCCCGAATCCCAACACTAGGATCTCGCGCGCCCGGTACCCGCATTTCCCAAGCAGCGTGTCCCGCAACACCTCGTTCACCAAGACGTTCGTGGCCCCCGCAAACCCGGCGTCCATGTCCAGTCCCCCTGTGCTTGTGTCGAACGAGATGTCATCGCCCCAGTGGAAGCCTGGTAGGTCGAGCGGCAGGCGGTTCGGGGCTTGGAGCGTCACGATGAGGGTTTCGGGGAGGTTGAGGGCGCGCGCGAAGGAGGTGAATGCGGGGGCGGAGTCACCGAGGCCATGTAGGAGGATTAGGACGTTGGGGGGTGGTCGCGTTGCGGAGGATGAGGAGGGAGGAGGAGGGGTGAGGGTTATGGTGAGGTGCGAGGGGAAGTCGGATTGCGTGGGGGTTTTGGTGGGCATTGTAGATGTTGTTGTAGGAGCATCGATCGAGCGGGGTGGTTTGGTAGTTGTTGGCGGAGGTAAGACGGAAAAGAAGGTTATTGAAGGAAAGTGTTTGAAAACAACTGAGAATTTTATCAGAGGGCCAATTCAGGCAGATCTTGAGGAGGTCTCTCTCGTTGAGGGAGCTGTTCAGTGACAATTTTCATAAATTTGACAATGACAGAATTCAAGGCAGATGCCTTCCTATTTGGGTTAGATCGCTCTCAGCTGCCTCCATGTGTTGTCCGAGACTCGAATGCGGGGAATTGCATAGCATTCTATCCGGATTCTAAGCTCCTGCCTTGGAGATAATCAAGGGATTTCGTTTCTTGATCTTGCTAATTAACAATATTAAACAATTACGGTTTCTAAGAGTGAAATAATTCAGTAATAGGATTAATTGAGCACATGCATAGCACTTATATAAGTTGCTATATAGTGTGACGGTCTACAAAGGAGCTAATAAAAGAGTAAAGACAAGTTTATTTATAATTTATAGTTAAGCAATTTTTCTATAAGAAAGAAAAAAAATATTATTTAATAAAGGAATCTGTTATTATTATCTGTAGGTATCAATATCATTGAAAAGAGAAACAATCACTGAACGAGTTCCTTCATAGGTGTATTTCGTACACAGTAGACATGACGACAAAAGGGGCAGCATGACAGAAGTAGTCTGATTAAGCCTCGAAATTGCCATGGAACTCTCTCAGGAGGCTCAAGTCCCTCTAGAAGACAACCCTTCTTCTAGTCAACAGTCAGGCCCACTTGTCATGTCAAAGTCGGAAATGAAAGCTTATCTCTCCAAACGAGAACTAAAGACCTAAGTCGAACTTTTCATGGGAAGAAGATACTAGGGCACTTGGGATCCTACAAAAGAAGAGTATAGTATTATGTGTTATTATATCTACCTTCGGGTACGTACACCATTTCTTAATGACATTAAGCAGGATCAACAAGGGAATCGCTTTGTCGTTTTTATTGAGATGCTACCGGTAGGAGAGAGACACCCCAACTTGTAGGCACTTAAATCGCGGACAGATGATCCGGTATTATAATTAGTATTTCGTGTTTGCTTTGAGCTATTTAATAGATAAAAGGAGGATGTTTTTTCTAATATTATATCAAAAGAAGAAGCCCCTCAAAGAGTAAATTCCTTTATCGATTGGATATAGGGTTATCTCGAGCAGGATATTGTATAAAGACTAAGACGTTTTGCTTATTTTTATAAATATACTCTTAGTAATGTTCCTCAAAGCATCAAGCGCCACCTAGGAAAGAATGGGGGCACTTTATACATAGACGGCAATGGAGACATAATCCCGCACAAGGACGACGATGGACTAGCCAAGAAAAAACAAAAGTTGAGTTCAGAGGGTTGAGAATGACAGACAAAGAATGAAGCAAATGCGGAAGACTATCTATCTCTCTACCTACCTACTACCCATCAGAAATCAATCAACATGCCTCTGACTTCTTCGGTCGATAAAAAAAGGCTGACTATACTGCACTGGATGGATAGATACTAAAAGGAGGACGAGAGAAGAATAAGCTAGAAGATGGTAACGAAAGAGAAAAAGGTCCTAGCCGGGTTCGACGGCGCCGTCCGGACACTAAGATACGACTCAAAGCCGGAAGTTCTACAATAAACTAGAAGAACCAATAAAAAGATAAAGGTCCTAGCCGGGTTCGAACCGGCGCCGTCCGGATACTAAATGATATGACTCAAAACCGGAAGTCCTAACCACTAGACTATAGAACCTATGTTGAAAGTCGGGAAATTAAAGGTATTTATCAACTAACAAAAGCTTAATAGGAGCCTATGACTGATACTCGCGGATCTATTCATTCATATATCTATATATTTATAATTTGATTATTAAGATGGGTTAGTACTCTCAAATGACTGAATTTTTACGCGCTGATAAAGTTTTGATTAAATAATATAAAATTGTTTTTTAATGGCTTTATTTTCGAATACTAGTCTCTAGAGGCAGGCCCGCCAAACCTCTTTAAATTCACGGGTCATGGGCTGTTCAGGTCTCAATGGCGATGGAAGCCTGTCGCAGAGAAAGCATCTCGTTTAAAACGACACAAGGTTGCTCAGAATGTTGATTTTCTAATGCGCTTTGTTGAAAGTTTGCCATAGCTCATGGAACACGGAATATATTCTCTTTCTTGGACTGCGTGGAGGATGGCAGTCGAGGTCGAGGCGGTTTCAGCAGTCACCTCTTTTTGATCTAGGTGTTGCTCATTATCCCACTTCCGACCGACTGACATGTATCTAGCTTATCTTCCCAGAGTCACTATGAAGACATATATTGTATGCACTTCCAGGCTATCTTGCGCAACATCCTGAGCAACTCTGCTACATGGGGGTCTCTGTGGTCTCCGAGCAGACAATTGCCTCGAGTGAACAACTCCTCAACTTCGTTATATGGCAATGCTGGCCATCATTTCCAATTTTCTACTAGTCCATCGGAGGGGTTCATAGATTCGTCCATACTCGAATTGGACCACAAACAGGTTAGCTACATATAGATACCGCAGCAACGTATTAGCATCGCATCCGCATATTTGGTCCAGACTATGATGCGTACGGAAGCTGAAGATTAAAGCAGGCCTATTCTCTAGCGCTTCTGGCAATTATCAGGACAACCAGTCGTGTTGATGATGGCCCAAGATGCATGATCAATAGTATCAACACATTCAGAGACCAATGCATCACCGCTTGGTTGGTATATATATTAACTATGGCATTTCATTGCGTTTTGTGCCACCATAAAACTGGATGAACTATGGACGTTCTCGAGATTTGTCCTAGACACATCTCAATGACACCCTGCAGTCATAACAGCAGAGCTTATGATGCTGTATGCATTACCGCGTACATAAGGTCGGTGTTGAAGTAGGATACGGCTGCGAGATTCAGATGGTCAAGGTTGCACAAAGGGACTGCAGGCTAATGCATCCCTATGAAGATGTACAATGACATAGGGATACATCGAGAGAAGATAAAGCTGCACATACGCCATCAAGGGGTTGAAGGGAGCAGGAAGGTTGGTCATGGGCGTCTCCCTCGACGATGCCTTCGGTTGATTCTACCAGCTACCTGCTCCGCATATTACGTAGGGAGTCCGGAATCTACCCGGTGCCCGTCGGATGTATATTGCGCCCGAAGCCTCCAGGTTGGGCAATGTCGCATACGAAGGATGGATCCGTGACGAGGCAATGCGATGCACCCCTTGATCCCCACAAAGATATACATAGAAATGCTATGTCATAAATACCTCCTTTACTCCGTCGATCTAACCCAAGTGGGTAGGAAGAAGGGACGGGAATGCAGAGGGTTACTCGATCTGTCAGACTCAGATATCCACCCTCGGACCTTACAGCATGCAGATTGCAGATGGAGGACGGCAGAAGAGTTACGGACTACTGGGAGTAGCAGTGAGTACGGAGGACAGACCACAGACTACTGAGTACTACCTACTCGACTACGGAGTACAGAGTCCGCAGTAGTTACTCATAGGGACTGCTCCACCGCAGCTTCAGCCACACATCGCCTCCCCGAGAAGGGAAAATGGCTGCCTGAACGGTGCTCACCGCCACTAAGGGAGGTACTACTTACCTACGGTGTAGTACCTTCTGGACAGGTACCGGTATTGTCATTATTATTATTATTATTATTACTATTGTTGACTTTCTCAGACTTTCTTCGGTCCTCGCGGCGGGGGTTTAAGGGGCCCAGAGCCAAACAAATCCGATGTCGCTCTCCACTTGGCGACCCAAAATAGGATCGGAATAAACATTGGCCCAAGGAAATGAAACAGATCCCCTCCAGGGACCAGAGTGACTCTGACTGCGTCCTCGTCGTTCCAAAGTACGGCCCGAATTTCCTGACTTTCATTACGAATTCCCATCCGGGGCCGATCGCTGCGTCCGACCTCTCATACGCCTCAAATTCGCATGAGATTCGCATGAGTGACCGTAGGGCTATAGGGCGGTAGACAAGCCTTGGACAAGAGAAGCTTGGCGACGAAGTGGCTCGGTTGAGTCGGCTCGTCACACCACAAATGGGGGACCCGAACATTGTGGCTGATTCGGCGTTGTCCACTCACTGCTGCGCCGTGTTTATCCACCGGGCGAAATGGAGTAAGGCTGAGGGCCCCATTCGTCTATCGGCGGATCCCAGCGGCTCAGCAGTACGGCTAGTCTTCTGCGTTGATTATTATTATGGGATTATGGGACACGTACGTCCGATCAGCGCCCACCCTTTCGAGCCAATTAATAAGGCGAATCGTGAAACTATTACACAATACGGCGCATACAGACCGATCATCTGAGCTCATTCCCCGGGGTCTGTGTTGCAAGCTCTCTATCTGCACTCGGTTTCCTTTACGGCGAGAACGCCATGGACATCCACGGAGTAATCCGTACGACAATACTACGGTGTACGCCTACGGGGTAGGTAGCATTGTGACGTCTTTAATTGCCCGTCAAATGTGTTGATACATCCTCGGTTTCAAGCCCCCTTCCCCTCTTTCCCCCTCGTCTCGTGGCTGTGATAACGCGTACTGGAACCAGCGAAGCGAGTGGTCGGCCGATAAAGCTAATCCTCCTGAGGCTTTGCCTCATCGGTGATTCCGCGACTGGAGACTCATTCTCCGTATCCAAACCCTCCCAATCGGCGATCACTTTTGCGAAGGTATCCCGTCTGTCCGGGGCTACTTTGAGTAACGTGGCAGTCTCCAAATGACGATGGCCACTCGATCTGCTTTTCCGACGATCCACTTGTAGAGTCGGTGGGCATAAGCTAGCACCGCAGTTAGTTACCCAGGAGGTCCTAGGAGTACAGACGATTCCACCAAATTAGTAGACGGTGGGGCCAAGAGAAGCGTATGGAGGGGCAACGATAGCTTGAGGGACCTGAGGTTGAGCACCCCTCCTCTCGGGGCTGAGGATATAATGAGCCTCCCCTCCCCTCTTCTCGAGGTCTTCTCCATCATCAACAACTTTCACACTCCTCACAACTCCATTCTCTCTCTCTTCACTACTCTTTTTTAAACCCTTTTTTCCAAAACCCTCACATATCATTCATCATGGCTTGGGGCTGGGGTATGTTTTGCTTTCTCCTTCCCTATCCATCGTGCCGTCCATCACGAGACCTTTCCGTCTCTGGGCGTGCCTCACTGCTCGTATCAAGTCGAAGGCTGGTCGAGAATCGAATGAAGTTCAATAGCTGACCAGTAGTTTCGTGCAGGCGAATCCGAGAACGCTCACCGTGACGTCCAGGAGGGCCGCCACGAGAGCCACTTCTCTCACGAGCTCATCGCCGGTGCCGCGTCTTTCGCCGGCATGAAGGCCTGGGAGGACCACCAGCGCAAGGAAGGTATGCTTCTTGTCTTGGAATATATGCTTCCATCCCGAAGCCAAACCAAAGAACCCGGTCCCTCTGACATATTCTCTCTCCCCGACAGGCAAGCCCGTCAGCCACGCGTTCGCCAAGGAGGCCATCGCCGGCATTGTTGGCGCCGAGGTCGACAAGCTCGCCGAGACCAAGGGCATGGACCAGGTCGACCGCATCAAGGCTCACGAGCACGCCAAGAAGAATGCTCACGAGATGTACGACGAGCACTACGTGCAGGGCCAGAGTGCTGATCAGTACGACCCTTCGCGCTACCAGCGCCACGAAGCCTTCAGCCGCTGGTAAACTATGTCATTGAATGACCGAGTTGGGCTGGTATGCTGGGATGGGGGCTTGAGATATGCAATGTGATGACGACTGTATACATTTTCCAATATTGAATATTGAATCTTGAAATGAAATGAAATTGATTTCAAACACAAATGTGACGTGATATTGGTTTTTCCATGGACCCTTGCGTGGAGTGTTCCGTAGATAGTGTGTGGACTGGATGGCAATTGAAGATACCCATCGGGATCCCTGCATCCATGCACATGTGGCCTTAGGCTGCCCAGGGTGGTCCGGTAGTCCGGTGTACAGGGATGGAGAAGGAGAAGGGATGTGAAATCACGAATCCTGATTACCGATTTGGTCGGTAATAACCAGTACCAATTATAATGATAACCTCTCGTCAGGCCAAATTCAAAACAGCTCCGACCGGGGAGATACCTTGAGTCTTGGCAAACACCGCCTAGTGCTCAGTTATGTGAGAGGTCCCAAATTCACGGACATTCAGGATGATCCGTGACGGGAATCCAGTCCACGCGCGCGGGTTGATAGGTTGGGATGGGGGAGCCCTGCTGCATGTACGGAAGTGATAGGTACCAGGATCTTGTGCCTAGAGGAGTCGGATCTGGTACCGATGCAGCTGGGGAGATACAGTAGGTAGTAGGTAGGGCTGAGCCTGAAAGGAGATTACGCAGGGAAAAGGCACTCTGAATCCCGCTCAGAGTGGCTTCTCCCGCGCCCGCCACCGACCAAGTGCCAAGCCCGCTAGTCCCGGACAAGAGAGAAAGTCCGGCATGCCAACCAGCCAAGGCAACAAGGCAGCGAGAACGTGCAAATGAGCGTCGGGCGTGCAGCACGTGCGTTGTCCGGCCCAATCATGGACTCTTCCGGGAGAGGCACTATTGGCTCGATAGATTCGACTTTCCCTTGCCTAAGTACTGGTACCTCCGGGTTAGTACGCAGCACCGCAGGAAGGGAAGTACCTTTTACCTACCTATGACTGCGTCCTGGATCGACGGGTCTGACACCGATCGATGATGACTCGCTTTTCTTGGGCACTCCCTTCTAACTAATCCTGTTAATTGACTTTTTGCTCTGTCACTCTCACTACCGGAGAGGGGCAGCTCATTTTCTTTTCTTTTCTTTTCTTTTTTTGTGTAAATTCCACTTTCTTATTTGATTTTTCATTTTCATTTTTCTTGGCTTCTTTTTTTTTTTTTTTTTTTTTTTTTTTATCTTCCTGCATCTTGGGTACCAGATGTTCCCAGACTCCACCCTATCCGGCTGTCTGCTGCTCGGCGGTTATAACTAGAGGAGCAGCAACAGCTTACACTCGACCCGCGTTCCAGACTCATAGAGAAAGACCCCTAAAACAAAGCAAGACTTCTTCTGTCGCTCGTTTAGACCCTCCGACCGCCCGGAGTCATTAATTGGGAGGGGGTTTCGATTTTGGACCTATACCCTCGTGGCCGCCACTTTTGTTCTCCTTACTATCATGCCCGCTCACATTCCCTGCGCAGGATGAAATTCGCCAAGTCAGTCACGCCCAATTGTCGCCGCCAGGTTTCACCGTGTGCATGAGGGCTAATTTTTGGACATTCTACAGAGAATTGGAACAGGAGCTAGTTCCAGAATGGCGTGCCAAGTACCTGGATTATAAGGTCTGTCTGTCTGTCTGCGTTCGCTGCACTCACTCACCCTCGTCTCGTCTCGTCTCTCTGTATACTCCGTCCAGCTGCTGGAGGAGTCCTGTTATCTCTTCCATGTTGGCTGACCCTCGAATCTCATTCGCTCCCGTGATTACAGGCAGGGAAAAAGAAACTCAAGGCCATCACGCGGGCCATCCAGAAATCCAATCGAAATCCTAGCTATCCGTCCCTTCGCCGTGCCACCGTCGGTCACGATGATCCGTCGTTCGCTTCACCCTCCGGTCGCGATCGCGCTGCCTCCGATAGAAGAACCGATGCCACCGACTCGATCCATAACCCCTCGACTCCAGCCCGAAGTGGCGCGCTCACCTCGCGCTCGATCCCTACCCCCCGTCCTCGAAACGAGCGCCAACCGCTGCGAAACCCGGGCTCCCGCTTCTCCGCGGCCGTGGGAAGCTATGGAAGTATAATCGCGACGCCACCACACCACCCTGGCTCGTCCGATGTGGCGTCTCTCGAGCTCCCGGACCCGGCGCTCGACCCCAAAGAACACGAGTTTATGTCCGAGGGAGAGGACCGCCACCTGCACGCCCCCCGGTCGCCGTCCCCCGTCATGTCCCGGCATGCGAGCACACGGACGGTGCCCACGGAAGCTTCCAACGCCAGCCCCTTGGCGAGGCAGTCCACCGCCGGAAAGGGCCGCAGGAGAAACACGGTATCGAGTCCGTCGGCCAAGAGGACATCCCAGCTGCTCAAGCGTGTCTTCTCGCAACCCGATGCGGACTCGCCGGAGAAGCGGGCCCAGGAAAGCCAGCAGCAGTCGGAGATTGAACGCCGACAGGATGAATTCTTTGCCTTTCTGGACGATGAGTTTGACAAGATCGAGTCCTTCTATCAGATGAAAGAAGAGGAGGCTACCCAGCGGCTGCACATCCTCCGCCAGCAGCTCCATGTCATGCGGGACCAGCGCATCCAGGAGGTCTTGGGTACGAAATCATCCCGGGCTCCGGACGGCGACACGGGTCCGTCCAACGGGTTCGCTGGCCTCAACGGCTCTCGATTAAAGGACGCGTTCACGGGGCGTCGGATCGGGAAGAACTCCAAGGCGTTGGCGGAGATGTCGACTCCCGGGCTGCAAGCGCAAGACCAAAACGTCGCCCAAGGCCGCAGGGACTTCAGTCGCCGGCCGGACGACCAGCCGAACCTGGAGGTTCCGTATCGCGTTGCGAAGAGGAAGTTGAAGCATGCGCTGCAGGAGTTTTACCGCGGCATCGAGCTGCTCAAGGCGTATGCCTATCTGAATAGAACTGCTTTCCGCAAGATCAACAAGAAGTACGACAAGATTGCCCACGCGCGTCCGACGATGCGGTATATGTCGGAGAAGGTCAACAAGGCGTGGTTTGTGCAGAGCGAGGTCATTGAAAATCTGATGTCAGCGACCGAAGATCTGTATGCGCGGTACTTTGAACGCGGCAACCGTAAGCTGGCCGCGTCAAAGCTTCGTCATACGGTCTCGAAATCCGGGGACTATTCGCCGAATACCTTCCGCTCCGGCATTCTGCTGATGGCGGGCATTCTGTTCGCCATTCAGTCCCTGGTGTATGCTGCTCAGCATCTCCATCATTCCGACCCTGACGTGCAGGTGCACACTAGCTATCTGATGCAGGTAAGTTGCATTTGCTCCTGCAGGAAATTCTCCCACCGTCTCTTGGCTAATCAATTCGACAGATATATGGTGGCTATTTCCTGGTCGTCTTCCACTTCTTACTCTTTTGTGTAGATTGCTTAGTCTGGACAAAGACCAAGATCAATTATGTTTTCGTTTTTGAATATGACACTAGACACGCCTTGGATTGGCGTCAATTATCGGAGGTATGACCGTACCTATTTATGATGTCTCGATCGCACCTGACTCTGATTTAGTTACCTTGCTTTTTCATGTTTATACTGGGATTGTTTATGTGGTTAAACTTTCTATCGGTCAACGCCATGTATGTGTACTGGCCCGTCGTGCTTGTAGCTGTGACGGTGATCGTGCTTTTCCTGCCCGCCCGCGTATTGTATCATCGAAGTCGAAAGTGGTGGGCATATTCCAATGTTCGTTATGGCCCTTCCCCTCTGCGTGGTGAGAGAGTGCGGCTAATGAAATCAGTGGCGTCTCGCCCTCGCGGGGTTCTATCCTGTCGAATTCCGAGACTTCTTCCTCGGAGACATGTACTGCTCTCAAACATATGCCATGGGCGTAAGTTAATCAAGGATAGACTTGAGGATCATTGGCTCACACATCCTAGAACATATCGCTCTTTTTCTGTCTATACGCCAAACATTGGACGAATGCCTCGCAGTGCAATTCTTCCCATTCTAGACTGTTAGGGTTCTTCACTACCATTCCATCCATCTTGCGAGCTCTGCAATGCATCCGTCGTTATGCGGATACGAAAAACGTCTTCCCCCACCTGCTGAATTTCGGAAAATACATGTTCGGCGTGCTCTACTACGCTACTCTGAGCATGTACCGCATTGACAAAATCACTCGCTTCGAGGCTCCATTCATCACCTTCGCCCTGCTGAACGCGGTCTACACCTCCGTGTGGGATCTCGCCATGGACTGGAGTCTGGGCAACCCGTATGCCAAGCACCCGCTTCTCCGAGACGCTCTGGCGTTCCGGAAAGCGTGGGTGTACTACGCCGCCATGGCGATCGATGTGATCGTGCGTTTCAACTGGATCTTCTACGCCATCTTCGCCGGGGACATTCAGCACTCGGCAGTCCTGAGCTTCGCCGTTTCCTTCACGGAAATCTGCCGACGAGGCGTCTGGACCATCTTCCGTGTGGAGAACGAACATTGCACCAACGTCCTGCTCTTCCGAGCCTCGCGGGACGTGCCCCTGCCCTACGAACTAGCCTCTCCGCAGGCCGACGCCGACCAAACCGCGGATATGCCACTGCACGAAACGGACACCTCCACGGCCCAGTCTGCCCCCGCGGATGTCGAGCACGGCACCCCGTCGACGCCCGGCGCCTCAATGCGCGCGCGGGGCATTTCGCGCGTCGGAAACATCCTGGCGTCGGCGCACGCGCAGGACTTCGAGCGCAGAAAGCGTCCGGATCAGTTGGCTGTTGCTAGCGTGCCGCGCGGGCCCGGGGAGATCGGAGATGACTCCAGTGACGACGATGACTATCCTGCGGACTCCAGGCCCTATACAGATGCAAATGATGTGATAGATGAGGAGGGGCCGTCGCGCGGGTCCCCTAGAACATCTTCAGAGAGAGGTTAGATTTGATATTTTTGGTTGTTCTATTGGGAGGAAGAGGGAAAGATTTCGGGACATGAGAATACATTTGGACAACTTACTTACGAGTACATATTTTGGGAGCTTAGAATAAATACTATAATCGAGCTAGAACCTAGACAATACAGCTGCTGTTCGGGAACTCTCCTTCCCTACCAAGTAAGCACAGCCCCCATGCCTGAAATATCAGGCCCACAACAAACGTATTACTCATCATGTGATCTCACCCGACGTCACGTTTCTAGAAGCGCCTCGCATCACGCCTTCTCCATCCCCTGACCGATTTATCTTCCTCTCATCGCCCAAACCCGTGAGTTGACTCGACACAGACCCAGTACTTTACATCCCTGTTGACACAACGCGCAGTGTACACCTAGCAGGATGGCTGCGAATACTAGATACGAGCAAGCTCCTCAGCGGGACTCCTTTGAGGAGCGGGCATACTCTCAGCCCCCGCCTTCTTATCAGGCAACCGCCGACTATTCGCAACCGCAACCTCGCAGCGAGGATGATAATGTTCCCGATGACTTCAAGGTGCGTGGATATTTCTGTTCATGACTCTGGGGATGGTCTGGGACTTGGTTATCGATGAGATGTGCTGATTTGGATATAGTTCGGAGGGATGGTGGCGGAGGGTACCTTGCCCATCCGTATGCAGTTTATTCGGAAGGTTTATGCGATTTTGTAAGTGCACCGTTACCCATCATTACTGTTGACTCCTGGTTATCAACCGCTATGCTTCAAAATAACCCACCTAACGCGGAGGCCTTGAATCTAGAACCGCTCAACTCCTCCTCACGACAATCATGAGCTCGATCTCCTTCTTCAGCGACAGCTACCGCACCTGGATCCAATCCCACAGCTGGCTGATGTTCGTCTCCGTCTTCGGCGCCATCGGCTTCATGCTCGTCACCTTCTGGAAGCGCAAAAGCTACCCGGCGAACCTCCTCTTCCTGACCGGTTTCACGGTATTCGAAGCCTACTCCGTCAGCGTGGTGACCTCGTTCTACGACGCCCGAATCGTCGTACAAGCGCTCATCCTAACGCTCGGCATCTTCGTCGCCCTGACCCTCTTCGCCTGCCAGACCAAATACGACTTCACGAGCTGGATCCCCTACCTGTTCGGCGGCCTGCTGTTCCTGTTCATGTTCGGCCTCGTCGCGATGCTGATGCCCAGCAAGACGAGCGAGCTCATCTATAGTGGGTTGGCGGCGTTGCTGTTCTCGGCGTATATCCTCGTCGATACGCAGATGGTTATGCGCCATTATCATGTCGAGGAGGAGATTGCGGCCTCGATCTCCTTGTATCTGGATATCTTGAACTTGTTTCTGGCTATTCTGCGGATCTTGAATAATCAGCAGAATAACTAGACTTGAGGGAATGGATGGATGGATGGTTGCTGATTGCTGATGAATGGGAATATGGGATGGAAATTGTGTGCTTGGGTGTATTCAATTTCGATGTCCTTTCCTGTCGTGAAAGGGACTAACTATATCAAGACAAGAAAATCAGCCTCATCAATCCGGAAAGCAGGATAGGCTGGGAGCTGGTTCGTTTGGTACTCCTACGACGTACGAGACAACCTAAGAAACCCGATTGATTGATGTTCTACACGCCGGAGGTGTTCTCATAACCGTAACCGCCCTTGTTTTCATGTTGATCTTATTATGGTCTATTTTTTCCTTACCATTATTTCCTACACTATTCTACCGCTCTTTCCTCAGCTGGCTGTTTCATTCTGTTTCGTCGTCTTTTTCATCTTCGTCGTCGTATTCCTCTGTTTCCTGGAGTTTAATTACGATCGTGGCTATCATCTAACTTTGACTTCATGTCACGCGTCGAAGTATATCTATGGAATTCGTGAACTTAATTCTAATTAATCCAGATCATTAAACTCCCGGACATTCCTGATAAGAAATTCAATTCAAAGAAATCGAAAGTAAAAGAGTCTCTATTCCAATTAATAGCGCATTATGATATAGAAAGCTCCAACACCTGAACTAAACCTGAGAACAAAAAAAAAAAAGAGAAACCAACATGATCGAGATAATCGATATCATAAAGCTGAAATAGACCAAGAAAGGCTAGAAAAGAGAATGGTTTATGCCAAAGTGATAGTGCAAAGATAAAAGGAAAGATAAGAAAAGGAAATGAATAAGGAATGGTGGAAAGATAGAAAATAATCAAATAAGAGTTCCCCCAACGCCAGTACAATGGTATAGAGGTATTTCAAAAATCTCAATTGCTCTGATCGTAACAATAGAACTGTCTTCCGTCTAGAAAACTGAGTTCTGTGGGGAATGATAAGTTGATGATAGCTGGAAAAAGAAGCGTAGACATTGGTTGTCGGTCGTGTGATCTTTGGGTTGTTAAGGTTGGTAAGATAAAGAAATTTCTGGGAGTTTATGTCCGATCTATAAAGTTTAGATTCCGAGGCGATTTAATGCGAAGCGATGAAGAGAGAATTGGTGATCAAGCACACAATCATGACGACGAAACCGTAGAGGGCAAGGGCAAGACTGAGTTTCCGCAGCAAGGACCGGCGCCAGTGGCGAATGCCAAGTCGGAGGATACCGCTGTCGGAGAGTGGATGACTATGAGCGCCGGTGTCGTCATTGTCGCTGTCGCCGTCGTCGGGGAGAATGCCTTCTGCGGCCTCGTCATCTTCCTTCATTAGACGTTGGTGGGTGGGTGAGTCGGGAGCGGAGATTTTGTAGTAGAACAACCCCGGAAGAATGAAACTAATGCTGGTACTTCCCGTGCTACCAACGTAGGCCAGTACCGCCTGCAGGGAGGACACGGTCATAGCGACAACGTAACTCAAGACGAGAATCGTTGTGGTGATGACGGAGAAACGAAGATCGCTCATGGGCTCCGGCTGTCGATTGCCCCGCGGGCCCAGCAAAGGGTGTCGATGGGGAGAGCCGTCGTTGCTATTCGACGATGGCTGGGGCCTCCAACGCAGCACTGCGTCCACGGAGGCGCGACACGGGTGGCATTGTAACGGATACGAAAACATGACCAACATGACAATGGCCGCACGTCCAATCGTGGCCCAAAGTCCAGGAGGGTACATGCTCACTATGTTTCCGCCAATGTTGTCTCCAAAAGAGAGATAACCAGTGATTGCAACGAGAATGTAGGTTGCAGCAGAGCTTCCAATGCTCGCAAAAACAACCGAGGTTGTCCTGAAGTGACTGGCGTTGGCCATCTCGTTCAAAATCGAGAACATCTGTTATCTTGCATTAGCCAGCCTATCCACCCTGAGCGATCATATCATATCAAGGTCAGGTTCATACGTTCTGATGGCATGTAAATGCGAAAACGATCACAGGGAGACTGCTGAGGGTTGGAACCAAACCTGCCCAGTGAACCACCCGGACAGGACCTTTCTCGGCCAGCGTGTCTCCCACCACGAAATGGTAAACAACCAAGACCACCAGATAGGACATGGAAACCAATGCAGCGACACTCGTATATTTGAGGGAATCTAGACGTCGGAGGTAGGAAAGAGGGATGACGACCAGCCTGAAAAGACATTAGCATATTTCGATCGCTCATCACTGGGGGGGGGGGAAGGGGTCGAGCCAGCGTACATAAAAGCCGTAACCCAAAAATGTCGATCGACCAAAAAGTCATAGTCCGGGGAATCACCAACAAATCCCTGAACAACTCCCGGCATCAGATCGCCAATGATGATAAGATAGCTGACTCCCACGCCAAAACATTTGATCGCGATTGCCGCGTCGAACACGACGGCCGCATTGGGGTATGTGATCTGGGACAGAGCGAAGAAGGACGCCTGTCCGCGATCCAAGTATTGCGCACAGCGTGACTGAAGATATAGACCAAACCCAGCCGTCACGCCCGACCATAAAACCACGCAGACTCCAAGGACTATTCCCATGTGCGAGACAGCCAGCGGCATAGCAAGGACACCGGCCCCGATAACTAACACATCACGATCGGGTCAGCGAGAGTTCGGCGGACGAAAACAAGAGGATATGGCGACTCACTCGTATTGACCAGATTGATCACACAGCTAATCCAACTGGCCTGGCCTTCATGACCGGAATCGCGTTTCCCTCTGATTGCACGCCTGTGAAATGGCCCCCCTGTTAGTCACAAGACCAGCCGGAGAAAGCGAACAGAACGACCAGAAGAGAAAATAGAAAACATACCTTCGAGCTGCATTGCGAACTCCATCTGCGGGACCAATTCCGACGGTCGCTTCGTCGTCTAGCATTGTGGGGAGTCGTCAAAGCACACGACGTCACGAACGAGACAAAAAAAAGTGTTATCAGCCGAGCCCAGTTGCGACAGCGGCGATTAACATAATAGCCTCGGACCAGCGAAGCAGCAAAGAAGGAGAAGAGCAGAGAGATGGAGAAAGAGAGAAAAGAAGAACAAGTCAAACAAAGGAAGGGAAATAGGAGAGGGAAAGTAAAGACGGATCTAAGTAGGAGGCAGCAGTAGGGTAAAGATAAGACCCTGGAATCGGCGGGCGATACGAGAAAGAGAGAAGGACAGATGGGAGTGGCGGCCTTCGGGGGGCTTAACGGGGCTTTTAATGCCTGCTGACTCCGCCTGGTCCCTTTTTCCCTTCTCGTCTCCTTGTCTTCTTGTCCCTTTCCCCTGCCTTTTCCTCTCCCTGCAATCAATCAATTATCTAATTCTCCCCAGGCATTAGTTTCTAATTCGCAAAAGGAAGCCAAGACATCGCAATGTTTCTCATTATCTAATAGTAACCATCAATCATCCACTTCTACACCGTTTCTTTCTCTCTCACAGCTTGGATGCTCCCCATCCCTTTTGCGACAACAATCCGTATACTTCGTCTTCGAGCACGTTCATGTCCGAGACGGTGTTGCCAGCCCTATCTGCGGGTCCCGGATCGTTGAACGGACTGACCGACCGCACGGTTTTCGACACTTCTAGCACCGTTCCTCCCCCGACCAGGAACTGTGGTCCTTGGCCCGATTGGTCGCCAATGATTTCACTAACGCGGTCTTGTTGGATGAGAGCCAGCATGACCTGACCGACCTCGTCGGGAGTCACCCATTCATCCGCCTTATCATCCACGATCTTTAATTTCTCCGGGTGATCCGTCCACAAGGGGGTTTTAATTACCCCTGGCGCTACGGCTGTGACACGAATCCCAAATTTCCGGTCGAGCTTGGCCATGGACCGTACAAGGCCATTAATACCGTGCTTGGTGGCCACGTAGATCGGGGCTGCCAACGCGGGGTTCTGCGCAGCGATGCTCGAAATGTGCACGATATGCTTGCGTCTTCCGTTGGTTCGGTGACGCAGAAAATGAGAAATCGCTAACTGAGTTGTACGGATCGGATGGGTCAGGTTGATATCCAACAAAGCATATCGGTCCCCGTGCTGCGCATCCCGACTCTCGGGCGTTCCGGGCGGGCGCCAGAAATTTGTCCAGTGCTGGAGGAGGTCAGCGATCAGTTATGTTAAGACTCAAAGGTCCTCAACATTGGAGCAGCCATACCGGCTCGTAGATTCCAGCTCCTGGGCACACGACGTCGATCTCTCCGAATTCCTTCTCGGCCACCTCAAACATCTTCTCCAATTGCGCCCAACTGGTCACGTCGGTCTTCTGGAAGACGGCTCGAGGGGTAGAGGTCGAGTAGCGGTCGACTATCACCTTTGCTTCGGGGCGCAGAGCTAGGTCGGCGATGAGAACATTGCATCCATTCTCGAGCAACAGTCTGGCGAAGGACAGGTTGATTCCTGTTTGTTTCAGTTAGCTTGGCGACGTATACATCCCGTAGAGCTTCAGTGATCGTCCACACACCTGATCCAGCGCCGGTCACGATTGCAGATCTTCCATTGACAGAGAATGACATGGTGGTGAAAGGAAAATGGGATAGGTTGGAGATAACCACGCCTCTGGTGGGCTGGACCGGGCCCCGTTGGCTACTTTATACCCCGGGTCCATATTCCTGTACGTCCCGAGGCTGTGACCAGAGCGTCGCGGGGAGACTGCGGGTTACGCAGGCCGTGGCTCCAATAACCGGAACGGGCAAGCATTGAGGGGATTCGCGGGGCTGCATTGACCCGAGGATGAGCTTAGCAAGTGGGCCGACCCGGACAGAAGACCGACTCTGCAGTCTTCCTTCTCGTTCAACGTGCGGATATGAATAGTTCAGAGCTGAAAGAAGATCCCTTTGCCGAAAACATAAAGCTGAGGAGAATCCCTTGACCGGCTGGCTCTCTGCTCAGCTCTTGTTGCCGCAGGATAGACCCCCAGTGCGTGAGCAACGATACGATGCTTCTGGATCTTTAGCCGACGATGCTTGGCGCAGGACGAACAGAGTAAAATCCCGACGTCCTGGGATCCGTTTTACTGGGTCCGTGTACGTGAGTCTACGAGGTACGGAGCACGGTGTATACCGGGTATATCGCCATGAGTTGTCCCTATGATCTGCCCGACCTTGTGACCAGCGTCAGCCTTGGCTAGATGCTGTCGCCCATTGACAAGTGCAGCTCTGCAACCCTGCAGGCCGACGGTGGATTCATCTAGACCTCTTATCTTCCTCTCCGTGCCTCACTGGATGGAGAATAACGATTGGCTGCGCATAGTATACGATCCTGGAAACATGGGTTCGGGATTGTCGCTACCAACAGAACCACCCGGAACAGCCCTGAACCATGTGCGCATACGGAGAGAGAGAATGACCAAGAGCAATACGGAGCATACTGCCGACAACCACTGAGTGCACCGAAACAGCGACACTGGCGTCATATCCCTAACTCTCTCCAAGTCGGGTAGCTTACCTATTTGGGAAGCCGGGCCGATTTCCGCATTGGGACACCCGACAGTCTCCGCATAGATCCAGCGCCCTTTGGGGGAGAACCCCACGCATTTAAAGGCGCAATGTCCTACAAGGGGCCTAGGAGAGAATGAATCAAACCCTCAAGAATCATTGAGACTATCTCATCATGTCCATGTCAAGGTTTCTCTCGAAGTCGGCCGTCCGGGCCGCTTCAACGTCAGCTTCGTCGCCCATGACCAAGGCCGCGGGCGATATCTCCAGTGTTTTCCCCAGTTTAAGGCCAGACTACAAGCCGGAGCCGTTGCCTCCTCGTTTCAAGGTCTTGAAGTCTGAATACTTCCACAAGAATGAAGAGGCCTTGAGAAACAGCTGGAAGAGACTGCTTCCGAGCCTGGAGGAGGAAGTCGGTAAGATTAAGTCGAAAGGGAGCGATGTAAGCAGGCAAATCACTAGCATCTATGATAGGCTGTTAGGCTAATTTTACGTTCAGATCATTCCCTCTGTGAACTACGCGGACGTTGTATCAGGAACGGTGCCCGATGAGATCCTTGCTGAGATCCGTCACCGTGGCACCGTGGTCATCCGAAATGTCTTGCCTCGGAAGGAAGCTCGAGATTACAAGGATCGCATCCAGGACTACGTGGCTGCCAACAAGGAGCGCGTAAAAGCCTTCCCGCCAGACTCGCCGGCAGTGTATGAGTTGTATTGGACTCGTCCGCAGGCGGAAGCGCGAGCCCATGCCAACATGCTCGGTACCCAAACTTTCCTGCAGCGCCTTTGGCATTCCTCGGATCCGCGCACGCCCATCTCTACCAGAAACCCTCTGACTTATGCGGATCGACTCCGTATCAGAGAGCCTGGCGATTCCAAGTTCACTTTGGGGCCCCACATCGACGGCGGCTCGCTGGAGCGATGGGAAGATCCGGAATACGCTCGAGTGTATACCAAGATCCTCGAGGGCAAATGGGAGGAATACGACCCGTGGGACGCCAAGCACCGCGTCACGGCTCAAATGGACCTGTATAACGGTGCCGGAGCATGCTCCATGCTGAGATTCTTCCAGGGCTGGCTCTCCATGTCCCACACCGCGCCTGGCGAGGGTTCTCTGCATGTTTGTCCCATGCTGATCCACAGCACTGCATACACCATCCTCCGTCCTTTCTTTGATCCCCAGACTTCGGAAGCTGTGATGGATGCTACATTCCCCGGATCAGTCCCTGGTGCTTGCCAGGAGTACAATCCCGTGACGCATCCCCACCTGGATCTGGAGACGACGATGGTGTCTGTCCCCGAGGTGGAACCTGGTGATTACGTTGCCTGGCACTGCGACTCCCTGCACTCCGTGGACAAGGAGCATCGCGGCACGGGCGACTCCAGTGTGCTCTACATTCCGGCCACCCCCATGTGTGATATGAATGTCGAGTACTTGCAGAAGCAGCGCAGCGCGGCTCTGAGCTACTCTCCTCCCTGGGATTTCCCGGGTGCCGGTGGCCCCGGAGAGAGCGGGTTCAAGGGCGCTTTGGATTGGAACTCTGTGAACCCCGAGGGTCTGCGCGCTATGGGCTTTGGCAACAAACCTTGGGAGTTCACCCCGGACATGAGTGAGGGTGAAAAGCGAGTTGTGGAGGCTGCCAACAAGGCCTGTTTCGGCCAGGCTTGAGGCAATTGGGGTTACCTTTGGAATGTTCTTGTAAATTTGTATATAATCTCTGCGTCGTGATGTACTTTGAGCCAAAATCTATAGAATGTGTACTGTTGGACCTTGAAATAGATCATTGACGATCAAGGAATAGATTGTGAGTGGACATCGGGCGTAGGCGGTCTACCACCCCAAGCCGGCCTAAGGCATACTAAACCGACCGGTACATCACCATTTCGCCATTTCCACGCCCTCGACACCTCCCAACCAACCCACGCCTCCATGATCAATTTCGATCCCAGGTCCTAATCATGCGGCTACAGGCGGCGCTTCTTCTGCTCGCCTCGTGCGTGCCCTCGACGTGGGCCATCTACCCCGACGAGGTCAACCATATCGATTTCCACCATGCTCTACTCGGCGCCCCCTCGTCCCAATCGACCTTCTTCCTCAAACCCTCTACCTCCTCCAACGCTTCTCTTCTCTACACCCTGTCGGAAAAGTCGCTCCTCGGTGCTGTAAACCCCCGCGACGGCTCCGTGGTCTGGCGACAGAATGTCTCGCGAGCCTCGGGGCCGGCCGACCACGGCGCTGTCCCGATTCTACGGGCGTCCGACGGTTCCAACGCTTTGGTCAGCGCCGTCGGTGACTACCTTTCGTCGTGGAGTGCTTTGGATGGAAAACTGATCTGGGAGAACTCGTTTGACGATGAACCCGTGGCCGGTCTGGAGCTGTTGGAGCTGCAGGATGCCGGTGCCGCGGAGACCGCTGCCAAAGACACGATTGCGCTGTTTGCCGGAAAGTCTGGAGTGGTCAGGAGACTGGATGGAGACTCTGGAGAAGTGAAGTGGGAGCACAAGGATGAAAGGTTCGGCTTCGATGGTTTCCCGTGTGGATGGAGACGCTTTGGTCTCGACACATTTTACGTTCTTTGCTGACAGTTTTGGATTGAATCTAGTGGTGACCTTCCCTTCCAAGTCTCTTCCTCCGCTACCGAGATCTTCTACATTTCGTTGCAATCGGCCCTGCTGAAGGGTTCCAAGATCAAGGTCGCTTCGCTGGACCCATTGTCCGGTCGCCAGAAGCGCCAGGTGACGCTGAACTCGGAAGGCGATGTGACCGGGCCGGAAGCTGTCCTTTTCGTGGGCGCTAACACCGCCGCTCCGTTGATTGTCTGGACTGATAAGGCAAGCAAGGTGTTGAAGGTCAACGTGATCGGGTCCAAGTCGGTGAGCTCGCTGAACATCGATAACACCAGCGGCGAGGAAATCCGGTCGGCTACCGTCCATGCTCCCAGCAAGCTCAACTCGCTCCCGCATTTCCTGGTGCACTACCAGACGGACTCTAGCTCCTGGGCTGAGGTCTACCATGTTGATCTGAAATCGGGCGCCGTGTCCAAAGCGTACAATCTCCCTCGTCTGCCTGGATGGTCTGTTTTCGCGACCAGCAACAAGGATGCGAATGTTTACTTCACTCGCATCACGCCCACCGAGGCCTCCGTTGTTTCGTCGGCTTCCCATGGTATCCTGGGAAGATGGCCCCTACAGTCGCGGCCCACCGAGCGAGCCGTTTACGCCGCTTCCGAGGTGGTTGCCAAAGGTGACTCCGTGGCCGTCCGGTCGGCGGCCGTTTTGGCGTCGGGCGATTGGGAGCTGATCCGCAATGGCCAGACCGAGTGGACCAGATACGAAGCTTTGTTCGGTGCCTTGGCTGCCCAGTGGGCTGAAACGGACGACCAGGAGGATCTGGCCCATCAGCTCGAAGTCGAAGGCCACGAGAGCCTCTACGGAGCATACGTGCATCGGGTCAAGCGCCACGCGAAGGACCTTCAGCATCTCCCCGACTGGCTGAGGGAGCTGCCTAAGCGCGTTCTCACCAGCTTCTTGACTGACGAGGTTTCGAACCTCGATGGATTCGGACTCTCGAAGCCGGTCATTGTCGCTACCGAGAATGGACGAGTCTATGCCCTCGACACCGGCAAGCACGGCTCCGTTTCTTGGAGCGTCAAGGCCACCGAAGCGGATTCGTGGGACGTCAAGGCAATCGTCACCCAACCTGGCTTTGCCACCGTGTACGCCGACGACGGTAGCTCCGTCAAGTTGAATGTCACCTCCGGCGGCATCGTCGACCGCTCGCCCGCTAGCACCAAGATCCGCTCCATTGCTATCATCAGTGACGAGGTGGCTCCGCTCACCATCGGTATCCAGGAGAACGGCGCACCTGTTAGATCAGTGGACCGCCCTGGCTTCTTCGTGACCCTGAGCGACGACGACCGAGTCCTCGGATGGAGCACCAAGGATAACAAGAATCCCATCTGGGAATTCTTGCCCGCCGCCGGCCAGAAGATTGTCCACGCAACCGCCCGGCCTGCTCATGACCCCGTCGCCTCAATTGGTAAAGTCCTGGGTAACCGATCGGTCCTCTACAAGTACCTGAACCCCAACCTGGCCCTCATCACGGCCGTGGGCAAGAGCTCCGCCAGCTTCTACCTGCTGGATGCCATCACCGGCAGGATTCTGTACACCACCACCCAAGACGCCGTCGACACCACTCAGCCCATCGCCTCGGCCATCTCCGAAAACTGGTTCGCCTACTCTTTCTGGGGTGACGTCTCCGACGCCTCCGACGCCAAGGGCTACCAGCTCGTCGTGTCGGAACTCTACGAGTCTCCCATCCCCAACGACCGTGGCGATCTCGGCTCCGCATCCAACTACACCAGCACCGCCCTCCCCCTTCCCCACGTCATCTCACAAGCCTTCGTCATCCCCGAGCCCATTTCCCACATGGCCGTCACCCAAACCCGTCAGGGCATCACCACCCGACAGCTCCTCTGCACCCTCCCCACCACCAACTCCCTCATAGGCATCCCCCGTCCGGTCCTGGACCCCCGCCGCCCCGTCGGCCGCGACCCGACCGCCGTCGAAGCCGAAGAAGGCCTCTTCAAATACAACCCCTTCCTCGAGTTCGACGGCAAATGGTACCTGTCACACTCGCGCGACGTGGCCGGTCTCACGACCGTGCTGTCCAAACCCACCCTGCTTGAAAGTACGAGCCTGATCTTCGCGTTTGGCGGCGACATCTACGGCACGCGCGCCACCCCTAGCCAGGCCTTTGACGTGCTCGGGAAGAGCTTCTCCAAGGCGCAGTTGCTGTTGACTATTGTGGCGTTGAGTATAGGAGTGGTTATCCTGTCGCCGATGGTACGTTTCTTCTTCTTCCCTCTTTCCTTCCTTTTCTTCTCTCAAGTCCATTCACATATGGATCTGCCTGTTTATCTTTTCTATGAACCTCACTAACAAACAACCTCCAATCCATAGGTCCGATCAAAACAAATCAACCAGCTCTGGAAGGCCGGTTAAAGTATCGTCTCGTCTACCTTTAGCTTTTTCTTACCCCTTCTCTCCAGCTATCTTATAATCTTTTTCGTTAAGATAGTCCAAGGGTTGGGAAACTTTTTCTTTTTCAATGCGAATGCAACATGTAGGATACATAAATAACATAAATCAACAAGACTTTACGTGAATGCGTATATAAATAAATCAGTTACAAGAGTCACAGATTCAAAACATACTAAACACCTTGTAAATAATCATATGTACATACGAAACAATCTTTGGTTGCTTTACTTGAGGGTCAAGAAGACACCAAGTAGATAAGCGGGGCAAAGTTGCCCTGTCCCACGTCAGCAAAGACAGCCTTGGGTTGAATTACCAGTAAACATGACTGTGAACACCTTAAGAACAAGGGTGGAATCTACCTAAGATTGAATCGTACGAGATGACCCTTTTCTTTACACCCAATGAGGCCCGCTTGGGATCTCTAAATCTGTCGTCCATTGTCCCTCTCCCCGCTCTACCGAACATTATCGCAGAATGGGCCGGTATCATTCCTCTATTTTGTTACCTGGCAAGCCATCGAGATGACTATCTCACCGCGGGGGAAGTTGCGTTGAATGGGAGAATCTCCACTAGCCTCTTCCCCAAGCTGGGAACTCTATCGGGTCTCTCCCGACTTCTCACGCGTGGCCAGGAATTCTTTGACTGCGCAAACCCCAAAGCGGGGTCCACGCAGATCGTCTGGGATGTACTCTGGGGCAGTCAATTCCCCTGTGCAAACGGCGGCGCCAGCGCTTCCATTGTCCGTGATATCCGCCGTCGCCAGAGACCCAGGGTCATCTCAACGCCCGAGATCCTTCCAGCAGGACAATCGAACAAGGATGGGGGAAGCCCAACATCATCATCTGCCTCTCCGTTAGCAACGCCCACCCCTATCCAGAAATTCAGCGAGAGCAAAATTACCAGTTGGATGGACTCCATTGTGGTGCCCCATGCGAGGCGAGAGGCGTGGCTGCGCGCATTGGCATTGGACGGGCAGCTGCCAGAAAATGAGTCATTAACACTCGACCCTGTGGAATTGGCTCAAGTGCGCCTTAGCTCGCTGCTCGCTATTGAAGCGGGCAAGATTATGAACAGCTTGTCGGCACAGAAAGCGTCTAAAACCTGGAAATTGATGGATATCAGTTCCAATCAACAGTACATTCTTTTGGGAATCCATATGAGTAAGAGGAAAAACGGCACAAGTCAACATGGCCTCGCAAGGGTTAGGCAAAGTCCGAAAAAGAAAAAAAAAAAGAACAAGCTGCCTACTTGTTACAAGGCTATCACGCCAAAGGCTGCTGTTATTATCGGGTAGGCAACTTGCCTAGAAAATAACATGCATAGCTATGGAATTCGAGTATTTTCTACTACCTCAGAGAGTATCTAGATACCTTTTTAGCTTAGAAATATTGACTTCCATGCCTCGCCTTGTCAATAAAGTAAAGAAGAGAAACCTATGAATGTCCCTATTCTCACGATTGTGTACTTTTCCAGATTGATGAAAGCTTTATTGAGGAGAAAACGAGACGCCTACTAAAGGAAGACAAATTTCTTAATCAAATAATATAACAAGCGCCTGGAGCATGTTCTGCACACACACTGATCCAGGTTCGCTACACAAAGTCCCAAAGACGCAAATAAGTTAATTATCTGCTGCAGATGGAACCGTTTAAATTACTCTTGTTTCTCTTGTTGATCAGTGCTTCCTCTAGCTATTCTGCAGTAATGGCAGGCGAAGAGTTTGCCTTGTCTGCAGTACCTCCTCTTTACGCCGGATGAACTCCTATAATGTCAGCCGAGTAGTAAAGGTTATGCAATGACATAGGTTTTTATTTCCAGATTGACTTCAATCAGTTCTGATGGCGCAAAGTCGAATCAGCCCATGCCATCTCCAGTAAATTCGATCATTAGAAACAATTAACGCCGATCGTTGGGCGACAGACTGAGGATGTATAGGGGCAGGTTCGTTCGTATGAAATTGGACGGGCCGAATGAGTGCAAATCATTTGTATTCCCTAATGATTGGTTCCAATTGGCGCTGGATCAATAGATCTAACGGCAAAGAGGTGCTTGGAACAGACTCAAATTCATAGGCTAGCCATCTGGCGTGAAGGCCATCTGGCCTAATTACACCCCGCCCACAACTAGAATCAGTATAAGGGAACTGAAAGTCATCATATCCAGCGGGAAACCCAAGCTCATAGTTTGGCCGCATTGGAGACGACTAGCGTGCCGATGAGAGAGCATGTGTGCAGCCTGGATCATACCTACACATCCCTGAAGATCTCTAATCGGCATGTTCAAGGACGGCTTTGAGGGGTGCGTATGCCGGCCAGTATTATCGGGCTGAAACGGGAGCAAGTGCTGGGATGTGAGAAAGAGATTGGATAGTTCGATGCTTCCATTGGAGTGAACCGACTGAAGAAGCTTTTTGAGTGAGATCACCCTGTCATCCTTACAAAGAAGATAGATGCTTTGTCTACCTCGTAAGGCTTCTAACAGAGTCCAAGCGCGGACATTCCAATCGCATAGTAGCACGGTCGCCAGGAGCGTCTCCTGTATTTTCATGGTCGCATTGTGAACATTAATTGCCATTATATCCCGATCACATACGAGTGTGACTTTGCTGCGGGCAAAGATAGGGTTGATATTGCTGATGGCCTTCCATCGGAGTTGGTGATCGGTTGGAATACATGCAGTATCCATCCAATATGAGTTGCATCCAAGCTCCCTCGCAATGGCCCCGTAACGGAGATGCAGGCAGTGGTTCAGTCCAGCCCCTTCTTTGCCCTTGGTCTATATCCTTCTTTCTGGTAAGAAAGTCGCCTTTATCCGTTGAAAAAGAAAAACCACTCGTTGGGTAGCTGGACACTCGATGCCTGATACGCCACCTGGGTACCTATACCTAACCAATACCTCCTGCAAGAGAGCATCAGCTCTAGCTATGCACATCTGCATAGGATCGAATGCTGGGCATTAGACGATAGCTTAGCCTGCACATGGGGCAGCCTCAGCAATCTGAGAAGTAGTGAACCATTTTCGGTGGATCATATCACGGATGAGCACATGCTTCTAGGGTTCAAGGTGACGTGCCATGGTACGGCTACTGGAATCTGGTGATCGGGTGATCTGGGAATGTGGGGGATGAGATATGACGGATTATTTTGCTACAAAACTATACAAAATTGACCGGGTAAGTTCTGCTGAATGTTGGAAAGTTCTATGATCTAAAAATATCGAAATTCGCCCACTGTAACTTCTTTCCAGACAATGAAACGGGCCATTCGAAAAAAGAGAAAAACGAAAATCCGAAAGAAACGATGCCGGTTCTAAGGAATTATAATATCTTGGTCTTAGAGGCTTGTCATGTATATCAATATATCAACCGCCCTTTTCCCGAAACGTTGCAGAATTTGTCTGTTGTATGTAGGGTGAGATGTGTGTGTATGTGTGTGGGGATAGCAAGAATAAAACCAGGAATAAAAGGATAGAAAGCGGACCCGCGAAAGAAAGGTTCTAGATGATCGAGAAGAAACCAGAATTATATTAATGCCGAAATTTATGGGGGGAGGGGGAGAGGGGGAATGTATGGGCAAGCAAATCAAATATATAAGGGGTAAGTGAATAGGGGAAGTGATCATGATGAATGGAATGGAATAATGGGATAGTCTTTGGTTAGAAGACCAATGCCAATGTAAGAACGACACCACTTCTGCAAAAAAAAAAAAAAAATAGGAAAAGAAGGGGAGAGGAGATCAAATATAAAGTTGAAAGAAGAGCACCCTAGGCAGAAACGGTCTGCGTCGGCGCCTCGACACCCCCATTAGCTTGCTTTTCCGCAACGACGTCGTCCGCACTCACTTTTTCGTTCTCGGTCGTGCTGTCGTCCGTCGTCTCTGCGGCCTTGTCCGCGGGGGTATCATTCGATTGATGCTTCTCCGGGTCGGACGTTTCAGCCTGAGCCGGAGCGGGGGCGGATGCGGGCACCGGAATATTCGACTTGCGGCTTTCTCCGTTGGCCTTGCCCAGGACTTCGATGTGGTCACCCTTGAAAAGTACCGGTCCTTTCAGGAGCGAGGGCTTGGTTTCTCCCTCGGCTGGGGGCGTTTCCAGAGGGCTGAGGACCTCGCGCGCGGGCTCGTCCAGGTTGGGCATGTCGTTCCATTTCCAGTCGAGGTCGCCGCCATATTGCTTGGGGATGCTGGACGGGTCCATGAATGAGGTGAGGGTGGGCTTGACCTCGGCGGCGGAGAGGATGAAGATCTTAGAGGTGGTGCCAGGGTCGAACCAGCGCTTGATCCAGCCCCAGACGGTAGGGAAGAATGCCGGTGCGCCGATAATCTAGTACAAGTCCAGTTAGAGAGTGAATCATTTGGAGGCCAATTGTGGTTGGATAACCTACAAAGATTCGATCCAAAGTCTCCGGGTAATGCGCCGTCGCAAGAACACTGGCATCCTGCATGTGTGACTTCAAGTTCCAGAACTGCTTCAAACCAACGCCGCTCACGTCAACGATGTTGGTCGAAGTCACAATGGGAGCCTCGGGATTCGGTCGCGCCAAGCGCGTGCACAAAGGCATGACGAAACGAAGCAGGTTCTCGTAGAGAGCGAACAGCCGCAACAGACGCTGCGGCACCTTGGAGGATGAGTGGGTTTCCGCCGTCGCAGTGGCGGAGTTCATAGTAGACATGTACTCGGCCATGTTCTTGTTATCCAAGTGGCGAATCTCGAACACATAGATGGGGATTCCACGCTTGTCGCGACGACCCGTCCATTGAGGGTACTAACAGACAGACCGAATAACCGTCAGCCACCAATCGTAGAGAACGCATATTTGCAACCCGCAAGATGCAAAACAAACTCACCATCCGCCTCGCCGCCTCATACGAGTCCACGTCGATATTCTCATAGAGCGATTCTATCGCATTCTCCTTGCGCCAGTCCTCGGTATCCTTGAACTGATTCCAAGCGCCATCTAGATCGAACTTGCGCGCGCGGAGGAACCGCCTAATATCGTCCGTGCGCCGTCGCATTAGCCCAAGTAAATAAACCCCTCCAGGTATAACACCGGCATTCCGCGGAACCGCCCAACACAGCTCCCAAACAGATAACAAGGGGATCGGTGACACCTACAGCAGCGTCGCATCCTCGTGGCTAGGTTTTCCCTCCCCCGCGTCGGCCTTGTAGTATCCGGTCTCCTCGCAGCGTTTCTTGAACTCCTGTAGGCTCGTCTCTTGCTGCTCGGTCAGATGGTTGGGGTGACCGGCCAGCCATGCTGTCCCTGCGGCCTGAGAAGCCGAAGCGACCGGGTCGTTCTTTGGGTCGGACTCGCTGGCGGTCTGGCTATGGTTGGATTTCGTCCGCCACAGAGGCATTTTCGGCTGATATATGAGATTCTTGCGGGGAAATGAACTGGTCTCGAACAGTAAGGGGTCCCAGAGTTAGGGAAGCAGTAATACAATAATTTCCGAGAGGGAAGGGGGAACGGAAGAACTGTTTGCTATTGCACAGGCGGATTCTTCTTACTCCGTTGCGGAGTTGGTTTGCGAGATCAGATCGTGCCGAGCGGAATTGGGTGGCGGGGAGAAACACGAGGGGAGGGAGAGATGGAATTAAGTACCCAAGCTACGTAGATGAGCAAGGAGGGCGGTGCGACAAAGCAGCAGCCCGGAAGTGAGAAATCCAAGTGGGAATGGAGTGGAAAGGCAATGAAGATGAAATGTTGGGGAAATCCATCGATCGATGAACCTCCGCGAGACCACGTGCATAAAATGCTGATGTCAGCATGCATAACATGAACCCTCATTTTGTGCCCAACGCGAGATGGCTCAACTACGAAGAAAAACGAGACGAAAGATGCAAGATCAAACGGCTTTTTGGTATTCCTGCTTCAATCAAATGACAACAAACTATTATAGTGAAAAATATAAAATGGTAAATCAAAGATCCCATCATAAATCGCCAATCCAAGAATGTCCAAGATACAACACAGGGGAGAAAAGAGTATCTGTACAGACAAGTTCCGTCAAGCTCACATATCCTAATGACCAGTCGTTTAGTCTTCCGTCAGGTCACCATACTCCCACATGCCTCGTCGCTCATCCTTCGCCTCATTCTCGAGAGTGCGCAGGTGCGAGATCGTGTCCGACGCAGCGCGTTCCCAGGCCTTCAGCTTCTTAGGCACCATGGCATATCCCTCTCGGACGACGTCGGCGTTGATGCTGTGATCCAGGTTCTTGGACTCGGCGGGGTCCAACAGAGTGACGTGCAGGGTTCCCTCGGGTGAAACGTAATCGACGTTAGCCACCAACTCACGGTTGGCGGTTTGCTCCTCGAGGAAGCCAACGGCGTCCGCAAGGTAGTCGGCCGACACGGGGAACTGGACGAGAGAAAGCACGGCATCCACAGCTTGAGCACGGAGCTTCTGGACGGAGAACTGGGGCTGAGACAAGGGTCGCAGGCGGGACCAGGGCACCACCTCGGAGTTACCAAAGTCGATGTAGACAACCTCAGCCTGCTTGTTGTCGCGGTCGTTGCGACGCACCTTGGCCCGGTACCACTCGTTGTCCTCGGTGAACTTGGCGGCCACGAACTCGCCAGCCTTAGGGGGGCCGGGCAGAGGAGTCTCGTTGGCCTTGTTCAGGTGGAAGGAGCGGAAGGCGCTCATCAATTCCGTCAGGGCAGAGGTGCCGGTGCCGATCTGCTGAAGCTTGACGCGAGCGTTGGTGGGGTCAACGTAGGTGACCACCACGTCGCGGTAGTCCTTGCGGCGGGAGGCAGCCTCGGTTTCAGTCCCGCTGTTACCGTCAACAGGCTCTTCCTCGGCCTCCTCCACATCCTTGCTAGGGTCCCAGTCGTGCCAGAGTCCCTTGCGGGCCTCCTTGGCCTTTTGTTCCGCAGCAAAGTACTCGGTGGCATGGCCAGATTGCTCTGCGGAGTACGCATGGACGGTGGCCAGGCCCTCCTCTAGAAGCACCTTGGTGAAGTTCTCCTTGTTGATGTACAGGGTACCAATGAAGCCACCGACCTTGTCGATGGTCTCAACGTCGATCTCGGCATCACGCTGCATGCAGCGCTTGTTGGCCAGCTCGTGAGCCTCGTTGCCAAACGGCTCGGACGCCTCGCCGGGGTTGCGAGCAGACCGGGGGGCACGAATGCCTGACAGGACCAGAGTAAGTTTGGCGTTCTCGCGGGGCACGAGAACAGTGAAACGCGATCCCGACTTAACGAAATCCACGATGGCAGGAACACGCTTCTGACGCTGAAGGATAGAGACTTCCATCTTGGCCTTTTGCACGCTTTCCGAGTAGTCCTGGTACTGCTTCGTCTTGGGGGGGTTGGGGGACCACATTCCCTTGGCCTCCTTCTGGGCCTCGGCCTCGGCGATGAGCAGGTCGTCATAGTCGGGAGAGCGGTCCTGGTCATCCTGGCGGTGGCGGATCACCGAGGCATAGCCGGCTTCGACGAGCGCGAGCGAAACGTTAGTGTTACCGTGAATGACCGTGGCAACCTCTCGCTCCTCGTATCCTTCGTTAGCAGGCTTCTTGCCGTTGATGGTGACCTTGACGTGCTTGCCGATGACCTTCTTACGCAAGAACTCCTTCGCGTCGGCGGCAAATGGGGCCTGCTTGGGGTCGGACGGCTTGGGCTGGCGAGTGCTGCTGAGACTGATCTTCTTCTCCTGACCGGCCTTGTTGCGGATGAAAAGGGTATCGGCGTTCAGCACGCGGCTCACGATGTAGTCCTGTTCGGCCCCGCCCGCAGGACCCTGGGAGGCGACCAGACCGGTGAACAGACCCTTCCGGGCATCCTTAGCGGCCTTCTCCGCGCGGCGGAAGAGGGCCATGTTGGCTCCAAGGAGGGGAGTGTGAAGGTCGTGGCAGCGGGCCAGACCGGCCTCCAAAAGGAACTTGGCGATGTTACCATTCGGGTGCAGGACAGTCGCAATCAGCTGACCCTGGGGTGTAACGCCCAACAGAGAGACCTGAACCTTGCGCTGCAGCACTCTCGACTCGACGAACTGATGGGCCTCGTCACCAAACGGCTCGGCAGGCTGCTCCTTGCCGTCGGCAGTCACCCGCTTAGCAGCCGGGGCCCGGACACCGGCGACCGCAACCACGACCTGCAGGTGTTCTTCCGGAGAGAGCAGCAGACGGAGAACCAATCGGTCACCGTTCAGAACTCGCTCCACAATGGCCTCGAGGTGCTTGTCTTTCCATTCTTCGACCAAGGACTTGCCGTCCGACAACTCGTAGCTCGTCTCGATGACACCATTTCCGGAACCGGCCCAGACACCCTTGTCCTCGGACTTGGCGTGGTCCTCTAGTGCGCGGAGACGTTCCAGCAAGGTGGCAGTTTCTTCAGATTCGTCGGCCCGCTTGCCAGCCTCTTCACGGACGCGCACCCACCCTTCTTGGACGCAAATGTCGGGCAGCGAGACTTCGAAGCTCGGGAGCTTAATCGTACCGTAATCACGTTTGGCGCCGGTGGGGATGGTGTAAAGAACTTGGAATTGAATCACTTTTCCGACCAGGAGCTCTCGCAGGAATTCACGGGATTGGAAACCGTACGGCTGCAGGAAAGCAGAAGGGTTAGCTCAAATAGGTCTTGCATCATTCCAATTGGATGGGAAGCGATAACGAAGGTGAAAAGAACCATGTTAAATGCGAGGTGGGAATGAGCGTAGAGAAGGCAGAGGCGTAGTAATAAACATCAAGAACCTTCCGACAAATAAAACGGCGGGTAGCTAAAAGAATTGCGAAGAGCAAACCAGGTGAATGGGGACGGTAAACACAATACCACAATGAACTTACTTCATCACCTTCTCGGCGCAGTCTCGGCGCTGAAACATATGCCAAACTGAGGGTGCGTTCCTGTCTGGGGTTGGTGATATGCGACAGGACGACAGTGTCGCCTGACAGGACAGATTTCACGCGAGCTTCCAAAACCATGCTGGAAAGCGGTGGGAATCACAGCGATAAGAAAGGATTGACAAACCTGGGCAAACCAGGATGAAAGATGAAAGAACACGAGATAAACTCAACGGGAGAAAAAAGAAAGACGGGGGAAGAATGCGGACAATCGATGGGGAAGAAGGAAGTTGACCGAGTATGCCAGAAGCAACGTGGTTGGAAGGAAAGGGGAAGCTTGGGCCTAGCCGCACACCTGACTTGCGCCGATTTGTGGGGGAGGACATCATTAAACATTCGCTGATCTTATGATTTATTTATTGACTACGCTATATTTTCCTGAACAGACAGATATTTATGCATTACAACGTCCGTTGAATTCGTCAATCCTATACATTCTCTAGCTCTGCTTTTCCTAGGGTCAAATCATTATGCATCTTGTTGGTCCACCGGGAACGACAACATAAATATCCATATCAATCAAAGAATCAATCTGGTCGCTTCAGACGCTTCCAATTTTGTCCTAGTACTTTCACATCCTAGATTGCAACATTACGTGATATTAATTTACGCAGCAATGCCGATGACACCTAAAAGGGAGAAGTCAGTCGTCTGATTGTGCTCGCTCTTCTCTCCAAGGATCACACTTACCGCAAGCAGGGCGGGTACCAGCGTTACCAGTCTTCTTGGACTCCTCGTTGCCACCGCGGCCAAGGTCATCAGTACCGGAGTGGACGACCAGGGTGCGCTACTCCACGTTAGCCGGTCAAGAATCTACATGCACCATCCGAAGACCAGAAAGAGAAACTTACGCCAAGAACGCTCTCGGAGCCAATCAGCTTAACAAGCTTGTCCTGCTTGGAGCCGACGGCGTTGCCCTCAGCGTCGGTCTTGAAGTTACCAAGGTCACCGACGTGACGGTCGGAGTCATCGGGGGCACCGTGGGGCTTGCCAAAGGGGTTGACTAACGTGGAAGGTTAGCATTTCCGCCTGCTTGGTAGCGGACTCGACGGGTCTTTCAGCACGTACAGTGAGGGCCGGCGGAGGTGCAGCCGTTGGTGTTGTCACCGAACTGGTGAACGTGGAAGGCACGCTCGGCGTTGGAGTCGTTGCCAGCGATGTTCCACGAGATGGTGGTGGGGACGTTAGCATCGGCCTGCTCGAAGGTGACGGTGCCGGAGACCTTGGAGTCACCACGGAGGACAGCAACTAATCAGCGGTTTCCGTTAGCTTGCCGTGGTGGTCACTCATTCGCTGAAGCTTGCAAAAATGAAACAAAAATTGAAAAAATTGAAAAGAAAACGTGATCTGGAACGGTAGGAAAGCTTGATCATGGACAGGAACGAAGCCACCAAGCTCAAAGAGGCAAAACCACAATAGCCAGAAGCGAGCCAGAGCCGCTGAACAGGAGTTTCCCCTCTTTTCTGGTTCTGCTATATCAAGCAACAGTCCGGGGTAGACTCCCGTGATAGGCTGAGAAGGCTCCTGAGAGGAGGGGGGTTCGTTCACAAGGTGCTCAAATCTGCTCACTCAAGGTCCTCTAGCCACCGGTCGATCGTGGATCCCTCGAGCAAAGCACCAATAACAGAGGGGGATGCAATCAGATAATCGAAAGCAACGGATACGTACCAGCCTTGACCATTTTGACGGTTTATATGGGGGGAGATATGAGTTCTTTGGGATGAAAGAAGAGACGAATGAATCGAGTGGAGAGGGAAGGGAAGAGAGAAGAGAAGAGCGAGAAGAGCGAGCGAGAGGGAAAGAGGAGCAGCACGAAGTAGTTGGGAGCAACGAGGGGTAATTCTGGCCGGTGCGGTATTACCCATACCCGACTTTTGGGGGACATTTGGGAAGGAAATCACGAGAATGACCGGTACTGACCGTACGAAAATCCCCACTTGGCGGGGTTGTCTCGGGATGACGTTCGGTTTGTGTAGTTTGGCTTCTTCCGGCGATTCCTAAGCATGTCGAGTCCAGATCTTCCGTCATCGCAGACTCACTATCAACCCCGGAGTTCTCTGTCGAAAGGAAGAGCTGCTGAATGCATGCAACGCTGACGTATGTGTGTCTATATTGACCTACATACAAACCGTACATCTCGGCGCATGCACCTCCCTCCTCGGTTATTCACGTCGTGCTCGAGCCGTCGAGCACGCCATGCTGCGTGGTGTACGGAGGACTGTTCAACTCCACCACATGGAAACAAGCATAATACATGCTGTATCTCAATCCCCCGATCCCGGACCAGGTTGGCCTTAACTCCGTTGTCTCCGTTCCCCAGAACAGGACCCGGCGAATGCCACCACCCTGATATCGTGTCCTCTGGTCCTACGTTTTGATCAATTGTAGATGGTGTCAAACGACAAATATGGAACGATCATAATGAATTCGTCATTCGTATCTACTAAGCTAAAATTTTATGTTTCACGTTGCCAATTTTTACACGTGAGCATGATTAAACATAACACACACACACTATTCATGAAAACATGTCAGTATATCCAATTTAAGCCTGGATCTTCGACTTGAGAATGTCCTTGAGAGTGACGGCGTCGGCCGCGAACTTGGAGATACCCTCCCGGAGCTTCTCCGTGCCCATGGCCTCCTCGTTGAACTCGAAGCGGAACAGAGCCTCGTCGTTGATGTAGCTGCGCTTGGGGAGGTCCAGGCTGGCGGCGCTGGCGGCGTCCAGCTTCTTGGGGACGGCCTCGGTCGAGTTGTGGAGGTCCTCAAGGAGGTTGGGCTAAAGGGACGAAAGAGTTAGCATTAGAACCTTTCACATCAATCGCCAACAAAAAAAAAAGCCAAAACGTACCGAGATGGTTAGGTAGTCGCAACCAGCCAGCTCGGTGATCTCGCCGACGTTACGGAAGGAAGCACCCATGACGATGGTGTTGTAGCCGTGCTTCTTGTAGTAGTTGAAGATGCCCTGAACGGACTTGACACCGGGGTCCTCCTGGGCGGTGTAGTCGCGCTTGTGGGCGGCCTTGTACCAGTCAAGGATACGACCAACGAAGGGGGAGATGAGGAAAGCACCGGCCTCGGCGGCGGCGATAGCCTGGACATTGGAGAACATGAGGGTCAGGTTGCAGTTGATTCCGTGGTCTCTCTGGAGGACCTCGGCGGCCTTAATACCCTCCCAGGTGGAGGCAATCTTGATCAGGATGCGCTCCTTAGGGATACCGATCTCCTTGTAAAGCTGTGGGAAAATCAGAGTTAGCGGCGTGTTCTTCAATTTAGGTTTCCTGTTGAATTCCATACCTGGATGATGCGGAGGGCCTTGTCAATCGAGGCCTGGGTGTCGAAGGAGAAGCGGGCATCGACCTCGGTCGAGACCTTTCCGGGGACAATCTCAAGAATCTTCTTGCCGAACTCAACCAGGAGACGGTCAAGGGTAGCGTCGACCTGGGCGTCGAGGTTGCCTCCCTAATGTAATTGTTAGTTCTCGGCCTGTGGAAGTTGAGATTTCCATGCAAATGAACATACCTGCTTCTTGCCGTAGGCAACGGCCTCGTCGATGAGAGCGGCGTACTCGGGCTTCTTGGAAGCCGCGAGGATCAGGGAAGGGTTGGTGGTGGCATCCTGGGGCTTGTACTTGCCAATGGCTGTGCAAAAATATTAGATCCAGGCATTCTTGAATAGTGATACCATCATAGTAGGAGTTACATACTGGCAAAGTCACCTGTGGGAGGATAGGTGGTCAATTTAGCTGTCCCCTTGGGAAGATTGGCTGTGTGGCGATAAAATAAGACTTACCAGAGTCGCAAACAACGACCTGGATCAGAGGTCAGCAAACATGACAACACAAGCAAGACGAAGAGATCAAGAGAGCGAGACTTACGGTGCCAGCGGCCTTGAGCTGTTCAAGAGAGGAAGACATTGTGAAAGCAGATGGTGGTATCACAGAAACAAGAAAAAGAACTGATGGAGAGAGATGAAGGAAGAAGGAGATTGGATGCGGAGAGGGGGAAAAGAAATAAGGATGAGGGACGTGGCGATGAGGGAAGCAAGTGGAAGAGGGGGCTCCGGGAAGGTGGGATGGTGGGGCAAGTATGACGATATGCTGCTCGGCTTCTGCAGACTACCAGACACGCCAGAATCAGAATCTCCTCTGTTCGTCTCCCCCCTAAGAACCAAAAAGCCTCAAAACCGGCCTTCTCTGCTCCTGCCGCTGCTTCCCACCCATCGGTGTCAACCCGTGCTGCCTCTGTTTCACCCTTTTCCCCTCAGATGCCCCTGGTAGAGCGTGGTTCTTTCGGTGCAGTGTGCTCCGGCAACCGCATGGATAACGGTCCACTTGGCCGGCTAATCAGGTTCCTGTTTTCTTTCACCGGAGCACTGCGGTACTTACGGAGGTTACTATTATGTATTGGGATTTAGGGAGGGTCGAGAATCATAACAATAATAATGATAATAACAATCATAACAATAATCATGAATAATCAGGCCCCCATGCTCCCCCCCTCGGAACTTTTCCCTTCCTGTTTGGGGTAACTTTAACCGCCCCCGTTCTCTCTAGATCTAAACTGGCTGGCTATACAAGATCAATGCGCTTATCCCAGCCTGTCGTCCAGCGTCAGGCTGGGAGTGGGAGTGGAGGTCGCTAAGGTAGAACGCAACCCAAAAAAAAAAGGATCGCTTGAGGTAATTTCGTATGCTTTTGCTATCATGTAGCTCCTTTCGTGACTCTCTTGCAAAAATAATCACCTTCATTTATCCCCTTTTTTGCTTTTGGGGAGACGCTAGACATGGAATCAAAAAGCCTCAACGGCAATTCAACGTCGTTGAACACAGCTCCATTCATACTGCGGATGACGGTCAGCTTCCCATATTCAAAACCAAGCTATGCTTCGGAGTCACCTACCACTCTGCCGACTTCGTCTCCCGTATAAACGACCTGTGGCAAGGCCAGAATGCAACTGATTCCCACGGAGATATTGGCTCCATTGTCCCGACTGTTGTCAATATGGTGAAGTTGCCGAATCAATTCTAGCTCGAAACGTCCGCCATGAATGATTTTACTCCATATCTACAAATTCATCAGTTTCGGAACCGTCAACAAGCATGAGATCCACGTACATTGACAACGCCCCTCCTGTGACCAGTGAAGAGAAGCTCTCGCTCCTGCCATTCGTTGTCGACGCCTTCGTAGAAGACACAGGACAGGATCTGATCGTCGGCAGAGTCGCATACATTCTGTTCTAGCAACAGAGTGCCGTTCAGCGTGTAAAGACTGATGCGGTTTCCCCGGCATATCATGATCTCGCCGGTCACGTCATTAATCCGCGCACACTGCTTAGTTGTTAGCCGGAAAATGGAATCTTAGTAGGTTGGGAAGACCTGAGACGCGGCTTACGTTGACAGGACCACCGCCTGGAAGCTCCCGGACAAAGCATTGCTGGTTCAGATCCCACAGCATGACCTGCCCGTCCGTCGACGCAGAGAGGAGAGTGCTAAACGATCGTGAAACCGCCAGTGTCGTTACGGGAGAACGATGCCCAAACAGAGACCCCGCTGGCTGTAAATCCACCGTTCTGCTGGTCGATGAGAAAGTCCATGTCGAAATTGTGCAGTCCGTCCCCGAGGTGACCAGCGTTCGAGAATCCGCGAAGATTGCACAGGACAATTGGCCGACATGAAGGTGCTCAAGGTGACCCAAAAGCTAAAGACGTCAGCAGCAATTCTCAAGAACACCGAGGAAAGGGTAGCCTGTACCTTCCGGCTGTCCGCAGAGTAGAATCTAACACTGCCGTCGAAAAAGCCCCATTCCATGTACTTGTCGTAACTCGGGGGTATATTCAATCGCAAAGCCGCAGCACATAAAAGGCGATCCTGTTTCATTGACAGCGAGGATACCTGTTCCCCAATATCTGCCATAGTGTCAACAAACAAAGCTCGCATATGCTTTCACGGAGAAAGGGAGAGACTTAGAAACTGACCAAGAAGCGAAATAGGAAGTTGTGTAAGTGATTCGGCAAGACGATCTAGACGTGGAGCTTTGTGCCGCAAGTCCTCTCTCTGTGGGTGTGGTCGATTGAATATTTGATGGGGCGTCTGACCAAAGTTGTGTATGATGCCAATCGTAGCAATTCGGTCAACTGGATCCTCAATTGCGTCCAAATCTCTAGCACCCTGGTATGAGAGATGATGGAAGGTATTGACGGCTTCGACAGCAGCCTCTCCCTTCTGTTTGCAGCCGAACACTAGATCAATCCAATGATGTAGGTTCTGCGTAACATAAGGGCTTTCTAGAGCTTCACGATGCTTAGCAATGAAGATTTTGGGATCTCCTTTGGCCCATGGCGGCAATTCCACGGAGTCAATCTCAGTCGTCATGTTCTGCAAGAAACCGAACTCGAATTTGTTCGAGTTGACGAGGAACTCTGGAAGGTAAAAAAACTCGGGAATCAGTTCCCTCACGTCTGTCATATTTCCTCGAGAGGCGGACTCCCATGCTTTCCGAATAGAGTAAAAGAGACGGTCGGCATGGTCAAAGTGACCGCCCTGAAGCAGGATGTACGATTTCACAAATGGCTGGAGACGTATCAGATATGAGCTGACAATCATCGCAGAAGAATAGTGGGTGCCGTAATGAAACGCAGGTGCCGCATCATCATCCTCCCCCATGTCTTTGAACGCTTTGTACCGTTCCCGGAAGTCAGCTTCTCGTTCCGGGGTTTGGCAGCCCATAGGCTTGGAAAGATCCCGGAAGGTTAGGGGATTAGTCAAGTCCAGTTCCTCACTTGTATAATCAGCGAGCACCCAAGGGAAAACAGGGTACTGTGTCAAGTCATTGAATGTTCTTCCAGCTAATGTGTTGACCAGCATCAGGTAGTGGAAATTCGAGATTTCGCCCTTAGCCCACTTGCGAGTTGCCGGATGCACTGGTGAGTGTCCAAAGACACTAGCGACCTTGGACCCAAGAGATTGTGGAGCATCTTCCTGGCTGCGGAGGGTTTCAAACCTCCAAACGTCCTCAGGCCTTGAATGACCAACGCTTCCAGTGACTTGGGGGGCTTTTGTGGCAAGCTGACTGCTTAGAGTGTCTCGATCCCGTGATGAGATGAGGGTCAATAAGTAGCTAGTGCCATCCGTGAAGAAAATTTCTAGAGACACGTCGCGGAAAAGAAACCGTCGCTTCGAAACACTGACGAGATCCGACCATTTCCAACTCCTAGTCTCATGCTCCCGTGGTTTGCGTTCAGTTGACGCCTTGCCAGCGATCACACCCACGTAAGGGTCGCGTTCCTCAGGAGGGGCTTGCCAAACATTCACAATTTCACCATCAGACCTCTGGAAGAAATTGTCCAGGATGTAGATGTTGTCTTTGCCAATAATCAACAACCCTTCAAATGCCTCCAATCCAATGATACGAGAAATGTTGCAAACATTCTCGACCTGATCCCCGCGGTGCAGACTCCTCATAACCTTCCTATTTCTATCCTCGTAGTCTTCAAGGTCGGCTTTGGGGTCATCGATCAGCTCGAAGCTCTCTTCAATCACGCTTTTACTATCAGGACTTATGCCTTGGGCATTGCTTTCGGGTTGGTCGGTAGGCACAGTAGGGGTAAGGCCAAGACCGTCGCCGCTAGATGACGTCGGGACTTGGGTATCAACCTTGATTTCTGGAGGTTCTGATGCTTTTCGTTTCGGCTGATAGTCGTGTCGCTCGCCTGACTCATCTGGGACTATTCGAAGCCGCATGCGGCTACGGCCTTCGGTCTGATCAAGATGCCATTTCCTTTCCTTGTCATCGGCAAGGACCCCACCGAAGCGGCGAAGATCTAAGATCAGATGTGACAGGGCCGCCCACATGAAAACCGAATTGTCTTGCTGATCCTGAAGAGCTCGTTGGTATTTCAGAAACTCCGATGCCGATATGTTCGATACCCAATGAGGGAATGTAGCCTCGTGTTTGCGTGTTACTTCCTCATTCCCCTGCTCTATCTCACTCCACTCCTTCAGCTTTTCTTGACGCTTATGATACCGAGAGCGTGCCGAGTTCTCGATCTTTACATTCTCTTCGTATACAAAGGAGCCCCACTGTTTGGACAGCCCCCCGAAGAATAATGTATTAAGATCGTCCTCGTGATCATCCACCCACTGTAGGAAGGCAGCGTCTTCCATGCCAACAAGTGCTTCAAAGCCACTTGAGAGTCGGTTCTGCAAAGACGTATTCGTTTGGCTTAGAATGGCGGACATCTCAACAGGCTTCTGTACTAATAAAATGCGGAAAAGTCCGGCAGCGTTCAAGCGTATGTCTTGACTCGTATCAATCAACTTTATGTAAAGGAGGTAGCATAGCAGTTGCAAGTAATCTGCCTGTGTTTCACCAGCAGAAAGGAGCACAACTTGCCAATAGGACAAACGGTTCAGGAAGTAAAGCGCATCCGTACCATCAACCTCTGATAGCTTGAGTAGGACGACGCGAAATACCGTAGACCGGATCGTCGCAATTGCCTGGCTACAAAGTCTGATGCTCTTCAATCGTGAGACATCGGGACGTTGGAGGTACTCCAAAATGGTTCCAGCAAACTCGAGAGTGGCCGTGGAACCATCAACAAACCAACCCTCATACACTGCTTCTCCTAGATGAGTCGAGAAACGTCCCAAATTAATCAAAACACGAGGTTCAGATAGCAACTCGAGTTTCGAGAATATGACGTCCTGCAGAGTGGAGAGTAGAGACCTCAGCATCCACGAATTGAAGTATGCCTGGTATTCTGGAAAACCGGACGGCGTTTTCATATAAAGGCCAAGGCCAGAGAACTCCTTTCGTTCAAGCAACTGCTCTGAGAATACAGACAGAACGAGACTTAGTATGGTGGATACTAAGGGATGATCGGTAACTCCCTTGAACTCTACTCGCGGAGAAGTGAAAGCATGTTGTATGCGTGCCGAGGATGGCGGATATCTCCTTTCAGAGGAGACCAGAACAAATGACGAGGCACGCCCTAACGAGCCGTTTTCATCATGAGAGCCAGCCTGCTCAACCGCGGTAGTTCGTGCATCGGCTGCCCTTCGGGAGCGCGGGCGAACCATGAAGTTAGGGTCATCGAACTCAGGGCCACCGATGCGAGGATGAGAGCTTATCTCGTCTTCAGCGCTCACATTATCTGAGCCAACGACAACAGGAAATAAGACAGAGAGTAAGTTCTGTACATAGCCTGGTCTTGTCGCAAATTCTCGGAGGTTCTCGGATTTTAGCTGCAATTCCGCAAGAAATTCGACCACAGCGGCTAAAAGGGACACGCCCTCAACAGTCGCTCCCAAAGGTGTATGAGAAGACATAAGAGGCTTAGGGCTCTGTACACGATCTTGGAGGGAACCGGGGGCTTGGTTGTCATAGTTCGAAAAGGAGTCATCCACAAGCACAACCTTTTTCAGACCGCTCTGCATCATCTCCGTAATGACAGGAAACATTTCGGGAATGATAACTTGAGCGTGGCTGCCAGCATAGAACATCTCAGACAGAGTAGTGTGGTCAATTGGCTTATCGGTAGCTACCTTACCCACGTCCAGGCCAAAGAGAATGGAAAAGCAGATCGGCCATAGAATGGGGGTGTCCCACCATCTTTTCAGACAGTGTCGCATCAGGGTAAAGCCCCCTGTCTTTTCGGTAAACTTTTTGCTGTAGCTGCTGCCATGGACCACAAGGAGGCGGGCCATCATTTTGGCGGCCAAAGCAACAATCTCGGGTTCATCCTCGGACATGAGGTACAAAAGCCACTAGAATGATATCAGGATCAATTACACAATCAAGCAGTTTTCGGGACGCACCTTGTTTGTTACAGCTCTGGCAAATTTCTTTATTGGCCCAAGGTCATTGGTATCACAGAGGAGGGAACAATACATGCGAAGCATTTCCGTCGCTATCACCCTGCTGGAAACATATTTAGGCTCAACAGGATTTGCTGGCGGCCGAATTCCGGAATTGAAGCGTATACTTTTCTTCTTCTGAAGTCTGCTTGGCTCTTTGGGTTTATGCATGGCATACGTGATGAAAAGGGACAGGGATCGAAGTAAGTCTGCCGTCAGACAACTCTCCATCAAAGACCCAAAAGCGGACGTGAAAAGGTTCAATGCCTCTGTAGTAAAATCTTCTCCTTTCAAAGTTTCAAGAAGCTTCTTGCTTACACCTATTGATCATCAGTCAAGCCAGCCAGAATTGGGGGAAATTGGCGAAGATAAACTCACGCATGCGAGCGAGGCGCTTCGAATTTGATCGGCGAAATTGACTCTCGCTGGCAAATACACAGAATTGCGAATAATATAACTCGATGAGGGGAAGATTACCAAATCTCCACACCTCCAAGTCAACAAGCAAGACTCTATAAGCCAAAGGATTCGTGATGATGGAGTGGCTTGGCTGCTCGAAGTCATAGCCTACAAATTTGAGGGTTAATCGAAGAAGGTCAAAGGCGAGGGCGGATCGCTCTTCATAGGTGGAGCAAACGGTCGAAGTCCTAGAGTTTGTTCCTTGTCCTAGCTTTTCACGTAACAATGCAGCAAGGATGCCGTAGCCGTTTTCCTTTTCCATTGCTTCACTGTTTCGCCAACTGTCTTGCACAGCCTCATAGAACGCCTCAACCGCTAAAAGTAATGTTTCTGCGGTTTTTGCCGAATGGACTAAGCTCAGTTGCACCGCTGCGCAGCCACCGATGCACCAACTAGCGTCGTCTAGAGAGTGAGGCACTGTTACTACAGGATCTCCAGTCAACACCCCGATTCCATGGGCTTGGGTCAAGGCATCATTGATAGCAGGAGTCGCTCCGTTGACTGCCACCGCGTTCGCTCCCATCTTTGTCAATTGGTGCAAGTTTTTTGCGGCTTGCTTCGAAATAGACTTGATGAGTTGCGATTCGTCAATATTGTTGCCGTCATCATCATCGAGCACAGCCAAGGGAGAGACATTGAGTATTATAGATCCCTCCCTGATCAGATTGCTCGCTTTGCGCCTAATAGCAGTGACGATATCCGATGTTTCTTCTTTCCCGGGATGAAGATGCTCATTACGCAGATTCAAGGCTGCAGAGGCTTTGTAGGTCTGGAAAGAACCCAGACAGTCCTGGTAATTTCCATAATAGCGGGGACCAAGGTTGTAGAAAACAGAGACCATGTCGTCGCTATACGCTTCATCAAAGAGGATCGCATTCGCTAGAGACCACCGAGATGAGGAAACCCCCTTTCCAAGTTTCATTGCCAGGTCCTGAGGGGTGCCGTAGAAAGCCTGGACCCTAGACGCCCGGTTCGAAGGGCCCACGGCAGGCAAGGATGGGTATTCAATTCTCAACTGCTCGACGAATTCACCATCAATAAAAAGCGAGGCCCGCGAGTACGATGGCGGTCTTGGCTTTTTGTGCACCACGCAGATGTGATACCACCTATTAGGTTCGAACGCGGTAGACTTGAACCGAACGCTGGGGCGAGAGCCTTTAATCGACGTCTGCAGGATGAAGTTGCGAGTGTCCTTCTCTAAGTATGCAAGAACAAAACATGTTTGGCTTGCATCAAAGGCGCCAAATATCGTTGTGTGTGTCGTCGTATCGAATTGATCAAAGCGTGCCCATACCGCAAGTGTGTAGCCCGACGAGGTTATAGGCGGAAATGAGCGACCTAGGGTTGTGAACTCCAAAGAACAGAACCCGTGCTGAGAGAGGTCGAACTGAATTGACGGGGGTTCTTTCGAAGATTTCAAGGCGCCGACAAGGAAACGTAGCGCTTTGGGGCAGGCGTGTGCTTGCTGATAGAGAAATACTGCGTCATCTAGGCTACTGATTCCCTGGGAACAAAGCAGCTCTGCAAGTTCCTGATAGGCCAGCCTCACAGATTCCGGATGCTTTTCATCGAACAAGATCGGAAGAATCAGAGAAAGAATCCCAGTAGCGTGCAGAATTGTCGTGTTCCGCTGAGACTGACGTGCAAGTTGACAGAGACACGATGGTAGAGCTAGTTTCTGTATTCTGTGGTCGGGATCGGGTGAGGACTGGAGCAACCAGACTCGGATTAAAGGGCCTAGAAGCTCCGGCACTTCAACATTTTCCGACGTTCCTACACATCGATCCACTTCCGCTCTAATGTCGGCATGAGATACTTGATCGACCGTCTGGAACTTCTCACCCAGGGTCGTGAATATACGGGCAACTGTTTCCTGGCATAGGATGGCTGCAAATATGCCACCATAGAACTGTTCCGGATCGCCTTGGGCAGAGTCTACTTTTCTGGCCAGAACGGCAAAGGTCTCCTCCAATGCAGATTGACCCCCCCTTACAATCCGGTTTGCAAAATATCGCTTGTTCCCAAAATGCTCCTTCAGGGCCTCGGCCAAAACCGCCAATGCATCTTTGTGGAGGGATAAGAGGAATTTTCTTTCCTCTGCTGACAATCCTTGGGGGTCATAACAATCCGAAATCTTTCGAAGGAGGTCCAGTAACGTTTGGAAACCATGTAGATGCCGAAAGCTCTCTTTAGCTTGTCGAGGGTAATCGCTGTCGATGAACGTGTGACGGAGACGAAGCAGGCATTCCGTTGCCGTGAGGGCAAGCTGAGAGTCTATCGCATTGCCCTCGCAAGTGGCCTTGAGCTCCTCGAGGACCGGGACTAAATCGGCGACCGACCGTTGGGCTGGTGAGGACGGGGACGAAAGGTCAAGGGAGGCGTTGGCTTGGTTCATCGCGCCGCCGGATCTCAAACCCGATTGCCTATCTGGTGACCAGTAACCACCAGACACCATGAACCTGCACTTAGCGTAGGGATGAAGGCGGTCTGCATCGGTATGTAGGCGGTTTCGGGAATGACTAGCGGGCCTTCAATCGAGGGCAAGTGCCTAGCATGGCACAGGTTAATGCGGGAGGGGAAAAAGGGCTTTGCCGGGTTTCAGAATAGATCAGCAATTGCGCGATTATAGGGATAGGGTAGAGCACCGCCAAGAATTCGGAATTCGCCGTCAACGAGAGGGCTTTTGTTTTTCTGGATGTAGCAAAAAAGAAACAATGATCAAATGGAAAACTTACCTCCACACCCTCGCAGAGATACAAGGTTTCCTGAAGGTTGACTTGAATGTGATGATAAGTCGTATGCCAACGTCACTTGAGGCTGTACCATGAGCGGGGGGATATCGGATTATCGGTCGAGTTCCAGCACAGAAGCCACGGCTAACTTATCAGGTGACAAGAGACAGCAATGCCCCCAATTTTCTGGACCTTTACATTGGCCGGGCGAGTGGTATCGATAAGGGGACCTCCGGTCTTATCTCATTCTACGGCGGACTGCAGACACCTTTCTGGTAGAAACACCGGGGCGTGTATCCCCGGGTAGTGTTACCGTAAGCATACAGCGACTCCACTTTTGGAGAGTCAGCCGAACATCGGACCCAGCCTGGAAAGCACGCGACTTAGGGGGGGTTGCCTAGGCACTCCGGTGGCTGGAGACATGCCAGCCAGGTACTGCAGGTACGCCCACGAACGCTACCCGGTCAGTTTCCATTAGGTTGTCTCCCTCCAAGGATTTGGCATCCCGTATCTTACGCTTGATTAACTACCTAATTAATTAGTTAGTTAGTCAGTTTTGTTGAGTCACTGCTGCCGCGCAATACTATGTACTGTTCGCTGTACCAAGTAACCTAGGGTCCTCAATTCTATGCACACAGGATGCAGACTCCACTTCCCTTCGCCTCATTATGAAGATAGGATGGGATCATCTCGGAAGGTACTTTAGACCATACAAGGAAAGATACGACAGCTCTCACCCAGCTAGATAGATAGGTAGATAGGTAAGTTAAGCAGGGGGATCCCCATGGTTACGTGCTTCACCGTAGGTCATCCACCTGGTAGCTTCCTACCTACGGAGTAAGTTCCTTATCAGCCTGGTTACCGCCAATACCCCAGGTCTTTTGCTTCCCACCGGCGCTAACTGTCCGAGCGGATCGACAGAGCTGTGTCATCTGGTCACCTGCTGTAAATTACGGTAACCCGGTTGCATCATCCTCAGCTGCCCTTGCCTCTGCTCCTGGCCCATCCATCCTCTTATCCTTCTTCTACTCCATCCTCCCCCCTCGTCCTTCCCATCTTTCTCTTCCATCTCTCCTTCCATCCATCATCATCATCGACCCTATATTATTTCCATCCCTCCCGCCATCTTTTGTGAATCTTCGTTAACGTCGTCCCTATCTGCCCATCATGAAAGGCTTCCTGAGCCTTTCCCTGCTGCCGTTGCTGACGGCAGCCTCGCCCGTTGCCGTCGACTCCATCCATAACGGAGCTGCCCCTATCCTTTCCTCGAGCAATGCGCAGGAGGTCCCCAACTCCTACATTGTCGTCTTCAAGAAGCATGTCGATGCTACTTCGGCTTCGGCTCATCACAGCTGGGTGCAGGACATCCACGAGTCTCAAGTCGAGCGGATTGACCTGAAGAAACGGTCGCTCTTTGGCTTCGACGACCTCTACCTTGGTCTCAAGAACACATTTGACATTGCTGGATCCCTGGTCGGCTACTCTGGCCACTTCCACGAGGATGTCATCGAGCAGGTCCGGAGACATCCCGACGTAAGTATCTTGTCTTCTTATCTCTCGCTATGAAGCTCCTATCAGTACTTCTTTCCGTCATGAGCTTTGGGGCTGATCTCTCGGTATAGGTCGAGTACATCGAGAAAGACTCCGAGGTCTTCACCATGGCTGAGGAAGAATCCGAGGTTGAGAAGAACGCCCCCTGGGGTCTGGCTCGTATCTCTCACCGTGATTCTCTCTCCTTCGGCACGTTCAACAAATACTTGTATGCGTCGGAGGGCGGTGAGGGTGTCGATGCCTATACCATTGACACTGGTATCAACGTTGACCACGTTGACTTTGAGGGCCGGGCTACTTGGGGCAAGACCATCCCTACCAACGACGAAGATCTCGATGGTAACGGTCACGGCACCCACTGCTCGGGAACCATCGCCGGCAAGAAGTATGGCGTTGCCAAGAAGGCCAACCTCTATGCTGTCAAGGTCTTGAGATCCAGCGGGTCTGGTACCATGTCCGATGTTGTTCAGGGTGTCGAGTGGGCTGTTCAGTCCCATCTCAAGCGGGCTAAGGATGCCAAGGACGGCAAGGCTAAGGGCTTCAAGGGCAGTGTTGCCAACATGAGTCTCGGCGGTGGCAAATCGAAGACCCTCGAGGATGCCGTCAACGCTGGTGTTGAGGCTGGTCTGCACTTCGCCGTTGCCGCTGGCAATGACAACGCCGATGCCTGCAACTACTCCCCAGCTGCCGCTGAGAATGCCGTGACCGTTGCCGCCTCGACCCTTCAGGACGAGCGTGCCTATTTCTCCAACTACGGAAAGTGCACTGACATCTTTGCTCCTGGCCTCAACATCCTCTCCACCTGGATTGGCAGCAAGCACGCCGTCAACACCATCTCCGGCACTTCGATGGCCTCGCCCCACATCGCCGGTCTTCTGGCGTACTTTGTCTCTCTCCAGCCCTCCAAGGACTCTGCCTTCGCTGTTGACGAGCTCACTCCTGCCAAGCTCAAGAAGGACATCATCTCTATCGCCACCGAGGGCACTCTCACCGATGTTCCTTCGGATACCCCCAACGTAAGTTACCTGGTTCCATTGTTCTTAATGCTGTTGGTTTTGTGGATTCTAACTGACGTCTTTAGCTTCTTGCCTGGAACGGTGGTGGCTCTGCCAACTACTCCCAGATTGTTGCCGACGGTGGCCACAAGGTGTCGAGCGTCAAGGACCGCTTCGATGGACTGGTAGACAAGGCCGAGAAGCTTCTCACCGAAGAGCTTGGCGCTATCTACAGTGAGATCCAGGATGCAGTTGTTGCTTAGATTTGGAGATAATCTCTACAACGGGCATAGTGTTTCCAAAGATAAGGCATAGGAATTGGTTGATCGAATACAATGGCGCTGGTCCTTTTTTTGAATTGTTTTTGTGTTGTCTGTTCCGAGTACTGGAGGTGCCGATGCATTGATTGCATTGGTTGTAACATCCTAACATTGCTTACCTACCTACCTACCTACCACTCCTTCAGGTTTCCCCATTTTTACCGTAGTATACATTGTTTCAACGAAACATTGGCATATCTAGACACTTTTACTGTTTTAGTTTTCCATGTCAGTCAGACTGGGAATTTGATTGAAACCATCTATCGCACTGTCATAGTCTTCTGGCCTGCGGAGAATGTCGAAATGTATCCGTACACCGTAGGTCAGCAGGAGTGGCTTGGGCCTGGTCTCACCGGCTGGCCACGGGAGAAGCGACGATCAACCGCCGACGGGTCATACGCATTTGACAAACCGGGAGTGGGAGTGACCAGCCTAGGTATGTAGCAGGTTACTGATCTACAGAGCACATGCGCCCTCATTTAATATCGCGTCGCGGGTTCTGCAACTTGCAGCCATTGTGCACCGCCCATTGACTTTTGACGTCCGCGCATACCGTCATTTGATATGTCAATCCCTACCATCTCTATTGAGCCTGCTTGCTATGTATGTATGCACAGCCGGTTAGGTGCTTCGTCCGTCCGCAAGAATGTTCAGCTCGCGTGGACATCTCATAACGTTTCTTTTCGGTTATGGTCATACGCAGTACGCGGTATGTAACGGTGCTACAAACCTACCTACCAAGTAAGTTGGTATTGAGCACGGAGATGGATACCTAGCATAGCTGCAGGGAATCGTATACGTCATATCCTTCAACCTCACCCTACACTAGTTCAGTCTAGTCTAGTCTAGTCCTCCGTGTTTATTATTATTCTTTAGTCTTGGTACGAAGAAGTCTTGGAAGAATACTACCGGAAGACAAATAACCTGTTTCCATTCCGCCAACCTATTTCCCATTCCTTTTCCGGCGTCAGTCTTCGGAGCTTGTTCCCTTGATTGATAACTTTTGTTCGCGCGGTTGGGGGTCATGGGGTTGGTTGTTCGTGTCACTTGGTCGGGAGATCCCTGGACGGGGTTTGAGGGATTAGGGAGTGTACATACCTAGGAAGTCAATTAATTAGGTAGAAGGTGGGTGGGTTCACTGGGTTGAGTGGCGTTGTATGCTGCGTACATACACCGTATGAATAACGTATATGTATGTTTACGATCAATGAATGTGTGTATTGTAAGTTTAGTATTGCATGTGATCACGATTCTTGGTCAGGGTTGTTGTCTATTCTCGCTGTTTTGGGGATCATGGTGTTCTTGCGTAGGGCGCTCTGTGTTGATCAGTCAGATGTCTTGATTTTTACTACCTAGGGGAAGGGCGGTATTTTCGAGAGTATATGTACTGCCTATGCATTTGGGGTTGGGTGTTGAATGGTCGTTTTCATCAGTATAGATATCTACAGGGGTAGGTGTTGGCATATCAACATAGGTAGCTTTGACTTAATGTTCGTCAGAGCAGTGTTTCGATATCTGTGGCCAGGTCGAACACGACTTCTTGTCAAGCTTGAAGAATGATAGAAACTCCATTTCTAGATGTAAAAAATGTATGCTATGTAACCGATTGCCAGACGCAGGTCAACTGTCTAATGCCTAGCCCCCAGTACGCCTGCGCTATGCCATGAATAAAAGTAGATGAGAGCTCCGAAGCGCCAAAAATATTCCTGTAAATCCGAGGGCAAATCAAAACCCCTCTTCAACGTCCTCCCCTAGTAGAAACGGTATGGGTGCGCATTGCTGCTAGCGGCGGTTCTTGTCGTCTTCCTCGTCGTCGCTGCCGGTGTCCTGATCGTCCACGTTCAGGTCCTCGTCCGAGTCGCTTCCGCCAAAGACGTCGTCGTCGACATCGCTCTCCGCCCAGAAGTCCGAGTCGTCCTTTTCCACCGGCTTTGCCGCCGTGGTTGTCTGGTGAGTCGGCATGACGAATCCCTCGGGAATGTCGTTCTTGGAGGCCTCCACGTTGCTCTGAACGATCGATTTGTATTTCACAGGGTCTTTCCGGAGCATGATTCCGGCGTCGACGTTGGCGGGAGAAGACACCTCTGCATCGTCGAGCAGAGACAGAATGGAAATGAGAACGGATTCGACACGCTGGGCGGGCGACCATCTCTCGGAAGCTAGTTCGCCGGACATCTCGTCTTCGCCTGGCGCGTGGAGAATGGAGATGCAGAGTTTGCCATCTCGGTAGATGTTGGGGTGGTAAAGAGGACGGAGGAACCGGAATTCTAGAGACCAAAGAGTTAGTGTCTCCTTACTTGAGGCCCCTCAACTCTGACAAAGAGGGGCAAACGAAGGAGAAAACGAAAGAAACTCACCTGGGGGCGAATAAGGATAATTCTTGGGGAACTTCATAAGAGCTTTGAAGTAGCCCCCATAGTAGGAGGAGTCCGGGTTGAGAACGATCAGCCCGATAGTCCAGTTAAAAATATCTTCCTCGTTCAGCTAGACAGCGACAAACCAATCAGTCAAGATGTTCACTAGTGACACGCCATAATTCGCCATCCTAAGAGGCTAGGGATGCATGATCCATGCCGAATCGATAGGAAGCAAACATACCTCGATGTTGACCCATGGCTCCTTTGCCAGCGTCTTGTACTCGTTCATGAGAATCCGTTCCGCCATGATGAGAGGATCGAGAAAGGAGACAGGTTATGATGACGCGGGGTGACTTGGATATTACGACGGCGGAGGAGAGAGGGAGAGGGGGAGAGAGGAGGAGGATAGGTTTCTTTATTAAGAAGGCGCGTTGAAAGAAAAGCCGCAGAGATGTTCGACAGCAGAGGAGAAGATGGTGGCGGAGGGGAAGTTCAAGCGGTCGCGTTATCTGACTGGCGGGAAGATCGGCCTGAGGCCTTTGGATCCATTCCGCCTTTTTAACCTGCGAAGTCCCGTGGCAATCCAGGCGGAAAGTTCCGGGGTGGCGCTAAAAGTCAAAGGAGTTTTCCCCTGAACTCTTTCTTTCTCTCTGCTGGAGACTCTCCGAGGGTTCTTTGCGGCTCTTCCCTGTCGTCAGTGAAGAACCCCGGAAAAATAAGTTGATTCCTTCACTCTCGACAGTGAAGGAGTAATCCGAGTGATGTTCATCGTGTTCGACTCCTCCTACCGCCCCTTAAGGCCACCGCCCTGTACATCATCGTTCTAACCGACGTCCATGACCGATCGGCCGGTGGGGGAACAGGCGATAAGCCGTTCAAGTGGGGGTACCTTGCGGTGGGCGCCTATGTGTTAAATATCAATACTGCCTGCTAGGTACTACCATTATTATCTTTCTCATCGTGGTTCTTACTCCTTCCCGGATTCCAGACTAGGATGACCGTGGGATAGCGTAGTCCCAGGTATTCGTCATTCGAACATGATGCCTGTTCGGTCTTAGGCGAAGCCTTATCTCGGAGAAACGGTCTTTCTAGGGCGGCACAGAGTCAAGAGGAGGGGATGGGTTGAGTCAGAGCTTGAGACAGGGTTACATTCAGCGAGGGACGTTGTCAACTGATCTGCTTTTGCAGAAGCCCATGCGAGGATTGAGTCAGACCGACAGGGACGGCTGGAGCTGACGGATTTTTCTCATGGCCTTGCGCCAGAACGCGGTAAACAAAAGCAAAAGACCCTTGAGCAAAGGTCGGGGACTCAAACGAGACAAGCCGGTGTGACTGCAGGCGAGCACGGACGTCCCGGTAGCTTATGCTCTCTGTACGGTGTACGGAGTATGTAGTGGAAATAAAATGTAAATGCTCTTCAGACGGAGCAATAATAATCAGAGTATCTGGTCAATTCGCCTGAATTCTTTACGTAAATACTCGGTCGCATCACGACATCCAGAAACTAGTCCGGTTTACCGATCATCTAGTGTACTGTGTACCTACTCAAGAACGTGGATGACTGGAGGCAGCAATCAGGGGTCATGAAAAATAAGAATTAAAAATTAAAAGAAAAAAAAAAAAACCTCTCCCAGCTGCAGCCATCTGATAATTCCCTCCATTCTCGTGGCTTCCTCCCATTCCAGCCTTCTTGCGAGATCCCCGACATGCCCAGCATGCCCTTGTTATTCTTTATTATCCATCATTCTATGTAACACCACCGCCAATGGGATGGCCCCGTCTCCCACCTTTAGTTCCTGATGATATGGAGCAATTAATGATCATTGAAAGGCGAACGCACCAATTACTCTGGCGGGTTCGAGCCGTTGGTCTGGATCTCTCCTGCTTTTGTACTGAGGCGGTGGGACTGGAGTTGGCCGTGGGTCCTCCAGCTAACTAATCCAACCTGCTTCCGCCTTCCCTCCGTCATAATTTCCCTCCCTCCAGTTCTCTCTCTCTCTCTTTCTCTCTTCCCTTCTGCTTTTTAGGCCTCGGTTTCTGCCTCCCTAAAGGACGTCGTGCGTGATTCAATATATTTTTCGCTATCTTTGGGCTCATTTTTTAAACCTGTTTCACTATCCCCTCCCCTTCGTCTCTGTACACTTATTCCCTCTTTTCTTTCTTTTTTTTCTTTCTCATTATCGAGTCCGTTTTCGTTACCTAGAGTCGCAAATGCTAGGCTTGTCCTGCATATCAATGTCAAAGGATTTCTAAAACCGTGAACAGATTTGCTGTTCATATTCCTCCTATCGGTTCATTAGATCTTGAAATTGAATTTAAAAGCAAACGAATGAGTGTCACAAGTTCTCGTTCCAATCCCGGCTGTTTCCTATCCTTCTGCCGGAAATGATACCGGAATGTCATGGCCCAATTTGGGCTATCGATGACCTTTCGCGTTGCTTTCAACGAAAGTGAGCTCCTCGATTCTTCCTTCCCTTTTGTCTTCATTGTCGTCGGGATCATTTGCTTACCGGTGATTCTTGCATCATAGTTACCTACAAGTAATCTTTCCACTTACAGCATGCGGTCTTTCTCTGTTGTGCATTGTCTTTCGTATTGCCTATCGCTATGTGGTGGCCCGGAAGGGTGTTTCCTACAAAATCCTAAGCGACAATGACGCCGCGGCTGATGCTCGAGATGTTGGTTTCGCGGAAGAGGAGCAGGGCGAGGAGACCGACCCCATGTTATCCAAGGCGGCGCAGGCCGAGCAGCTGGAGTTTGAAGTCGATCGACCCCGAGGCGAAATTCTGTTCATCTCCCTGGAACTAGCGGCGTTAGTGGGAGAAGTGGCTGTTTTTATTGCCATCCTGTTAACCGACGGCTGGGGCCACCAGGGTAAGCTCCCTGCCGTGGCGAAACTGATCTCCTGGGGCTACATCCTGTTTCTCGCATCTGTGCGATTGCTTCTCTCGACCCTTGGACTGCATTCCTTCCCCAGACTCTGGAATCACACCGCTACGTTGTATGGCCTGCAATGGCTGTTTGCCGTGTGCGTCTTCCGCTCCGCGGTCATTCACCCGATCTCAAGACGTGCCGTGACCTTGAGCGCCGTCGAGTTTGCGCTATCTACCTTCCTTCTACTTATCGCTATGACCACCCGTAGAGGAAACAAGGCGGTTTTGGTTCCGCACGAGGATGGCCTCGAACCGGCAAGACACCCAACGGCAAGCTTGCTATCCCTTCTGACTTTCAGCTGGCTCGACCCTCTCATCTTCAAGGGGTGTAGGCAGACCCTGGAGCTCGAGGATGTCTGGAACTTGACGGGACCCCAAAAGGCTGCCACAGTGCTCGAAGATTTCCGTCGGAGACAATACGAAGGCTCCTTGACGTGGAAGCTCCTGCGCTACTTTAAGGGCACTCTTCTGGTACAAGGCGCATGGGCCGTGTTTGCTAACTGCTTTACGTACTTGCCCACGATCCTTCTGCGGGCAATCTTGCAGTACGTCGAGGATCCGAGGTCCACTACGCCGAACGCCGCCTGGTTGTACGCTATATTGTTGTTTTGCTCCGGAGCCATTCAAGGAGTTGCCGACGGACAAGGTCTCTTCATCGGACGCAAACTGAGCGTGAAACTTCGTGCTATCATTATCGGCGAGATTTATGCCAAGGCCCTTAGACGCAAAGCCAGCGCCTCGACTGATTCTGCGAAAAAGAAGTCGGCAGATGAGCCTGCGGCTGACACCAAAAAGAAGGGTCTCTTCTCCTTCGGTCGCAAGAAGAAGAAGGCCACGAACGACCCCGAAACGGATCCCGAAGATACCAAGAAGTCAGACGCAGAAGACGACACCCATCTGGCCAATATCGGTACCATAATCAACCTGATGGCGATCGATTCTTTCAAAGTCAGCGAGGTCGGTGCCTACCTCCACTTCCTGTGGGCCAGCGTGCCGGTGCAGGTTATCATTGCCGTCACTCTCTTGTATAGACTGCTTGGATTCAGCTCGTTTGCTGGCATCGTTATCATGGTCCTTATGCTACCCGTCAATATCTTCATCGCCAAACAATTCACCAAGGTCCAGAACCAAATTCTGGCCGGTACTGATGCCCGCATTCACGCCACAAACGAGATTCTCCAGAATATTCGGATCATCAAATATTTCGCGTGGGAGCAGCGGTTCGAGGATATTGTGAATGAAAAGCGAAAGGCGGAACTGAAAGCCTTGCGCTTCCGTTACGTTATTTGGTCCACGGCGGCGACTGTCTGGTACGGGACGCCGATTCTCATCACTTTCGCTTCGTTCTTCCTCTACACAGTGGTTGAGAAGAAGGATCTAACTCCGTCCATTGCATTCCCTGCTTTGTCAATGTTCTCTTTGCTCCGCATTCCCTTGGATCAACTTGCCGACATGCTGGCTCACGTGCAAGAATCTAAAGTATCCCTGGACCGTGTTGATAAATACCTCAACGAGGAGGAGACCGACAAGTATCATCAGCTGGAGCCTGAGGAAAACGATGGACAACCTCCTAGAATCGCACTGGATAACGCCACGCTAACCTGGGGGTCTCCCAGGGGACAGAACCAGGACGAGACGTCGGATGATACCGCTGAAGCTTTCCGTTTGATCAATCTCAATGTCTCGTTCCGCATCGGATGTCTCAACATCATTGCGGGACCGACGGGCTCTGGAAAGACGTCGGTTTTGATGGCCTTGCTTGGAGAAATGAAGCTCTTGGAAGGACGGGTTCACTTGCCAGGTGGCACAGTGAGCCGAGTGGAACTCCCGGTGGACCCTCAGACAGGACTCATAGAAAGTGTCGCGTACTGCGCACAGGAGGCTTGGCTTGTGAATGACACGGTCAAGGAAAATATCGTATTTGCATCTCCGTTCGACCAGCGACGCTACAACGCCGTGCTCAAGGCATGCGCCTTGGAGCGTGACTTGACAATCCTTGACGCCGGTGATCAGACAATGGTCGGAGAGAAGGGCATCAGTCTTTCCGGAGGACAGAAGCAGAGAATATCCCTTGCCCGTGCTATCTACAGCAGGGCCCGGCATATTCTGTTGGATGACTGCTTGAGCGCTGTTGATTCGCACACAGCCAAGCACATTTTCAGAGAAGCTCTTACAGGACCTCTGATGATGAACCGCACTTGCATTCTCGTCACACACAATGTTGCCTTGACTGTTCCACAGGCACACCACGTCATTGTTCTCGACAACGGTAAAATTGCCGCCCAAGGCAAACCGGATGAGGTTGCGGCTTCGGGCGCCCTGGGTGACGACCTTCTCAAGTCCCGACCGACTTCTAGGTCTAGCTCACAACGTCCTTCCGGCCGACAGACCGCAATGGAAGAACAGCGCGAGGAGGAATCCCACACCAATGGTGCTGCCGTCAAGGGTACGAAGCAGGAGGATGCCCGTCCCAAGCTGGTGGAGTCGAAGGCGGTCGGTAGTGTCCAATGGTCAACCGTCAGGATGTATCTCAAGTCTATGGGTTCCTGGCAATACTGGGTCGGTGCTGTGCTTGTCTTTTCATTGCAGCAGTTAGGATCGGTCTCCACCAACGTTTGGATCCGGCAATGGGCGAATTCCTATCGCACCGAAGAACTTGGGACGGAAGATGCGGGCAACTACGCCGCCATGGCGAACTTAAAATTCCCATCCTTCAATGTTGGAAGCGTCCCACGAAACTCACCTGTAGGCTCTCCTCATCTGAACGCGCAGGCAGCTACTACCTCTTCATCGGATGTGAACGTCTCATACTACCTTGGCGTCTACGCGCTCCTTGGAATCGTTTATCTCTTAATCTCTCTGACCAGAGAGGCAGTGCTTTTCTGGGGCTCGCTACACGCGTCGTTAAAGATCCACCAGCGTCTCCTCAGGGCGGTGATGCACGCCAAGTTCAAGTTCTTTGACTCGACACCCCTAGGCCAATTGATGAATCGGTTTTCGAAGGACGTTGAAGCAGTTGATCAAGAGGTCGCTCCCGTGGCAATCGGTGCGCTCCACTGCCTAGCGTCGGTCATCATGATTGTGGTCCTGATCTCGGTCATCACGCCTGAGTTCTTAATCGCGGGCGTCTTCATTACGATGGTATACTTCGCGCTGGGCGCGGTCTACTTGAACTCCTCTCGTGATCTGAAGCGGCTGGAGTCTGTCCAGCGCAGTCCGTTGTACCAGCAATTTGGCGAGACCCTCAATGGTATTGTCACTATTCGTGCATATGGCGACGGGCCGAGGTTTATCGTGGACAACCATCGTCGGATCAACAACTACAACCGGCCTCACATTTATCTCTGGGCTAGCAATCGCTGGCTGGCACTCCGTGTCGATGTCACGGGTGCTTTGGTATCCTTCTTCACTGCTGTTTTCATCATCACGAACATCGGCAAGGTTGACGCCGGTGCTGCCGGTCTTTCCTTGACGTACGCGGTCACTTTTACCGAGAACATTTTGTGGCTGGTCCGACTCTACTCCGAAGTTCAACAGAACATGAACTCTGTTGAGCGGGTCAACGAATACCTCGATGTCGAGCAGGAGGCGGAGGCAGTCATTCCTGACTCAAGACCTCCGGCGGACTGGCCCAGTGCTGGTGCCGTCGAATTCTCCAGCTATACCACACGGTACCGCGCTGACCTCGATCCCGTTCTACGTGGAGTTTCTTTCACGGTGCAGGCTGGTGAGAAGGTTGGCATTGTTGGTCGTACTGGTGCCGGTAAGAGTTCCCTGGCTCTTGCCCTCTTCCGCGGTCTCGAGGCCGAAAAGGGACACGTCGAAATCGACGGCGTGAAGATCAGTGATATTGGGTTGCGCGATTTGCGAGAGGCCATCACCATCGTGCCTCAAGACCCCACCCTTTTCACCGGAACGATACGGAGCAACCTCGACCCGTTCAACTTATTCACCGACGAGCAGATCTTCACGGCGCTCCGACGGGTGCATTTGATTGGACCTGGCACTTCGGGGACTGCCACTCCCGTGGCAGGCAGCGCGAGCACTGCTGTCGAGCCCAGTGCGATCAACGTCAACGGATCCCTGGTTTTGGACAACAAGAACGTATTTCAGAACCTGGAGACTGCGGTATCCGAATCGGGCTCGAATCTCTCGCAAGGCCAAAGACAGCTTCTGTGTCTCGCACGTGCCCTTCTCAAGAACCCCAAGGTCCTCATGATGGATGAAGCCACGGCGTCCATCGACTACAACACCGACGGCAAGATTCAGGAGACGCTCCGTGAACTGCGCGAGAGCACCATCATCACCATCGCCCACCGTCTTCAAACCATCATCGATTACGACAAGGTTCTCGTACTAGACCACGGACGTGTCATCGAGTACGATCACCCTTGGACCCTTATCACCAAGGAAGAAGGTCTCTTCCGAAGCATGTGTGAAAACAGCGGGAACATGGAGGTTCTCGAAGACGGCGCGAAGAAAGCCTGGGATAACAAACGTCTTGTTGATGATTCTTAGACAGCCAACAAAAAAAACAACCCTCCTGTCCTTTCTTAAATATACATAATTGTCTTATTATTCTTGTTCATGTTTCATTCATCTCACCAGTCTTTCTTCTTTCTTTCTCCTCTTTAATTATCCCTATATTAGATGGGCGTGAGAACGAGAAAAGGCTGAGAGAGACGATTGCAAAAAGAAAACAAAAAGTTCTGAATCCGAGGTTGAAAGTATTTTTACCACTTGTTACGGGGTGTATCGCTACTGCGAACCTTGGTTTCATGTTTCTTTTTCTCTGTCTTTTGACTATTGGTGCAACAGTGTTCGTTCCATGTCTGCGTTGCATTGCTTGCAAGCATGTTTCATTGAATGGGGAAGAATGTAATGATTTGTCTCCCTTCGTCCTGTAAGTCAGTGGATATGGGCAGATAGTCTGATAGACAATTGAAGTTATATTGAGTTGAGACGCGGAATTTTCGAATTTCTTTGTAAGTAGCTTCAATTTGGATGGCTACGTCATTTACGTAATGCTGTTGTTCATGATATGTGGGGGGGGGGGTGAGTCTTCAAAAGTTGTTGAAAGGGGCAAGAAAGAAAGTTTCATGCCATGCCCCAAGTATAACGTACATATTGCATGATAACTCTGATCAATTGCGTACGTTTGATATTTACAAATGATTTTGCATGGCAAGTCACAAGGTTGCTGATCTGGGAGGAAATGACAGAAGCTGTACTTCTACAATATACTCCGTACTATATACCGTGCCTACAACACGATAGTCCGACACGACGTTCAAGAACGCTTCTAGAAGGCAGGCTGAGAGAGTCCTTCATAAACCATTCGTTAAAATTGGCCATCACCATGTAACAGAATGAATGATAGATTCGAAGAGAAGAAACCCGCTGACTCAGCCCTACCGTCCCCATCTGGACAGGCGATCGACATTCCCCACTCAAGCTTAAATCGAAGATCCGAGCAGATCCGAAGTATGACAGCATCCACTTCCCAACCGGACAGGTTCAACGATTCTTTTTCTTTCTTCTTCTTCTTCTAGATCCACGATGATCTAGTCAATCGTTGAACCACAGGCAAGGTACGAGTCATGTCGTGTAGTCGGTGTTCCGAGAACCGGGAGAGAAGGAAAGAAAAAGAAAGTTCACGAACGGGTCGATCATAGCTAATCTATCAAACTTTGTCTTCCCTTTTCCCTCCGGATCCTGGTCGATTCGGACCCCCGGGGAACATGATGATATCACGAGATCTCCGCATGAGATCAACGGATGGAAAGGCCGGATGGCACCAATTCATCACTTTTTCCCTTCTGCCTAATGCTAACGAACACCCCCACACAAAACACGCTGATGATCCTGCTTCCTGCTCCGCCCCGGAAGGGACTGGGAAAAAGCCGCGTAAGACCCGGGAATTAGATCACTTCAATGGATGAAACGTTGGCAATAAGGTTCATTGTTTCCAGGGTGCAGGGGACCTTTTAGGCTCGCGGTACCGAGGATAGCATAGGAATTGGCTATGAAGATATAGAGGTATGATGCAACGACGATGGCGATTGCCTTGGATTCGGCGTTCCCCGGGGTGTTGGACGACGAAGCTGCGTGGATGTGTAAGGATAAGAATAGTTGTCATTGCATCATACCGTTGCATTTTTCCATGTCTTCGCGGCCACTGCTTTAGGTTCGAGGGTGGTGGGAGGGAATTATATTAAGAGGCTGGTGTGGACTGGGTATGGATCTGTTTCTGAATCCCTGCGATTTTCTCCTTGATTGCTAGGATCGGAATACTTTTCTTCTCGTTTCATATTCACTCATCCAGTGAACCCTTTTTGATCAGGAAAAGCGACTCAGCGAAAAGACTTCACCTAAAAGAGAAAGACACATTCGAGTATATAAGCATCATGCGTATCTTCTCTGCGTTGAGCGGCCTCCTGCTGGCCGGCGCCGCCTTTGCCCAGAACTCGAGCTGCTCGCCCAAGTCGGGCGACGTTCAAGTCGTCCAATTCGGCTGGGCTCTGCAGTATCTCGCCGAAAGATACTACTCGGCGCAGCCGCTGAACCAGACCTTCCTGAACAGCGTCACCAACAGCTCGCGCGCCAACTACTACAACAACTTCCAAGGCATCCAGCGACAGAACCGCCTCGGCGTCCGCGCCGTCCAGCAGCTGGGATCCCAGGTCTCCGGCTTCAGCGCCCCCCGGTGCAACTACACCTTCCCGTCCGCGTCGGACGGCGAGACCTGGGTGATGAACGCGCTCAAGTTGGAGCAAAGCATCACCGGCGCCTTGATCGGCCTGTCGGGCTACACTCAGTCGCCCGAGGTTTCCTTCCTGCTGGCGCGTCTGTCGGCCGAGCACAGCGGCCACGCCTACTATATCGCCAGCCAGCAGCAGGGCACCGTCTTCCCGACCAACAGCTCCTCGTTGGTCCCTGCGTACAACCCCGACTGGGTCCTGCAGAATGGAACCCAGCCCGGAAAGCTGGGCTCGTACCTCAAGAACTGCGTCTCGCCTCCCTCGTCGCCATGCGGTGAGAAGCTGAACATCGGGCCTCTGATCGGCACTTTCGGATCGAACTCAACTACTAACAGCACCACCAACTCCACTGCCTCTGCCTCGCCTTCGGCTGGGCTTTTCGCAAAGGTGTTCTAGAGAAGTTCTAGGGTTCTTTGGCCCATGAAATCGAGCGCCGCTGCCTTGCATGCAATAAAGTCAAGATCTTACGGCACATAAAGGCGCATCCATGTGGAAATTGCAACGATATCTGGTCTTTTCCAGGGAATGATGGTTTTCTGTTGTCGACATACGCTGTAATCAATTAATTGTCTCCGCCATGTTTATTATTGTACTTCAAGTTAGGAGATCGTGTCATGTAATGAATAATGTACAAGACTTCTGAACCTGTACATTTCTATCATATAGTAGTTTTGGTATAAGCGAGCGCGCGTAGTCACAGTGATCCAGATCGGTGGGCGTGTATTTTCAACGCAGTATCATCTCAGCTGAGGAAGCACGACTGCCTAATGCGAGGATGAGTTTCCACTGATAGTAGAGACACAGGCTATGTAACGGCGCTTCGACTGGCCAAGACCCAGAAAGCCAGATACCCACTGGGCTCCAGAGGCCGGTGTCCATAGGAAGCGCTACACTCATCCGACGACTTGCGACTGATGAGCAGCACCCACAGTCGCCATGTCCAATTGGTTGGAGAGAATAGCCAGATCCAGAAAGGGAAAGGATCCATCTCCCGACGTCTTCCGAGAGGTTTCGGTGGCGCGGACCGCGATGCAGCGCTTGAGATTCTGCAAACAGCATGTAGCAAATTTTGATTGGTAAGCCCCTATGAGCCAATTCAAGCAGAATGATGATTGCGCGTCTCGTTTCGTGCATAATGTCTATATTCATGTTGCTCATGCCGGCCGAATCAAGGCCAGCCATTTCTCCAGACTCTCTCCAAGGGTATTGATGAATGGCCACTGGGTGTTTTTGCGGAAAAGACGGGCCCACAATTTGATCACAGCCACTCCAAGGCTAGCAGGATCTTGGCCGGGGAGAGCTTCGTCATCTTCCAAGTCCATCGAAGTATATGCCTCCTCAACGATGCATCGGGTCCAATGCAGGATGCGATTTTCGTTATCTGCAGAGCAAGGTCAGTTAAAATTCATGTAGGTAGGCAATTGTCTGATTCGCATTCATTCATACCGCTCAAATTCTGATCATTGCCTGTTTCTGCCAAGGACAACAGCCATTTGCTTAATAGAACGGCGCATTCAAGACTAGCAATTGAATGGCGGACACTCCAAAAGAATGCCTGACTTCGTGCGACATGATCAATTCCAAGTCGCACAGGGATACTTAAAGCATGCGCTGAATATATAAGCGCGGGTGTCAATCGGTAACTTCGGCCGGGCCGAGGGGATCTGTGCAATGCATTGGCAATCCGATACGGGTCTCTCGTCTCAAGCTGACGATAAGGCCCCAAGTTAAGAGATAGTCGAACGTAAGCGAGGCCTAAGAGTGAACTTGAAGTGAACGGAATAGGCCCGTTTTCATTATGAGGGTCAAGGCTTGACTCCGGGGCCTGTTGCCAGACTGAAGTCCAAGATCGCAAGGCTCGTCTGGTAATTACTGTTAGGCACCATCCGTAGCAGTCCAAGATTGAAGTCGAACTGATCACTTACTCAAGTTTGTTCAACTCTTCTGTGGGCAGTGAGAGCATCTGGTCGCCTGTCGGCAAAGAAAGCTCGCTCACCAGGTGGATGCGCTGAAGAAGGCCATGGAGAAGAATGTAGTTACCCAAAGGTGCCGGGATCGGATCTAACATGACGGTGGTCCGTGACTGCTGTAGAAGAAGTGCCAATGCATCTTGGAAGAACAATTGCTGCGAGCCTACTTCTTTTTGAGCCACCTCCCATTCCTGAGGCGTGCTTGCTTTCCACTCCTTTGTCGAACATGGGAGACGCAGATGTACTTCGCTGCTGCGAAGCACTGGGTAGATATTGTATGCTATGCTGTGGACGTGAACAAAGCAGAAGGCGATAAACCGAGTCCGTCGAATAGACTCCTCTTCCGCCCATTCATGCCACTGAAGAGGTGCGTGTCTTGGAGCCACAGTGATATTCTCTGTCAAGCCAAAATCGCGGAGACATCGCACAAGCAGGTTCTGGATACCAAAAGCCTCCTGGACCAATTCGGCACCTTCCCAAGTGGAATACGCCATCAGAGAGAGCAAGGTACGGATATTCTCGATTTGCCTCCACGCACTCATTCCAATGGCATTTTCAGACGGCGCGAGTATCGGAGGCTGACCGGGTTGCTGAGACGATTCACGCAAATTTTCCAACGGTATTTGAATAACCGTGTTATAGGCCCCCGCGGGGGGTTGAGTGGACTCTTTTGAGATCCTGTAGAGAGCAATCGCTTTCGCAGCATGGAATATCCTCTCGGCATTGCGATGCTCAAAGCGATACTGCGCACCTACTGTCAGAAGTGCCAGAATAAGCTCCGGAGCGCGCTCGTTAATCCGGAGAGTTGGAACATGAAGGAATGGTAGATGTGGATGGAATCCGTCAAAGAACGAGGTCAAGTATCTCGTCAACGTGTGTCGAGATGGCAGAACAAAATCCGGAATAAGATGCCGGAACTCTTCCAGAGAGGTTGCAAGGCGCAGCCTTTGCTCTTCGCTCACCTTGAGCGGAGTGGACTTCTTGGAAATTTGAGGCGGTTCTAAGGAATGTAAGTTACCCACAAACTGCCTGCGCACAATCATCTAAACATCAATAGCCTACCATAGTCAGATACCGTTCCCAAGCTTTGATCACCAGGGGGCACAGAGGGCAACCAGGACCGGAATGGAGAATCACCCCGAGATCCCTCCCTCTGGCCACGACGGGACGACCCATGTACCTCCCGTGTATTCCGACCCGGGTCGGGGACGTCGGCGGGGACTGCACTCTGTACTTGAGGGACATCACCCAACGCAGGCACCCATTCCGAGGGCAATCCGATCGAGTCCAGGAAATGGGTGAATTCTTGGAAGTGATTCAAATCCTCCGGTAGATATGGCAACGGTTGAGCTAGCAAGCCGTTAGCGGTCAGGGATTGTAGCGCTAGTAGACGCTCAATTTACCAGGTGGTTGGGCATCCCGAAAGTTGCCAGGAAGTAGGAGCTGAGCCGCTTGGAGGATGTCGGCATCGTGAGTCACTGCAGGGTGCGGCTCGAGAACTGCACTGCTGCTACCTGCATTGAGCATGCCCTGGTTCTGTTCCATATAAGGGACCTGTTGTGGCGGGTGTGGGGGACCATTCCATTGCTCAATTGTAGTAGGTTGCATCGGGGGAGGCACCTCGGATCGCGGGGTAGGCTGGACATTGTACTGCGGCTGTGGATGTTGCTGCTGCTGGGGCGTCGATAGGTCCGGCGCCGACGTGAGACGTGCAGCAGCCTGGGACTGTTGTTCCGAGACATCTCGGTCAGGTTGGGAGTTGGGCGAGATCAATCCATTATTGTCATGGGTGATGCGAGAGTGTCGTTTCAGGAGATCCCGTCGAGTAAAAGCCGCTCCGCAGAAGCACACATAGGGCTTCTCCTTAGTATCTGCCGACCATTGTCAGCCTGCGTTCCTGCAGAGAGGACCTAGCGTCATGTCGCGTGGCGGACGGTGGTACGTACGAGTGCGGACATGTCTATCGAGATGCTCGGTTCTCCTAAAGCTCCGACCACAGTGGCTGCAGACCCGGGATTTTGCTCCAACACTTGAGCGACGACGGGCTCGGGGATATTGCGAAGACTGGGACAACATCAAGTCATTTGGGGGATCCCAGAGTGATTCTAAACAAACAAGGTAGGTAGGGGGGGGGGAAGGACTCTCCACTTTTGGAGAACAGCAGGGGCAGTGACAAGAGGGCAATCCGGAGACGATCGGACCTTCGACGGAGGGGAAAGTCGCCCGTACCTCCAACACGTGCTCCAACGCCACCCGACTCTTGCCCCACTTCTTCCCATGATGATCTCCAACTGAACTCTTGCATATATCATAGCTCATACTGACGGAGTATATGCTTGGTATGTAAGAAGTCGAACGAAGAATATCCTCCATCTCAGTCATGCCGCTCGCTTATTCGTTTCCTGGTGTCGCCGTCATCACCGGAGCTGGCGGCACAGGTATGCTTCCATGATACCTACTAAACTATATATTAGTAGTTACTTCCGACAGCAAACATCTAATCTAACCTCCTCCAGGTATCGGAGCAGCCACAGCTCGAGCATTCGCCGAAGCAGGATGTCCCAAAATCGCAATCACAGATCACAACCCAGCAACTCTCGAGGAGACCCGAGAATTCATCTGTACCAGATACCCCAACACCGAAGTCGTGGCCGAAGCAGGGAATATTGCACATGAAGAATTCGTCGAAGACTTCATGGCCCTTGTAATCCAAAAGTTCGGACGCATTGACTACGCAGTCAACTGCGCAGGGGTTCTAGGGGACTCACAACGATCGACAGACACACCAATACAAGCCTTTGATCACATAAATCTCGTCAACTATAGAGGAACGTTCCTCTGTTCGCGAGCAGAGCTAAGCTGCATGCTCCGACAAGCTCCCCTTCCAAGCCACGACCCCGATCGCGCACCGCAACGAGGGTCGGTGGTCAACGTTGCCAGTCAATTAGGGATTGTTGGACGGCCCAGCGCTTGTGAGTGTGGACCTGCCCCGATTAGGTAGATGAGTCCCGAACTGATTACGACAGCCGCGTACTGTGCTTCCAAAGCTGCTATCATGGCCATGACTCGGTCGGATGCGATCGATTATTCGAAGGACAATATCCGAGTTAACTGCGTCTGTCCTGGCGTTATCGAGACGCCCATGACCACGCACAGCGAGGAGGTTCGAGAGCGGCTGAAGCCGGCCATCGATATTGCTCCGATGAAGAGAATGGGGAAGCCGACGGAGGTTGCTGATACGATCCTGTTCCTGTGCTCGACGTATGCATCCTTTGTGCAGGGACATGCGCTTGTTGTTGATGGAGGGTATGTCATTAATTAGGGGATGGTGTAATGTGATTGAAATAATCATCTTGGGGGGACATGTGCTTGTTGTCGAAGGGAGTTTAATGTGATCAACTCATAGTGGCGTAATGTAATTGCAATAATCATCCTGATGTTTGAGGTAGTTACGATGAATGTGAACCCCAATCTAGCTACCTATTTACCTATTCATCTCTTTACGATGTGTGTATAAACTCTTGCGGTTGTCTTCAATGGGATGATATATCATCGAACTAGCAGCAGATATAAATGTCATTAAATTTCCCTGTTCAAACTCTATAGCAGATTCAAACAGCCGTAAAGCAGTCTATGGATATTTATCTAATTCTCCCCGACAAGCCTTATACACCTTCCTTCCAGTCAAAATGCGTCTCCCACGCGCGCCCAGCCCTCAAAATCTTCGACTCCTCCCACAAGCCCCCAACGATCTGCATGCCCACCGGCAACTTCACCTGCGGGTCATCCTTCGCGGGCGCAAAACCCACCGGTATCGACATGGCCGGATGCCCCGTGACATTAAAGATCGCCGTATTGATCGTCAACCCGGAACTCGGCGTGACGGACTCGATCGGCAAGCCACGTTTCGCATTCCTCGGCGCAACAACCGGCGTCGTGGGCATGACCACCACGTCGAACTTCGTGAACACTTCCTCGTACAGATCCCGAAGCTTGCGACCAATGTTGCTGGTTTTGCTGTATAGGTCGGGAAATCGAGAGGAGAGGTAGAGACCGTTGATGATCACGTTCTTGGTGGCTGGGTATGCGCGTTGGAAGCCCTCGTTCGTCCAGGGGAGTCGTTGGCGCTCCATCTCAGTCATGTAGAGAGCCCGTCGGCCTGTGGCGTGGCCGAGCAGGTTCTGGGACCCGGCGATGCGTTGCTGGATCGTCCAGATGGCGGGTCCGTGGAGGTGGTCGGGGATGGAGACTTCTTCGATCGTGGCGCCGAGCTGGGTGAATTTTTGGATCGCGTCCTGTACGGTTTTCTTCACGGCTGGGTCGACCATGCCGTGTTCGAATCCTTCTGTGAGGACGGCGATCTTGAATCCGTCGAGTCCGGTGGGCCCTGTTTGGAGGGTGTTGGCGTAGAGCGTCGAGCCGTGCTTGGGGCTTCCCAGACATCTGTCGTCGATTCCGTCGTAGCCGCTGATCGAGTCTAGACATGCGGCTACATCGAGGACATTTCTGGCTAGAGGTCCGGTGTGATCATTGACAGCATCGCCGCTGCTAATCCCACTGTAGGGCACCAGGCCGAATGTGGGTTTCAGGCCGACACCTGGAGGTCAAGAATTAGCCATACTCTGTCACAGACCGGGGACCGCATATCCTTCGTTCACATACAGCCACAAAACGAAGCCGGCACACGGATACTCCCCCCTTGATCGCCACCAATAGTGACATCCACCAAACCCGCCGCAACCAAAGCAGCGCCCCCAGAAGTACTACCTCCCGAAGAGTACCCAGCCGCGAAGGGATTCTCAATCGTCCCCTGCGCACTCGTAAACGAGGAAGTCGAATGACACAGATTCTCACAAGTCGAAGTCCCCAGGATCTCAGCGCCAGCGTCCAAAACCCGAGTCACGACGGTAGCATCCGAGACGGGCGTCCAGGACGGGATGATATCGCTTCCATGGAGTTGAGGCACGCCGGCCACAGCGATGCAGTCTTTCAGGCTGAAAGTCTTCCCGGCAAGAGGGCCGCCGTTCGCATTGCCCTTTATGAGGAACTTGTGGGCCCATGCTTGGCCGAAGACCTGTTCCTCCGGGGATGGGCGTCGTACGTTTTGACGGGGGTAGCGATCCAGATCAGGTACGGGTTGATAGTCCGGCATATTTGAGACAGTCTCGGCGCAGTCATGCACCGCTGCTAGTAGCGTTTGGAAGTCATCCTCTTCGTGCGGTTCGACGGATAGGCCGACGGGTCGGAGAAGATCTTGGACATCGCCTTTTTTGACCGGATTATTCCTATCGCGACAGGTAAGCAGAGCCCATTGCCAGAAAAACGAAACCAAGATTTACGGGGAAATCGACGTGAACAGCACCGACATGACGATGTAGCGAGCGAACGAAACAAAGTAACAGGCTGTTGTAGGCGTAAAACGAGTAGTAAGTAGTAGAGTTCGTCAGCGACAAAACCTGTTCACACAGATCAAGAAAGAAAGATATCGAGAAAGATAAATCGCATTTTCAGTACCCAACAACCCCATTCTATGTCTCCAATATCATTAGAGCAGCATTTACATAAGAATGGACAAAATCTCCATCGCCGTCGCCATTTCTCCAACTCCAACTGCCAAGCCCACGGGCTCTTATCACCTCTGTTGGAGTAGCCATGAGGCGACTCCAACGTGGCAGGACAGGATCGGCGAGTACGGTGTGGTATCAGGATTCTAACCATTTGGTTTAGTGTCTGTAGCTAAGACTAGCCGGAGACCGTCCGGTGGATGTCAAGAATTAGCATGAGTGAATCCCGCGTCCGTCTCATGGCGATGGGTCCATAAAGTCGAGTGTTGATAAGAAGCCAGTACGGAGTAGTTATCCGTTAAGGCAAGAAAAATTCGCAAGAAATTTAGTCTTCTTTTCAAATTGTTCTGATTCTCGATATCAAAGAGATGTTCAGATTTCAAATGCACGATTTCTGCGCCGAGCAATAACCAGAGACCCGACCGTCATGCATTAATCTCAATAATCCCGAAGGCCGCCACTCTTGAAGAAAGCACTCCGTACTGCCGCTATAACAACCCCAAGGAAGAAAAAGAGAAAAGTGGCCTTCTTAGGAAACGAGATAAGAAAAGGAACGTTCTTCTTTCGAGTCATCAGTAAGGTTTAGGGTTCAGCTAGCCTCATGACCGAAAGAGGAGGAGGACGCAAGGGGTCGATCCTTGTTATTGACCGATTCACTCACATCACCGTGCTGTCTCAGCTGAGCTAGTAACTAGCTACTAGATACCCTATAAGACAGCTCATAACATGCATAACCAGCTACTGTTCTCCTATCACATATGTTGGCCCGGATGTTTATTCGCCACCGAGTCGCTGACATCACGACCTCTTGAGATCGCTACAACTGAACGTTACGTGTCAATTTATCCTCCCACAACGAACAAAAAGGGAAAGTAAGTTTATTTAAAGTAAGCTTCTTGTCATTCCCACTAGAGCACCTACCTGCTATCTACTACTCCCTACTCCATCCTCGGTGATCATTCCGGGTTTCTACGGTACCGCGGCAGAGTAAACGCTGCCGAGCATCAAGTGCTCCAATTCGTGGTTTCAATTGAACCCGATCGCTCCTCCAATGGGATATCTCTGTGGCTTCTCGAGCTTCTAGAGGCGCGGGGTACGCACAGAACCTGCCAGGTGTGATTGCTGATTAGTCCGTGGGCGTTATCAGCTCGTTCCTGTGGATCCTAGACTCCAAGACTTGTTATCTTTCAATCGACCTTGCTACATGAGGTAGAGAGACGGTTCCTTATCGATGACAGCCAGCGTTGCCTGTCGCTTATCAGGGAGCCAAGGAGGTCATAGGCTGATCTCAAAGGCATATATAAGATAGACAGCATATCACGCCAATGATCCTGGATTCTTGGAGAGCGTTGTTTGATTTATTCAGTCGTCATTGAGCCGGTCCCGTCTATCATGGCGACTTCTCCCGATGACACGAAGGACTTCAAGATCGCAGCGGCTAGTCCGCATGCCGATGACATCGGCATCGCCAATTCGGAAGAACTCAAGGATGGAAATGACCAGTACGAGGTTTTCAAACGAGGGGATGGCCAGGTCGACTTTCGAACGGTGAGCTGGATCCGCGCATCGGCTATCTTTCTTAAGAGTAAGATCCTCCTAAACAGTATGAATTGCACTTGATCAATTCCTGACACATCGCAGTGCTCTTTGCTACTGGCATCCTCTCCATCCCATCGGTAATGTACGATCTCGGTGCCTTTCCGGGAGCCGTGAATCTAGTAGGCTGGTGTCTCCTCAACGCATACGGAGCTATCATCCTGGGAAACTTCCGCAATCGGCATCCTCAGTGTCACTCGGTGGCAGATATGGCCCAAGTCATCGGCGGGCCTATCCTCCGGGAAATCGTGGGATTCATGTTCATCATTTCATATGTGATCACGGCCGCCTCCGGCGTAATCGGCGTCTCGGCTGCCTTCAATGCTTTATCACTTCATGCCATGTGTACGGTCTGGTGGTCAGTTATCGCGACGGTCATCATCGCTGCGTTCGCCAGCGTCCGAAAATTCTCCCACATTGGCTGGCTCACGTGGGTTGGCTTTTTCAGCGTCCTTGTGGCAGTTTTCATCATTGTGTATGCATGCACCCCCAGCTCATCGTGAGAAGAGTATATATACCAGCAGAAGACTGACAAATTCAACCTCTAGCATCGGCGTAACAACCCGAGACAGACCGGCCGTTGCCCCCCAGACCGGGGACTTCGACTTCGGCTACCGCGTCATTGGCCATCCTACCTTTGCAGCCGGCATCACGGCCGCAGCGACGATCTTCGTCTCTAGCTCCGCCACATCCGCCTTCCTCCCGGTGATATCAGAGATGCGCAACCCTAAAGACTACCCCAAAGCGGTCTATCTCAGCATGGGGTTCGTGACCGCCTCGTACCTCAGCTTCGCGCTGGTCATCTACCGCTGGTGCGGGAAATGGATCGCCTCTCCCTCGCTCGGCAGTGCCGGCGAAACCGTCAAGCGAGTCGCATACGGCATCGCATTACCGGGTCTCATCGTCAGCGGATCCCTGTACGTGCACGTCGCCGCGAAGTATCTCTTTGTGCGAATCCTGCGCAACTCGAAACACCTGCAGTCGAACAGTCTCACGCACTGGGGTACATGGCTAAGTTGTACGATCAGCCTTTCAGCGATCTCATTCGTGTTGGCCTCTGCGATCCCGATTTTCACGTATGTATTGGCGCTGGTGGGGAGTCTTTTCTTTGCGCCGCTGGCGATCAGCTTGCCCGGGTGGTTGTGGCTGTATAGTCATGGCCATTATCGACGGGGAAGTGTGATGCGGAAGGTGGTGTACGGTCTACATGTCGGCCTTGTTCTGCTAGGGGCGTTCATGGCTGTCGGCGGGACATATGGGGTGATTGTTCAGATCATGGATGCTTATAAGAGTGGGAAGATCGATAAGGTGTTTTCTTGCGCTGATAACAGTGGTTCGGTCTAGATTTCAATGTAAAGATAGTGAATGTGGTTGCCATGTTTGATGATCCCAAAGACTTGTGATATTGTATAATTTTGTCCGACTTACTGTCATATGATACGCACGCAGAAGAGGTCATTTAACCGGGACATCAAATAGAGCATCAGGGACAGCAGTAGGACTGAGTCACATAGTAACCCTTGCTTACTTCTCCTGCAGGTTAGTTCAACAGGCGAAGTGCCCCATTGCAACAGACCGGAATGTTTTCTTACGCGGAACGAACAGGATGGAAAACGGACCAAGTAACTTCCATAATCCTATCCCCACTGTATTCATGATTTATGTAGCGCATGACCCCGTTGGCCTTATCCTAACGACCATCGCATGACCCGAGCCGATATGCAAAGATGATAATCCTTCAGCATCGGACAATAAAACTTCGGATTCCAGTCCCCTCGTTGCTTTGCGTGAGCGGAATCCGACACGATTCCGAGTCGCTGACACCAATCGCTCCGACGGTTTGGTTACGCGCACAATCATCGTCTTCGAAGAGCGTCACCGTACACAAGGGCTGTGTAAATCTCCCAGGAATATATGCCAAACCACCGCCGTTGAGGATAGCGTCCCGACAAAGTGTGCTCCCATTTCCTGAAAATGTGGTCACTTCACCCGTGCATTGTTTGTTCTGGAATATGTTGAACTCCCATGAAGCATTTGGGTTGTGGTGTTGCTGTTGGTTGTTTGAAGAAGTTGCAGCGATGGTCTGTAGGAAAGAGAAAAGAACAGGAGAGATTGCGTGGACGGGTTTCATGGCTGGAGAGGACTAGTTGGTCGGATGCGGCGAATTTCGATTCTATTCGCTCGATTGCGATGGCAAATGATGTCTTCTTGCTGTAGGTTTGAGGTCCAGAAGCAATATGATCCGATCTACTGAGTTTGCTTAGTACGTCTTCCGATATGTTTGTCAGTCCAAGAAGCACTGAGAGCCGACCTGCACAAGATAGTAATCGATTTTCAATTGATCAACGTCTCGAGACTCGGTAATAACTCAGGTGTAACCTAGAAAGAACCGCACAAAAAGCCTTCGGAGTGAAATAAGGAATGCTGAATTAGGCTACTTAAATGAAGCTTGTGAAAGGCCGCAGGCAAGGGGTATAACCCCCACCCATTAATGTCGTCTCCCACTCACCCATGAAAGTCTTCTTCGTTGTGGTTCCCTGATTCTGTACGGACCCTAGCGTCAAGAAGTAGGTATGTCTTAGGTTTCACTCAAGCCACACATCATTGGTAAGTTTGTTGGTTTAGGTTGTGTTGTGTTCATGATCGTCTTATTCGCGGCCGATTTCCTGTAGAAAGAGGTCTATGTTGCTGGAGATGTCTTCCTGATCGAGTTCTGGTTGGGCAGTCCCACCAACACTATGGTAGTCTAAAACTTCGGAGTATCTGCAGACCGGAGTCAGTTGAAGATCTTGCAGATTAATATCGGTTGCACCAACATCATGAACTTCCACGTATCCTTGGGCAGATCGGCATCGTTGAATGACCAGTCGAACTCCTTTTCTGCCGCAGGTTCGTCGTTGGGGTCATGATAAGGCGATAGATAGGGATGTCTCAAAGATTCGTCGGCAGATATACGCTTTTCGGGGTCAAATACTAGCGTCTTCTCAAGAAGGTCGATGGCTGTTGTGTGATAAGCTAGAAATTCCAAAGACGCCTCGGTTATGAACGATTTCCTTACTATGGTCATCAAACCCCGAAAATACGGATCTCAGCTGGTGCGAGCCTTTCTTTGGCAATGAATTGACAAGCCGACGCGTCTAGCACTTTCAGTCAGCATTCCAGGTGTAAAATTAATATCTGTCACGTCCAAACCAACATTTGCGCTCGTTATCCTCTCAATTACCTCGTCAGGAGGATTGCCGATGATATCAGTAATCAAGTAGAACTGATTGATATGATCCTTCCCGGGAAATAGCGGCTCACCCCGTAGCATCTCGGCGAAGATGCAACCCGCACTCCATATGTCGACCGCATCATCGTAACGTTGCCACGTTAACATAATCTCAGGTGCCCGGTAATATCGCGTTGAGACGTAGCCGGTCATCTGAGGTTCCCTGACGCGAGCCAAACCGAAGTCACAAATTTTCAGATCGCAATTCTCATTCACCAGCAGGTTACTCGGTTTGAGATCTCGATGAATGACCCCGGCCGAGTGAATGTATTTCAATCCTCGCTGTAAACAATTAGACAAAACCAGCCAACATGTGCCTGCCATCAATAGGAGCAATACCATTATTTGATACATAAAGAACTGCGCAAATCTAGCATCCAACGGCTTTGCCCTCATCAGTTGATTGAGATCCGTCCCTAGAAGCTCCGTGACTAGGTATCTACAGTCCTGGGTTAGTGAGCCGCAGCTATTTTCCCGCAACGGATCAAGCTAGATGGGATCAACCATACACGTCTTCTAGGGGCGAGATGAAGATATCAGATAAGCAAATGAGCTGCGCGTCGTTAGCATGACAACAAATCTAAGCCCTTTACTTATGATTCGGGCGTACAGGGCACGCACATTCTCGTGCCGAAGTTGCTTCAACAACTTGACCTCTCGGTAAGTGCGCTTAGCAAGGGCTGTACTGGCAAACGGGGTCATCATCTTCTTGATGGCCACATTTTGCTGACCGATTAAATCATATGCGGAGCTGACGCGGAGGGTTAGTATTGCCCAAGAAGGGGCTGTTCAATGAGGCGAGTCCATCCTCAGGGGGTGGGGAAGAGGAAGGGTGAGAATACCAGACAAGCCCAAAGGCACCCAGACCAACGGGTTGCACGTTTGCATATCTGATTGAGTGTTAACCCAAGGTGAATCATTGCAAAGTACGTCGTCTTCAGAAGGAAGAATACCTGGTGGTGGTCTCAAAAGTCGTCCCCAGGATCTCCGATCGACTGAATTCTGCCATGCTGGTGCTAGGAAAACAAATCAAGGCTGATGAAGTAATGCAAGTGGGCTAGTACTGAGAGGCAAAAACGCTCGGATGATTAAGATATTAAGGGTAGCCAAACGAGATGATCAAGATGAAACGGGGGGAGAGTTTTGCCTAGGAAGTCCCTTCCGCAGTGTGTGTACCTGGTACCATCATAGGCCCGGAAGGATCTAACGAGGGCGGCAGCTCACAGACTGTTCGGTCAGCCGTTCGTTCCGGCCTGTTAGTTTAGGGGGGAGAAAAGGCCGGGACAAAGGCAGGGGAGGCAGGGGAGGGAAGAGGGGAGAGGGGGTAAGGGGAAGGGGAAGGGGAAGGGAAGCCTCGTGGCCTGGGAGCCTAGGAGCCTGGAGAAGCGGGTGGAAAAGCGGACTGAGGAAGATTGTGTGGTGGACGTGGTGGACAGAGTGGCAGAGAGGCTAACTGAGGCTGGCCGATAAAAGAGTCTGGCCTGGGCGAGTATAGATGCCATTCTGGCCCCTGATTGGCGGGATGAGATGCCAGCCAGCAGCCGCTCGACCAAGTTAATCAAGGCAGCGTAACCACACCTTTTTTTTTTTTTTTTTTTTTTTTCTCTCGCCGTATCCACCAACGTCGCTGCGGGTTATTGGCGGAATGTCTTCCATTTGATGCTTACCTAGGTAGGACCTGCCTTAGAATTCTGTCTGGCTCGCCTACGGTAATGGCCCTGCTGCCTCAGGCATACATCACATACGGAGTGGAGTCAACCAGTTCTCTAATTTGACTGATTTCCTAGAACTTGAAGTAATACTTTCAATTGACTCAATTCCTCTTCTTCAGGCTTTCAATTGGCCCTCCCACGGAAAAAAAGGTTCTTCTCTTCTTGTCTCGTCTGTCGCCATAACTCCCTTGTCGACCTCGAATGACTCCAACTACCGACTTTCTGTCTCCGAGACTTCCATCCGTCAATCACTATCGTCCAGCAGGTTGACTGGTGGCCTCGAAGGTGCTGGTGCTGGTGCTGATGCTCTGGCCTTCAACATTGATTCGGCCATTTTCAGTAGTTGTTCGTCGAGCTCTTGCGCACCTCCGTTGGCAAATTCCTGGTACCGCCTCAAGGCTTCTCTACGAGAGCTATCGGCATCGACATCTCTGTTTGGATGATTAACAATCGGAGGGACTGGGCGTGTCGACTCCGCTGCGGGCCTGACCGATCTTTGGGAACAATCGCAGGAACAGACATGGGTTGATGCGCAAGATTTAGCACACGGGTGGCCACACGGCAATCTCTTCTCGCAGTCTCGGTCGCATCCAACTTGATCGTGCGCAAAGCTAGCGAAAGAGCTGGTTTAATCATCGGGTTGACGCGCCGTAAGGGGACTTGGAGGATATGTTCAAACTTACCTGTGACATCGCAGAGGACACTTATGCCCACAGTCTAGCAAACCACCACACTCATGAGTGCATCCTCCGTTCGTCCTATCCCATTCTGACGGGTCTTCACCCCGATTCGTTAGCGAGTTCCATTGAAACACCAAATTTCGGATATGGACGAGTACAAACCCTGGATAAACACCTTCCTCCCGTGCTTGACACATGTTACGGGTAGGTAGAACCCTAGACGCCGCGGTTGATCGGTGCCCATGATGTTGATGACATTCCACCATAACGGATCCGCACAAGCAAGCGACATGGCGTTCCCAAAGATATAGAATCCCATTTTTGCACGCGACAGAGCCACGCAGACCCTGTTTTCGACAGACAAGAACCCGACGTTGGGCTTGCCACTGCGCACGAGGGACAGGAGAACAACTTCGTTCTCTTCGCCTTGGTACGAGTCAACCGTCACTACATTCACGTAATGGCCCTGAAGATATGAGTTGCCTTTCAACAATTTGAGCAGTCTCTTTCTCTGGCCGTTATAAAATGTCAGAATGGTAATGTCCTCGACTCGCGTCCCGTTGAGCACAAGGTGAACGAAGAGGCCCACGACCATATTCGCCTCCATCTCATTGAATTTCGATGCCAAGCTATCGTTACTTTCTGGCCACTTGTGGGAAAAGAAAAATGACCGCATATCACCCATGCCAGGAATGCCAGGACGATTCTGTACGCACTCGTGGTCTTGCAACACACCATAGATTGGCTCCAACAACGCACGTATTTCGGGCGCCATACGCCTTTGTCTTCTGAGCGTAAGATATTCTAGGCCGTTGTGGAGAAGACGCTCAAACATTGATATGTCCAAAAAGAACGGCTCGCCCTCAAGCTCCTGGAGTGAACAATGGCCCTTGAGCTGTTGGTGGTCGCCTATTAGAATCAGCTGTTGGACGGACTCAAAGCAAGCAGCCGCTATGGGTGCCTCGATCGCCTCGGCTGCTTCTTCGATCAAAATAATTCTTGGTTTTACGGTCGAAATTAGCCCCCGGTACTTGCTTAGGCCTGTGGCTGTTACCCCAATGACCCTGGCATCCCGGAGAATGTGATGATCTCTTTCGAACTTGCCAATCTGAAGATCTTTTGTGGTCTCTGTGTAAACGGCAATTAGTTTGCGAAACTTCTCCAGTACCTTGGCCTTGGCTGCCTTTCTTAAAGCATTGTAGACAGCACCCCGCGCCCTAACTGGTATTTTCCAGAAGTCATGAGATCTGAGGTACCCTTGACAAACTGAGTCAGACAGCGAGCTATCATGGCCGCAGAACCCCTCTTTGAAGGATATGAACTGGCCTTGGAGGATCTCGAAGTCGTCATCATCTATTCCTTGCTCGGCCTCAAGTTCTTTAAGTTGCTCGTATTCAAGGTCGACTTCGTCTTCGGCGAAGCCGAAGTTCTCCGTCTTATAATCCAGGTCGAATTTCACCGCTTTCTCTCCAAGCCACACAACCAGCGGATCAACATCGTCCTTTCGATCCGAACGGATCCAGCCTTTGGCTCCTTGGACAAGTGCATCGGACTGCTCTTGGCTTAACAATCCGATTTTAACGAAGAAGGAAGACGGAAGTGGTCTGTCTGCATTCTCAAGGTTAAATGGCTGCAACAATTCTATCATTGGTAGAATCATGTTCCTCAGCGATTTTCTTGCCGGTCCCATTAAGCCCCCCTGAACATGCATATTCGGCTGGTTTAGTCGTATGGAAAACAAAGTCCTCTTTTTGATCTCAAGTTCGGTGCTTCGAGCCCCCATTCGGATGTATCGCTTCTCGAAGCTTGATATGTACTTCAGAAGCTGATCTAGCGCATGATTTGTTTGGGACGATACTATAATTGGAGGATCGTCAGGTTTCATATTTGCAAGCATTATCCTCAACGCCACAACCGATACATATGTCTTTCCCGTACCAGGAGGGCCCTGGATGATGGAGAGGCGTTGTGTGAGCATTTGATGCAGGGCTTTCCACTGGGTGGCGTCGAGATCACCGATTGGCTTTTTCGGCCAGTTCCTGAGAATATCAATCCGACCCTCCTCGCCAGAGTTGTCAACAGCCGGTTGTATGTCAAAAATCGGACTCTCTTCCACATAATGGGGGGCGTGGACTTTTTTCTCTAAGAAACAAATATGCTCGGCTAGGGGAAACCTGACAGCATAGCATATGAGCCGCAAGTCAAGAGAATAACGGAAAGCACGGATAGTGGAGTTTTTCACTTACTTTTCCTGACTCATTTTTTGAAGAGCTTTCATCGTATGCCTTGTAGATTCATAATACCCGTCCTTTGCTTGGATCATGATCCATTCTTTTTGAGAATCAAAATCCGCGTCTTCCGGCCGGGCAAAAGATAGGTCGATCTCTGGGGGCTGTTGCTTGACCCCTTCTAAAGGCCTTGCTGCAACAATTGCCACGACACATTGGCTTTTGAACGAGTCGCTCGCTGGCGACAGTGCGACAACTGAACCACTCCTCAGCCGTGACGAATACTCCCAAGCAATGTTTTTACCCGCCCTGATAGTTGAGAACCGGATTCGAAAGGCCAGACCTCTCTGGGCAAAAGTGGCGCCGGTGATGTGGACCTGAAGTGCAAGCAGGGGATTAGATGGTACTCGTGCTGCGTAAAACCGTGGCGAGGAGTCTGACCTTTTCATAAATTGCTACCATCTTAGAATCTTCCATACTCGGGTCCTCCCTCACATAGGCAACCGCATCCCTCAGAGGAGCAATGGCGTCCTCCCTGAGTAGCTCATAATGAGCCTTCAGATACGCTTCTTTGGACCTCCAGGGACCGACGATGCGGTTAGGTGCCAATTCGATGCAATCACTGCCTGAATCGTCGGTACCCAAGATTTCTTCCGTGGATGGAACCTCGGGTTTAAGAAGCCATGGCTCGGGATCGTCTAGTTCGGGCTGATCAAAGTAGGCTCTAACGTCAAGGTTGACAGGCACAGCTGAACCTGTTGATAGCCGCGAGAAATGGTCATGAAGATTCTCTGAAGGCAACGGGGCAGGGAATTCATTGGCCGAGTCCACCATGCCTGTTAATCGGGCTCCCGAACCAGGGTAGCTCACCAATTTGAATGATGATAGAAAGTGCTACTGATTCAAAGTGAAACTAGACCATGAGAAAGCATTGACTTTTGAAAGACTTTTGAAAGAGTTTTGAAAGTAATAGCTGATTGATGTACAAAGAGAGACAGGGGAAATGGGATGGATGAAAAAAAGAAGAAGAAGACCATTGATGAAGGACGAAGAAAGGTGAGACGAAGAGGCAGGAGGGAAAAGAGGGGAGGGGAGCATTGCGTTTGCATTCACGGATTCACGCATGAACGTTTGAGACAGTTTTCACTGTGACTTGCGTCACTCAACAAAACCAATCTACTGTCCATCTCGAACGTGTGGAACAGCATCACTAGACCATCTCACTAAGGGAAATGAACTTCGTTCATTCATTCTGTTTTGCGAAAGAGCGTCCAAGGCTCTATGATTATCAGACTTTTCTAAAGGTCCGATCTTGGTGAGAAGAGGTAGTTAGACATAGATGCTATGAAGGCACCATGGACTCTTGATTCCCTGTCTGTTGATACATGGTGGGCATAGCTAGATGGATTTAAAACTTATGCGTCACAAAAATAGAGTGAAACCAGGGTTATGATCGGGTGAGGTTCCAAGTTCTTTCACATCTCTGCCATTCGGCTCTTTGTTTCATAGGTATGCGGGATGTGTGATTAAAGTTGGATGAATAAGAGCCAGCGTTAAATGATGAGATAAACTATGCTAGTATTTTCAAGGGAGTCGGTTTTTTGCAGAACAAGATAGAAGAGGATCTATCATTCTTGTACCTGACAAGTGATGCCTGATGACTGAGGTGTCAGGAGGATGTGAGTGGTCTAACCGGAAGGGGACATCTGTATGCCTCAGGCATAACTAAGTGGGAAACGTGACTGACGTCGGGGAAAAGACGCGGGCGGAGGTATGGAGAGGTTCATTCACAGTTTCTTTGACGTTTCATGCGCCCTCATTCTCCTATATACATCATACCCGGGGTTTTGCCATTCACCTCGATTATATTGCCCTCGAGGACTATTGTTCTTCGATATGCACCCTTAATTCACAATAGCTTTTATACCGTGCGCCATATATTGAAACGCTGGCTCTCGCCCAAGATTGAGCCAATTCGGGGTTGTTATTAGTCGCGACACGTTGGACTCCTCTTATATATACTGTACTACTGTGTGTTTCACTTTGCAGCCCGAGAGAAACTCAAAATCCAGCGCGCCCTTTTTAGAAAGATGGCCTCGATGGAGGAAGACGACGACCGCGATCTCGCAGGTGGGGTCTCCTTGAATGCCCGGGCTTTGGAGTGTTCACTGCTGACAACTATGGTTTGGATAGGATCGCAAGACGGAAGTTCGGACAATGAAATGGAAGACACACTCAGGGATGCGGATGATGGTGGGAACGATAACGACGCCGATGCCGACCAAGACGCGGATCAAGACCCCGACAGCCCGTCAAACGCCAGCCATGTATCCGAGAGCGCAGGGGTGGCCGCGCAACCGAATCCCGACGTCGAGATGAGCAATGTCGGTCCGACAAATATCACCTCCGATCCGATATCTTTGCTCCATCCCAGCGTGCGCGCCGAATGTCTGACTGCCTCCACGTACGACATCGTGCCTACGACGGCCGCGCCCCATAGTACTTCAATCAATGCCGTCACTGCCACGGCGGACATGAGATGGGTGTTTAGCGGAGGATCGGATGGATATGTGCGAAAGTTCAACTGGGTTGACTCGATCAACAGCAAACTAATGCTGACCGTGGCGCAAAGACACCCATTCGTGGACAGTGTGATAAAGGCGGGGGTGTTGATGACATATTGGGAGAACATGGACGGGAACAGCCTTTCGCCGGTATATTCATTGGCTAGTCAAAGCGAGGGCCTATGGTTGTTGTCCGGTCTGGAGTCGGGCGCTATCCGGCTACAGTCTGTGCGCCACGACGAGGGCAAGGAAATTGCGCTGCTGCAACAGCACACCTCGGCGGTCTCGGTGTTAAATTTGACCTCCGATGAGCAATCGCTACTGTCTGGAAGCTGGGACAAGCGGGTATTCGATTGGGATCTAAACACCGGGCAAACAAGGCGCGCGTTCGGATCCAGCGCCGGACAGATTTCTTCCCTGGATATACGGCCGGAATCCAGCCTCCCGGTCCCTAAAGAAACGTCGGACGATCCGCAACCCAACGGGACCTTTTCATCCAATAACCAGGCCAGCGATAGCAATACCTTCAACTTCGGTGACAACTCCAACAACCAAGGCGAAGCGGAAGACTCGTCGAATCAGCCGGCTGGCTCGCCAGCAGACTCATTGTTTGGCGGAGCTGATTCATTGTTCGGTGACGGAGACGGCGCTGGCGGAGAAGGCGCAGACACATCGGGAAATGCCTTTGGGATTGATGAGGATGATGAGTTTGGCAAAGCTCTCGCGAACGGTGTTCTTCCTGACGCAGATGCGCCAGGTGAAACCGATACGACAGGTCAGCCCAGCGGCGTCGCTGAACCGTCTGCGAATTCTACAAACGCTGGCAACGCAAACGTAGACAACGCGAATGCGACCAACCAAATCTCGGAGCCTCAGGGCGCCGATATTCCCAATGGCATATCACAGCCTGTTGCTAACGGGTTACCTCACGCCGAGAACCTAGAACACCCCCCGCAAACCCAAGACTCCTCCCAACCAACCCAAACGGACTCTAATATCGGGCCCGATAACATCTTCCTAGCTGCCTCGATCGACGGTACAATTCGCATCTGGGACCGACGACAACCGGACCCCATTTCGCGCATCATCTCTCGCAACTCTCCGCCCTGGTGCATGAATGCATGCTGGTCTCCCGATGGCAACTACATCTACGCAGGTCGTCGAAACGGAACCGTCGAGGAATTCAGTCTTCACAAGGGCTTCCGGGATCCCGAGCGGATCTTCAAATTCCCTCAAGGGAGCGGGCCGGTCACCGCACTGCGAGCCATGCCCAATGGACGACACATTATGTGGTAAGTTTTCCTGCGCTTTTCCTCCTCTTGACCTACTCCATTGTTAATCCCTGCTCTCTCTCTCTCTCTCTTGCAGCGCATCCCACGACATCCTTCGATTATACGATCTCAAACACGAACAAGTCGCCCGCCACTCAACCGTCCCCTTCCTCATCATCCCCGGCCACCGCACAGGAACCGTCTCGCAGCTCTACGTCGACCAAGCCTGTCGCTTCATGGTCTCAACGAGCGGCAACCGAGGCTGGGAGGGCAACACCACCGAAGTCCTCCTGGGATACGAGATCGGCGTCCCACGGTAGCTCTTTCGACGGCCCGTTCGCACCCACTGTACACTACTACAATTACTATATACCTTGGTGTAGGCTGTCCGTTACCCGGTCCTACTTCACTTTCTTGTGCAGGGCGTTTCCCCTTCTTCTTCTTCTTCTTCTAGACCTAGCTATTTGTTTCCTCCATCTCATGGCTAGTCTCCATCTACACTCACCACTATCTTCCAGATAGGGCGATACCCGCGTGGCGTTGCTTTTCTACTTCCATGTATCACTGTTATGCTGACGATAGCGTTATAATTGGACCAGGCAATACAATTAGAGGATATGATTTGATGAGATTATCACTCAGTCGATGCTGTAACTATAACCGGATCATTAGAAGGCGACGTAATCGCGGCTTTCTTGATAATGGTTCGATCGATGCCACAAATCAATCATCGTGGATACTGATCTCATATATGCATTTATAAGCAAACTCTTGATACAGAAGAAGGACATAAACAGAGAGAATACACTGCACCATGAACACCCACCAGACATGAATCAGTCATATACATCATATCATAAAGAAACCATTTACTTGTCATCCGAAAGCCCCCCTCCCCCCCCCCCCCAAAAAAAAGGAAACATAACGAAACACCATCAGCAAGCGAACTGAAAGCCAGACAAGAAAGAACAAGAAATGCTACAAATCATCATCATGCACATCATCAAAATCCAGCCCCTCGCAGACTTGATACTGCTGGGCCCTCCAAGCGCCAAACAGCGGGTTCTTGGCCCACTTGACATGGCCCTCATCGTCATGCTCAAAGACGACATACCCGGGCTGCATCTCAGCATCATCGTCTTCATCCTGCGAAGAGGAAGAAGACCGCGCACCCTCCGGACCCGTGACCAACTGCCCAAAACCCGGAAGTGCGATATTAGGCACATGGCCACGCGCCTCGATGTGTCCACTGCCGACATTATTGACGGTGATTAGGTAGACAGGAGGTAAGGTCGCGTCGCGGTCCGCTCTGAGCGGCATGGGGATCCAGGCCTCGTTGTTAAAGGACTCTGTGCGAGACGGGTCATGACGCAGAGGCAACGGACGGGAGAGAAGCACGTCGTCCAACTTCCCCGTGTCGAGAAGCATGCCCGGGGTCTGGACGTACAGGACGCTGTCGTACTGCATGAACTGGATCTGGCCGAGCCGGAGCAGCTTGGTGTCCGTGGGCGCGTACCCGGCGGAGGTGGCGGCGGTCATGTCGATGGGGAGCAGCCAGATGCCGTATTTGAGGCTTGCGTCGCGGAGCAGGGATAGTGCTGTCGAGACGGGGTGGGAGAGCTGGTTCGTGGCGGCCAGCATGTCCCATTCTTGCGGGTACATGAACAGACGGTCTTGCACGGCGGTGTTGTTCGAGGCGAGCTGTTTGAAGAATAGGATGGCCGAGCAGATGTTGGATGGGTCGGGGGTGGAGAGGAGTTGGAGGTAGGCGTAGTTTCCGCCCGTCGAGGATTGGGTGGCGGTATTGTCTGCGTTGTCATCGAGGACGAGGTCGGATAAGAGGCTTCGCTTTGCGCCTGGGAATGACGACCCTGCTGATCCATGACCTATCTTGGGGTCTGGGGGTGTAGGAGGGCGAAGCGCATGCTGGATGTTTCGGACGGATTGTTGCTGCAGCGTGTATCCGGAGAGAAAGAGGAGGATGGTGAAGATGGAGATCACTCCTGTCGACAGGATGACTGAGACAGTGGAGGAAGTCAGAAGCACCATGGTTTAGATCGATTCTAGGGTGTCTGCATTGGTTGGTATGTAGTTATGTGTCTGTCGTCGCAAGTATGTGTTATGTGTTCTGTGTGTACTGAGTATGTAGATGGCACGTCTCTCTTGGCTCAGAAAGCAGCAGCGAACTCGCAGATATGCAGCCTCCCCGTTCAACTGTAATTCTTCTCTTCAATGATAACAAATCAATCTCGTCAAGTCATAAACCATGCAAGAATCAAACAAACAAGAAAGATGATGTCGTTCATGTTTCAGCACGGGTTCGTTTACTCGACGGTTGTCGGCGCGACTATCGATAAGCCGTGTCTTGGCACCGTCCCCGATCATCATCTGTCAGGCCTTTTCCTTCTCCCTCTCCACCTCGCCCACCCCGAAACCTACCACCACCACAAACCAACAATGGCATCCCACCGTGCCGATGCCAGCACCCTCCTCGATAACCGCGGCTACAAAGGCCCCTTAATCCGCGGCGTCAACCCCGCCACGCTTTTCGAAAAAGCCGTCCGCGACCGCATCACAGACTCCTACTACTGGAAAGAGCAATGTTTCGGCCTAAACGCAGCGACGCTATGCGATCGCGCCGTCGAATTGACCGCCATCGGAGGCACGCACGGGGTGGCTGAGAAACCCACCCCGTTTCTGTGTCTCGCCTTCAAGCTCCTGCAACTTAACCCGGATCGCGACATCGTGCTCGAGTATTTGAATTTCACGGACCCTTTTGGCGAAGACGACGAGCGAGAAGGAGAAGAAGGGGAGGGGGAAGGGACGCATACCGAACTCAACCCGGAGGAACAAGCGCAGCGCAGCGTGATGAAACAGAAAGGCGACTTCAAGTATCTGCGCGCGCTAGCGGCCTTCTATATCCGGTTGACGTTTGACGCGGTCGACGTGTACAAGGCGCTGGAGCCGCTGCTTCTTGATTACCGGAAGCTGAAGCGGAGGATGGGCGACACGGTGGTTTTGACGTATATGGATCAGTTCGTGGACGACCTGTTGACTAAGGATCGTGTGTGCGGCACTAGTCTGTGGAAGTTGCCGTCGCGGACACAGTTGGAGGACTTGGATCTGTTGGAGGAGCGCGAGAGTCCGTTGGCGGCGGAGCTGGAGGAAATGGATCGGGAGAGCGAGGATGGGGAGGCGAGTGAGACGAGGTCGGCGAGAAGTGCGGGCGATGATTGAGCTCTCCGTCATCGTTTGGCGCGTTTTTCGTCAATTTCAAAAAACTTGTCGGCCCGGTAAGGTCAAGTGTCGGGGCTTGATTATGAGTTCTTGCTCGCTCGCTGGGACCTACAAATTCAATATTTCGTTCCTTCCTTAGGGAAAGGCAACCCGGTGGCCAATCTGCGCGCCTCCGGACAGGCTGCGGCCACCCACACCAACGACCCATGCTCTACCGGCCTGTATTGGTCGGTTATACTCAAGGTGTTCCAACATGGGACGTACGATATCACTTCGCAAACCTTGACACTCAGGATGAAATAATGTTCATGGGAAAGGCCCGTCCGACCTTTTCGGCCGTTGGGACAGTCAGTGTACTACAATATTTGGTGGATATCTTCCCGGCTTACCGCGGAATATCTATATCAATTTGGACATGTACTTTGTTTCGTGACGCTATTTTCTTGATATCTCGTGTACAATCAGATTTCCTCCTGCAAGCAATAGCTCCGCCCAAGTCATCAACTATTCTATGTGTGATACCCTCAATACCTTCAAAACCCTTGCTGTCGGTGCCATTTCTCCTCCCAGCCCCTAAACCACGGACTATCTTCCAGTGTAGCCACTTCACAGCCCTTATCCACCAGCCCATTCTCCTCTTGCTCCCTGGCCCACTCTTCCAATTTCGGTAGAACGACATGCTCCACGTGCCATGTACTCTTATATTCCAGCAAATTCTTCTTGCCATTCTTCAGTACCTTCCCCAGGAGCGCAGGTACGCGCGGCTCGTCCCGGAACTCTGCCACGGGCGTGAAGAGCGCTTTGAAGTTAAAGACAACGGCCGCCGACAGGGGAAGACGTCGAAGAGTCTGCCAGTCGACGCGCAGATGACAGTCTTCTAAACGGAGATTCGGGTCTTGAGATAACCGCATCGCCTCGTGAGGGTCGTCTTTAGGCATGTATAACGGTTGACCTACTTCCAGGCCCCAGGAGCCTCTTTGGATCGGCTTGTCGGAGGGCATTTTCGTGAAGAATCTGTGAGAAATCTCAGTACACGTTAAGGTATTTCCCCCTCGTGTAGGGGTCAGAGCAGAGAGACCCTACCGATCCATCGAGAATTGCATTTTCTCTTTATAATCCGGGATTGGCTCGTGGATTTCATGAAGCTGAAGGCCAATCTTGGTGCCCACGTTCCATCCCAACGCAGAGCAGATCAGTCCCGCACGCAGGAAGTAATTGCCCGTTTGGTCGTCCCGTAACATGATGCCGAAGTCTTCGGGGATGTTGTCAAGAAGAATCTCCAAGGGGTGTTTGGATCGGAGATCTTGCGCTGTGCCCAGGATTTTGTTATGGAGGATGCGTTTGTCAGACAGGGAGAAGTACTGGGGATAACGAGCGCAGACGAATTGCAGGACCATTTCCATGAGTTCTTTGCACGCTAGCTCGGAGCCAGGGAGGGCTCTCAGGACAGAACTTCCGTGTTTCGCATATAGTTCTTTGCGCTGAGTGATGCGCTTCTTGTAGGTGTTCTCGAGCTCGATCCACCAGTCCGTTTCTAGTTTTGTGAGTGCTGCGGTATGTGCAAAATTAGTTATCTTTCATCTTTTCTATCGACAATGACGTCTGTCGACCCTTGGGGGGGGGGGGGGGGGGGAGAAGGTGAAGCATACACATGGTCTGATGATAGGCCCATCTAAACGGACGGTATGGTCGTGGTAGAGCTTTGTCGATGTCGAATTCAGAGTATGGCTGGGGAAGAGGCACGCCACTGAGCTTCGCATAGTCTGGAAAATCGCCCAAGACCTTGATTTCGCGCGTTGAGAATCCCGTCGGCGTGTACTTTTCATCTTCACAGGTCCGGTAATCCGTTGTCATCGGTAGAATCTGCTTGCGAACCTCTTTCTCATCCACTTCTCTGTATGACACACCTTCGATCTTCATATTGGCCAGAACGTCTCGGCGCTGCGGCGGGAGAACATCGACATGGTTCGTTCTTGATGCAGCGTTGGCAGGCGATTTGTAATCCGGCGATATTGTCCGCGGGGGGGTTGCACTTGATGACGTTCGGCGATGATAGAGGTTGATTCGATGCCAAAATGATTTGCCCTGTATTCCGTCGACAACAACGCCTAGTCCTGTCATTCCGATCAGAATGAAACCCAGGAACCAGACATTCTCTGGCAGGTTTAGTGGAATCATGGTCAATCAGTCCATAAGGTAAGGACGGATTGTTGATAGGCTATGAATTGATTATCGAGAGACGGTGCCAAAAGGATACCAGGACATGCGAGCATCCAAAAGCAAGGCCTGTCATTCAGAACAAAGATCAAAGAAAATGAGAGGTCGAAGCTTATTCAAATACTGGTCAAAAGCAGGGCACAAAGAACCGCCCTCGCATCAAATAACCCTAGATGGACTGCAAAGCAAGCTATCCCGGATCAATCGCATAAAACGTCCCTTCAGGGTAGCAGTGACACGAGCGCATTAACCCGGCCCGGTTCGGTGGTGCAGATATGACGATAAGAGCCCTGGGGAAGCTCCCTGATACGGCCACTGTTCTTATCTTGAATGCCTTTTCATGGACGTACCGATCGACCTCCCGAGGTCAAGGTTAGGGTGCAAGGACGGCATGTAGGGGAGGATTGGTCCGCTAATGGCCGTTGTGCATCGGCTCTATAGACCTATGAAAGAGCAGTTTATCAAGGTCAGCTGGCACTGCATGTGAAGCATAGGTTGCACTGCATTGGCCCATCATTAGAAGGACGAAAACAATGTGGTAGCTCTATTCATGTCCGGTACGTCATTGTTCTACTGCAATGCAATATGAGCAATGAGCACAGTGACTGGAAGCAGGTCCATCTTTTAACACAACTTTTCGTAGTTCTTGGAGTCCCTTTTTCTTTCTAAATAGGTGTATACGAGCTCGATCAGCGAAAGGTACCCTCTCCAGGCTATGTCGTGCTATGCCGAAAGTGAGGGGGCTCACTAACCTATGCATGACCTACAACTAGTCAACACTATCTGTGATTTGTCCGATCGTGTTGAAGTGATGTAACGACTTCATATATAGGGAGATCAGCGAGGGTCGATTTAACTGAAGAGGAAAAAATAGAAGAACCTCCGCATTTCCCGAAAGGGTTAAATTGTCCTGCTCATTGGGGGTCACATGTCTTTCTTTAGTCAGGGATGTTGTAGGTAGTTACCTCTCAGGCCCTCCCTGGGCGTCGGGATGCAGTCTTAGCATTTCGCCATCCTTTTCAAACAGCCGACACCAGCTATTTGATAGTGATACCTCGTACTACACCGTATGTACTTTGATTTTTTTGTCAACCCGACGAAGTTATCGAAGTGATAGAACAATGCCTTTCGATATATGCAGCCTCCAAAGTTGTACCCTATCTCTGTTGTATCTATATGAGCTCAAAGCCACAGCTGTTATTCAGGCCAGCCTCCATTCAAACACAGAAGAGTCCCAGAGTCAATCCTCATACCAACCCTCAAACAACAGATTCACGAACTCACACAATCAATAGGCAGCTCCTCGAGATCCCCAAGCCCATCCCCCTCGAGACAAGTCAACACATCCACAGCTCCCCGCACATAAGACATATACCAAAGCCAAACCACGAGCGTTAGCCTTATCTGCATGTCGTCCTCAGACGCAGATACGATCTGATCTAAACTCTACAATGCCATATACAGATGACACGAGGGACCCGAGCTCTTCATTTACCTAGCCACGAACTGCAGACTCAGCCCCTACCTGCATGCGTTGTTCATCGCAAAAAGAGAACGGGCAATGGTAACCGGTTCTTCTGGCTGGTTCCAATATAAGGTAATTAGAACCGACTGGATGATGATGCGGGTGCGTACGTATCCGTGTCGTGTACATTGTTCGTGGCTTCGTCATCGTTTATATGGAGGTGAGAATTCCATGGTTTGTTGAGGGGAATACCGCGCCCTATACTGAAGACGCAGAGCTTGAATTACTTGATAGTGGAGAGGCGTCGTCACGTCGGCGCTATGCCACAGTCGGGAGGGACCGTTGCGTGAACCACGCAATTACGGCAAGTGGATACGATAGATGGTGAGGGCCGTGCCATCGAGTCTGGACCTTCACACTTTAGGCATATGGCACTGTAGATTGGCATTTTCGGAGCCTAGGCCATTGGTTGAAGCCGTGGCTTCATGTACACACGATGAAAACTCCCTGTATAATGCTTCAAGCTGCTAGCATGGCTTTGAAAGCGGCCTTGTAAATTTATGCAAGCTATCACGATATGCGAATAGTAAGATTACACACACAATTTGGGATATTCCCGGACAACTCTAGCGCTCGAAAAATAATCCCAAACACCATTCAAACACATTCAAGAGCGCCACCCGATCCTAACAAAACAATCACAGAAGCAAATATGGAACCAGACCTAAGAGAAGAAAAGGAGAAAAACGATAGTAAAATATTGATAGGAGGATGAAGGGGGAAGAAAAGGAAAGTATGCCAAACACGCTGATGAAATTAGTGATGTATGTACGGTGGCTGTTGCCAATGTGTTGATGTACACGGATAAGTTCCACAAAAGAAGCTGGTCGATGATACCAAAGCTGATGGCACAGTAGTACTTCATGTAGCTACCTTTGTCGCGGGGTTTTCGAAAGATTCGTCTTTCCTCGAGGTGAATACAAAACAATAAAGTATCTTTCGGAACTGGGGGTTTGGGAGGCTCGAGGCAAGGCTGGGAGCATAGCGCGGCGAGACAGCTCCACAGGAGCCGAGAACGGCGACAAGACCAAGAGCGTATCCCATCTCCAGTTCAACAGGTAAAAGATAATACGAAAGATCATGTGACAAATGGGTATCATAAAACCGCTGATTTCGGCGAAACACGCAAATCGAGATGAATATGAGAATGCAAAATGCGAATAGGAGACAATGTGTCGGAGATATGGACCGATCAGTCGGGATTCGTCAACTGTTATGGACTGTTAGCCATGCAAGTGCCTGTGTATACATTCCAAAATGAGCTTACCCGTAAGACTGGTCGCGAATAATCTTGATCATCGGCAAGTGACACGCTACTGTTGCGACGGCCAGTAGGCCAAATTGACGCATCTTTCATGCGGTTGTCGGTGTATGCTGCGGGTGGCATACGGGGCGCTATCGATGACCCAGCAGACAAGGTGTGGCTGTGATTGTCCGAGAACATGCCCTTCATGAAACTCATTTGCGAGCCCTTGCTTGCTCTTCCATCCAGCAGTATGTTTTGAACGCTGGGATCAGGGCTGGGCGACCGCGATCGACGCTTTGCTAGAAGGACCATGAAAATCAATGCTACGATGGCAGCGCAACCACCGACAGAGCCCACGACGACGCCAGCTATAGTTCCTCCCGCAAGGCCTGAACCGTCGTCATCGTCATCGGAGGAGGTTGGCGTTGGCGTTGAAGTCGGGCCAGAGCCTCCCACGGTGACGGTTTTTATTTCGCCGCCAGCATTGGTTTCGACAGCAACGGTATGGTGCCCGGTGGTGGTGGTAGACGTGCCCGAGGTAGTGGTGGTTGAGCTGTCGGATTTTGTCTGTGGAAAGGTCAGTACAACGGCAACTCATTTAGATGGCATAGTCAAGCAGGCGACAAAATTTAGAACAATAGAAATGGGAATAAGAATATTCTATTCCCAAGCCCAATCGAGCGATGACTGCATGATTGGCCTTGAGTCCGTGCACCGAGCATCACATGCTACGGGATACAAACGACAGACGACGGCTTGGCATGAAAAAGTACGGATCGGGACATTCATGGGAAGATAGGTAATACTGACCGAGGTTTCTTTCTCGGTAGTGCTTGTTGCTGTCTTGGGCGCGGTTGCTGTTCCGGTTGGCATTTGGCCAGACATCTCTAGATAGGCAAAGAGTCCCTTGGACGCGTCTCCGCAGCTGTCATCTGGATAACCTGGGCAGCCGGTGTCGCATTTCTTATCGTCCACAGTAGTCGCTTTATTCGGAGCGATATTGGAGCACCAGCACTGCTTGCCTTGAAGGATTCCGAAGGCCCATTTTCCGGTGCAATGGTCTATACAAAGACCGTTCGATTGAAAAGTACTGCTATCTGCACAACAGTCAGCATGGACCACATACACATCGCAGGATTGGACCGCTTACTTGCGGCATTTGAAGCCCCGGTATTGACCGAAGCACAGTAGTAGATACCCGAAGCCGAAAGGACGACAGTCGGCCACGAAAACAAAGCGAGCAGCGAGAGCGCTAGACTGAAGTGCATGGCGGAGAATTTGCCCATCGGGGCGTCGTATTTCGTGCGATTATAAGTGGCGCGACCAAATTCCTCGTTCAGGGACAACCCGTCCGATAATCGTCGATATCTGAGTACACATTCACAGAGGCGGACCGATCTCGAGAGATTGCGATATTCACCGGTCGAGTCTGTAATCGTCGGTCGGCGGGAGTAGGCGGGTCAAATCGTCCACGATCAATACACGGTAGTCAACAGATGAATCGCCTGCTTCATCGATAAGAGCAATAAAACCGGGTAGGATTCAAGGCCAGCTTCAGAGAGGTCGGGTAGGAGTTCCGTGGTAGGCGATCTTCTTAACTCAAAACGAAGGTCAGTCAATCTTTGATGCCGATCAACCACGGACCTAATGGCGCTTGCCAATCGGTCCGAGAATTATCGAGGAGAGCACGACATACCAGGGAAAACTAAATCGAATCAGTGCTTCCCCCAAACTCGCAACAACCAAACACCGGTTTGGGTCGCTATTCAAGATAAGAGTCGAGTCTTTGGAGCAGAACGAAGGACGAGACCAAGACTGAGAAGGGTTTAATGCATCGTCACCTCTGACCGCAGAACGAGGGTTGGTCAGAGAAACAAGGGGGGTGAAATGCAGTAGTAGTTGTTGATGACCACCCGGATGACAAAGGAGGCAAGTGAAGGTCAAGAAGAGAGAATGACAAAGAGAGGAAAGAGAAGGAAAGAGACGGAGAAAGATAGCAGCGGGTGGGCAAGTGCAAGATGGGGGGGAGAGAGCCGAGTGGTAAGGTTGGTAAGACTAAGAGATGGACATGGACGACCGCCGCGGTGGAATTGGCAGAACTAAACTAAGATGGAGTAAAAAATAATAAAAATAAAAAAGAATAAAATACGGAGTGAATGGAGGCAGAAGCCAAGCGGGTTCCCAGGCCCGGCGTTCCACCCGCACGGCCAGTCAGCGTTCTAGAAAGATGCCGGTAGGAATCAGGTATGCATGCTAGCAGCCTAGCACTCAGTGGATGTATGCTGTATGTACGGCACACCGTAGTACCTTAGGTGCCTACTGCCTACCTACCTGGAAGTGCCATGGATCGTACCGTATAAATCCAAAGATACCGGCATACCCGCCAGAGGTGGGGGCTTGGGAGCCCGGTTTAGGTCTAGTTTCAAGGACACTTTCGACGAGGCTTCCCCCGTCTACCTACATATTACTCTGTTATTCTCGGTCGCACTGGACTGGAGTACGAAGTATATACAGTATATCCTCAAGTATGTATACTTCTACTGCCTACCTAGGCTGGAACTCTAAAGCATTCTGCTGAAACCATGACAGCTGGCTGATACGTAGTCAGTCCAGATTCCAAGTCACCGTCAACAAGGTCACTGTTAAGGGGTATGTAGTAGTAGAAGCGGATCCAACCAACTTATCCATTGTTTGGATCGTAACCGATCCGGTAAGTATCGGTCAGCGACGGAGTCCATTTGTCCAAAATAATAAATTGTGAAATACCAATTCCGATCTGCTACCTAGGAGCTTTTTCCTAGTCAGCATATGCTGACGATGTGGCGCCACCTCAGGAAAAGTTCTGCGAGCCTCTTCCATCTTCATATCTCGAGGAAGTTCTCGCGACATAACCTACGATGGTATATATATGTAATTGATTAGCATCGCGCGATGCGGTGCATTTATTTTATTCTTATTTTTTAGAGAAGACCTGGCAACTTTGATCGAACTCCTACCGGAGTACTCAGTATGAACAACCTTGCCTAACTTTCTGCAACATCTCCCCGTTGCTCGAAAGGTCCAGACCGGAAAAAAGAAAATGGAAAATAAAAACCCAGATGTCCGCGTCACTCTGTCTGACACACGGCAAGCCACGTATCACAGCGTACATTTCCATGGATACTACCCAGTACCACCTCTCGTTTGGTCTGGAGATGGAAACCTATCAACCTGGAAGTATCACCAACCGACCGTCCCAACTACACCGTTATGACACCAACAGATATTTTCCCCCAAAGAAAGGGATCTACCTGACTGCTTCAGCCACTCGACTGTCGAGTAATCCGTATACTCGGTAGTATGTGAAACAATGCCATGGACGCAGATCCTAGCCCTTGAATTGGCCTTGGCTGGGGCGCAACGGAAAAGATTTCAAATAGTACTGGATTGTTTACTGCGTACATACCATACGAGGGCTGGAGGATGCAAATGCCTTTTCCTGCTCTCTCCAGTACCCACCCAGCTCACCTCAGATGTCCCAGTCAACCTGAGGATTTGGAGTTTTGGACCCGCGGTCGCACAGGACAACCTCTGATCGGGGGGAGATTCTGACAAGTGGAGAGCCTGTCCAGTCGGTAACTCGTCAACAAATGGTTTTGGCCCGGCAGGAGGTCTAGAAGGATGATAGACGCACCACGGAGCGTTTGCTCTGTAGTCTGTATGATGTAGATTAGTTAGTTAACTATTCGGCTTCCTCAAGGCCACGCCGGCCAAGCCGGTAACGCCCTGTATTGCAGTCAACCATGGAAGTGGAGCGGGCGGTTTCAGCCCGGCCTCCCGTCCCAGAAATCCAAGGATAGCAACGCGAAGAGGATCCAGTGAGATCCACGCGAGCAGCCGAGTCTCGTCCTTTCTTTACCTGTCCACTGCCGTACTGAGTGTATCATACATCATGTTTACGTGGACTTGCTTGATCATAGATCTAGACCTCGCTTTCTAGACCTGAAGTTCCCCTGTCCGGAAAATGTGCGGTATATAATCCGGCATGTCTGCGATTTGCAGGGACGCGGACGAGAAAGAACGATCGACAATTGCTCCAGACCGAACATGATTCAAGGGAGATGGCAGTCCGATTCGACCAGTATCGTTATCATTGATTGTTTGTTATCTGCTCGTTGGGGTCCATCCACCAAATGCTCAAAGGTCGGATGGTCAGATCCGGATTCAATGAGATGTGTTGATGGCATGCAGACCAGCCACCTCCTCAGCACATCCAAACGTGATGCATATTTCCTGCTTGGATTGGGAGCAATGACCAATGTCCCAGACAATCCATACTCCGTAGTGATCCCTACGGCCCGAAGCGGAAGACGATCAAGAGTTAACCTGCCAGGCCGACATACCGATGCGCATACTTGCTCCTCGGTCGCATTGTTTCTCAGAAGGTCCCCTGCTTAGATAGTGAGCAAAGAACACATGGTCGGTCGCATGACAACGACAACAAGATGCTTACTTTCTGGTGGTCAGTCCGATCTGCATCTGCTCTACGCACCCCATCCCTGGAGTTGCGCCATGCTACTGTACCAGGTAGCCTTCGAACAAGAAACTGGGAACTGGAAAACAATCAGTCCATGCATACATCTATCTGCCTGCCGTATCTGGCTATCTACCTGCCATGGTGATTCGTGCGGCATCAACTCTAAGCCAATCATGCCAGCACGATCCACTAGTCTCAGAACAGACTCGGAGCTAAGACGAACGATGACGCCAGCACATGAAGCATCATGACCTCTGGTCCGGATAGCGAGCCATAACCCCGCCTTTTGGTCTTGTTTGTTGTTCTTGATCGGAAGGAGCATGCGATGTTGTTGGTAGGTTATTCTCGCAACTTATCGCTAGCTTCAACGGAGTCCGTTTCCACCTCGCCAAAGAATGCGCCTAGACCAGTAGGCATTCAACGGATGCATCCCTTTGGCGAAACTTTGATGTACACACGATGTTTTGCGACCGCAGAATAGACTAGGAGATGCAACCCAATCCCCGCTTTCTAGTATTATTCCTGGGATACAGAAAGTATCATGACAAGTCTGAGTTGTTACTCCGAGTGGCTTCGTGGTCTTATCGTGCTCAAGGTGTCAACAGACGGCATGCCATGCAGCCTCCCATGGAGGGGTTCCTGACTTCCTGTTTACCTTCAAGCTCTACTATCACTATCAGGCCGACGATCGCCGGACAATCCAAATTCTTGTGCGCAGCCTAGACCAACCCGTCAAGGCAAGGTGCAAGATATTTGTTTATGAACCGATTGTTTACATTCCTTTACTGATCTCTGTAACGCGCTCCAATACCTTAATTTATTTTATTTCCGCCTATCACCCCATCTTATCTTGACCTGGAAAGCCAACTGTCCTGTGTCTGCTACAGCCTGCGTGAAGAACCCCAAGATAGGACAGGACACAATCAACGAGTTAAAATCAAGAAGTATCACAGTCTTCAACAGTCTTTCTGTTATTTTAATGAACACTCCGCATTGACCTAAAAACCACACAATCTTAGCCGATATGGTACATACTGTACTGTGCCTACCTGAGTCAAGATCTACCTCGAATGGACCATGTCTCTCGGTAAAGGATATTAATTAATATCCCAGAGACTGCATGTCGTCTACATGCGACAAATTTCGCTTTTGAATAATACAATCGCACCTAATCTTAAGTGCATTTGATGAAAGCCAAGCACGGAGCTAATTAATGCAGGGCAGAAATTAACATTACCTTGACTTTTCTTGCGCCTTGACTGTTTACATCTAACATTATCATGGTATAGACCATCTCGGTCGCATATATTACTTTCGATCATATTTTATACTATTCGACACAAGAATTTTTCGAAATGAACCCATAACAAGCAAGAAAATTGCACCCGGCTTGAACCGTCTTAACTCCGAAGAGATCCCCTCGGAGCCAAAAGCAATGTGAAAAAAAAAAAGGAAAACAAAAAAAAAAAAAAATTACACTGTGGCTTGAAAGGATAAAAAGTGGGATGGGATTGAAATCAAACGCCGATCCCTTACTGCATCCTGTACGGAGTGCGGCGTACCAAACGAATGTCTGCATGTCGGAACACACAAGACAATTTACCTTCAGACGCGGTGACTATCTCAGTATCGAGTCAAGAAAAATCCCCTTGAAGATATCAAACCCATACATTCCTCAGCACCGATCTATAAAAAAAAAAAAGAATCGGACTCACAGGAATAGAACAGTGCCAGTGCCAGACTATAGAAAATAGTCTGTCCTGTACTCCGTACGCCCCTCCCATCTCCTCCTCCCTCCCCCGTAAAAATAGAAATCAATAAAAAAGAATGGTGGCTTATATATAGCCTATAGGTCTCATCCCGTGTTCTGCTCCAGTTTTAAGTGGGGGCTTTAATTTACTCCTGTGGCGGTTCTTTGATGTCATTGACCGTCCTGATTGTAATTTCCACTTGTTGCATTCGGATTTCGGGGCCTTGGGGGCGTTGTACTGTATGTAATTAATCCTCTTTTGTCTATGGAGGTTTCATGTTATGAACTAAGTACCTACCTTACTAGGTACTGTACATACTGTGTACTATCTTATGCACTGTGTATGCACGTTGTGTAATGAAGGAGAAGACAGCTATCAAGGCTTTCTCTCTTCCTCAATGTTGGTGTTGATATTGGCTGCTTCCAGTTAAGGTCTATTTGCATTTGCATACATACATACTTCCGGACAAGGAATTCAATGAAGCATCCTGGCCATTTCAAATTCAACTCTAGTCCGTCCGAGACAACCGGCTATTTTAAACCACAAAGAGACGAGAGATCCGATGATCACTTCCTGCTGACAAACACCTAACTACTCTGTACAAATCACGTACTGGACCTCACAGCCTGGAAACCCCAGAAATACTTCATACACCTCGGATGACCAATCACTTTGGCGGTCGGAGCGGATTGTGAGACATTTGGTTGATGGTGCATTGGATGGATCAGGTGGGTTCATTTTGCACTTTGCTGAGGTGCCCTGGCTGGCGGACCTTTTACGGTACTCGATTGTATTGAAGGAGTCGATCGGGTCTACCTATTTTCTTCGGTTTGTAACTTGTGTGCATACGATTCAATACCCATGGGACGTCGGGTAGTAGTGCCTTAGGGGATTGATAGTATGCAGTACGGTACTCTGTACTCGCGCGTCTGCATCTGGTGCATGAAGTCCGAGGTTGCGGCTGTGTGCTTTACAGTAGATTCCAGGTCTTTATCAGTAGTGCTCTGTAGTCCGACCGAGTTGTCAAGGATGTATAGAGTTTGGCCGTTGCAACGTACGTCCGGGAGGCTGCTGGTGGCGTACGGTGTATGTTCGGAGGTCAGCATGAATCAAATGAGTATAAATGTCTTGTTATATTCATGGAGAAGATAAATCGCCCTGGCTGGGTCATCCAAGTATATTCCGTAGTACCGTCTGCCTCGTGGGATGTCAGAGCTAAATCATGTTCACTGATGTTTTCTTTTGCCTGTCGTTTCGTATTCCTCATAATCATAACCGAAAGATTTCATGAGATGGTTCGTATATTCAAGAATTCAATGTGAGAGGCGATTTTATCGCCTTCCCGAACGAGGTCGTCCGCGATCTTCCACTACCAATTCTCGTTCCTTCATTTTCCGTCTTTCTCCTGACCTACGCGGAGGGGACATCGGTCGATCCAGTAGTAAAGGAGGTGCTTTCTCGGGAACAGGCATGGGCGGCGGATGCTTCAAAGCTCGCTCGCGTTCCATTTCGTGTATCCGACGGCGTCGAGCACGTCGAATGTCCTCAGAAAGCTCGACGAGGCCAGAAACGTCATCCTATATTCGGGGACTTTTAGTGAGGAGACCGGTAAACAGAGAAGCTTGGATAGATAGACTCACGTATTGAAGGTAAGAGAACACGTAGTAGGACGAAACAGTCTCCTCATACTCGAAGCCCATTCTCTCGATGGCTTCCTTCACAACGAGGTCCTTCGTGATTTCTGTCCAGAGACGGTCTCGGCGGTCTTTGACCCCGACATATCGTCGTCCTATCTTACCACGGTCAAAATCTGCATCTCCATCAGAGATCTTCTCGTCGCTCATAGTGAACTTGGACCTCCGATCTCCTAACGGTGGCAGCTTGTTACCTTGGTTTCCCTTGGCAATATCTCTCGGGATGTCTCTCATCTTGGCAGAGGCATTCACAAGTGCCCAATCTTCAGCCATGTCTTTGGTGACAATCTCCTTTGGGACTCGTTCAGGCATTCCCTCATCATAGGTTTCCTCGATGATCTCTCGTTCTTCAACTAGATCTCCCTTGGGAGGTCCCCGCTCACGGATGAGGATATCCTTTTCGCGCTCCAGAGACCGCGGTCTGGAAATGGGTATGGCGATTTCCTCCTTTCGCCGACTTGGAGGCTCCGGAGATACATTCCGCACTGGAATGGGCACAATTTCCTTTTCTCTTGTCTCGAGAAATACCTCTTCACGGGGTACTCTTCCCACGCCCTCTTTACTGCATAGGCATTAGCACCACAATCCCAATGGACATCCGTGGCTTCTAGAATCTTACTGATGACGGTGTTTTGGCTTCTCAAAGCTGACCTCCGGGCTGGGTGGACGGGGTGCACGAGGCACTCCATATTCTAGTAGTAGATGAGCACCACTAGCAGAGACGGCATAAAGGTCTAGGTTGCTTACCTTCACGTATATGCAAGTGTTCATCAAAGTCACGGTGATTTGGGGGCATGCGGACCGGTGAAGGCATCCTAGGATCGTCCAGCTCCGAAGACGACATACCACGATCCTGTATGTAAACGTCTTCCTCCTTGAGTCGATCTCTAGCTGGATCTCTTCTTCGCCTCCCTTTCTTAATGATAATGTCTTCATCTGGAAGATCGTCGGTGGATTCATAATCTTCAGTTTGATTGCCAGATGCCGGGCGCGAGTGAGAGCCCCTATGGTGAAGATGCCGATGGTGATGATGATAATGACCTCGAGGGTCCCGAATTTCATCCCTAACTTCGATAGGCATCGGGGGAATATCGTCTCTTTCCACTCTCGCCCGTCGTGCGCCCCTCCCGTCTTTCTGGCTTTTATCTCGCGGAACAATCTCCTCCCTGATCTCCCGACGATGTCTAGGTAATGATCGCTCTTTCCTAGAGACAGGAGGCAACTCGACCTCCGAGTCCTCACTATCCATATACACCTTTTCCAGCTCCGGCCCGGACTCCGGCTCCACAGGAGAACCATACTCCTCGTCTAGGAAGACCTCGCGATGTGGCCGCCCTCTCCGTCGAGCCTCGCCCCTGGCTCTTTCAAAGTTTCGCACCAGTTCCCGCGGCGGGACCCCGATGCCATTATGATCGCGACGGCCCGGCAATGGCCGGCGCTCCCTCGGGGGCTCGAAGTCGTCGGGGAGAAACTCGGGCCCTGACCGGTCGCGCAGGTCGAGGCGCTCGAGTTCCTCCATCGGCGTCGGGGGGCTGGGTGCTCGCATGTTATATCTCAGATCGGGTTCATGGCGACGATCGCGCCGAGACCGTGGAGGAGGTATGGGCTCGCGGTCGTCGTCGTCATCGAATAGATCCTCATCGTATTCGCGCACGTGAGAACGTCGCGGCATGTTGGCTTGGTTGCTGTATATAAAGGGTTTGAGATATCGCGGGCAATTGGTTCAAGAGCAATCGATAACGACGGATTTGAAATAGAGATAGAAGTTTTCTTCTTTACTGTGGAGGTTCCATTAGATAGAGACAGGGGCTGGAATCACCGCCACAATCGTCTTCTGCGGGGTATTTTTTCTTAAGGAACAAAGAGCAGCAGGGTGAAAGATATGGGTTTCTTTTGACGAAACGTGATCAGCGCAATGGAGTAAGGTCCTTTGAAAGAGAGACCGAATCAAGTAATAAAGCTGTGCGACCTGTGGTCACCTTGCGCCAACAAGTCGGGCCTGGCAGGAGTCAAGTCAGAATGACCCCGCGGCTGTGCCTGCTGATGTCACGCCGCCGTCCTGCCGAAGCGCTTCCACCCCTGCGATTTGTCGGGGTTACTGTGCTGGCACTCCGGGTGATGATCGAAATATCAGGTCCAGTTGTGGTATTCTTCTTTCTAGAGTATTCTATAAATTTAATACTAACATAGTTCTTATCAAAGATCAAGATCTGGTTGGGAGATAAACTTGGGGCTTCGAACCATGGTCACGTTTTCCGAGGTGGGTTAGCGGACCGACATATATTCACAGCTGGTCATACCTGATATACATGATCGTAGCTCTAAGGGTCGATTGTTAATCTGCATATTCATGGAGAAATTTGCTGAGTTGTACACTGCAGCTTGTGACTGATGATTACAGTAGTATCAATCCTGTGATGATGGCAGGGCTATCTCTGAGAACAGCCAAAGCAGTGTTCAGCTCGCCTGGCTGTGACGATTCTTATATTTAATTTGGCTAGAACAAGACTGCTCTCATTCCGTATTAAGCCAATGCGCCTAGCATCGGGCCCTGGTGCCTACATTAAGAGGCCTCTGCTGCATGGATAGACTGTTGAAGCATGCGGCCAAGAAGAGTACCTTCTACCTTTGCATGTTTGCCCAGAGAAAACAGATTTTGGTCATATCAAGTCATGAGAGCGACCTTCCTGACTATCCAAACTTAAGTCGCATCTGCCCCTTCTCCGGTTTATCGCGGTTGTTACGGCTATTCTTTCCCCGAGCATTGGACGGTCCTGCATTGCTCGATGGGTGAGGTGCTTGACTGGAGTCCCTCACTGCTTGTCTTTCTTCATTCTCCAGGTCTTTGGCAAAGTGCCAGTCATCATGTTCATCCTTCTCAGCCTCGGGAATAGGCTTGCTGCATTTGTCACAAGTGTAGAGTCCAGGTACCACCTGTGGCGACTGTGGCATAGGCGAAGATGTACCTGAGGATTCACCGGTTGGTCCTATTACTGTTACTTCATGCTCGTCTGCCTGAGGTTTCGTGGCGGTCCCTGAAGGCTGGCCGAAGAAGCGCCGTATTCCGTTGTTGTCATCTAATTTGCGTCGCTTTTCAGTCGTTAGCTGAGACTCGCGCAGCTCTGGTGCATCGCCTTCTCTTTTGCCATGACCGACACGCTTGGCCTGTTCTCCGCGGAGAAGAAATGACTCTATCGCTTGGTTCTTTGCCACCCCGTCTTCGAAGCTACCGACGCCCAAAGACAGGTTTGCACAGGGCCAGGCCCGACCATCAACAACAACCTGTCGCAGCAGTGTCTTCGCAAGCTCGAAAAGAAGGTCTTCGTCAATCGGAGCCGAGCCAGGGATGGGACTCTGGCGGGAATAAACCTGTGCCCCTTGCCTGTGATGCAAAGAAATGGTCTTCGGACGGCGTCTATTCTCAAGCACACCGTCTTCAACGAGACGTCCATATATATCGGCTGCGAAAATTCTCAACCACCTGTCGGCCTGATCGACGGAATTGATACTCGGTCTAAATGATTTTGCGGATAACATGGATTTGATCTGCGTTCGTGGATTGACTTCGCTTCGATCATCCCCGCGGATAACATTGTACAACCACGCAGCAGTATCGTCGTCCAGCTTGGCTCGAAATTGCTCGAGGGGGACGGCTAGCAGGTCACTTACTTGCTCTGTGCCAAAATGAGCAGAGACTTGGTCCCCGAGTTTACCACCAAGCATTCTGATTTTGGTAAACTTGAACCCGCCAAGGAAGTTCTGGACGGCACGGTTGCGTACGATGGTTTGCTTGTTGGGCTTGTGCGTGGAACTTCCTAGCTTCGCCATCATCTTGTTTCTGGCAACGCCCCCGGAGCAGGTGTAGCTGAGCCTTTCCCAAACAGCATTCCGCAACGATCGGACCAACTCAGCACCTAGGAGCATTGCAATATCATCCCAGTCGGGGTCGTCGAACTCTGTCTCATTTTGATCAAAGTCTATTAAACCGTCCTCAGGGTCCCATTCCAAAGCGGTTGTCGGGGGCCGAGGCAAGCGCGTGATACGGTCATCGCTCTGAATTTCAGTCCGCAATTCGGGATACCTCTGAAGCAAGAGACCATATACCAATGGTGACAAGTCAACGAAGACTTCATCGACACTGGCCTTTTCGAGTGCGGCTTGCTGGATCTGAGACTGGGGCCCTAACCCAGTTTCAGTATCAATCAAACCCTCGTACCACCTGGCCAACTCGTCCTTCATCACCTTCAGAATCTTCCTAGACTCCGCCCGATACGGGTCCAGACACACTTTATCCGTGCTTATTTTGTGGAAAGCGTCATCCCTATAAGCCCATTTCCCACCTTCGCCCTCTCGGAAAGTTGCAACGTGTTGCAAAACAATATCGGGGCAGAGTTTTGTCGCCTCTTTGGCAGAGATCATTCTCGTGATCCCAAAGGACCGAGCCGGGTAATTGATTGCGATCAGGGAATCCCACTGCCGCACGGCGAGGGGTGTCTCCCGCGGCGTCTGAAGCCGCACCATCTCACATTGTGCATAGAAGGCATCGAGATCGATATGTGCAATAACCCGAAGGGGAGAGACGGTCGAGCCCTGGCGGAGAAGCTGTAGCTGACGGTAGGTGTAACGGGAATGTTGCTTCAAGGAATTACTGGGAGACGACGGCGATGCGACGAACGGTTCCTGGGAGGAGTGAGACATATCGACACGGATGATGCGATCGTCATGGCGGATCTCAGCTGCTGGCCATGGGATTCGGAGATAGTGGCCCTTCGGGGATGTAGATGTTGATTCTTTGGCTCCTCTGTCGTCGTCGCATCGCTTTGGTCGCAATCGAAGATCTCGAGTTCGGGACCCACCTTGGATATCCGGCCGCAATAGGGTTAGCGCCATAGTCATCTACTGACGTTCCCGATCGGGATTAAAGCTCTTCTTTTAAGGTATACAGACTTAGGGATTTTGATGCTTTTATCTGCTTTACCTTTTTGCCTACCATGATCTTACCTCTTATTCTTTATTTCTCTCGCGAGAGAACTATATGAGGTAGGGTACCATCATTGGCCTCTATTTCATCTCTAAATGGTGTCTAAACCCCATCGCAGACTCGTCGAGATACGCCATGAAAATGGAGGACAAACAAACCAGCCCAGCGAAAGAAGAGCGTCAAACCAAAATTGCAGAATCGCAATGCAGTCCCCGTAAGGCAGTTATGCACATAGCTAGAAGGAACGGATCTTCTAGAAGAATGCAGTTCAAAGATCGTCTTCTCAGATTCAAAGACGGAGAGGTCATAGCACTGTAGACCAGACAAGAAACAAGACGTAAACCGGCGAGATGAGGACAGCACAGCGCTAGATCTGATCAATTGGGCATTGAGTCTCAGAGCCAGCCCTCCTCTCTAGAGTACTCTCTACATGTATGGATTTCATTTACTCTTGAGCGGATCAGATGAAAAGCCAGAAGGCTGTCACCTGAGCACTCATCAACCCATATCATGTTTTACAAGGCCACACAGCCTTCTGAGACTCGAGCGAAAGACAAATGATACGCTACCGATGAATGATAGACAGTTCCAGGGCGAGAATAATCGGGCGAGGGCACCCTCATCGCAGACTGGACAACCTGCTGCTTGGTCGCCGACGAAATTCCGTCCTAAAATCACCGAGTGGATACTGGGGTGAGACACTAAGCAATCCCGTGTTAGACAGCGGGCTCCTTGAGTCTTTCGAGACCATTTCATTTCCACCCATTTGTCGCTAGGTGATCTCCCGGTGAGGCATGACGGAAGGGGGTCTGCGAATGGGGGATTTAAGCAAATGAGAACGGTCGATTTCTGGCGGAATCGACCGTAATCTCTTTAGCTGGTCCGGCAAGGCGACTACGCAGCTTAGACTGTGCAGCTTAAGAGCGACACCTGTACCGATGTCATTCGAGCGAAGGATGGGTCCACCGGTAGGGGACCCTCACCGCTGGACTCGAGAAGTCGAGAACAATGCAGATTGGAGGTGGGTGGACGTGGAAGGAAACGCACCCCGTACACCGGAGTACGGTGTGTACGGTGTATGGAGTACTGAGAGGAGATCAATTTCCACGGTACAAGGGCCGTTGCCATTGAATCAAGACACAATGAATTGATACACGAGGATTTTTTTGCAGGCCTCCATCTCCCAAAGCGTTGGGCAAAACCGGTCAAATGGGAGACTGGGGGCTCTATCGAGAAGCCACTTCGGCTTGCGAAACTTGCATGGAAGGTCAGGAATCAACTAGAAAGCAAAAGAAATGGAAAATCCACGAATGTATAGTGGAAAGATCGGAGGAATAAGAGCAATATTTGATCATGCAGGTTGCCGAGTGTTTTGTGGTGGTGATACCCAGGGAGGTACCAGATACAAACACAGGACCTCAACGAAGTCAATAGGTATTGAGTCTTTGGCACTGGTATGTGCATAACTTTGCTCTGTGCAGTTTTTTAAATATAGTTATGCTACTGCCAGAAAGAAATGTTTGTCTTGTTGGATAAACTCGGGAACAAAAGGCTCCAGAGCTTTCCTGAATAAACAAAAAGAAGAAGGAACATTCACCATAGCTTACTCGGTACTCTGTATACGGAGTAGTGAATAAGAATAATACTCCGCACAATCCAAGATTGTCAGATAGACGGCTTCCCTTGGGTCGCGCAAACCTGGTTCTGCTCGTCCAAGGAACGACGGCTGAGTCAGCTCCCGAGCGGGTGTACCTGAAGCGCCAGGTAGAGGTACTCCTGTCCTGATGAATGCCCAAAGCCGCCACCCATTTCTGCCCAACCTGCCACTCCGGCGCCATTGGAAATCTAACTGGCCGAGCTCGCTTCGACCTCCAGGACAAATCATGGCCTACGACGCAGGAGTACCTTGGGTACCCAAGGTACTTGCTCGCTTGCAAAGAGGTACCTGGAAACGGCAGCACCACCGCTAGCCAGCCCGTGTACCTTCATGTCGAGCACTTGTCCCTCGCTGGAAGAAGGCCTTGAGCCCTTGACGCTGGAGATGCAGTTCGAACCTGCTGTGCGTAACGCTGTCTCCAACTCAATCATAATATTAGAATATGCCCATCTCCATCGGAAGTATTCATCCAAAGAACGGAGGGGGATTTTCTTTTCTGATTCTCTCCCAGCGCTACCCCCCGTCACCATCACCATCACCCATCAATAATCCATGCACCGCACATACATACACCGTATGGTAGCAGCTCCTGTACTACCTTGTCGCCGGAAGATCATCTTCGACATCATCCATTCCTGCGAGTGAGTGGCTGAGTCATCGGATCGAGGCAAGGCAAAGCAGGCGCGATGACAACATAAGGTCATGAAGAAGACTTGGGCGAGGACGCCTTTCTCCCCTGTTCTCGCCACCGCAATTTGAGATTACGGCCTCATCTGGGTATGAATGGTGGAGAGAATGGGAGGCAATTCAGAGCAGTGAGGCTTCGACGGTCAATAACGGGGCGTGATTGACAGATCAGGCTGAAGATTTTTCAGATTTCCCCCCCCTCCTCATCAGGTAAGAATCAGATGGTTTCATACTGCTGCTAATAATAAGGGATGGAGATGTGAAGGCAGGCAAAAACTGGTCCTCGACTGTCTTGAACGGCCTATTACTCTTTTCCATTTTATCTTTTCGAATTTTCGAATTCCTATTCTCTTATGATCAACAGTCATGGCGGTTATCCCATGACGCCACAGTCTGAACAAAACATCAACATAACATTTCATTGGTTTATGCTATGTTGATTTACTATCCGTTCTTTGTTTCTTTTCTTTTCTTTTCTTTTTTTATTTTAAAAAAAATTCATGAATTATTTTCCCTGGAGACCCTCCCTACGGTGTACTACTCTGTACAAATGAATGAATATTATGATAATCCAGTTGAAAAAGGGGGGAAGAAATCACGTAAAGAAGCAGACGGCGAGGGAGCGGAAAATCGTCAGTCGCACACACACACTTGTTGCACACCACCCCGGCGTCTAAGCCCTATTCGTGCATGCATGCTTGCAGTCATCTTCTGCTTCAGTCTACTCCGTAAGAAACCACCCTCAATCATCCTCGGTGGGTGGAGTCAGTCGTGGCACCAGACAGAAGCCAGGCAGCCCAAAGCCGGCCCAACAGCCCCAAGGACTAGCCAACCGCGCGTCGTCCAGTAGCCTTTTCTTATTCTTTGGCCTTCCCCATTTTCTTTTCTCCTTCAGTTAATCCATATTAATCGTTCAGTCAATCAGCGCAAGCAAACCCACAACCCTCGTTCCCATCTTTCTGCCACCCACACCCACTTCCTTCCCCCCCCCCGCTCCACTTCTTTTCCTCTTCTTATCTTCCCGTGCCCGTCTCGCCCGGTTCTTTTCTCTCTACCTCTGTCCTCTTCCTCTCTTCCTCGCTCTTCCTCCTCCCTCCCCTCCTCTCTTCTTCTTCCTCCATATCTTATTCTGGCATCATAGCCAAAGTTAAAAAGAGCCACAGGAAGTGTTGAAACACTAATAACACTGTTAAAGGCGGATTGTTGCCCCCTCGAAAGAGTCTCCACTGAACCCCCCTCCCCTCTTAAAGGCCTTCTCGCCTCTCCTGTCACTCTTCTTTCTCTCACTCTCTCTTCTCCTCTCTCTCTCTCTCCGTCTAGGACTCCGGTTCTTCTTTTCAATATTTTTGATTTTCACTCCGTCCTGTCATTGCCGCCCTGGTTTCTACTGAAGGACATTTCCCGAGGATCTTGAACCTATTGCCGGTTAACAACCTCTGGACCATAACCTATTATCCCGGATTTCTTTATTTTCCTTCTCCCTGGTGAAACCCCAGAGAGAAAGAGAACGGTTTTCTTGGGTTCAACCTCAACGACTTTCTTCTATTCACGGTCAAACAAAAGTCGGATTAGCGTTGATTTTCAGCCTTGGAGTTCCCTGGACGCAGTCGCTTTAGAACTGTACTTCTGCTATTTCTTCTTGCAACCAAGCCCAAGAGAATTTTCAACAATCTTCCCACTTCTGGACCCTTTCGGCTTTTCTTCCTAGGACTACGTGGAGGCCACTTGGACCCATTTACTAGAATACCTTAATACTGGACTCTTTTTTCCCTGGACACAATGACTGGACGCCATGGATATGATGTACGCCCGGAGCGTCAGAACGAGTATTTTATTCCCGGCGATGGTATCAGCCGGGAGGTGATCCAAGCAGATATTTGCCGTTACCTTGGAAATGATGCGCTCGTAAGACCCGGAAACCATAATGTCTGTCTACCGATGTTTCCTTACCAGTACCAATGATGAATTCCTCTATCGAACGACGAATTCTTGTTCTGACCGCCTGCTGAGCTCTCTTACTGACTTTGATGCCAACAGGGTCGCCAGGGTTATTTCATCCGTGCCTATCGGAACCTCACCTCTGTAAGTCGTTGGATCCGGCTCATGCTGACTAGCTTCGTCCCATCTTGGAGTACAAAACTAACCGCCCCTGTGCTTTAGGAAATGATTGCTGATCTCAAGGCTGACTCCTCTCGGTGGGAGGCCGATGTGCTCCGTCGGGCTGACCAAGGCTATCCGAGAGGTAGTTATATTCAAGACTACAGCATGTCCCAGGCCCCTAACATGGTTCCAGCAAACTATGCGGCCACCTCAATCCATGAAGGTCGCCAACAGCAGGGGGGCCCATCTCCTCCGCCTGCCTACTCGGCACCACCTGCTCAGCCATACGTGGACCCGTACCAGGCAGGGTTCGCACAAACTCAGAGCCCTCCTTATTCTACCCCCTCATCATACCCTTCCAACCACTCACCTTTTGCTCCTGGACAAAACCCGTATCCCCAGCAGATTCCTTACTCTGCTCCCAGTCAACCTCCCGTGTCTTCTGAGATGCACCCAACGTATACGTACACGAGCACTGCTGGTTATGCTTACGAGAATGGGAGAAACAATGCCCCCAGATATCCTGGTCCTGGCTATGAAACCGAATCGGATTATTCCCCGGTTACTTCCGGAATGGTTTATCCTGCCACTACAGCCCCGGACCCGCGGATAGGAATGGACCCAAGATATACCCCGGAGTCGGCTTACTCGGGAGGCAGTAGGCCACAGCCCGCCAGGGAAAGAGATGCCACGCGCCGACCCCGGTAAAGCAGAAGGGAAAAAAAGGAACAAAAAAAGAAACAAACAAAAACAAAAACGGAGTTTTTTCTTTCTTTCTTGTGAGTTCCAAGGTTCTAGGCGCATTTGCGCCCGTCTTCTGTGAAGACTTCGGAAATGATGAACTATTCCGCGCATTTTCCAATCCTGTTTCGCTCCGGAGATTCCTCGCCAAACCGACATTTTCTTTTTCTATCTAAGCCATTTGGACGTCAAATCGGATAAACCATGTCTAATTTATGGGAACCTAAATTGCAACCTTTTCGGAGTTAAATCCTTGGGATCCCGGACATCACTTGATCTGAATGCCGCTCAAGTTATCCTGGGCCAATTTTGAACCTGGAGAATATTTTCCACCGGCGTCGACTGTCCGGTCTATCTTTGAGCTGACTGTTGTTCTCATTCCCACGCGAGCTTCTTATAGAGCTTTAATGGAGAATGACCAGCTTGGTGATACTTAGTGATGGGGTTATGAAGGGGTGGCTTTTTGGATTTTTACTGTACCGTCGGTCTTGGTTTTTCCATTTTCATTCTCCATTTTCACTTTTCTTTCTCATCTTTCTTATTCTCTCTCTTCTTTTCTCTTCCGAAAGCCGTTCTCATTTGAGCTATTTCATTGTTACCTTGGTCGTGGTATTTTGTTTTGCTTGTCACCTCCGTCAATCTGTTCCAAGGGGTACTTTCGACTATTTCTTCATGTGGAGTCCGATGGAGGCATCCAACTGATCCTGGAATCTATCAGCTAGGGGCTTTGATGATATACAATTATGTTGGTTATGATCTATATGTAGATATGAGCATACACGGCGTTATCTTTCTGGGCTTTGAATGTTTTTGCTCTTTCTCAAATGTTGCTCAGGGTTCCAGAATTGTTCTATAATTGATTTTTGCCGGTCTACCGAAACCACCTTAACCGTCTTCTTTCATGCCATCAAACCATTGCAATTGCATGCTCGTGCACAATACAACCTGCATCGTCTCTGATCTCCGCTTTTATTTCATGCAAACCATTCCCATACAGAAAAATCATGGCACAAAGTATGTTTTCCATGTTTGCAAGCAAGTTATCCGCGTGAAGATGTTCACCATGTGCGCAGGCGCACTACACAACTACAAATCCTGTCGTTAGACCTTCCCTGGGACATGTCGACCCAAAATGACATTGTCAAGACCTTTATTACAATTGTGAAAGAATGAAGGCCGCCGAGACTTCTCTGTATTGAACCTCTCTCGTCGTCCAACATCTCCAGCTTGTGCAGAGAGATGATTCACTCACCTCTCCTGTCCCCAGGATCCGTCCTTGGTGAATGTGACCTCAATTACTATTGCAAATTTTCGATTCTTGTTTCATATTTTCTGTCTCTCTTCATCCTTGTTTACATTCTAGCCCGACTACGGTTCGTGGAACAGGCTCTACAACCTTGGTTTCCTTGACATGGACGGCTTGGGCTTCCCCATATTCAATGATGGCGACGTCAAGGTGTGGATCGATCAGAACTTCTATCAGCTGCACTCCGAGGTGCTTAAACGCCGTTCGCGCCTTTTCAGGCATGCCCTTCAGGATGCTCCGCAATTTGGAGGATTCGCTCATTTCTATTTGGCTCCTTCTGAGTTGAGCGAAGTTGGAATCGTGACTGTCCAGGTGCGAGCATATCGCGCGGCAGAGTGTGAACTGAAGTCTTAATTAACCGTTCGGCAAATAAGAGATGGAACTCGTCGCCCCCCATAATAGAGTGTCTATTTGATGAGTCTGCCAAAGTCCGTGAATATTGGGACAATGCTTTCCGCACCCTTTACAAGATCAAGCCCAACCTACGTCTTCTTAACCGTGATCTTGGAACCGTTGCCTTTGAACTAGTCGATCTGTGTGAAATCATCGGATCAAAGACCATCGTTGATCAGGGTGTCGATCTAGCACTTCGGGATTTGGGCCAGCGATTGTTCCTTATGGTTTCCTCGGACCCTGTTGGTTGGCTTTCCTTTGCAAGTCGTATCCGCTCCGGGGTTATCTATCACGAGGCTCTCATTCACCTGGTCGGTAAATGGCATCAGCTCACCAAAAAAGATCAAAGTCGGGTTGCGTTGCTTCCAGACTACACTCCCAACATTGTGGGTGCGTCCTTGAAGGAGTTTAAAGGCGCCAAAAAGAACGTCGAGGCCCAACTCCTGTCATATACTCCTCCTGGTTGGATGTCTCTGTGTGCCGAAACACCCTATCGTACTGATAATTCCATGCTCAAGGCCGTCGGTATTTTCCGCCAATGGTTTGCTCACCAAATCGCTGACGGCAACAACGTTGATAATTGCGGTGCAGGGACGAAACTGTATCGCACCATAGCTGCTGGCGGGGATGCATACCTTGGGGAGGATAAATTCAACTACCTCCACGGCCTTCCCTCACATTGGGGACTTGCAGAAGAAAGCAAAATCGAAGACAAGCTGAAGTTGATCAAAGAGGACGTTAAATTGATTGTTGCGCCCCTTCTGGTGAATGAAAGCCGTTATGATCCCCAGCAGTTGGGCGAACTCCCCTACCTCACCTGTATATAGAAATCGACACCATCCCCTGGAATGAGTGGGTAGTCGAAGATGGTAACAATGGCTGGTCCGATATCGAACCCTCAGATTCTGAGTCAGGCAGTACCGACGGTTGGACCTCTTTGGTGAACTATTCAGACAAAGCTACGTTCGATGAGCCGGCTGAAACGATGGCACTATCCCGGCAGGGCTTTTCTAACTTTGGTGGACCCGATGAAGCGCAGGCCCGTTAATCCGGATATGAGCAACGTCGGCTTTGGTGAACCTTACATTTGCTTATTACGAATATTTGGGTATTCTGCCGGACAGGCCCTCTGAGTGAGGCTATCAGCTAGAAGGCTTCTGGCTCTATCTTCTTTCACTGTTCTCTATCTTCTGCTTTTCGCTCTTACATTCGAGTAGCACGTCTCGTCGATACGAGGCATTTACTCTTTTTCGTGGCGTCCTCATCCAATCAGTTTTGTCTGAATTCTTAATGTTGTGTGCCTCTTCCCTTTTTCTTTCCTTTTCTTTTTACCATGATCTCTCGGTCATTGGTAGCTTAGTCCTTGCAGGGCTAAACTCCCCTCCAGGAGTATTTTCGCGTTTATTGAATTTTGATCTACATGTTGAATCATTTTACAAAAATTCCCTGTACTGCGGATAGCACGAACAAATGAGCCAGCATATTCTGCTCTAGAACCATGCCATATACAATACACTGCAACGGCGGCGCCATTCGTCTTACTGTAAAACATACGTAAGGGTATAGAGACGCCACCGGAGAGAGGGTATAATTCCAGGGTCCTAGATATTCGGCGGACCGAATCATCCCTCCGTATCATCCATTGTTCATCGAGGGCCTTCGACCTGAATGATCCTTGAATTGTCTTTAAATTTCCCAGCTAAATACACCATAACAAGTCAAATCTGAACTTTAAAATCGACTCAATGCATAAAAGATCCACGAAGCGCGTTTACTCGTCGTCGTAGCCTTGCGGGATAACCCGGCGTCCCTGGGGAACTAGAAATGCGAAGTAGAGCCGTCAGTAACCACGAGGTGAGAGCCGGAGCTCGACAAGGATGCCGAGTGCGTCGAGGAGGAGAACAGGTCAAGAGTTCTTACTGGGATATGTCAGGGGAACAGGCTCCGGGTCGACGTCGCCGAAGAAGTGTCTGATCGGAGGGAGAGTCACCAGGGCGACGGGACCCATGGCGCCCGTGACGAGGGCATAGAAGATAGCGGGCTTTTCGTGAGAGGCCCAGCGAAGGTACCGGAGAGGCGTCGACCAGAATTGAGGAGTAGTCATGATTGCGACAGGCGAGGAAGGTCGGGATGTTGCGTGATGAGAAGAAACTTTTTTGCGGAGATCGGTCAGCGACAGGGGAGAGGTGGTGAATCAAACGATAAGGATTGTAGATGATTGAAGAGGATTGAATTGAACATACCAATGGAAGCTACGAAGCCACACAGTTCAACGTGCCGGACTGCAGGGAGGAGGGCAGACGGGGATGCGACGGAGAGGGGAAAGGAATGGAGGTTGAAAGTGACGAAAGCCGCCGTTCGAGCGGCGAGCGGGTCTTGGCGTTCAGTCCAAACACGTCGCCCGTTAACTATCGACTTCCTCCCTCCGACTTCCTCGACAACTCCGGAGTCCAGCGACATTGGCTTGTCCGTCTTTCCCTCTTTCTACTTCTTCTATCTGCCGTTCTATTTGGCTTTTCCGCCAGTCACCCTTCCGCCCCGCCGTGCGGTTTTCTCAAGATGCGGTGGTGCCTTGCCCTTCTGGTGTTCTGCTTCCTGGCCGTCGCAAATGCGTTGAGCAGTTCGGGGAATCGCCTCGCAGTGATTCTGGAGGATGCTGCAGACAAGGAGCTATATTCCACCTTCTGGGGTGATCTCCAAGGTCAGTTCCACTGCAGCCCTACGGATCAATTGGTACTGACGGAATGTTGTTACAGCCCGCGGCTACAGCATCTTCTTTGAGTCTCCCAAGAACGAGCGCTTCTCCCTGTTCGAGTATGGCGAGCGAGCCTACGACCACCTCCTCATTCTTCCTCCCCGATCCAAAGGTTTGTTGGCCTATCAATTTGTGGGATCGTCCAGCTCAATTGACCGTCTGAACTAGGTTTCGGACCTTCGTTGACCCCCCAGAAGATCGTCGAGTTCATGAACAAGGACGGCAACGTCCTTCTCGCTCTCTCCGGAAAGTCCGCCACACCTAGCGCCATCAGCTCGCTTCTTCTGGAGCTGGATTTCCATCTCTCTGCAGACCGTTCTTCCATCGCTGTCGATCACTTCAACTACGATGTTTTGTCCGCTCCCGAAAAGCACGACGTCCTGCTTCTCCAGCGTCCCGGTCAATTGCGGCCGGACACCAAGGCCTTCTTCGCCGGCGAAGGTGTTCTCGCATTTCCTAGGGCTTCTCCCCACACTCTGGGCGATTCCAGCCAGCTCGTCGCTCCCATCCTGCGCGCCCCGGTCACTGCCTACAGCTACAACCCCAAGGAGGACGCGCCGACGGTTGAGGATGTTCAGGCCACCGGCTCTCAGTTGGCGCTTGTCTCCGCCATGCAGGCCCGCAACTCCGCTCGCTTTACTCTGTTGGGCTCCGCGGACAGTCTCCAGGACAAGTGGTTCTCTGCGACTGTCAAGGCCCCTGGCAGTGGGAAGGAAACCAAGACTGCCAACCAAGACTTTGCCAAACAGCTAACCGCCTGGACTTTCAAGGAAACTGGAGTCCTCAAGGTTGGTAAGGTTGAGCACCACCTGGCCAAGGATGGGGAGGTTACGGCCGATGAGCTGAACCCAAGTCTCTACCGTATCAAGAACGAGACTGTAAGTGCTGACCGTGGATTTCTAATCATCGTTCGCTAACACGTTTTTCCAGGTCTTCGATATCGAGGTCTCTGAGTACAACTACGGCTCGTTTGTGCCGTTCGAGGTCCCCGCGAACGACGCTCTTCAGCTTGAATTCACCATGCTCTCGCCTTTCCACCGTCTCGATCTCCAGCCCTCCCGCCGAACGGAGAACAGCACCATCTACAGTGCCCGCTTCGTCGTTCCCGACCAGCACGGAATCTTCTCGTTCCGCGTCAACTACAAGCGCCCCTTCTTCACCAGCATCGAAGAGAAGCACGAGGTGACCGTGCGCCACTACGCCCACGACGAGTACCCCCGCAGCTGGGAGATCAGCGGAGGATGGGTGTGGATTGCGGGCCTATGGTCCGTTATCGGCGGCTTCCTCGCCTTTGTGGTTGTGTGGCTCTACTCGGCCCCTACTCCGACTGCTGCGCAATCGTCTAAGAAGACGCAGTAAGTAATGTATTTATCAATGACTGCGTGAATGTAACTTTCCATTGAATGGGTTGCTTTTCTGTAAGTGCTTCGGAGACGTAAGTTATGTAGAAAAATAGATGGAGAGAAGTCTATTCAATATGTACAGCTGCCGAGTCGCCCGACAGGCGAATATCCGATCGTAGAAGTACATCAGGGCTTATTAAATCAACCAATAAAACTCCGGTGCATGCTGAGAAAACTTCAAGAAAGAAAAGGAAAAGAGAGAAGGGTCAGGAAAAAGCTTCCGGACACCTTCGCGACGGGACCTCAATCTGACCACCTTTTGCAACACCGTTTCACCGGCGTCCTTCGGCCTCGCAGCCCACCGCTTCATTCCGTTCACAGACCCCTCGTCTTCTCAGGATCCATCTTGACCTCATCTCCGCTGATTTCCTTGACAGACTCAAAGGCCGGCTTGCCCGCATACAGCTGCTCGGTCTTGGTGGGCTCTCCCTCGAGCTCCTTATTTATCGCAATGGGTTGATTACCGCGGAAACGTTTGCGCATATCGATCATGCCGCGCCTGAATTGATACCCGGAATTAGCACGATGGTTCAAACACGGCCCATATCAGCTCCAAGACGATCAGACGACATACTTGCACTCGCCGTATCCTTTCCGCAACTGCTGACATTTCGTAGGCAATTCTTCCGCATAGGGAGAGCTCAGGCATTCTCGGGGTGTGCGACGCTGGACCATAATACAGTCCGATTCCTGCAGGCACTGGGCCAATGCATCCCCTGTTTTATATCAAAGAGCCATTAGTCTCGTCATTTCATGGACATGTCAATCACATTGGGAAGCATGGCTAGAGGATCGGCGAGAGCGCGACTCCTGTCCGGCCTGCCTGCACCAGATATTGATCGCGAGCACTCACGGATATCCCGGCAAGAGCTGGGCATGTTGGCACAAGAATTGACGAAATGCTGGTTGCTGCGATGCCAAGAAGTCCGGCGTGCTGGTTGTTTGCAGCAAAAAACCAGACGTTGAGGATCCCCGGATCACGTAAGCATCACATGAAAGACGACGGCGCATGACGTCTGGGGCGAGTTTCCCCTTCCCCCCCTGTTCTGCTTTATTCTGTTCCTATAACTATATACGTTGACCTTCTTTTCTATTTTCCCCTTATCATCCCGGTGCAACATCCCTGCGCTTGCACTATGGAACTCGTGTTTTACGACTAGCGATCAATTTTAGCTTAGGTGTCGCAGTGAAACATCGCCCGGTTTTCCATCATGGCGCGTGTACCGGTGATCGGAAGATTGTTCTGGTTCGAGTACCTGGCTCTCTTCGCCTCGATAATTCTAGTTCTGCTGGAATACTTTATACATGTCATAACCTTCTGTCTTCGTGAGTATACACATCCAACGCCGGGATAGGCTGCAGTCCTTTCTCGGCGGATCTACGCAGTAGACTGACAGGCTTGCGACAGCGGACACGATAATCACGTTCTGTTACGATCGGTCCAAAACGATATTCAATCTCTTCATCAGCCCGGAGAATGCGGGCAACCGCGGCAAGGAAGAGCGACAGGCCACGGCGGTTGCACAAGCGTCGGACTTTGTCGACATCTGTTCCTTGTTCGGGTACGAGCCTGAAGAGCACATCGTTCAGACAGGCGATGGCTATCTTCTCGGCCTCCACCGGCTGGCCTATCGGAAGGGGGAGGAGGGAGTGCGCGTCAACCAGGGGAAGGACGGTGTGAAAAAGAAAGTGGTCTACTTGCATCACGGACTGCTCATGTGCAGCGAGGTCTGGGTCTGCTTGACGGAGGAGCAGCGATGCCTGCCCTTCCAATTGGTAGAAAGGGGATATGACGTGTGGCTGGGGAACAATCGCGGCAATAAATATTCGAAGAAGTCCGTCAAACACTCCCCTCTGTCCAACGAATTCTGGGACTTCTCGATCGATCAGTTTGCCTTCCACGACATCCCCGACAGCATTAACTACATTCTGGAGGTGACGGGGCAGCCTTCTCTGTCATATGTGGGGTTCTCGCAAGGCACGGCTCAAGCGTTCGCGACGCTCTCGATCCACCCGACGCTGAATGACAAGATTGATGTGTTTGTGGCTCTGGCGCCGGCCATGGCGCCGACGGGCTTGCCGAACCCGCTCGTCGATTCGCTCATGAAGGCCTCGCCGAACTTTCTGTTTCTCCTATTCGGGCGCCGCAGCATCCTTAGCTCGACGACCATGTGGCAGACGATTTTCTATCCCCCCATCTACGTCCGCATCATCGACACCTGCGTCTCCATGCTCTTCAACTGGAAGTGCAACAACATCAGCCGCTGGCAAAAGCTGGCGGGGTACCTGCATCTGTTCTCCTTCACTAGCACCAAATCCGTGGTCCATTGGTTCCAGATCATCCGGCACAAGAACTTCCAGTTCTACGACGACGAGATCCACGCGCCCTTCAGCGTCGTGGCCAGCGAGCGATTCTACAAGCCGGTCAAATACCCCACGAAGAACATCAAGACGCCGATTGTGCTACTGTACGGCGGCAGTGACAGTCTCGTCGATATCAATGTGATGCTGAAGGAGCTGCCGCGCGGGACCGTGGCGAAGAAGATTGCCAAATACGAGCATCTGGATTTCCTGTGGGCGTCGGACGTGGATCAGCTAGTGTTCAGTCATGTCTTCGAGGCGCTGGAGCTGTACGACCCGAATAAACCCGCCAACGACGCAGCAAAGGTGGAGCAGATGAATGGCCACATCGAACACGCAATTGCGGCCTGAACGCGCTGACGTGGGTAGCAAGGGGGTGGGAGGAAAGTTGGAGTCTTCACGCACACAAAGTACATACATAACGTCGTCCTGTAGAGAGGAACAATGTTCGATGACGACGCCGTTGCGCCAAGTATTGATGCATCCTGCCTGTCTGTCTGTTTGATCTGAAGCCTCCCAAGTGTCGCTTGTCACCAGTTGTACAGCTATCTATCTCTCGCAGGGCTCGTACATAATCTAGTCTAGTCTAGGAGGTAATGTAAACGAATAATTTTCTCACGATGGGTTGATATCATCAAGCCATCTAGATCCAGGAGGGGCTATGACGTGCCCTGGGGAAAACAATCCCGAAGATGTATTTATCTATCATCTCTTGACTCTGGACGGCCCCTCCCAGTCTTCATCCGCGCAACAATCGTACTTCTGGTCTGACCTGACCAATATGTACGTGATAGTGACGATACGTCGCATGTGTCATACCGACGGTTGGTTGCCAAATCGACAAGAGAATAATATTAAGAAACATAATATCGCGCACATACCACCCAAACGCCCAGTCGATCAGTCACCGGTACTTTGGCAACTTTGGCCTGTCGCGCGCATCATTGGCGCAGCGCCGTGCCTGACAAGCGTTTGAGTTGTCCGGCTTCTCATCCGGTTCCTGGAAATTGACGGGCTTTTTTGTTGGGGACGTTGCAAACCTGGCCTATCGAATCGATTCGAATCGAGTCCCGTTAACCCAATTCCTGTCTTGTCGATTCAAGTCAGTCGGTCAATCAATCAATCAATCCGTCAATCGAAGGTCGAAAGGGACAGACAATCAAAGGGCAGGTGATCGTCGGTGGAGTTTTCCATTCCATTCCTCCACTTCTCACCCCTTTCCTCTAACTAGCCCTTCCCCCCCCCCCCTCTGGGTTCTCCTTCCGACGGGCGTTGGTTCGTTGTGTATAGTTGGCGCTGGATTGGGGGAGAGATGACAGGTAACAATTGAAGGGGGTGGGATGAGGGCAAGGCGTTTCAGGCAGGGAGTTTGAAAAACAAACGGACGATAGATAGAGTAGTAGATAGTACTATCTTGGTCTAGGAATGTATGTACCACAGGGAATATGATAATATTGGCGGTTATATATTCCCCGTCGTTCCATCTCTGACTCTCTCATGATATCATCCATCTGGCCGACACGTCGGGATCATCGACTTTCAGGCTGCATTAAATTGATATATTGTTCACCACCTTGCTCCTATCCTACCTGACCCTATCTGGCCTATCCCACGAGCTAGCAACCAAGTGGGAGTTGAAGGGATTCGACTCCAATTCCCGGACTCCATTTATGATCCACCAGGATTCCAAGCCCGAGCCTCACGATAAGAAGTCCAATCAGCGACTACTGAGTTGATTCCTTGCACTCGAACACCAACCTGGTTCTTGGAGAGTTCTTGTTGATATCGCGAGATCCCAAACGCCTCAACATCACGGGGTTTTCTGTTAAGGTTTGGCTGCGGGATCGGTCATTTCAGTCACACCATCATCTTCTCCATCTCTTCCTCTTCTTCTTCTCTTTCTTCCTCTCTCTCATCTTCCCCTTCTCCATCTCACCGCTGCGACTCTACTGAATGGAGTAGAACCCCCGAGAGATCCTGCCGTCGACTAGGTAAATCCTGCCCCCTGGGAACAACTTGGTTGCTGCTGCTGCTGACTTAGCCCCGGCCTAGTTTGGGTAGTCTCCGGAAATCCACCCGATAATAATAATAATTAAATCGCTGGACATCAAACCGTCTCTCGCTCTCGCTCTCTTCTTCTCCTGCCCCCAATTCATCCCGTCCCCCTGCCTCATCCCCGACGGTCCTTCGCTTTCTCTCTCCCTCCCTCCTTCCTCCCCCGTCATACCCTGCCTACCTCCCTGCGAATCGGTCGGCAATCGGTGTCGAGAGCCTATGTAACGGATCCGCCTGTCGCTGTCCTTGCTCCGTCCCAGCGCACCCCGCCTCCCCCGGAAGAGAAAAAGAAAGGAACAAGCGTCTATCAGACCATCCCTCGTCCCTCCCCCTCCCGCGAACTCGATCAATTGGGAACCGAGGTACCGAGCCATCTTGACGGACCCCATCGGAGGAATTGATCCGCTGGTCTATTTTTTGCCTGTCCCGCCCAACCTCCAATATTCCGGATCGGAGTTGTCGATTGAGGTCATACCGCCGATTCAACCAGCCTCTGCTCGGAACGCTAAGGAGCTACATATCGGCATTGAACTGTCAGCAGAGCTAGCTAGGGGCTCGACTGGACTTGCTCCCAAGCTTCGGAACACATATTCTTGAAGGACAACGGTTTCGTCTTGTTTATTTCAATGCGGCCGCAGTAAGTTTGGCGACCTTGTTGTCTCGGCTTGGGTTTTGTCGCATCATGGACGCTAATAACCGTGTTAGACGGGAATACCATATCGTCGTGTTGGGCGCTGGTAAGTCTTAATTTCCCTTCGTTTTCCGCTAGAAGATATCTTGCTGACCATGATTGTTTTGTGTCTGTTATAGGAGGCGTGGGAAAAAGTTGTTTGACCGGTACTTGATCCTCTACCGCCCATCCTTTCCGATAGCCCTCCGACTGGTGCCTTTCCCCTCTTAAGACTGTCGCTCACAACTCGCAGCTCAATTCGTCCAAAATGTCTGGATCGAGAGCTATGATCCCACAATTGAAGATTCGTACCGGAAGCAAATCGAGGTAGATGTGAGTTGGCTCCCGTCCCAGTCGGGGGAGTATGTCGCTAATGGAATCAGGGCCGACAATGTATTCTAGAAATGTATGCCCAATTAACCATACCTACCGAGCCATACAGAGTTGGATGTGGAAGAACTGCGCTTGTTTGATCATGCTCGCTAACCTCACCCTTTTCCAGTCTGGACACCGCAGGAACGGAACAATTCAGTAAGTATCCCACCTCTTGAACGTGCCGCTGTCGCATTTCTAACATCTTAATAGCGGCCATGAGGTAAATCGCTCCCACTGTCTCCCGTTAGCTCTCCAGTCGACTAGAATCCATGCGCAAATGGCACATCTCTAACCACGGCCCGTTCAACACACTGACATTCATACCAGAGAGTTGTATATGAAGCAAGGCCAAGGGTTTCTCCTCGTATTTTCCATCACCAGCGCATCGTCACTGAACGAACTATCGGAATTACGAGAACAAATCACTCGCATCAAGGACGACGAGAAGGTCCCCATCGTCATCGTAGGAAACAAGTCGGATCTGGAAGAGGACCGTGCGGTGCCTCGTGCTCGCGCATTTGCCCTCTCGCAGAGCTGGGGCAACGCCCCCTACTATGAGACCTCGGCCCGCCGACGAGCCAACGTCAACGAAGTGTTCATCGACCTCTGCCGACAAATCATTCGAAAAGATCTGCAAGGCAGCTCGTCGAAGAGCAGCGACAACCAACCGCGCAAACGGGAAGGAACGAACCGAAACGAGAAAAAGAAGGACAGAAGACGTCAACCTCGACGGAGAGGACCGTGCGTGATCCTCTGAACTTAACGGACTTCGACAAAGAAAATCAAAAAAAAATTATATCAACGACGAAGGGACAATGAATCGAGCGACTCGCATCGGCCATCTACCTTCAACTTCACCTTTCATGACCGGGAGGATCTGCCTTTGATTCCCTCTGGCTGCGGCTACGAGAGCAAGGGTTTTCCCATTCCTACCTTTGCACATACCCAATCTTGTCAGATTATAATATCATATTGCTTGCCCTCTCATGCCCTGTTATCATACGCTGTCAACGTCCACGTGTTTCAACGATAGATATATGTACCTTTTTTGCCTCTCATTTCTATGCTATCAATCATTGATATAACGTCTTGCAACCTTGTTTTTCTCACATCACTTAGGGAATGGAAAAGTTGCATGTCTTGATCTGGTTTCCGGGCTTTCAATATCTGCCCTTTTCGTTTCCCTCCGAATGATTCTCTTGAGCAGTATCCTCTGACACTGTCTTCCAATCTAACATGAAAAAGCCAAACAAAACCAGCGTTCCTTCTCTTCACCTCATCCGTATCACATGATTACTTAACTTGGTATGCTTGACTGTGTCTGATATTGGATTTTTTTTTCCCCAGTCAAATTGCTGCTGCTGCATCGTGCTTATAAACTTTCTGTCCCGGGACACTTCCACTTACGATCAATTGAATGTATGTATGGGTGGATATGACAACGACTCATTGATATTGCAGCTTAGCCCAAGATATAAATTAGATTTCTGTCTTTGTTTTTCGCAGACTGTACTTCTGCTCTAGGCTTAAATCATTACTGCATGGTTATAAAGATGAGAATGCTTGATGTGCTTTACTTGATAGAGGTGCTATTAAATAACTTCATAGATATAGATCGGTGTACGTACGTACATAAGTAACTTATGTGTATATAAGGGAGGTAAGTAGCTAACCCCCCTGTCCTCTACTAGAATTTCCATTTTCAAACACTATAGCAGTGAGTGCACCATGAATCAATCAATCAACCACACCAACGCCCCTCCCGCATTTCTCTCTCTCTCTCTCTCTCTCACACACAACAAATATCTAAAAAAGGAGATCACATCCTAAAAACCCCAAACCTCGTCTTCACATCCCCATCCCCCTTTCCTCCCAACGCAGCCGCCAAACTCAACCCCAGGACGCGTCTCGTCTGAGCCGGCGGAATTACCCCGTCGTCCCATAGCCGGGCGGACGAGAACACGGCCTCGGATTCGCGGTCGATGCGGTCCTTCAGCGCTGGGTCCGCTGTGCGGCCGACGGCTTCCATTACGGCGGAGAGCTGTTCTGAGCCCATGACCCCGATCTTGGCGTTGGGCCACATGAACATGAGGCGGGGGGAGTAGGCACGACCGCTAGTTTTTGTTAGTATTGGGGTTGGTTCATTTTCTTTTCGTGTAGGAGGAGTGAAGTAGGCGGAGGGAATGTTTGGGGGTTTGAGTGTAGGTAGAGAAGAGGGACAAGAAGGGAGGGAGGAGGGGAAGGGATACTCACCACATGCCGTAATTACCGGCGCCGGCGCTGGAACCAAAGACGACGGTGAACTTGGGGACATCAGCGCACGCAACGGCAGTGACTAACTTCGCACCGTTCTTCGCGATGCCGCCCTTCTCCGCGTCAGCGCCGACCATGAAGCCCGAGATGTTCTGGAGGAAGATGAGCGGGATGTTGCGCTGGGCGCAGAGCTCGATAAAATGGGCGCCCTTGAGCGAGGACTCGGAGAAGAGGATGCCGTTGTTAGCGACGATGCCGACCTGGTGGCCGAAGATGCGCGCGAAGCCCGTGACCAGCGTGGTGCCATAGTCGCGCTTGAACTCGGCGAATTCGCTGCCGTCGACGATGCGCGCGATGACTTCGTGCGCGGGGATCTGGCGCCGGAGGTTGGTGCCGACGATGCCGTTGAGTTCGGCCGGGTCGTAGAGCGGTTCCTGGATGGCGGTGGCTTGGTCGGAGAGGTGTTTGGGGATGCTGGTGGCTGGGTAGTTGAGGTTGGCGACGGAGCGGCGGGCCAGGACGAGGGCGTGTGCGTCGTCCACGGCGAGGTAGTCGGTGACGCCGGAGATGGTGCTGTGTAGCTGACCGCCGCCAAGGTCTTCGGCGGAGACCTCCTCGCCGGTGGCGGCCTTGACGAGGGGAGGACCGGCCAGGAAGATGGTGCCCTGGTTTTCAACGATGATGGTCTCGTCACTCATGGCGGGCACATACGCGCCGCCGGCCGTACAGGGGCCCATGACCACCGAGATCTGCGGGATGCCCAGAGAGCTCATGCGGGCCTGGTTGAAGAAGATGCGGCCGAAGTGTTCCTTATCCGGGAAGACATCTGCCTGGTGAGGCAGGTTGGCACCGCCGGAGTCGACGAGGTAGAGACAGGGAAGCTTGTTCTCCTGGGCGATTGCCTGGGCCCTCAGGTGCTTTTTCACCGTGATGGGGTAGTAGGTGCCGCCTTTGACGGTGCTGTCGTTCGCAACGATCATGCAGGTCACCCCTTCCACGGTGCCGATTCCCGTGATAATGCCCCCGGCCGGAACGTCTTCGCCCGGGTATACTTCGTGACCCGCCAATGCAGACAATTCGAGGAATGAGGTGCCGGGGTCGATGAGAGCCGTGACGCGATCTCGAGGAAGCATTTTCCCGCGGGCAATATGTTTATCTTTCGCTTTTTGCGGCCCGCCCTGGGAGATTGTGCTGTGTAGATTGGTCATCCGGTCGACCAGTTCTGTCATTTGTTGGGCGTTCTCCTTGAAATCCGACGAGGATGTATCCACCGCCGTGGGCAGGACAGATATGGCGGATGCATGATGGGGATGGGTGTAACTGGCAACGGATCGAGCGGGTGGGCTGGTGCGAGTTGAAGGGAAACGCTGTGTAGGAAGACGTCGTAGAGAAGAGAGGGATGTTGATCTGGAGCTCAGACTCCGAAGGAGCGGAGCCGGAGCGCGCATTGCGGGGATGGTTATTGTGGGGGAGGAAACGGACAACTGGGAGGATACTGATATAAAAAACCCCAAGTGACTATAGCATGTCCTTAATCCCGAATGACGAGAGGATCATCAAGAGATAATTGGAATTGGGCGAGGAAAGAGGACGAGGATGAAGAAGATGAAGGCATGCAGAAGGGGAGGAGCAGAAGAAGAGAAGAGAAACCCCAGATTGACTGCGGAGAAGGTCGATGCGGGCCGCGTTTAGCCGCGGCTGGCCTCGGCCTGCCATCCTTGCGGGTTAAAGCATCATCTTTCTCTCCTTCGATCATTCTCCTTCTAGCACCCCCCTTTCTCGCTCGTGATTTCATTTCAATTCTACACAATGGCCGCCCTGAATCGTCTTCCATGTCTCCTGCGTACCTCCTCCCGGTCTCTGGGGGCAGTGAGGAAACCGCTCGTCCAGATCCCCGCATTCCGGACATTGGCAACCAAACATCCGAAGGGCTTTGTTGCGCCCACCGACGACGACCTGCTGGAGCTGCGAGAACGGGTCCAAGAATTTACCAGTTAGTTATGCCATCCAATTTGGTGATCTGAGCGTCTTAACGGTCCATTCTGACACCTATATTCCAACTAAGGGCGTGAAATTCCCGAGGAGGTTGCCGCCCAAACAGATACCCAGAATGAGTTCCCAGCCGAAATGTGGAAGAAACTAGGAGATGCTGGGTCCGTCCTCTCACTCCGTGCAGTAAATCCAGAGTCTGACAGCTCGCTAGGTTCCTTGGAGTCACGGCCAATGAAGAGTATGGCGGTCTCGGAATGGGCTACCAAGCTCATTGTGTGGTTATGGAAGAGATCAGTCGCGCATCAGGTAATACATATTTCCGCATCGTGGTTAATGACATGTTCTAACTAGATTACAGGAAGCATCGCGTTATCCTACGCGGCCCATTCCCAGCTCTGTGTGAACCAGCTCTCGCTGAACGGATCCGAAGAACAAAAGGAACGTATCCTCCCGGGCCTTCTATCTGGTGACAAAGTCGGTGCGCTCGCCATGTCAGAGCACTCGGCCGGGTCCGATGTTGTCAGCATGAAGACGACGGCCAAGGCAGTTGATGGCGGATACCTGTTGAACGGGACGAAGATGTGGATCACCAATGTAAACTCTCTATCCCTCGACCTATCCTCCATCTAACTAACCTGTCTTGCAGGGCCCCGATGCCGACTACATTGTCGTCTACGCCAAGACAGAACCAGAGCAAGGCTCCAAGGGAATCACGGCGTTCATCGTCGAGAAGACATTTGACGGCTTCTCGTGCGCGCGCAAACTGGACAAGCTGGGAATGCGCGGCTCGAACACCGGAGAGCTCATCTTCGACAATGTGTTCGTTCCCCAGGCGAATATCTTGGGGCCGCTCAACCGAGGCGTCAAGGTCTTGATGGAGGGTCTTGATCTCGAACGTCTCGTGCTCAGCGCTGGTCCGCTGGGGTAAGTGAACTAACTTTGCACACACCGATCGACAGATCATTGATGCTGACCGACTACAGAATCATGCAGGCCGCCCTCGACCTTGTTCTTCCGTATACCCATATCCGCAAGCAGTTCGGAACGCCTATCGCCCATAACCAGCTTATTCAGGGCAAGCTCGCAGACATGTACACCAAGCTGGCGGCATCTCGCGCTTACACGTATAACACGGCGCGACAAATCGACAACGCGGCCTCATCGCCCGAAATGACCATTCGAACGCAAGACTGTGCCGGCGCTATTCTCTATGCTGCGGAGCGGGCCACGGAATGCGCCCTGGACGCAATCCAGCTCATGGGCGGCAATGGGTACATCAACGAGATCCCGGCCGGACGACTACTCCGGGATGCGAAATTGTATGAGATCGGTGCTGGAACCAGTGAGATCAGACGAATGGTTATCGGGCGGGCGTTCAACAAGGAATTTGCGTAATATTGCATATCGTTAACTATCTTTTGACAAAGCCGGCTGCATTTGTATGTACAGCATTTTCGGGCTGGAAGAATTTATATGTAAAAAATGTAAATCTGTGCTGCCCTCTATTTCTTGTCCCTATTTCTCGCCGACCTCCGCACCGGCCCGGTTGACTCTTCCGCCTCTCCAACCTTCTTCGACGCAACTCGTTTAGATCGTGGACCGGAGGACGTATCTGGACCGTTCTTGTTTGCCGACTCTTCATGAGACACCGACGCCTTGCGTTTCCTCCCCCTCGTCGCCGCAGGTTGTCCAGCTGATTGATTGCTCGACTTGCCAGCAGTAACACCGTTCGCCTGAGGCTGAGACTTCTTGCCCCGCGTGCGATCTCCTTCCTTCGACTCCCGCGCCTTCATTCCCAGCGTCTCCTCGTAATTCTCATGTCCCTCAATTGGATACTCGTGCTCAATCATCTTGGAATTCACCGGGATATCAGCCGCCGACTCAATCACGCGACTCGCATGCACCGGCGGCGGAGAAAACACCTTGACCGGAGCAGTAGCTGAAGTCTCCATTTCCGCATCGGCATCCCACTCGTCCTCTGTGTGATCCTGGGTATCTTGCTTCACCGTGCCGTTGCCGTTACCGTTACCGGCTCGCGCGCGCCCATTGGGTCCGGTCCCGTTCTCGCCGCTGCCCGACTTGCCCAGCGCTGCGCCGGCACCTTTGCGTATCCGCGCCCTCTCGTTCGCAGGATGCGAGGTGCGAAACACCTCGCGCCAGTTCTTCAGCAAAGCCACTTTCTCGCCGTCGCCGGGCTCATATAGCTTGGATTTGGTCTCATCGGTCGAGGTGCGCCAGACAGTGCCGCGGAAAGAAGCGACATCTGTCTTGGGGGCATCAATAGATTTCGATTTCGGTTTCGATTGATTCTTCCGTTTCTTCTGCGGAGGAGGAGCGGCGACGGCGGCGACGGCAGGATTGATGTTGAGGTCCCGGTTCGGCCAGTTGGCCATGACCCGTTGGATGCGGACGGCGGTGGGGTCTTCGTCGTAATAGTCGTCGGAGACATCGTCCCAGTCGCTGTAAAAGTCTTCGACTTCAAGGGAGGGGTCATCGTAGAAGATGGCGTCGTAGGTTGCGGTTGCGGCTAGGTCGTCCTGCAGAATTGGGTCAATTAGCACGATCGGAGTTTTATGACTCATTGGGGATGAAGGATAATGGATTGAAGGGGTTAGATCTTACGGCGATTTCAGGCTCCGGTTCCTCAATCCAGAAGATCTCGTCGAACTCGTCGTAGTAATCTTCGTCGTCCGACATGATGAATCGATGGGTGAATAATTGACAGGATTTGACGATGAAAGAAAGAAGAGGCAAAAGTCGAACAATCGTGAGAAATAATTCCGAAGATAAACAAGGATCAACAAGATACAGAACCAAAAAGCCCCCAAACTGGAAGGCACGACGTTGAGTCGAGATTGAAGGATGACGTCGAGGCGATCGCGTTTCTCCGACGATGAAAATTGATTAGACCAAAAGTTGCAGGCCTGAGGCCGTCCGCCGCGGATCGCAGATCACGTGCCTGTTTCCCCGCAGGCTCGCTTTGCGTCGGCTGAAGGGGGAGTTGGGGGGAACCGGGGTCAAGCCGGGGAGCGCCTTGGAGCTGCGTTCTTCTCGTCTTTTCTCTCTCTCCTTAAAACTTATCTTGTCCTGAACTCTTCCTGCTTCTTGGTGAAGTGTCTGAGAATGCACTGACTTAACCATCTATACTTGATCTTTGCCTCACGCTTCGATCGGCCCGCCTCTATACATACACATCCGTACAATGCCTCTCCCAACGCTTCTCCGCACCACGTCCCGCCTAGGGCCGACAGTTGCTCGGAGATCGAGAAGAGTGGCATCTACGATTGCCACGGGTGGAACAAAACCTCAAACTTCACTAGATTCGATTCTCATTGCAAACAGAGGAGAAATTGCGTTGTATGTTTGCGTACACTGCTTGGGACCCTTTCGTTAGTCGTGCTAATGCGATTCCCTAAGACGAGTTGGCCGGACAGCTGCAGAACACGGCATCCGAGTTACTACGTTGTATACAGATCCGGACAGTCGAACTCAACATGCGCTTAGCTCCCCGTTCGCCTTCAACTTGGGGTCGGTGTCGGCTTACCTCGACGGCGACCGTATAATTGAGATTGCAAAGAAAGAAGGCTGCCAAGGGATACACCCGGGCTATGGTTTCGTACGTCTTCTACTAACAAAATTACAGGAACTGACCAGCTAATGTTTGGACACCTTTAGTTGAGCGAGAATTCCGCCTTCGCCCGAAAATGCACAGAAGCTGGATTAGTGTTCATTGGTCCTCCCTGGAAGGCAATTGAAGATATGGGAGATAAGAGGTATGCTAGTGAGCGCTTGTGGAAGTGCAGATTGCTGACTAGATTGAAGCCAATCCAAGAAGATTATGACGGCTGCAGGAGTGCCCTGCGTTCCTGGCTATCACGGCGAGAATCAAGACGTCAACCATCTCGAGGCCGAAGCCGACAAAATCAAATACCCTGTACTCATCAAAGCCATCAAAGGCGGCGGTGGCAAAGGCATGCGTATTGCATACTCGAAAGACGAATTCCAGGCCCAGTTACAATCCGCCAAATCTGAAGCTATGAACTCATTTGGGGACGACCATGTTTTGGTCGAGAAATATATCACCACACCGCGGCACATCGAAGTGCAGGTCTTTGCTGATAAGCATGGGAATTGCGTTGCTCTGGGTGAGCGGGACTGCAGTATTCAAAGGCGTCACCAGAAGATCCTCGAGGAGTCGCCTGCTCCTCATCTGCCCGATGCTACCAGGAAAGACATCTGGGCAAAGGCTCGGTCAGCTGCTTTGGCCGTGGGCTACGAAGGAGCTGGGACAGTCGAGTTCATTTTCGACAATGACACCGGCGAGTTCTTCTTCATGGAGATGAACACCAGACTGCAGGTTGAACACCCGGTGACGGAAATGGTCACCGGCCAGGATCTGGTCTATTGGCAGCTAAAAGTAGCCGAGGGCGGGAAGCTCCCCTTGACCCAAGAAGGGGTGGAGACCTTCATTGCGAGCCGTGGACATGCGATTGAAGCGAGAATCTACGCAGAGAATCCTGATCAAGGTTTCATTCCGGACTCCGGTACTCTGCTCCATGTTCGCACACCCGCCATCACCGAGGATGTTAGAATCGACGCGGGTTTCGTTGCCGGCGATGAAGTCTCTGCCCATTATGATCCAATGATTTCAAAACTTATCGTGAGAGGCAGCACCCGTGAAGAAGCTATTCGCAAGCTTGCCGCTGCCTTGGAGGAGTACGAGGTTGCGGGACCGATCACGAATATCGAGTTTCTGAAAACGATCTGCAAGAGCCCCGACTTTATCGCCGGAGATGTTGAAACCGGGTATATTGAGAAACACCACGAGGAGCTGTTCACCAAAAGCTCAGTGGAGCCCGAGCTGCTCGCGCAAGTAGCTCTGGCCTGTCTACACCACGATGCCAATCCGGCCACTCGGAAGCAGGCCAACTTCGAAGGCTCTGCTGTCGGCTTCAGCCCGGGCTACCAGGCTCGACAGATCACATTGGCAGATTCTACACCGGGGACCAAGGATAACACGCCGTTCAACGTTCGTGTCCAACAAACGGGCGACAACATGTTTAACGTGGAAGTTGGCGAGCGTGTTTTCGAGCAGGTAGAGAGCCATCGGGAATCAACGTCGCAGGTCATCACGTCATTTTTCCCTCACACCCGTCTTGACACGACGGTGATCAGAGACGAGGACTCGATCGTTGCATTCCAGAAGGGCACGCAGTACCGCCTCACTATACCGCGAGCCAAATGGATGGAAAAAGCACTTGGGATGAAAGATGTCACGAACAGCGTTCTAGCGCCGATGCCATGCAAAGTGCTGCGGGTGGAAGTCCAGGCTGGCGACGTGGTGGAGAAAGACCAGCCGCTGGTGGTGATTGAGAGCATGAAAATGGAAACGGTCATCCGCAGCCCGCAGAAGGGGACCATTTCCAAAGTGGTCCATAAACAAGGAGTAGGTCACGCGCTGTCTGAATTTTTCTTTCCTTTCCCTTTACCTCTTCCTTATTACAACACCCCTGCACAGTATTACCCATCGGTGTGCCGTTCCACCTAGGCACCGGAAACATGGGCGGGTCAGTTTCATCTACCCAGTGACTCTTTGCGCTGAATCTTGGCATGGCTGAGAATCCAACGCCGAGTCGGATGATCAGGATGACGAGACCAGACCTCCTTTTTCTCTGTCTCTCTTCTTCCGCATAAAACCTTGACTCAGAGGCTCATTGGCAACATGCACGGGCCCCGGGTCAAGCTTCCACGGCCATTCCCCTGGGATTCGAAATTCTCCACCTCCGATCCAATGAAAAGTGTCTTGGTGGCTAACGTGTACCTTGCAGGACCAATGCAAAAGCGGAACACCGCTTGTTGAATTCGCAGACGAAAGCGGTGAAAGCTAGATGGATGCACCGACAACTTGCAGGGAGTCATACAATAGTTATAGAAAGTGGACCACAGATACGAGAGCCTACGACATCGAGTGGAGATCGGTGGGGAGGAGAGCCAGTCCGGGGTAGGATTGACCCTCGTACCCGCCCATGGAGAGCTGAGGGCTGGATGGGAACGTTTTTACTGTGTACTTATGTTACCGTCATCCAGGATTCCTAATGTTTGATAGAAAGAAAACCAAGTAAAATTAATAAAAACAAAGACCAAAAATAAATCACCAACACCCTCCGATCCGATCAAGCGTACCGAAGCAAATCGGCTGCCAAGTCACTCAATTGACTTTCCACTCTGTATAGTCCGGTCCGAGGCGCTGTCATGTGGTCAGCGTCAAGGTCTCTCGGCTTGCCAGACACATACATTCCGAGCAGAGAAGACCTGTGCGTGCATATACCTACCGCACGGCGTGTACAGAGGCTTATTCCAGGCTGGAAGCCACATAAGATAACTTTACTAGGGAGCTGATCCCGAATCTGACGGTGGAGACGCTGACAGAAGGATTAATAATTCTATAAACGGGCAAAGGAAGTCATTTCGAATCCCAAAGGAATAACTAGAAAAAGACGAACCCTGGGAAGGGGCGCCGGAACCCCCTTCCTGCAAGCTGGAAAACAAAACAACATAACAAGCCCCGGTTTCAAGGCCCACGCCCCTTAGTCCACCCGCTTCATTAGCGCACGGGATGCCCGGCTAAGGGGGAGTACTGAGTAGTCAGTAAAGATACGATCGTAGTCATCCTCATCAATGTGTAAATTGTACATGTACTGCAGGCTGCCTTAGAGCAAAGGAATATAGAGAGTGAGCTGTTGAGTTGTGGCAAAAGAAAACCACTACTAATTAGTCACTTGTACACAGTCACTAACCATGCTCCCAAGATGCACATCGGGTCAGCTCAGAGCATGCAGATCTTTTCCAGAGAGCAGGGCCGGGACGTAGCATTGACATGCTGGTCCTGGTTAGTGGGAGTAGGGGAGTCATCGTGATGAAATTTTATATGCCGATCTGAAAGTACGTCAGAAAGGGAGGGCGAGTAACCCTGTAGGACGGCGAAGGACCTACTAAGTCTTTTGCCATCGAAGATCTGTGCTGATTTCTTGGACGAACTTGGTATGTACTGTACATGTAGCTACCCAGCTACTTATTTTTTGGCCTCACCGTTTCTAATCAGTGTGGGTTTATCGCCTAGAGATCAAGAAATGAGTAATACTTAGTATCATCATCGAAGATTGCATAGCATTATTTGATGTAGTCTGCGTCCTGTGCTTTGCCGATTACTGCGGAAAATATCATAAAATTTGGTAGTAGACGGCAGAGGATTTGTCTGATGGAATGAACGATGAAAATAAGATTAGACGTGGAATACATGAGACATATCATCAGGAAGATAAGATGAGACAACAACTTCAAAAGAAAACCAGTCACGCGGGAGGCGAAGGCGCCCATTAGGCCTTCTTAGCAGCTCCACCGGGGCAGATCCTGGTCCGATCGCTGCATGGCGGTTGGAGCCTGGCCGGGGGTTCCATCACCGCCTGACATCACCCTTTTCTGGGGTGTCCATCACTAAGGAGTACGTATCTTAGTATGTACAACGTACACACTCGCGGTGAACAGTCCCTGGACCACAGCCAAGTCTCCAGGTTTCACCGCAATTGCTCACCTCCCTGGCTACTGCTCACATTCCACGCCAGCTCCTTGTCCACTTCGGGATTTTTGCTTTGGCTTTTTGTATTTTTTTCTTTTTCCATAATGTTTTTAATGAAACCTTTTTTTTTGTTGTCCCACCGCTCACCCTGTGTACTCTTCTCCACTGTTTGCTTCTGGAAAGGTAGAGAGCTCTTCGTTGCCCCTTTACCAAAGAGATCCTCCTGAATCCTTCTTTGCCCACAATTTTTCTCGAATGTGTAGGTAGAGCTTGTACTACATATACCGGTCCGTCCTCTAAGATCCTTCTTATTTCTCTTCTCTCTCTTTCATCCCCCTAGTCAATTCCTTTTGATTATGTGATTGACAGCACCTGTGGAGCATTATAAACGAAGCTCATATCCCCGTATTATTATTATTATTATTATTATTATTATTATTATTATTATTATTATTATTATTATTACTACTATTATCATTGCTGTTTTATTCGCATCCACACAATCCAAAATGTTCAGACCCGCGGCCGCCCGTCAAGCCGTCAAGGCTCTCAACCATGTCTCTCGCCCAGCTGCATTGACCGCTACCTCGCGGCCAGCGTTGACGAGCTCCATCCGCTGCATATCCTCCACGACTCGACGTGCAAAGAACGACGAAGAAGAGAAGATCAAGAATGACCCTCTTCTAACAGCAACGACAAAGGCCCCCGAGGGGACATTAGGTGAAACAGAGGGTCGTTTTGCCCGGACAGACGAGAGCCTGCAGATCGAATACCCTGATGACGAACATATGCCACGTTCGCCCGTTGTCCAAGGACGCGGTGGAATGCACTTCAAGCGGACGCTGGCTCAGTTCTCCCTGGAGAACAAGGTCACGCTGGTCACTGGCGGAGCTCGCGGTTTGGGATTGGTCATGTCTCAGGCTCTTGTTGCGTCGGGATCGGATCTTGCAATTGTGGATTTGAACAGTGCGTATACCGTTTACCATATAGCTTGGGGATCGATTCATTTTAATTGTTTCTATAGAGACAGAAGCTGAGGAACAGGCACTGAAACTGGTGGAGCAATTCCGCAAGGAAAACCCCGGGTTAGAGCAGTACGTGAATCTCAGTTGATCCCGTCACATCACTCACACACGGTACTAACCACACTTCCCTTTGCCTAGAATGCCAAACGTGACCGCTCACTACGCCGACGTGGCCAATCCCGACTCCGTAAACGCCGCCCTCGCCGAGGTCATCTCCAAGCACGGCCGAATTGACAGCCTAGTGACCTCCGCCGGCTTCACCGAGAACTTCGACGCCATTTCCTACCCCCACGACCGAATCCAGAAGCTCTGGGGAGTGAACGTGGATGGCACATACCTGTTCGCGACGGGCGTTGCGAAGCATCTCATGGAACGCAAGGTCCCGGGCAGCATCGTGATGATTGGTAGCATGTCCGGAGCCATTGTCAACGTTCCCCAGCCCCAAGCGCCCTACAATGCCGCGAAAGCCGCCGTTCGGCATCTGGCTGCTTCGCTGGCCGTCGAGTGGGCCGGTCACGATATCCGAGTCAACTGTATCAGTCCGGGCTACATGCTGACTGCTCTGTAAGTTCCCAGTTCATTGTATTGCAGTCATACGGGGTTTTCGCTAACACGGTCGTTTTCTCTCTCTGCAGGACCCGCAAGATTCTAGACGAGAACCCCGAGCTGCGAGATAAGTGGATCTCGCTCATTCCTGTCGGGAAGATGGGTACCCCTGAGGATCTGATGGGTGCCGTTACGTTCCTCCTCAGCGATGCCGCAAAATACATCACCGGTGCGGATCTCCGTGTTGATGGTGGCTACACTATTACTTAAAAGTGTTGTGTTGTGTTATACCCATTCGAACTGGTCGCCGCTGGTGACGGTATCTTACTTTACTTGCCTAATTATACAGTATGATGTACGAGATTACCCTAATAGAAAAGTCTGGAGTGTTCTAAAATTATCCTTTGTTCATGGCTCAATCTTCAAGAGGTGTAGATTGATCTTCAGTGGACAGGCCGGACAAATACAATGTGACTCGCTCACATGACAATCAACGGATTCACATAAAACTACCCCATTTTTGATCCCCCCTACTTCATATCCAAGAACGATTATCGAAAAATAAACCAACTTCAAGCTCCACCAGTATCGACTAGTTCTCCTGACTCAGGCTATCGGATCCGCAATCAGATGAATCTGCATAGTAAACATTACCTTGAACAGAATAATGCGGCTTTTTGCTAGTTTCTCTAGCGACCGCTTCCAATCCAGATAAAAGTGAGTCAATCCAAGGACACCAGATATCAGAAGTGAAGTCGAAAATAGAGCGGACAATCGCCTTGAGTCGGTTTAGCCCGTGCGCTGTCGTCGAAAGGACACGCAACTCTTCGATTTTAATGATCGTTAGCTCTGACTCCCAGGAAAAGATGCGAGGGTATTTACAAAGCATGGATCTTCCTGATCATCATAGTAGAAGTCAACCACAAAGAAATGCCACTCAGCAGCTTGAAAGAGGATAGCGACGGACGCAGGGATCGGATGAGCCTGCAAGTCACTTTTGGCAATTCTGGCCAGGTCAAGGAAATTGGCGACGACGGCGCCGATCAGACTAAATCATCTGGCGAGTCCATCGTCAAGCGTCTCGGTTTCGGGCAGGACCTCTGCTGCAGCATGAAGGAGCAAATGTTTCCCCATAAAGCCTTCAAGGGGGGTCAGGTTATGTTTGTGGCGAGTGGCGCGTCTCCAGCCTTCCAAGACGCATGACCACAGTGTGCCATCGGGGACCCGTTCAATAGATTTCCCGTCCTCTATCTGTAAACAATAGTACCTATCCATCTTTTGGTCTCTATAAAATAATTAGAACTCTGCTAAATTCCGCTAGCTGGGTTTGCGAAAAGCGTTACCTTATATAAAAGAACCCAAGTCCATTCTGTCAGTCATGAAAACTTTCCAAAACCCGTAGCTGGTCTCTCAACGAGAGAGGTGAAAATTCCTTAATGCGCTTCCGGATGGAGGTAGTTTCCTCGAATGCAGCGGAATCAACCCCTGTGATATCGGCTGCCTTGACTAGCAAGTCCCTCAGTTGGCCCATGTTGGCAGTCACTTGGCTTTGGTGGCTTTGATTGGAAGTTTAGAAAACAAGGATTGGTCATGCAGTGATCTGGGAGCTTCATTGCTTGCGTGGTCCGGTGAAGCTTCCTCTTCCCGTTTGCGTTTTTCTCTAGGTGCATTGATGTCCAGCAAAGAATGTTCGACATCCTGCACCCACTCGATAATGTCCATGTCCTCCCTTGAGAGGAATGCCATGCCGGCGGTTAGCAGAGGCTAAAAGAGATAAGTAAGTCAGGAGAACTTAGAATAATACGCTCCACTTACTGGTTCCCCATGGACAACGACCAGTTTCAATCAGAAAAAGAAGAGTCTCTCTTTCTCTCTTCCCCCTCCACGGACGAGGTGAAATCTTGAGTTTGAAGAATAATAGAGGATACGTCTAGACAGTCTGACAAAAGAGAAAGTTAAAGATAAAGAGCGTCGAGGAAAGTGAAGTTCGGGGGCAAAACACGAAAGGGAAAGGGGCGTCAAGAGAGTGGTTGTCACGGAGTGAAGGAAAGTAAATAAGGCCTTCAACTCTTTTCATTCGGTGGGAGACAGGAGTAGCACTAGGCTGCGCGTGTGGCCAAGGCAACACTTCGTCAGGTGAAGCCAATTTCCCTCCTTTGTTGACACTTAGGTCGCCAAAGCGACTCGCTGCTAGGCAGACACCAGATAATGAAACGGAACCATTCACCACAATGTCCATCAGTTACTGTGGAAGAGTCAGTGGAGATTCACCATGTAAGATATGTATTCGAATAAGGTGGGCTACCTCTGATATACTCGTACCAGCTGCCTCAGTTGTTCGACTGCAATGGCTATGCCAGTCAATTGCGAACTCTCACCGGCATGCAAGTGACTTCATCCAGCCAGATTATTAGCTCCTTGATTCTTTGACTGGTGGTTCCCTTATACCAAATACCTGGGATAATCCCCAGTAGTTATCTGGAGGCTGTAGGGTCAAAAAGAGGTGGAAAATAAAGTTGGAGAACCTGAAGTCAATAGACATAATGGCATCACTGACAGCATCAGCAACACGTACTAAGTAGACGGGGCGGTTCCTTCCCTTCCCTTTCCTATACTACATCAGCTCTCCAACACCTTGGTTGATACTGCAGATGGTACCTATCTTCCAATTCCCCAGCCCTTCTTCGTCTCCCATCAGACCATAGTCATCAAGGCCTGCGTTAATATCCCTCTGTCAGCCCTACTCAACGATATACTAGCAGCATGCCCATTGAGCGACATTACAATGGCTTCTTTATTTTATGTAGAACGACAGTCTGGAGTTGTCTTGAGTCATGGAAAGTAAGAGCACAGATGTAACTCTGGTTGTAAAGTATTCAATAATGAATATTGGGGGTTGTTTGCTATAGATCTCTTTTGTTGCATCATCTTCAGCATGATGTCATTGTTTTCCTGTTATCAGGTCAGATCAGTGGAGCTGTGGGTCAGTTTAATTGCAAAGTATGAATTGGAGTCCCAGTCCATCAGTACGGTAGTCTAATTCGTACCATGTACTCCGTACCAACATGCGAGGCAACTACTGACTGATTAGTGTTCTATCGACTGATTCCGGTAGGTAATAATAGCGCCGACCGCCTTAGGACAGTTCATATAATCCCGGCGTCCGAAAGCAATGGCCGAAGTGACTTAATTTAACGCACGGTTTAGAAATGTGTCTGTCCCCCCTGAAGTTACAATTAACTTAATGAGTATTTAACTACAGCCGACCCTGCCGCCAGAAGCTTTTTCTTTTTTCTTTTGTTCGTTTGCACCGAAGGTAGAAAAAGCAATGGTTGCTGTGACATAGTTCTGTTTGCCCTTGGTCTTTACCAAGTCCAATCATAGCTGGGTTATTTGATTCGGTATTTCAACACCTACAGTACATGAAGTGTAAATCCGTGACCGGGTCTGGGTTTCCTGAGGCTATATACAAGTCAACTATATGACCCTGGGGATATGGGCAGTGGATAAGACTAGAGGAGATTTATGCATCGGTTCGCGCGTCTGCATTGCTTGTAGTGTGAGTATTAATGAGCTTCTCTCCTCAAGTCAACGACATAACCCCTAGGGTGTGAATAAATATTGATGGACCCCGCTACATTCCATCATTGACTGAGGCATTGGATTGATCCATAATCTGGAAGACTATCAGTCCATTGGCAATATAAACGAAGCCTCTAGGGCGGTGTTCACTTGGCCTTACCAAAATACCTTAGAGTTTTGTCTCTCCGGGAATGTTTCCTTCCCCGTGGGGTTGTTCTGTGTCATACGCTCCCGACTTAGTTGGGGTAGAAGCCGATCTATCAGTCGGACTTGACCTATAGGTGCATCATTCAGGGTGATAGATTCTTTGTGATGTGTGTATGGAGTATCTGATAATAAATGAATCACAAATATATATTAAAAAATAAATAAACAATAATGACTTCTCTCCAGATTAACTAAGCGGCTAGACCCGAAGGGGACAGGTACGGCCGACTGATGGCATCAGGTGATACGGACGCGTGATTAAGGGTCCCGCGGACGGATTCGACCTGGCAAGTTCTTCTGAATAATCATCTTCCAGGTTCAATCAAGTATTCACTCAGACTGAAGTACCGTCCTCACTCTACGGAGCAATTACCTACTCGGTCCCACCGTCCCAAGACCGGTGCCTGGCCAAGTTTGAAGTGACCGATGACTTGAGGGGATCTCGTCATCAATTAAGAAAATTTGTGGGCCAATGGACCCCAACTCCCGACTGGATCGACGCAGTTAGTCTTGATTTAGGTCTGACAAAGACCGTGGGAACGCGCGATGGATCTCTGGAACTGGCACCGAGTCTGGGCCGACTAACGCCAATGAGACTAAGGAACCAGGCATGTTCAGGTCAGTTGACGGCAGATCATCCCCCCCTTGGGACCGCTTAATTCGCCGAGTTGCTGGATATCATGACCTCGCATGATAGTTTCCGATGGCAATCGCTTTTATATATTCCAGGCATCTCTCGGATCTTCATCAGATTGGTCTTCTCTTCCCAGGTCCTCGCATCGTGGGGTAAAGATACTACCCGGTCCGTTCGCCCTGCATTGCTCCGATTATCCGCGGCTGTCGACGGCGGGTTCTTTGTCCCCCGTGTGTTCGTATACGAGAAGAGGAAAGGAGAAGCAACAGAAGATTGGCCTGGTATGACTGACGTGGACTTAATTTTTGGTCATCAAAATCTCCACGTAAATAAGACGATCTGTCTTTCCCCGGTCTTTTAGTCATTCGGAGAGCTCCGGCAGGTTAGACTAAGGCAGCTGGTGCCTAAAAAAGATCGATCGACTGATCCGGAGGCCAAACGGGGAGACGACATTATTTTCTGGCTGCGTCTTTCCCTTCGGTCTGCGGCTGAAACAAATCACATAAAGCAAGTACATAGTGCCGACATGTCTGCAACGATTTATTGGTGCTAATCTTGCTGGGTGCTTGTTTTCCCTTCCTTTTTCCGTTGGCCACTGACAGCCAGTGGCCCTTGCAGCTTTTTACCCCAGACTGGCCATCGAATCCCTCACCCAGTCGCTGCAGCCTGCTTCATCCCCAGTCTTCACGCGTCATTCATTGGTCGTATATTGCCTTGCCTCCCTGCTTTGCCTGATAAGTATTCGTTGCCTCGCGAATTCACCGCCAGATATTTGCTGGCCGTGACTCTCTCCCCGCCCTTATTTCTCTTCCTCTCGATTTCTGTCTTCACTCTTTTTGTTTCCCATCCTCCTATGTTCTGATCCTCCTGACTGTCCGCCCTCCCGCCCATCTGATCATGTAGTTGCTGGAACTGTACCCCTCCCCATTTATTATTCCGTGCAATGTCACCTTGCTCTTCTACAATGGACGAGCTTCCCAAAGGGTTGGTATCGACAACAGAACAGGTTCCAGCGACGCTTGAGGATGTGACTGCGGTGGATATCGGCGACATTTTGCAATTGTGGAAGGGTGAGCGCTGGCCGTTATGACTGTGGAGTGCTCAAGCCTGACTCACATCACTAGCCTATAGTGCAAATGCCTCGGTCCACGAGGGTGACATTGGTCACAGACTGGAGAATTTCTTCTGGCGAATCTGGAGCAGCGATGACCTCTGTCGGTCGATGGATGGGTCTAGGCTCGCCAAGCTGTTTCTTCGCATATCAGAGGCTAGTCCATTATCTCTCGCCACTCCGAAGCCGACAACTACCAAGGTGGGGAGGGTCATATCGCAATACCGAAAGGAGCTCCTACTAAAATAATCAGGCACGAAAGGAACGACTTCACTTCAACTTGACCCCAAATGAGGATAAATCGCCATCTAGTAATGGGTCTAATCGCACGCCTATGCCCCCGCCCATCTTGAAGAAATCCAATACATCGCACGGAGAGACGCAGAAAACCACGCGACTGCTTCTCACTGGAATTGGGGGGCAAAGTATCACCCGCAAACCGTCCACCCCTCCCACTCCGGTCCCACCCCCTAACAGGAAGACCTATTTTGTAGCGAGCAAAGGCAAGAGTACAAAGCGACGACCGGTGCTCATGCGACGCAAGTCCTCCCAAACATCCTCCGGTGCAAGTACTCGTGCGCATAGCCCGCAACGAATCTCAACTCCGCTGACCTCTACGTCCCCGGTTCAAACTTCCGAACCGAGCAGTGACAGTGCGGAGGACCCAGCTGTGGAGGGTGAGTTTCAATTCTTGGTCTTGGCAATAGACGATTCCTGATAACTTGCATCAGAACTTCCCGATCCTTTTGAGGACACCAAAACAATGACCAAACTGACTGAAAGCCCCACATCATTTGTCACCAATATGCAGAGCATCCCGAACCCATCACAAGGTACCAAATCGACGCCCCCAAAACGGGGCTATGTGACCAGCGACGACTCCACTCACTACAATGTTAACATCCTCTCGGCAGAGAACAATGCACCCCAACCCTCATCCTCATCGCTCGTCGACAAGGACTTCCGCACGCGCTTCGCGGAGAGACGACGTCAGGAATACGAGGAACTGGCCCCGTCGCTCGGAGACGATGCAGATGCAGACGCCACTAATGCCGCACCTCCAGCCACCACTAACGACATTTCGAGAGCCGTACCCCCCAGCATCCCCATCTGCACGCCATTCTCGAAGCCCCGACCCTCCTCGCCTGACGAGTGGGCGTCTTCCGCTGACTCGGGGATTCCTATCATGTCACCCATCGGGTCCTCGTTTAGTGCAGGGCGCGTGACGAGCGAGGCGGTCTCGTCGCCGCAGACGCCGATGTCTGCGTCGAAAGGACGGAGTCAACTCAGCGTGTTGATTGAGGAAAGTCGCAGTAAGCAAGCTGACACCCAGGTGGTGAGCATTCCTGAAACCGAGTTAGATTCGTCAGGGAGATAGGAGGGATGGATAGTCAGGTCATGATCATAGGATATTCTAGGAGTGGATCAGCAGTAGGGCTGGACTAGAATACTACTGGAGAAAGTGAACTCGCATGAAGGATTCTAGTACTCCGTTGACATCAATACGAAATCACATTATCGGTAAAGATATATTAATCCTCCAGGAACATCTCCCCTTATCTTTAAGCATGTAGACGAAACCAACTCCAAGAAAAAACAACAAATAACAAACCCATAATCAACGTGCATACAATGCAATACTTTCCAACCTCTATCCCATCTGGATCCATCCTGCACAAAGTAAACCCAACCTCACCCCTTCCTCCACATCCCCGCTCCCCCCAATCCCAACCCAACACCAACCCTCCCCCTCCCAAAGACCCAAACTAAACAACCTCCTTCTCCTCCGCCTCCCTAGTATCCTTCCCAACCTCCTCTTCTCCGCCCTTTCCCCTCCCATTCCTCCACCACCTCAAACCCGCCCACCCCGCCGCACCAACAGCAAGCCCCAAACAAACCAAATCGACCCAAACCGCCCTCCTCATCTTCTTCTTCTCCGTCCCCAAAAATCGCCCCGCAAAGATCCCAAACACAACCAACCACAAAACCACCCCGAGCGCCTGCCACGCAAACAACCCCAACAACACACCCCCCTTGGCGCCCACGCTCCTCTGCTTCAAAACCGTCACATACACCAACATCACGAGGGCAGTCACACAGCCCAGAAACGCCGTCACCACGGCAAACACCCATTCCGCGCCCGCCGAGTCCCCGCGTTCATGCGCGTTGTGGATGTCAGAACTATAGAGGGCCAGCACGGCGATGGCGAAGATGAGTTGGATAGAGTGTAGGGTCAGGCCGAGGTAGTGTTTGAGGGGCTTGCGAGGGGGTGGAGGGGTTGGTTGGAGGAAGGAGCGCGCGGCCATGGGGATCGAGGAGGGGTTGGTGGTGTCGTCGGGGTTGAGATTGGCGTTCTGAGGGTTGTGCTTTTTGGCGTGTTGTTTTTTGGCTTGCGAGAAGCCGAATTTGAAGATTTTGAGGAGGATGAACCACATTTTGTTCGGTTCTTTTTTTGTTTGGTTTGGTTTGGTTTGGATGTGGGTGGGGGGGTTGGTATAGTAGGTTGTGTTGTATAGAGAGTTGGATCAATTGATGTAGCGAGAGGTTTTGAAGAAGGCAGTAGGTAGTAGGCAGTATATCGTATGTGAGTAGTGTAGGTATGGAAGTATAGTCCGTCCAAAAAAAAAAGATATTCGAATCAAGGGACAGTTCGATGCGCCAGCGCAGTCAATTAAAGTAAGACGATATAAAAAGATCCAAGTAAGGAAGAACCGGAAGTATCAGACAATCGAACAAGGAGAACAATGGCCCTGATGAGAAACAGGCAGACCCTGGCAAGAAGATAAACAAGGAAAAGAAAAGAATAGAAAACAAGCCAATGGAAGGAATAGATGAAAGAATGAATGCTGAATTGCTGAATCAAACCCAAACTCCATTGTCTGCAGCACACCTCCCCCTTTATATACACGAATTTTGTCTCGATTCCAGCCAGACCTTCACCCCAGTCTCCCTTCCCTGCCCTCTCAACCAGGTAGGTACCTAGCACCCCAGTCCTGAAACTAAATATAACTCACCGTGACCCTAAACAGTCCCGTCCGGCGACAAACCAGTAAACGCCTCTCGTCCATTAATCCCAGTATCGACTGCTGCGTCTGAAACCCGTCGACGACGATACGCGCGCGCCAAGGATCCCAAGCAAACCGCACGTCAGGGTTGGAACTTCTTACGAACAATCCGCAAGCGCCTAGCGGGTCGTGCAGAAAATAGACATTAGATGCTAGATGCTAGACGATGTCCTAGCTTCTATGGACTGTCGATCCGACGGAAGCGCCCGCGGAGTGGGAATGTCTAACCCCAGTCGGACTATCTGACTGGTTGCTGGATAGGCGCCGGGAAGGACGTTGGAAACACCTACTCCTGGGTAGGGTAGGGTAGGTAGGGCAGCTATATTTAACTTCATGCACGAACTGGACATGCGATTGGATACCTGGCTGTCATGGTCGTAGGGACTAATGGGATTGACATCTAGAATAGGTACGATACCTTCAGGATTCAGGCAGATGCCAAGTGACAGTCTTCCAATTAAACTAAGTATGTAACTGTCCTATTCAAACCCGAACTGGATCGTTTCATCTTCGAAACTCCTTCCTCTCCTCTCCTCTCTTCCTCTTCGCGCGCTCACCCTCAAGTGTAGCTCCTGTTAAAATTACCTATGCTCATTGGTAGACCCTCCTGCAGAAAGGCCCCAAGAAAGACAAAAACAAAAACAAATAATGCTCCACAAATACCATGTTCCTGACCTAAAACAAAAAGCCAAGGAAGAAACGTTTCAATGCACATTCATTATGCTGCTGGCGTGATCCTCGTCAAACCGGAGTGGGGATTCATTGATGCAAAAATAATCGTCTGAAGACAATCATAAAGGGTAGGATGTGATAAAGAAAAGAAAGGCTAATAAGTAATTCATGCAAAGAAGAACAAAGACAGAAGTAAGGAACAATACCGCGGAATGGACAAACAAAGTGAGACAGACATACGAGAGAAAAGGCAGACTGCCGAAACAAAGGTCGCTCACGACAAAGCACCGCTGTCAGGGCGGTCGATTGGTCCCTCCGTCGGCTGCGCCTTTGACGCTGGAGGCCATCTTTGGCGGCGGCCCTGGCGGCAACGGCGACTTGAGCGCGGCGGGAGGCGGCCCCGGAGGCGGTTCGGCGATGTTTTCGTCCTCGTAGTCGTGGAGATAATCATCGTCTTCGTGCGCTTCCGGTGTCTCCATGGCGCTCCGGTCGTACTCCGGCTCATACGCCGCTGGCTGACTGGGTGCATTCTTGGCGGCGTTCTTCGTCGCTTTCTTGTTCTTGCGTCCTTTCATCTTCGCCTTCTCCAACAGTCGCTTCTTCTCCGCCAAGCGCTTCCGTTCCTTGCGGTCCTTGATCTCGTACTGTCGGATCAGTGCCTCGGGAGGGCGTCCAAAAATACTCTCATATTCGCAAAACTCGCAGATCCAAATGTCCTCCAAGCCGGGCGGATGCTGAAGATTGGTGTACTGCTGCTGAACCTTCCGCTGCCGCGCGGCCAAGGCATAAAGGCTACCCGGTGACCGCTTCTTCTTCCGACCGGCCGGTGGCGGTTCGGCGCCCGCGACTGGCGGGTTCATTTGCGAGGCGGCCGGCGGGCTGGTCTGCGTTCCTTGTGTGGAAAAGGCGCGTGGGTTCGGTGCCGTGGGAGTGACAGAATTAGGAGACCGGGGAGAGCGATTTTGAGCTGCGTAGGTGTTCTGCGCCTGCATGGCCATCCCTTTGGACGAGTCCGACTCGCACGTGAAGGTGAATTGAGTTTTGGTCGGCGTGGTGGGTTGCCTTTGTTCGAGCATACTGACGTTATCCGCGCGAGGAGGTGACGAAAACGCGGCAGCGGCAGCATTGGCGATGGCGGCGGAGATGATTCCCGGCTCGGATTTCGGGGCCGGATCGCCCTCCCCAAGAGCACCATTGTCCAACATACTTGCCGGTCCCGAAGAGGACAGCAGACCGTCCCGACGACTGGGGACTCGACTTTGATTCATGCCAGCCTGCGCGTGAACGATCGCTTGAGGAGCCCTCGGACCGTTGCGAGGCGGGTGACGGGCCAGACGGCCTCGTCCTGGCCCCGAGTTTCCACTGGCCACTGCACTGGCGACTGGCGATGCCGGGCTCCCTGTTCCATAAAAGGTACTCACGTAGCTTCCATCCATCTGCGGGGGAGGTGTTTGGACAGACGTGGCCAGGCCCATGTTGGAGAATTCAGGCGAGAGGGTGGAGTGGTGACTACTCCCTAGACTGCCCGGGGTGGGGATCTTGCGCTTCTTCTTGTTATTAGTGTTCTCGAAGGCATCGTACCCGTCGGGGCCTGCCGAAGGTGTCTTGGTCGGTGGTCCTTCCCCGTTGCTGGGGAGCGGATGGGGTGGTGCAGTCGGCGACAAGGACGACCCACGGAAGCCGGCACTGCGACGAACCACCACCGGACCGTCCTCGTCCCCGCTCTCTAAGTCGATCCCGTTCTCATACAGCAGCTGAGGATCCCGCTCAAGCGTCGGATCCGGGCCGTCGCTCTGTTGCACGTATATCTTGGATTCATTCAAGGCCTCCCCGCTGTCCGCACCGCTTCCATAGAATAGCTGCGTTGCCGGAGGGCTCGGAGGATAGAAAATCGTATCAGCCGCATCGGAGGACAAGCGCGAGCGCAGGGTACGTTTGGGAAGGGGACGAATCAGCCTGTCCGGATAGACTGGGGACGGGGTATCTGGGGCCGTATTATACATCCCATCTGCGGAGAGGGGGACAATATCAGCACCTGAACCAGCAGATCCTCTTCAATCTCACTCTCTCTTGCGGGAGCTGGCCATCCACTTCCAAGCAGATTGTACACGCTCAGGCCAGATGATAACTTCCCGAGAGGAGCAAACATCCCGGGTGAAGAAGCACATACTCAACGTAGCTGTCATTATTCCAGAATCTCGGCCCTCTCGACCTCCACGACCACAGCCGAACGGCTTCTGCTGTCTCCTTATAATCCAGTCCAATGCCGGGTGGGAAGGAAAGGGAAGGTGTGAGCTTCTCGCTTTCCGGATCTCTTCTTTTGTGCCCTTATGATTTGTTTGATTTCCTTTAATTTTCTTTCTGTCCCAGATGCACCACCCTCCAGGTCCGAATAGTATCTATGACCGCCAATACTTTTTTTGAATCTTGTTTTGATATTTTTGTTTTCTCGAATTCCTTCTCGTTCACGAATATGGTCGGGGACGAATTATGGAGAGTGGGAGGGATGGACGAAATATGGAGACGTTCCTAGACCGCACTACCCACCGTCAGTTGTCAGGTTCGAACAGCAACGCTGGCAATTCGGAGCCCACACACTCGGTGCCTAATGTGACCGAGAGATTCTGCCAGTCTTGCACACATCGGTACCAAGACCTTAATCCAGCGACAGGAAATAGAGAGGTCTTACCCCGGTGCCCAAAAGAAAGTAGCGGTGGTTGTCCTGCACCAAATGGCTGCAGACTTTTGTTGTTCGGTAAAAAGAATCCCCAGGAACCAAGAAAACGAGAGCCGGCCGACCGATCACTCCGAACCAGTTACTCCATAAAAGGGGGAGGGGAGGAGAACAAAAACCACGCGAGAAGCCGTCAGAAGCACGAAGAGCCAAAAAGCAAGAGCAAGGACCGAAGTCCGACGACAGAGGAGCCAGACCAAGCTCAGAGATGAGGGCTCGACGGAGGGGAGGGGAAGTATAAGGGCAGACTGGTCCAGTACAGTCAAAGTATAGGAGAGGGAAAAGGCGGAGGGGAAAGACTGAGCGAACGTCCGGTATTACGTTAGTAATGCCTTAGTGCCTGAGGCCTGCATGTGACGCTAGTCCAGATTCGGACTGCCTGTTCGATTCCGTTCTCTCTCCATACTCCGTGGTTACTGGTTACCTGGTGGTCGTTGGTGGCCGTTGATATCGATTGTAAATCTTATAACTAAATGTCGGAATTACTAGGAATTTGATTATCTTACTGTCCTCCCCGAAAAAGAAGTGTTCTCTCTACGGTGTACATCCCTCTCTACCACATCACCCAACCCATCCCTCCCTTCCGTCCCTGCAAGCACCAGGACTCAGCAGCGCACCTTGCGTGGATCACCTTCATTGCCGTTCGATAGCCAGCTATTCCCGCGTTACACCATGTTCTACAATAAGCTGGGTTCGGAGCAGTCCCTTTCCCCCTCGAGGACCTGAGCTACCTTTCTCTCCATAGTTTGTGCCCGCTTAGTCCCGCTTAGTCCCGCTTAGTTGAGAGGTTACAGATGGGCGCGATTCCTCATCCATTGGACTCCCCATTCCCTAGATATCATTCTTGCGCGCGACGTAATTCCGGGATTAGATGAGCCTTCTCATCATGCCGTGCGATGGGTTGCCAGTCCCGGTGTTTCTAAGCACCTAGCTTATCCTGTCGGCCCCAGTCTGTATGACGGTGTCCACCGAACCTGGGATCAGAATATGTATGCCATGATCATTGGGATCTGTGTGTTTCTCCGACTCTCCCTGAAGGAAAATGGGAACTCTCGTAGAGGGATGTGGGCTAGAGGGTACGGATCGGGCTTCGTTGCGACGCTGTTCGGACATCTTCCTTGCCCAAGATTATAATCGTTCTAAGATGGGGAAATCGGAATCCTGTAAGCAGAATTGGACCAAAACTTTCCAGCGAGAAACGAAAGGGGAGGAATGCAGGTTGAAAGGGGTTCGGCGAAGGTGGGAAGCGGGGTTTTTTCTGTGGTTGGAATGGGCGAGGGATTCTCTATCGTCATCAGTTCAAGTGACACTGGCACCTCGTCGGTGGTACAGACCACGAGGGAAATGCACTCTCTCTACCATCAACTGGAAGAGACAAAAAAGAAGAAGAAAGAGGGTAGAAAGCGAGCGAGAGGATCGCGTTGAGAGAGAAGCGGGGAAAAGCCGCCGTCGGTTGACCGCAAACCGCGTCCCGTTCCCGGCGTTCCTTTCGCCGTCTCTTCTCTGTCTCCGTCGCTCTCTCGCTCTCCTCTCCTCTCCTCCTCTCTTTTCTGCTCCCCACCCTCTCTTCTCTCTTCCCTCTCTCTCGCTCAATCTCCAGACTATGTAGCCCTCGCTCTCGCTGGGGGCTTCCTGACGCAGTTTTTGGATCGTACATGTCTTTGGTCTCAATTGCCTCGGAATCCTACACTACCTTTTCCCTCGCTTTTCTCGTTCCCCTCTTGCGTCCCTTGTGCCAGCCGCTGTCGAATCCCAGCTCTCCACCCGCGTGCGACAGCTTGCCCACGGCTAGCTCTTGCTCGCTTGCGTCGTGAGCTGGATCGATTCACTATCTTCATTTTGATAAACTTTTCCCTCCTCTCTCTCTATCTTTTCTCTTTTGTTTTTGTCAGAGTTCTCTTATCCTTAGCTACCCGCATCGACCATGACTCCCCGTCGCTCTTCTCGTGCTCGCACCTCCCAACCCTCGCCCGCCGTTTTTCAACATACAAATTCGTCTAGCTCCTCGAACTCCCTCACTCGAGAAAGAAGTACTAGATCGAATCACAAAATTCCTTCTCCCAACCGGTCCCAGTCCATCGACGATGTGGACGAGGGCTCCAAGAATGACTTCCCACAAACGCGCCAGCGCCAGCGCACCAGGGGCGAGGAGGACAATGGGATAAACGGCGATGGAGAGGAGGAGGAACCGGAAGAAGATGACGAGGAAGAGGTGACCCGATGTCTTTGCGGCCAGCAGGAATATCCGGGTCTCCCCCCTTCTCGTCGAGAAGCTCTCGGTCGCAACGGGGTTCATGGCAAACTCAAGGAGGAGTCTGCTCTAAACTTGTCCGCAGACTCGTCGGATTTGATGTCCGATGAGATCGGCAGCATGTTCATCCAGTGTGATTCCTGCAAAGTTTGGCAGCACGGTGGCTGTGTGGGAATCATGGATGAAGCGATGAGTCCCGACGAATATTTCTGTGAGGAGTGTCGGAAAGACCTCCACAGAATAAAAAACGAATCCAATGGGTCAGTCACAACATTTACCCTTCCCTGAAGTTTCAAAATCCCTACAGGGAGACATTGTCCGTTGTACACGAAGGAGAAAAATTTTCAATTATTTGAGTTTTCTCATGTGTCTCTCGATTCCGTGTTCTTCAGACTGGAGGACGAGCGCGATGCTCTGCTGCCACTTCTTTCCTTGCTATCTCTTCTCCCCCAACCTATTCCCCTGTTTCCTCGCTCCTCCGGTCGATGCCGTTGATTTGCCCGTTGTGGCAGTCTTGCTTACAGCCATGCAGGCGACATTCGTCCACGTACCTCCCCGTCGCTCCCCCCTCGACCGCAGTATCCTCTCGCGAATCCTCCCGAGACAATTCGAAGCGCTCCAAGGACCCAAAATCCCGTGGGGGTGACTCGGCTGCCAACCCCAAACGTCGCTCGACCATGAACAGCCGTGATGCAGCATACGACGAAGAGGAGCAAATCCGTCGTGCAATCGAGGAGAGCAAGGAAGACACTACCAGTCCAGCTGCGGAAGATGCGGCCGTTCGAAGGCCCAAAAGGAGTCGCAGCGACAGCGAAGCGTAAGAGACCCAACCCCTCAAACAAGATGGCGAGGGAGTATTTGAGATGGCCGAGAATTGCGGCTAACCCCGCCGATATAGTCAGAAGCAGCCCCCCAAACGACAGCGTACAAGCTCTCCTTCCCCCGGCGCCGCCTCGAAACAGAGCGTTCCCCCTTCCCAACCCGCCTCGGACGACGAGAAAACAAAGGCAGCCACAAATGGGGTCCGAAGACAGAGAGCTGCATCTCGCAGTCAGCGTGACAAGGAGACAAAAGAGACCGAAGAGCCTGAGGCTGAAAATCCGGAGACGGCAACTCGACGAAAAGGGAAGACCGACAAGAGGAAAAGCGATGGTATGCATATGAAGACTCCCGCCATTTGTGAAGTCAACACTAACGATGACACAAGGGACCGATTCCGACCATGAAACGGGATCACCAACCAAACCTGTTGCCAACGATCCTGTACCTCCGCAGCCCAGTCCAGATCCTCCTGCCCCCGTTCAAGAACCTGCGCCCCCTCGCCCTTCCACCCGCAAGTCTGGTCGACCCCCCGCTCGCCGAACTCGAGTGGGACGCAATCAATATACCAGAGACCGCGACGCCCATACTAATGGTGGCGATTCGAGCATTATGACAAACTCACCGCGGCGGGGCCAGTCGCACGATACTGGGGGAGATTCGCCGAGAGTGGGCGGCGCCAATGGGGCGCATATAAACGGTGGAGAGACAGGGAAACCCAGTCGGCCTCGCTACGTCAATCAGCGGACGACTTTGAATGAGATGAAGAGACGGGTCGCGGCAATACTGGAATTTATATCACGAATGCAGGTGGAGATGGCTGTCGCCGGAGAGAGTTCGACCACACCCCCGGGTAACGGTGAACGACCCAATGGCATTATCCTCAAGGCTGTTGGTGACCAACTCGAGAACGTATTGCTATCGACGGCAAGCGAGGGCGAGTCCGCCACCGGCACCGCTGACAGTGACGCCGGCGCCGGGCAATCTTTGGAGAAAGATTTCAAGGATCTCACTAGTGTTGAGATGATGGATGTTCTCACACGACATTTGTTAAAGTGGCAGCAGGAGTATGGGAAATTTGGAGAACGGTGACCTCGTTGTCCTCTGACCCCTCTCTCCTCCCCATTTCCGAGGTCTATCTATACCTTCTTCCTGGGCAGCCTCATCCCATCATGGGAGGGCTTTTGATACGCACGATACCCTATTTGTCTCTTCTCTTCACAATGTGGATATGTATAATATGGCTACTGGAGCAGCATCTTGAACCGGATCCGGTCGTGGCGTTTTTTTTATGAATTCTTATGGCAAACAGCCTTCTGATTCTTCTTCGATGACCTTTTCTTTTTATCACTCGGCATGCCGGCGTTTTGGCCCGTCTCTCTTGCTTACAATCCTTTGCTTGGACGTTGCTTCTTATTTTGTCACTCGGTATGGTATAGGGTATATTATATTGACCAAGGATTTGCATGGCTCTAGCCCCGTTCGAATACTGCTTCCTTTCATTCTTTGTTTCTATATTTACAGGTATTATGGCTTTTGTGCAGGTCATATGTCCTGGCTGATTTTGTTCTTCCTTCAATGTATCCGGTGTTGTGGCGGTTGATACAATCTTTGCTTTTCAATGAACAATTCTTCCTTAATATACCCTAACGGATGGATGATATCATCGCCCGTGTTTGATAGTTTTGTCTCCAATGCCGAAAGGGAAGGTGCGGGGGTCAGCTCTCCCCTGTCCGTCCACGTAAGGCAGGCAGCACCTTGAGAAGGATGCAATCCCTGGCTGTCAGTCGTCTTTGTGTTTTCTCTTCCAATCACATCCAGTCAATTGCTCTTCGTGGTTGACGTCTTGGCCTGCGGGGTATTCCTCCGATTCACTTTCAATTAAGGCCCTTGGCACCGGGGCAAACCATGGTCTTTCCAACCGTTTTTCTCTACTTGAATAATGCGTTGCACTCTGCTCTATCGATAACGGAATATTATGTGTTCATCAGTTGTCAGCATTGAATACACTGATAGAAGATGCAGACTGAGTTGCGAATGTACAGGCTATCAGGATACCTCCACTCCAGCAACGTTATCTAGAGGGGCGTTGTTCGGGACATCCTCAGAGCGGGGATAAAGCCAGCACTCTCTACAGTAACCAAGCCGAAGCCTAGGAGAACCAAATCGATTATCGCGGATAAAACAGCTACTGGCATTGTCCTCCGTCCTTCGAAGAACAAAGAACAGTGCTCAAATGTCTTGGTCTGGGTTACTATGTCTATTTCGAAGCGGGGACCCTACATTTATATCATTCGGCGAAATCAAGCTCGTTAGTCTGAACGCAGGCTAGGTCCTGTCTACTGTGGCAAGTATGCTCCATTTTACTACAGTGACAACGAGGGTTCATGGGAGCAACAAATCGTGGTATTGTATCTTCTTGACTTCGGTTGGTTCTAAATGGAATCCCTTTACTAAACAAATAGACATATCTGTACATCCTACAGACCAACGTTTGCCATTGATATCTGGTGATTGACTGACCATCGAGCATACGCTTTACAATAGCAGCTGTGACAGTGCCTCGCTCGATATAACCATTTCACGCCTTTTCCTTCGGTTACAGCCTTGGAACTCAATTACATTGGAAGTTCCGATGCAGGACTATCTCAGTTTAAACCTTAAGAGGCCATACAACTCCTTCGGTCTTCAACTTCTGGATGGCCATATGCGTTCGTTGAGACCACGTCAGTCGTGTTTCTATCCACTCTCGCCGCGACTCACAGATACGCCGGGAAAAAGCTCGAGGGATCGGGCTCAATGGCAGTATATTATTTCTGGAATAAGGATACAAAAGCGGAGGGTCTGGGCTATGCCATTCGTCTCCATCTCTACAGTGTAGGCCTTAATCAAATGCCTGAGGATGTTTTGCTTTATATAAACATATTTCTTCGCAAAATAACAACTACCAGGCCGGCTGGCCCAATGGCAAGGCGCTTGACTACGAATCAAGAGATTGCAGGTTCGACCCCTGCGTCGGTCAATATTTTTGAACTGTCCCCTCACGAATTGAGGATCATGAATTTTAACTGGAATATCGGATTCTGAATTGTGGTGCGGTTCCAAATTTCGACGGTGGGACGGACGGAAAATATTTTTGGGTCTCGGCCGTCGGCCGCCGTCGACCGCCAAAATGCCAAGGTCAAATACACCACCAGCTGAATATTCATCTTGGTTGTGCTTGGAACTATTTTCCGGTCACAGTCTTTCTTCTCTTCTTTAGATATTTGAGGTGGGTTGGATGCTTTTTGGATGCAATACTGCACGTGGTGAGGATGCAGTGCAGAATTACCAAATCTGACATCTTGGATTTTGTGTGCCTATCTGGATTTAAACGTAGATGACATGTCCTAGATCAAACGGGGACGTAACATACTTGGGCATATGGTGCGGCTAATGCGACTTATCGAACAGGATAACATGGACAGGAATAGTTGAATAATTGTCTGGACTTGGTGCTTCCTTGGACCGTTTGACTTTTCGAGAGCAACGGTTCAACACTCAAGGATCGATACACAATAGGACTAGTAGTTCATAGCTCTAATCTACAGCTTCAAACAAGAAATTCAATGGCTTAGGCCGATGGATGCACCAAGATAAGAAAGACACGTCAGTCTACATAATCAGATTCCAACATTACGGTTGCTAGTTACAAGGAGAAGGCCCATGATACAGATTGAAGCGAATTGAACATTTTCCAAGGCCATTTCCCATCATCCATAATCCAAGGTTCAGATACACAAAAACTCGCAGGTCGTCAAGGATCGTTTGCTGCACAATAGAAGATTCGTCGCACGGGTGGAAATAAGACTGCGGACGTGACGTCAGTTGGAATGCTCCGTTCCCTTAACTCGCGTGGAAGGACCATTGGACGAGAAAGACTGGGTGGGGGAGGGAAAAGAAAGAATGGGAAGAAACACTAACCGATTCCCGAGGCTAAACCGTTCCCGGTAGCGGATCTACAGACGGGAAGCGTGGATCACCTTGTAGTCCACCACCAGCTCGCGACCACCGTCGTTGATGACCAGGGCCCGGACGCTGCCACGGCCATCCTCGAACGCCTCACGGATGCGACGGAAGAGGTGGCCCTGGGGCACGACGGGCAGACCCTGCTTGACGTCACCGGACTCGGTCATGGCGACGAGCTTGCCGTCGTCACGCAGGTCCAGGATGCGGTAGGTCTTGTAGACGGGACCAAGCATGGTCTGGACCACAACGGAGGGCGAAGGGTTGGAGATGAAGCTGGACTCTTCGTGCAGTTGACGGGTGAAGAGGTCGACACCCAGGTAGCGGTGCTGGCCGGTCTGAGGGGAGACGGAGATACGGATCACCTGGCAGGGACGGCCCTGGAGGATCAGGATGTCGCCGATGCGCACGAAATGGCAGGGGATGGGCACGGATTCGGTGGTGGCGCTACCGCCAGCACGAGGCTCAACGATGCGCACATCCTCACGAACACCGTCCCGGAATCGAACTGGTCCGCGATCGTCAGCAGCGACGACAACATCCTGGCGTTCGTGATGATGGTCATGATCATGGTGGCCATGATGATGATGGTGGTCATGGTGATGGAAGGGGTGCATGATGCGGTCGGCAGCGCGTTCCACACCACGACGGAAGGAGTGGTAGTTACCGTCGTCGTCGTAGTAGCCCATTTTGCGAGCAGGGGGGTGATCAATCACAGTCTTGGTCTTGTAAACCTTAAGGTTGGTGGTGTCAGGGGCCGGAGCGGGAGCAACGGACTCTACGTTGAGGTCGCGACGGCTGAAGGAGTCTCCGCGGTAAGCTTCGACGGGCTGGGGCTGGAAGCCTTGGTCGTAGGAGACGTTAGTCTGCTGGGGGCGGCGGGAAGATCGGTCGTAGACCTGGGACTCGGCGGTACGGTCGTAGGCGGTACGGTCGAAGGTGTGATCAACCTGAGACCGACGGTCGTAGACGTCGGCGTTGGGGTAACGGTGACTTTCGTAAGACTCTACGGCGGGACCCTGAGAGCGGCGGTCGGAGGCGTAGACGTCGTAGGTGGGGTCGGTACGGCGACGATATTCACGCTCAGTGATGTCGAGCTGGGACTCAAGAGCCTTATCGTAGGTTTGAGGGCGGTCTTGGAAACGGACCGAAGGTTCACGGTACCTAAAGGGGGGGGGGAAGGTGGGTGAGCGGGTGAACGGCCGGGTAAGGGAAGTAAGAAGATAGATAAAACAAAACAAACAAGGAGCAGAAGTGGGTTGGGGGGCCGATGATTGGTGTGATATATGGGGAGTGGTTGGGGACGGATTGTTTTGATTTGTTTTGTTTTGGTGCCACGTAATTAGTTCGGGGGACTAGATCATGCTAGCCCCGGAGGGAAGCTGAAAAAAGCCACTGGCGGCAGGCGGTTTGGGGTGACACCGCTTGTTGTGCTCTCTCCACTGTGGGTATTTTTGGGTGCGAGAGCAGCGCCCGGTTGCTCTTCTCCTCTTTCCATCGCCGCAAGGGAAAAATAGAAATAAACAAGAAAATGAACACTCAAACAAAAGTACTTACTGTTCACGAGCTAGATCAACCTCGGGATACCGGTTCGTCTGATGACTCTCCTCGTAGACGAAGTTGTTGTTGTTGTTGTTGCCGGCGTGAGCGTAGGCGTGCTGGTGCTGGTGCTGCTGAGGTTGCTGGTATTGCTGGTGCTGCTGGTCGTTACCACCGTAAGTGGTACGAGTCTCGCGCTGGAAACGAAAGTCGACTTCTTCCTGACCGTGGGCACGGGGATCCGGAAGAGGAGCAGAGGTTCGAGTATCTTCCCGTTCGACGTGCGAAGTGCGATCGAGATTGACTTCTCCCTCTACTCTTTCAGTCTCAAGAGTAGTCTCAGGAACAGCGTCACTCCGGTACGACGACGGGAAGACACTGAAGGGGATGGGGACGCGGGCGTCAAAGTCCAGATTGGCTGTCCTTTGAGCGTCTTTTCTCGAATGTCTTTCGAACTGTTTGAAAACAACTCGAAAGACTAGACAAGAAAAGACTTTTTACTCGGGGGAAGTCTTTCTCGTGAAGAGGTGGGGGTTTGGTGGGTTGAGAATGATAGATCCGATCGATCTATGATTCGGGGAATGTAAGATATATGAAATGGAATGGGGGGGAAAGGTGAAAGGGGTGGGTGGGGATATTTGATAAGCTTATTGAAAACAAGCTGTATCAGGGGGGGAATGTGGGAATGGAGGGGGATGGAAAATGGAAAGAAGAGGATGAAAAGGAGGAGGAGAAAGAGAGAGGAAGTAGAAGAAAGAGGAAGAGAGAGAGAAAGAGGATGAGATGATACGGCGGAGTATTAAAACCGAATGACCGCGCGGTGTTTTGTTTTGTTTACGGCGCGTTGCCTCTTTGGGCCCTCCAGCCTCTTCTCTGCCTGAATTCTGAGGACCTCTATTTCTCTTGTCTGTCCCGAGGTTCTTCCTGTTCTTCCTTTCTGCCCATTGCTTCTACCGAGTACAGTCTACATTCTACTCCGTACGAAAAGACGCCATCCTCCCATCCCCAGTCTAGAATCCCAATCTGCAAACCACCGGAATCCCCATCGATAGATATACATACCGATGGAGCACCTCTCCATTCGACGCCATTTGTTCACCGCAATCAATGCGTCGTGCTAGGTAGCTAGACTCAGGGCTGGGCTCCATTTTCCTGACCGAAGCGCCTGCAGATGAGGCTTCTTCACATGCAGATGGATGATTTGCCAGCTTCAATCCCTTTTCGCTCGGCCGGTGCTCCCGATGGGTCCCTTCTCGCTCTTTTCCCCTCCTTTCAGTTTCTCCTCCTCCCGAAACCCCCGATCGAAAGACGAGGTTGGCCAGCAACCTGTCCCGGTGTCCCCAAATCGCCATGGCAACCCGTTTAGTCTCTCCCCGGGTCGAATCGGAAATCTGGATCCCTTGGCGTGATGAGCCCAGGAGCTGAGAGCTTCAGATGATCAGCGCTTTTTTGGGGGATTGAGTTTTTTTTGTGTCGATTTGGTTAGTATCTTTTTTTTTTTACGAAGATGCCTGATTATGGATCTATCCTTCCTTCCTTGCCTTGCCCTGCCGAATAGAGAGTACTTTGGTCGAAGGAAAGAAAGGATCAATTCTCCTGATCTCAATTTCAATCTCAATCGGACATAATAATTCCTTGCACAATCAATGCACACAGGAATCTAAAAAAAGACAAAAAGGCAAACGAGAAAAAAAAAAGACCACGAAGCGAGACGATCACACCAGCTCCCTGATTCCTTGCATCTTTCGCCCACCGACCAAACGCAAGAAAAACCAGAACCCCAAGCCCGCCCAGCCATCGTGGTTCCTCGTAATTGGGGAGAAACACGCCCCACCGGCGGTACTTTCCTTTCTTTTTCACTTCGTGGTTTTTAGTTGCTTTGGCTTCCGAAATTGCTGCTCGATTTCCGGATTCTGCTGATTGCTGATCCGTTCGGCTTGACGGGGTACCACCACCAGGCTACGTACCAGCCACTCACCTGCTCCAACGTGCCCGTGCGAGACTACTCCGAGTAAATCTGCTCGTGCTAAGGCCAAACGAAGGAGGTCAATTTGACAATTTGCCACATGAGTTCGGCTCGTTTGCGAATTGCGACGTTCGTAAGCAGAAGATGCAGATTTACTCGTCACTTTGTCACTTGTCAGAGTCAGAGTCCAGACCTTCCTGTTTTTCCGTTCCCCGTTTCAACTGGGAAGGATTCAGGGCTGGGTGGTTGGTTGGGTGGTTGGTTGGGTGGCTGGTTGGGTGGCTGGCTGGTTTATTGATTCATTTTACTTTGGTTAGTCGGTAGCTGCTGTTTGGCATTGCCCGCGTGGAGAGTCAGTCCCAGGGATCGGGAGTGGAGAGCTGCTTGCTCCATCCGAGGCTGTTGCGCCGTAAACATGGAAATTGTCTGGCCCGTCCGTGGTTTCCTCCCGTGTCATCCAATCTATCATTTGGGGTTTAGTTATGTCATATTCTTATTCATATATATCATTATTGCGGTCAATTGGGCACAAACGTCATATGGTTTTTGATTGCCTCGTCCTCCTTCCCCGAGACTTGTATCACATCAAATGATAAAAAAGTTCAGTTCTGAATCAAATACACGAAGATGAAGTGAACTCAAACAAGCTTCATATCCACGGGCTCGATCACACAGCCCCTATTTCCCCTTAATTACTCCGTATCCCCGGTATTAAATTAATGATGAGCCTGCCTGCGGGTGTCAAAATCAAACATATTTGAATCAAATGCATCCATGTCTCGTGAACATCCGAGGTTCCGTCCCAATGGGCCTGCTATCCCGGACAGCAGCTAGCTAGTGCTATATTAAGAATAGAAATTAAACAAAAGGTCGTGAATCGGTAAAAAATTACAAGAAATAGATCGAATAGATCGGAGGGGGAAAAAGGAAACAAGATCCGAAGGGTAGTGAAGAACGAAAGAATGGAAGAAGAAAGCTGCGTCTAGCTTCGGAGACCAAATGCTTTTCTGATCTTAGGGAATCGCTTCTTGCGAGGGATGGAATGGTTGTCGGCCACAGATGGCTGGCCGTCATTTTGTATGCCGGACGAAAGACCAAGGGGATTCTCGTTCTCTTTAGACACAAGGGCTCCCCTGTCCTTCACGCCCGTGCTGCCGTTTTGGCCGGCTCCATCGGCCGTCTGGGGTCGTTCAGACCCGTAGTTGCCATTGCTCAGCTCCTTCGGAGGGCCTCGAAGCGGCCAGCTTTCCCCGCCGGTGGATCGGTAAGCTCCTCTCTTGAGGAGCTTGGGCGAGGAGGGTGGATTAGGGTTCGCCGTAATGGTGGTGACGGTATGGCCATGGTTTGGATCTAGGGGTGGCTCCTCTTGCACATGGCTAGAATCCAGCTTGCCTAGCTTGCTCATGCTTCCGCGCTCGGCCGAGGGTTTAGGCTTTCTGATGCTCAGGCGGTGGAACAGGCTCGGTCGCCGTTCAATATTGGGCCGACGGAGGAAATCCTCCGCCTCTTTCTCGGTCATTCCGCGAGACTTGGCAACCGCGGCGAGCGCCGGGTTCTTGGGTGAGACGGGCTCACTTGCTTTGCGGACAGATGCAGAGGCTGTCGGACGGTGTCGTTCGCCGTCCGAGCTGTCTTCCAGCTCGGTCGAGTCCCCGTCGTCTTTACCCGCCCGACGGGGGATGCCACGGACCGGACGGAGATTATTCACCTCCGGCTCATCGTCGCTCGAATTTTCGTAGCGGCTTTGCCACGGACGTGCGTTCTTGCTGGCACCCTGTTCCTCATCGGAATCGGGATACCGAGACGTGAATAATGACCCAGGCGCTTTGGTGACTTTGGCCTTTTGCATCTTGCCCGTAGAGAAGAATGACGGTTTCTCGCGTCGTGTCTCGTTTCCTCGTAGAGTCGTGCGGAGTGCACCGGAGGTGCCAGAACCCGACGACTGGGGCCTCATATCCGGAGGGGGGGACTTTTGCCGCATAGGGGAAGCTGATTGCATGTGAGGAGGAGGGACCCCCCGCATGGTCCGTCGCATGCTATACTGTGGACTCGCGCGAGCTGGGCGGCTGGATCGTACGAAGCTGCTGGACGAATCGCTCCCGTTCGACAGTCGTCGCTGAGCATTCTGAGCACTGTGACCATTGGTTTGCTGTCCTTCCTCGGCAATGGCCTCTTTGCCCTGAAGGAGGCCTTTGCCCCACGAAGTAGGCCTGGCTTTCGCCGGTTTCTGCGCAGCCGCAGACGGCGAACGAGTGCCGCCATTCTGACTGGCAGCTACATCTTGCGTTGCGGGACCCTCGTAGGCGTCGGCTGACATGGATCGTTGGGTGGAGCTTGCTACCATCGATGGCCGCGGGACTTGCTCTTGCGTGTTGCTCTTTTGGGCACTGGGCCGTGTGGGGAAGGGAGGGTAGGGGGAAGAGAATGGCAAAGGCTCTTGAGAGGCAGGATATTTAGCACGTGGTGGGGGTGACGTATCACGGACGGGCGTCTCAACACGAGCGATCTGACAGGCTTCAGGGATGTCGGGCGTGGAGTCAGAAGCCCGGTCACCAGCCCAATCATTTTTCGTTGGCTCCTGGTTTGTGTCGATAAGGTCATTCTTGGCCGGTTCTGTACTGCTGTCCACAATAGCATTGATAGAGCCGAAGCCATCGCCGTCAAACCCCTCCTCGGCATCACTGTAGATACTCTCCCCCGACTCGTCATCAGTGTCCTGATCTTTGACAGCATTGTCAACTGCCTTCTTGCCCTTACGCCGACTTGAACTCTTGGATTCCAGTGATGCCCTGGGAAACCCCCCTGGCACTGTGCACCAATCGAGGCTAGACCTTCCCTTCTCGAGTTCCGGTGTCGCCGGCTGGACCGCGATCCCAGGTACATCAAGCGTAGGACTAGAGGTTGAATGGTTCAACTCGTTTTCATGGACCTTAACCGCCGCTTCACCCACAGGTGCAATTTGGCTCGACTGCGGATACGTGCTCTTCGTAGTAGTTTCGGTTTCTGTGGGCATAACTGGTTCATGACGATCAGTGGTATCGTTACGTTCGTTATGGGAAAGAATTGCTCCGATGGCATGATCATTAGAGAAAGACCAGTCCGGCGCCCCCAAGTTAGGCTCCGACGAAGTCGTCGATTCATTATCGCTGAATTCATGCCGGGCCGGCTCCGGTTGTTCACCATCTCTAGCGCCCCGTATACTCCCAAACGAAGGCAGAGCGGGTCGCGGTTTGAGCACTTCATCGAATTCGTCCGGCACGGACGCATCGCGTGCATGAGACTTCTTCTTACCCAGTGCAAACCAATGCGACTTGGACTTGGCTTTCGAACTTCCCGGGGGCGAGTCAGGGACGACCGATTCAGGAGACGTGGGCGGGCTGGCCGCCACTCCGACAACCTCTGCCTCGTCGTCGAAACTGACTTTAGCCGCCTTCTTACGGAAGCCTTGCTTGGAGCCGTCATCGGACGCGACGGACGTACCGTCCGATATTTCGCTGAGTGGAGGACCAGGTCGTAGTACTGCAGTCCGCCCGTCCGGCGATGTTGAACTCATCCTCGAGCTCTTCATCGCCGACTTAACAGGCGATACTGATCTAGGCGGCGGCTTGTGCAAATGTTCTCCGGCGAGCCCGGTCACGGACAGCTGCGTGGAGAAACGGGTCGATCTGCCAGGACTGCTGCCAGCCTGTCGCATTGGTGACGGCTGGAGTCCACGGCCAACATCGGCCGAGCTCATCGATTCCGGAGAGCTGACGGCCGAGCTTGGCAGGGGCTCTCTTCTTGTTTCCGGTGTCTGGGGTAGCTTGGCTATCGACGGGCCCTCTGGCGTCACCCTTCCGGTTCGCGCAGCCGAATCGATCGTCAACGGAGCACCGGCCTCGGCTTGCTCTTCGCCCTGGTAATCCTCGCGCACGGTAGACGGTCGCTTCATCAGGGCGGGACGAGACGGAGACCCCGGGATCGATTCCCGAGTGTCCCGATCCTCTGGATCACGGCGCTCCGTCGTGGCTGGCGGCGAAGGGGGAACGATGGCAGCTTGTGCTGCAGCAACGGCGGTGGTCACGGGCGGCGTACTCTTCCCGGGCGGCGTGCCTTTCCCGGGGCTTCCAGGGCTGGAATTCCTGATCCGTCTCCTAGCGGAGGTGTTTGCCGTCTGCGATGGGGTACTCGGCCCCTTGGACGCATCTAGTCCGGCCAACCGGTCGGCCAGCAATGCACCTGTCGACACATCGCGCCCATCGGAAGCTTCGGGAGTTTGAGACGGAGAGGTCGGACGCGAATTGATGGGGTAGGAGAAATTGACAGAACTCCTGCTCCCCGTTCTCTGGGCTTCAGGAACCGTATATAAGCTAGGACTCCCCGTCCGCATATTCTCACGGTCGACGCTTCCTCCTCGTCCCGACGGATGCTTCACGGAGGGCGACGAGCGCATTGGCGCTCCGACGCTGACCGACCGCCGAACGGGAGTGCCTCGCCCCGTATACTCTTTCGGAATTGACGGAATGGGCGGCGCGTGTTTCACCGGACCGGACCCGGAGCTGGAGAGCGGACGACGAGGGGATTGCTCCCGAAAGGTCCGCGTGCTCATGGAATTCGAGCTATTGCTTCGACGAAGGCTCGTACGGCTGGGGGAGCGCAGGGTTGCGGCGGCACCCGGTTGGGAGGAGACGGACGACTGCCGCTGTAGCATGCGCTTCGTCTGGACATTCTCGACGTCGGTGGGAGGGGGCGTTAGGTTCCGTAGAGCTGTCGCGGCGGCCGCGGAAGAGAGGCTCGACGAGGAGGGTCGGGATTTAAGGAAGGCATGGCTGGCGGCGGATTGGGCGGATTGAGCGGACGAGGAAGACAGCGGCTGTTGAATGGGATGTCAGTATGGTCTGCTTCAATAGGAGTCCACGGGAGAGCGCCAAGCTCACGACGCACCTGATGATGATGCGACGAGCTCCTTCGTCGGCGGAACATGATTGATTCGAGGGGGAAACCGCCGCGGTGTCGCCGTCAGGCAGACACGGAGAATTTGTGATCTCACAACAATTGATTGGATTTTAAATTGGCGGCGACGAAGAGAAACAGATGCAAAGTCAATCGGCCGGAAAAAAGGGATTTGTTAGATTGACGGAATAGCGAGAGAAAAAAGTTTAAAAAAGAGAGCGAGAGAGAAGGTGAGAGATCGACGGGGCGGAAAACAAGGAGGCTCGAGGGGCTGCCAAGGGGAGGGAGAGAAAGAGAAAGAGAGAGAGAGAGAGAGAGAGAGAGAGGAATCAAAGGAAAAGAAAGGGGGAAAGGAGAGGAAATCGAAGGACAAGGACAAGCAAAAGAAAAGGAAAAAGGAACGAAGCCAAAGTTCAACGATGAAAGTGAAACACGAACAAGAAAAAAGGAAGAGAAGGAAAAGAAGAAGTCCAGACCTTTTGCGTCATGCCGGAGTTCCTCAGGAATCGCAGCCCACTGGATCAGGCATCCATTCTCAGTATACACCTGAGTAATTGTGAATAACAACAACACCAGTGTTAAAGCAGAATAAGTTACAGGAACTACTCTCCCTTTCTGCAAGGAAGGAGTTATTCTCCGATCGTTGCCTCGGATGATCGATCTGCCTGATCATTATGGTGCTATACACCGGAGTACATCATTGTGATCATCCTATAAACCTCCTCCCCCTTCCCAGTTTATTTCTTCTCTCTAATCACTACCTACAGACTAATTGACTATCCCTTGAATCTCACCTTCCAACACTTACATATCATAAAATTAGATCAAATTAAACATCCCCCTTCCCAGCGATCTACACCCAACATGCCCCTCCCCCCATCCATCTCCACCCGCTCCATCGCCACCTCCACTCTCAACTTCCACATCCTCGAAGCCGGCTTCACCCCATCGCGCGATCGCCCTCTAATTCTGCTCCTACACGGGTTCCCCGAACTGGCCTACTCCTGGCGCAAAGTGATCCCCCAGCTCTCCGATGCAGGCTATTACGTCGTAGCCCCGGACCAGCGCGGGTTCGGACACACCACGGGCTGGGACACCCGAGACTTCGACGCCGTGGACCTCAGCACGTTCTCGCTGACGACGTTTGTGCGAGACATTGTCGTGCTCGTGCACGCGCTGGGCTATCGATCCGTGCGATGCGTCGTCGGCCATGATTGTGGCGCTGTGACGGCCGCCATGTGTGCCCTGGCGCGCCCTGATTTCTTTCACAGTCTCGTCTTGCTCAGTCATCCGTTTAACGGATCGCCTGGGTTGCCATTTAACACGGCCAATAGTGATCCGGAGGAAACAGCGAAGACGGCCAGCGGAGGAGGAGGAGGAGGTGCCGAGTCCGCGGCGGGCGACCACGTCCATGCCGAGCTGGCGGCCTTGGGCAGGAAACACTATAAGTGGTATTATTCGACGGCGCCGGCTAACGGGGACATGACGGCGCCTCCGGAGGGCCTGCAAACTTTCCTGCGAGGTTACTTTCATCTGAAGAGCGGGTCGTGGGCAGGGAACCAGACGTATCCGTTGGATGGGTGGAAGGCCGCCGAGCTGGCCCGCCTGCCGTATTACTATGTCATGCCGCTGGAGGACACGATGCCGCAGGCCGTGGCGCGGCATATGGCGGAGGAAACCGAGGCCGGGGAGCGCGCCTCGCATGCCTGGCTGCCCGACGAGGACCTCGCCGTGTATGTGGCCGAGTACGGCCGGACGGGCTTCCAGGGCGGGTTGAACTGGTATCGGGTGCGCACGGCGGCTGGGGGCAAGTACACGAAGGATTTCGAGGTGTTTGCCGGGAAGAAGATCGAGGTGCCGTGTGCGTTTGTGTCCGGCAAGTCGGACTGGGGCATCTATCAGGAACCTGGGGCACTGGAGAAGATGGCCAATGGCACCGTGTGCAGTGATTTCCGGACGATGAAGTTGATCGATGGCGTTGGGCATTGGGCACCGCAGGAGAGCCCGGATGAGGTTGCCCGGGTTATCCTGGACTTGGTGGGAAGTCTGTAGATGGTGTCGTGTCGAGGCTGCCAGTTAACCCTCGGGTTATATGTGAGACCATGAGATGTACGTAATTAGTCATGATTGGAACCAGATCGATCCCGTTTACCTAGGGAAACTCCCCTTTTGTGAAACAACTAAACTGGATGAACAAAAGCAGTGATGTGAATTATGTACGTTAAGCATATATGCTCCATCGACGCCAGAAGCCCACACAGTGCCAATTCCGAGGCGGATTGGCTTGATTCATCGTCGCATGTATTCCATGAAAAGGAGGGTAACTATATTGGGTATGTGATGCCAAGTGGAAACCAAAGCACAAACATGACTAGAGAGAGAAAGAGTTGTGTATCTACACCAGCATCCACCCGACCACCGCGGCCATCAAGAACGGAATCACGTTTCGAATAGCCTGTCTCGTCGGGTCCAAAGAGATAGCAGCGGATTTCAGCGATTCCGTAGTGAACACTGACTGGAAGGTGATGGAACTAGCGTTGAAGCAGTTTTCACGAGTGACCTCGGCGACGTCTTCCGGTTCGGCGAACTCGATATCCACGCACTGAACAAAACAAAGTTAGCATCGACCGGGGGACTTGAGAAATCATCTACACATACGTTGTATAAAGCCGCGCCGTGCTTGGCCAGCTCGATGACCTGAATCGTCGCCTTGTCACCCGGGCTCACGCTGATGTTGGCCGGCAACGGAACCTGCGGGAGACAGATCGTGCCCGGGTAAGGATCGTTGGTCGGGCCTGAGATCTGGAATGGCGAGATCATTGGGTGGCTCATGTTGGGCGGCGTCTCTCCGAGACCCAGATTCATATAGATGAACGCTGTGGAGTGACCCTGGAACCAGCCAGGTTGGAGAGCAACGGCGCCGCCACCGACGGGCCATTTGGTTCGATTTGTAGACGTAGGCATTCCACCACCTATGTGAGAAATGAATTGTCAGCACCAAGTCTGCATTTCTTGGAGTTGGAGTCTCGGGATATCGCCATCATACAAGGATAGATCCATTGCATTCCATATGGGTAAGAGTAGGACCCATTGCTAAATGCTGCTCCGAGACCGTCGGCGTTCTCGACAGTGCCGTTGGTATGCAAATTATTCCCTCGGTATCCAGGATAGGTGATGACCGTATGAGCACGCGATAAGCCTACGCACAGGAGTGCGACGAGGGCCACCCATTTCGATAACGACTCGTGGAAGGATCTCATCTTGGCCAGAAGGATGTGTCGAACACAACCTGAGACAGAGACCAGCGAAAGAAGGTTATTCGAACAGTAGACCAGACAGAGGAAATGGGAATAGAAACACGAGAGATGCAAGCGCCTCGGTTGTCCTTCTGTGTCTTAGAAGCTCATCCAGAGAGTCGTTTCAGGTCTCACAACTTGCGAATCTCACGAACGCTGCACCGTCCGCATAAATGATCACCATCGAAACAAGCTTCCCAGGACGGGAGGGTTGACAAGACTTTTTGAGGGGAGCAAGCCATGTCCCAGGTGCTGCTGCAGCGCTCACATACAGACTGTAGCGGGGAACGACCGACAGCCACGGACGAGTGAGCATGCAGGAAAGCGATGTGACCACACCCGCAGGTGCGAGAGCGGTTGACAAGGGGGAGGGGACACTGTCAATAGCGACGAACGACCAAGACGAGCCATTCAGCAGGGCACAGAGAGCAGCAGAATTCCAGACCGAGAGAGAGGATTGGCTCGAGGCGAACGTCTGCTGCAAGAGGTATCACCTTGTCCAGAGTGACAGGCGATCTCATTCGTGGAGACGGCGGTCTTGGAAGCGCCCCGATCGGACGCTAAGAGAGGGGATTCACGTCCGCTATCCAGGGCCCGGCGCTTAGAGATCGACTGTGAAGGGTTACCGAGTGCTGATCAGAATGTGACGATGGGTCATGTCACCTGTTAATGGAGGCGAAGACTGGTATACGGTGGACTTTCAGAGGCCTGGGATGTTCGGAGAATCTCATTGTAACCCTAGATTTGGACGTTAGGAGCGGACAGTAGTTCCATCGAGAGCGCCGAGTCATGCAGGGCTCCCATCACGCTCAAATATGCCTCATCAATATCTGGACCCGAAAGCAGACACTATGAACGTAATTGCATTTCTGGACAGCAATGGCAGAAGTCAGTAGAAGGGTCGAAGCTAAGGAAACACAGGAAGAATAACGGGGACGACAGGGCTGCAAACCAATCAAACAACCCCCCCCCCTCTCCTTATCTTATCGCCGCAATCAATCATCGCATTTCCAGTTCTCCTCCCTCAATCCCCGAATCCCCAAAAAACAACCCCTCACCCCCAACCAGTTCCAATTCGTCCTCCCTCCCCTGTCCCTCTTCCCAGAATGCCCCACACTCATCGCAAAAAGCCCGCTCATCACAACCACAAGCGCCTCCAAGTGACCGACGACAGCGGCTGGACACACGTTAGCACGAGCGGAAAAACCGCACGACAAGTTCTGCGCACCAGCGCAGCCCACCAACAAGACGACCCGACGCAACCGGGATCATTCGTGCCCGCGGAGGTGCCCGCCAGATTGACCGCGGAGGACCTGCGACGGCAGTTCGAGGGCTATCGATCGCGGTGGGAGAGCTCGGATGTGTGTAGGGTGGTGAGCGAGACGTTACAAGCGCGCAGGACGCCCGATGCTCATGCTTATGATGGGATCGTGTGTGTTGGGTTGGGCAGTCCGAGTGGGTTTTTGAGAGGAGGGTGGGTCGATCGCAGAAGTGTGTCGATGTATCAGCTTGCTGGGTTGGTAGGCGTGGTGGATTGGTTGAGTGTGTTCTCTCCCTCTTCCTGCTCCTCTTTTCTCCCCCGGTGGTCTCAAATTGAAAGGGACTGGGTGGTTCTACCTAACGTTCACGTTCATGAGAGCTAACATGGATACCTATGTTCACCCAATCTAGAACAAACGAATCCCAACGTCCCCATCTACGCCCAAGATCCCGTATTCAACGACCTTGACAAATCCCTCCTCTCGTCCCTAAACATAACCGTTCTCGAGCACCCTCATGCCTTCGAAAATGTGACTCCCGCTACATTCCTCTACTGCCCTGGCGCGGAACAAGCGCACCTGTCACAGCTGCTCGCTCTGAACCCGAAATCCCTGTTCGGTGGTCCGCTGGAGGATGTCGATTCCGAGGTGGTCAGGGGGTTTGTGGAAACGAGGGGGTCGGTGCGATTACCGCGGTTTCAGGAGCAAGAGCATGCGTTCTGGAATATGCGGGTTTATTATCCCGAGGATAGTGGGGAGGATGACGACTAGGGGTTGTCATTGCAGTAGCGATTGAGATTATGCTACAGCCTGTCGGGGTGATTCATGCAGTGAAATCCGATGGCCGGACCATGGTACGCGCAATACTGGTGGAAAGAGGCGCTGCGATACTGAATGGCAACATGAAAAGAATGAGATGTCATGGATTTAAAATGCTAACACGATATATACAACCCCAAAGAACTTGGGCCCAGCAATGAGTGCGCAATATAGAACCATCTTCGACAATCATGTGGAAAAGAAGAAAAGATCTGAAACAGTCTGCAACCGAACACATTGCCCCTAATATTAGATTACAATCCAAGGAGGGAAAAAAAGAATCAAACACCCGGAGCACCTTTCTCAAAGACAAGACAAACATTAAGATGCGCAAAGCATCGAAAATCCTGTGGCGACGGGAATCAATCATGAAAAATCGCATAGAGAGCAAAATGGCCCGATCATGCATCGTCATTAGAAGATGGAGGAAAAATAAAAGGAGAGTCGTGGAATCATAGAAAGGTAACAAAGGCGTGGGATAAGATGAGATTAATCAACCTCCTTGCCGTCGCAGTCGGGAATCTTGATGCCGGGCTTGAGCTTCCGAGCAGCATCCATGAGACCCCATTTGTCTTCCCATTGCTCGTCCTTGGTGTTGTACTGCTCTTTCCATGGTTCATCGAACGCCTCGAACCTAGATTTACTGTTAGAACCACTGTAAACCCCCAACAAAAGATAACGAAAACATACCAGAAGTATTCCGTGCCATTGGACATTGCCTGGCAGACCCAGTCAGACATGAACTTGTTCATCTCGTCGATACCCGCAACAGATCCGTCCGTTTTGCTCTTGCAATTGTCGTGCCCTTGACCGCAGTCGTTTCCTCCACCGCTGGGCCATCCCACCTCGGAAATGACTTGTTTCTTATCGGTGTCCTTGGTCAGAACCACGTCGTTGTTCTGCCAGAAACTCCAGGTCCAGCTAGCCGCGTCATCGACCTCGACGCCTGCGAAGAACGGATGGACGTTGGACATCACAACATCCGTCTTCTTCACGAGGTCCGAGTCCCAGTTATCGCCCAAGTCTGATGTTGCGATCGGCAGGTCGATGTTATGTTTCTTGAAATGGTCTCTCACATCGTCCATGTAGCCGGTCAACTTCTTTTTCGCGCTGGTCTTGTCATTACCTGCCCGGAACAGAGCTTCGTTACCAACAATGGCGCCCTTGAAGATCGACGTGTCCTTCGCGTTGTCAAGAATCTTGTAAAGGTGATTGATCTGTCGGTCGGCGGTGGTATCGTTGGTGTCGATCCATACGCCCAGCCAGAGTTTCATACTCTTGAGCTCAAGTCGGTCGATGGCATGCAAGACCATTTCCGTCTGGTTGCAATCGGTACCATACAGCCGAACGGTATTGGTCAGTTGCGAGATCACGGCCATGTCGCGAGTGACGTTGTTTTGCGACGGAGGGTACTTGAGACAGAGCGGGTACTGGACGCCCCACGGGGTATAGTCGACACCGGGGAACACTTTATGGAGGTTTTCATTGCCCATCAAGGCCTTGATCTCGTCCGAGTCCTTGTCGAGGTCGCCGTTCTTTTTCGAGTCGCCCGACGCCGACTTCGTGGATTCGGTCGGGTCTTCTTTATGGTTCTCCCGGTGACCTATCGTTCCACCAACGGCGCCTCCGACAATGGCTCCGACAACGATGAACGCTAGTACGAGCCCGACTATCCACCCACGCTTCCGACTGCCCCCGTCAGGCCTCGGCCTCGCCTTGTCCCCGGCCTCCAGTCCCGTTCCCGGAACGGGGCCATAGGACGGACCGTCGGCGGCTTTCTTGCTTTTGAATAGCCCGCCGAGACCCCCCAAGAATCCACCCGCGGCCGCTCCGCCTGCTGCCGCTGGCACCGCCCGAGACGTCTGGCCGGCAGATTTGCTGTTAGGAGGCACAAACCCATCGTCACCGTCATCAAGAATTTCATCCGGGTTGATAACGAGAGGGTAGTTGTTGGTGCTGTAGGTAGACTGTCGCTGATACGGACCTTCATTGAGCGGGCCGACGCCTTGATACGGGCTGTCGAACAGGCTGCGTTGGGACGGGTTCGAGGCACCGGGGGTCAACTGGCCGGCGGACGCGGCAGCGGCGCCCAGCGCGACATTAGAGCCGTAGGATTGAGGCCGTAGATTGTCCGAGCTTCCGTGAGAGCCCCCCGGCGGGGCGGGGATGTAAGGATTATCCGAACCGGTGGTGTGGTAGCCTCGTTCGGCAGGTATATTGTGCGCCGGCCCGTCTGTGTCCCTGAAAGCGTCAACTCCACTCTGACGGTCATGGGTATTGGCGACGCCAAGGGCGATACCGCTTATACCGCCGCCGACGGCGGCGGGGCCTAGATTGTCCATTCCCGGGGTCGCCGTCGAATGCGTCCGCATCGAGTTCGTGTGTCCGAGGCCCCGGCCGTGTTCCGGCACTGATGCAAGACCTCGGTCATGGTCGTGGCCGAAGGGTTGACCCGGAGCTGACACCGGCGAGATGTCACCGTACTGCGCGGAGTTGCGCACATGCTGCTGATTGTCGTCCGGCGAAAGGACGGGTGAAATGTCTTCTCGATGCTCTGCTCCTACCGCATTGTCATCGCCTCGATTAAAACTGAATGCCCGGTGGTCACCGGACATGCTTGTTGATTAGACAGGGTACTTTGGGCGTTTTTTGGCGACTCGTTCTATGGTCAATAGTGGGCTGATGCGATGATGGAAGTCGAAGAAGGCACCGGGAGGTTGATGAAAGTTGGGAAAGGGAAGAAACCAGAACGGAGAGGGCGGCAGGTGGATTAATTAATTCGAGAAGAAGGCCGACGGTTCTGAAACGCCAGGGACGCAGACGGTCATCGACCCACGGTTCCCAAAAATCTGACCCGGAAAGAGGTTGTATCACTCAGGTACACCGTTGGACAGGCGGAACGGATTCTTTTTAGCGGACAAGATAGTACTAAGACAGTGGTCAGCGAGACAGCGTGATAGGGAATCCGGGAAGAGGATGAAATGTTTAGCGGGGAAGAGACGCAAGATGCGAGGGAGAAAGAATCTTAAGACCAGAGGGATGGATGGACGTACTGTACAAATGTAATTGGCCGCAGAGATGATGCAAGTAGATCTTTTCTAGAGCGGGAGGAGATGGCAGGAAGGTGGAGAGGCAGAAGAACAACAGATGCAAAGAAAGGGAGGAAGGGGAGGAGGATAGATTAGAACAATCGCAGGGAAAGAAGAGAGAAAGAGGAAGAGAAGAGGAAGAGGAAGAGGAAGAGGGGAAGCCCGTCAAAGAATATAGGCCGACAAGAACAAGGCCCTGACTGCATCCGGAGACAGCCAGACCTGATTGATGGTGGCGGCTGTGTCCCCGACAACCGACGAGCGTACGGTAAAGCGTCCAGCGTCCAGCGTCAGCAGTGGCCAGCCCAGGGTCCCGTTATTACGGGGCTAGTCCCCACTCGTCCCGGAGGAACTGGTTGTTCCGGTAGACCCTGAAAGCGTCTGCTGCGTGCGGAACATTCGGTCGGGTTAGTTATTGTTGCTTCGTACGTAAGCTTTCTGGATCTCGCCTTGGCACACATCGAACGGTTGGATGTTTCTTATCATTCTCCTTTTCTGTATCCCACCGTCCGTCTATATATGGACTGTACGCGCGCGCCTTCTTCTCCACTCCGCCCTTCGCCATGGAATGATCGCCTGATTATCCGTGCCGTAGTAGCGCCAGACAGTGGACATAACTGTAGTACTGTATCTACCTACCAACTACAACACGCAAAATACAGATCATTTCTGATTTGCCCCCCCTTCCTGGTAGCCTCGTCTCTGCTTACGACGGTCGTACTCGCTACCACCCGGTCTAGCTCGAAGGGTCAACTCGCTCAAAACGGTCTGAAACAGCCGACCACAACGAATCAATCCTGTGAGCCGTGGTGATTGACCTCCAGAGACGGGATCTATAAATATCCCGCCTCCTCGCGAAGGACTTCATCGCCAAACTCTATTCATCAACCAAAGGCCCCAAGTCCGACCTGCTGATCCAACTTCCGGCCATACTCCATACAAGCTAAAAGATCATACATATTAATTCATAAGAAACCAGGTCCGTCGTAATTTCATTCCCTCGTTTCCCTCGACTAGCGTTATCATCGTAACCATCATAAACAATCGAAACAAAAGAGAAATAAAGAGCAGAAGACCAGCCCTCCAACACCAAATCCGTCAAAGCCCCAAACCGCCATGCTGCCTGTCCGTGATCCGTCTCTTGTAACTTCTATATACTTTACATAGCGGCCGTATTCGTAAGTGAGGTTTAACATCGGTTCCGATCATGGTGCCTTGCCAATTAGGATGGAAAGAAAAGATGCGAAAAGAAAGAGAGAGAAAAAAAAAAAAAAATGGGGGTGGGAAGCAAAAGAAAAAGGAAAAAAGGGAGATAGAGAGAAAAAAAAAATGAGACAAAAAGAAAAAAGGATTGACGGGATCAGACATCGAATCGCGACCAGGGTCTCCTCGCGATCCATCGACCATCAAGCTTCAACTTCTTCGGCGCTACGCTGCGATGCAGAGAGCCGATGCGCCCCGCTGCCCCGCCCCGAAACAGCTGCCGCCCGTCTTGGCCGCTCTAGGAATCGTCGTTTCCCGGCTCGTGTCTCAAAGTGTCGCGGGATGGACGATTGCTCCTGGCCCGTCGCAAGCATCGTGCTGCGCATTTTATTGCGATACGCGTCAACTATAAATCAAGGGATAGAGGTTAGCATGTGCTGTTGCATTCTTCCAATCCCTGGCGGGAACGATGGCCGTGGTGGCTGCCACGGGGATGGTCCTGCCATGTCCACGTTCAAAGCAAGGGGCTGTCGATAAGAGGAGGAAGGGGTCTATCACGTACGAGATCGCTGGAGGAACAGCATCCTCCCTGCAAACACCCGACTTTGGCTCCAGCTCATCCGATAACCCAAGTCATTCAACAACACTTCCTTCTGGTGACGACTTCGCGATAGTTTGGGCACCGCAATGTCACTCTCTCCGTCAATCTGGGGCGTTGGCACGAGGACCCGTCCCACTGTCGCACTCTCCTCATCGTCCTCGCCCTCGGGGTCGTCCTTGATGTACCTTCTCCCCGGCACCACGCGGCCGGGAGGGTTCTTCATCTGCACGGGGAAGTAGGTTCGGGGGTATACTGCGTTGGAGTTGCGGTATGAATCAGGGATCTCATCCATATCGACTTGATCAAGCATGACCTTAACCCGAACGCGACATCCTCGCTGAGTATCGTCTACCAGTATGAATTTGCGGCGCTTGCCCCCCGGGAACGTCCCGAAGAGGGCGTCGTTGCTGGGATCATGTTCCTCGTCGTCGTCATTCTCGTCCAGCTGACCAAGCTTGCTCGATGAGGTTGCGATTGTTGGATGCCGGCCAAGGGTTGTGATTCCGCTGTCTCGGATGAGGGGTGGGATGGAAGGGCCTCTCGAAACATCCACCGGGGGAGGGAATGCAGGGTAGCCGTGGAACACCTGTGCGCTGCGAATGTCGGTTGGTGTATGTCCCGCTGATGGATGGACTTCCGGTCCACCTGGGCGAGTGCCGCCGTTCGTGAAGTCAGTGGTGCCTATTGTATGGAAAAGGTGGGAACGTCTTGAATTAGCCTACACTGAACAAGAAAGAAAAAAAAAAAGTCACGATTCAGATGTGGAAAGGGTACGAAAGCGATGGTAACATAACAAAAAGAACATGATAGGGTATGGTAAACTAAGAGGGAATAATAGAAATAAAGCACAAGGACCTCCCCAAACAAGATAAAAATACATGGGGAACAGTGTCCACCAAGCTAAGAAAAATTAAGAAAAAAATATGCACTTCCGGCCATGTGCTATCCTCCGAGCAAAATAGCAACAAGCCGAACAGTACAGGCAATATGATACTGAAAAGAGCCGCCGTAACGAAGAGAAAGTGCGGCAGGAATGGGCACATCATATATGGTGGAACATACCGCTAACTTCCTCATTGCCTGGAGTTCCTTCGGGCTGCGCGTGATGATGGTGTAGTTGCGGGGGACCCATGGCCAGAGGTCCCAGCGGAGGAGGGCGAGGGGCGGGCGCTGCCATGCTAGGCGGCCCGGGAATTGAGGGACCAACGGGCGGTCCAGTGGCCATATGACTCGGCGGAGGTGGTGGAATGCCTTGTCGTCTGTTGATCTTGGCCATTCTCCTCACGCGTCTGCTTCGAAGTCTAGGGTCTTGGTTGCTGTTGCGCCAGCTATCAACGGCTCGTTGAATCAGCCCGCGTTTGCCTCTCAGTGCAGGATTGAGCTCAGCTAGGGCCCAGCCGACAGCATTGCACTCGGTCTCGTAGACCAAGCGGTTACCCCTATACTGATCTTTGCTGCAACAGGCTCGAGGGTAGACGCAGTTTTCTGTCTTGAACTCTTGGCTGAGGTTATCCACGTTAACAGACTCAACGTCACAACGGATGGTATACTCCATTTTTACGCGATCACGAGAGTACTCGAAGGCAATCCACTGGACTCCGTTGCTATCCTGCCGTACCACAAGAGGGGTTGTCGCTGGTATCGGGCCCGGTGCGGCACTGGAGCTTGCCCCAACGTTCGAATTCTGATGATGCATATTACCCGCAGAAAGGGGGCCACCGGTTGACGCAGGGAGCGGTGGGTTTAGAACAGCTCTCTGTGGAGGAGTGTGCTGCTGTGTTGTGGCGGTACTCGGGCTAGTCATGGCGCTTGTTGGTGCTTGAGCAGGCTGGTGCGGGATTTGCGCACTGCTGGTCTGGTGAGCCAGCATCAACGGCTGCGAGGTAATCGGGTGTTGCTGAGGAGAGGTGTGCGTGGTGTAGGGTGAAGGCTGGATCGGGTTGATCGGCTGATATGACTGATATGGATACATCTGGTGCGGTACTTGGGGGGACTGGGTGTAAAGACCTCGGCTGTGCTCGTGAGACTGAGAAGCTACCGATACAGGAGAACTAGACTGTGGTGTGTGATAGATTGGAGGATAAGGCCTCTGCATCTGTGTGGTTGTCGCCATCATTTCCGAGGGACCTAGACTGGAGGTCAGTGACTGCACATTGACCAGGTTTAGCGGGTCTACTTCGTGGAGTTTTGCGTACCGCTTGATGGGTATTGGCTTGATGCGCTCGTCGTACTATATGATGAATGAGACGAGTAGTAAGATGGCTCCTGCGAAGGTGGTCCGTATTGATGCGGCTGATGAAGAATGCCGTTTCCAAGGGCGTGGGCCGTGTATGACCCTGGCGGAATACTGGTACTCGACTGATGCGGAGAACCAGGCTGTTTGTGATGCTGAACAAGGTTGGCTGTTCTCGGGAGTTGAAGTTGAGGGTGCTGTGGACCGTGGTGTGCAGCTGAGTGTCGGAGCTAAAGGAAAGACTCAGTTAGTGTCGCCGGCCTTTTTCATTTCCTATTTTTGGCCCCGAAAGAAAACATGACGGGAAGATGCTAAGCCAACAAAGGGAGTGCGTATTCTGTGCTGGGGAAGTTTTTGTAAAAAGAATGAATGGGTATTTCTCGAGGGTAGTCTCCTGTCTTGAAACTCTGGCCTCGAGCTAATAGTTCAATGCCCGTGGCAAGCGCTGTCTGGCTCCAATGCAGCTCTTGCGCAAAGGGTCTCCGTGTATGAAACACGTGGTGCAATTGCAGCAAACAGAGTGATTGAAGGACGTCCGGCCTGTTCAATGAGAACTGCTCTTGTCGAGAATCGGCCTTCGGGGCGACAGGTGTATGTAGTGCAACTTGAGCCAATTGATCCCAAAGAAATTACAGAGCATTGAGTCTGCCTCCTGCTTGCTTTCACCACGGAACATCCGTCAACTCTCATACACCCATTCCCATATTGGCGCGCATGCAAGCGGCCAGGAATGGCAATGGATTAGGTGGGCACGCGGGGTCTCAGGTGAACAGCCATAATCAGGGTTTCTTTGAAGATTCGCAGTGTCTGCTGCGCAACGATGCCAGGTGTTTCTCGGTGGGGTTTAAAATTACTGAAATCGGGAACAAAAGCAAAGGCTGAAACCTGGTGCTTGGGCAGCGAAAAAGAGACATTCCTGTTCCAAATGCGGACGACACCCAGGGGAATACACAAGGATGATCATTCTCTGTGTTTTGGAATAGAAGGCAAGTTCTTTTCATCTGGGAATAACCATGCCAAAGCAACTGGGTATCCCTGGGATATTCCCAGCATAAGATGATGGAGGGCAAAACAGAGAAGAGGGAGGCAAAGAGAAATAAAAAAAAAAGCCATAAGAAATTGACAAGGACAACTATCGTATGAATGAACTCACGGGATCGTCAACAGGATCGTCTTTGTATTTTGACGCAGTTGGATGAGCTAGGTCAGTCTGAACCATGCCGGTCATGACTGACCTCGAATGGTTCGGATTCGAGCTTCGGTCCCTCCTTCCAGTGATCTAATCCATTCACTGTGAGAATATCAATTAAAACCGATTCAGATAGAGCTATATCGGCAGAAGAGAAGATCTGAAGTGAAATTATGACACGAAAAAGGACAGCAGCTTTTTGAAAAGGAATATCAAAGTTGACAAGGTGAGAGGGTCAAAGCGGAAGAGAGGCTGAACAACAATGGTCGTGGTTCGTTGGTCTGTGGTTCAAGGCTGGGGAGGGGAGGATAGTTTCATGAAGATGGACCTTGTTAACGGTGCGATGCGAGTGCCAGTGTAATGTGGAGGGTCCAGGGTCGTTATTTAGCTGCAATGGAGACCCATCCTTCAGGCAGACAGACCTCCAAAGATGATGGGAACTATGCCGGATGGGGAATGGAGGGGTTGAGGAAGTGCGCGATGGAGAAAATCAAATGGGGAATAATAAAAAAATAATATTGAGAAAGAGAAAAAAAGAAATAAGAAAAAAAAGAAAAGCAAGAAAACAATGGGGAGGGGGAAGGACAAGACAGCGTCAGAGGGATTCACTGAGTGGTGGGGGATATCAGAATGAGCTTGTAACTAGCGGGAAGGTGGTGTAATATTGGCCAGGATGAATGCAGGACGCAGGAGAAGCGACGCGAATGTGACAGCAGCAGAGTAGCATGTAGGCTAGACTACTCGAAGAAGATCAAGCCCAGAGCTTTGACTGCGCCGTTCCCGATTAGATGTTAGGGAAGGATGATTTGCAGCGTGCATCGACGGTGGAAAGGAGAGACGGGGGCAAGATTAAAAAAAAAAAAGGGACCCAGAACTGATTCAAACCGAACGAACCTACCTAGTACAGGGGACTTGCTTCCATTCAAATCTGGTAATCAAATGCCTCGATCTTGAAAATGGCAGTTTCACACAATTGGACTGCGGGTAAATCAATCGGTTCTCGCCGCTCCTTTCTTGCTTTCCCTTCGCCGATACCAAAAGGAAAACAGGTAACGCGATGATTGGCAAAAGGGAAGAGTTTGCTTCCTTGGAATTTGGGAAGACTGGCTCAACCTGTCTTTTTATTGGAATGGGGAGAGGTTTTGAATAATAAAATATACCTGAATAAATAAATTAGATTTAAAATCGGACGAGAAAAAAAAAAGAAAGAAAACAGAAATAATGAATAACAAAATAGATAACCAGCGGGAAAGGAATAAAATAAGCTGGAATAAAATAAGATGACGAGAAATTAATTCGCAGACAAAGACAAAAGACAAGAATCGGAGTAAGCCGCCAGTGAGCTGACAACAATTTATGACCATAAGGGAACCAAGCCAGCGTTAGTCTGGTCATGCTGGTTTGCTTTTGTTTTTTAATTTCGGCCATTTGATTTATTTTATTCTTTTTTCTTGCCCCAGGACTTGTTGAACATCGAGGGCACTATGGAGCAGAAATACCACGGATGGATAAAGAATAGGAGTCGCCTATGAGCACCTTACTGCTACAGGGCTAGATCATCATATGTACCTCAGTACCTTGAACGACCTTTTAAACAATAGACTCAAATGGATAGATGCGCGGAGGACTGTTGATAGACGCTAGTCTAGCCCACTCCAGAATGCTGCTACTGGTGATACTTTCGCAATTAAGTATGTATAATGATAATCATGATAAAACGAGCCCAATGGTAGTATGCACTATGCAGCTAGGGAACCGCAAACATCTGCCATGTATTAATATCATTATTTATAAATATCCCATGGAGTGGCTACAAAAGTGTGCGGGTGTCTGTGTGTATATGGCTAGGGGGAGTGGCCATAGTTCAAAGCTAGGGCCAATTCATGTTAAATCGAGGCCTAAAATGCCTCTTCTTGACACTAGAGTGCTCCGTTTTCTCCGTAATACCGAAGTGGTTGACGATCAGTTATGATTTTATTAAGAGCACGAGAGACATTTTTGATCGGAATCCGTGGATCAAATTAAATCGCCATTGGCACTTGGTAGACCAACGCCCAAGTTCCTTTTAGGTTTGAGAGGAGGGTGGATGAGACCATCTGGAAGAATGAAGATTGGCGCCAGGAGGAATAGGCACATTACGGGAATAACCAGCTAGTGTTTTAGCGTAGAAGTGCCTTCACGTCTTCTAGCAGTGCCGTCTATCTTCATAACAGGAAATGGTCGAAGTTTAGAGGGTCAACGTTGTTCTAGGTTAGATCTCGCAGAGCCCGAACTCAGGTACCACACAGTCAGCATGTTTCACTCACACGAGCAGCCCCTCTTCTGCCAGCGACTCCGAATGGAAGAAAATGTTGGCATCGCCATGGTCAGTTATTGTCAGGGACTTGAGAGCCACAAGCATGTACTGAGTACATTCAATTGTGCATCGACGTTGAGGATAAAATTAAATTATATCAAGGCAACCCCTCCTTGATCTTCCAAAACATCGCTGTGCCCTGACAGCCTGCTTACTGTGTACATGTATGCCTCCACTTAGTGTGCATGGGCCTGTGATTCTGTATCCGTAGATCGGCCAGGCTACTACCTTAACCATCCATATGACGATGGTGGGCTTGATTAGCAGAACGGAGAGGTGAATACATGTTTCTTGGGTTGAATTTGCCACGACTTTGGCATGAAACCACTACGATCAAAAATTTTGGATTTGATGCGATCCCATTTTCCAACCCTCTTTATTTGAAGCGGAGGGCCAGTATACCGGACTCAGTGGGCAGTCATTTCCTCTGCCACACTCTTTCTCCAATTTTTAGTTTTTTTTGTGTTCGCCCTGGCAAAGTCAAAAAATACCACGACTCGATCTTGTTACATTCCGGTATGGAAGCAATCGATCTGACTTCCAGCAGCCGGTCAGCCTTGTTCCCACTGGATCCCACAGGCGCCACACGCCAAATCCACCCCTCCCGAGGCCGCCTTCCACTAATCATCATCCGTCATCGGCTGAGGGCGAAGAATGCAAGCTCCAATTCCGGTCTTTCTAGCACACACACACACACACACACATGATGATATTGTTGACAAAAGAGTAATGATGCCACCAATTCAACGCTGCAGTGGTAATACACCCCCCTCCTCCAACATGTCCAAAATAAACTCGAAACAGCCTAACGGCGTCCGGCCGGATGATTCACCCACCCCCTTCTGACCCCCCTCCCTTCCTCCATGCAGATGCTATTACTGAAAAGAAAATACCTGTGTAACCCCAGGCCGTGGGCGCAGGACTGCTGATCAATCACAGCCATCCTGGCGACTAGTCTCCTGCGTCGTGTGTCCACCACATTGAGCGTGATGAACCTACTCAGTGTCTAACCCGTCCCCCCTCCTCGAACAATGGTAGTCGACGTTGCCTCTGAATAAGCCGACACAATCGGGACTTCAACGTTCAACCAGTAACCATCACTCTGTCCGCAACGTCGCCTCGACTCCGGACTCGACCGGGGCAGTCATTCAGCCCGTCAGGACTCATTGGGGCGGCGGCTCCACCCATCCTTCCGAGCAATCAGCCCTTCGCTTCAGCACTTAGTGAGTCTTGGCCCTTTAGGACTCGATAAAAGTGGTGCCTCGACTCTTCGAGCCCTTCGGCCTGACGAAGGGCAATGTGCAATGTGATAAGATGAATCCAGCCACACTGCAACAGAGGCGTTTTTTTTTTTTTTTTTTTTTTTTTTTTTTTAAAAAAAAAATTGCATTCGATTGTTGTTTGGGATTATTCCAAATTCTCCAGCTACCCTGGCCTCTTTTTCCCTGCCTTCCTCGTTTTCTTACCCGTTCAAGATAAGCATGGGGGAAATGGCCCTCGTGCATCCCTCCCATGTGAAACTATATCTGGCGGCGTAAGATCTTCATTCATGCCAGCACTGCTGATAGGTTGACCCCCGTCCATTGCATGCATGAGGTGGTGAGCAAAAAAAAGGGCGATGGGAGAACAAGGGCAACAAGGCACACAGGGCCCCCGGCAGAACAGGCAGGCAATTTCTCCGTACTCAGGCACACCCGGAGTTTACGATGTCACCATGCATCTGCATCTTGAGTATGTACTGTAATGTACGCTTTGCAGTGTGCAGCTCTGGGGCTTTGTCCATCAACCCGCTGTCTATCAACGATCAAGAATAATAGCGGCCGGGAAGGGGCCATTTTTAAATTTGAGGTGGGCTGTGGGGAGCTCCAGACCTTCGTCGAGCTCAGACACATTCCGGCCGGATATTTCAGCCGTTCAACGTCTTGAGCCAGAGTTTAATCTAATAATCGCACGAGTTCAGGGATCCGAGTAATGGCCATCTGCCATTTCCGGAGGAGTATGTACCTTGCTCCATCAACGCAGGGAATAAGGGAGGCCAAAAGAGGAACCACCAAGAGTGCATCCAAAAGGGTATAGCGGGGGTCGTCGTAATCAGAGCATCTCAAGCTAACTAGTTAGCAGAAAAGAGTCTCGCCAATATCAACCGCTCCCTCCCTCTCTCTCTCTCTCTCTGTGTGTGTGTGTGGCATACCTGAGTGCCTACCACCTTAGCTGTCTTTAGTGTCGGCTCGGTGGAGTCTTTGCCTTCTTGGGCTGGACGGCAAGCAACGGTGTTAACTACGCCAGACCTAGACGTCCCTTTCGGGCTTACCATTGGCAAGGGCCAAGGACTAAAAAAAAAAAAAAAAAAAAAAAAAACCCCTTCGTGATCGATGCAGGGCGTTCAAGACGCCTCCATAATAGTTTCCGTTACGGCCCCCCTCCCCTCTCTTCCCTCCCCGTCCCCGGTCGCTTGCCGGCGGCCGCTCACCGGCCGGGTCTCCTTCAGATCCATTCATATCTATCTTTGTCTTAGATTCTTAAAACCTCTCCTACTCAGTTAGGTTGGATTGGACCCAGTCTACCAAAAAACTAACTATCCTTCTTTGTGATCCGAAACCGGTCTTCCTTAGATAGTTAGGTACGGAGTAGTAATTAGTTAGCTAGTAGATCTAAAATAATCTGGACCCATCTACGGAGTAACAGGGGATACCATACAGAGTAGTCATGACACCAAGATTAAAGAAAGAACGAAAAAAAAGCAAATACAGAATCAATTAAAAGAAGGCTCGTACGAGGCTACTGAGCGCAAAGAGAAAGAAAGCCGCGCTCTTGGAAACTCTCAAAAGAGGGGCAATTGTCAAGCGAAGCTTCGGCGCGCGAGTGAATCGCGGAGCCGAGCTACTTGATTTTTATTTTATTTATTTATTTTTTTTTTTTGGTTATTGGTTCACTAACTCGGTGCCCTTTGTTATGTGATAATGGCCAGGGTTACATATTCTTTCTGAACCTCCAAGAAGCAAAACACAAGATACATGAAGAAGGAAAAATAGAAGAGAGGCCCGTACCGAGGATCTAATTTAACAAGCTAATTATAGTGAACGATAATCATGCCATCCGGCCATGGATAACTATTCCCTGACCCAAACCAACAAAGATGTCGGAACGGAAATGAATAATATCCGCATAACGAAATCCATGAGGCTTATTGCTCCTCGACCCTGATGTCCATTGTTTCGGGAGGCCGTGCTCGGAACCGATCAGGCGTGTCGATTAACTTCTGATAGATTGAGTAGCGAAGGAAGGCGTTGTAAAGGGGGGGCACCAACTCGTTATCCATACAGATTCGAGCTTCGGGTGGGTAGGTGGTTAGTACTCCGGGGCTCCGTGGTTAGTTCTGTGTAGTGTAGTGGTTATTGCGGACTAAACGGTTGTTGCGGGTTATGGGATACGGAGGAGCTGAGCACTTGGTAGATCATCAATACTACCTGTTCATGGCTATGCTAATGGCATTCAATTGTCAGCGAATGACAATGTTATATTCATTCGGCTAACGGATGCACTATACCAACAGCAACGAAGCATAAGGTCTCTAAAAACAAGAGAAAATAAAATGAATAAGAAAATAAATTAAAATCCAAAAATAAAAAGACGCTCATGACAGGGAATAGTGGAACGGTATGGCTTAAAAAACGAACCACGGGGGGGCTAAGGTCCCGGGGCCGACGGGGGGGTTGAATCAAACCCCTGGGCGGATCAGCCCAATCTCGACGAGTCCTTCGATATCGCCGGATCGAGTCTTTTGGAGGGTCTAGTCTGGTTTTTTAGTCCGGAGACTTTCCCATGGTTATGACGGAGACGGCCTCCGTAGATGATTCGTTCTAACTTTCGAACAGGAACTTAACCGTCTCCCTACCCGCATTCCAGGACTACCTAGTAGCTTCGAACCTAACCGGGCGATGCAAATTGCATCGCTTCTCCGTGCTCCGGACGGTAACAGCCTTGCGGTTTTGTGCTCTTGGTTTGCTTTCTCGGCTCTGTAACTCGGTTCGAGGTCCTGACCAGACCATCGTGCATGAGGGATTGAAATGAGATGAACAATTGGGTTTCGGGCATCCATGGCAAAAGCAAAAACAACTGCGCAGTTGCTCATGCAACTCGGTCGGAACATACTATACACCCACCTAGAGACTCATCCAATCTTATCGCATCTGGCGGCCGTTTGATTTTGGTAACTGTAACATTTTTGACTTTTGTTCTTTCTTTCTTGATCCTTTTCCATTTCGGTTTTTTTGCCTTTGTTCTCTTCCCGTTGAATTCTACTTTTTTTCTAATTTTATTTGACTTTTACTTTCCCAGCACCTTGATGCTAGCATGCTTTAGGAGGGGATCAGCAGCTGGGGATTTCATGCACATCAGACTGTACCCGGTCTTTGGCGATGATATTAATGGCAACAATCCTTGCCAGAACTGAATGTATTAGATTAATGCAGAGGATGTCCGGGCATGTCATTCGCGAGTGATTGCAACATCTTATTTCGGGGTATGTATAGACAGCTTCTTCGAGCAAGTATACTCCGTACCTGTAGGCTGTAGGAAGTGCACCTCCAGCAAGTCGGGGAAAAAAAAAACAAAACCTGTCACAATGTCACAACATGCATTATGCCCACTTGCCCATGCCCAGCCCCATTCTCCTCCCCACCCAGGTACTTTTTTTTTTCTCTTTGTCTCAGCTTCCCTCTAGCGTAGATCTTCCCTCTCGATGTAATGTCGATGTAATGCGGACCTCGTAATGACCGAATAATCAACCACAACCACAACAATACTAATAATAATAATCAGCAGGCCTGGACGCCGGATCTCCAGCCAAGCCCTCCTCGAGATAATCGGGGCCAGCGTTGTACGGAGTACTAACTGACTGACTTATGGAGTTTGGCTGCCCCGCAGTTGACTCCACCCTCATTATACTCCAGTTGCGCCACGGTAATAACAGCCATCATCATCAGCTAGCGACTTCCGTTCACTAAAGGAACTAATCAACTAAGTTGCTACTGCATATCCAAACACAGCCCGAGAATGAACTCAACGCTGGACCTACCGAGTCGGCGAGTCTGGCCGATAGGTCGTGAGCTATCTCTACTAGCGGTAGTGATTGTCGGTTATTCAACCGTTGTGTAAATGTAATATGGGCAGGTGGGTCCATCACCGAGACCAACTCTTCTCGAGTCACCTCGAAGACATAACCATCAATCAATCAATCAGGAGTAAGCAAGTTCAACGCAGCGTCGTATCGATTGCGGGTTGAGAGAGGGAAAGGAAGAAAAGGGAAGGAGGGGTGGGTGGGCGGCGGGAGAAAAAAAAAGGGCGGCGCAACACCAACCACCACCACACCCGTACAACTAAAATAACCCGTTAAGCGATTTCGTCCAACATCCCATCGCTGAGCAGTCAGGGAGAAATCTTGATCGTCTTGGCTGTCTTGGCAGGAGAGCGGCGCTAGGTGGAAAATGACTTAGCCCTATTGATTGATGGCAGTGGCTTTTTTTTTTTTCTTGGTTACCCCCCGAACCTTCGGCGGAAAAAAAAAAAAAAACAAAAAAAAACAAAACAAAACGCCTTGAGTTTCCCAACGGTTCGAGGACAAAGGAAAAGAATGAGCGTTTTTTTTTTTTTTTCTTCTTATTTTCTTTTTTCTGTTTTCTGTCATCTCCTAACCATGGGTCGTGATTTGGAATCTCTGAACCCATGGTCCTAAGACCGGTCGTTATAAATTAACTTGGAATGTCAAGACGAGATGATGATAGTCTGATTCGATACCATCTTCATCGGTCGGAGATTATTAGATATGATCGCTCGCAAGGGGGAGGTTTTTCCTGCGTACTTTGTCACTGCTGGAAGGTCGAGACTCGGGTCGATTAAGGTGGACTCCGTCGTTGAAGCACACGACTAATGATCTAATAGATGTTCTTTGGTCTTGATCATCTCCACTACTACTGTTAGTGTTAGTAGTATGGGGTACGGATACCACAGGACCAGGTAGCTGTGCTCTCCACAAGCCAGAACCGGGACTACTCACGTTCCCGCGGCTAGTTTCACTGTTTACTTGTCCTCTACTCCCTCTGGGAATAATGAAATGAGCATCTGGTAGAGAGTACTTTTACTACTCGCCAATTACCCTATCCTACTTAGTTTATGGCGATGCTGCGACTCAAGTCGATGGTTCTATCACGCGACGATCTATACTCGAAACAATCAGATCAACTATGGCTCATGACCAACCAATATCATGATTACGTCTATAGTCCATACACAGTAGTCCATAATCCATAGACTAACTATCTTATTCCGTACACACACCAAGGCAGATATCTTCGGGACGGAACCTAATCGCCAACCGCGCCCAGCAGAAAGTGAAAGAAAAACATAAGAAAAAAAAAAAAGCCAGAGGAGGCGCATTTCTCCGCACTGGAGCCGATCCAGTGCCAGGTAAGGAATGGGAACACGGGCCAAAGAGCCGCTTACCGCGTTGGCTCTAGCGGGCAAGGAAACATGGGTGGGCACCGGGTAATCCGGCCAAACCCCCATTATTTATTATCATTAGCTGTTAGCACCGCAGGTAGCGACGACTAAAGGTCCGTTAGACCACCTTAGCTTCGGTCGAGTACGACCAGATACGCGACTATGATTAATTCGTGCTGTTTGTCCTCCCCCGTCACGGAATTCGCCGAATCCGGATTGGATAATGGATGTTTGCTTGCTTTGCCACCAATCATGTCGTGTTCTCGACTTTTATCCCATCGCACCTACGCGGTGTAGGTGCTGGATGCCTTGGAAGTGTAAGGTAGGTGTACGTAGGCCAACCTTTCTCACTGCTACTTACCTACTTAGGTATCCCGAGTCCCGACTCCCCTCCGGCGGGCAGATTCCATCTCATCGTGTTGGGGCTTGGGATAGGTTAGCCCTAAGCTCACTAAAAATCTGAATACCACCCTACACGGTGCTCCGTACTTTGTCTACCTCCGTACACAGGTTCTTATTCGGCACGACCCTACGGAGTCTAGTAATACTCAACCCTTCTTTCCAATCACCAGTCAGATTTTAGCATTCGGAGAACATGTGATCTGAGCCCTAGGGCAAGCACTAAAAAGCCAACCGGCACTCCGGCCCCACCATCCGACGCCGGGTCAATATGGAGGGGACTTTTTACTATAGAGGGAATGACGGATGTGGATGCGGATAGGGGATGTGGATTGGTGTGGATGGAAGGGAGGGAGGGTAAGAAGGGGGATTTTCTTTTTTTTTTTTTCTTTCTCTGACTAAGAGTACTTAGCAACAAGATTCATGTTCTCCGGCTGATGAATGCCAAGATACCAACGTCTTCGAATCCGCACACACGACGAATGGAATCTGGATAACTAGAGGAGGGGAGGGCATACTCCAATTTGGGGGAAGGGCCAAAAAGCTGTGGAAATGGGATACTTCTAACTACAGTAGGTCGTGCGACTGCAGATATCACGCACCAACTGACTGCACCCAGGTAGTACACATGTACTGGCACAGTGTACACAGGGGTGGAAGGGGAGGGGGGTGGGGAGCGCTGTCACTGTGGTCTTAATATAACTGACTCGCTGCAATGCGCCTGTCAGGCCTACGGTTCGTTATCAATACGAAGTGAGTATCCACGTATGTACGGAGGACCTTCCAATCTTCCTAACGGCGTACGGTGTATGTACATAGGTACTACGAGAAGGGGAGGGACAAACGTCTGATCATTTCCTCTGCATAAGGGGAAGTCGGTCGTAACCTTCTTTTCCCTCTTCCTTAATCCTTACAGCAATGCTTATGCAAGGTCAAGGTGGCAGAAAAGCTAAAGGAAGGCAAGAAACCTATCTTCCATCTTCAACTGTCTACCTATCAATCGAGTCTACCGTTCTCTCGCGTCAAAGAATGACGTATGAAAAGAGTAAGTGGAAACGAAGGTTCAGTATCCGTAACTAGGAAGGATTGGATTAGTTACTGTACACCGAGTAGTTAGTTAATACCTGGCGTTGGCAGGTACTTACTTAGCTTCGGACATTCGGACAAAAAGAAAAAAAAAATCCAAAAAAAGGGAAGTCTAATAGATTAAGTGTGATTTAAAGCCATGTCTACCTTCGTTTCTTGCCCATGCACTGACACACCAAATCTGAACTAACGGCGGGTGATTATCGGTCCTCCCCCCAGTAGTGAGTGGAGGTTGGATTGCGGGCGACCCGAGGGGCCCTGCTTAAATTACCGTGCGTGTTTTCCCTGTCTTCTCAGTCTCCTCTTCCGCCTCGCGTCCGTTCATCCTGCATGTCCACTTAGTATCGCAATCGGATGGTTGGCTTTATTTGGTAAAATGATGATTTTTATCTGTGGCTAAAAGTCTAGAAGATGGTCTGGGCTCGGAACCATCCAGTATAAGGAAAACGCAAGCAAGCAATTTCTCCCGGAGCAAAGAAACCTCGGCAATTTTGCTTATCCTGCTGGTCGTGTGCATAGGACCATAGGTAAAGGTACCGAGTCTAGGCGTATTTTATGCCCGGTCGTCTTTTTTTTGGGAACTGGATTCCGATGCCGAACTCCGTATTCCCATATACAGACATGCTTGATTCGCGAGGACCTGCTTCCGTACTTCTCTATGGAGTACTATAGCAAGGAATGAGAAGCCACAAGGAAGGGAAGGGAGGCATGATGAACTCATCAGAAAGTCTAATGTCGTGCATATTTGCCACGGGGTGTAGAGTATTGTGTTCGGAATGCCTGCTGTCTGAGGTGTACTCAGATGGAGAGGCGTTGGCCACAGCATGTCGGCATAGTATCGATGTACTGTACGGAGTTGATACATGTGCTACCTCGGAGTACATACCTATTACCTAGGTAGTGTGGTAGTAGGTGATAACGCGCTTGTATTCGAGCAGATACATAGTGCTGTGTAGTTCCTTGGGGTAGGATAGCTTATAGATCCGTTGACAATGTTGATATATCATGGAGTCGCTATTATATACGTATATCTGCAGTTCTGCACACCTATGGCTAGATTCCTGTCGCCTACTCGAAATTGACTGATTGTACCAATCCTCAGCGCCCCCATCAATCAACAAAATCCATCATATACAGTAGTTATGTATGCCCGTAGCTACTCGATATCTAGTAGTTTACCTATTTCATAGGTAGGTACCTGGTACAGGTATGTATCCCGCAACGCGTCCTCGTAAAAACACTTACCTAACCCTTCCCAACCACAATCATTCAGAAATAAATACACATACTCCGATACGCAAAATAAAACAAAAGCAAAAAAAAAAAACTGGGTAACGAATTCCTTCCGAGAACCCGAAAGGAATGAAAACCAACAGCCAGCACTCGCCTATGATTGGGGGATAATAGCGGCCGCTTTTCGTCATACCGGGAGACTAGCGGTCTTGGGAGGGGGGAGAAGGAGGAACATTTGTTGTTTTACGACGATTAGTTTACCTACCTAGGGAGACAGGGTCGGAGGTTAAAGGTTCATTATTATTATTATCGTTATTATTGTTCCATGATGAATTGATGGGAAATGTTGGTTGGTTTCTGGCTTTTGTTCAGTGTTCAGTGTTCCATGTTCGCTGCTTATTACAGCTGCACTTGTGGGCATATGTATGTACCTGCTCCGGTGGTGTTGGTAGGTCAAGTTGGTAGGTAGCAGGAGTGACGATGAAGTAAGTGGATGTGGATGTTCAGGACCTCCGCGGATACTTTTTTTTTCTATGGTTTTGTTTGGTTTTCGGCCAGATTTGCCTCCTCAGTCTGGGTTTAGTGGGAAAGTTAATTGGGAGACTTGTTATTTTCATTCATTTATTTTTATCAATACTATTTCGATTTCGTCCTATTAGAATAATAAACAACGCGAGAGCGAAAATACGACACAATGACTTTAGGAGGAGAGAAAACGCATGAGGTCAACTCCCTGGGCGATCAAGGTCATGTTTGTCCGGAACCCAAAGAAGTAAAACACAACAACAAAGCTCTTGTCATACCCTGGCTGCGAGGCGGGATTATACCTCATCTTGTTATTGCTGTGCCGTGGCCATTCCATTATCCCCATGAATATTCTGAAATCAAACACTCCATTCAACGACGATCTCGAACCGCAGAGAAAAAAAAAAAAGAAAAGAAAGTCCTAATAATAATAATAATAATAATAATGAAGAACGGTTGACACTGACACTGATAGATGAAAAAAAAAAAAAAGGATCAAGGGACCCATGCCTTCCCGTCGATTCCCTGTTACTCTACCGTAGACGTGCGTTGGATAAAACATGTTCATCCGCCTCCGCTGCGGGAGAGTTGCGTCAAGATGTGCCTATGGGAATCCCTGTTTTGGGCTTGGGCCAAGGAAGGACGGCTGCTCCAGATATTTCCTCGATACGACTCTCTCTCCGGACTCCAAGTGGTCAAAACAGATCACTGGAGGGGTAGGACAGCCCGTCATGATTATCAATCGAGTCGGTAGAATCCGAAGAGTCGAGACTCCAAGATTGTAACCGTACTCCAGAAACAAATATTCGAAAAAAAATATGTTTTTTTTTTTTTTTTTTTTTTTGGTCTGAATTCTTGTCCCATCGGGCCAGATGCGACGACCCCCAAATTTGGGGACTGGTGGTAGCACGGGGGAGATGGGTGTTCCGCGATTTTTCTCTATTTTATTCGATTGAATGGTTTCATTCGATCTTTGGTTATTTGTCTTTTCGGGGTTTGAATGCAGCCTCGATGAAAGAAGCAGAGGTGAATGAAATTACCACGCGCAAGAGGAATGAGACCAGATCACTAGGCTCTCTGTAGGAATACCCAATTCGGTCCCATGTTGCACAGAAAGCCTCTGACAAAGCATGCTTGAAGCTGCTTCCTTATTCTGGTTTATTTTTATTTTTAATTGATTTTCTTTTTTTGCCTCGCTCGCTTCCTCTCAAGATATCAGCCAGTCAAGTGACTGGCGGGGTTCTCTATGGTGTAACCCTTCTTTTGTCAGGAGACCAACCTCCTCGTTTCCTTTTGCCTTTTCTTTTTCCTTTTCTTGCCTTCGTGATTCCGGTTCATTGGACTTAGTTACTGTCTTGGGCGTTTGTTTGCTACTTTCCCTTGGCTTCAAGGCATGCGATGATGTAGCCTGCACCCAGCCAATCCTGCACATAACAGGTCCAACCATTGTTTGCTTAATTGGTGTTTTGTTTAATTGGATATCAATATCAACAACGCATCTGGGTATTCCCGCCCCAAAGTCATTTGCGTCCCCATGATGGTACATACATTCGATTTGCGCCTTCCTGACGAGTGACCTCATTGTTTGTATGAAGTGTCACATGTACAGGAGGGTACTGAGTCACTGACACAGTAGAAGGAAAGAAAAGAAAAGAAAGAAAGAAAGAAAGAAGAACAAGCAGATAATAATAACAATGGCAATAATTCACACGCTCATACCGCTGCTTTCGCAGGCTCTACTCCTGTGTTTGATGCTCGAGAGGCATATTTCGGCTCAGCCGGACCCTCGATAGCCAACGGAGAATCGTCATCGTCCTCTTCGTCGTCACTGGAGAAGTCATCCACTTTCACTCCGCGTCGGCGATCTTCCTCGCGACGTCGGCGGCGCTCACGGATATACTCATGGTAGCGGGCATCTATACCAATTAGCATGTATTCAGATATGTTTGCTGTTTAAAAGAGGGAAACAACGTACCTCGGATTTCCTGGGTCTTGACCGCGTACGCCTGAATTTCTTCTTTGCTCAAGACCCGTAAGACAATGACATAATCCGCTCGTTCCTCAAACCGTTCTTGTCCTGCTTCCAAAGCTGCAGGGTTGACCAGCCGACGGTCAACTTTGGTCCATCGGGCACCGGGGGGGATGCCCTTCTTATGGGCGTCCTTTAAGGGCGCTACACCTTCCCTGACCGGATTAGGCTCTTCGGGGAATTTCTCCTTGGGAGTTTTCAGGATTCCCTTGGGCGGAGCGTCCGGCTCCTTGGAGGATGTAGATTCAGGCCTCTTGGGATCATCCTGGCGGCCGGGAAGCTCTTTAGGGCTGGATTCATGTGCCGGAGGAGCTTCCAGTTTGCGGTGACGCGAATGCGATCGTCGCCGCCGTGGATGGTCGACCGTCAGATACGGTGAATGCCGGTCACTGTTACTGCCCGAGGATTCTGAGCTTGGTTTTCGACGCGCCGATGGTTCTCGTCGGTATTTCTTTAGGTCTTCATCGGAAGAGTACGCGTCCGAGTCGGTTTCCACGCGACGTCGAGACGGCCTGCGCGATCGACTGCGACGCCTGTGCTCGCGCTCCTCAATTTCACGAGGATGCCGGTCCGTCCGCGGAGAGAGGCCATAATCAAAGTCGTCCGAATAGCCGCTGGCTAGGCCCGCCGTTCCCAGGCCAGTCCCAGCCCCCAAAACCGCCAGATCTTTGCTAGAAGAAGCTCGGGGCGAGTGGTCGTCATATGACTGGCGGCTGCTCCGATCGTCATCTGGCCTTCTATGACGGCGGTGACGGCGGTGGCCCTCCTCGTAATCATCTCTGTATGAAGAGTAACCCTCGTCATGATCCTGGTGCAACGAGACCGGGGCTCGGTGGCGCGACCGCCGGCGCGGTCTCGACGACTCAACATCACTGCCCACGGAGCTCTGGGTAGAGTGTCGAATGCGCCTATCGCGATCGAGTTTGTCAAATCCTCTCTGGGATGGAGGAGGGCCAAGGGCCCGGGGTTCTTTCCTGGGGAGCAATTGAGGATCGTCGATCCCAGTCAAACTTAGAGGTCTGTCCTTGCGGTATGCAGTTCGGTCATTACGCAACCTTGCAGCGGAGTCCTTCTCAAATTGTTCACGAGGGTTGGTATAGGAGTAGGCGTCGTAATCATCGATATCTTCGCCCTTTCGAAGACCTCCAGTGGGCGGGTATCGCCATCTGTCATTCGGTTCATAGCCACGATAGGCATTATGAGCCATTCGAGCTTTGATTGCCCGTTCGTTCGGGCCCAACCGCCCCGTGTCGCTCGCATAATCCGTATGTGAGAGAGGATGGCGGCGATGGTGTCGGGGAGAGGACGCAGGAACCAGATAGCGGTCTTGGGTATGGAGAGGACTGGGCGAACGGCGATAATCGGATACCATCACGGGAGAGGTTCTCGAGACGGGCGCATCCAGCCTTGCCGGAGTGTAGTGGACGTCTGCAGCGGAGGTGGTGCTGCTGCGTTGTCTCGGACGAATAGCGTACTCGGTCCTGAGTTTGGTAGAATGACCGGAGTCTCGATAGGTCTTGGATGACACCGCTTGAGCTTCCAATCTCGGTTCTCTTGCTAGTCGAGGATCGTATGAGTTCGTATAAGGGACATCGGAAGGATAGCTTGGATAGCCATGGCGACTGGCAGGCGCATCGTAAGAGGAGCTGAGCTGAACCGTGCCAGTGGAAGCTCGCATGGGATCAATCATACGGGAGCCACTTGGAGACATGGGTCGGTAGCGTGCAGCCGAACCCATCCCGAACCCTTGCTTGCTGACAACGAGGGTATGAAGAACAGGGTCTGATCAATTGATGCGCAATGCTTTGATTGGCAGTATTGCGTAAGATGCGGTGAGGGGGTGGTCGCGGGCAGTGCAGGCGGGTTTGAAAGGATGTGAAAGGATGATATGCCTGAAAGAATGGAGTGGAAAACAGAGATGAAGGGTACCAATAGAAACTAGTACCTAAAGGAAAAGGATAGGGGAAAATAGAATAAAAAAAAATTGCAATCTGGGGATGTTCGTCGGGCACCAGGCCAGAATGACGAAGGCAAAAAATAAGACCAAATAAAAATAGACTTGAGGGGCAAAAAAAGCGGAACAGAAAAAAAGAAAAGCAATTGTAACGCCGCGAGAAAGGATGCCTGATCCTACAGGCCGACCGACGGAGCGATGATGGGAAAGATAGCGGTTTAAGAAGCTCCAGACCAGAAAAATAGGAGATGAGACGGTGGATCTCAGGGGACAGAGAGGATAGAGGGGTCAAGAGGAACCGAGACAGAGAAAAGATGATAGGAACGAAGCTTTAGAGGTCAGGGACTCTGATTGAGCATTGAAATCTTGATGGATGAAACTTCCAACTCCAACAACGGCTTTTCTCAGTGACGAAAGATGGCTGACAAAGAGCGGAGGAGAACAGAGTGGAAAGAGGCAATAATCAGCCCCTCCTGTCCAATGAGCAGTGCTGACTGGATACACGTCCGCCCCAGTAGGGCTCCGTCCATTTTAATTGCCCGAATTGGTCGGCCGAAGGTTGGCAAGATGAGGTGGAAGGTGGAAGAGTGGATTGGTATAATGATAGCTGTCTGGTCGGTGGTAACCGTGGATGGCCTCCGTCTGGACAGCAACCGTCTGGAGCCGTTTTCCGTTCCATGAAACCTACCCAGTATCCATTGAGGGTATCCACGCCCGAGATGAAAGAGAGAGAGAGAGAGGGAGACGGAGGGACGGAGAGACGGAGAGACAAGATGCCGCAACGCCCATCAGGTGACTCTCCGGTCACGCCCCGTCTCTTTTCTCTTCTCGTCCTCGTCTTTCCTCATCGCCGCAACTCAATCGCTTCGTCGCATCTCAACCATTCGGATGAATGCCACCCACACGAGCTTCTTTTTGGCTCGCAGTCCCAGCATCACGAGGCTCTCGGATTGTTTGGTTCTTCCTCTCGTTCGGGCCTAGCGTCTTGCTTCTGCCCAACGCTAGCCAGGCAGTCCGTCTGCCACGGCTGACGGGCTTCCTGCAAACCGCGTCTGTCTCCACTGCTCTCCTCCACTTGATGCTAGTGGCCGCTTTGTAATGTTTGGTTCAATGATGTAGCTGTCGGCTTCATTCGCTTCACTCGCTAGTCGCTTCTCATCGCTTGCCATCTCGTTCTTTCTTACTGGCCCGGACGCAGGCTGAGCTCCGGTTATCCAAGGCCCAAGGGGCAAAGCACCCGGTCTTTCGGATCCACTCTCGGCGTCTGGGTAAGATTTTTGGAACAATGTCGGTGGGGGATGTGGAATCTGAGACCATGACATCATCCAATCCCATTGAAGGTGTACACTCGGCATTCTCCCGGTGGGTTGGACTGGGACCATCATCCATCACGAGTAAAATTAAGGAACCCGCATGCCACCAGTGGGGTTGGGGATCTTCTAGAAGCGCCCCCTAGGAACTGTAAAGGCATGGTCGTATGCAGACACCCGTCAAAAGCCGTCGATCTATCTAACTACGACGCTGACATTCTACCTAGATTCATTGTTCAAAGGAAGATAGATTGGTTCTTGGTGGTTCTTTCTCAAGGAATCCGGGAATGGGGCTCTGGCCCCGAGATCAACTGGGATTTGGTAGGAGTTATTTGCCTCGCCCGATACATACACCGAGGGCAGTCGGGCACACTTCGCCCCATTGCCAGACACCTGATTGGTAGTGGAGAACAGTTGCCCCATTTCATTCTCCTTCCAGAATGATAGACAAAACATTCTCGGGCCCTAGAGGTTGCCTTGAAACAGAGATCGACGATGTTGGATCTCAAGGCTCCTTGCGTCTCTCGTCACCCCACCTTGTCTGCATCACTCATGCGACTCTGGTCGTCGTGCATTGCACCTGGTGTGAAGAGGGGTTGCGGGATTTTTCTCTTAACTTAACCCCTCCGCCATGGGCAAAAGATCTCATCTTCTAGCCGAGGTGGTCTGGTATATTGCTCATCTCGGAGACGCTAAGTGCAATCAAGGGACATTGCTCAGCAGGACTCCTGTGTCATCTTGAGCAATCTTGAATTAACATAGAATCTCTGTGAAACGCCCTAGAGGGGCACTTCGGAAGTTACAATCGTCAGTAGTATATGTGTGATGCGACGGTAAGGACTACTGGAAGTTGTGCTGATGATACAGACTTTTTTTTTGGAAAGGATAGAGTCGAATTTGGTGCCTGCAGCATCATGAGCATACGTTTTTCTGTGACTAGTCGGCAATTTCACGTTCATTTCCAACTTTCGGGATTTTTGGAATGGTTATCGATAACGGAAACAAAATTTTGTTCCTGAACCATTCAAGCTGCAATTTATCACGCCATGGCTTCTTTCCCGGAAATACTCCCGTCATAATCTGCGAGTCTAGCGAACGATATGATCAGTGACAAGGGCACAGCCCGGTTGGCCTTAGGGCTCACCCACACCGGGCAATGGGCATTTTGCTGCATATGCATAGTACACGTGCAAAGAATGATTCATTATTGAGCATACGATTTCCAACACCGGGGATGAATCGGCCACTGCCACGAATGCAAAGAACCCCTTAACCCCTGGCTTAGCTTATACTTTATCTCGGGACAGGCCAATATTGTGCGTCACCCTCAAGCCATGGCTTTTTGCAGCAAAAGTCTTTTTTGACTCGATAGTATCATACATTATTGGCCAGGTGAGTCCTGACTTAGCCACAGTAACAACGAACTTGCAACACATTTAGGGCATTCCCCCGTCTGATACGAACTTGGGCAACTCGCATCACCAGTGTGCCATGGTAAGGGCAAAATGGGTAGCAGATTCTCGTTATGTGTGCCCTTCCACGCCCATGGTGAAATCGGTCCGGGGCACATAGAGGAAACATTCTCTTCTTCTCACGATGCTATAATATAAAACGTTTCCAATTGAGCTGATTTCCTCTAGGTTTTTCATTCATCAATCCAGTTGATTATTCTCTAGTCTGAGCGGATCAACGAGTGTATCTACAATTGGATAAATCTGAATCCTCCTTCATACATTTAGACACATCCTTCATTTGAAACTCTCCACTCTTAGACCTACCGGGCCGTATTCCGTGTTAAACGCCCCGAGCATTTGACACTCCACGAAACTCCGTCGTTCATCTGCCGGCAGAGCGCCCTATCCAAGTCCGCACTATGTCTCAGATCTCGCAAATATCCACCCAGGTCTCGCAGGACTCGGCTCGGCCCTCAATGGCCGGCTGGTGGGTTTGCTGCGCATGCAATAATGAGAACAATCCCGCCCTGAACGCAGGGAGCTGCACGGTTTGCAACCACGGAAAATGCCTGTCTTGTAAGGTGTTGAGATGAGCGCGCAACATCTTTCTTTGTTCGAGAATTGGATCTTTGACTCAAAATTTGTCTCGAATACCTCCGTTATATACCCCTCATGTTCTTCGATCTTTCTGCCGTTGTCTCAAGTGTGGGGACATCCTATTCCTACATTCACCCTTTTTCTATATTCATTCTGATCCTTGATGTTTGTTCCGTCTGTCTCTTTCCCCGAATACCCCTTGGACTGTCTCCGATAGAATTTGGATCCGATAGAATTGTTCGTTGTCTTTTATTGTGTCTTGATATCATGTTTCATCAACTTCTTGCTTATGGTTAGTATACTTCGACATGACTTGGATTTTTATTTTCTTGTTGGCTTATGTATTCATGATCTGCTTGTCTATCTTATTCTTTCTGTCTCTTCATGTTTCCTTTTCTTTCCCTGTATAACTATCACCTCATTTCGGTTTGTCCCTGTTTTCTGTCGTGCTTTCCTGATTTTACTTCTTATTCTGTGTCTTTATCTTTTTGCATTTCTTTCTGTGAAATCATCATCTCAATCTGCTTTATTCCTGGTTTCTGTTCTACGCTTCTTGTTTAACCGAGGTTACTTTTGATCGGAGTTGAATACAGACATGCATTGCTCTCTACCCAAGTTAGCCTCAAGTCTATCAAGTCTCAATAGGCACGCGAGCAATCTATCAAAATAACAAAGCCGGAACACTGCAATCCGCTTACACATGATTCTAAACCGTAAGGTAGACAATATGAATACTGAGACGTCTCAGACCACTAAGACGCTTTGAATGCAATTCATCAGTAAACGGTCCAGATCAAGTTCCTGGCTAGAGAGGCCTTTTCTCAAGATGCTCTATATGCGCATATGGTAACGATTAGACAGGGGCGTCTTGCTCTGGTTATATACCAAATCTAGCAGGATAATGTCGGCTCATGTAGCGGGCAAGGATATATGTATATATATATATATATATACATGAGGTTTGAATAGGTGACTTAGGCTGCACAGAAATTGTACCAATGCCAGGTGCTTGGAGATGACTTAAGCTGCAAGATATATCTACAACTAATCACATGTCGAATCAATCTGGCAGAGGGATGGTCATGTAAAAGAAGATTGATTATCTATTAACTTCCAACCAGGGGTAATGTAACCTAACTATGCTATGACTAGGATTCTCAATGGTGAATAACAGATCAACCAAACTCCTAAAAGAATTATCCAAGAATGAGGGAAATAAGATGGAATAGAATGAAAGCCGAAGAAGTCCCAAAATAGCATTTGCTCTTGCATGAGGAATAGACCAAGTGAGGAGATGATGTATCGATGGGATGAAGAGGACTTTCCAATGGGTCTTTCCAAAACAGAAGAATGAGATAAAGGAAACTATAGGTAGTAATGATCACTCCCGACGTCTATGTTTCCGTCGTTTTCGTTTATGTTTCGACGATCTGTGATCTCCTAGCTCGTCCTCGGTCTCGACGGTGGAGTCGAGGCCCGCGTCCTGTTTAAGCCTCGTGACCACAGGACCAAATGCAAAGGTGCTTTCTTGGTTCGTGTGGTCCGCACAGGGGCTGTGTTTGAGGGGAAACATCCAGTCAAACAGCGAGTAGCCCATGATCTGTTGAAGGTTCTTGATGGGACTGCCTAGGTCGAAGGGATTGTCGCCCGGTTGGGTCTGAAGAATGGCGAACACGTGCTGCTCTGCAGGTGGCGGATAGTTCTGGTATTCTGCGCCGGGTTCGGCATGAGGAGGTATGGATGGGAGAGGGTAGGTGATGGTGCGAAATGTCGGAGCCCATTGCGTCTCCGGATGAAGTTTTGCCAGGACGTGGTTGGGCACGCGGATAGCTAGAGTCCAGACGACTGATAGGCGATTGATATTCTCAATTGTGGAGAGATTGAACATGGCCAATTGTAAAGAGCTTAAGGTCATGCCAAAAGTGAATAATCCAAAAAGACCGCTCCTATGGCTCGTTAGCAACGACGTTTATATACGGTGCATGAACGCCCTGGAAGAACTCACAATCCAATACCAACAGCCCAATGGGGATTAACGGAGCCACTCTATACCTCAGTTAGCACAGATTGAGGAAACAAGAAAAGCCAAGCTCACGTCTCGTTTTATCTCGGCGACAAAGTACGCGCATACGATTAAACAAAATAGGCAAAAAACCATCGTATAAAAGACGAATTGAATGAAAAATTTGAACGATGTTTCAGAAACAACACCTCCGACCCTGGAGATTGTAAGCCTTGGTTCGCCTCTTAACGGACAGACACGACTCACCATGGACAAAAGTGGTCCATCTTCCGGACACACCGGTCCACCTCGCGACAATGATGCGCGCGATCTGGTTTATAATGGCAACACGTGGAACAATATAAGGGCCGTCCATCTGGCTGGCAGACAAAAACGTCTTTCTTGTAAAAGTTTTCCAATCCCGCCAGGTCTATCTGGAACGCAGGGCTTCCGGCATTATACTCCAATCCCTGTTCGACGTCGGCGCCGGCACCTTCGGATTTCTCGGATTGTCTCGTTTGTTCATGGCTCCGTCTCTGTCCGTGGCTACCTCGTCGACGGCTATGCGGTCGTTCGGGCCCTTGCGAAGTCGGGACAGGTGGGGAGTTCCGAGGCAGTAACCCGGGGTTCCAGATGACGTTATATAGGAGTCGAATGTATGTCGCGACGACCGGAAAGAGAAGCACGTAGTAGATCACAATGATGGCGATACCAGCACCAGTTCGAGGGCGACGATCATACTTCGGAAGAGGGTGGAGGAGGTAATCGACTGGATATGACGAATTTGACTTAGAAAGGGGACGGAAAAAAAAGGAGGGCAGGTCGGGGAGACTCACTGCATAGGGGTTTGGTGATAGCATAGGAAGCATAGATCACTGCGCCTAGCAAGACCACAGGGATAATTCTAGCTACTGCTAAATTCACGCGCCGGTCCGGGCGCGCCATGAGATAGAGGTCGGAGGGAGACTTTGCGCCTATCTCCGCATTGAGGGGGTCAGTGGGAAACGATCAGCTGACGGAGGTCCCAACCGCATCCATATTAGTTGAAGCGAGTAATTATGCCGAGGAACCGGGACGAAAGACTAGAAGCATCGGGCCCAGATCTAGATGATGATGATGTCTGCCTGGAACGAGGTGACGACGATGAGGCAACGATGTTGCAGTCAAACTAGGAACGTGACGGGCCCCGACAAACAGGGCAAACTAGACTACCTCCGGGGGATGACGTACGGCACGTGACGGCGGTCCGAGGGTCTCCGTTGATTCTTTTTGCTCGCTTTTCTCCATGTCTCGGATTCTCGATGCTCTCTCCAAACATCTGCGAGAAGGTTCTTGCCGGGATCGAAGCCAACGTGGCCTTCGCGTACCCCAAGGCAACCATGTCCATCCCGAGACCTTGACAGGGATATTTTTGGTGACATCTCCATTGGGGATTACTCAATCAGTCGCTACTCGCTACTAGTTATGGCCGATGATGCCGGAACTATATTTTTTGTTTAAATCATTTCCAATGGTTTGTGGTTGTACTCGACCGACTCCTCCCTGATAGTGCAGGATGCCATGCCCTGCCCCTTAGCTTAGGATGCACTCCCCTGTCGAATTCCACGACATCAGCACGAGGATGACGGCTTTAGCTTCAGCGATCCGTATTTTCCCCTTCCCGGAGCTCTGGCGAAATTGCCTAGTCGCACTTGACAACGAGTCGGCATGGGTCTGCTAGATTAGGCGAACTTCGAAGTCGGAATCCGGTTAGTACTGGGGTCATCAAGCGACCCGGACGCAGCTGAAGACTCAAGCGGCCCCCAACCGTGAATACTGTCTTTAATTAGAATGAAACAACTTTATACCGTCAAGCTACTGAGTGTAATGTTCCCGCCCCGGAGGGCCAGGACACGAAGGGGGCCTTGGGTCTAACGGCCTGTCAGGTCCGCGGAATGGGTACCGGAATGGAATGCTGAAACAGTCTCGAAATAAAATCGCGATCGAGTAAAAAGAACGAACGAGGAATGTCGCGGAGGAAACTGACATGAGATGGTACGGAGACCGGGCGATAAAGATATCGGGATAAAAATAAAGTCGGTCGCACAATCCCGCGTATTGAAGCCCTTCAGGGACAGAAAGAACGAGAAGAAGAGTTTGGTAATGTTGGTGGTGGTACATACTCATCGTAGGCGCCGTTGGTGATGGTGACAAGCATGTCGGCGCTTACCTGGGCTGAATAATCTCTCAGTAGGCTGTTTTATTCTGACGGGTTAGGATTATGTATGATGATGATGATGATGATGATGATGACGATGATGCGTGGTTTTTGATTAGTATTACTTTTGCCTGCGATCTCTCTACGGAGTAGTGAGCAGAAAGGATAGAGCGGCAGAGTAAAAAGTAGAAACAAAGCAAACTACGTCAAGAACTCAAGGTAGTCCGAAAAGATCGAACAGTCATCGAAGAGCCGCAAGGACAGGTGACCGAGTGAGGGTGCAGGCAGCAACAGGGATGCCTGCTTAGTCGTATTCTCGCAGACCGACAGAACGTCTAAGAAAATAACGACTGCACTGCCAAATCGACGTCGAAGTAACGGTCAGAAGCAGAAGGTTCTCGAGCTGTATCTGTCAGAAGTCAGAGATTCAAAAGTTCCAACGGGTTCAATGGGGCCTAGTAATCAGGTATCAGCTGCCATCGTTGCCTGGAAGCCTGGAAGCCTGGAAAAAATGGAATGATTTGACTTGAGTGGAGACCAAACTGAATTGACGGTTAGTGAGAAAGAAGGAGACTGTCGTACGGACTCCGTTGTAGTCGCTCCAATCATTTAGGCGTTCTTACTAGGCAGGGTCGGTAATCTTTTTCTTTTTCTTTTTCCCTTGAAAAGATAATTAAATAATAATCAATTGGAAATTAAATAAAATAATAAACGGCGGGGCAGATCTGACAACAGGGGATTTTTCTTTTATTTTTCTTTTATTTTAATCTGTTTTCTTTTTTATTCTTTTAATTTAAACAAAGGGAAAAACCAATAGTAGGTGGTAAGGGCAAAAGGGCGGAACCAAAGGGCATCCTGGGCCCGAAACGAGCGTCCAAGCCTTGTCAAACCCGCCAGTCCAGAGACCCATACAACGGCCTTGAGTCAACCTGAGTGCATGATCTAGCGGTGATGCCACTAACATGCAGCAGGAATATGATTCAGAGGCCCGTACTATGGGGAACGACGGACGATCTAGACGACCAATTTCGGACCCCCCAGGGCCAGGGCAATACGCCAAGCCAGAGGTATGATCTACTTCCAAACCGCCCCGTCGCTCGCTGAAGAGAGATCACCTCTAAGGATGACTATGATTTAGATGGTTTAGCCCGATTGGGGCAACAGGGCTTTTTGCCTATTCTTAAGCCACACTGCCCTTGTGAGGGTGCCTTGGCTCTGATTCATACTTGCTACAATGCCTTCTTTATAAAGGCCTCAGGATGACACCTTTTTGAGATTCATCCAGACAACAACAACAATCTTGACTACCTTGACTACCTTGACTACCTTGACTCTACATCAGTATACATCTACTCTGACTCTTTGTGACTTTGTTATACAACTTCCCTCGACTTGTCAACATTTCCAACCTGGACCTTGATCTATCTTGCACTTCTAGAACTTCTTCAACCACAAACATGTCTTCCCACTGGAACTGCGAATCTTGCAACTACGGCCCTCACAGCGTCGAGCTTCACAAATCTTGCATGCGCTGCGGATCTCCTCGCACCTCGACCACGTCCGAAGAAATCCACTCGCACCACGGTCTACACATGTGTAGTGCCATGTCTCCGTATCCCGCTCCGGTACACAGCCACGAGCTCTCCAGCCCATTGAAGGGCTCACCACCGGTCATCATGCACGGCTCTTCCCTCCAACAGCCTTCGTTATTCGGCAGAGAGATGATTGACCGTCCTACTTCCAACCTGGCCCACTACGGCATCGAGGGAGCCAAAACGTACAACCAAACCTACATGTACATCTGCTGTCAATGCAATGACGGCCCGAAGATCTACAACGTTCAACCACGCTGTGTGATGTGCCAGCACGTTGTTTGCTCCGGATGCCAGCACGTGAAATGATCTTGAGGTGAGAAGCTTCGGATGGGTTCCTTGGTACGAGTCAAAGCTAATCTAATCTTCAGTCACTTTTTCTATTTTTGCGACATTGTTTGAACACTGTTTTCCCTTTTCCTTTTTCTCTCTCTTCAGCGGAATCATTATGAGCATGACTGGATACATGTAACGGACGGATACGGGCAAGGGGAGTCTTGGTTCCATTTATTTTTCTATTTTCTCTTCTCTTCTCTTTATTGTGGTTTCAATTTTTTTTGCATGGCAAGGGAACACTATAGACATTCGGGATCATTGGGTCGTTGTGCTTTGTTCTGTTTTATTTTTTTTTTTTTTTTTTTTTTTTTTTTTTTTTCCTTCCTGTGGTTTAGATGGGGCGGCTGCAGGACCATCAGTGAGCTGGTTTCCTGCTTAGTCTTACAGCCGCGCAGAGTGCCTTGGAGTTTAGATTATGGGCCGTGGGGCCGGGCATCTTTGTTGTGTTATTAGTTTTTCTTTCCCTTTTCCTTTAATGTTCTGATTGTTCTATTATTATGATTTGCGAATAGCACGTGATTGACTTTCTTGTTGATTTTGCTCTTCTTTGTACCTTCGACTAGACTGAGAGACATTGGACGAAACTCCAATTGAATGGCATTCTTACTCTGATACCTGGTACTACAGTAGGTACCTGGTAGTTACAGCCTTGCTGCCTGGGCGCGCGTAACGAGCGGTAATGAACGATACCGGGGCCGACCCACGCCAGGCCACATGGTTGCTACGCTAGTCCTGATCGGTCTCTATGAGTAGGTACCACACACTCTCTCTCTCTCTCTCATGGACTCGGTCATCTCCTCCATTACCAATGATTATCGATACCGCTCTTCGAAGTCCAAATACCTCAGCGTCTACTCATCTAGAGACATCTAGAAATTCCATCTCGATTAATAATGGTCGCGCAACATTAATAATGGCCTGGGTTGGACGGGAGGGATCACCCGCTCGCTAGGTAGGTGTTAGCTAAGAGGATTGATTATTATTTTTATCATCGTCACTCTTCTCTCTGCCGGTGCCAGCTCCGGTCCCAGGGATGGGTTGCATCAGATCCGGCACCTGGTCACCCCCCCTCCCTTTCCTAAGATGACCAGGACCAGGACCAGGACCAGGACTAGGAGTATCGCATCCGATTGTCTCCCTGACCAGTAGGATAATTCCAAGCCCCATCAACCTGTCGAGACTAGGCCGACTAGCGCCGTGCCTAGCAGATTACAACACGTGCGTCGATCACCAACGAAGACGAACAATTGCAGTGCACTGAACCCCCCCCCCCCAGAACGGACGGACTTGGGATCGTTTGCCCTGCCCCATTCCTTCCTTTCCCCTCCTCCTCCTCCTCCTCCTCCTCCTCCTCCTTCCCCCGAACAGACGCTGGACCTGTAAGATTGCACGGCGCCCGCGAGCCGCAAAGTCTTGGTCTTGCCCATGCTCGAATCGCGACTCGATGTCCCGGGCGTGTCAGACTGAAAAACTGCAGATCATGCAAGCCACGCCTTTCTGACCATCACCGCTGTTTCCCCCGACTACTTAGGGTTGATTGCATACTGCGACCGGGGAGAAAGAGCGGTCGGTGTCGCTTCCATGCTTTCTTACTAGTTGCTGTAACGCCCTCCCATCTCTATTTTTCACTCCTGCTTCCTTCTTATCACCGGCTTCTCCGCATCTCAGCTCCGACGGACAGGACAGGAGCTGCAAGCCGGAGACGGGATGAATACGATCGGTGGGCTTGATATGCAGGAGAGGCTGTGTTTGAGAACAGGGAGGGGTCATGGATTTGGATAATTTTGCGAATTGAGAGAAGGGGTAGGACAATGTTCTAGAATTACGAGCACTCTTCCATCTCCTTCGTACTGTAGTTACAGTAGTTAGGAGTAGTGGGATAGTGTATGTACTGTAGGAAAGAGGGCACACCGCGATAATTACCGAAACGGGGAAGGCGGGACTATAGACCCCCCTGGCACGATAGCACAGCCCTTGACTAAGCCGCCCAGCTGGAGATGGGAAATTTAGAAACTTGGGGGCAGAAAGTATCGGCATCAGACCATCTTTTTGTTTTGCATTTCACTTATGGAGTAGTTGGCTAGTCGCTAGTCCACGGAGTATCCTGGTCGGCCCCTACTCCGTGCCTTGAATTCCAGCCGGCTGGTGGTGGGATTTCCGAGAGACTGGCGTCAAATCCGAGGCTGCGAACCTTGCATACTACATACCTAGTAAGGCACTGTGCACCATACATCGTCCATTGTTTTTGACTTTCCAGCTGGCTATAATTAAACAATGATTACCGGAGGGATGAATTAGATTGAACGGACTGCCCTCTGAATGGTCTGAAAATCCAACTATGCGCGGGCCCCTCTATCTTTCAATTGTAACGGGCAACGGCTGAGCTGACGGTCCACCCGCTCGAGCGCATCGTTTACCTCGATTCTCCATAGTCCCGTCTAGCACGGAGCGGTAACCGTGGTCCGGTCGATGATGCCGTTCCAATCGAAGGAACTAGTCGCTGGCTCGCCCCGACGGACCCTATTCTTCCTGATTCTTTTATTTCGAGAATGGAGTCGAGGATGGAAATAGCGTTTCGCAAGGCGGACTCCTTGATCACTTGACGGTGGGACTACTTCGTAAAATGTTAAAAATAATTTAGATAAAATAAAAGAAAATTAATTGCTCAATCAATCCGATCAACGGGTTTCCTGCATATACTCAGCACGAACGAGATTATTTCGTCCTTGTTCTTTCTTGTCATTCGTCGGGCAGTGTCACCCCTTCTTACTGCACTAAATTCTCGGACCCTCGACCCGAACACATGGGTTGCTGATGTCCGAGGGACTAGGGACCCCTGGACAAATCATTCATTTCGAGGTAGAAACGGACATGGACTATCGGACGGAGTTGTCGCGGAGTTACGATTCCTGTCGCTCAACTGGTAAAGACTCAGCAGTCAGCAGTCAGGGCAGGACAGGTAGGCTGTGAGGAAATGATGTCATGCGCATTCTGAAACCCCCTTTACTGATCCTTCTGGCCATACTGATATTCTCCTAATTCCTAACGGCTTTAGAGTAATCTCTCCAATAGAAAATAGAGCGTCATCTATCTGGAAACTCCGGTCTATTCTCCGTACTCGGTACCAGACCTGACTAATAGACAGACAGCTAGACGCAGGGGGCCGGAGGTAGTTTCTGACCCTGATGCAGGTGGTAGAGTTTCTATAGATGATTATTCTCACCCCCCTCCTTCCCCTGAAATATGAATCTCAAGCTTGCTGGGGCTGGGTAACTATCCCAGAGGCCACGCGGTCGAATATGCATGCATGGTCAGACAATCGAGGGGTTGAAATTGGCGATTGCGAAGGAACCGAATGGTCCTGATCATTGCCACGTGCCGAGTCTCAGTCTCAGATTTGTGGCTTGTTCTTTCTTTCTTCTAGACTCCCCCTTCCTTATCTTGGGGATGAGTATTACTCTCATGGCCCGGCGCATGACCATTTTCTTATTTGATCCTGCATGATGTACAGGTTACCACAGCCATGGGTGTAACGAGAAGAAACTTAACTAAGAATGGATTGACTGGCCATGACAGGGAGTAACTATACAATGGAGGAATATTCTCTACTAGGGCAACGTGGCACGGATAACCGACTCAACCGTTGCAAACGGTCCAAACAGACTTCCCGTACGCAGAGATCTAAAGTGGAATCTAAAATCTAAATATATCAATGTCTGTACTCCGTCCTCTGCTTTTTGCTGGGGAGCCAGTCAAAATCTAAAGTCTAAAGGGGGAAACAAAGTTCAGAGTTCTGACCAACAAAAATCCGCCCTAGTCCTTTTTTCTCTTTCCTTTTATTTATTTTATCATTTATTTTTCTGATCTTTCGGACTGCAGTTCCTCTCCATCCGGCCTGCTCCATAACACTGCCGTAGTTTAGGGGCTTGAGGCCGTAAGGCCCCCCTCGCCTTTCAGCTGTTAATGTCGTTTATGGTTGTTTAGCGTTGCTCGATGAATCCATCCCGACCGTCCCGCGCTGTCCGTGATCGCCGGTTTTTTCCCCGGTTGTTTCAGCTTGATGCTGAGACGACCTATCTTGATTTTCTTCGATTATTTCACGCTGTCATTTGGAAACCGACGCTATCACTAGACTTGGACCTCGACCTACGTAGAACTAAATTAGACGCTCCCCACAATTCAGCTGCTGATCATGTTTCATTTCCTTTCTCCTTTTTGTTTTTTTTCCTCTTTTTTTTTTTTTTTTTTTTTTTGTCTGTTGATTGTTCCACTGTCATTCCATGATCGATCGGCATGGTAGTTTATTATGGTCTGTTTCATTTCGTGACGTTGGACTCCGTTCTCCGTACTCCGTCCGTCTTCTGCTTACTGTACAAGTGTACATAATTAATTATCACGATCAGGTGGTGCAGTTGACCACCTTCCCGATCTATCTAAGTGGGTTTTTCGTCTTTACTTCTTTTCTTCCAGGTTTCTTATTATTACCTACTCTTTCTTTTGCTCATTTTCACTGACTGATTGGCAGAGGGGTTTTATGAGACCGTTGACATCACGGGCCAATAATCGGTACATACTTACCTACTACCCGATGTGTCTACTCTACACACTAAGGTACTCACTCCAGTGTTGCTTACTACCTACGTACTGTACCTACCGACTTGACGTAACTAACTATCCATCATACTTCTCCCTTGCGTGCGTAAAGCCTACCTTTAACCAATTAATATTTTCTTAACACTGACATCACCACCAACCTTAACGATTACTCAAAATTATTGAACAAGTCACATCGAAACGGCAACGCCGATGCCTGAGTCAGACGGTCATGCGACCTCGATGACTCAATCGAGTCAACCTCACGAGTGGAAAATATACGTATGTGGAGCTGTACATACTAACATGCGTAAAAAGGGAATACAAGGCTACATAGGCAGGTACCTTGGTAGACAGGTTCAATCTCAAATCCAATACCTCAGCTAACTGGTAACTACCTGTACCTACAGTAATAACCAAATAACTAAGTCAACTAACTAGTTACCAAATCCGGATGACTCAAACAAAAACAGCCTACATCTACGCCTACATGCCTTGTCTTGTCTTGTCTTGGCTTGCTTCTTCTTTTGACTGCCCGCACCCTGCACTGCCTCTTTTACCTACATACCTATCTATCAGCGTTCAAAGGCTCATTATAATGCATGAGGGAAGGGGGAAAAGAAACAGAGGGCTAGGAAAGGTGCTTTTGGCCCATTTCTCCGCAAGACCAAGACTATATCCACCTTGAACTGCCCTAATTGTGGAGTATTTCTATATATTTATCTGTTATGAGTATCTTTCGTCTTTGAAATTCATTGTTTGTGTTGGGTTGGTTGGTTGGTTGGTTTAGCTATGCGCAGTGCAGTGCCTACCTAAGGCTACCTCCAGCTTAAGTGTCCTTCTAGTTACCAGGTTATTGGTTATCAGCCACCGGTTGTCGGGCAAACTGCTAACTAGGTAGGTTTGCTAACTAAACGGAGGAATTGGCGGGCAGCCTGGGGCTCAGTCTGCCCTTCCAACCAGCAACTCCTCCCCCAGGGTTCTAGGTTCTAGGTTCAATGGTTCCTCTACTCTGTGGAGGTGCATTTCACCCCTCACCCTCACCCCGCCCGGGCGTTGGGCGAATTGGAAAAGCCCCGCTAAACGCCCGTCTGCGCCTTGGGGCCTTCTCCGTACGGCTGCCATCTTAGGCGCCTGGCGCCCCGTTAAGTCCCGTGCTGTGGTCGCTAAGCATCCGTTCTAGCGGGTGTTTCCGGAGTTGGTCGGGGAATGTCATCTACTGACTACTAGTTAACTACGCACAGTACATACTAGCAGTGCGAATGCATACAATGTGGAGAGTATGTCAATGTACACCATCCGGTGCATATGCATATGTAATTGAAGGATGCTCGGTTCAGAATAGTATACTATGAGAGTGTGTAAAAATGTTGAGAAAAGTGCTATCGCTATGTACTCCTAGAAATTCAAACGCCCGGCTGTACAATTGTATTTGTCCACTGGTTCTTTCTTCTTTCTTTTTTTTCTTGCTCTTTTTTCTTTCTTCCGGCAAATCAATGAACGCGTCATTTCAGCCGGGAAGATACCTCTGACGAAACCAGAGACCAACGGTCTCTGTCCTGACGTTCTCAGGACCTCCCATGGTCAAGCTCTGTTGTCGAAGTCCAGAAGATCCACTTACGCCCACCTTCGAAGGAAGATGGGTGAGGGTCGGGAAGAGGAAACGGAACTATAACGCCTTCTCCTGCCAACGCCGTGCGCTTTCCTTTGTCGGTTCTTTTAAGCCAAGTAGTGATAAATCCACCAAGTAGAATGGCAATGCCCACTGGGTCAAACCAAAAGAAGATCATGAGATCTCGTAAGTATCAGAAAGCGGCTTCCTAATGTGAATGAAAAAAAAAATGAAACGAAGAGAATGAAGCTCCCTGATAAAGCAGAGAACAGGCGAAATGCGGGTATCAAAAAAGATGTAGTGAGAAAGAAGGAAGAATGTAAAAAGATATATGGTACTGCCATGGCCAGTCCCAAAAGAAAGACGACCGTGCAGCCTGATAGGCCCGGCACAATCATGTGCTCCGCTGACTCTTGAATCGGCAGCTCACCTTGATCAATGAAAAGGCAGCCCTTTTCTGTTAGGAGAGTGAAGGATGGCGGTCCAAGGTTTGTTACAAGGGCAAGATTCGTGAAGGGTCCTGTAGGAAGCGTCTACGGTATGCGGCAATCTCGGTGGCCACAGTATTGAAGTCTTTCACCTTATCGCGCCGCATGTCGTTGATGATTTGTTTCAGACCAGCGATATAGTGGTCTTTTTCTTCGGGAGTTTTGCCTTCGCGGAGGGAGCCCATCTGGACCAAGATTTTGTCATCTGTCCAGGTTAATAATCCTGTGCGTCAGCATCCGAACAGAGCAAAGAAAGTCGTGTGGAAAGGAGGGAGGATCCAGGGGAAGTTAGGGACAATAGGGGGAACGAAGTCATTGGAGCAAGGAAAAAGAATGGAACGGAAGGGTCAGGGAGAGGGTAGGAGAAAGAGCTAGTGATGCTCAAACAAAATTCGCAACGCAATGAGAAGGGGCCAGATCTGGTAGATGTCGGGAAAGCTAGATGGCAGATGGAAAGGTGTTGAATGTAGCTTGCTCAAATCGTCGACGCACCGCTAAGAGTCATGTCCCGAAAATGCTGGAATTCACAAGATCGGTCGTTGCAGACACCCCCTGCGGCCTCGAAAGGACAAAGATATTTCATAGGGTCAATATTGTGGCTGTAGGTTAAAGAACGGAAGCCTTGTGTAATATCACCGGAGTAGTTGGGGTGATAACGATAGGCGTTGAAATGCTTCAACGGACTGTCATACGGTGAAAATTTACGTTGTGGAACCTCGGCCCCTCGCGTATTCTAGTATGATTGTCAGCGTCAAACCCTCCTTAGTTGATACAAGGACTATCGCACATCCAGTAGCCCAACTTGAACATTTTCCTTGGGCGGCTCAACATCCACTTCCTGCACTTTTGCAGTTAGCGGCTCACCAGCTTGGTTCGTCTGATCCACTGTGGGCATGGAAGCCTCACTAGGTTCTATCGGGCCGGGAGGAGGTGGGCTGAAAGGGGGCGAATAGACAGAGTTAGCAGGGCTTGCGGTCGTTTCGGGCTCTGGAGGTTCGTATCCATCTGAACTCGAAGAATCGCTGGAATCATCTTCCTTCATTTCTTCGTCGGTTTCAGAAGCCACGCTGCTTCGACTGTCTGTGTTTGCGACTGGTGAGCCTTCGGCTGGCGAATGCTGAGTGTTGGCGCTCGGTAGATTTGCCTCTTGGTCATGGGGCTCGCTAGTCGCATTTGCAATAGGTTCTGAGACAGGTTCTGGGCCCTCGGGTTCATCTTCGTCGATGGACATGGAATCTTCGCTGTCACTATCCGTCGACTCATCCATAGCGGACCCTTCTGACTCAGATGAAGACATAGCAGATGATTCGTGGTTGGAATCAACTCTGTTTTGCGATTCGACGGGTACGTTTGGCACGGTAACTTCATTGGATGCTGAACGAGTCGACAGAGTTTGGTCAGGCTTGTCATGATTGTGAGACTTGTCAGATAATTGATCAACGCTGTTCTCTTCGTGGTTGGAATCCCCAATAGTGGCGGTTTCGATAGCTGGCGGGTCATTTGCCTCGGACGCGGTTGGCAAAACTATGTAGAATGAAATTAGCACGGAACAGATGTACTTCAGGGTGCGCCACCAGAAGATGTTGCGTATAAAAGAGCCTACCTTCAACTGTGGTTTTGTTCTCTTGATCGGTCTTCAATCTGAGCAAGGCTGCATCGACCTCGTCCATCGTGAGACCATTCAATTCCAGGTTGATGTTGTTCAATTCTTCCTGGAGCTGCTTCCGCCCTTCTTTACCCCTCGAAATCTCGAGTAACACTTTTCCTTCTTCAGTCTTCAAATCCGCTAGTCTATTTTCAGATTTCTGGATTTCAGCATCCAGCGCGGGGACGCCGGACTCGATCTCCTTTTTCCGTAAAATTTTGGATTTCATGGTTTCGAAATATGCGATATCCGCGGCAGGTGGAGAACCTTGTCTGGAAGAATGTCCGTTCTGGGCGGCAGGAGAGCCGGCAAGCTCCGCCTCCAGGTTTGCAGAATCAATATTGCAATTCTCAGTGTCGAGTGCAGCAGAGGGCTCGGCAGGCGTTGGTAACGGTAGCTCTACTGAACGAGGAGATTGGGTACGGCTAACGGTAAGTTTTGCCTTCTTCCGTTGCTCAAGCTCGGCAATACGTCGATGCATCGCCTGTATCTCCAGGTTTTTTCTTCGCAGATGGTCCTGGTCGCTGCCCCTTGAATTCGGCTGAGGGGTGGAAAACGCTTGGCTGGATAATGGCCGTGATGGGAGAGATTCTAACGCTCGCAGTGACGTTTCCGGGGCTGTTGAGCCATTATCTCGAGAAACGTAACCAGTGGAAGTCTCAATATCCATGCTGTCCTCGTCATCCTCGTTGTCATCATAGAACTCATCGTCACTGATATCGATGATGAGTCTTTCTTCTGGAGCGGGTTGGTGCACTCCATTGGCGATGTAGATAGGTTCATCAAAGTCAGATGCACGGGGGCGTTTACGCTGATTTGAGCGAAGCTGTGGTGTGGAATCGATCACAAGACCTTGAACAGGAGTCACATACGCATCTGGCGACTGATCTTCTTTTGAATCAGTCATGAACAGTCCAGGAATACGAGCAGAGCTATCAGACTCAGGGTCTGGAGGTCGCTCAGGGAGAGAGTGCTGAATTGCAGCGGTCTCATCGACTGTATCCGAATTTTGACTTTCACCATTCGAACGTCCGTGATCTAGCGATTTTGAATCCGATTGGGACTTTTGTTGGTTTCTCATGAGGCCCTGTTTCTTGAGCTGCTCAATGCGCTGCCTAGCGAGCTCCGTCTGTGCCTTGTTCTTCTCTTTCGCCCGTACCTCCTTTTCTTTCGGGGCTTCTAGCGATGCTGTATCCGTATGTGATTCGCGTCCTTGCGTGGGGGATTCCTTTGGCTCGTCGGCTTGCGGGGACTCAGAAGCCCCAGACGCTTTGGCGGCCTTTGCAGCAAGCATACGCGCAATTACTTCTTTTCTTTCCATGGGCTTGACTGTGTCCTTCAATGGCGCTGGAACGGGCGGTGTGCCGTTCTGCCCATGCGGAAGGATTTGCGCAGAAACTTTCTCAGATGCTGCTCCTTGGGCCTCTCGACCGGTATTTTCCGGTACAATTGATCCCATCGTCGGAGCCGCGTCCGGTTGCGGAGAAGAGATTTTGATCCCAACGTCTTCGTAAAGCTGTTTGAGTATATGTGGGTTGATTCCTTCTCCGATGAGTTCATTGTAACGGATATTATGAGGAGCTAATCCAAGCAGGGCACCTTGCGCCTGAATTCGAAGTTGTGCTGGCGACTTGGAAGGGTGTTTCTCGTTCGAAGTTTCAGTAGCCAATTTAGGCGCAATTGCGGGCTCGACGTCCATTCCTTCCAATGCTTCGATATTCATGGAAACTGGTGGGTTATAAGCTGCATATCGTGAGTAGACAATATCGATTTGGAAGTCAAAGGGCCTTACGCGATCCACTGTCTCGGCTTGACGTTGTAGACTGAGAAGAACACGTTTCACCCTCCTCCAGGTCCATAGAGTCGCGAGAAGCTGGTTTGTGCGAGGATTTAAAAGCAAAGTCTTTGGGATTGTTGGATTTAGGGAGCGCCGCCCCGTTAGTCGCTGGTATTTCGGACGCGTGAGTGGGCCGACCGCCGAGAGATGCTGTCCGAGCGCTCGGGCCACTGTTGGACACGGGTTTCTGCACTGCTGGCAAGCCACCCTCTCTATCGGTGAGTTCACCTTCCTCCCGATCAACATCTTGTATAGAGGTGGATGCGGTTGCGTGCTGAGAGTTGAAATGATTCGTTTGGAAGTCACCGGTTGACGGACGGCTTGGCGGCGCGTTAAACGCGGTTGGTAGAGGTATGGGCGGGTATCCCAACGGAGGCATCTGACCAGGAGAAAAGGCAGTAGGTGGGAACTGCGGAGGCGTAAAGGTCCCCATGAAAGGAAATGGAGGCGTTGGTAAGGCTCCAGCTGCTGCGGGTGCACCGAGGCCTGGCAGACGCGCATTCGCATTAAAATTCATCTCATTGCTGTAGTCAAATGAACGGGCCATGACACCCTGAGGGTGCTGATGTGGTGGCAGTATATTCTGATGGAACGACGGATTAGGCGATAATAAAGACGGAAAGGCAGATGACTGAGGATTCGATGAAGGCCATTGCGGATAGTTGGAGGGTAGCCCCGACGGTGGAGCTGAGGGATAGTCGGACATGATCGGGGGAAGAATCACACTAATCTGATGGTTTTCAACTGTTTCTGACTGATGTAAGTAAAATGGACAGCTCGAGAAAGGTGTTCTCGGTTCAGGCGCCGCACATCATTCAAACTAGAATAGAGATGGAAATCTTGCGACTGAAGCTGAAGCTAAACCGACGCTTTGAAAGATAAAATCAAATGATCCACATGAGCAGGCTATACAGATGATTAGGGATGAAATTCCACGAAACAAAGGGAAAGAAGGAGGTGAAGAAAGGCTGAGGGTGGGAAGAGACAAAGGGCGGAGAATAAAAATATCAGGAGTGATGGGAAGGAAGTGCATAATTCGAAATCTGGACGGAGTCCCGTGCGGTCAGGCCACGTGATGCGGGTGCTACAGATCGGGACTAGGGCCTGATCGGCATCCGCAGCCTAAGGAACGCAGGATGTAAACAAACAGTGGATGCGGGTATGTCACCGAGCAGGTGGTCAGTAATCTGCAACTTGTTGTTCTGTCGCAAGCTTCCCCAGTTACGTCTGCATCCCACCCCATCAATCTCTGGGATTGTTCTTTCGGGTATGACCAGTCCAATTCACCATCCTATTCTTGACAACCACTCCCCCCACTGATATGTTTTATCTTATCCAGTTTCCATGACTTGATTCCCCGTTTGAATAATGATTTGCCTGTATTAACGAAGATATGCTGCCCTCTCAACTAAATGGCTCGCCAAAGCGTGCCAATCCATTTGGCCGTGCCTCTCCCTCCTCATCTCCATCGTCTGGGTCGCCAACGAAAGGCCCGCGACCGAAATCAGCCATCGTGACGTCGCCGAGTAAATTCGAAGAAGCCAAAGGTCATTTTCGGAATTCAGCCTCGATCACTCAAACACCGCCAACTCCTTTAGCGCGAAACTCCAATCACCAAAGATCGAATTCGTTAAGGGTCGACGCCGGTACGGGAACATTTGCACCGGAATTTATCAAATCCGAGGAGCTTCGGCGAGGCGCAGATCAAATCCGAGGACTCGAAGGTGACAATGACTTCTCGGGTAACAAATACGTCTGGCTACGAGATCCTGAAAAGGCCTTCATTCGAGGACTGGTGTTGGAAGAGGGCGAAGATGGAAAATTGTTGGTACAGAGTGATGATGGCGAGGTATGAACCGATAATTCTGAGGAACGTGGGCGACTTTAACAACCGAATAGCAGAGGGAGGTCGATTCAGACCAAGTTGACAAAGTCAACCCGGCAAAGTTCGACAAGGCCGATGACATGGCTGAGCTTACACATCTGAATGAAGCCTCCGTGGTGCACAACCTGCACTCCCGCTACCAAGCGGACTTAATTTATGTAAGTGCAGGCATGAAACAAGCTGCAAGCATGACTAACGATCATGTTTCTAGACATACTCTGGACTGTTCTTGGTGACAGTCAATCCTTATTGTCCGTTACCGATCTACTCGAACGAATATGTGAAGATGTACAAGGGCCGAAGCAGAGAGGAAACACGACCCCATATTTTTGCAATGGCCGATAAAGCCTTTCGGAACCTGGTCGAAGAAGGCCAGAATCAGAGCATCCTGGTGACGTAAGTTACTCGCCAGTCACCTGGAAATCGGATCTAACGCATCACAGAGGAGAATCCGGTGCAGGAAAAACGGAGAACACGAAGAAGGTCATCCAATACCTCGCCGCCGTTGCGACATCTGACACTCCATACGTTCGTTCGGCGACCAAGCAAATGTCCAGCCTCTCTCAGCAAATCCTACGAGCGAACCCCATCCTCGAAGCATTCGGCAATGCTCAGACTGTTAGAAACAACAATTCTTCTCGATTTGGAAAGTTCATACGGATTGAGTTCTCCCGGTCTGGCCAAATTTCGGGCGCATATATCGACTGGTACCTCCTCGAAAAGTCGCGAGTAGTGAAACCGAATCGGCAAGAGCGGAATTACCATGTCTTCTATCAATTGCTGAGAGGTGCCGATCCAAAGTTGAGAGAGAAGCTACACTTGTCCAACCTTGGTATCAAAGATTTCGTCTACACGAGGGACGGAAATGACAGCATTGCCGGGGTGTCCGACGACGATGAGTGGAACTCATTGATTGAGGCATTCCACGTCATGAATTTTTCGGCAGAGGACCAAATGTGTATTCTCCGCACAATTGCCGCCGTTCTACATCTTGGGAATATAACAGTCATCAAGGAGAGCTTGCGAGCAGATCAAGCTGCCTTAAGTCGTGACTCATTCACCAGTATAGAGAGAGCCTGTCAGCTATTGGGGATACAGTCAGAACCATTCGTCAAGGGGCTGTTGCATCCCAGGGTGAAGGCAGGCCGCGAGTGGGTGGAGAAAGTCCAAACACCGGAGCAGGTTAGGCTGGCGCTCGATGCGCTCGCCAAAGGAATCTACGAGCGTGGCTTTGGTGATCTCGTAAACCGAATCAACGATCAGTTAGATCGCAGCACCGTGACGGGAGATGACAGCTATTTCATTGGTGTTCTCGATATTGCAGGTTTTGAGATATTCGAGAAGAACAGTTTCGAACAATTGTGCATCAACTACACCAACGAAAAGCTACAGCAATTCTTCAATCATCATATGTTTGTGTTAGAGCAGGAGGAATACGCCAGAGAGCAGATTGAGTGGCAATTTATCGACTTTGGAAAGGACTTGCAGCCGACTATTGACCTGATTGAGTTGACAAATCCCATCGGTATCTTTTCTTGCTTGGATGAAGACTGTGTGATGCCTAAAGCGACGGACAAATCATTCACAGAGAAGCTTCACTCGCTCTGGGATCGGAAGTCTCCGAAGTATCGTGCTGCTCGGTTGAGCCAAGGTTTCGTTCTAACTCACTATGCTTCCGAGGTGGAATACGATACCGAGGGATGGCTTGAGAAGAACAAAGACCCCCTCAACGATAACATAACTCGCCTTCTGGCGGCGTCGCGAGAGAAGCACGTCACAAAGCTATTTGCGGACTGCGGAATCTCTGATGATCAGACAGATTATCCAAAAAGTCGAGTCAAGAAGGGCCTGTTCCGTACAGTCGCCCAGGGACATAAGGAGCGCCTGTCAAGCCTGATGACTCAGTTGAATTCAACGCATCCTCATTTTGTGCGCTGCATTATACCAAATCACAAAAAGCGCCCGAAGATGCTCAATGCTCCCTTGGTCCTTGATCAACTACGATGTAACGGTGTTCTTGAAGGAATTCGAATTGCGCGTACCGGTTTCCCTAACAGGCTATCATTTGCCGAGTTTCGTCAACGGTATGAGGTTCTCTGCCGCAACATGCCTAAGGGCTACCTGGACGGCCAGAACGCTGCTCATATAATGCTACAAAAGCTCGGACTAGATTCTGCATGGTACCGAGTCGGTCGAACGAAGGTCTTCTTCAGAGCCGGTGTTCTTGCTGAGCTGGAGGAGAAACGGGATGACCTCATCCGCTCCATCATGACCCGTTTTCAGTCGCTGTCCAGGGGCTTTGTTCAGCGCCGGATCTCAAACAAGCGTCTTTATCGTGCGGAGGCAACCAGAATTATCCAACACAACTTTAGGGCTTACCTTGATCTGAAAGCTAGCCCTTGGTGGCGTTTGTTCTCGAGAATGAAACCGCTCCTTGGAGAGACACGGTCCGCCAACGAAGTCAAGCGGAGGGATGAAAGAATCCAACAATTGGAGTCCAAGGTGAAGACAGACTTGGCCGATCGCCAGAAGCTGGACGAGGAGAGACGACGCACAGAGATCGAGATGCAAAAAATCCAACAAACCCTGGAAAGCGAAAGAGCTCTCGCCCTGGATAAAGAGGAAATCTTCGAGAGGCTTCAACTTCGGGAAGTAGAGCTCAGTGACAAATTGGCCGGGGCGATTGCAGACCAAGAAAGTCTCGAGGACCAATTAGACGAACTCATCGCAGCGAAGAAGAAAATCGAAGAGGAGCTTCAATTCCGCATGACTCAGCTGGAGCAAGCCGGGGAAATTATACAGCGTTTCGAGAATGAGAAGCGAGAGACGCAGGCACGTCTCGAGGAACTTGATCGCAGGATGATGGAAGCCGAGACGTCCTCCTCTGAAAAGGAAAACCAAATCAAAGAACTTGGACAGGAAACCAAAATGCTTCAGAGTCACCTCAGCATGAAGGATCGCAAACTGCAAGACCTAGAGGCCAAACTGCTGAAGACTGACCAAGATCTTGATATTAAACTTGCAAAGACGGCCAAGGAGCTCGATCAGTCAAAGAACCAAGTCAAGGATTTGGTCGAGGAAAATCGCTCGATAAGGCAGCAGATCTCAGATCTTTCTTCAACATCTACCGGATATGAAGAAATGCTGAGAAAAAAAGAAAGCGAGATAGCAATTCTGCGTAATGATGCTAAAAGGGCCGACGAGGAGAAAAGACAGCTGGAGACAGAGAAAGTGTCGCTGTCTACTCGTCATAGCAACATGCAAAAGCGCTTGCGGGAACTACAGGCTGAATCTGATGCCATGATGGTTGAAAAGGCCCAGTTGGACCGAGAAGTGGCTGACGTGAAGAAGCTGCTCGAAGACAAGATCTCCGAGGACGCTGAAGCGGGAGAAAGCCGAAAGCTTCTTGAGCAGCAAATCCAGGACCTTAAAACCCAACTCTTCCAGGCACAAGCGGACTTGAGCAGAGAACGGCAATCAAGAGACGATGTCCAAATGCTTGCAGAGCACAACCTTGCGGAATTACGTGACAAGTACACCTCCTTGAATGACTCTAAAATTGAAATCGAGAAGGAGATGTATATTCAGCAGGACACTCTTCGCCGCGCTACCGAAGCCCGAGTTGCTGCCGAAAGTTCGCGCAAGGACCTGCAGACGGAGCTCATCAAGCTTCGCGATCGCTTCACTAACGTTGAAAATGCTCGTTTGAATGCAGAGGCTGAAATTGAGCGCAACATCAACAACCAGGCGAACCAGAGGTTGGAAAGCGTTCGGAAAGATTTGGACGCGAAGACTCAGCAATTGGAGGAGATCGAAGCTGAAAGGACACGGCTTTCCACCAGAATTCAGGAGTTAGAGAATGCGATCGCTGACTCTGACAACTTCCGAATTCGCCATGACCAACAGAAGCAGCGCATGGAAAGAGAATTGGTGACCCTCAAAGGCAGACTAACAGCCTCGGAAAATGACAATCGGGCTCTATTGACAAAAATTCAACAAAAGAACCTCGACATTGCCAGGTCCAACTCCAAAGCGAGCGACAACCAACGCCACCGCGTAACCACGCTACAGAGGGAAAAGGCCAAACTGGAGGATGACAACAAGAACCTGACCCGCCAGCTAGGAGACCTCCAACTTTCCATTACGTCTCTGGAGAAACAAAAGGAGAAGTTATCGCTGAGTCTCGAGGACTTGAACCACGAAGTCAATAGAGAGCACAAAGCCAGTCGCAATGCCGAAAAGACGGCCTCCACTGCCGGTATACAATTGGCAGAAGCGAACAGAAACCTGGAGACTGAACGCCAACTACGTACTCAAGCTCAGGCAAATACTCGCAAGTTGCAGGGCTCTCTGGACACTGCTAACAAAGAAATCGATGACCTGCACCGCCAACTGATGCTCCTGCACAGAGTTGTCGAGCCTGCATCAGAGGAATCCGAGTCATGGGAAACCGTACGCCCTGATCTGTCGAAGAAGGTGGATCTTGCACAGCTGTTGGACACTGTACAAAGCCAGTTGCAGGTATCGGAGGAGAAATATAGCAGGGCGGAAGCCCAGCTCGCCGAAATGCGCCGGCGTCATGGTGATGAGATGAAGGAACTCGATGCCCGCTATTCCTCCTCCAAGCGTGCTCTTCTGGAGGAAATTGACCAAAACCAAGTTGCCGGAAACCGCACGCCCACTCACCTACGCAAGAACTCTGACATCGCAAAGAGATTCGGGACCCCGACAACACCAAACCGAAGGCTCAACTTCGAGGCTGCGAATGACTCTGCCCGGTCCGACAAGACCGTGGATACTGTTGGTTACCAGAAACGGATGGACTTGGCGGCCGAGATTGAAGAGCTGCAGAACAAGCTTCAGATGACTGAAATGCAAAACAAGCACCTTCAAAGTCAATTACAGGGAGACTCGCGTCAAGACCAATGGCAAGATGAAAGCCCCTCGGTCCGTCGGATGCACCTCCTAGAACGAGAGAATGGTCGACTGCACGACCAACTCGATGACTCTGCGAAGAAGGTTTCGGCGCTCGAGCGAAGCATTAGATCTGGGGATTTGTCACTCCGGGATGTACAGGCCAAGTCGCATGAGGAGCTTTATGACCTCATCAATTCTCAGGAGCAATCTAGAAGGTCTCTGCTCAAGGTCCACAACGAAGCGGTTGCCGAGTTCAGTGATGCTAAAGCTCAGTTCGAAAAGCTCAAACGCGCAAAGGCTACCACTGAAGTCGAGCTCCGTGATTCTCGCTCCGAAGCCCAAGAGCTTCAGTTAGCCAGAGATCAAGATGCTGTCAGCAGAAACCAGCTGCTCCAGGAGTTCTCCGACCTGCAAATTCGCCTGGATGCAGAGTCCTCGAAATGCGCGGACCTCGCGTCAAGTCAAAGCCTCTACAAAACTCGCGCGGATGAGTATTTCAGCAAGCTCGAGCAAGCAGAAATTTCAGTACTTAAAGCCACTCGGGCCGAGCAGTTTGCCAAGTCACGGGCTCAAGAGGCAGAGGATACCTGCGCCCAAATCATGGCTGAGCGCAAGCAAATGGACTCTCTTGTGGAGGACCTTCAGCGCCAATCACAGTCTTTAGAGGCCCGAATGGAAGATCAGGCCGCTGAACTTCAGGCTGCGTTGCAGTCCAAACAGCGTCTCCAGAATGAGCTCGAGGACTACAGGAACCAACGTGCCATCGATATCGAAGACAAGGAGACCTCCATGGAGCAGACGAGACAAAAATACCAGCGCGAGTTCTTGACATTGAATAACGAGCTCGAGGTGGAACGGGAGCGTGTCCTGAACGTCCGTGGAGAGAACTCGCGTCTTCGCGAAGAACTCGAAGATCTCCGCAGCAAATGGGACAACGAAGTGATGAACAGCTCTACGTGGGCCAAGGAGAAGGCGCGGATGGATGTCATGCTTCAGGATGTGACCTCAATCCGTGATGAAGCGGTGAACGCGCATAATGAAGCCCAAGGAAGAGTTGTAACACTTCTGTCGCAGGTCAGAAGCCTACGAACTTCGGTTGATGATGTGACGGCAGAGAGAGACATGCTTCTCAAGGAGAAGAAGATGCTTGAAACTCGTTTGACTGAAGCAGGCGACAGACTGGAGGATCTAGCTAAGGGAGAGAGTCCATCCATGCGCAATGCAGCAAGCATGGATCGCGAACTTTTGGAGCTTAAATCCAATCTTGCTCAGCAACAGGACGTCTCTGCTGCCGCTGTGGGGAAGATGAGACGAGCCGAAGCCTTGGCCACCGAGATGCAGAAGGAGGTCACCGCTGAGCGGGAAACCAACGCTCAGCTTTTCAAGGATAAGGCTGCTTTGGAGAAACAACTCAAGGAGGCTCAGCTGCGGTGCGTTGATCTGGAAACTAAGAGCTACTCATCCGGAAGCCAGGACGTCAGATTCCTACACAAGAGAATCAAAGAGGTAAGATAGAGTCCCTGCAAATTAAGGCAATATACTAACATCTGCAGCTGGAAACACATCTCGAGGAGCAAGAAACCAAGCATGGTTCCGAACAACGATCTCTGCGTAACGTCGACCGCACTGTGAAGGACCTCCAGTCCCAAATAGATCGACGAGAGAAGATGAATGCTCAGCTCAACGAGGACATTAACAAGTCTCGCGACAAGATCGACCGTCTTCTTCGAAACATCCAAGAACTTCAGGAAGCCGACTCACAAACCCAATTACAGGCGCGCCGAGCGGAGCGAGAGCTTCGAGAAGAAAGAGAAAAATCGCTGCGCCTGGCGCGTGAGTTGGAAGGATGGAAAGGGCTTCGCGTTGAGCGCGGCAGCAATCTCGGACGACTGAGCGATGCAGGGAGCAGAAGAGGAAGCGGCGTATATGGCTCAGGCGATGTGCCACAGCGGATGCCTAGCAACACGAAAGGCTTCTTGTAAGGAACACGATAATCTAGCAGGACGGTCCTGCTCAACACAACCGCATTCAATAATTCAGGCGCTAAACATTTATCCAGGGCCTGAGCGACGGATTACGAGCATGAATTGATGGCGACTCTCTGCATTTCTAAGGACTATGCAGCAGCTAACGTGATGTTGACTGTTTCCCCCATTTTCTACGTGTATATGCCTCCATTGGTTATGACGATCTATATGCATTCGAGTTTTATTTCTTTCTGGTCTTATATTTGGGTGGGATAAGGCAGACATTTGTTTTGTGCTGTACTATGGAATGACTTTCAGCAGTTCGGAATACGGACTTGCTCTTATTGTTAATTTTTTACGATGGTTCTGTTAGTTATTTTCTGTTTCTAGATATATAGTTTGTTGAGACCTTTAATCGATACCAGAAGTTACAACCAGAAATTACAAGACCATGCCTGATATTTTAGTCACAACCGTCATGTTCACGTCATTCAGATGTAACGTCTTAAGTATCAATGCTCTCAAGTGCAAGAACAACTAAATGCAAGGGCTGAGATGAAAGGAAACCCGCAATGTAAAAGCCGCCTCCCGTCGGGCATCGGATAAACTAGCCGCGCGCTTAAGATTAGCGCCCGCCACGAACGTTTCTTGAACCCACCCGAGCTTGGATCAAGATCACTGCCGGCCATGCGGTAGCTTTCTTCACCCATCTTTCTCTCACATAGTGCCCGGACGGATTCAAGGCTCTCGCGCCGCCCCTCACCATGGTAAGTGAACTTCCCTATGGGCGCAGAAACGGGTGTTTGCCGTCCAATGCCTCGAAAATTCCGACCGAGTGCATGAACTGATCACCAATGTCCACCAGGCACGCAACAGCGAAAAGGCGCAGTCGATGCTGTTTCGATTCCGCGCGCAGCAAGCGGCGGACCTCGGAATCATCGACATCGGACGCACCCGTCGCCCCAAGGCCATCACGTCGGTGGATTCGATCCCCATGTGCGAGAAATGGCGCGGCCAGGTCCTCAAGGAAATCTCGCGCAAGGTCTCGCGCATCCAAGAGCTCAGCCTGAGCGATTACCAGATCCGCGACCTGAACGACGAGATTAACAAGTTGATGCGCGAGAAATGGACCTGGGAGATGCAGATACGGAACCTCGGCGGACCGAATTACATGCGTGGCTCGGGCCGTGTGTACGATGACGAGGGCAAGGAGATTCCTGGCGGGGGAAAGGGGTATCGGTATTTCGGGCGTGCGAGGGAGTTGCCGGGTGTCAAGGAAATGTTTGAGGCCGCGGCTCGTCGCGGTCGGAAGCCGGCGGAGGAGGACGATGAGGGCACTCGGGGACGGGGCGGCGATATCGCTACGAAAAAGGTCGATGCCAATTATTTTGGCTACGGGCTGGATGAGGAGGACGGGACGCTGCTGGCGTACGAGCGACAGAAGGAGAAAGAGGCTGTTGAGCGTCTACGCAATAAGAAGGAAGACGACGTTGAAGATGGCTGGGAGCCCCTACCGGGTGACGCTGGTGACGGCGTCGAATGGCGATTGCCCACCTTGGATGAAGTACAAGAAGAGCTGGTGGACAGGAGAAGGAGAAGACTCTTGGACAAGATCACTTGAGTCTGTCCCCATGCCCTTGCTTTTCTTTTCATCGATCTTTTCTTCTCTCTTCAAAATCTTTCCACGAGGCGTTTGGGGTGTATGTTTCTGCACTGCTATTTCCCGGTTCTATGTTATTTCGTCTAAACTTGTCATTGAAACCATGCATTTGGAGCAAAACGGCTCCCTGACGATACCAACACGATTCGTTCTTTTGTACTGTACATTGGATGATATTATCTTAAATGATTATTTACAGCTTCGAACTATCCTGTTTCTTCGCCGTCCTCTCGGCCCTTAAGATCGAGGAGATACTGCGACCCACTTCTTTTTCGTTTCCTTCCAAACGACTTCGCTTTTCAGCTTTTAAATCGTCGAGGAGGAACAGCCCCAGCTCGCCCGTACGCCATTTCTGGATAAAGTGCTGCGCCGCAAGGTCAACATTGGGAATGCCACCTTTGGCAAGAAGACCCTTGTTTTGAGCAAAGCTCTCTAGAAGGGGCATGATCTCATTTGTTGGCGCGGACCAACGTCGGTATACGCCAGGATCGTGCAGATTTATATGATATAATAGGTAGTCGGTGAGAGTGACCGGTGAAATGACAGAATCCTTGACGCAGCCACAGAGCGCCAGTTTCAGCATATTCTCTGCATCTGGTACGTAGGGCATGAAAACACCCGGCGTGTCCAGCACGTAGACGTGGGAGCCATTTTCTCTTTCTATAATCTTCACTGGCGTTCCAATCTTCCGTGTTATACCTGGCTGACCACCCGTTTGTACAGCTTTGGCTTTGCCGACGCCTTTGCTTCGCAAGTTATTGATCAAAGTCGATTTTCCGACATTGGGCATACCGACAACCATCACACGACAACCGACGAGTCGGTCTGGCCCCTCCGCATCTCTTCGCAAATGTTTCAGGATGGAACTCGCATCTGGACGAGACGAGCTAACGAAGAATGTGGCGCTATTTTTATCGAAGCCTCGAACAGTTTTCTCTACCTTTATAGAGAGTATAAGTGAGCAATAATTCTGGAAAGACTGAAGCTAGGAAGGCTCACAGATCGCTGCGCACTTGACCCGTGCTTCGCGCCCAAGTCCCGCTTGGTATAGACAATCAACCGTCTAGTTTTCCCCAACGCCTCTTCGAACATGGGGTTGATAGACGTGACAGGGACTCTGTAATCACGGCATTCAATAACATAGTCAATAGATGACAGCATGTTTTGCATCTTTTTCAGGCCGGCCCTGTGGTGGCCCAAGTAGTACGACCTTGGAATGGACGCATAGCTAGGGAAGACCTGGCGCGGAATGAATTTGGCCGTCATCACGAGGAGTCCGTAGATAGCTTTAGGGATAAAAGTGGATGGAGAGATCGATTGATTACCGCCCCTCGACACATGGTCCAATGACGACGGTGAACTTAAGTTGAGAGGCAAAGCATCGTCTTGCTTTCGCCGATGAAGCTGCTGCTCCCACTTCTTCGCGTGGGCCCGATTTGCCGGATATTGGAAGCGGTGAGTAAGGCGGTACTGTCGGCCGATGTTCTCCGCCTTGAGGAGTTGTCAACAGAAGTTCCTACAAGAATCATCTCGATGGCTCGACATGAGTTGCTACTACAATATGCACAGGAATTCTGAACTTTAACAAGTATCTTCTACGACATATCAGTTCTCAGATTTTTCTCATCCGCTCAGATGGCGAATAACTCACAAGGACACGTCTTCAAGCCCCGATCTATATATAGCCTGCTATCATCACTTTGAATAGCATGGTGACTGACTACTTCCTACACATGGTGTCATCAATCTGTACGGAGTACCTGCTTTCCGAGCGCCTCGAATTCATAATAATGCAATGCCAATGCCCATCCTTTGTCTCGAACACACCAGCTAGTTATCACACCTCACTACCAATCAACAATGCTTCCTTCTGCTTGGTCCCTGTTGCCCCCACACTCGGTGATAAGCCCGTGTGGCTGCATAACTACTCAATGTGCCCTGCAAGGAGCACCCAATCTCTTGGCCCCTGATTCAATAGAACAGGCTCGGGGAACTACTGTTCGTATGTTCTTGATGGATCGGGTAAAGATTGACTCGAATCAGCTTGCGGGTGGGTATTTCCGAAGATCTTCGTTGCTGCTAAGCTGATTAGAAATTGTTCTTTCGTGCTCCCTATGATCTCCCATATTGCCCATTCCATTTTCATTCTTCGCAGAATACATCAATTCGAAATCAGATACTAAAGCGGAACCGAGTGCAACTCGTTAGATACTCCTTCAGGGGCTACTAATGCCGATGGCAAGAGAAAGGTCACCCAGAGCTGACTGATATCGCGATGCACCAGCTCATGTGGAGGAGAAAAGTAAAGTTCAGCTGCTGCGCTCTACCCCTGGGCCTCGCGCCTGGTGGAATATCCCTTACTCAATCAGATCTTCACCTTAGATTCTTATCGCCGATTGCAGATGGTTGCCAACTTGAGAAAATTTAAAAGGGCCATGGAGCACACATTTGAAAATATTCTACCATGCATTCTGGAAAAACATCCTGAATTGACAGCTTTTCAGCCAAGGTGCAAGGCGTGTTATCTTTCCGAGTTTCTGAGTATTTTTGTTCGCTCGAACAAGCTTTGGCTGACTAGTACCTTTTAGATGTGAGTCTTTTGCTATCCGAAAGGTCTTCAGTGAAATAGCTAATCGGACATTTAAACCTCAGGCCAGCACGAAAACGATAGATCTGAAGGGCGAAATGCCAATGCTTTCCAAGATCCCCGCTTGGCGAATGATTTTTGACCAGGGCGCCGTCACCCAAGAAGTCATAAACCACCAATATCCTGGTTCTGGTACTGAAGAGCACCCATTTGAAGTTTCATGGATACCAGATGATCCCCGGAATCCTATGGATTTCCGTAACACCTCAAAATGGGCACTTGCGGCGCTGGTTTCATTTTCCACCTTCACAGTTGCCTTGGTCTCTTCCGGCTATACAGGAGGCTTGGCCGAAGTCGTGGAGTACTTCCAAGTCGATGAAGAGATTGCTGTCTTGGGCATTTCATTTTATGTCCTGGGCTTCGCACTTGGTCCTCTGGTACTGGCGCCGATGAGTGAGCTTTATGGACGTCGGCCGATACTCATCTTCAGCGCAGCAACATTGACAGCTTTCACGGCTGGAACGGCAGGCGCGCAAAACATCGAGACTCTGATCATTCTTCGCTTTCTTGCGGGTAGTCTTGGGGCTGCTCCTATGGCTGTTGCGGGAGGTACCCTCGCCGACACTTTTCCTCCTATCAATCGAGGGCTGGCAAGCGGGCTATATGCCGCCGCACCTTTTATGGGCCCAACAATTGGGCCCATTGTGGGAGGATTTCTGGCCGCTGCCGGAGGTTGGCGGTGGGTGCAAGGCTTTTTGGCTGCCTTTTCCGGGGCTCTGCTTATATTGACGACTATTTTCCTGCCTGAAACATATAGCCCAGTGCTCCTGAGAAGACGAGCAGCGAGGCTATCAAAGATCACCGGTCATGTATACCGCAGCAAGCTTGATGCTGATGGCAAAAATACCCACGCCGGCCAATTATTCAGAACAGCTCTTTCTCGCCCTTTCGTTCTTCTTTTCCGTGAACCTATTGTGTTTTTGATGTCATTGTACCTTGCCATTATTTATGGCACGCTATATATGTTCTTCACTGCATATCCGATAGTTTTCCAGCAAGTTCGTGGTTGGAGTGAGAGTAAGGGTGGGTTAGCTTTCCTGGGAATCTTAGTTGGGATCTTGTTTGCGGTGGTCCACACATTCGTCGCATATTTCCAGTACAAGAAAAGGACCTTGGAGGCACATGGGCGGCGTCTTCCCCCGGAGGAGCGTCTGCCAGCCAGCTTCATAGGAAGCATTGCTCTGCCAGTTGGCCTATTTTGGTTTGCCTGGACAAATTCGCCTTCAACACATTGGATGGCGCCAATTTCGGCTGGAGCCCCATTCGGATATGGAATGATCATGGTGTTCATGCCTGTTTTGAACTATCTGATTGACTCGTACACTATCTACGCCGCATCGGTGACAGCAGCGAACTCCCTCGTACGGTCCATATTTGGCGCTGTCTTTCCGCTCTTTACTGGCTACATGTATCAACGACTGGGTATACACTGGGCCTCCTCGATCCCGGCCTTTCTCGCTGTGGCGTGCGTTCCGATGCCGTTCTTGTTCTACAAGTATGGCGCCAAGATTCGAAAGCGATGCCACTATGCTGCTGAGGCCGACGCTTTCATGAATCGGCTGCTCGCTGGCACGGGCACTGCCACTGCCACACCGCCGAAACCCGAAACCAAAGAAGAAAGCATCGAGCTGCAGGCTGGAGGGTCGGTGACTCATGGAAACAACGGTGATCGTGATGAGCAAACAGATAACCAGCCAACTGAGGCGAACCGGGTCTCAACAGCGCACCGGACATCCTGTGGCTCGGAAATATCAGGAGTCTCGTCGCATTCAAATCTCACGCTAGTTCGAGATCGTGATGATGGTCCTCCTCAGATTGGCGACATTTTTAGTTCGCGGTGAACATCGGGAAATTTGTTGGCCTCGAATATCGCGTTGGTCACTTTTGGATATCTTTCATTTCATGCCAATAGATTCGGTTAGATACAGTCTTCCACATATATAATATCTCTATCTTCTTGGTTAAATTTGCTGTGATTGACTGCTCTGCTGGACCAGTAATCGGCGGTGTCGATCCCACGAGGCCGCCAATGGAGCTACGTCATGAGCAGCCAAGAGCAGCTAGCGAGCCCCTCCTTCGCCAGTGAAATCGATCAATTGATTTATTTACTCCTGGTACATATCCTAGTCGGTTGATCGACTATGGAAGCCGAGTCAACCACTGCGAGAAATCATGTCGCTGATCTCCGCCTTTCGACCTCGATCCACGCGGTCTACTTCTCTGCGTCACCGGCCTCCTGCTAGACAGAGAAGAGCTGCCCGAAGACCGGAACATGAACGCGAAGGCGACGATGATGCGCATTCCATCATTACTCCTTCCAAACATACACCCAAGGCGATTCGCGTCTTGCGAGGTTCCATCTCGGCCGGCGGTCCTTTGCGTCCTTTTCGGCTGGTGAAGCAGGACATTGTCAACCTGCGTCGAAGATACGTCTCGGATTGGACACTCTTCAACCAGTTGGTCTTCGCGAGTGCCGTCTATGTCTTCTTCACGAATCTTCTACCGGGGATAACCTTTGCGAGCGACTTGTATGTTTTGACTGGTAAGAGTTGGGGAACCATCGAAGTGGTTTTTAGCACGGGTCTTTGTGGCATCATTTTCTCACTGTAAGTGACGATCTTTTCGATTGGATTTAGAAGAAAGCATGGCAATGACTCTATTAGCTTGTCCATCCAGCCCTTGACCATCCTTGGAGTGACGGGACCTTTCTCAGTGCTAGCAGAGAATATCTATGCCTTATGTGAAGAAGATTTCAAGGTGCGTCACCGGGTCCTTCTCATATCTTTCTTATAACTGACATATCGTCAGGTACCTTTCTTACCATTCATGGCCTGGTCCCTTATACATGCTGCATGGCTGCACTATGTACTGGCGATCATCAACGCCCATGACTGGACAATGAGATATGTGACGACCTTCGCCACTGAGATCTTCGCACTGCTGAATAGCATCATCTACTTCCACAAGGCCATCCAAGAGCTGGAGAGAGCCCACGACAACCTCTCCTTTGCTGCCTTTCTATATGCCGTCATGGGTGCCGTAGGGACAATGCTACTTGCCATCTTCCTTTCCACCGCCGAGAGCTGGCGACCGCTATTCCATCGATACATCCGGATGGGCCTGGCTGAGTATGCCGCCGCCATTTCCATCATCTTATTCATCGGCCTGCCTTATATCGGCGAACTAGCGGATCTCGATAAAATGACCCTCGCGGTCAGCCACTCTTTCAAGCCCACCTCACCGGATCGCGACAAATTCATCGTCGAGTTTTGGACCCTCTCCATCGGCTGGGTGTTCGCCGCGATCATCCCAGGCATCATCATCACGATTCTTTTCTTCTTCGACCACGAAGTCAGCTCCATCATCTGCACCATTGACCGCTACGGCACCAAGAAACCCGGCGGCTTCGCGTGGGATATCATCCTTCTTGGCACCACGACCGCGCTGTGCGGCATTCTGGGAATTCCCCCGGCAAATGGTCTCCTGCCACAAGCACCCCTACACTCGGAGTCCTTGATGCACTCAGAATTCGAACAGCGGACAGTCGTCGTAGATGGGGACGGGAAGGTCGAGACGCACGAGGTCAAGCGCGTCTACGAGCAGCGATGGTCGTCCTTTTTGCATGCCGGGGCCATCCTGCTCTTCGTTAGTCCTCCGTTCATGAAAGTCCTCGGTCTGACCCCGACAAGCGTTCTTGCGGGTCTATTCATGTTCATGGGCGAGCAGAGCCTTTCAGTCAAGTAAGCTCCCCTGCTCATCCTTGCCCTATCTCCTAAATAAACCCAGCCACTCCCTATCCATACTAAGCCAATAATCGAACTGACTAACCAAATCCAAGTCCAATCCTCTACCGCACCTTCTACCTTCTCACACCCCCATCCGAACTCCCACCTCTCCCTGCATCACTCGCCAAACGAGAACCCCCCTTAAAATCCAACCTCAACCCTAATCCAAACACCGCCTCCACCCCAACCACCACTACGACGCACAACCAAACCAACCCCCCATCCTACCTCCCTATCCACCTCTACACCCTCCTCCAAATCATAACCACAGTGATAATCTTCATCATAACCCTCACGCGCGGCGCGCCCGCCTTCCCCGTCCTGATCGTCGCGCTGGTCCCGTTCCGCCTCCTCATTATGAACCGGTGGTGGCCGCGCGAAGTCCTCCGGTTCGTAGACGCCTGGGCCTGTCGCGAGGGAACGCCCGAGGATGACGAGGATGCGGCGGAGAAGGGTCGAGAGGAAAGTAGCGGGGGTTGTTGTTCCGATACTGCTGATGGTGTTGGTGGAGGGGTGTTTTCGGCGAGGGTGGATGAGTCGGGGATGGAATTGGGGGATTTGGGGCATGCGGGTTCTTCTCGTTATGGGGTGGATCATAGGAGGGAGGTTATGGATAGGGTGGAGGGAAGGGGGGATGGTCGGGCTGTGGAGAGCAGAGATGCAGGGCAGGATTGGGTGGAGTTGGGGTTTCGGGCGAGGGAGGATGAGGAGTTGGGGAGGTCAGTGGATGGGAGTTAAAGGATGGATGGGCTTGACTGTTGGTTGTTGGTGGGAAAAACCATCTGGCTTTTTAAGTGGTGCTTACTTTTAGGTGAATTTGGGATATCATGGGATCTAGGAGTATGAGGTGATTTAGAATATATAGGGAGAACTACCAAGAATTCGAAATTAATTCACTCCGGATCACAGGGTATCATGGCATCGTCTAGACATAATAACATCATGAAAGAAAGCGCCAACCCATGACTCCTACATAGAACCAGGTACAAAGCCAACATCTATAAATGACAGGCAACACCCCAATCAGAACCAAGCAAAGACCACGCTAATATATCTAGGCACCAATGAAAATTATAAAGAAGACAGAAACGCCGGTCATGCCCTCCACCCCTGCACAATCTCATGAAGATAATCAATAACCACACCGAAGATGGCATTGACGCTATCACTAATGAGCTGCTCAAAGTGCCGAATGGCTTCTTCCTCGGTCATCTCGAGGTTGAACCGCTCCTTGACCTTCAAGACAGCCTTGTCTGGTTCCACGCGGATATCCGGGATATTGGCATCGACCATGAGACTGAAGAGGTTGAGGATCAGATTGGCGGATTTGCGGAGCGTGGTGTAAGCTGTGAAGCAGTACTGCTTGAACTGGAGATAGTGGGGAGAGGTGGTGCCGCCCATGCCTTCAACCATCTCCTTGCAGAGTTTCATCATGGGCGCGAAGGGTTTGGGATCGCGGCCAAGGATGAAGCCAAAATCGGCGTGAAAGAAATGGCCGTCCGGCGCAAGAAGGAGGTTCTCCAGATGTCGGTCGCCGACGCCGAGGAGATAGGTGATGACGCAATACCCGGCACAGGATTTGATGTACGTGTCCATTGTTTCTTTGCGGATGCCAAGAGGCTCGTTATCGTCGGGGTTGTTGGCTCTGAGGTATGCGAGGACGGACTTGTATTTCGCCGACACTGCAGAGAGGGAGGTGGAAGGGATGAACTGAACAGCGCCGGCCGTAGCGTTGGTGGCAAGGATACGGTATGGGGTCAACTTGAGGTCTAAGTTTTCTTTTTGCAGGAGACGATCCATGAGGATAATGATCTGGATGACTAGTTGATCTTGCCGAAGGTCGTCTCCGACTTTGAACAGAAGAGGGTATTTCTGCCCCTCGACGGTCTTGAAGGTGATGTGTAGGGGCGACAGAGTGGATTTGAAGACATTCGACTCTTCCGGATAGCAGCCAGTGACGAGCACCTCGGGATCCAAAGGTAACGGCAAAGGCGGGTCAATATGCACAAGGTCATTTTTAGGATCCTTCAGGCACTTTTTCAACTTCTCGATCTTGAGAATTCGATTTTCCCGGGAAACCCGAATATCCTTGGAGATTTTCGAGAGTACGGTGATCAGCTCACCCTGTCGTAGCAGCGTCTTTCGGTGCTCTGGGTGGATTCGCTCTAATTCGGTCATGAAATAGTACTCCACACGGGCGAACACTCTACGCTGGGACGCCAGAGTGCCCGGCCCGGTATCGTCACATTCAACCATGAGGTACCAATGTAGATAGTTTCCAAGTTGAAAGTTATTCGCAGCACGGGTGACGAGGAAATTGGCGAGAGACGAGTCATGGGCGACATCTTCCGTCGTCCCGTCAGAGTGGTCCTCATACTTGAGCGCCTGCACTAATTGCAAGAGATAGAGCAGGAGCTCTTCGTCATCAGCCTTTCGAAGCCGGTCCACTGCATAAGAACGAACAGCGGGGTTATCGAATGTCGGCCCTAGAAGTTCTAGCGCATCGTCTACATCGATTTCAGTCCATTTAGGAAGGATTTCCACGGCTTGATGTGCTTCACCCGCATCTCGCCAGTTTACTGACTTGACAAATTTGGTGAGCGCTCTTTTCTCACGCGTTAGGTAGTATCGGAAGCGCCAAACAACATCCTTTTCTTCCGCGGTGAGATCTTGCGTGGGCTCATACGACAGAATAACGTTTAGTTCATCACGGATCTTGGGGTTCGGTTTCAAATCTCGGTCCATGATACCGGTGCGATGGCTACGAATCAGCCTCCTGTGTTTGTCCTCGCACGGGTTGCCCGTCTGGCCGACTTCGGGATCGTAGATTCGAATCACGCTGTCCCCATCTGCGCCTTCTATGCCCGGACCAAACCGAACTTCGGGGACAGGTTTCAAAGCAGGGTTTGCATTTGTAGCTGCGTTCTGAGGATGAGATGAAATAGGAGGCGCGGAGTATTCGTGGTCAGACCATATGATAGGATGATCGAATCGTGGGAAGTCGACGTATAGGGTGAAGTTTTCGTCATCGAAGTCTTCTTGGTCCGAGTCCTCATCTGCATTCTCTTCACTCGGTAGCTTCTGTCTGATTGCCTTCAACCGGATAGCACGTTTCCTTGCAGCTTCCTCGGCATTCATCTTAAGCTTCTCTAATTGTCGAAAGACCATCTGGTCCATCCAGTCAATCCGCAGTATCTCTCCCATCTCGTGCTTTTTGATGAGAACCTCCACGCGCTCCAGTTCCAATTCCTCGGACGAAGGACCGAACGAATCAGCGGCATTGGCTCGGCGTCGCTTAGGGGGTGGAGTTGAGGGAGTCGTTGTCGCGGAGAGGCCATCCGCCGCTTTGTGGCGATAGATCTTGCATTTTTGTCGGCCCATCTTCAATTTGCCATCTTCGTCGAACAGGGGTATCGTCGTACCGCCAAAGGGGACATTATGCGCCTGCGATCCATCGCTCTTCACTGGGGACAGATCCCAGACAGTTATAGCCAGCTGACACTTGAGGGGAGCATCCTTCATGGACAGAGGCATCTCGAGCCATTCACCCCATGACCTAGATGATTTGAATCCCTTGTATGACGTCTGCAGAGGTACCCCCAACGGTTTCGAGTCCGACCATAGTTGTGCCGTCACGTAGAGATCAGAGACAGGGCTTTGCGTGGATCCTAGGTGCCGCAGGTCGGGTCGTTGCAGAAGGACCGAGTATGGGATCTCTCGCTGTCTCCCTTCCAAGGAGCCACTAAATGAGTGCACAGATTAGCTAGTCTAGAAGCTGGGTCTGGAATCAACTGTCATTACATTTTGATGCAAATTGCAAAGTCTACCTGAGTGGAGACCGCAAAGGTAAAAGCCTCCATCTTTGGGCCAAAGTTCTCGGAGTTGAACTGCGTCTAGCGGTTCATGGCGCGATGCTCCCTCATTCAAGAAGTAAGGGCCGTGAAGCCGGCCGAAGAGCTCCATCCGGGGTGATCGGAGACTAGCGCCAATTGGCTCCAAGGCGGTCAACCCGACGCGGGGTCAGCTGGGTCCACGTGACTCAGTTCACGCGTGACGCGCCGAGAAATCCATCAGTGAATTCAGAATTGTGATCAGGCAGCGTTCTTTGGGAGATCATCACTTGCACCAGCATTCTTTCGCTCACTTCATATTCCGTGCTCTGTTCCACCCACACTCTCCTATTCCCCGCCCTCTTCTTGAAGTTACCTTATCCCGCCTTCATAACCGTATATCTACCCAATAGCGCGGCCACCCGCGTTCCCGTTTGTCGCAAAACCGCGGACAAAGAAAAGAGATGGCGCGCAACCCCCGTGCAGCCGGACCTTCAAGTCAACATTCGTCCCCGGGGACCCATGCTGACAAGGAGAATCAACAACAAACCTCTTCCCAGAATCGCAAGAGAACTCAGGACCGGGCGATGGCCTCTTCTAGTGCTAGTGCAAAGCGCCAGCGATTAGCGAACAGAATCGCGAATAACCAACATGACAGCCAGTCTCAAATGTCACCTTCGCAGCAGGACCCCGACAAACAATACTACGACCCGGATCAAGATGAAAAGGAAAGACGGCGTATTCGGAAGGGCCTTCGAGACTTAACACGGGAACTACATGGTATGGATGCCTGATCAGGATTGATTCTTTTTTCGACGTCTGACAAGGCTTCAGACTCTAGGACTGAGTACATGCAAGCGGGAAATGACGGTATCCGACAGACCATTAAAAAGGCGAATGAATTTTTCCGAGATGTCAAACAGACTTCGGACGCGACCATCGATTCCCGTCTCCTGGTTAGTGCCGCCGATTTATCGTATAAAAAGACGGCGCAGCTAGTTCTAGGCGACGCGTCCGCGGGAGTTGATGTCGACGAGTTTGTCTCCAAGTGCATCTCCTTCATGCGCCATGGCCCGGAGGATCCTCAAACAATCCCCAGCAGCACCCAACGCCGCCGCGCACACGGGAGAACTCAAGCAGACCCCAACGATAGTGATGAGGACCAGGGAGATGCGTTGAATTGGGACTGGCTGGGGCGCTCCGCTTGCGTTCGCAGCAACGCACGACCAGCTGTTTCGGGTTTCCTTTTAGGACCTCTATCGGTTCAGAAACGTACGCGACAGCTGACACAACGAAGAGCAAGGGAACAGATTGATCCATCGCAAGCTGTCCGCCCGCAGGAGCTCGAGGATAAGGACCTCGACCGACAGGAGACGTCTAATCTTACAACTATCTGCTCGAATATCAACAAACTCCTGGCGGAAACCCAGAAAGCCGGGCAGAGTTCTGTGGAGGGTGTGTTGGAGAAAATTTTCCAGCAGTCGGGTGACGAACCCACCGATGAGATGGTCCAGAAGGTCATGGCCCTGCACAATGTCGCTGATGATGGGGGTATTCCTTTGTTCAACTTCTGCATCAACCCGAAGTCCTTTGGACAAAGCGTGGAAAATCTGTTCTACGTCAGTTTCTTAGTGAGAGATGGCACGGCGGGTATCTCTGTCGACAGTCGACAGTTGCCAACTTTGCGTAAGTATTGTACTCTGGCTATCCTTCGCTTCGAGTACGTTGAGTTAACACAATTTACTAGATTATTCCAAACCATATGCACCGAGCGAAGCGCAAAAGAAAGGGGTTCAGAAGCATCAAGCTATCTTTAGTCTTGACTTTGAAACATGGCAAGACTTGATCGATGCCTACAGCATCAAGGAATCGATCATTCCTCATCGCCGGGAAGAAGAATCTCAGGCCACCGGACAAGGCTGGTACAGCTAATGGTCGATGTATTGGAAGCGAGTACTCCGGGTAAAGGTTTGGTTCTTGTTCAATAGATGTATGTACGTGATACCCATTTGTTTTTCGAGCGTTGTAGTACCGGTCTTTTGGAAGCATATTTCGTATGGTTGTGGCCATTGTGTTAGCCTTGACCACCATCCAATGTAAATACTTGATACATAGTAATGATTTTAAGGATATTCATGCACAATGCTCTCTACACGTCAACGGGAAGCCGGAACATCCACTCTGAATTAGTAAACCTCGTACTTCTGAGACTCCATAGTGGATCTAGAACTTCGGCATAACTGGACTTTTCACTGTATACTCCGTACTCGGAACATTAACTCCAGCAGTCTCCAGTAATTCCAGGCACACATTCCGCTCATTGGATTAGCGATCAACGGTGGCCCAGAACCCCCGGATTCCCGGCTTCTGTCCTTCCCGTCATTTCGGCCCCCCCATTAATAATGACGTTGACGTCATGGGTGCGAGTCCATAGCCACCCTTCACCTGCAACACATGATCGCCTCGTGACGGAGTATTTATTGTTGCACAAAGCCCTCAAGGTCCTTGCATTCTTGCCTTCTTGCAGCTGAAGCTAGAAAATATCATCCACTGAGATCAACGATTGATCGCCACTATGGCTCCGCAACTATTCCCGAAGAACCCCAGCGAGAGCATGGTGATTCGCAATGTCACCTCCGACGTGGTCACCATGAGCTTGCCATTTGCACGATTTGGACGCTTGAAGTTTGGAGGTCGAGGAACATTAGGTTTGTCTCACCTAGTCCCGACTACTGGCGACGGGAAGGATTGTGAAACCAAAGGCCCCCTTGCTGACCACATCACGAGGACAGTGAAAATGGAATCGGGCTCGATCGCAGTCTTCTCGCCTGTGAGCCTGACCCCGGAAGTCCAAGCAGCCGTGACCTCCCTCGGCGGCAACGTCAAGTACATCGCGGCGCTGGATCTAGAACATCATCTGCACCTGACGTCGTGGAAGAACGCGTACCCAGACGCGGAGATCATCGCGCCCGACGGCCTGTGGGAGAAACGCCAATCCAACCCCGAGTTCAAGGATACGCCGTTCCGCCACGTCTTCCGCAAGGAGGACCCGCGGCCGCGGAAAGTCTCCGACGAGTTCGACGCCGAGTTCGAGTCCGAATACGTGTACGGCCATCCGTCACGGGAGCTCGTATTTCTGCATAAGCGATCGCGCACCCTCATCGAGGCCGACCTGTTGTTCAACCTCCCCGCCCGCGAGCAGTATTCCAAGTCGAACGAGGGCGCCAAGAACTTCCTAACCAGCTTGATTTGTCCGGCTTTGTCGACTACGGCGCCGGCGACGTGGCAGAAGAGGTTCGTTTGGTATGTCCTGTCGACGGCGGATCGGCCGGCCTTTACTGAGTCGATGCGTCGCATTAACAACTGGGATTTCAATCGTCTGATTCCGTGCCATGGAGATGTGATTGAGAGCGGTGCTAAGGGGGTTTTCAGAACGGTGATGGAGTGGTTCTTGGACGATGATAAGAAGAGGACCTAGTCATTGCCTCTCTCGAAACATTTTCTTTTGTCTTTCTCATCTGTCAATTTTCTTCCTCCGCTTTGACTTGATGCAGGCATCCAATGTACTAATAATATGCTTTTGTGGTGTGAAGTTTGATGTCGATCTGCTGGCGGACATGTGATTATCTCCCTACTTCTAATAAGTATCGTGAAAAAAGTTATTTGCGTCTTTGCCAATGCAATCACATACCCTTGAAAAAGATATCAATACACGTATATTACCCATATCTCCACCCCTATCCAGATCTCATAAATCAAATCTTATCCGAATTCCCCATCGCCAGAATCTCCCTCCGCTTCCCCGCCAAAAACTCAACCATCTCATCCCAGGGCAATTTCGACGGCGGAATCTTCAGCCCCTTCTGAACAGCCCCCCTCTCAGCAATAGTCTCACTCCACTTCTTCAGCGCCGGCCACTCCCCCAAGTGCACGTCCAAGACCAACGGACTGACAATTACCCACGCAAAGCTCGCGATATCCGCAATAGTTAGCTTGTCGCCGGCCAGGTATGGCGATTCCTGTAGACGCGATTCTAGAACGGAGTATAGTCGTTTCGTCTCGTCTGTGTATCGTTTAATGCCGTAGTCGGAGCGGACCGTGGCGAAGGTTGAGAAGTGATTGGCTTGTCCTGTGTTGTGCGCGAGGTGAGGTTAATGTCTGATGCGCTCCTCTTATTTCTCATAACCAACCAATCCCCTAATGGGGAATTCTGGTCTCTGTCTGACACACTATAGTTGATGAAGATAGGTGTCAGTCATACCTTGCATAGGCCCTAGCCCACCCATCTGCCACATCAGCCAGCTCAACTGCTCTGCATATTCCGGAGTACCCGGGGCATAGCTCAGCTTGCGTTCTGTATCGTATTTGTCGGCAAGATAGAGTAGGATGGCACCGCTCTCAAATACCCGGGCCTCGCCGTCTGTGATGGCGGGGATACGGCCGTTGGGGTTGATTTTGAGAAACCATCTAGCTGGGATGTGAGCTTGCGGTGGTCATTAGAGAGTTTTTAGGGCGGACAGACGCTTCTTTTTGCTCGTTTGCGTGAAGGTCCAATGCGTGGATCTTGTACGGGAGGCTGAGCTCCTCGAGGAGAATGCTGACTTTGTAGCCGTTGGCGGTGCCGGCTGTGTAGAGGGTGATGTTGGGTGATGATGCCATTGTGTGTTGGTTACTTGATGCTATGGATGTTTGGTAAATGTAACTCCTGTAACAATAGCTAAAATGAATGGGAAGATGTCCTTGAAATAGATCCAGGATTCATAAGCATGGCCTGCATTTGTAACTGATTTCTAAGAACGGGTGCTTGATTGCTAACTGCCTGATGGATTTGTAATGTACTAGATTAAGAAAGGTGTCATCCTTCGTATACTAGTTAGTAGTAGGTGCTGACGCGGAGTGTTGACTGATTTGATCACCCAATTGTATCTGAGAATGCGGGGCCCCGGTTATAGTGGGTTGGGGGCCAGTCTTTACAATAGGGAAGACGCTATGGTTCTCTTGGTTTCTATCCAATCTGATATGCTCTAGTTAAGAGTTATGAAGTCGCTAACTATAGGTATTCTGAGGTGTAAGCAGCCAAGCCTATTCGGCAATGGACGACCTCCCGCCAACCTAGTCAATTCATTGATCAAGACGCCAAAATATTCCATTTAATGGTCGTTGTTGATCACTGCGATGGCCATCCAGCATCTAGAACATCTACAGTGGCTACAACAGCAGTAGTATCACGAAGTGTTGTCACCTGTGCAACTTCGGGGGCCTGGCCTGGGCATAGTCAGTTGAGCACCGTGCTTCGGTTGGTTAAAATCCAATGCTTGGGATTCTATAATTCTAAAAGATACTATATGTGCCATTGAGGTTCCGCTGTTATTGCGATTGCTAGAACTTGTGCTAACCTATGGACATGGCAATGTTCCTGGTTGATCGAGAGGAATGGCCGCTGGGAGTATTTGCATTACTCGCCCGCATGACTGGGATTATACACATATATATCATTGGTAGCTTCTCATTGATTAGGCGAATTCAAGGTCATAGCGATCCTCGCGTATGGTTTAGGTATATTGTTCTTGTAGGTGTACTGAGTGCAAGGAAGCCCGTTGACAAAGATGAGCAGATTATGAAGATAGTACTTGAAGAGGAAGAAGAGGTCTATACTCCTAGGTTTATTTACGGCATACACTATTTCAAAAAGCGTGAAGACCTGAGACGTTTGGGAAAGGATGTTCATCCTGGATTTCTGCACAATGCCTTTGATCGGTGTTCTTCCACATGAAACCGATCGAGAAGAATGAGGGAATAGTAACAGCGGAAAGGGAAGAAATGGTTCGCTTAGGCAAGCAAAAGACCGGGATAAGCTACCTAGACCATCGAATGTTACATCCAGACCTGCAACTTCAGCTCACAAAATGAAGTGTAGCCTAGAAAAGCTCACAATAAAAACCATGATGCAAGCATTACTTGATGTTTGGAGATGTAGGGCTGAAGGACCAGTCAGGCCATTCCGGCGCTAGGCTGCCGTTATTCCCGCCTGGGCCATGACGTCAGCCGGTAGGGGAGCGTCACTGTGGCAGGGAGCAATGAGGCATGAGCGGACAAGCCAGGGACGGTATCACGGGACTTCTGAAAATTGGGATGATAAAAGAATTTAACCCGTCAGACCGAGACTCTCAGACTATTGATTCTGGCCGGGGGGTGTGGATGACGCAAAGTGGGTTCGGTAGCCCTACTGTGCCTAGTAACGGGGGGCCGTGGGGACTGGAGCGCACCTTAACTTTTAGCTTGGTGGACTGGAGCCACGCTGAGGATTGGAAGATTCGTGATTTTGGGCTCGGGGAGGGACGGAAACTCTATTTGTAGACGAGGAAATAGCACAAGAAAAGAAAAGAAAGAAAGAAAGGACAGCTGAGTTCGCAGCAGAATACGGAGTACCCCGTATACTTGCGTTGTCCGTAGTGAGGCAGGCACGGTGTATGGGTCTACGCTACGGAGTACAGACGGGAGACAAATAAATGAATTAACGAAGAATCAGCCAGCGTTGGGCAAGAACATACCGTGCCGTGCAACCAATGATCGCCGGCCAGACGATGTCATTGCGGTGCAAGGGTTGATCCAAGAAAAAATTGCTGCAGATCATCTGGTCCCATAGCAAACCTTGTACTTAAACTATCCCCATCCCTCCCTCGTCATTCGTTTTGTTCCTTTTTTCACTCGTCGCGATCGTCCCCTCCTGCTGCTGCCACCACTACTTGACCTACACCAGCTCATTCAGGAATCGTTACCTCCGTAAAAAGCCAACCTACTCGTCCATCATGCCTGTCGTATCGCGACTTGTGTCTATCGTGCTCCGAGTCGCCGAGATTGTCTGCGCTGCCGTATGTCTTTCCCGATACCTGGAGAAAAGAAAAAGAAAATAAACGACGAAACACTTACTGACCGTTTTCAATAGGTTGTCGCAGGTATCATCGGCCACTATCTCGCTTCCTTCAACGACATCGACCCGTGGCCACAGGCCAGGTGGATTTATACCGAAGTGGTCGCCGGATTATCCATACTTCTCGGCCTGATATGGCTGATACCTTTCTCTTCGTCGTTCTTCTCCTGGCCTTGTAAGCTGTCCCGCACCATCCCCCAACATTCATCCGGAGCTAACGAACGATCGTGCAGTTGATATCATCATCTCACTGGCCTGGTTCGCCGCATTTGGTATTCTCGTCGATGCGATTCACAAGCTCAGCTGTGGCAGTATCTGGCACTGGGGCGGAATTACCCACAACAACAGCTGCAGCCGCTGGAAGGCGGCCGAAGCCTTCGCCTTTATCTCTGCCATTGTTTGGCTGGTCTCTGGAATTGTGGTTCGTATTCTTTCACTTCGTCTAACTATCTGGCGTCGATGCTGACTGTTGTGGCGTCAGGGTATCTGGTTCACCTTCCGCGTCAGAAGATCTACCACCGATGCTGCCTAGTAAGTATTTGATGTGACATGACCCCATCTGATTGCATGATGCTTACATACATGCAGCACTGGTCGTCGCCGTGGCCTTTTCCGCCGATCTGCCGTCTAAACTCGAGATGTCACCACGCCATCGGCTCCTATCTTTCTGCCACAAGACGACAGAATCAGTTTCACATGGCTGTGTTCCACCATTAGAAAATCATACTTCCCGTCACGATCCTTACTTATGAAGTCTCGCCAATCTCTCAATTTCCGAGTCCTTTTACCGTTTAATCAAAGAGAAGAAAGAAATGAATTGAAAAAAAAAAAAAAAAAAAGACGACCAACACCGGGAATGACGTGATGATTTTGTTCTTGATAATTATTCAGATACCCACCCTGCCGGCGTGTTCAGGCTCCATTTGTCGCTCGTTTCGTTGATCTACACTACTTAATAATCCCGACTCCTAGTTAATGTATTTAACACTGAAATTATTTTCAAATTAAGTCAGCTCACGAAGAGGCGATGATTGCCGTATGTCGCTAATTTACAATAGTTCGACAACATTGTAGCATATATCGCCGTTGATTTGCCAGGAGACTGGATCATAATTATCTTGGTCGGGGCTTCTATACTAGAGAGACTTCGATTCAAGGTGTTAGATTGACTTGATTATTAAGATGGCACATACATACACCAGGGGAATTATGAAAGAGTATGTCAGTGCCACCCATGGTCTACTGCAGGACAGCCATCGGCCTCGCCTCACTATCGATCCTTTGCATGATACAGCGCATATATCGCCGCCATTGTCCAGCGGCACAGAATGGCATATCCCAAAGCAGTAAGATCCTCGGCGATTAGATAAGGACTTGGCGTTGCATGGCGGGAAGGCGCGTCCCTCGTGGCTTCCTTTCCGGTCCCAAAGAAGCCATCAATTAGGTACTTTAGTATGCCTTCGGATTCAGGCACGCCCGACTCATCCGGTTCCAGGGCCACTTCCTTCGAGAAGATTTCCCGCAATCCCCAGGAGTTCCCTCTCCAACCTCTCGACCCTGAGGATGATGACTCGGGAAGCAGTCCGTTTGTGAGCCTTTCGCGGGGGAGTTCCGACTCCGTACGGCATGGAGAGGGCACGAGTGAGCCCCTGCTCCCGACGTCAATGCCGATGCCAATGCCAATGCCGCATCTTGCTTCCCGGGAAAAGATGCGAGGTCGGTTCTCCTCCCTCGTGTCGAGGATCGGCGCCTGGATGAAAGGGCCCTCGCCTCCGCATAAGTATCGCATCACGCCTTGGTGCTACCGGGCCCAAACCGCCCCCGGCCGTCTTGTCGAGCGATACTTTCCGACGAGGGCAGCCAAGGTCTGGCTTCTTTTGGGCTGTGTGGGAGCTTGGGGTGTCATCTTTCTGAGTTTTCTGCATGCCTCGATTGCGGGTCAGGAGATTCCTGGTTATGGAAAACCCGTGAAACTTTCTTGTCAAGCTCGGCTATGGTATGGTCTAAGCTTCCTTTCACTTTGAATTGGCTGACGGTTGTAGGTCCAATGCTACCAATTGCGGTCTTAATGGCGATAACTGTCGTCCTTTTGAGAACGGGGCATTTGCATTCCGATGCCCTTCCAGTTGCGCCGCAGCGATGGTACTCGAACCGTACGTCATAGGCCCGGAAAGAATCAACTATCGGAGCCTGGTTATCGGAGGAGCTTCTGATGATGACGCTAAGTCGGGCGTCTATCGTGGCGACTCTGCCATCTGTCCGGCGGCGGTGCACGCGGGCTTCGTCAGCGACCAGAAGGGCGGTTGCGGCATTCTCCGTCGCACAGGTGAACAATCTGGCTTCGAACCCATTGAGAAAAATGGCATTCCGAGCGTTGGTTTCCCGTCGAACTTTCCCTTGTCATTCACGTTTGGGAGCGAGGATTCGGATGATGGCGACCTCAACTCCAAGTGCCAGGACATTCGGTGGTCGTTGTTTGCGTTCTCTCTGGTTGTAACGACGGTGCTATCCCTCTTCATCACTTCGCCTGCCGCCTTCTATACCGCGATCTATTTTATAGTATACTTCCAGGTGGCCCTCTCCTCTGACCCACCTTATTCTCCCGACTATTACGAAATCGTGTCCACCGCATTAGGCCGGTTGATTCCTTGTGCCTTTGGGGGATGGGCGATGTACTATTTCTGCGTCCGGCATACATTGAAAGATTTGGACGCCCACTGGGATAAAACAGTCCTTTGGCTGGGGACCTGCTGGGTTGGGGCCCTCAACACCGACACGTTCGACAAAATCCCGATTTCTCGGCTTACTCCTCACGATATTGAGCAACAGCCTGGGGCCATCCCCGCGCTCATTATAATTGTCGGCGTTCTCGTGTTGATCGTAGTCGCTCAAGCTATCGCTTTCCGCAACGAAGGGAGGATGCCCCGGATGCTCGCGCTCTACGGGATTTTGGTCGCCGGCATCGTCGCCCTACTTCTTGTGCCGAACATGAACCTGCGCATCCATCATTATATCCTCAGTCTCCTGTTCATTCCCGGCACAACTCTGCAAACCCGCCCCAGCTTACTATACCAAGGGCTGCTAGTGGGCTTCTTCATCAATGGCATCGCACGGTGGGGCTTCGACAGCATTCTCCAGACGCCAGGTGCCTTGCTTGATGGTGCTCAATTGGGCAGTGTTCTTCCAGAGATTGGTCCACCTCTCGTCCTCACGTCGCAGAACATTGCGTTCGACCTCGCCGGCATGAAACCCGAGGCTGATGGAATCAGCGTCTTGGTCAACGATGTCGAGAGATACCACTCCTTCAAAGCAGATAATGGCTCGGTAGGTGTATTCAACTGGACGCGCCACAGGGCTGATGAGCCCGAGTACTTTCGATTTGGATACGTCAATACCAAAGATTTGGGCGGGATTTGGTACGAGGACTTTACCCAACCGGTGACCTGGGATGCCGATGGCCGTTGGAACCAAACGGACCGTACCTGAAGGGGGTCCCTATTCTTGGCAATTCTGGATACATCTTTATATACTATTCTTAGATAGATCAAGATAGATTATATCTGTGTCTTTGGCCGAAGCCGCTGACTGTACAGTATTCTTACATTGGGAGCGGGCTGCGAAATTGGAAAGCATCTCCTCCCCATAACTATCATTGATCTACAAAAAGCATTTTTGGTAATTACTCGATATCAATTATTTTAGATGATACAACTATCTTCATGCATATATATGCGCAGACTGAAATCAACCCCGTGAATGCAACCCAAAGGTACCAAAGCGCCACGACACCGAGCATAGACAAGACATGCTGATACAGGGAAATTACCTATATACTCCAAACCAGTGGAGAACCGAGAACCCAAGAAATATTGAAAAGGTAAAAGAAAAGTCACAGGTCGGAAACGAAAAAATCAAATCTAGAGCAGGCGGCGTTTTTATGTCCAGTTCTTGCTATAATCGTTGCATCCCACTTGGACGACCTTCTGCTCTCCGCCGTCGGAGATGACCAGAGCCGTCAGTTTGCCGCCCTCGACGCACCCGGTGTCGAGACCTTTGGTGTATGTTTTCAGGGAAAGAGAGTTGTATGAGTCGTGTCCGTAGATGACGGTCGTCAGCATGGACTTGGGGTCTTCGACGGTCTTTTCCACACTAGAGTACAAGAGCGACTGGTGTTTGTTATAAAGCTGGAGGCTGTTGTTAGCAATCTGTGGGTGATGGAATAGAGGGAATATCAGAAAACGAACCTTGGTCCAGTGCGTGCCGACCTGCGACGAGCTAGGAACATGACGTTCTAGGTCGATAGTGACCATGGTCATGGCGCTGAAAGGGTCCTGCTTCTCCAGATCGACACCGGGAACCAAACCGCCGTGGACGACGACAGTTTGTCCGAGACCCTTGATCTGGCCGATGTTCAGGATGACCGGGCAGGTATCAAGCCACTTGGCCTGCTCGTCGCTCATTTCCCGGGCCAGCTTCCGGCCGCTAGGGTCCTGTCCGAAGTCGTCTTCGTTGTCTTGCGAAGTATCCTCGAGAATCTTGGCGGCGATCAGGTCGTGCCGGAGGACCAGAATGCGATCCTCATGGTTGCCGCGGACACACGAAGCGGAGTATTTGCGGACGAGATCGACGACACCGAGACTGTCGGGGCCCTTGTCAATCAAGTTGCCGGTGAAAACGAGGTGGTCGGACTCTTCATCGAATTCGATCTGTTCGAGGAGGGTTTCCACTGTTACAATGACAGAAAAAGTTAGTATCTCGACTTTCGAATGCCCGATGGAAGAGAAAGGGGAAAGACAGGCAGTACGCACACTCTTCCTTGCACCCATGCACGTCGCCGATCATGATCAGCCGCCGTTGATTGAGCTGATTCGGCTCAGCGGCCTTCTCCGCAGGCAGATAGGACGGATCCAAATCCCTCAATTGCACGATATTATCGAAAGTCGGCAACGCGTTGGCACCGAACCAGCCGCCCACTTCATCCTTAACGTTGGGGTCGAGCGATCGCAGAAGCGCCGAATGTTCCTCCAGCCGCGGCGACAACACAAACTTCCAGCCGACGAAACACGAGATCAGCAGGGTCAGGTAGACGACGACGTAGCGACGGAATCGCGGCGCCGTCACGATCGAGGTGATCATCTGCACCCAGCGAGGCGATTCGGGCCGTTCGGAGGTGGAGGTGGACGTCGGGAGGTGGGAGTACTTGGTGCCCATTTGCCATTCGTTCCGGACGTAGTCGATAAGGGGACGGGTAAATCTGGCCAGTCGGTAGGAGGGACCGGACTGGTGGTACAAGCCATCATCGGAGGTGTCGTCGGACATGTCGATGTTCTCGTTACTTGTATAATTGGAGTTGGTCATGGTTGGAGGTGGAGGAGTGGTGTGGAGAGAGAGAGAAGAGAGAGGAACGAGAGGTTTGTAGACAACCAGGTCTCTTATCTCTTGTCTCTCTCTGGAGGTATATTATTTTTCCAACTTTTCCTTATTATGTTTCAAGGCGTTCCAGATATAGGGGGTTGAGGGTTCCGACACTTAAAAGACGACAGAAGAGGGAAGAAATGGTCGTCAAGGTACCAGGAACGTGAGGCGGCAAAGGCAAAGAGCGATGAGCATTCCCGTTTGGAACGAGGAAAAGGGAAGTGCCGGAGAGGGAGAGACAAGACAGAGAGACAGACAGACAGAGAGGAAGTGACTTGGAGGATGTGACACCTCCGGTCAAATTACCGCTTAAGTAATCTGTAACTTGGAGTTGTCCTCGACGAATCTTATCGCCGATCGGGAATGCGCCTTCCCCAGATTGGTTTAGCGGGGCGGAACTAATTATAGATTATATAATCCACCCGGTACTGTTACGCTTCTTTTACCTTACGGAGTAGTACCTCTCTACCTTAGTGGTCTCCCCTTGGTACCTATATTTCTAGCAGGCATCTGCATTACCCTTTCTTACAGCATAAGCATGCACAATCATTCCCTAAAGACTAAAGAGAACTAATTCCCACCCGATTCCCGTTCGGCCCCGTAGGGCTACACGAGGCTCAGGCCCTGCCCGCAGCGTTTGTAGTTACCCCAACGAGGCTGTGCTTTCGTTTAGTGTCGTTTAGCTGAAACGCGACTGGCCAGATATACGATATACGATCTGTTATTCTCCTATTTCGTTTCCCTTCTTGTCGGGTGCTCTATGCGGTAGACCGTCAGGTCCCAGCCCTAAGACGAGACGAGATACGTCTGACTCGGGCGCTGAGTTGTTCTGGTTGGATTAGAAATCGAAACTACTGTGTACATATGTTCCCGATCTATTCCTTCTGCCGATCAATCCTTGCTTCGCTAGGGTGGGAAAAAATTGAACATAATGTGATGTGATTTCTTGGCTGTTGCCTCGGTGGGTCGCATCGTGTGTAGTAGGTGTTGTGATTGGGTGGGAGTGGTTTGTGTTGAGGTGAGTTGGATTGAGGTGGGCGGTGCAGTACCTAGAGTAGGTATGAGAGATAATGGTTGATAAATGCTTTGATAGATGGCTAGACATTTGATTGTTGATTGATTGTCCGGTTGGATTAGGTTTGTGGCTGGTCGGTGGCTGAATGTTTGTTATGTAGGTATCGCATTGTTTTTTATAGTTGGATTGGTAGATCTAGAAAGTACAGATGTGTCGCTATGTTCATACAGGTTGGATTGCATCTACGCAGTAAAGATTTCACATTCTCTGAACATCACAGTCTAATGGCTATGTCCAATAAATAGCCCTTCAGAGTGGTGCTGCCGTCGAAGGAAAAGTCGCCTCCAATTCCCTAGAATATCGAGTCCCCAACCTCAAGACAATGCCAAGGAAATGGAATTAGGAAAAGAAATCTTTCAACACGTTTCTCCAAATTGCTGGTCCGTAGACTGTCTTCACCTTCGAATCCCACAGCCCCGCTGCGTACATCGTTTGCTCGTACACATCATCCGCGGACAGGTTTCAATAGCATTCTTCCGTGCCTGGTAGGTAGAGCTCGTGAACTTTATCCGGCATTTTGGCATCCCGCCAAGATGCATAGATCCAGCCAAAAGGCAGCATTCTACGCTTGGGATTGTTCGCAGTGTGTTTGAAGGGTTGTTGGAACTGTCCCCAGGGCCCGGCTATGATATCCAGGCTTTCCAACCGTGCCCCGGCCTTGATTCGGTCGACATACCGAAAAGTCTCCTCGGCTATGGACGCTTCGACCCAGCCCTGCTTAGGCCTACTGTGGTCGGCAGAATAGACAGGCGTGTTCAGCTCTAAATATCTGAGACTTGGGAATTGTGCTATGCTTTCAAGGGGATCGCAAGGCTTGTTTCGAAAAGAAGTCAACATGCTTTTCCCCACTCCGAATAATCGGTCCTAAAGGGGATGGGTGAGCTAGGGGCTGACCACTCATGATGCTGTTCTCAAAGCGCATATCAAGACCTAGTCTTTCAACATGCGGAAGCTTGGTGGCTAATTCTGCTATCTGCTCGGATGAAAGGCCGCTTTGTCGAAAGCGAAGCTGGCGCAGATGCTGACCTTGATGATGCACCGCTGTGTCCAGAATATAAGTAGGGAGACCATATGCCATGAACGCTTGCAAGTGGGAGAAGTGCCGTAAGAAGTTACGTAGAATTGAGCTGCACCAAGGGGTAATATCACCGACGAAGCGTATCGTGAACGATTCCAAATTCGAGACGCAACCGGTAGATTGCAATCTTTCCATCAATTTGCACATCTCAGCGGTTCCATCTAGGGTTAATTGCCGCAGCTTTCCATGTCGAAGACACTGTGTCCACGCGGCTGCTTGTTCCGAATCGATATGAAAACGCGATATGGTGAGGATTCGAAGGTTTGGTAGCGCGCTGTCGCCGGGAAAGTGGAAGGGTGGCCGTAAGTAAGAAATTTGCTCTGTATATATGCCATACTGCTTGAGTATCAACCGCTCCAGGTTCGGAAGGGAGAGGATTACCGCTCCCAGTTTGTCGTTGAGTTCTGCATGATGGGGGGAAAGAGTGATAGGAAGGTAGGCTATGCTGAGAGATCTGATGAAAGGCGCGCCTACGAGCAGATCATTGCCCACAATCTCTTCCGGTGCGCCCTTGAAGTAGAGCTCGGGGGGTGTTTTCCTGCAACGAAGGTATATAAACAGATGCGGAGGGAAGGGGATGCCACGCCATCTAGCTTTGTCAGTCTCAATGACCAAAATGAATAGTTCTTAGAGATACCGCGCACCTAATGGTCTGGAGATTAAGTAGGTTGGCCACCAGTCTGCCAATCGATTCGCTGTGAACATCCTCATTGTAGGATGGCCCATACGAGACGGTGAGAATGCGAACATGAGGAAACATTCTCGCGCCTACGTTTCGCTCAAGAAGCGGGGTTCAATTTACGCGTAGCATCTCTCAGCTGCTCGGTTTCTTGTTTATTCATTCCATTTAACGGAAGATTGATGGTCTTATTGTATCCACAATTTGCAAAGACGCCTAGTTCTAAATGTTTGTATCGAAGGAATTGGACATGAACAGATTTGAAAATGTAGGGCGTTACCGTCAGGTGGAAATAACGGCATGACAGATCCAGCGATAGAAGGGCGGCCCAGGAGTCCCAACGAAGCTTTTGCAATCAATCATATCCATTAACTGCTTGATGTCAAAAGCCAACGGGGAGAAAACTTACATAGTCAAAGACAAATTCCCATATCTCGACGGGTAGAAGCCTATGAGTGTTTTCGCCATTTTCAGGGGATATGGCACGACGGATAAAAGCCTTTACGATCCTATAAACTTAAAACTATAAGTTTGATGTCGATGGGTCAGGCATGTGGATGAAGACATCGCAGTGATGGTTTTGGGGTCCCTGGTAGAGAGTCACATCGTGTGAGCTGCTACCCCAGCTGACTTCACAATCCATATGCAGGACAATGTCTAGACTCCGTAGTGAACGGAGATCTAACGTGACATTGAGAAGGGGAGTGAGAAGGGAATGGGGGAGAGTGCGGTGGATCGCGGCCATCGAGACATGGTCCACTGTGGATCACCTGACAGCCCTTAAATAGACGGGCTGGCCTGAGGCCTTCGGTCGGTGTCCATAACAGCCCGAACAAGAGCATTCAACCATGTAGTTTCAATGTCTTACAGGTTGTGGACGTAGATTGGTTGGATGTCGTACTGCATATGACACGAACACCTGATGCAAGGGACCTCGACCCAGTTCACCTCTGCACAGAAATTGTCTGCTGGATATTCGCTACGAGTTTTATGGCTCCTCCTCTGATATGCATTTACATATTCTATTCCATTTGCTGGGTTGACGTTTCTGGGATTCATCACCGGCTGGCCCAACCTATACATGTAATCCTGCACCACCGACACTAGAAAAGAAGATAGACTGAGGTAAAGAATCCGTCGTTCTAATATACAACACATAAAAATGATATAAGCAAACATCGATGTCATCATGAATGGTAGCAGGAAGCGTCTTTGGCCGTTAAAGAGAGATCATTATCGAAATTGCTCGTAGTACTCTACCTCCGCTCTTCGCTGGTTCACCTTTTCGATGATCTTCGCATCGTACACCTCTTCCAGTTTCTTGCCGCCCAAAAGCACCTGCTTCTCATGCACAGCGGCCTCCTCCTTGGTCATGCAGACCAGGTCGGCCAGCGGGAGCGGGATAAATCGCTGTCCTTCCTTCTCCCACTTCGCGTCCGGTGCGAAGCCCTCGGCAGGGCGCGTCCAAGGTGCGAGCACCAGTCGACTGGGCAAGCCGCTGACGGCGCTCTTCCCTCGCCATATTTCGTCCACAATGTAGCCGACGTCGTCCTTGCTGATGGGGAGTCGCAGACCAACAATCTGCCGGCCGGCGTCGGCGCGCGTTAGCCGCTCCATGAAGCCCTGCAGAGACGTCTGGATGCCGTCGTAGAGCTTCTCGCGGCCCTTGCCGCCGGCGCCGAGACTATAGTCGATAGGGTAGCCGGAGATGTCGCAGATGACGTGGTTGGCGACGGTATAGCCGAAGACGGCGGGCATGGTGCCGAGGACGGGGAGAATCCGAGCCCGGAAGTCAGGAAGGACACTGAGCTCACCAACTTCGCCCTTCGAAAACTCATCTTCCGCAAGAGGTAGGAGAGTCGCCTTGCCGGGGCCAGGGCGTTCGGTCGAAAAGACCACGGGGATGCCCGAGTTCACGCCCAACAGTTTCAACCGTCGGCGAGTGCTGCGCGAGAGACGATCGTCCGTGCTCTCGGAGATATCGCCGACTGTCACGCGCGTGGGATCCGACTTGCATCCGGCACCCATGGAAGAGATCACCGGGATCGAGTGCGCATGGCAGTAGTGCAGCAGCTCGACCTTGGAGGTGATGTTATCGATGCAATCCAACACATAGTCTGGTTTTCGGCCTTGGTCGCTACCCTCGAACGCCCACGGAGCCAGTAGATCATCCGCTACCTCCCCTCCAAAGAGCTCGTTGCGGCAGTCGAATTGCGTCCACGGGGTGATTTGTTCCAGTCTCCTGCGAATACAGTGCACCTTGGGGGTTCCCACATCGGCCAATGTGGCGAGCGCGTGTCGGTTTAGCGAGGACAGCGTCGCTTGGTCGAAATCGATCAGACGGAGCTTAGACACGCCCGAACGAGCCAAAGAGGCGGCCGCGTGCGATCCGACACCACCACATCCCACAACTATCACGAACGAGGAGCGGAGTTTCGCCAGGCCTTCATCGGTGAGGAAAACGCGGTTTCGAGCAAGTTGTTCGAGGATAAGTTCTAAGCGAGCAAGGAGTCAGCAAATTGTCTCAGACAGTCGCAAAGAAGAACACCATCCGTACCATCGTCGTAATCGCCTTGTTGCGCCCTGCGCGCAAGAGCTGCACTCCGCTGATCTTCCTTGCTCAATTGCGGCGCAATTGAAGCACCGCCAAACTCTGTAAGCTGTGCAGAATTTTCCCATTAGCTGACGAGCCAAGTTGCGCATCGCATCACGGTGCGGAAGTCACCTTCTCTGCATGATGTCTCTCGTTTATGTCCGGAATTGAATCTTTAAGCTCCGACACCGCCTCTTTTCGCTTATATGCCTGGTAGCCGAAAATAGCGCCTGCAACAGCGGCTCCCGATAGCACAGCGGTGGCGGCAAGCTGTGTATTATGGGATGACATTCTCCTTAGGAAATGAAACTGCTGGGATGGTGTGGTCTTTCAATTTTTTTTCCCCGACTCGATCCTAAGTACTCCGGCGGCGGGCTGTCGGTCTCAGAATATCTACGACGGACGGTCAGAAATACATGCCCGATCGCTTTCCAGTGACGTGGTCACCGACGGACGTGGCCGAACTAAATCACACCATCGTGAAACCAAAAAGAGTCCACTTACCATATTCACCTTAGACGCCTGTCGGATTGACTTGTTCATTGATCTTTCTTCCTCGACGCTTCCGGGCGGGACTGCCCGTTGGTCACGTGGACCCGCCCTTTTCTGCCGTCGCGTCATTTCCGTCTCAATAGTCTTCGTTTCTTTTGCAGTGTTGTTCTCTCAGGTATGTTGGTTGCGCCCCTCCTCGGTCCGCTGATTCTTGGCTTGTTCGAATGAGTCGCTAATTCATCTTGTCTAGAATGAGAAGACTCTCGCGATATCCCAATGATGACAAACTCAGACACATCAGAGCAACCTCATGACACCCCCATTGTATCGCGTCCAACCGGAACGATTACAGGCGTTGGACTCCATCCTTCGCGCATCTTGCAACGAATGGAAGGAGACATTTGTCCGAGGGGTGGGTGATTGAGACAAGAACAGAGATCTAAGGGATTACGCGCAAGAACTTCTCATAATCAGGACCGGCCATCGCGTCGCGTCGTCTTTATTTCCGACTTCACTGCATTTTGCTGCCGATTTATATCAGAGATTCAGATCCTATCTTTGATGTTAGAAGGGATCAAGTCGATTGACATTGCTAGCTCAAGTCCGCACGCTGATCGAAACGTTTCACTGACCTCTAGCCTATCCTCATTTTCTTTGATTACCTTGATTCGACTTGCTCAACTAACCTTATGTACTATCGGAAATTTTCTTTGAGGATCCGCCTAGCAGCTTTACACACACTCGGTACCACTTGGAATCGTCTTTAAAGAGACGGCCATCCCTTTGCATGGCCTCTTGACCATGTTCATTCTTCGAATGAAGTTTATATACACCCTCCAAAAACATTCAACACCAATTCCAGCACCACCCCACCCATCACAAGCCAGCCTCCCACATGATGACAAAACGTTATCTCAACACTCCGAGGCTGGTTTTCCAGTGCTCCGTCTGTTTCCTCGCAGTAACGATGTCGAGCATCCCCGTGAGGAGTGAATAAAAAGTAGTTTTCAATCTGACTTGGCTGGCTTTGTTGCACTTATATTATTTGTCCCTTCCATTACCCTGGCTCCTTTGTCCATTTATCATGTTAGTTCTCTAGTGAGACGCTGCATGCATGCATAACACGTCTGTGCCAGATTTCCAAATACCTCGAATATGTTCTGCGGCTCTAGTACTCGATGCCTCATCTGAGTCTGACTTCCAACCTCTGTGCAATCTCTTACTATCATTCAATTCAAGGCACATCATTTAATTTATCATTACCCTCGGGCGCTCACCAAAAGAAAACTACCGCAGACTTTCTGCAGATGCAGTCTCTGGATTTCCGGCCATTGCGGATTCAATGAAACAGAAGATGGAGATGTTCGGAACCTAATTCCACTAAATGTTTGGCTTATTCCATATTCAGCATGTTCCAGCGCTCTATCTTGTTATATACGACATACAAAACAATCTAATACATGGTTCCCCGTCTCAACGCCCATTCCCCACGGACTGCACATATTTACATCCAAATACAGTGAGCGATCAGACAACTTTGGACTTGGCCCTTAGGTGCGGCCCATAGCGTCGAAACACCAACGGGATGGGAATCATCACTGCGGCCAGACATCCGATCAAGGTGCCTGCCCACTGGATCCCAAGATTCTGGAACATCTGCTTGGTGAAAAGAGGAAACCCGGCAGCAACAGTCGATCGCAGAATGATATTGGCTGCAACGGCCGATGCAGCTCTGTCATTTCCGTTAGTCAAGAACTAGGAAAATTATCTGGTCACGTTTCTCAGAGTGTCACTCACAGCGGCAGATAAGAATCAACCAGGTAGTTGAAACAGGGCAAGAAGATACAAAGAATGCCGAAGCCGATCAGGACACCCGCGGCGGTAGGCGAAATCCAGTGAATGGAGGGTGTGAACGCCGTCCAGCTGAACCTGTTTCTTAGAATTAGCTTTTGTCTGGTGGATGTGGGAATTGAACACACACCAGAACACTCCCACGGTGAAGACCGGGCCGCCGATAATCGGAGGTAGCAGACGCCATTCGGGAACCGGCACGTCTTTATTGGCAACGAGCTTCCGTACATATGCAGGCTGCTGGAGCAAAACGAAGGTACAGCCGAGTGCTTGACCGATGACGAGCCCGAAAAAAGTGAGGCCGCTGAGGCCCGCGTTCATGCCGTGGACCGTTTCGAATACATACGGATAGGCGACCAAGAGGGCATACACGAGGCCGTAGATGAAGGACATATAGAGGGACACCACCAGGATAATTGGCTCTGTGAAGAGCATCCGCACGGGACGGGTCAAATACTTTTCCATCAGCTCCCGGAAATCAACCTTTACCACCTCTTGCTTGGCGTGGATTCCCCAGTTCGAGGTCTTCTGGCGGAGGGCCTCTGCCTTCGGGACCAGTATGCATTGTGCGTACGTCTCCTTCAGAGTCAGCACGAACACAACACTCAAGGCAAATCCCATGAAAGATGGGATATACAAGGTCCACCTCCAGCCCAGGTAGCTCGAGGAGATAAAACCTCCAATGAACGGACCGGTAAATGGACCAACGAACACAGCCAGGGAGTATACGGTAATGGCGGGCCCCCGGGATCGATTATCGAAGAGGTCCGACAACACTGCAGGAACAACGGATAACTGGCTCGCTCCGAACAGACCCGCGAAGAAGCGACAGATGATCACCGTCTGGATGTCCTTTGCGACGGCGGATGCAATGGTGAAAAGGGCCCCGCCGAAGATGCCCACGGTCAAGGGTAGTCTTCTGCCGATCAGTTCGGACGAAGGCGCCCAAATCATTGGCCCAGACGCAAACCCGAGCACGAAGAGCGTTGTACCCAGGATGCCGACTTCATTGCTCACTCCGAATTCGCCAGCCACGCCGTCAGTGGCGGGGGCGAAGACTGCGCTAGCAAAAGAAGCTATAAATGTGCCAAGGCAAACTATCGTGGAGTTGTATAGCCTAACTCAAGAGTGGGAGAGATCAGCGGATACCATCTCCGGTCAATACGCGCAGCACCAAGTGGACTTACTTCGCCCAAAGGCTCCAATTGTATGGATGTGCTGGGTCGTCTGGACCATCGAAGCTCACGATGTAGTCTTCTTCATCCGGCAGAGACGGAGGGAAAGACTTTCCATGTCCCATGGTCATGGAAGAAATTGTTTCTGGATGTTTCTCCGACATATCAGACTGCATGAAGGGACGTCGTCAGCCTACTGTGCGTCACGGTGGGAGCACGCATTCTAGAGCATACCGGGGCCTCGAGGTCGCTATGATCTGCAGCGTCTGTTTGCGAGCCCATGTTACAGGAATTGTCCAATTACGTGGTGATGGTGGCAAATTCGTGGAGTCGGTTTCGAGCAGACAATGCATTCTCAAGAAACTCTCTCTCTCTCGGCGCAGGATGTACGGGACGTATCATTCTGCTCATATATTCGCCTGCAGCTAAAAGTTTGGGCCTGCAGGGCCGTCATCGTGGACGGGTGCGCTGAGTCAGCCACTCCCGCAATACCCGCTCGGGTCGATCCTTTTTGATTAAATGCAGATCAACTTCGGCGTCATCGCTGCTTTCGCCATCCTAGACAGCCGGGGAATATTCTCAGGCAAGGGCTTGTTAGATCGAGTCAGAAAGCAGCTGAATTGTATTCCACCTCTCGATCTCTATTTATTGAAAGACATATCCTTCTGCTTTTCTGTCCGGATCCCTATCTTATCTTGGCTGCTGTTTCAAGCAGGGCAAATAGGACCTGGCACTATGACACCCGATGCCAGCCTCTTGGCATCGAAGGGTCTCGATCTGGACCATCGCTGGGGCTTTGTCCCAAACCATTTCGTGCGGGCCGATCCATGCAAGTTGAAGGAACCCTTGCAGGGTAGTATGGCTTGAGGGTCGGATAAACCGAAGACCAGGGCATGTGCCGCATACCGAACAATGATACGTCGGGTTTCAAAGGCCCCCCTCGGTGGCCTCGGTGGGCCTATAATTCATGCATGCTACGAGCATTCGACTCTGCAACCTCAACCCATATTGACCCGACAGTGGCCTATAAAGATCTCTGCCAAGCAAACGTCCTGGAAATCCATTTCCTAGTCGCTGCCGAGCAGCCCTATAGTTACTTCCCACAAACAGTGAGAAGTACATACAACCGGCCATGCTTAATATAGATTCATACTGTGATCGACGGTCATTCAAGTCCTGGAATGCTTTTATTGGGTATCCTTTTACGTAAAGGGCATTTTCTAGACCTGTAAGTCATCCTCTCTACTCCGTATAGTACTTTCACTTCTACCCCTTGCAATTTAGAGACGCGCAACTCCGGTGGCGTGTGCAGCTTGCTTGCGCATGCTATACTATCCAAGCGCAGAATTCTGTCGGGCAATGTCTCCATTCAGAGCTGAAGTCCCACGCCAAGACGATAGTTGATGGCATCAGCCAGGAGGGCATCGTCAGACTCAGCTAGCCAGGTTGACGATTGTGACAGGCTTCGTAGTATAAATATACGGTCGATATCGAGGGAATGGGTATTCTCATCAGCACAGAAAAACCCCATCGCACAGGCTTCAAGTCCCATATCTACAGGGCATTCCTCTCCTTTCTTTCGGTTCCATTGACCCCTTGACCTGCACTTCCAACCAAAGCATAGCCAATTCGTCATGCGATACACCAATCCATCGACACCTTCGGCCACTCATGTCCACGCTGCCATCGTGGGCATGGGCCCCAGGGGCACCAGCGCATTGGAGCGTCTCTGTGCATCGGCCGGTGAATTCCTGTCTCCCGGCGTGCGCTTGACCGTCCACGTCGTGGATCCGTCGCCGCCAGGAGCCGGCCGGGTCTGGCGCACCGAGCAGTCGTCCGAGCTGCTGATGAACACCGTGACGTCGCAGGTCACCCTCTGGACCGACGACAGCGTTGTATGCTCTGGCCCAATCCGCAACGGACCCAGCCTCTACGAATGGGCCGCGCAAGAGAAGCTCGATCTGGGGCCGGACGAATACCCGACCCGCGCACAATACGGCCACTACCTGCAATGGGTGTTCCGCGAAGTCGTCCGCAATGCGCCTCCCCAGGTTGAGATCGTAGTGCACTCTGCTCGCGCTGTCCAGCTAGACGATTCCGAGGATGACCGCCAGACGCTCCAACTATCCAACGGGCGCATCCTCTCCGGTCTATCCGCTGTCATCCTCTCTCAGGGCCACGTCCCCCTTGTCCACGACCCTAAACTCCAGCAAAACGCCGCCTATGCCTCTCAGAACAACCTCCGCTACATCACCCCGTCCAACCCGGCGGACGTCGACCTCTCGTCCATCCAGCCCGGCGAGCCCATCTTCCTGCGCGGCCTCGGTCTCAACTTCTTCGACTACATGGCCCTCCTGACCACCGGTCGCGGCGGCCGTTTCATCCGCACCACCAGTGGCTCCAGATACATTCCTTCGGGTCGCGAGCCTCGCATCTACGCCGGCTCCCGGCGTGGCATCCCATACCAGGCTCGTGGCGACAACGCGAAAGGCGCCTACGGGCGACACATGCCCTTGCTGTTCACGGACGAGGTGATCGAGGGGTTCCGGCGACGCGCTGAATCCGAATCCGCGCACCATCACCCGCCCGACTTTTTAAAGGAGATCTGGCCGCTAGTCTGCAAGGAGGTTGAAACAGTCTACTACGAAGCGCTCCTCCGACAACACAAGCTCGACGAGCGCGATTTCCGCGCGCAGTTCCTGGCCACTAAACACCAGAGTCCCGAGGAGAGTCAGGTCCTCAACGATTTTGGCATCGACGAAATCCACCGCTGGTCGTGGGACCGCCTCTCCCGGCCTTACGGCGAACGACGCTTCACGGCTGGCGTCTGGCGCGACTGGCTGCTCGAGTATCTGCGTGAAGACGCGCGCGAGGCGGCGCTCGGCAACCTCAATGGTCCCTTGAAGGCGGCGCTGGACGTGATGCGCGACCTGCGGAACGAGTTACGTCTTGTGGTTGATCACGCGGGTGTGTCGGGATTCTCGCACCGCGATCATCTCGATCGCTGGTATACGCCGTTGAACGCGTACGTGTCGATCGGGCCACCCCGGCAGCGCATCGAGCAGATGGTTGCGCTGATGGAGGCCGGCGTGCTGGATGTGTTTGGGCCGCGGCCGACGGTGGCAGCCCAGGACGGTGCGTGGGTAGTGCATTCGCCCGAAGTGCCTGGGTTGAAGGCCCGCGTGACGACTCTAGTCGAGGCGAGGCTGCCGGAGCCGGATGTGCGGCATACCGGGGACGAGCTGATGGCGCATCTCTTGCAGACGGGCCAGTGTCGGGCGTACACGGTGGATGGGTACGAGACAGGGGGGTTGGCCGTGACGAAGAGCCCGTACCAGGTGGTGGATGCGCAGGGGAGAGCGCATGCCAGACGCTTCGCGGTAGGTGTGCCGACGGAGGGTGTGCACTGGGTGACAGCAGCGGGTGCCAGACCTGGTGTGAACTCGGTGACTCTCTGCGATACGGACGCTGTGGGAAGAGCGGCGCTGTCGATGGCCGTGGCTGATGTGGGAAGGGTTGAGAGGCCGGAAGCGAAGGGCAAGTGGCCGTTTGTGACTGTTGCGGCGGCTACCGTTGATGTGGTATAAAATTTTGGGTTATCTGGGCTATGTTTTTTTTTTTATTCGGGGATATTATTTTGACTTCCAGAGTGAATATTTTTTTACTTTTAGGGAAATTTTCTTTTCGGTTGGGTTCATAGCAATGGAATTGCATATAATTGGAAGTATTGTTCCTTAATAGAGCCTGAATTGCAGACTTGTATACTTTATTTCATTGCTCAGCTAACCTTGGCTTTTGTACTCCGATCGCTGAACTCATCGAGTTATATCTTCGATAAAAATTTCCTTCTAAAGGGAGTTGAGTATATTTCCAACTGGGCCAAAATCCCCAGCTAAGGACATGGCCAGTCCTTGCAACACACAATATGTCAATAGTTTAGGAAGTTCAAGAGTAATCAGCTCCTCACATAGATATTAACTCAATCCACTAGGAACCCTACATGGCAAACAGGCGCCTACAAATCCAAAGAAGGCAAAGGTACCTTTAGAACAATTTACCCAGTTCAATAGACCCCAACCAATTATAGCTTATCCCAATACACCAAGTAGACAGTAACAACCACAACTATCTCCAAAATATTTCCTCTCCGATTTCATCACAACTAAACAGAGCAATACATGTCCAGTGCTACCATAAACTAACCCACCATCTCCACCCCCTCAGGCCTTACATACTCCCCATTCGCAATCATCTCGAGGATCGTCTTCTCCGTTACCATCATCGCCTCCACGCCTGCCGGCGTCCCACAATACACCATCGAATGGATCACAGCCTCTCTGATTTCTAGCTCCGTCACCCCGTTGTTGATGGCTCCGCGCGTATGCAGCACTAGTTCTAGCCATGCCTTTTGGGCAATGATGATCCCGATTGCTATGGTTGTCTGTTAGGCTGGCTGTTTTCTTTGGGGTGGGTGGATTTTTTTTTTCTTGCTGGAGTGGATGGGAGATTGTTTTCTACATATGGGTGTGTTGAGGGAGGGGAGAGGTGACACGTACTTAACAGACTGCGCTGCTTCCGATCAAGCCCCTCTCGCTGCCATACATTGGCCCAGGCATATTCGGTGATCAATTGCTGTCCGGGCCGCGTGAACGGCGACGCCTTATCCCAGGCTCGGTTGACGTATTCGCTGCCTAGGACCTGGCGGCGGACTTCGAGGCCTTGTTCTAGGGGTGTCGAGGGGGTATCGTTTGTGCCTAATTTGGGGTATGTGGACATGGTGAATGGATTGGTGGTGGAGGTGGTATATTCTTGTGACCGGGAGGGGAAGATAGTAAATTAAAATGAGGGGGGATGCAGGAAGAACACTGGAACGTCAGGATGTAAGCACAGTGTCTGTCGAAGATGGACTGGCAATTTATTACGTGCTCTGCTCAGCAAAAGGGTGCATCGATTCGTACTTATGTTCTACCTACCTGCACCTAATAGCCAACTACTACCTAATCTATTTATGCTTTCGACTACTGTATACCACATGCAACCGCTGCAGGGACTCATTCTTCAGCGACGCCACCGCTAGTCTTGGTGCAGCAACTAGTTCGTTCATCCCTGACAGTTCTGCTTACATACATAGTACATACATAGATTGATACTGACCTGTCCAGATCCACCGGAGAAAACCGATAAATAATATACTTTTCCCTGGCGTCTGCAGGCGATCCACCGGAACGGATCCGGCTTAACCCCCGAACTCTAAAAGGGACCTTCAAAACCGTCGGGCTTGGACTCGGTCCGCAATACCCGCGTCCATTGCCCGCTTTGCCCGTTCCGACAATCCGCAGTAGCCGGCCGCATTCCATGATTTCTGTTTGTCGTCAGTTTTGTTTTCGCCTTGATCTACTCGGTAGACCGAGGTAGAAATTAGAAGAAAAAAAAGGCGAAGCTGCTGAATCCTTGTCATCGGTTGGATTCGACATTGCCACCATTCATGCCGAATTGCTGATCAATGGGTGTTGGCACGCTGTAGGTGGTTGCTGCTATGAAATACTACTTCGTATAGATACTACCTTCGGTGCCAGGATCCCTGTCTATGTTTGATAACTTTTTCATGTGAAAGTTCTGAACCACGCTGCTACCCTCGGAATGAACTCCACAGCAATATCGTGAAAGTCAAAGTTCCTGCAACAAGAACAAGATGGTAAACATGAGTTCTACTCCGTACATTGTCCAGGGACCAAGAGCCATGATCACATGATCGAATCACATGACCCACAACGTCAACGGCCACGGCTGCCACGAGGAAGCTTCGTCCGTTCTGCGCGCATCTGATTGCGAGTTGAACCTCGATATACATACAGTCCTGTCAAGCATGATGGCCCCCGCATGGGACAGCTTCCTGGCCATGACCTGAGCACTCACTCGATACGATCGAAAGCAACAGAAGGGGAAAACCTGAAAGGTACAAGTCAGTTATTTCAGGGGATCTGGTTTTGTTTACCTACCACCTAGCTACCTACCTAGCTAGCTTCCTGGGTACCTAGTCTGGTATGTATGTACATGTGTGTACAATCCCATACGAAGTACATACATCATATGTCTGAACACATAGACTACACCATCCTGATATTCGTGGCTAACTCTGCTCCCTACCCCCTGAATTCCTTCTCTACGGAAGGCAAAAAAACAAGCACACCACACTTACTAAATTGATCAAATCTCACCATCATCCCATTCCAACCCCTGAAACATGTGCATACACATACCCCATCCTACCTAGCTATCCTACAACATTCATACCCAGCCCGATGACGAACAAATCAAAAGCCAAAGTTGCAGGATATCCGACAACTACAGTGCGTGTCTCCATGTATTCGCGCACGACACTCTCTGTCTGGAAATCAATGAGAACCTGAGAGCTAATCCGAGGGCTTGGGATTACTTGTTTTTGTTTTTCGTATTGTCGTTTCGCTTTTTGGAGTTACTTGGTTAGTTGGGATTTATTTCTATGACTGTAAGGGATATGATCTTTCAAGCGATGGGAAGGTGATTTTGGTAGATGCAGGAAGTGAATTGACTTGGTCTTGTTTCATTGTGATTTGATTCATGACTCGTGAAGTAAACACCGTAGGGGAGGAGATATAAAGAACGGTCTATGAAGAGGAGAGTGGTGAAAAAAGATCTTGGGCTAAGGAACACAGGGACCGTATATACAGCACAACAATAAATTCATGAAGAAACCGACCACATGTTATGATTCATCGCTGACCCGCTTCATATTCACAAAAAAAAAAGATTGAAAATGACAAAATGACCGTGGGAATAGGGAAAAGATACATGGAAAGGGTAGACTTCCTCACTGCAAGAACTTTTGCAAAGCACCACCGATATTCTTCAAATCCAGCAGGAACGTATCATGTCCGAACATCGACACGTCCTCGCCCAGCTCCACATGCTGAACGGTATGGTTCCCCCCGGCGCGCAGGGTCTGCGCGATCTCGCGCTGCTGCCACGCAGGGAAGAGGATGTCGCTGGCAACGCCCATGACCAGAACGGGATGGTTCTTTAAGGGTGCGAGTCCCGCGACGAGGTCCTGCGGCGGGGCGTCCGAGCCCACGTCGGCCCCTGCGACGGACTGGTTCATGGCCGGCGTGGACGCCGTCACGGAGGGCTGCTCCTCGTACGGCTTCTCCGGTAGGGTGAGGCTGCAGGCGATATCGCTCTGGTTCAGGTCCTTGCCGCCCTGCGCGATCTTGGTCTCGTATTCGGTGCGGCGGGCCTTGGTCTCCAGCTGGTGGGCGTGGCCGAGGTCGAACAGGTCCATGGCCTTGGAGACGTAGAGGAGACTGTTGGGGTCGTATTCTAGGCAGAATTTCTCCCCGGCGTGGTCGAGGTAGGTTTCGATGAGGAAGTCGGCGCACAAGGCCGGCTGCTTGCTCGGGTCGGCGCGCTTGCGACCAAAGCGCATCTCCCACTCCGGTCCGCTGCGGTAGGTCACCGTGGCGATTTCTCGGGCCAGCTTCATGCCCGAATGCGGCGGAACGGAGTCGTAGTAGAACCCACGCGCCCACTTCGGATCCATCATCAACACCTGGCGCTGAGTGTGGCGCATAGCGATGCTGTAGGGGTGGCTGCGCGCGCATCCGCTGATACTGACGATCTTCTCGATCCGCTCGGGGAAGAGAACGCCCGCCGCCAGACTCTGCATGCCGCCCATACTCGATCCCACGGAGGCATACAGCTTCCGGATACCCAGCGAGTCCAGCAGACGGAATTGGGCCCGCACCATGTCGTCGATCGTCAGGATGGGGAACCGCGTGGCGTATCGCTTGCCATCGGAGGGGTCAAACGACGATGGCCCCGTGCTGCCGTAGCATCCCCCGATCACGTTGGTGCAGATGACAAAGTACTTGTCTGTATCGATGGGCTTGTCCGGCCCGATGAACTTCTCCCACCAGCCGGGTTTCGGGTTCGCCTCGGTGCTGTGCGCATGGCTCGACGCCGACAGACCGGTGTGCAGTAGGATGGCATTGCTCTTGTCCGCGTTCAGCTGACCCCACGTTTCGTACGCAACGTCAAATTCCGGCAGCACGCCACCCCAGTCGAGTAGCAGCGGGTCCCGGCAGCGGTATTGTTCGTGGTGGCCGGTGGTGTAGGAGGGTTCGGGGCCGGACTCGAGCGATCGGGCGGAGAGGAGCGCGGACTTTGCTTCTTGAGCGTCAAGACAAGGGAAGGAGAGGGCCGGGTTGGAGGAGTCTTTCGAGGAGGGGTTCTGGGCGGTGGCGGACTGCGCGTTGCGAGCAGAGATGCTGGACAACGTCCTGCGGCCTGCGGAGGTCGGGAATCGATTCCTACCGGCGAAGCTGCAGATGCTCTCGGTTTGCCTGAAGAGTCCCACGGCTCGCAGGCTGCGGGGGGCTGAGCGCGCTACACCCTGCATAGGAGCCATGACTGACTGACTGACAGGCTGGGGTTGGGCAATCGCTGGTCAGTCAGGAAAATGAGGAAGTTGGAGCAGCGACGGAAAAGTTGTCGGAGAGAGCTTCGTTATAGTCATCGTCGCCCGATTTCGCAGGCGGATCAGCGGCCTGAGGCAGCAACCACCGGAAACCGCATGGCGTCATCTGCGAGGGCGGTGATTGGCGGATGTCCTACTATATGATTACATAATCACTTCTCTACGTTGCAACGGAGTAGATTTCATTTTCTTTGAAGATTATTTTCACAATACGAGAGCTAATATGGAATGTGAAATATGGATATCTGTACAAGCAGGGGTTTTTGTAAGACAGTCTCTATCCGACTCTCCTCACAACCGCGCAAGGATGATAGACGAGTCTGCCGTGATGTTGAGTGCCGCGACATACATGCATCGGCGATTGCCCTCGCAGTTGGCATGAAAGACCATTCTTGTCCCATCCGAGGATACGGTGGCACCCCCCGGGGACTCAAGGTCAAAGTCGCCCTTCTTCAGCAGCGCCCGGGAAGCCCTCGTATACGGTCCTTTCAGCGACATCGAATAGGCATATTTGATGTCGTACAGAGGCGAGGTGAAACAGTGGGAAGAGAAAAAAAGATAATAGACCCCCTCGTCTGTCCGTATGAGATTTGGAGACTCCACCAGCGGCCCGTCACTTTTTTCATTCGTGAGGATCTGGACGGGGTCGTCGACGGACGTGACGCCATCATCTTTCAGCTCCTGCAGCATGATCGGGACGGGAACTAAAGGTTTGATACCGTTGTTGCAGTCTCCGCCATGCCCGATACTGTTTCCGTCGGCCTTGTAGACGACGTAGAGCTTTCCGTCCTCGTCGCGAAACGGGGACGGGTCAATGGCGCCGCCCCGGTCGCGCAGACAGGCCAGAGGCTCCTGATGGGGATTATAAGGCCCCCGAGGATCGTTGCCCTTCGACACGGCAACTCCTACGCAGTGATGGCGTCGCCAGTCTTTGAGTTCGCCGGAGTAATAGAGCACGTATCTCCCGTCGTCCTACCTGCTCGGTCAATTGTTCGTACTACCTCGCTTGACTGTTGACGTTTGCTTACCCGTTGAATCACGTCCGGGGCCCAATGATCGACCTTGGTCTCCCAGTCCCCGATGGTAGGCAGTGCATCGTACTCTTTGACGTGCGTCCAATTCCTGAAGTTGGTGGAAGTGGCCACGGGAATGTGCGGGACGTGCGTGTCGTTGACTGCTGCATTGGTGCCGTGGGCGAACCAGGTCCCGTTGACATGGAGAAGACCCGGGTCAGGGAAGTTGTCGACGACGAGAAGAGGACGGTTGGCCATATCGGCATAGCTGGGGTCGTCGGACTTTCGTCCTGTCAACAGCACGACGGGGACGGTAATGACGACAACAATGATCGCAAGTCCCAGTAGGCTGGAGACTAGAATCCACGTGCGCTTTCTCGTCCATGTACTGGAGAGTTTCTGAGTGAACGATAGTCCCGGTTTGGAGGGTAGGGACGGCTTTGGGACTCCATTTGCTTTGTCGTTGGAGGAAACGGTCGAAGGGGTCTCATTGCTTGGAGACTCCGGGGGAGCATTGGGTTCCATCTCTCTTCGACGAGATTCGTGCTACCAGCATTTGTCACCGCAATTGGAGCAGCTTATACTTAAAACAACTTTTTTTAATGTAAAAAAAAAAAAAAAAAAAAAAGAAAGGAAGAAAACTAAAAATAACGGTGAGCAAAGACAGCCAAAGCGCGGGCTGGGGTTTAGGCTTAAGCATAATGATAGCGGCCGAGCAGTCAGCACGCAAGCCGGTGGCCCAATGTCTAGTTAGAATCTAGAATCTAGAGGTGGTAAGTTGTGACGACCGGTGGTTACTGCAAATATCGAGTGGATCACTGGATCCTGCAAAGTCTTTACTCCGGAAGTCCGTAGTATCTCCAAGCTATCGGTCTCGTGGGGTTGTCTTGGCTGTCCGATTGCGGTCAATGCAAGCCTCTCCATTGCAAGGAAAATCAAGATAAGGACAGAAACGACCGTGGCGTCATCCAAGTCGATGATTATGACTTGATCAAATCCTGAAGTTGAACGGAGGGAGGTCGTATCCCGCTCGCAGCGCATCCACGGACGCCGTGCGCCACAAGGGGGAAGAAGGTACAGAATCCAGATGCTTTGATGCTAGAGGATATCACAGATGCACCGTTGCAGCGACGGTGGAGCCAACCAGTGATGGGCAGGCCCACGTGTTTCAGGCGTGCCTGTGCCTGTAGAATGAATCAATTTAATCTACGCGAGACTGACGGATGGAATATAGTCAGGCCAAGGCCGGGCTGCAGGGATATGACGCGGCGTGACCGGGGTAGAGACCAGGGGATTCTTCACTCTTCACTCTTCACGGGTGCAAGTAGTGATACGGTCAGAATTCATAAAACAGGGAACCCCCGACCGTGGATGTGGGCAAGTCCAGACTCTCCCGACTCCCGACTGCCGAAAACGGCCAGCAAAGGCTTCACGAGGATGGGGTGAGTACTGAGTCATGTCAATGTGATTCCCCCTTGCGGAGACCGACCAGTGCCTTTCATTTGGGGTCTACAGAAATAATCTCCTCTCCTTATAAGGCCCGACCGTCCTCCTCGTTCTTCACTCTTCAGACTGTACATAAACTAAACAATAAAACTCCCGAGTTGTCGTCATCGCCGTTCCGTCCGCGCGGTCTTTGGACGCCACCGCCGACTTGGCTCCACCGTCGCATTTTCTCTTCGCTTCTCGTTCTCGGCCTCAATTGTGTTGTTCGACTCGACTTCCTTGCAGGCAGCGAGATTCTGTCTCTCCCATCCCGCTCAATTCCTCTTCCTCTGGTCGGCAGATTCTGAGGAAATCCACCGTTTCGATCATTTCCACCATATTCCGTCCGAGACAGGCATGTTGGGATCGTAGCTGCTTCTGCGGTGGAACGGAACGGTCGACTGTCAATATTCGATAGCATCATAACAGTCAATCCTGATCGGCGGAGCTGGCGGAGAAGCTCGTGGCTTGCTCCCCTCCCTTCGCAATTGCCTGTCGATCCAAAAAAAAATCCACTCTCTTCCGGCTCTTTTCTCGCCCTTCTCTCGCCTCCCTTAACCAACGATGCTCACCTTTCGCAAAGCCCTCGTCGCGGCCGTCCTCTTGATCACCTTCATCGCCCTCATCCGGTCGTCGCATTCATCTGCCTCCCCCGCGCCGTCTCCCATCCCCGTCTCCGAAGAGATCGACCGCGACGAGAGTTATTCAACCGAAGAACGGCCCCCGAGTCAGAAAACGGACCGCGTCCAACAACAGCCCCTCGAGCCGCCGCCCAGCGCTCCCTTACGCGACCGGTTGCGATACCAATTCCCCTACGACCTAGATGGCAAGTTTCCCGCCTATATCTGGCAGACCTGGAAATACACCCCGGGCTCGCTGTGGTTCACCCCGGAGCTGCGCGATGCCGAGGCCAGCTGGACCGAATTGCACCCGGGTTTCGTGCACGAGGTCATCCCGGACGACACGCAGCGCCATCTGATCAAGTACCTCTACGGCTCGGTGCCCGACGTTTTCGAGGCCTACGACTCATTGCCACTGCCCGTCCTCAAAGCTGATTTCTTCCGCTATCTGATCCTACTGGCGCGCGGCGGCATCTACAGCGACATCGATACGACGGCCTTGAAACCGGCGCTGGATTGGTTGCCGTCGGAGTTTGACCTGTCGACCGTCGGCTTCGTCGTCGGCATCGAAGCCGACCCCGATCGCCCGGACTGGCACGATTGGTACTCGCGCCGCATCCAGTTCTGTCAGTGGACCATTCAGGCCAAACCGGGCCACCCCATCCTGCGCGACATTGTGGCCTACATCACCGAGGAGGCCTTGCGGATGAAGAAGAAGGGCATTCTCAAGAAGGGCAAGATGGACAAGACGATCGTCGAGTTCACCGGGCCGGCCGCCTGGACGGACGCCGTCTTCCGCTACTTCAATAATCCGGACTATTTCAACATCGAGCCGGGGTCGGACCTAAACGTCACTTATGAGGATTTCACCAACCAGGAGGGGTACAAGAAGGTCGGCGACGTGGTGGTATTGCCCATCACTAGCTTCAGCCCTGGTGTGCAGCAAATGGGTGCCCAGGATATCGACGATCCGATGGCGTTCGTCAAGCATGACTTTGGAGGTAAGTTCGTTATTTTCATGGTCTTGGTGTCCAAAACATTAATACTTTACTTTTTATCAGGAACCTGGAAATCCGACCCTTCTCTATAATGGATACCGGAGAAGGGCTTTTATATAATACAGTCTCTTCACAGACGACTATTCCCACCCCTGGCCGACAGGGCGACTTGTCTCGGACAAGCGGGGAGAAGCCGTCATATCTTCAAGACTCTCTCTCTCTCTCTCCCCTTCGCGGGATCTTAACTTGATCTCAGCGAACTGTCTCGGATTGGTTTCGATATCTAGTCCGGCTTTCTTCCATCCGAGCTTTACTCTAAAACGACCGAACACTACCTCTTCATCTACGCATCCCACATGAGAACGATGAGCCATGTCCCACTCATGTCGCGCATGAATTACTCACCCCATATCTTTATCCTCACATCAATACCACGCAAAGAATAAAAGGGAACGGAAATCAAGGAAATGAACCGCACTTCTCATAGTGCCGGTACTATCATCTAATTACTTACCTCCTATCCTCAATCGGAATTAATCTTTCCGACTGAATCGACCTCTTCCTTTTACCGTACAACATCATTTCTCTTGTCTCCACCACCCCCTCCTCTTTCGCAGATCTTGGTCTTGGTCTTGGTGTGTCCGTTTTATGAACACTTCCTGTCTTCACGATCCTCTCCCTCTTCCTCTTCATCCTGCTTCGTGTCTTTGGAAGGGGGTTATCTTCCTCTTTCCCCAACTTTTCTGTTCCTTGGACCTTGTTTGATTCCCATTAGACACTTACTTACTTTAGTCACTTACCTTATGTAAATGAGTTATGTTGTATTGTATAGACTTTTGAATTCACCTTTCATCCCATAAATTATTCATTATTTCAAAGAAATTGGTGGGCTTCTCTACCTCAGTAAAGTACACGCACGCACGGATATACACATACATCCACACATGCACGCATACATAGCCGATAATTAACTCATCCGGTCCGGTGCGCCCCCGACGACCCTTGAAAATCCGCGGGAAGGAATAGTTTTCATGCCAGGTCGTACTCATAAGCGCAGCAGATCTCCAAGGTGAACAGTGTCTTAATTGAAGAAAGCAAGTCTACGTAACAAAATCTCTCGATTAACTATCATTCATAGATACACAAGGATTACGTATACACCCATAGAACCATTCGAGTTTTCGCTACTGAGTAAGTCAAGTTAAAAAGGCAGAGAGAAAGAAAGCAAGAGGAAGAACAGAGGTCACAAAACATCGGGATTATTCTGACCTGGATGTTCAATCGGTTCTGATGTATGAAGGTGCCCGTTCTGGAGTTGGGTTGTGGGTTGTCATATCAAGCTTTTTCGTTCTTCTTTGATCGTCCTGGTTCTGCTTCCCCCTCTGGTTTCTGCTGAGGTCCGCTTTGAAGAAAATAGATAGATGATCGGTTGTACATGATTGGAAAGTATAAGAAATTGGAAAGTGTAGGATGAAGGGACAGGGCTGGGTATATAGGGCGAGGGGACTAATACAGAGAAGAGATCCCATAGATTCATGTAGATATATAACCACTGTCACAATAAGAGGAAGCAATATTAGAAAAAGCAAAAGAAACGCTAATAAATCAATTCTGCGTATGAATCCGTCAGGTTGCCCGCATGTATGCCGGCTGTGAGCAATGGGAAAAAGCAGATTTTCACTTTCGTTGTCGTAACTTCGTCGTCATGATGCTTGGTTTTTCGCCCAAAAATTCCCAATCGAAAACCAACAAGTCAGTGTATACGACTCCATTAAACACCCAGGTTTTTCTCGCTGGCAAATTTGAAAGATTAAAAAAGCAGATGGCAGATGGATTTAAAGGTGGCAAGATCGGCGGCAACGATTTTCAAGCATATTATATTTATATCGAACAATTCGGTGAGCAGGACTGGTAGGCAAAAGTCTCATGTGTGGAACAAAATTGGATAAACGGCCCTCGAGGCCTGGATGTTGAATATCAGATTAAGCTGTCGGTCAGAGACAGGAACGAATTGAGCGGTACTCGGTTTGTAGACGATGTCCAGCCGCCAATCACCGAGTTTCAAAAGAATTATCCTGTGTGAAGTTCGGATGCTTCTGTTATAGGGTCTACTCCGTAGCCCTTCGAACCGTCCGAGGGGCGGATAAGAGGTCCTTGAAGTCTAATCCAGAACTCTGACATCAAAAGTCGCTGAACAAAACTTCGTACTTTTTCCTCAACTCGTCGGTGTAGACTGCCGTTGCCTTGGAATCGGGGTCGGGGTACTCTTCGAAGTTTCCAGTGTCGGCCGGATGGTCGACTCTCGGAATGATTGGTCCCTTGATTCGACGGTAGAACAGATCATCCCAGTTGATGTCCTCGAAAAAGGGATGAGCTTTGACCCGAGCAGACCCGCCGGATATGTATCCGAGTCGCTCCGTTGGATTCGTCTTGCAGAGTAACGAGATGATGTTCTGGGCTGCCGGCGACATGCCTTGGGGAAAGCGCAGTCGGCCTTCGACTATCTGTTCGTAAATTCGCATTGGATTTTGGTCCCAGAAAGGAGGTTGCCCAACTAGGAACTCGTATATCAGAATGCCTAGTGCCCACCAATCCACCGCGAGACCGTGTCCGCTATTGTGAATGACCTCGGGGGCGAGGTATTCCGGCGTGCCGCATAGCGTATACGTTTCGCGATCACATACTTGTTTGGCAAATCCGAAGTCGACTAGTCTGATATGTCCATCGGCGTCCAGGAGGATATTCTCGGGTTTCAAATCCCGGTAAACTATTCCTTCGACGTCGTGGAGGAACTCGATCGTCAGCGCGATTTCGGCCGCGTAGAATTTGGAGGTGTTCTCGTTAAATCGTCGCGCACGTCGTAGATAGCTAAATATTTCGCCTCCGGGGCAGTAATCGAGCTAGAATAAATGTCAGCAACGGTGGTACAGAGGATTTGGGCTGACGCGGCAGGTCCAGAGGACGGCAAATTGCATCGTGCAGGACCAAGAGGCACATACCAGCATATACAGGCTTTGGTCGTCCGAGAACGTGGCTATTAGCGTTGTGACAAAGGGGTGGCCGGAAACCGCCGCGAGTGTTTTTCGCTCGTTGCGTACATGTTCGACCTGCTTCAATTTGATCACTGGACCGGACGTCAGCTTTGTCTGGCGGGAGAAGAGAGTATTGAGCCATGCTTACCATCCGCCTTGCGTAGGATCTTGAGCGCGTAGACTTTATCCCTCCGCTGCACTTCATCCTTCATTCTCACTAGCCATACGCGAGCGAAAGTGCCTGTGTTTTGACAACGTGGCTTGTGAGCCCTCTCATATCCATACGCAGGCGATTCATCGAAGCTTACCTGTACCCAGGGTCTTCAGCAGAGCAAAGTCGTCTACCGTCAGGCTACGGGTGGATATCCCGAGGTGCTTCTCCTCCGGCCGTTCGGTGATGACGAAAGGGCTCATGTGTCGCTGGTTCGGCGGTCGGACCGAAGCTACCATTTGTTTTTCTCGTTCATGAAGGTCGTCGGACTTCGCATCGGATCTCTTCGAGGGAATGGAGGAACCCCGGGCCTCGCTAGTAGAGGAAGGGTTGACCGTTCCTGTAGCCATCGGGATGGCCAGAGATCATGTCTCGGAGGACGGCGGGGACGGACAAGACGAAGGAGAGAGAGAGAGAGAGAAAAAAATAGATAAGAACGGGAGGCGGCAAGACAGGAATTGGACGAAGTTAGAGAGAGCAAGGTACCGGTAGAGGGAAAGCAACGGGATCGTAAATCGTCATGGATCGTCTAGATCAATGGGCTCGAACAGGGAATAACTAGCCAGAGCGAGATCAATCAACGAGATAGAGATAAGGGGGGAGGGGCAAAGCGCGGGGGAGAATGAAAGGGAAAATCCAAGGAATCGGGGGCAGCGAGAAGTCGCTCCGTCGCCCTTCCCTGCCGTCTGCTCGGCCTCTGACGTTACCGCGTTGGCGGGGCAAACAGTGGACGCCGCGAATTGGGGGGCCCCCCTTCGATTCCCATGGTTGACCCCGTGCTCGATGATGTTATATGCTGCTATTTTGATCGGTCGGTGGTAGTTTCATCCTGATCGCGGCAGGAGTCTACTTTTGGGTGCGAAGAGGAAGATTCCGGTGCCATCGCTACAGTGTACCTGGTCATCCAAACCATCTCATGATCCAATGATCGACATAAGCGCAGTTCCCAAGTCAGTAACTATTCATGGCCCATGGCCCCTGGTCGAACAGGGGGTGCGCAGGAGACGTCAAGATATGCGGGAGATGCCGGTTGGATGGGGATGTCTGTTCGCAATAGAAACAATCCCCATTTCCACGGTTCAAGGGGTACGAGGGAATGTTCGGGGAACGCAAAATTGCACGTTCCAGTGGGAAGATGTATTGGAAGGTGGTCATGGTGATGAACAAAAGGAGGGGAGAAAGGGCAAGGCGGAAGGAGAAACAGAAGAAAGATATATTTTGACGTCTCGCAGTCCGGGAAAAGGGGAGTAAAACTACACAAATCAGGAGCAACGTCCTTCGAGGTGACAGCTGGCACCACACACCATCCAAGTCCTCGCACAACTTCGTAATAGATTAACAGACTAGTTAATAGCAGCCATTATAATGGACCGAGGATCGATTGTTAGGGTAGGATTGAGAAATTGACCGCCAATGTCACTATAGTCAGACTCGCAGCGCTGAACGGGGATTAGTAGATGTAGAACGTAGATGGAATGGGATCAACGCTATGTGCCTGTCATGGGGAGTCCTCCCTACGGGACCATTGCATGTACAACGGGGAAAGAGAGGAACCACTGGGTGATGGCGACGAATAGCTGGATGTAGATCTCTCGTTAGATTCCAATTGACCCCACAGATCCGCCAATCCTGCTGATTACCGAGACCACTGGGAGAGAGGACTGAGGAGTGTTAATAGTTGATATTTTGATATGTAGGCAAATAAATATATAGATTCAGGAGTCGAGAGGGAATTGCTCAATTGTATGGAGTAACTGGATCAATAGCGACGGGGATATTGAAATGAAGGTGATGGAATAGATAGAGCTCGGACAATGATATGATGATAATCAACACATTGAATGATGAAAGAAAAAGAAGAAGAAGAAGAAGAAGGAAGTGGTTCCTGTTGACGACCGTAGCAGCCGAAAGGGGCAAGGCGTGACATGTGCCTCCTGCCCCGTGCCTTTTGCCTTTTCCTTTTGCTTGCTTTGCTTTGCTTTATCGGCTTCATCCTTTCTTCTTCGGTCTCCCTTTTCCTTCTTTTCCCCCCTCCCTAAGCCCAAGTCCCAAGTCCCTAACGCCCGGCGGACCCTCCTCTCCCGACGGGACCTCGACTCGACCTCTCTCTCTCTCTCTTTCTCCGCCTTCTCTCTACCTTCCCTCCTAATCAAAACCTCTTCACCTTTCCCCCCACCCACCCACACCTGCTCCTCTCCTCTCCTCTCTTTCGTCCTCTCCCCCCCGATTCTTCACCTCTTCTCTTTCTCTCTCCTTCTCTCTTTCGCCCTCTCCGTCACTCTCCTCCTTACCCCCCTCCACACCTTCACTCTCTTTCTTTCTTTCTTTCTTTTTTTTTTCCCCCCTCCCCTTGTCTCTCTCTTCTTGTTCCCTCCACCCCTTGTGTTCGGGACTGGAATCGATCGGAATCAGCTCCGAGGGAGGATGCTGAGGGTATGAACTTACTGGGGCCCTGGCTTGCGGTTGCGCTCACGGCTAGCGCTCTTCCATCATTGGCACAGGTCTCGACGCCTTTCGCCAGGCACTGAATTCACTTCAACGTCCCTCGCCCCATTGAGGCATGATACGCTTTGGCAATTTCCGGGCCTAGGAAATTTCCATTTCTTTTTCTTTCTTTCTTTTTTTTTTTTTTTTTTTCATTACATCTTTTGACTGTCTTATTCAAATCTATTTTCGCCCCTTATACATCGTTGGCTGTGGAGTGCCCTTTTTTTTTACTTTTGCTTTTTCCTCGTTTACTCTACTCTCCCCTTGTCCGTCTCCTTTCTCCACGATTTTCCACGATCTTCTTGCAACGTTCTGCACGCCCTCCCCACGACCGGATTCGATACCCTTTTATTTTTGCACCAGTGTCAGCGCCCTTCTCACCTCGGACTCGACGCCCTGGTCATCGTCGTATCCTTTATTCGATCCGGACTATAGAACGCCAATTCCAGGACCGAAGACGATTACAAGCAAATAAAAATAAAGAGGGGATATTACACACACACCATGGCTGATCTGGGGGGCCAACAGGGCCGGAACTACCGGCCTCATGGACATCCATCCTCCTTTCAACGGGACGCTGCCTTCTCTGAGATCTTCGGCGGGGCACCGCCCCCCGGTCGTTCCCAAACAATGACATCGCAGACTCCTATGTTCTCCCAGGACCGAGCTCACACAATGACCTCACACGTGCCACATCCTCAGATGCAGAGGGGCCCGCCGCCGCCGACACGCCAGATGCCGAATGGATATGGAGCTCCTCCCTCGAACTATTACCAGGCATATCCCGGGTCCCCAGGCGCGCCTTCTCAACCCCCTCCGCAGAGCGCTCCCCGACCCTATCCCGGACGTTTCGCCTATCCGCAACCCCAACGTTTGGATTCACGCCCCGCCCCGGGTCCGCAGTATCCAGACGCGAAGGGATACGGTCGCCCGATGCCCCCTCCTGCCTTGAACTCGGATACTTATAGGTCAAGATCGATGGCCAGAATGGGAGGACCCCCGGGTTACCCCCCTCAACCGAACAGCTTCAACCATACTTCCGCAAGCGCGTTCCGCCAACAACCGTATAACGCGGCTACCCCGATGACCGCGCAAGGCCGAGTGGTGCCGGAGCGACATGGAAACGAGCGGGCGATGTCGATGACCTCGTACTCGGCGGACCGCGAACCCACGCATACTATGAGCACGGGACGGGTCATTCCCAGCCGAAGACAGCCGTCGGGCCCGAGTCAGCCTCCGGTCAAGGGCTACGAGGCCGAGCCGACGCTTCCCCCGCAGGTCAATGGCAAGCCCCGACCGCCAAGCGACGGTTCGACGAACTCGCGGTCGATGTCCATGGCCTCGACCGTTGTTCCCGATCGCACCATGAGCATGCAAAGCCAGCTGACACACAAGCCGAGCACCCAAGCGACCGTGACTGCGAGCAATTCCCGCCGGAGCAAAGTGCCTCTGGTCTACCCGGCTTTGCTCTCGCGGGTGGCCGACAACTTCCGGGAGAGGATTCCTCTAGCCGAGCGGCAGAAGAACGGGCTATCATATCAGAATTCCTTCTCCGGCGCCGATGCCGTGGATCTGATAGGCTACATCATCAAGACGAACGATCGCAACTTGGCTCTTCTGCTCGGTCGCGCCTTGGACGCCCAGAAGTTCTTCCACGATGTAACCTACGATCACCGTCTCAGAGATGCTGCTGGCGAGCTCTACCAGTTCAAGGAGACCATGGGAGAGGAAACCCCTGGCTCCGAGGTCAACGGAGTTTTTACCCTGCTCACCGAATGCTACTCGCCCACCTGTACTCGCGACAGCTTGTGTTACTCGATTGCTTGCCCCCGACGGCTGGAACAGCAGGCGCGGCTGAACCTGAAACCGCAGCCTGGGTTGCGATCATCTGCCTCGAAGGGAAGTCTGCACGGGGATGACGACGACAACGATAACCAGAAGCTCTGGATCAATATGGTCCCTAAGGAGATATCTGACAGTGTTGATGACCGGGAGAAGAAGCGTCAAGAGATCATCTTCGAAATCATGTACACGGAGCGTGACTTCGTGAAGGACTTGGAGTATCTGCGTGATTTCTGGATGAGGCCGTTGCGCGCGGCCGGTAGCACAAGCACCTCTCCGATCCCGGAACATCGGCGGGAGAAGTTTATTCGCACGGTGTTTGGCAACTGCTTGGAGGTGCTGAAAGTCAACGGCGGCCTATGTGAGGCCCTCAATGCCAGACAGAAAGAAAACCATGTGGTGCAAACCGTCGGCGATATCTTCCTTCAACACGTGCCGCGTTTCGACCCGTTCATCAAGTACGGTGCCAATCAGCTCTACGGAAAGTACGAATTCGAAAAGGAAAAGGCCTCCAATCCCGCTTTCGCAAAGTTTGTCGAAGACACGGAACGTCTGAAAGAGTCCCGGAAACTAGAATTGAACGGATACCTTACCAAGCCGACGACCCGTTTGGCCAGATACCCGCTGCTCCTCGAACAAGTCAACAAGAACACGGCGGAAGACAGTCCGGACAAACAGGACATCCCCAATGCCATCAAACTGATCAAGGAATTCTTGTCCCGCGTTAACGCTGAAAGTGGAAGAGCCGAGAACCATTTCAACTTGGTGCAGCTGAATGCCGCGCTCAAGTTTGCTCCCGGGGATTATGTCGATCTCAAATTGACCGAGGAGAACCGCCAGATGCTGACTAAGATGGCGTTCAAGAAGACCACCTCCGACACGTCGGAGGTGACCGCCTATCTCTTTGACCACGCTGTGTTACTCGTCCGAATCAAGGTTGTCAACAAGCGCGAGGAGTATCGGGTGTACAGGAAGCCTATCCCGCTGGAACTTCTCGTTATTGCGCAGATGGACGAAGTCATCCCCAAGGCCGGGGTGTCCAAACGACCGTCGTCTAGTCTTCTCTCGAACAAGCCGGTGCCAGCTCCTCCCACCACAAAGGACGGGTTGCCAATCACCTTTAGACATCTTGGAAAAGGCGGTTACGAGCAGACACTATATGCCACGTCACCCACCCAAAGGAGAAAGTTCATCGAGATGGTGGAAGAACAGCAGAGGAAACTCAGGGAGCGCAACAGCAATTTCTACAACAAGACCGTGCTTTGCGAGAATTTCTTCTCGGCCATCAATCGCGTGAACTGCTTGGTTCCTGTCGGTACGTTGTCACTACATAATCTTCCCTTCACCCGAAACATTATTGCTCACGTTAACTGCAGATGGTGGCCGAAAGTTGGTCTACGGAACGGACAGTGGTATTTACCTATCGGAACGTTGGCCTAAAGATAAGTCGGCGAAGCCCCGACGCGTCCTGGACGTTAGTCAAGTCACGCAAATCGACACGCTCGAAGAGTATCAACTACTCTTGGTGTTGTCGAACAAGACCCTTTCCTCGTATCCTATGGAAGCTTTGGAGATCACCGAGGGTCAGAACACCATGGCCAAGCGACCCAAAAAGATTCAAGGCCACGCAAACTTCTTCAAGGCCGGCATCGGGCTGGGGCGGCATTTGGTGTGCTCGGTCAAGACTTCGGCTCTTTCTACTACCATCAAGGTCTACGAGCCAATGGACAATTTGGCAAAGGGAAAGAAGAAGTCTGCCGTCAGCAAGATGTTCCAGGGCGGCCAGGAGACGCTGAAGCCTTTCAAGGTTGGTACCATCTTTCCAATTATGTAATGAGTCGTTTTCTCACAGCGCGTTCTAGGAATATTATATCCCCGCAGAATCATCTTCGATCCACTTCCTTCGTTCAACTTTGTGTGTCGGGTGTGCGCGTGGATTTGAAGTCGTCAGTCTGGAAACCACGGAGACACAGTCTCTCTTGGACCAGGCTGATACGTCGCTTGATTTCGTGGCCCGGAAGGAGAACGTGAAGCCCATTCACATTGAGCGAATGAACGGAGAATTCCTGCTGAACTACAGTGACTTCTCGTTCTTCGTCAACCGAAATGGTTGGCGTGCTCGCCCGGATTGGAGGATCTCATGGGAGGGCAACCCGAATGCGTTTGCTCTGTCCTATCCTTACATTCTCGCATTCGAACCGAACTTTATAGAAATCCGGCATATTGAGACCAGTGAATTAATTCATATCATGACGGGGAAGAATATCCGCATGTTGCATTCCTCTACTAGAGAGGTAAGTTGAACGGCAGAACATCCCAGCACGATTACGGGCGAGTGATGGCTAATTTGGTCTTAGATCCTCTATGCATATGAAGACGAATCGGGCGAAGACGTGGTAGCCAGCTTGGATTTCTGGAACAAGCCACAGCATTAAGTCGACGGTTACGGCAAACAGGGGTCAAATAAATACCGAGAGCAGCATGTGTTTGATATTTTATTTTGTTGATTGCGTTTTAGACCGGAAAGGCAACCTCGGATCTTCTCACCTTTTTTTGACGCAGTCGCTCTGCATTTCTCATCTCGAGCCTGCCTGCAGCATTTATTCTTCCCTTTTCACCTTCACTTCTCCTCGTTTAATACCTGAATATGGTTGTTCTGATCTCTAATCCGGGTCAGATTTTCCATCATATCATCGTTTGCTCATTTCCCCGCTGTGTACAATGAAGCGCAAATACCACATGTTTATTGTTTCCGTCATGGTTTCTTCCCTCCCTCTACTACGTCTTTCTCAAATGCTCCTCCTTTTTTTCTCTCTCCCTTTTTGTTCTCACCTGTCGTATAATTGTCCTTCCGGTTGTCCTCGTCACAACCTTTTGTACGTTTTCTTTTTGAACCCGCACTTGCATCTTAGTTTATAATGACGCTGGGCGAGAGCTGGTGCTAAACCCAACTAACCCATCTGTTACCTCAGGATGTCTTCCTCTCCGCTCTTCAGTTCTTTTGGCGCTATGTAGATACATAAAATCTTCAATATTGCAAGGTAAGATGAAGTCACATAGGCTGGTCAAGCATTCTAGAGCTGGAACTATGTTGGCCATATTTTCACGGTAGAACTAGAACCCAGTACGATCTGGTAATTCGAGGGGGTCCATTCATAGTGCCTTGAGGTACTTACTGTAACTGTACAAGCTTAATGCCAATGGAAGCATTTCGCTGTATGCCTTCTCTGTCTGCAGGCATGCAACAAAATAACGTAGAGCTTCCCGCCTACCCATTAACCAAATCAATCAATATCATTAATTGGCTTGATCACCTCTCTAGACGTGTATATTATTCAGTATTCGATTATGACTATCGCGGTAGTAGTCTCCCCGCAGGAACCTACCTAGCTTCCACAGGGGTGCTGATCATGGTGTTTGCCAGAAGGCGTCTATGGACTAAATGGTGCAGATTTCATACAAAACATAGTGTGTACATCTACCTATCTATACTGTAAACAGAGCACTGTTGAGTTTACAATTTTCTGTATACGATTATACGGTTATGTATTGATTATGCTTTCCTCAGAACTATCAGTCAAGCTAATAATAGTCTGAACAATAGAACAACACAAACAAGGAACAAGCATAAACACAAAAACAAAAAAAGCCAAAACAGAGAGACCTCGAGAGTTGAATAGACGAAAAGAAAAAGAGACAAAAGAGGGAATCTTGCTGCGCTGCTTGAGAAGGGGCTGAAGGGAAGGAAAGGGGGACAAACAAGGTAGTCAGTCATTGAAGAGAAATTGTCAAAGATAGAAGGAGGTAAAGAAAGGAGACAAGATCGAAGGATAGTAAAAGCAGATGATAAAAAAAGGTTCAAAAAGAGATTGCCAGTGACAAACTGTCAAACGATTAAAACGATGCTATCTTTGACCCCTCGAGCAATTCACAACACAGGCATTGCGAAAGGAGGAAAGGAAATAAATAATCTTCAGCCGAATTAAATGGAAGACATGTGAGAAATCAAGAAGAAAAAAGGAGGAGAGAGAGAGAGATGGGAAGCGGCAGCCAGAATTTCAAACCTCCTTTTTATGTCCGAATCCTCCTGTCTCATGAAGAGGAAGAAAAAGAAGATGGTGCCAGTTTCATCGAAAATCAAGGGAAACGCTGTCATTGGAACTTCCCTCCCTTTCACATGAAAAGCTATTAACGTGAATAAACTGTCAATATTATCCCCATAAAACAATTACAACCGCCATGCCGCTAATTCCATTACGTAGACACCGATCGGGTGCCGCCGCGCAACAAGACAGGTTTCCTTTGGTTTAAAAAAAAGAACCATTTAAGCATCCCCGTTGGCGCCTTCCGGCTGGCTGGATTCGCGCGCCATGCGGGCCTCGATCTCCCTAAGCTGGCTCTCGCGAGCCAACAGTTCCTGGCGTTTCTCGGCGATTTCACGCTGCACCTTGAGCTCAATCTCGCGAAGCTTCTCTTCCTCACGGCGGAGCTGTTCCTCCTTCAGTCTGACGGATTGGTTTGCTAGGTCTTCGGGGTTCATCGACGAATCTTGAGTGCTACTGTCAGGGGGATTAGTATGGAGTTTCACGCGACAAATTGACCAGGAGAATACGTACGGAGCAGCTCCGTCCACGCTCTTGCTAAGCTTCTCGGTACGGTAGTTCTCGTAGAGGAAGTCATGCGTGATTTCCTTCAAATCGGCCAGGTGGCTGTGGAGAAGAGCGCTGCGGATGGCCAAGAAATCCGAGTGCCGAGGGTTTTCAACGTCGACCACACCCCAGGGATACTGCCGGGCTCGTACTTGCCGACCGTCGATTTCCACAAAGTCTTCGGAGCCAACAATGGCGAAGGGCATCAGCCCACGTAGTTCGGCATTTTCCTCCACGGTGTCCTCGTCATCCTCCTCGATGTCGTAGGGGAAGTTGTAGACAGGGATACGGTAGTGCTCGATGTCCTCCATGATCAGCTTCTTCGATTCGGCCAATTCGGCGGGGGTGAGGGAGTCGGCCTTTCCGATGACGGGAATAACGTTGACACGAGGGGAGAGGCGCTTCATCAATTCGATGTCCAATTCACGCAGGCCGTGACCGGTCGGTGTGATGAAATACAAGAGAACGTGGACACGGTTGTCCCTGAAGCGAGGGTTTCGCTTGATTCGTGATTCTTCAGCAAGAATATCGTCGTACTGGCGTTCAAGGTATCCAACAATCTCGCCAAAGCTGCAAGGAAATCCGGTCAGTCTCAGGACGACGGTGGGAATGCTGGCGGGACCACCTGCCTGGCTTCATTGTCAATCTGGTCACCGAAGCCCGGGGTATCAACGATGGTGAGGGAAATTCGAGTGCCTTCGTCGTCTAATTCCAACTCTGAGCATCACCACCACCCCGCGTTAGTCTTGCCCGAACCTTGAATTGTGCAACCCATGGATGTTTGGCACCAACTTACCAACCGTTACCGGCTTGATGCGGACACCCTCCTCAATGTGAGCATTGGCAGCGTCGTCGGCATCCTTGCCCTCGAGGACGGTCTTTCCGCAAAGGGTGTTGACGAAGGTAGTACGTCCTGTTCGGAAAAGGGGAACCTGGTCAGTTTGCCTGCAGCCGTCAGGGGCAACACCGAGATTCCAATACATACCGGTTCCGCTGGCACCACAGACCATCAGACAGAACTGGATACCCTTCTTGACATTTTTCTTGCGACGGAGCTTAATCTGGAGTATGAGATAGGATTTATCATGGTAAGAAACTGAGCCCCGACGGAAAGTGGTGATTTGGTCCCCATTCGAACCCATACGGGAACAATTGGAAGGGGCGACGAGCCGCAGGAAAACTTTCTCATCTCGGAGGAGCGCAGATAGAAAGGGGAAGTGAGGAACATACCGCGTTAAGAGCCGACGACATGGTGGGCTAAATAAGGGGAGAACGAAGGAGAGGGAGGGGGGGAGGAAGAAGAAAGAAAACAACAAAGTGAGAATTGAAGAAGAGAAGAGAAAGAGAAGAGAAAGCGAGCGGCAGGCGGATCAAAGAACCTGGAGGAAGAAAGTTGAAGGAAGGGAATGAGGGAGGGAGGGAGGTTGAAGGAGATAGGAAGGATGGATGGAGGTGGATGCTCTCTCCTGAGGTGCGAGAGAAGCGTTAATCTGATCTGGCAGTTAGGGGGTCTCCCGTTACCGTCTGGTCAGGTATGGTCACGTATAGTAAGACTCAATACCGGTAATGGTAACGTGACCTTTTCTTTCCCTTTTTGGGTCATATCAGGCCAATTCCGGCAGCTCATCCCTGTACGGTACCTGGGAGCCTGAGGTATCAGCGACGTCTCACCACGGTATCTATAGTACTGAGACGGTAACGTTATTAATTACTTGTCCAATCCGGGGCATTGGATCCCTCAGGCCGCCATTACCTTCGCTGGTTCCCAAAGAAGAGAAAGATCAATAGTGGAACTATTGTATGATATGCGCAGACAGACAATATCCCGTTGACCTGTCTGCTTTGGTTCTCCGTTGGGCAATCCGCTACGTATGATCCCGCCTTGCCACGACAGGAGTGCTGCATTGTTAGTGCCCTTGTGCGTAGCTTGGTTCAACTCTGGTGCCCCGGCCCAATTCCCTCTTTGCTTTTCAGGGGTTGGGGGCAGCTGTAGGCGTTTCCTCCGCCGCCGTGGGTCGCTGCGGGCCGCCGTAGCCCGTATTGGTTACCACCGTACAGTACTCTCGGTTATGTAAGACATGTGGCCTGAGGCAGTACATCCCTGTCCTCTTTGTAGACTGAGTGAAACCACATTGTCCAATGGATAATAAGAATTGGGGTGTGTACACAGTACAATGTAGCGTAGAGAGTGGTCAAATAGAGAGAAAGCAGAGATATGTCACCGTAGGGAATGCAGACCTTTATCGTAATGAATTGCTTGAAGCAGCACAAAAGTAGATGCTAGAACCTAGTCACTCTGGTCAAGATGAAGGCGTTGCAAACACTACGCCTGTAGCAAACAGCCTGGAATAGCCAACGTCTTCCGCAGCTCTGTACGGAGTATTTTGCACGGTATGATGTTCTATAGTTAGTACTCCGTCCGGTGCAGAGTAGCAAGGAAATGCCAAGACCATTCACCTGACCCTCCCCCCCTAAACCGGCCTAGCGTCTGGCCGCTGCCTTGTCGATCTCCGTTATGGAACTTCCATGCTTTCTGGCCCGCGGAAGATCAAGCTTCCAACTGCACCTGCCTGGCCTCTTGATCTGATGGCCGTCCTGGCACTCCGTCAATATGAATACTCGCCAGGTTATCGATGAGTCGGTCGGGCCTTTCTCCCTCTCGGCCACCTTCAATAATGAAAATAGTTGCTTCTCGGTTGGCTTAGATACTGGGTTCTGCGGTAAGGCCTCTATTGTTGCCTCTAGATGGATGGCCGCCCGGAGACCACCAAGCTGAGAAGGAGATGTCGTCTGTAGTCTTTAATGCCGACCCATGCGAACTCAAGGTATCAAGGGGTATGTCCACGTCGTACTCTGCTGCTCATGCAAGTATGCCTGCGCCGTGCGCATTGCTAATCGATCTGCCATGTCCCTTTAGATTTCAACGCTGGCATCGGCGTCGCAGTGATGCTGGGTCAGTCAAACTACCTCGCTATTGTCGGTGGAGGCAGGCAGCCCAAGTTCCCGCAAAATAAGGTGTGTAGGTGATTTCATTCGCCCTACGCCAACGCTCGTCCACCTCTACTGACACAACCTCCCTGTATAGTTGGTTATCTGGGATGATGCGAAACAAAAAGCCGTCATCACGCTAGAATTCCGCACTTCCGTCCTCGGTGTCCGCCTGTCGAAGTCGCGTATTGTCGTCGCTTTGCTGAATAGCATTCATATCTTCGCCTTTTCGAACCCACCCAAGAAACTGTCGGTTTTCGAGACGACGGATAACCCGATGGGACTGGCCTGCTTGGGACAGAAGTTGCTAGCCTTTCCAGGCCGCTCCCCCGGGCAGGTGCAAATCGTGGAACTGGAAACAGGGAACGTGAGCATCATTCCAGCGCACAGTTCGCCTCTTCGCGCGATGGCGTTGAGTCCCGATGGGGAGGTATTGGCCACGGCGAGCGAAATGGTAGGCCCCAGCCCTTCCCCTGTTTTTGAGACATAGCTTCCGAATGTTGACCCGATGGGTTTGCAGGGGACTCTGGTCAGGGTATTCTCGACCAGTAATTGTACGAAGATGGCTGAACTTCGACGTGGAGTTGACCAGGCGGTCATCTTCTCGCTCGCCATCTCGCCGTCGAATAATATATTGGCCGTTACATCCGACAAGTCCACTTTACATGTTTTCGACCTCCCTCACCCACGGAACCCTCCCCAGGCCACTTCCTCACCCTCTGAAGAAGGGTCCAGTCTGAAATGGGGCATTCTGGGGAAAATTCCTTTGCTGCCTCGCGTGTTCTCTGATGTCTATTCATTCGCAAGTGCTCCCTTTGAGATTGGCGACGAAGGAGTCCCGGGCTCGCTATATGTCCCACCTCTCGGAACATCGTTCGGTCGACCTTTGAAAGGTGTCATAGGCTGGGCCGATGACCGCACGATCCTAGTGCTTGGCTCGGGCCGCGACGGGCGTTGGGAGAAATTCGCTCTCCACGAAGCAGATGATGGGAAACGCATTTGTGTAAGAGAAGGTTGGAAAAGATACTTTGGGGGAAGCTAAAGAGGGAAGAGATAATTCGGCCACGACTTCTGAGGATATGATTTATGAATTTTTAAGAGTGCTATCTTACGCGCTTTCTCTATTTTGATTAGCGATGGTGGTTCCTGACACGGGATGCTTGAACCCAGTGAAGGTGATTGGTGACATCGCGGCGCGAGCTCTGGCAGAATGCTGCGCTTTTCTTCTGTCAGACGCAGAGGTCAGGGCCCAGCATGTTCCTTGATGGCTCATGTTTCTCGACCGTTGGGTGACCGTCGCGGGTCGTCCTTGCTTGACGGACTAGACTGTTGTTCTTAAACGACCGATAGATGCCATGGTTATACTTAGCAATAATTAATAATTTACCCATTTTTGATTCTTCTCAATGTCGATCATGCCTATCTCGAGTCCTCCGTGGCGGCGGTGACCGAGATCCCACTGGCGTCCTGTCTCCGTAGATTCTTTCCTTGCGTGATGGCGACCGGGTCCTATGCGACCGCTCCTCTCTTGACGGCGGTCTGTAGTCCCGCCGGCTCTTCTCTCGAGAACGCGAGCGGCTCTCGTCATGTCGGCGGCGATGGTGACGGTGGTGACGGTGATGGCGACGCGATCTATCGCGGCTGGTGTCTCGTTTCCGCGACGATTTACTTTGCCTCTCCAGCGCTCGCGCAACCTCTTCCTTCTTTTCTTCAATCAAGAATTCTTTCATGGGATCCTCCTCGTCGTGGGTTCTGATCAACTCCTCCAATTCCTTCTCCTCCTTGAGCAAAGGTCGTCGTCGAGGTTCGTCGTCTTCCTCACTGCCTCTTCTCTTCCGGCGTCTTCGTCGCCCATCGTCCGTATCGTCTCCCCGGTCGCTCTTCGTCTCCACGTCACCCATTATTCTAGCGACATTGTCTCCTTCCTCCTCGTCATCTCGCCGCTTGTATCTGGTATGGTCGACACGCAGCATCCGACCCATGATCGTCGCACCGCCTAGATTGTCCACGGCCAGATCTGTACTGCGCTGATCTTCGTATTTCAGCCACGCAAATCCTCGGCTCTTGCCGGTTTCCTTGTCGCGCGCTAGGTTCACGTATACGGGTTCGCCGTATTGCGAAAAGATGGTCACGATGTCACCTTCGGACAGATCGAAGGGGAGACCACCGATGTAGATGTAGGCCGTATCTCGGTAATCGGCGTGCCATGATGCTTCCGGAGGTCTATAATCGGTCGGTTCGATAGTCAGTAAAAGGCTGTTCTTTCTTCGTTGTCGCAGAGCTGTACCTTGTCACGGCGACAAGAGGGACGGAGAGAGAAACCACTTACATGGCATTTTCAAGCTCGCGCTTGTTGAGGGCCTGGATCTGACGAATCGTATTCATTGTCACGATGCAGCCACACGACGACAGGCCACGGTTCCAAGTCTCAAGATCAAGGGCGAAGTGGTGGTGGTCGAAGGTCAGGTCGGTACGGGCGGGAACCGACTAAGCTGCAAAAAGCGCCTCCGCGGGAGGTCCCACCCGCAAGTTACTAACTCTTAATACTCTACTATTGTTTACGGGGAGACCGACTTTCCCCTCTACCAACTGTCCATTTCATTCAACCCTCCGCCAGGCAAACAACCTCTCTCCCACCCCCTTACTTCTCGTCGAAAGAAAATACTGACTGGCTCTGTCGGAAATACTTCCTTTGTTGGGAGGGGACGTTTGTGTGTCTATCGGCCATCGGCGCCGTATATCCCCTGACCTTGTCCGCCCGATAACCACGATAGTCGGAAACGAAGAACAAGGAGCTATAAAGAGCGAACCCTCCGTGCTCAACGCGTCGAATAGGTCGGAGCGTGAACTTCAATCCTCTGGCAGGCACTTGGAATGGTTTGCGCCGGCTGAGAACAAGTCGAATTTCAGAGACGGACAATGTCTACGTCCGGTCAATTTCACGGGTCGAAGCTCAGCACGGGGAACAACAGCCGACCGTCGAGTAAAGATGGACCGAAGAAGAACATCTGGTCGTCGATGCTGGACAGTGTCGCGAATGGAAAGCGCTTGCCTGAGAAGAACCTCCTGATTCTCGGTTCGTCGTCGCCTTGATCTTCACCCTGATTATTTTTCCCCTGCGACATGCCTGGGCCGATGCGCTCTTTGTCGGCGGCCTAGCGTTGCTAACGGTGTCCGCTTGGATTCTAGGAGGTACACCGGAGAGCCAGAGAGAGTTTCTGGAGACTTTTGCGGCCGACACTTCGGATCCTAACTTGACAAACGAGAAACGGAAGGGCAGAGTCCCGCCTGTCGCCAATCAGTTCGCGTTGGGGTACACATATCTGGATGTGCTTGACGCTGACCAGGAAGGTAGGCAATCATGGGCGCCCTCTGAATCTTTTGCCCCCGGTGGAGCTAATTGCGTGTAGATACGTTGGCACGCGTGTCCGCATACCTACTATCCGAACCTTCGCTGTCCTTCGCGCCTCTCCTTAAACCCCTCCTGACCCCCAATTCAGTCCCGGAAACACTGGTGGTGATTCTTCTCGATTGGTCCGAACCGTGGATTTGGATCCGGCAACTGAGGGAATGGGTCCGTCTCCTACGACACGTGCTCATTTCTCTCGACGACGAGACGAAGATCGTGATGGAGGAAACCATGACAGAATGGCGAGACCGGAAGAGGGGGATGGACGCCAACTCGCCGGGCGCGCAGGGGCTGACTAGCTCTGGCGGACCGGTGACGATACCTTTAGGCCCCGGCGAATGGGATGAGGGACTAGGCATTCCCATGTGCGTGGTTTGCCAGGGGGTACGTGATCTTGTCCCTAAAGAACAGAAAACAGACAAAATATTGACCTTTTGGTTTTCGATCTCTACAGGCGGATAAGATCGAAAAGCTGGAGAAAGACCACAGTTGGCACGAGGAAGAGTTCGACTTCATTCTTCAGTTCCTACGAACCATTCTTCTCAAACGTGAGGACTCATCTCCTTCTCTTACCGGGATGCTGTTGCGAACGGCGCTCTAATCGTTGACAGATGGCGCGTCTCTTATCTACACCACGCCATTTCTCGCCAACTCCCTTCAGAGTCTCCTACATTCCTCCTTGGGGATACACTCGCTGTTGAAGAGACAATCACTCAAACATAACGTGATCGACCGGGATAAGATCCTGGTTCCATCGAACTGGGACTCATGGGGAAAAATCCGGATCATCCGAGATGGATTCGACATGGAAGGAATTTCCACCGCTTGGTCAATTGAGATCCAAGAACCCCCGGAGCCGCTAACCTACGGACCAGTCGAGGAGGAAGAGCCCAAAGACGAGGCATCCGCCAGACTAGAGGACGGGACCAGCGCCGTGGCCATCTTCGAGCAGACGATCAAGGATCCCAAGCGTGACACCTCGCTGGCGCTCGCCAGCCAACAGAACAAGAAGAAGATCGAGGTTGAGACCACTGACATGCAGACGTTCTTCAGTAAGCAGCAGGAACTCCTGGAGCAACTTAAGATCGAAGATGAGAAGGACCGCGCTGTCAACAAGATGCCGCCTCAGCTGGAAATGTCGCCTCTGGAGGACAACGGCCGCGTCAACGAGCACATCGGCCCCGTGCAGTTCAACATGGGAGGAATACAGGTCGACGCCGATGACATGTTACGAAAACTTAAGGTCCGTTCCTATGCCAACAGACCAAACTTTGTGTCCTACCTTCCCTCAGACCAGCCGAATTAACCATCTGTATAAACTCCAGGAGAGAGAGGCCAGTCGTGCTCAAACCCAAAGGAAGGAAACGGTCTCGTCACCCCCAGCCCCCGGCAACGAAAAGGCTCACAACCAAGCCCTGGCGAACTTCTTCGCCGGTTTAGTTAAGAAACCATCCGGAAGTCCACGAGGTAGTCCGTCGGCGTAGTAGGAGTCGGAGTCCTGTACGGAGTAAGAAGAAGGGAGGCTGTGTGAGAGAGATATCGTATGGGCTGTGACGGTGGCGATGACGGACTTCTTCTATCCAACTTTTTCATCATCCATTTCCATTTCCATTTTCTACCTCTTTTTTTGGATTGTACTTTTATTTTATCTTTTTTATGCCCCTACCTTGCGCACAGTACATATTTGAAATACTGGCTTGGCGAGACGCTCTTTTTTGTTTTTGATACCAGAATGGATTTGTGGCTGGATCAGGAGTCGAGAAAGAGGGATAGCATATGTGAATCAATCGATTTTTATAAATCATCGGGTTAATTATAGTGTTAGAGTTGTTTCATCACTGTCTGCCACTGTCTACCTCCGACCATCTCCGTCCCTGCTACAAGATGCCTCAACTAGATGTATCCCAAAAAATAACCTAAATAGATACCTAGCTCACTCTCAATCTCCCCAAGAGTCTTGGGTGTTGGACAGGGGCGGGACGTTTTTAAATTTTAAATCTGATAACGGGTCGTGATGTCTGCATCACTAAGGGGCATATCTATACTTAACTCTAAGATACTCTTCGGACTGCGAGCCGGTCAATGATACCAGCCCGATTCGTTAACTTTTGGAAGAATTAAATGATCGATCAAAACTAGATATCTCACATCTCACCAAAACAAAGCAATCCCGACTCTATAATACAATATAACTTCCTTGTCTCTATATCTCAAGCCCAGACTATGAAGATAGTCTCGGTGGTAAAGAAGAAAAAGAAAGATTACCAATTCTCCCAAACCGCAGCGGGCAACACTTTCCTCATAATCTCCCAGTGCTGCAACGCGCCCTGATCCTGCCACCTGTGCAGCTTGCCAGTCTCCTTGGCCCTCAGCACCGCGCGCCCGCCCTCACTAATAGACATGAACGCCGACGCGTCGACCTCGTGCTTGGGCATCAGGTAGGTCTCGCGGAACTTGCTGCGCAGGTAGTCGCCCGGCACGGGATCGCGGAAGGCCAGGGGGGAGGCAGACTTCTTGCAGAAGATCACCATGTTAGTGAAGTCAGCGGTGTCGGCGTTGCCGACTTCTTCGCGGAAAATGCGGCATGAGGGGAAGACGGCTTCGATGGTGCGGACGGTAAGCGCGGCAGGGTATTGGGAGACGTCGCCGGCGTAGTTCTGGAGGGGTTTGGTTAGTGTTAGGTTCTCGGTAGGGAAAGGGAAGGGGTGCATGTGGCAGAAGGAGAGAAGGGGACCGTACGATGGCAATCACGCCGTCATCTTTCAGAAGGGCGTTCAGACCCTGCAGGAACTCGATGGTGAAAAGATCGACGGGCTCCGCGCCGCCCGTGAAGACGTCATGCACGATGTAATCGTACTGGGCGGCCGAGGATTCCTGGGCGCGACGGACGAAGACCGTGGCATCTTCAATGGCGGGAATGTGGTTGGCCGGAAGGTCGAAGTATTCCAGAGCGAACTTGTGCACGATGGGATCGATCTCCACGACGGTGGTTTCGATGCCGTGCGTGATGAGCGCAGCGGGAGTGGTGCCGACGCCGAGACCGCTGGTATTAGTTAGCAAGATGTTCACGGAGAGATTGAACTATGACCTGAAGGGCTAGGAGACAGGGTGACGGAGCATACATAACCAGAGCTTTGCTGTCCGCGTCAACGCGGGGCACGCCGCTGTCGGGTTCCACGAGACGAATGGCCTCCAGCATGGTGAAAACGGCATAGATGGGGTCCTTGACCTCGGGCTTGTAGTTTCGGTAGACCTTAGTCCACTGGCCGCCAAGAAGACTGTGGTCGCAGCGCATCACACGGAAGCCATCTTCCAGGTTATCCAGGACGGAGATGTACCCGGTGGAGGAGTCCTGACGGGCGACCAGGGCGAAACCTTCGGTGCGGATGGCCGAGTCCATAGCCGCAGTGGTGCGGCCAAGTGGCAGATGGACATTGGAAGTAAAGGAGAAGATGATGGACGGGATGGCCAGGATCAAGAGCTTGGAGGGCACGACGGCAGAATACAAGCCCGCAATGAGAAGTTGCAGGCCAGTTCGGGAGAGAAAGAACGTCACTCCCAGGGTGACGGAGGTGAATGCTTTGGCAAGGTGCTCGCCGATCGAGTAAACGACATACGAGGCCAGAAGCGGAGCATGTTCCATGACGAGATCACCGTGACGGTCAAGGTTCAGGCCAGACTGCATCAACTTCCCGGCGCAGGCCACGGAGAGCAGCAGGAACGGATAGAACGTAATGGCCGTGGTGACTATGGGTCCTGTCGGGTTGCCGAGCTCGGAACTCTGCTGAAACAAGAGATACTGAATAGTAGGAATCCAGAAGGCCATGACAGGCAACAGGTAAACGGCGCGGCGAGCCGACAGCTTCTGGACATGGTCCTTCAGGAACCAACCGGCAGCGGCAACGATGGCGACCCCGTAACCATGGAAGATATGGGACGGACCAGAGCCGTAGACAGGGGCCAGGTTCAACAAGAACACATATGAGGAAAAGGCAGTGAGGGCCAGTAAAGCGGCGGCCGTCGACAACTGCTTCCTGTTGCGCCGCTGCAGCATATCTGCGAAAGCCATGGCGTCACAACTGAGGATGTCCCAGGCGTGATGGGAGGTTTATTTTTGGCTGGAAGGGTTGGTCAATATAAAACAATCATCGCAAGCAAAGGAGTTATTTTTTTATTTGTTTGATAGGGAGAGGGATATGACAGGGTCGAGGGGAATTGTTTGAACTAAACTAGATTGGACATTAGCAGGACTCACCAGAAGACCCGGTGGGCAAAGGAAGTGAAACCGACCGTTTCACCCTCTGCTGCCAATAATATCAATCAGTCCGGGATGATGATTGAAGGAAGTGGATTCGTGCTGGAGAATTGATTCTTAGTAACGGAAATGAATGATGCCACTCCGCATTCTGCCGCTGCTTTCCGCTCGGTGCATCCGCTTTCTTTCGCCCTCTCTCTCGTGCTTGTGTTGTTACTTGTCCCTCATTGCATTGTTCGTCGCATATTGTACCATGCCATTATTCCCTGAAGGAACGGGGCTACAGCCAGTGATGAACCCCCCGACTGATTCAGCCGCGCCGACGGCCACTGTGCCTCTCTCGCGAGAAACGCAGGTGAAGAATCGGCGCAAACGATATTTAGACGCGCATCCCGAGTATTTCTCGGCTGATCTCGAGCTTGCTGGTCCGCTCGCTCTTTCCCAGTTTCGTTCCTTTGTGACTGGCCGAACTGTCAGGAGCAAGGAAACAGGCCTTCCAAGCTAATCTTCTAGCCTTGCAGACCCGTTGCTGTACGATCGCCTAATCCGCCGTTTCCAGACGCCGGCCGAAAGAGAAGCCGAAGGACGCGCCAAAGGGTTCTCGGGGGTGCTTCAAGCGGACCTGTGTCGTTCGGAGGCCAAATTCGATGCCCTTTCACATCCAGACCCCCATGCCTTGTTCAGCTATACTCGCGGACCCAACGGGGAGATTCTCGCGGAAGAGCGAGACGAGATTCCGCCGAGTAAAGAAGAGGGGGAGAAGCTGTGGCGATGGGAGATGACATTGCGGTTTATTCGCGGAGAAGACGAAGACTTTGAGTATCCGAATGTCGACGATAATGACGAGTATGACGATTGGAATGAGGAGCAGGAGCGATATTTCGAGGATGAGGAACCGGAATGGGTGATGGACCAGGCCAATGGAGATGTCAAATCCCAGCTGCAAGGAGAGACGGGCATCCAGGATTTCTGAAGTCACTGGAAGCATGAAATACTGCTTTCTGCCTTGCATTGCTTGGCTTTCGAGAAGTGGTTACAGCCTATGTTTCCTAATTACAGCCGTCTCGCTTTGGGTATGTCGCTGCCGGCGAGTTCTGAAAATTGGACTCGACAGAGCATGGTGGCATGTGATGGATCCCCAGTAATGTACTCAGGGCTCCCATTGTTGCTTCCACCACCTTCTCACGATGCCAGGAATATACAGCCTGCGCTGCATCTCGATGCTCGATACAGTCGTGGTGAATTGGCTTACAATGTGTCGGATACGTCTTCTCGTTGGCAGCGGCGCCTGTGCAGTCAATGCCTGCAAGTCTATATGGTGTGTAATCCGCTCCCTCCAGAGAACGTTCCGTCTCCTATGCATCTCTTCTGATTTCATCTGGTCTTTACCCGGTGACATTGGACCATCGAGTCTCATATCTACCATACCTTTGCCATATGACCCTGCCGTTACGCTACGGTCCGCGAAAGTCCAGAGATTTTGATTACTGGGTCTTTCTTACATGCAAAGGCAATGGAGTTTGAGGCTCTTGGATGGTGTATATCATTCTACAAAGAATATGTGCTTGTGTATAGTCTGAGAACTGTTGCGTCATAGCTATTAATAGAATATAATTTCTTACAAAATACTCATAGGCCTCTTTTCTTTAATACCATGAACACTACTTGAAGATGCATCATCATCATCATCATCATCATCATCATCATCATCATCATCATCATCATCATCATCATCATCATCATCATCATCATCATCACCGTTGCCATGCACAATATCAGTTTATGCACACCAGGAAGACCCGGGTGCGCACTGGAGTTTATGCTCCTTTTTAGACTTGGTGTTAATCTAGGTCCTGCATAAAAACCTCGCCAAACCACATCCTCTTCCTTGGCGTCATGGCGGAATCTCTATTCCGGGCTCTGCAAGTCACTATTTCCAAGCCTCGAACACTGGGTTCTTAGGACATGTCGTCAAGGCACCGGAAGGGGAAGCCGCCATGGATCATCTGCTCCTCAGGGTCCCTGTTCCATGTCCATCACCTAGGGCTGAAAGTGATTTGGCTCGATTCACATGACTGTGAAGCCGAGCGATGATGAGGGACTTCGGTCATCGAGCTCTCATGCCCTAACTTCCCTCCCCTGAGTCACTCCCTCGTCCCCTCTCCACCTATCTGACTGCATCTTGCTCATTCACAGAACCTCATCTATTTCCATTAACATCGAATCCAGCTTTTGGCTAGAACTTGCGTTCGCTTACAAGAACATTCGTTGAACCCTTTTATCCTGTTTTTCTTCTCTTTTCTTTCAAAATGCCCGCTGCAGCTATCAAGTCTAGTAGAAGCACTTCCATAGAGGCTCGCATGGCTCCACTTAAGAGACTGCGAGTCCTATCACCCAAACCGGTGGCCCGTCTGCGACTAACTCATCCGCGACGACCTTCTATTTGTAATGCTCCCAGCCTCAAGGCTGAGTTCATCCACAAGCGTCTTTCCTTCTTTGCCCCGGAAAAGCTTGGCGAGGGGGGCTGGGGCCAAGTCCATCTGATGCACGAGAGACAGAGCAAACGACGCTTTGCAGTCAAGGAGATATTCAAATTCTCCGAGGAAAAGGAGCAAGAATACGCAGACCGAGTTTACGATGAGTTTGACATCGCCAGCCGGTTAATCCATCCCAACGTGATCAGAACCTACCGGCTCCGTGCTCATCGCTGTCGCTGGTGCATCGTCATGGAGTACTGTCCCAATGGCGACGTATGCGATCGCCTCGCGGCAAATCATCTCAAGTATAACGAGGTGCTGTGTCTCTTCAAACAGCTCCTCCACGGCGTGGAGTACCTGCACAGTCAGGGCGTCGCTCACCGCGATATCAAGGTTGACAATCTGCTTCTCAACGACGTCGGTCATCTCAAAATCGCCGACCTCGGCCTTGCAACGACCGGTGAACCCTTTTACCTATCTGACCCCCTAAGCAGATGCTTTGGGGACTGTGGTACTCCGGTGATGCAGCCTCCTGAGATATTGAAAGACGAACGTAAGTTTCAAGTCCATCCATCCATCTATCCATCCGCCTTAGCGGTCACCCTTCTGACGTCCCTCTAGCAGAATACTACGACGGCCGCGCATTCGACGTCTGGTCGTGCGCCATGAGTTTTCTGTTCATGCTTTACCCTCACTCCGCGAGCTCGGGAGTCGGCACGCCCAGCGACAAGCTCGAACAAGAGCAAGAGTGCTTGCGCAACTGGGAGCGCCACCTGAAATCCAAGTATTGGTCTCTTCTTCCCGAGGCTCGAAAACTCGGTGGCTTCTTCTTCACCCTACCCGACGCCCGCCTTCGACAGCTCCTGCTCAAAATGCTGCACCCGGAGCCTACCAAGCGCCTCACTGCATCCCAAGCATTGAACGACCCCTTCATCCGCCAAATCGAATGCTGCTGCCCGGTGCCAAATAGCAGAGATCAGGAGCCTCCGGCTCGACATTATCACGGGCCACCTCGTTTCCTGCTTCCCGTGAGACTTGCTCTTGATTGCTGCGGGATCAAAGATCCTCGGAAGGACTGAGGATGGCTTTTCCATTTTTCTCCTTTCTTTCTCGACAAAAAAAGGAAGAAAGGTTTTTGGTTTTTATGCCTACCTCGGGTGGATATGGTTTGATTTATTATTTGTGCCAGGATCTTGGATAGAAAGCTTGGATTCTACTGCATGGATGGGAGTTTTGGGATATGATTTTGGACTGGCACTTAGCATGTATGATGGGAGGACAACCTATTTTGTATTGTGAATTCGGTTTGTATCATGTCCTCAGTCTTCTTTTTTCTGTACTTGGAAATAAAATCATATTGGTTTCCACAGCCTGTTGGCTTGAACGTAGTCTACGTAGGGTTACTGATACACGGTAACACTGTTCCGCCGGGGCACCTTCATCAACACGAACTCGGGATTGCGCATCTTGCTTAGGTGCAGGGTGTTTCCATTTTCATGACCTAAGTATTACATATCCGGACTATCGGGTGACATTGGAAAAAGAAACCATGCCTAGATGACGATACGATGGTGTTGTAGCTGCATCGAATCATGACTCACCAAGAACCTTTGGGACGAACTCTAAATAGCTAAATAACCGAAACTTTGAACAAGATATACATTCGCTCAGCTCATCTCAACTCATAGCGTTCCTCTCCTTCAAGACCTTGATCGCGTCTTCTTTTAGTTTGAATTTCTGGATCTTGCCGCTTGCGGTTTTGGGGAATGATTCGGATGGAGAGAGGAAGAAGATGTATTTAGGTACTGGGATTGACGAGGTTAGGGGATTTTTCATTCTCTAGCCCCAGCGCCTATTATTTCCGTCCCTTTCCCTTCGGAAAGGCAAGGAGATCAGGCTCATGAACATGAGAGAGAAGACTTACCTAGATGATTGCTTAGGCGCTCACTGACCCATTTCTTAATCTTCTCGCCGGACTTTTCTTCGTCGATTTGGCCACGGGGAATGATGAATGCCGCCACAGCCTCGCCATATCGCTCGTCTGGGACTCCCACGACCGAAACATCTGACACCTCGGGGTACGTGAGCAGACAATTCTCGACTTCCAGTGGGTGGATGTTTTCGCCGCCGCGGATGATCAGGTCCTTGATTCGGCCTGTGATGGCGATGTAGCCGTCTTCCGAGAGGGTGGCTTCGTCGCCTGTCTTTGGGGAGCGTTAGATTATCTGTTTAATCGTTTCAATGGGCTTGGACTGGAAAGAAGGACTCACCAACATCCATATCTTACCTTGCTCGTCTGCAATCGTCACCTCGGACGTCTTCTGCGGATCGTTCCAATACTCCTTCATCAGGAGATATCCGCTGACTGCTAGCTGACCGGGTGTATTGATGGGGAGGGTCTGGCTTGGGTCGGCGGGATTGGTGATCTTAGCTTCGACGTGCGGCATTAATCGACCGACTGTATTGATGCGTTTGTCGATGGGGTCGTCGGTTGTAGTCATAGCAGACACGGGACTGGTCTCCGTCATGCCGTAGCAGATAGTTAGCTCAGTGAGATTGAGCACTCGGTGTAGCTTTTTCATTAACTCAGCGGGGATGCTACTTCCTGCGGCGATGCCTGTGCGGAGACACTCGAACCCTTCAGACGAGATCTCCCCGTCTTCGAGGAGATTGAGCTCCTCGAGGAACATAGTCGGGACGCCGTACAGGGCGGTGCATTTCTCCTCTTGCACGGCGGTTAGGGCGGCCTTTGCGTTGAAGGATTCGGTAGGGAAGACTATGGCTGACCCGTGTGTCGCGGTGGCCATATATCCGAGGACAGATCCGAAGCAGTGGAAGAGTGGTGGAGGGCAGCAGACGACGTCCTGGGGGGTCAGGCGCATTCGGTCACCGATCTGGGAGCCGTTGTTGAGGATAGATCGATGACTGAGGCAGGCGGCTTTGGGCCTAGCGGTGGTGCCGGATGTGAATTGTATGTTAATGATGTCGTGGGGCGAGAGGTTCCGACGCGGGAGGGGGCTAATATCGCCAGTGGCGGAGGATATGATCGATGAGTAGGGGGTAAGAGACTTATATTCGAAGCTGTTGACTCGGTCGTTGGAGTTGTCCACAAATATGACGTGTTGGAGCGAGGGAATCAGTTCGGACTCCAGCTTTGCCGTATCAAGATCCTGAACTATATGCTTGAGGAGGGGGATGTTGCTCCGTGGTTGCTTCCTTGGGAGATTGGACTCGGCGCTGACTATGAAATGACTTGTATCGAGGTGGTTCAACGCCGAGACTACTTGGGCTGAGTTGAACGAAGGATTTATGGGGACCTATACTAGAACATTAGGGAATCGCGTGAAAGGTATACTCGTGCACGAGACTTACGAGAATAGCTCCAAGCTTGAACAGTGCATAAGTTGCCTATATAAAAATGATTAGATCCAATCGAAATGAGATAAATCAGGGGGTTCATACAATAGCATGTTCCATGGAATTCCCAAGCATGACTGCAACACGGTGCCCTTTGTGGACACCCACAGACTCAAGGCCTCGCGCAAGGGCGTTGCTCTTGGCGTCCAGACCTGCATAGGTCACTCTGTCATTTTGATGTTTTGAAATGACACTGAGTGAGGACATTAGCTGCATGTTTGGTCGAATTGAATAAGCGGAGTAACTCACGCTGCTCGATCACCATACGACTGGACGATCTTGGAGAAATGTTCACCAATTGTGGATTCTAACAAGGGGGGCTTATTTCGGTCAGCAGAGCTCACTTAACTTAAGGATCCCTGGGACATACCTCTGATGGTCCTCGGGCATAGCTCTGGGTCAATAAGCTTCTCCTGGTGGGAGCGAGTACATGTCTGGCGACTTGGCATCGACCCAATTGGCGTTGTAGAGGACGCATTTTTGATCGATATGCGACACGGATATGCATTGCAAATTTGAGCAAGACAGTGAGAGGGTCATAAATTTAAGCAGAGCTGTTTCTTGTTGGACGAAGTTGAAAGGAATACCCCTTGCTTCCCCTGTACATACATCGGATGTCGTCAGAGGACAGTGATAGACGTAGATCTAGATGCGGGGAGACCGTATATGGCGGGCACCACGCAGAAATACTGGAGCTAGTTCAATTGGAATACGATGCTGGATCAAAGATTGGGCCGAGACAGAGAGAGAAGAAGTCTGAAATGCCTTGGAATGCGAGAAACGCAAGAAACTGGAATGTTTGGCTTCCCCGCACGTGCAGCGGGTGCGGGGGTGGTTCGCCTTGCCGAATCTCTTACTTAAATTAAACTCTTACTTTGTAAACTCTTCAACTTGGACTGACTTCATCGGTCGATCGACACTGCCGACGGTATGTTCCGAGTTATTATTCTTCCCACTGGTTCCCCATTGAACCTCGACATCTAGATAAATCGCTGACAACCTAGGTTTAGTCTTTTTTGTACATGCAATTCGGCTCTCCGCATTGGCACCACCGGTCAAGTGATGGCCAGTACCATTCCCCATAGCTGATGGTGAGTTCCTCAAAAATAGAGATGTCCCGGAGCGCCTCTACTGTCATTCGCACCCGATTCCCTATGGTCCGATACTCGAACTCGGTACTGGGATTACAGGAGTGATTGATGAATCGAGTCCAGTTCCCCTTGAACTGGGACGATATACTTGCAAGCACGGGTTCACCATCGGCCTCGGTCTGAAGATAAAGGCCATAAACGACATCGTCATGATCACCGGGTTGGATTTCCCCCACGTATTCCGCCAAAAGCTCCCCTTTCTTGAAGTTTGTCAAAGCCCGAATCCCTGTCCCCTTTGCGGGATACTCGACTAGTTCGACCAGACCTGCTACCAGACGACCCGGCTTGCAGTCACAGAGCTCGCTCGACCCGCAAAGGGCGCAGTCACCGTGTCTCTCCTGACGGAGGGCGGGGTCCTCCACCTCTTGACCGTCTGCGGCCCAATTCGCTGGGTCGAATAAACACTCGTCCATATGTTCCTGTAGTCGGCGTTTATAGGATGGCCTGCGCAGTCCGCCACTTATGGTTCGCACAAAATGGTGCGGATGGTCCTTGCCAATCCACTTGTAAACCCACTTCAGGTGCTTTCTGAGTTCCGGGATGGGGTGATTGGAGTATCGGAGCAGCAAACCGCGCCAATCCAGGTTCCGCAATCGAGCTAAATAGACCACGCTTTCTGAGTTCTCTCGAATCAGCACGAGCAGTTTCTTCCAAACTGCGGGGTCCGTCTCCTCTAAACATGCTCTGCGGAATGCTTCCGCCCACGCGCAGATCGCCAGAGTCCTCCATCCGAAATTGCGGACAAATCGTGCGATATTCCTCGCCTCGCGTATCGCCTTTTCTGCGGGACTCAGGGCGTTTAACTTATAGTCGACTGCCATGCGCACCAGCTTCTGTGCCTCGTTGTGCTGCGACCGGTAAAATGCGAGCTGGTTTTGATCATTGCTGTTCTTCGACACGAGGCCCTGGATTAAGCATATATTGTTGATATCCCAGTAGATCGCAGCGATGATCTCGGTAGCCCGTCGAGAAGGCTGGGTTTTAGGCTCGTCAAGCTTCAAATTGAGAAAGATCTTGGGTTTCTTCAGGACCCGTGGCTGAAGGACCAGGTCTCCCAGCTCACTGGCCGTTCGTTTCCTGCTGGCTGTCTTCTTTTCAGTCGCCTGGTCATTTGAATTGTTACGGGTCTCCTGAACCTCTGGATCTGTGTCTGTGTTTTGGGTCTTCGACTTCTTGGCAGCTGGTCGGCCCTTTGAGCTCTTTTTGGCCTTCTTGGCTTTTGAGATCTTGCCAGCCGCTTGCGCTTTTGAGGTCGCCTGGACCTTTTGCTTCTTGCCGGCTGTCGTGGTTTTCAAGCCCTTGTTAGCTTTCTGACTCTTTGCCTTTTTCGGAGCCATGGTTAGCGTAATACAGGATAAGAAATCTAGATTACGAGGGTATTAACGAGTAATGGCAGAAGAATGTGGTTTACGTCAAGGTTCGAGGCATCTTGCAATATATATTCCGTGTTTATGTTTGCCATGTACTGCGTTCACGGTATTTGTTCAATATGGGCCTGGTTGTTTGATTGCTTTGACCACAATACAATTTATTTGTCTCTCTTGTGTACTTTATGTTACAAAGAAGGACATTCGCTGTGAAATGATACGAGTATTATAGAACAAGGGGCTCAGTTACATTGATCTTTCAAAGAAAGGCTCCGATATTCTCTTTGTTTCTTGAAGTGTCATGCAGCTATGATGAAACGGCGTTGATATGCCTCACAGTTGAGCACAACAAGATCTGGTCATTGTGTCACCAAAAACAAAGCATAGAGGGACAAAGAGGTACTCAGGTGAAGTATGTTTCTTTAAACATCTGTTTGATGAAGTAAATAGCAGTTGATATTGAGTCATGTGGCTTCCTGATCATGAAAATGGAACTACGACCTGTCATAATACATACAGAGCACGTTTATATATCACCGAAATCGATGGGCAGATAAGCATTGATAAGCACAGGCTTAGCATAGACTAAGTGATAGCACGGTCCTATAGGGATAATGCTGTCTTGATATTCTAAGAAGATCAGTTGAAGGATCTCGACATCTACATGTACCTACACAGTACACAGCCCACGAGTAGTAAAGCTAGGGCTTTCGATAAGCCTAGGGGCCTGACGGCCAAGGCAGCAATCGCGGCAGCCTGATCGTTGAGGCCTCGTGTTGGGTCCACTCATGTGACTCGACCGCGGGCGTCGGGGACCCAAAGAGGCTTAGCGGGAGTCGTCGGGATCCGTAAGGGGAAAAGCGCGGCGGCGGGCAGGTTTGACCCCGTCAAATTCAGGCATCCCTCGATCTATCGTCGTCGTCGTTGTCTCTCTTCCTTCTTCTTATTCCCACGGACTGCCAGTTCTCGTCGCTCTCCTTAGTCATTTCTTTGCCTTAGAACGTCTGGCCTCGAGCTCAACGCTTATCAAGATCTTCTCGCTCCTTTACGCTGGGCTTGACCAGATTGTCTTACAGAAGAAAAAGACCCCTCGACTTTGACTCTACTAGTCCCTGATCCGGAATAGCACAATTCCCCTGGATCCTCTCAACTCCTCTCTATACAACCCATTATATTTTGTGAACTTCATTCGCTCTTTTATATATTATGTCGGCCAACCAATTGCTGTGTCAAATGGATCCCCCGTCGCATCAGAATGAATGGTATGACTTTGACAGCTTTCTCGAGTTTCCCTCGGGCGATCTCGACAGCAATTCCGCATCGGTAGATTCAATCTCCCCCAAGGACTTGGATTTGAGCTACACCGAGGCGGATGCGACCAACTGGAACTCCAACCTCGGTGCCTGCTCCCAGGCGTCATTCCCGGAATTGGCGGACTGTGAGAACCTGTTCGGAGAGTACACTCTCGGCACCGAATCCATCGCGAACCCTAACGAGACCCTGCAACTCCCCTCGTCATCCGAGGCTGAAGGGTTCATGGGTTCCACCTACGATGCCACGTGGTCGCCTGAATTCCCAGGCAACAATGAGCAGTTCTACTCGACCATTCGCCAGATGGTAGAGTCGCAGGCAGCGACCGGTGCGGGCTACGCCTCCAAAAAGGAGAAGCGCATCGAAGCATCCATTGCGCTGCATATGCAGCGGCTCCAGGATGTGTCTCTGCCTGATATCGATCTGTTCTCGGACTCAAACACCTCATTCCCTTCACCGTGCTGGTCGGAGACTGCCCGACCAAATGCTTCTATTGACGGGAGCCCGGCTACCACCCTCCTGTCCGAGCCCACCAGCAAATCTCCTACACCTCCCTCCACGTTAGATGCTTCCTCCGGAGGAATGGAGCTCGTCTTGGATCTGAACATGAACACGGCTTCCAACGTTCCGAAGAAGCAAAAGCCTCGATCGCGGGCCCAGAAAGAGAACTACATCAAGGTTCGTAAGCACGGTGCTTGCGAGAAACATAGAAAACAACACAAAAGAGTATGTCTTCAGTTATTTGAGTCACACTTATCTGGCAAGGTGTTCGCTAACTGGACCTAGTGCAACTGCCTTGAATCTACGATTTCTCGTGTTGACATGGCTGGGTCGCTTCTTTCTACCACGAATGAGGTACTAAGACCGATGAAGCACGCTCCACAGCTTCATGTTCGCGGCCAGGACCACGACAGACTTCTCCTACGAACGACACTGAGACAGAGCAACACGCAACAGTGTGTGAAGTCGGCAGTTCTTGTGGATCGCAACAGCTCTACTCCTGGCGTCTCGTCGCCCGAATCGAGCACTACGAGACACTCGCCATGCCATGTGCAGCGCCCCGTTAGCTCTTCTGATCAAGGAGCAATGCTACAGGTACGGTCGCCCATCAGGGAATACATACCTAGGGGCGGCGTTAACAACGTTCCTTCGTCGACGGGACTGCTTGCATGCCACACAGTACAAGAATCGTCTACGGCCCACCCCGTCCAACGATCAAGCACGGCACAGGCAAAGAGGCGTCAACCGCTTTCCAATCGTGGGTCTCCAGAATTATGTACGGTTGTGCATGGACACGACCACGATCAGGTTCACCGCCAAGGAATTCTTCAGAGATGGCGTCTACGACCTACAAGCCAAACGGGACAAGAATGCGTGCAACTACAGACTGTACAGCGTACGCAGGGCTTAAACGCCCCGGACAACGATGGATTCGTTGCCGAACGGCGTCTGCCCCTCCTGTCTATTTGCACGGGACTGTACAATACTGCATTTGCATTCTCCCGCTTCTGGCAAAAGTCGGCATCAGTCACCTCATGGGCAGGAAACCTTCTAGAAAGGTTCCTGATTGTCTCTTCTAAACAATTTTGGTTTGTTCGGAAAGGATGGGGACTGAATTAGCCCGGCGTTGTGGTCTGATTTTGGGTCTGTCTGTTCATTGAGCGTGTTCTGTGCTGTGTTTGATTTGTCCTGTTATCTAGCGGTGGTTTGAGGTTTTTGTTGTTGACTCCATGATGTCTCATGTCCTTGTGAAAAGTAGTGTTTGTATTAGATACTAGTAATTGATTATTTTGTATATACCTACTCACTCTGTGTTTTTGACTGGAGATCCCATGACTGCGGATGAACCTGGCAGTCCCGGCTGATGTTTGCCGCAAACAGCAACCACCGTCGGGACCACCACCACGACGCGGAATCTGTTACTTTTTCAATCTCTTTTCCTCATGGACCTCAGCCCTACTCGCTATATCTCTTGGTGAGATCAGCAAAGTGTCTTTAACGATAGAAAACTACTCTTCGATCCTCGCTTTCCTCCGGGCGACCCCACCCACGCTCTTCCGCCAATCAACGCACAAACATGGCGACCTTCTCCTTTTCCTCGGCGCCTCAACGACGTCGCTATCGTCCACTTCTCGAGCCTGGCACGACAGAGTCCCGGCGTCCTCACCCCGTAGTCCGCTACTGTAACCAGTTCTTCCGCACCACCGTCGTCATGTAAGCATCTCTATCCATCTGGGTTGGATAGGGAGACTCTACCATCCCACCCGAGAATCAAGCTAGCTAATACCCAGACCGTCAAGTCCCGTCCTCCTCGTAGTCACCCTCCTCGTGGCCGGTCTATTCATGATGACGGAAGCTCGTTCGGACGAGTCCCATCTCGAGTTCTTCACAGTTCCTGGATTCTTCCTACAGGATGATCCGGAGACCGATCCGGATACGTTTGATTATGTGAGTTACATCTTCATCACCTGGCTCATTGAACCTGTGTGATACTGTACTATACACCATCGGATGTTAACCCGGATGAATCTAGGCCTCATCTAATTTCGGCCTGATTTCTCGGTCCTACGACACAGACCAGGATTTCGACCCGGAAGGCAAGAAGACGCAGTGGCAGCGTCTAGCTCACCATATTGACGTTCTCAATGAGAACAGCGGGCCTGACACAAGCTATAAACTTCTCTTCCTCGGCCGCCACGGCGAGGGTTTCCATAATGTCGCGGAACAGAAGTACGGGACCGAATTGTGGGATGTATGTGTTCTGTCCTCCCTCTTTGCCTCGTTCCGTTCCTTCCCCAGCGTTCTTTTCCGCTATGGCATAGTTATATACTAACGACCCCAAAGTGTTACTGGTCTCTCCAAGATGGCGACGAGAACGGCACCTGGGTCGACTCCCGACTCACCAAACTGGGCGAATCGCAAGCCGAGACTGCCCACCGCGCCTGGCTCTCGCAGATCGAGGCTGGCATCCCGGCGCCGCAATCGTATTACGCGAGTCCGTTGAACCGATGCCTCGCCACAGCGAGCATCACATTCAAGGGCACCGGCCTGCCGCTTACGGAGCCGTTCAGGCCGTTACTTAAAGAGGTACTCTCACCACTATCTCCCCTTCCCATCCTATAATTACCTCATAAACCCAAACGCCCACTAACCGACCCAGCTCCTCCGCGAAACCATCGGCCTCCACACCTGTGACTCCCGCAGCTCCAAATCCGCCATCATCGCAGAATACCCACTCGTCCGATTCGAAGAGAACTTCGCCGAAGAAGACCCCCTATATGACCCCGATCTCCGCGAGAGTGATACCGCGCGAGACGTCCGCTTCCGGGACCTCTTCCAGGACATCTTCGGGCATGACGAGAACATGTATCTGTCGCTGACGGCGCACTCGGGCGCCATTACGAGTATGCTGCAAGTTGTCGGACATCGGAAGTTTGCGTTGGCAACTGGGGGTGTCATTCCGGTGCTTGTGAGGGCTGAGAGGGTGAAGGGGCCGTTGCCGGGTTGGGAGGTTGATGATTGGACGGGGAAGCCTGAGTGTAAGGGGGATCCCAAGGATAGGGGGTTGTGGGCTCAGGGGGCCTAAAATCTTATTCCCTGGCTGTTGATGTGAGATACAATGAACCAGGAGAAGGTGATGCTGTAGGTGATGTATATTCCAATATTGTACACTTGTATTTTTCACTGGTGTCGTCCTCGTCCACCGTTGCTCTGCTCTGCTGCTACCTTACATACCACTCTAGAGCACAGCAACCGACTCGAGCCAACTTATCGAGGGCTTCACTCCAAACCAAAGCCAATCAGATGCAAAGAAAGAAAGAGAAATGTCACAGACGCTGATATTCGCCAGATGGAGAATTTCCGAACGGTCTAAAAGACGGAAAATGGAGAAAAACAAAACAAAAGATAATACATGACAACGCCGAACAAAATGGGAACGAAAAAGGAAAATTAACCGTTACTTCTGACCTTATACGTTCAAAGCCTGAGGAAGGAGAAGAAGAAGAAGAAGAAGGAGGGGGAAATGTTGAGGAAGAAAAAACACATAGAAAGTCCCGTCCCTACCAGCTGTAGTACTGGTTCTGGGCACTGATCTTCCGGTCCGGAAGCTGAGTCCAGAGTTGAGTCTTGCGCTTACGCTGCGACTCGGCCTCGCGGACCTGCCATTCCCGGATGCGCGTCTTCTCCTCCTTCAGCACCACGGACAGAGAGGTGTGCGGCGGACGCAACATGTTGATCTGACCGCGGGCACGGTGGTCGTAGTCGTAGCCGTACGGACCGCGGTTCACCCAGGCCTGCTCGATATAGATGGCGGTGGGGTCGGTGATGGTCTTGCGCTGGCCCGACTTGAGGGTGATGGTAACCTCCTTACTGGAGGCGGCGCCCAGACCCATACCGGAGCGAACGACGGCGACGTTCTTCGCGTGCTGCAAATGCTCCAGGACGTCCTTGGCGGCCTTCTTCTTGCTGAACCGCATCTGCAGCATGGCTTCGTCGATGTTCTTGCCGGCGATCTGTCTCGCCAGAGGGCCCAGCTTCTTGACCGAGGTCTTGAACCAATGCGACTTGGAGGTGGACTCGCGCTCCGTGCGCAGGATCTGCTCCGTCTTGCTGATCCGGCCACGACGGCGGACCTCGCGGATCACCATCTTGCGTTCCCAGCGGATGCGGGCGTTCGGACGAGGATCCAACGCCGTCTGCATCGTCTCGCGGTTGCGACCGTCCACGGCGTACGTGTACTCCGCTTCCTCCTCGCCTTCGGCGGGCTGAGCAGCGGTCCTGCGACTCGGCGTGCGGCCGCTGGCAATCAGTTTCGGGGAGGCCTCGTCCTCGGCGAAGATGGAGTCGGCGCTCAGCGAACCCTCGCGTTTGAGGGGAGCGTTGGCGCGGCGGGTGATTTTGGGCTTCTCCGCGGATTTCCCGCCGAAGAAGAAGTTCTTGATGGAGGAGAGGGCTCCGCCCTTGGGTTGGGGCGAGTCGGATTGGTTATTGGAGCCATTGGAACCGTCTTCTTGGGCGAAACGAGGGACGGTATACGTGAGGGTGCGGCGAGGGAGGTAGGTGACGCCGGTGCGGGCTTTTTGAGGCCAGGATTTCCAATCAACGGGGCGGTTTCTTACCGGGGGAAAGGGGAATTGAAACTTACCGGACCGGATCAGGTGCCCGTATGGGTTAAAAGCAGCCATCGAGGCCATGACGAAGAAGACAGAAAACTCAGGGACGGGCGAAACCGAGTTGTCTGCAACGGGGACAAGCTCGGAGGTTCTTCTGCTGAGGAAGGAAAAAAGTGTCGGGAAAGACTTGGCTCTGCGCAAGTGGTGTCTGGCGGTCGCCGGAGAGACCGAGAGGAACGACCAGAGAAGGGGCAAGCCACAGGTGCAGCCTCAGCCACAAGCACGAGCCACGACCGGGGGATCCCGTGACCCTCTCAGGTGCAGCAGCTGCACGATTACCTCATTTGTCGCCCGGGATGGTCGCCTTAACCCTTTCCAGTCTTCTGCCAGCCCTACCTTTTTACTATACTTAACTCCGGAGTAACTGAGTAGGTAAGAAAGAAACAATAACCAGCAGACTGCCCGGGAGAGCGTGTTGGGAGTACTCCGTACAAATTATTATTGGATATGTTCTCCGTGGAAGCCAACCGAGGACCTTACCGAACCAGGCCGGACGACGTCCCTGGAAGAGCGAGTGACCCGCACCCAAGGCACGGATCATAATATTTGTTAATATTAATTGTTATTGTTAGCTAGCTTCAACTGCGTCATCGGTGAGCCTCGGACAGTTTTGACCTCTCGGGGTTACTTCGTAGGAAAAGAAGGGGAAAAAACTAAAGAAAAAGAACAGATCAAATGGAATGAATACTGAGTACGGAGCAGTTAATCCAGATTCCCCGGAGTGGAAGGTGCTCCCTCGTCCCATCGTCTCTCCTCTCGTCCTCGTCTTCTTCCTCTGCCAAAAATCTCCACCGTCGATCCACTGCCCTCATCGTCAGTTCTTCTCGGTCTCGCTCTCTCGCTCTCTCTTTTCTCGTCTCCCTCACCTTTTCTTCCCTTTCTTTTTTTTTTTTAATTTAAATATATATGTTTTTTTGTTCTCCCCCCCCCTCCCCAGCCCTTCTGGGACTCCCGCGTGTCACTTTCGCGCTTCTTTCCTCTCCCTGCGTTTTCCTTTTCTCTCTAGTTTTTCCTTTCCCTTTCCGGTAGGTCTGCTTACTTTCCTCTGCCGCCTTCCTGAGGCTTTTTGGGATTGCCGTCTAACGAGCTTCGTCAAGGTAGCTCCCACCCCGGTTTTACCTGGATAGCTTGTTTTCTCTCCCCCCTCATTCTTCTCTTCTCTCTTCCTCTTCCTCTCCGGTTGTCTCCATTTCCAGCCTCACTTCCTTTCTCCATCGCCCGATCCTCAATCTGGGTTGGTTGAATTAATTTAAAGAAAACAAGAAAAAGAGGGGGAAAAAAGAATCAGAAAAAAATCTTCTTGAATATAGAAGATTTTTTTTTTCTTCTTCTCTTATAACCCGACTAGCAGCTGTTGATCTTCTACCTTTGTTCTTTTCTTCCCTTGTGCCCTTTTCACCCGCAAGTTGTTGTGACCTCATCCAAACCTTCTCTGGTCGGAGGCGTTCCTCTTCCCAGGAACAAGCGACAGAACAGAATCAAGAACTTCCCCGGTTCCAGAGTCTAGACAGACTTGCGCAGCCGGGGGCAGGAATGGACTCGTTGATGAGGCAATTCACGGCTGTTCTATAACTTGGATCGCTTTTTTTTTTTTTTTCCTCTTCTTTTCTTTCAACCCATCCCCTTAGCATTCCAGTCGACTCATTCTTGGGACGAGCGCCTCGTTGGCCGTCTTAGATCGATCATTTTTCACCTAATCTTTCCCCCCCTTGGTTAGACTCGCGCAAAATCAGTCTCGATGATGGACATCAATTCCCTACTTTCGCCGCAGGATTCAAATTCGCAATCCGGGCGCTCCACCCCCTCCGTTGCTCCTACTCCCGCTGGCAACCCACCTGCTCCCTCCACCGCCGCCGCTCCTAAACCCTTACGCAAGAGTCGCACCGGCACGTCGAAACAGGGCATGACGTCCTCCCCGCTGGCCCAGCACGTTTACGCCCCGACAAATATCCCCGAACCCTCGCCGCCCTCCGTCAGTCCCTCCGTCGGGCCCAACATGGGCAGTGGTAATGGAACCCCTCCGGCCGCAGACTTGCCTCCTTCCAGACAGCCGTCGACCCCCGGCATGGATACGCTGGCCGACCTGGCGTCGATGCAGCATCATCAACCCCAACGCTCGAACGCTCCCATCCTGCGAAGCACCGAATCCTACATCAGCCAACTCTCGCCCTCGACGATGTATCCGAATGTCGGTTCCATCAACCACAATACCCCGACGCCGCGCTCGTCGTTCGATATCGCCATGTCCGATGGCCCGAGGGAAAGCGCCCGGAGGAACTACGTCGATACCTCGTTGGTGCCAAATGCGCAGCGTCTGGCGACCGAGCTATTCGTCCAGATTCAGGAGAACCCGCAGTCCTACGAGGCGCACGTCAACTTCGTGCGACTCTTGCACGCCGGCTTCGTCAACCACGTCTATCCGCCCAACAACCCGGAAATCCATGGCGACCCCCGAAAATATGACCTACTGAAGGACATGAGAACGGCTCGGGAGGAGATGGATAAGCTCTTTGCGATGGGCGAGGATCTGTGGGCCGAGTGGATCCAGGACGAGAGCATGTTGGCCCAAAACGTGGAAGAGCGCATCGCGGTCATGGAGCTCTGTATGCGATCGATCGAGGAGGAATATGGCAGCACAAAACTGTGGAGTATATACGGGGAATGGGTGCTGTATCTGTACAACTCCGCCCATGGCGACGCCAGCCAAAGTCAATGGACGGAGGAGGATCGCCTCGTCGGGCGCGAGGTCTTCTCCTGGCAGTCCGTCCTCGAAGTCTTCCAGAGAGGCGCGGAGGCCACGCTGTGGAGAATCAACGACAGCCACCTGGTCTGGGATCGGTTGTTGGAACTGCGCGTGCAGGATCTGGCGCGCAATCCCTCCCAGGAGAAGCTAGGACATGTGCGACACTTGTTCGACATCCGATTGCAGACCCCGCACGCCACCTGGGACCAGACGTTCCAGGCCTTCTCTGGATTCGTTTCGACCTACTATAACGCCAACTACGAGGGCATCATGGCCGAAACCGCCGAGCGATATGCCACCCCTAGCAAGGAGACGTACGCCGCTCGCGAGGACTTTGAAATCAAGCTGCGCAATGCTGCCGAGTCGGGCAACATGGGCATCGAATGGACGATTTATACTGAATACATCGACTGGGAGATCAGTCGCAACCGCCGGAAACGCCACTCGAACTTCGATCTGGTGAATGCCATCTACCAGCGCGCGGTGCTGCGATTCCCCACCGACGCCAGCATGTGGGAGGACTTTGTCATGTTCCTCATTGACGAAGCCATGCATGGGAACACGAATACCACCACCATCTCCACTCTCGATCGAGCCACTCGCCATTGCCCTTGCTCCGGCACGCTCTGGTCGCAGTATCTGATCAGCTCGGAGCGAGAGGGCCAATCATTCTCCAAGATCGCCGACATCAAACACAAAGCCACTAGCACCGGACTCCTCGACGTGGGCGGTATGGAGGAAGTCCTCAAGGTGCACACCGCCTGGTGCAGCTACCTGCGCCGACGCGCCTTCATGTCGGACTCCACCGACGAGGATCTGGACGTGGCCGAGGTCGGAATCCGCTCCGCCATCGAGAGCGTTCAGGAGCTGGGGGAGAAGAAGTACGGGCGCTCCTACCAAGGCGATCCGCTCTTCCGCCTCGAACGCATCTACATTCGCTATCTAAGCGAGAGTGGCAGTTGGGACAGCGCTCGGGAGACGTTCAAGGGCCTGGTCAGACGTCGAGGCAACAGCTATGAATTCTGGATGACCTACTACGAATGGGAGTTGATCTCCTGGAGCAAGTTTGTTCAGGGTGAGGCGACCGTCGATGCCGCGCGCCGCACTCCCAACCCCAGCTACGCGACGGCAGTGCTAAAGCAGGCGATCAAACGGACGGATCTCGACTGGCCGGAGAAGATCATGCAGACTTACATCGCCCACTGCGAAGACTACGAAGACTCGGACGAATTGCAGCTAGCCATCTTGGAGGCCCGCAAGGCGATGCGAGCCATAACCGCGCGACGCGAACGAGAGGCCCGAGAGGCGGTCGCCCAACAACAACAAGCCCAGCAGGCGGCGGCGACCGAGATGGCTACGCACGCCGAAAAGCGCAAGCGTGACGACGAAGTCAATATTAACGGGCTTCCTACTAAGAAGCCCCGGGCGGACGAGCCCCCGGTTGCCGTCGTGCCCACCACCGAGGCAGAACCTGCCGCAGCACCCCCTCGGGATCGCGAGAATGCCACCGTGGTGGTCAAGAACCTGCCTCGTGGAATTACGGAGCATAAAGTCCGTCAATTCTTCCGTCATGTCAGTTTCATTCCCCCCCCCTCGTCGTCTTTCCCTGCTATTTATCATCTCCTTGCTAATGTGTACAACAGTGCGGAACGATCAACGGGCTGCAAATGTTCCCCGGCGAAGGAAACTCGGAGGTTGCCATCATCGAGTTCAACTCCAAGGACGAGGCCGCCGTTGCTCAAACCCGGGATCAAAAATCGATCGATGAAAATACCATCGAAGTACATGTTGGATCCGGTTCTACGCTCTTTGTCACCAACTTCCCCCCAACCGCCGACGAGAAATATATCCGCGATTTGTTCTGTGAGGTGGGTCCCTTTATTCTTCCTGGGTAACGGCTGGTTAACTTGTGGACAGTTCGGCGAGATCATCGATATTCGGTTCCCGTCGCTCAAGTATAATACCCACCGCCGGTTCTGCTACGTGCAGTTTCGCGAGTCTGACCAGGCATACCGCGCCACGAGACTGGACGGGACGACGGTGGGCAAGAACCTCCAGCTGGTGGCCAAGATCTCCGATCCCTCGCGCAAACAGGACCGATCCGGCCCGATGTACGAGGGACGGGAGGTGCACGTCTCGAATGTGGACTGGAAAGCCAGCGAAGGCGACTTGAAGGAGCTATTCTCGAAGTACGGGACCGTGGAGCTGGTGCGGATTCCGCGCAAGGTTGACGGCGGAAGCAAGGGGTTTGGCTATGTCATATTCTCCTCCCAGGTAAGGCATCCTCTCTGCAGAGAGAAATCGTGGTGGCAGAAATACTAACCTGATGGGGTTCTTATAGGAAGAAGCCCGTGCGGCGCTTGCGATGGACCAACAGGAGTTTCGATCGCGACCCCTTCATGTGAAGCTTTCTGCGCCCCAAGGTGCCAAGCGAAGCGCAACGACCATTGTCTCCCACGTTGGGAAATCTCAGTCACCCGCAGCCACCGAGGCAAACGGCACGAAGCAAGAGTCTGGCGACGGGGACGGAGCCAGCGGCGAACGGGCAGCCCGGACGCTCGGTCTAATGAACGTTCCGGACACGCTCAATGACGCACGCATCCGCAGTCTCGCTGAGCCCTACGGAACACTGGTCAAGATCATTCTTCGGCCGGACCACCAAGGAGCTATCGTCGAGTTTGCCGACGTGCACCATGCCGGCAAGGCGTCCTTGGAGCTCGAGGGTCGCGAGATTGCGCCAGGTCGGAAATTGCACGTGGGGACGGTGGCCGAGATGCTTCGACAGTCGGCGGAGAAAAAGCACAGCGGCGCTCCCAGCAGTCAGCCGAAACGAAACAAGCCCCGGGGCTTCCCCCAAGCCAGCGGACCCGTCAGGCGACCGCCGCAGCCCGGAGCGCGCGGCGGGAAGCGTGGAGGACTAGGCGTGAAGCGAGGCGAGAAAATGACGACAACTACGACGACGACGATGACGACCGATAGCGCATCCCCGGCTCCGGGGCAAAGCACGAAAAAGAGCAACGATGACTTCCGAGCGATGATCCAGCGGAGTCAAGCGGAGTGAAGAGCATCCGGCGCAAAATTGGAATGCATGCATGGCAGATATACCGGCGTTTCCCTCCGCGATCGCTTTCTTTCACCTTGATTTGTTTTTCTCATTCCCTTTTGTATCTTGATCTCTGGCGGGTGCCGTGATTCTTTTTATCTTTTGCTTTCTGATGGTTTATGCCTGACCCCAAGTGTATTATCAAGTTCGTTGATTATCCGTTGCATTCCGAGTTTGCGGGATTCAAGTGTAGATTATATCTTGTATTTTGATCGTGATTATTTGATTGACTATTATTCAACTATGAAGTTATTCAGGTATCTGGAACTCTTCCCTGAATGCCTGATGCGGCAGATTAGGCGGAGTGACGTCAGAGCTTGGATGAAGTGATGATTGATCGAATTGATTGAAATTGAATTAACTGGAATTCATACTCTTAAGACTGAGACTAAGTAAGGATGCTCCCCGCCGACGCTTTGACCGTGGAGATCCTCGAGTCCGCTTGACCTGGACTTACTTCCTTCATTCTGCTTGAGCGATAATCGACAGCCCGTCAGGAGTAACCTCAGGCCACCACCTCCCAGGAATGATCGGCCGGGGTTTCCTTCCTTCCTTCGTTCATTCTTCTTCTTCCTCCCTCCTTCTGCTCCTCTCTCTATCTCTCTCTTCTCTCACCGACCGTATTTCTTGACCCTGATTTTCCTCCTCCTCCTATCCATGGTTTCTGAGCCCTGACCGAGTGAGCGGCCGACTGCTGGTGTAAGATTGATTGGTTTTGATTGACTGATCAACTGGACCGCCTCCTGTGGCTTTTTCTCCTTTCTTCCCTCACGACACCCGTCGATTTTATCGGTCGGTCTTCTTATTCATCTCTTTCTAATTCTTGGGAGGGGTCTTGCTTCTCCGTCACACTTGATTCTTTGGTGGTTCCCTTGATTCCTCGTCCTCACCCCAACCGCCCCCGGCGATCGCAGCCACCGCTGTCGTCATCACTGCCAACAACCAACAACCAACAGAATGGATTTCCATCTGGTGCCTCGCGGGGAGGATCGCAATTACACGGGGTTCTTGACCAAGACCATCGTCTATACGGCTACCCTGATTGTTTTCATCGCCTGTAAGCGCCGGCGAGAGCCACCTCGCAAGCTCCACCTCCGCTATCTGCCCCGTCGCATGTCATGCGCTAACGGAAGCTCCTCTGTCGCCAGCCTTCGGTCTGTCGATCTCCTCGATTGTCGTTCCTAAATGGGTCAGCTATCATAGCGAACATGTACGTCTCCTCTCGATTCCGATCATCTCAGCGTCCATGGTCTAACCCCGTGCAGCCCTCCTTCCACTACTCCTACGGCCTCCACCGTCGCTGCTCCTCCCTCTCCGATACCTGCGAGAGCTTCCCGCAGCGCGAAGACTGTCATGGCGAGGACCGCTATTTCTGTTCTATGTGGCGCTCCGTCGGTTTCCTCATGTCTTTTGCCATCGTTCTTGAGGGCATGAGTATCGTCGCCTACGTCATCGTGCTGGCCGGCGGGAAACGACTGCGTGAATCGGGGTGGAAGATTCTCAGTTTGTTGATCGTGTTGTCGGCGGTGGTGCAGGCCGCGAGTATGTCCATCGTGGTGCGTTGCTTCCCCTTCTTCCCCCTACTATTTCTTTTCCTTCTTTCTCTCCGGGGGTTCCAGCTTGACTGATGACTATAGGCATATCTGTTCGACAACGAGAGCCGGTTCTTCGTCGGCTGGCGACTGGATGAATCGTGGATTTATTGTACCGTCAGCTGGATCGTCAGTCTGGTTTGTGCCGGCGCTTTGGTGATTGCCGCGCGAGTGCTTCCGTCGGAGGGCGGATATGAGTTGATCCCGGATCATTTGTAGTTTGAGACTGTTGTATGATGTGGATGAGTATATGCAGGAGGATGAATGATGGATTTTGGCGTTCGTCGGACTGTTTTGATATTTCACGCAAGGTATTTGATTCCGCTCTTATTGATTGATGTGCTGGTTTATTGTTACTGGTTTGATTCTCACCCAGGCGTGTATATAGCGTCTTCTTCTCGTCTAGAATTATGATTAATGGTAATGAATGACATATGTGGATTATGACTTGATCGATAGATAAATCCCTCCATTCAGCTTTTTCCTCTCAAGATAAGGGCTCAGTTGCAGCTCTTCCTACCCGCTTCAGCCCACTCCTTGAAGACCGGTAAGATCTCAATATCCGGAAATCGCAGTTGCGTCTTCTTCTTCGTCGCCTTGGGACTCCCCTGCCGCCGCTTTTCTTCTTCTTTGAGATACGTCCTCAGCAGCTCCAGCATCGTTCGCACCTCCGCGAAGGACTTATTCGGACCCAGATGCTCGCGTAACCACGACGGCATCGAACCCCGAGGCATGGTAGGTTTCTTGCGCTGGGGGGCCTTGCCTTTACCTCTCGCAGCCACGGCAGTTTGTCGTTTGTGTGTGTGTTTGCGTGGCATCTCTCCAGGACGAACACTAGCACCAGCATCACCTCCCCCTTCCTCCGTCTTCCTCTCACCATCACCATCGCCATCACCCTCCTCCCCCCGCAAAACCATCCCCAAATCCAAATCCATAGCCCTCTTCCTCAAAACCACCTGAAACGCCCTCACCCCGCCCCAAACCGCCATCCTCTCCAACGACACAAACACTAGATCGACCTGCGTCACGGCCCAGTTCGGGGCCCGGTATCGTGCTCGCTGGTAGTGTTTGCGACAGTAGTGTACCCAGACGGACGGCGGGAAGAGGCGCGTTGAGAGCTTGTTGCGGCCGAAGATGTGGGTTATTAGTTTTCGGGTTGGTGGGGGACCGGGGGAGGTGTTGGGGATGGGGCTTGGGAGAGGGTCGAGGTGCGTGGTGCAGGGCGTCGTGAATTCGCAGGTTGCGTTTGGGTATGGATCTGAGTCGTGGTAGAGCTCGTTGTTGTCTGAGGTGTTTGGGATTTGGCAAGGAGGAAGAGGAGGATGTCGGGACTTAGGGTTCGCGATGTCAGGTGGGATGGAATAGGATTCATATCGATATCGAGATGGCATTTCGTCGGGTTTGTCTTGCTCGTCTGGATGGGTTGGTCTTGTTGGGCTCTGGAGGAGGGGATGATCACAGAGTAGAAAAGATTGATCAGTGCAGACCTGATAGATCAAGGCAATCTCCATACATCTGGTGGTAGAGATATAGGAGTAGAGAGGAGAATGGATAGACAAGGTTGGAAAAGAGTATGAAAAGAAGACAGAAATAAGATGAAGATAGGGAAACATAACAAAACTTATATCAACCTTTCTCTCTGTAGAAAAATAGGAGAAGCGTGAGAATAGACTGTTCGTGCGAGATAGCAGTCGCAGTTGACAAAGGGATGTTGACCTATTGCATTATCAGACTTCTGTGAAGTAGATAGGTATGGCAGGTACGTACATAGGTGGGGTGGAGGCCATGACGAATAGACAAGAGAAAGATGTTCAACAGTCATGCGTACGCTCAACTTAATGAAGACAAACAACTCCATTGTGCTGATACGATCATCTGTTCTAGCGAAGGAGGTGGACTCCACATTAACTGGACCCGATTGGGAGCTCTGGGGTACATTGGAGATATAGTTCAAGACCAATAACTATTTGAGACACCAATGGCTACCCTTCGTGAATCCAAGACCTCACAACACCAACAGTTCTCCTAATCCAGAAACCAGAGAGAAAAGCTAAATGCATTCAATTCATTTCACCATAGCAGGTAGTGTTAGTTATCATGACATAACAGAACATAGCATAGCGTAGCATATTCACATCCATCCGTATTCATCCATCCATCCATCCAAACCCGAAAAGAAAAACCATTTTTATATCCATTTATCCATAATAGCCGGTCGATCCATCATTCTGTTTTACAACCTGACCAGAGCAGACCGTACCGGATCCATGTCCCTTCACAAACGCCGTATCCACATGCAGAAAAAAAAAAAAGGAACTCGTATAGACAGAAAGAGATAAAGAGACAAAGACAAAGAGAAGGAAAAGAGCAATGAGCAAGTGAATCAAAAGAGCAGAGAAGTAGCCACAAAAAAAGGGGAGGGAGAAAAAAGGCCCGAAAAGAGATAATGCAATGTAATGTATGCAATGGAGACCATCCATGAGGGAAACAGCGCAAAAGAGATGAGGATGGGAAGAGGCAATGCACCCGCACGAATCGATCGTACTGTGCAGCCTCATGCTCTGTAGTCATGTCAAACCGCTCATTTTCACCCAGAGATTTACATATCAGGATAAGTGTAGATCACATCGCATACCCCGTTTGCACCCTCGGCACATACCGTCTCATCGCTCGACCCGTCGTACACCCCACCGAGCCAATATCAATCGTGCCCAGCTCTCGACTCAACGCGTCCATTCCCGGTGGAGGCGCACCTCCTCCGGTCGGCACCACCACACGCCCTCGCGATACAGGCATCGGCTGCGCGATGGGCACTTTGGCCGGAATGGGCGGACCGTGGTGCGTTGGCGAGTAGAAGCTAGACGGCGAATGCGAGCCCGAATGGCCGCTCGGCGCGGGGGACACGGAGTTGCGACTGCGCACAGATCGGGGAGAAGGCGTGCTATACGTTCGAGCGTGCCCTGGCCCTGGCCCCGGCCCATGCCCATGTCCGTAGGTATGCGCAACGGGCACAGGGGCCGCAGGCGCGTATCCGGATCGGCCGCGGCTCATGTTCATGTTGACGTCTGCGACGCCGTAGGAGGAAGTCGGACGAGGCTGGGACGGAGAGGACTGAGAGGGAGGAAGTTGAGGTCTGACGGTGACGGCGGTGGCGGGACGAGGACTGGTGCGAGCGGCGCTGGCAGGCGACTTCTTGAAGCGGACGACGACGCCGGTTTTCTTCTTGCGCTCGGGCTCTGGCGCCCACGTGTCTGTGGGCAGGTGGTCTGAGGGATCGATCTCGCGGCCGTCGTCGCCGATGATGGGTCCCGAGTCGTTGCCAGGACGCGCGGCTTCGGCTTCGCTACGTCGAGCGGCGTGCATGGCTTCTGACGGGGTGTCGTATGCTGGAGCGAGATCACGCGTCACGGCAGCGCGGGCGGCGTTGGGGTTGAATTGGTCGTAGGAGTCGGGAGAGAAGGGGATCTGAGAGACCGGAGGAGCAACAGCAGCAGGGTGATCGACAGGCATGGTTCCGGCAGGAGGAAGAGGCGAGGGATGAGGGCTAACAGCTGGATGAGGGCTGACGGATTTGCGACGGGGCACGATGCGCGAGTCGGAGTGGAAGGATCTCCGGGTGGTGACGAGGGCTTGGTGAGGGTTATCGACGGGAGCAGAAAGAGGAAGATGAGGAGCAGAAGAGGCCGGACCCTCGACGGGATACGGCGGCATCATGGCCGGCCCCGGCGAGGGATCTCGGGACGGCGGACAGATGGGGTCGTCGTTGTCGAAGATGGCGCTGCGGCGACGCACGGCGACGCGCTCGCTGGCGGCACGATCGGATTCGGCGTCGGCGATGGCGGGATCAAAGCCCGCGACTAGACTGGGGGGCATGGAGGGCGTATTCGTAGGCGGGGGGAGGTGATCCTGGATACGCGCCGCCACGTCGGCTGGCAGGTGGTGCTGGTGTTGGTTGTTGAGATCGAAGGAGTTCCGCGGGGACGGTGCATACTCTGGGGAGTAAGCTTGGTACGAAGGAGTTGGTGACGGTACTAACTGTTGAACATGATTATTGGCATGATTAGGACTGGAATGCATCTGCGCCACGCCCGAGCGATGGACCGGCGGCGGCGGCGGAGGGCCGTCGTCATCCTCGTCCTCGACTCGCGGCTGCATCGTTGCATATTCTGCATGACGCATAGCATTGCTACCGCCGTCGTGCACTAGTGAGTTGCTTTGGCTCCGACTGCGACCACGGCCGCGGTAGTGATCCACGGGCTCCAAAGCCATGCCGTTTGGTACGGCGGCGGGCACGTATTCCACCGCGCCGTGGTCGTGCATGCTAGCTCCCGATGATCGCGATGTGTATCTGGCCGGGGGAGCACCATGCACGACCATCATATCCCCGTTCGGAACATAGTGCTGTGGTTGCTCCGTCGGGAACGCGTAGTTGCTGTGGTGGCTACTCGGACGAGGCGGTTCTGCAACGGAGGCATGCATCTCCGGGAACTGCTCCGGCCGACTCACGGGGATCTCTTGCCTCGATGAGCGGTAGTCCACCGGGGGTGGATTGCCGTAGCCAGACCGCGGCCGAGCGTAGGAGCGCGAGTCATACGCATCCCGATATCCCGCGTACTGAGCCTCCTGCGGATGACGCTTGGGAGGTGCCTGCTGCAACGGAGGCGCAGAGGGATGGCTCCATTCACGGTGGAAATCATCCGGAGTCTCGTAGGTTCTCATCGGCCGAGAAGCCGGAGGTGCTTGAACAGGTATGGGAGCAGAGTCATAGACAGGGTCGGGAGCCATCGATTGTCGCGGAGCAGCGTGACGCATATACTCTGTGGGAGGCGTGGAATAGGAATGAGCGTGAGGTTGTTCATGCATCGGCCGCGGAGGCGTAACCTGCGCCGGTAGAGGTACAGGTGCAGACGGGACTTTCTCAGGCGGACTAGGACGCGACGGCGCTGAACCCGTGGGATCTGTCGGGAGCGGACGACGCTTCACGTCCTTCAGCTGTCGGGGACCCGATAACGACGACGAGCCAACGTGTGTCGGTGTTGCAGCCGCGCTGTTGCTACTGATGCTAGACGAGGTCGCTGCGGAGGGAGCGCTCTTGCCGTGGATCTTCTCGGCCGCCTGCGTGCGTCGCTCAATGACCGCCTCGTCCTCGGGTCTGGTGTCGTAGTAGGTCATCTCGATGCGAACGTCGCCTGCATACCGTCCGCGGTACTGCAGCGGATGCCACTGGTCGCTCTGGCTGCCTCCGGGGATAATCAGGTCTTTCAGATCGACCCACGTCTCGCCAATCAGGTCGGTTCGCTTATCGTCGTTGAACACGGTGACTTTCAGACGGAAGTAATCGGGGGATTCGTGGACCGTGAATCGTAGCTCTTGGTCCCTACAAGTGACGCATTAGCAACCAGATCACAGAGAAAGGAGATCCTAAGTAACAGCATACCATTTCGGAGTCTGACCGCCTCGCAGGTCAGTCTCTGTTTTTTTGGCCTCTTTGCCTAGTCGCGCAGCGCAGTACGGATTCTGCTTGCCCATCGTCTTGCGGTTGGGCAGGTTCTTGGCGCGGTCGATGACGGCGACCAGCGTGCCGATAGCTGGGCCATCGACGGACATATCGGCGAAGATGCCCGCGGCGTGGTTGATGGACATGCGAGAGGCCTTGGATGCCATGGCTAAGGGAGGGAAGCCAAATAAAAAGGAAAACTAAAGGAGAGGAAGAAGAGAAGCGAGGGAAGGACAGAAAAGGAGAGGGTCGGGAACGAGGACAAGGCGCCACGCTCAGGACCGCATGCGTTGCGTTACAACACACACACAGAGAGAGAGAGAGAGAGAGAGAGAGAGCGAAGCCAGTCAAACGGAGAGGCTAGACATGCAACTGATCGAAGACGAAGTGCACTAAATCAATAGGTGTAAGCCAGCATTTGGAATGGATGAATGAGAGGGAAGGATTCGGGAACGAACAGGACAAGGATCTGGTGTATTAGTTTCTCTCCTCCTGCAGAAGTAACACGAGCACAAGTCGAGACGGAAATGTGCTACTTTGGCAGGATGAGGGAGGGTCGAGGGAGAAGGAAGGAAGAAGAGAGTGAGAAACGAGAGACACGAGAGAAACGAGCAGGGAGGGGAAAACAACCAAAACAAATCGATAAGAGATCTTGTTTGATCTGGATTTACTGATTGGGCGACTCGGTTCCGGTGGGGCGGACAGCCGGTAATGGGGTGGCTGGGGGGTGGCTGGAGGGGTGGGTCCGTCCCGTGATTGGCCGTGGTGCGCGTTCCTGCATGGGCGGCCCCACCTCCTGCCCTCCTTCCCGATCGTCATCGCTGCATGACAATACCGTACGACGGGCCCGAATTCAGGCATCAATTCGACCAGCCACGGCCATTTTGATCGTTGACGGAGTACAAACATCGAATGAGGCGCTTCTAGACATCTGCCAATACCCACTTTAGATTAATTGCTATCGTCATGACCGCCTTTCCCTGCTTGTGTTTCACGGTTTCATCTCCGTCTGCATTGTGTTGTGATGCTGTAACTTGTCAATGCAACTTGCAATCAGCCTGGCAAGCCCACCCTAGTTCTCCACCTGCAGAATAAGCTACGTAGCTCGTCGCCAATCGCCGCGTTACAAAACCGGCTGATGCTGCATCATCGACGCTCTCCACCCGGGCCTGTCTGTTTGAGCATCGGATGCGAGTACGGCGTATTCCTGACAGTCAAGGATGATCGAGAATTGCAGTTGTAACTACTCCATACATACTCCAGACGCGTCAATACAGCATGTTTGTCCGCAAACTCTGTTGCCTGTCTGACCATGTCAGCTTCTCACCACAGCCCGGCGTTTAAACTCTGCCAAGTTTACCGTTCTATAATTATCGACTCCCTCAGAAGGCGGAAATTTACCACAGATATCTAGATCCAACAATCAAAATAGGCTTTCGGGATTTATTCGGCTTGGTTTCAAAAGAACGGGGACGAGTGGGAACATCATAACATGGCGGCCTGATTCAGTGGGACTACGCCTTGTTTTCTGGGCACTGACAGGTGATTAGGTAGAAGTATTCCGGTGTCTTTACTCTTTACTTTTAGTGACGACATGTATGTAACGGCTTTTACTAAAGAAGAAGGAGCCTCAGCTAGCGTTGATCCCGTGTCTCCCGACTCCCGTGTCAGACCTGTATGCACTCCGGAGTACTCCGTATATCGTTCGAGATTTGCCGTGTGTCTGGACTCTGTAGCTTTGCTTTGTTTTCGGAACAATTGTCCGTGCATGTTTAGAGACATTTTAGCCTGTTCCGCCCTTTAGCTCGCCTCTACCGACAACACGCAGATCGCTCTGCGGAGGTGGCAACTTGGCGTATGAGTCGGTGTCGCTTTGTAGATTTTTTTTTTTTCCCCGCGACTCTTTCATCTGTCAAAGATATCACTGTGCCAGCAAATGCAACCTTTTTCGTGATGGTGATCTTCGATAATCGCCCGGCGCAACCAGGTTGGACTACTGGGTCGGCGGGACCTAGGGCAACGATCGGCTTGTAGTAAGCACTGCGCCACCCCTGCCAGCCTGATGTAGAGCCCCTCTTTGGCACCTCGAGACAGCTCTCACGAATGTGGGTTTCATGAGTATGGCATCTTCCGAAGTACACGATCGAACATTCAAGCTTGCCTTGCTCGGCGATGCTGCCGTTGGAAAGGTAGGTCTGGGCATGCGAAAGTACACATGCACTACAGCGGAACATACTAATGAGCATGAATAAAGACCAGTTACAAAGTCCGCCATTTTACAGGGGAAGAAGTAACGGAGTATCGGCCTATCAACTACTGCGAGATATCGCATCCACTGAAATATACACTGGCGGTCCGCACGATGTGACCAATCTTGTTGTATCTAGCTAACAAGCTATTGCAGAATGGACGAGGCAGCGTCAGCTTCGAGATATGGGATATCGCCGGCAACCAAGGCCCGATGAACCGGTTAGGAGAGTATTTGAAAGACACCGATGCGGCTATCATTATGTTTGACGTTTCGCGACGGAAGACCTGGGAGAGTGTGGTCAAGTGGTACCGTGTGTTTTACCGTCCAGGCACCGGATCGCGCTGATAGGCAATCTAGAGGACCTTGTATCCGTAAGCCATACAGACATTCCGGTGATGGTCTGCGGAAATAAAGTGGACGATCAATGCGAGCGCGAGGTCAAACCGCAAGATATCATATGGCCGGACGAGATGAGTGGCGTCCAGTACTGCGAGACGTCTGTCAAGACCAACTTGAATTTCGATCAGCCGTTCCTATGGTTGGCAAGAACTCTTCTGAATGACCAGACTCTGGTATGAGCCGTGGCATTTATCTGCTAGCCAGAAGGATATGTACTAACCTAGCTCTGTTTTCATAGGAATGGGGATCGAACGTTTTATGCTCTGGTTATATAGTGCCACCTATTGACCCTGAACAGTTGAGGAAGTATCATGAAGAGATGGCGATAGCAAGCTCTTTGTCAATTCCTGATGATGATGAGCTCGACCTATGACTGCTCGTCGTATATTGCTGTCTCTACTAGTACGTGGGCCACTCAATGATGGTATTCAAGACAAGATTTCAACAGAGATATATCTCACCACCCCGTAGCTCGTAGCGACGGTTACCCGCCTGATTACAGACAGACAAGGGAGTACAGTGTCTCAATACACCACGTGGTGTCTTTCCCCCCTTGCTGGTTCCCACTATCAGGAGATCCAGATGCCAGATAATGATTCACATCATGGGGTCATCGCGCTGGAATGCTATCTGCAAGGGCGGCAGTGTCTAGACGGGCTGGGCCAAACACTGTCTCATGCTATCATACCGAAAGCAGTCCAGCCGTTGTACTTGCTACATTTAATCAAATCATACTGATGAGTCGTTTACCTCATTGGCATGCTTATGGTGGAAAATGCATCCGTGACGCTGCCGGTTGTTGCCTGACTGCCTGACTGCCTGACTGCCTTACATGCAGGGCACCAATGGCCAGACATATAGGCATCAAGGCACCAAGGCATGAAGCACCACTGTTATCTTATCATCACCTGACTCGAAAGTTAGATGACTAAGCCTCTCACGGCTTGAACTTTTTGCATCAAAAAAACTTCCAGACGATCGTCAAATTTCTATTGCACCGTCGCCGACGCCAACGCAGCTGGCCGGTCGAGTTGATTTTCGCTTTTCTTGTCATCCAAGGACTGGATCTACCTATATATCGACAGACCTAACCGTCTACTTCAATTCCTCCAGCCGCCATGGCTGCCCCCGTCCTCCCTCTCCAGCAGGTCAAGCTGCCTGCGCTGCCCTCCACGAAATTGACCCCAGAGCAGCAATACTGGAAGACCTTCAAGAACCCGCTTCTGATCCCCTCTCCGGCCAATGGCCCCGTCAATCTCATCACGCAGCCCTCCGTGCCCTCGTCCGCCTCGGCCTTCCCCTCCCTGACCCAGCCTCCGGACGTTTTCACCGTCACCACCGGCGCCCGAGTCCAGATCTACTCTATCCGCACTCGCAAACTGCTGCGCACCATCACTCGCTTCGACGATACCGTACGTGGCACCGATGTCCGACCCGACGGCCGCGTGCTCGTCACCGGTGACGACACCGGCACCGTGCAGGTGTTCGACGTCAATTCGCGATCCATCCTCAAGACGTGGAAGGAACACAAGCAGCCTGTGTGGGTGGCCAAGTTCTCCCCGAGCGACGCAACCTCGCTGCTCAGCGCCAGCGACGACCGGACCGTGAGACTGTGGGATCTGCCGAGCGAGAGCAGCGTCAAGACCTTCGTCGGACACAGCGACTACGTGCGCAGCGGTGCTTTCATGCCGGGTTCCCTCGCCTCCTCGGGTCTGGTCGTCTCGGGTAGTTACGATCGCACTGTTCGGCTGTGGGATCCCCGTGTGGAGGGTCGCTCGGCCATGACGTTCAAGATGGGTGCTCCGATCGAGAGTGTACTGCCGATGCCCACGGGCACGACGGTGCTGGCGTCGGCGGATAACAAGATTGCGGTGCTGGATATCGTGGCGGGTAAGCCTTTGCATTTGATCCAGAGCCACCAGAAGACGGTCACGGCGCTGTCCTTAGCGTCGAACGGCGAGCGACTGCTCAGTGGTGCGTTGGACGGTCACATGAAGGTGTTCGAAACATCAGGGTGGAATGTCGTCTCCGGATCCAAGTACCCGTCGCCGATTCTGTCGCTGCGCGCTATCACCTCGGGGCCGGCGTTGGAGGACAAGCACATTGCCGTGGGTATGCAGTCCGGTCTGTTGTCGATCAAGACGCGTCTGTCGGGACAGCAGAAGGTCCGCGAGCGCGAGAGGAGGAAGGAAATGCAGGCTCTGCTGGAAGGCAAGCTGGAGGAGCATGATAAGAAGGTGGCCAAGCAAAAGCGCGGAACCGGTTGGGAGAAGCGACTGCGCGGTCGGGATTTCATCGGCGAGGGCGTCGACATTGTGATCGAGGGACAGGATCGCAAGAAGCGGAAGAAGGAACAGAGCTGGGAGCACGACCTGCGCAAGGCCCGGTATACCGCCGCCCTGGACCATGTGCTGACCGGACATGACAAGACGGCGCAGCTCACTCTGCTGACGGCGCTGCGACACCGGTCGGCGTTGCGAGCGGCGCTGCAGGGCCGCGACGAGGAGACGCTGCAGCCGGTGCTGCAGTGGGTGCACAAGAACATCCGCGAGCCGCGACTGGTGAAGACGTGCGTCGAGGTGGGCATGAACGTGCTGGATATCTACTCGGGCAACCTGGGACAGTCGGCGCAGATCGACAAGATGGTGGAGCGATTACACCGACGGGTGCGCGACGAGGTGGAGATGGCGCACCAGGCGACGCAGACACAGGGGATGCTGGATATGCTCCGGGCATCTTGACCTTGATCTTTCTCAAAAGAAGAAAAAAAAAAAATTGTTTGACTAGAAAATCTTTCGCATTCGGATACCGGGATGGAGTTTGGGGTTCGGGATCCAAAAGACCTTACATCTGTGTATATCAATCAACCAAGCTTAGCGCCACTGATGAAACATTGAATGAATCATTCTGCATATGTTCGTAGTTGTATTGTAGCCTTCCTTCCTATTTACATCCCAGTCCCATCCTTCCGATCTCATACCATCCCATCAATCGCGATACAACTTGGAAAATCCTCCCTCCGACGGCTGCAACCAATTCCTCTCATCATACTCCCAACCCTCGGCGCCCTCAATAATATGAAACGTATACGCAAACCGGCTCCTCTGGCTCGTATTCTTCTCACTCTGATGGAGCACATTGCCATGAATCAAGACCAACGAGCCAGCCTTGATATCCAACACCTGCACATCCTCCTCCTTCGGTGCTTCACCCTCAATTTCCTCCTCCTCCATGCCCCGCGGCAAGCTCGCGCCCTCATTCACCACAAACTCGGTCCCCTTACCATCCGCCCTTCTCACAAATCGCCTCTTCACAGCCCCACCGGTCCGCCCGCGATGCGAACCAGGAAACATACCCAGCGTCGCATTGCCAGGCCCCGCGTCCTGCAAAGCAAACCACCACCCTACAGCCGACGGCGGGCTCGTATACAGGAACTCCGAGTCCCGATGCGGGGGCACCGCGCCCCCAATCCCCGGCTGTTTGCAAATAACCATACTCTGAAGGACGCGAGGATCACGAAACCCGAGATATTTCGCGATGGCGGCGTTCTTCGCGGAGAGCGAGACGGCCTCGAACGGCGCAGACAGGCTATGCAGGGAATGGCCGATCTTGTTGACGGCTTGCTGTTTGGGTTTGAGGAGGGAGGGGCGGCCCGTGGTCGGGTCTGGGGTGGGCGAGATAGCGTCGGGTTCGAAGAAGAAGCGGATTTTGTCGCCGGAGGTGAGGAAGTAGTCGTCGCCGACGTGCGGCTTGTTGTCCTTTGCGTCGTCGCCGGTCGTGAATTGTGTGAGGGGGTGCGTGGAGAGGTCGAAGGTGTCCAGGAGGGAGTTGGTTTCTGTGAGGAGGGAGTTGATTTCCTCTGGGGAAAGGTACGAGGGGATTACCAGGTAGCCGTTTTCCTGGAAGGAGGCGAGTTGGGAGGGGGTTAGGCCGGGCATTTTGGTTGTTTTCCGGGGTTGTAGATCTGAAGGGGGAGAGAAGGAGAGAGAGAGGTTGTAGACCTGGAGAAGAGGAAGAGGAGGAAAAATGCGGGGGAAGAGAGACTTTTATAGCGAGTGGGGCAGATCGGACCATGTTTTCTTGGTCGCATCGGTGCTCTCCGAAGCGATGTAATCGTTTATCTTCAGATTAGATATGAAATATGTGGCGACAAGATGAGTACGAAAGATATTGTCTTTTTTCAATCATGGATCAGATTACATTGAACTAGCTTGATATCTATAGTCCCAGCAATTCCGCTCTCTTTATCACATCCCCTACCTCTCTTCGATCCCTCAACTTCCCACCGATAGATCTAAATACATAATGTCCTCTAGATCAACAGCTCCTCAACAGGGGCCAGAGTTCCGTTGGTCAACGCTCCAGCGTGGTGGCGGGCAGCCAATCCGTACGCGAACTGGTACTTGTCAAGGTAGGGCAGGATCTCGGTGAGGCCGGGCTTAGAACGCCAGTCGCGCATGAGGTCACAAACGATGGCGAAGAAACCGGTCAGAGTGACACCGGCCTTCTCCATGCGACGGTTGGCGTCCTCAGCGAGCTTCACGTCGAAGGTACCGCTAGCCTCGGTGTTGGCGAAGACCTCGTATCCCTCATCGATAAGAGAGAGAGCCAGGAAGGCGGTGCCTGCGGTGGTTATTAGTATGTGATTCCACTTACGGTTATCCAGCATTGCTGGAATTTCAGGTAAGGCCGGAAAGGAGGATGAACGTACAAACTTCGGTAACGATACCGCCGATAATCAACTGCTTCTTGCCAGTCGCCTTGACGGCTTCCCGGAACGCCTTGTTATCCCAGGCGTTGACCTCGCCCTGGCGCTGCACCAGAGTGGAGTTGGGGTGCATTTCGAGGATCTCTTTGAGCATGAGGCCGTTGGGGCCAGTGTCCGAAGAGGTAGTCAGGACGGTGGGCAGGTCAAAGATGTTGCCCAGAGCGGAGTGCGCCAGCATGTTATTGCGGAAGTCGTTGGTGCCGATGTCGCGCACGAGCTGGGTGAGACCGACTTGGTGGTCGATGACCAGGAGGGCCTGTGGCAGTTAGTTCTGATCGCGATAGAGGCATGAAGGAGAGGTGAAGAACATACAGCGTTGTCCTTGTCAAGACGGTTCCATGCCTGAGCAGTGGAAGCCAGGATGGCGAGGGTGGGGAGAAGAGACTTGAACTGCATCTTGTCTTGTCTTGAAATAAACAGAAAAAGATATAGCTGTGCAGTGACGATGGGAGCAGAAGAGAACTGGCTTGTGTTGCTTTGCTTGAGTCTGATCTGATCTGATCTGGAAGAATGTCCAGGACCGACGTGTCCCTCTTTATACTTTTGGTCGAGCTCAATGAAGCCCGACAAACTCGACCTCGCGGACAGATTCCGTTTGCACATTCAACACCATTGTCCAATCTCGTCTAGGTAATCGTAAGTCAGCTTCATCTCATCAACACTCCGTTCTCCGTACTCCGTGCAACATATCTCGTCCCGGCCGCTAGATAGCTGCAACTTCGCTATACACACTCCACTTCATCCCTTCTTGGCGGCACAAACGAGAAACCTCACTATCTGAAACTGTACTAGTCGAGATCCTAGAGGCGGAGGAAAACCGTATTCAATATGACAGAGATATTGCTGAGCATTATGCAATTTCACCACGAGGGCTCCGCACACCGCTAGATGGCACTTTCAGTCTAGACGTCCGAGCTGCATGAACGGTGGCAAAAAATTGCGCCCAAAGAGTAATGCGAAGTCTAAGATAAGAATCGGCATCCCGGTCCTGCAGTCTGCAAGAGAGCAAAGCATGGTGGCACTAGCCCATCTGGCAGGATGAGCATAGATTGACTAAATGCTGACGGTGCAGTTCGTGTTCCGGAACGTTCGGTCAGCATCGGGAACGGAGTAGGTAGGAAGAGCTTCGGGAATTAGCAGATGCTCGGTCAGGAATTAGTGAGAATGCTAGACAGAGCACGGCCAGCATCCTGTCTAGTTTGATATATTTGCACCAATGGGCGCAAAGAACTAATCTCAGGAATCCTCAGATTTGGGGCTCGCTTGAGTACTTTTCAACCTTGAGGTGAGATTCACACTAAAATAGATAAGGGTTTAAGCCGCTTGTCGGTTTAAGCCGTTGGGTGAGCTCGCTTGGAGTGTTGGGGTAAGTCTTGTCGGGGAAGTTGGAAAGTTTGGGGGATTCTCACGTTTTGACTTTGGCAACGTCAATTAAGCAGTGTCATGTGCCTTTATCCATCTTATCTCGGATCTCCATGACTCAAAATGATTTTGATATCTACTACACACAATTGTAAATAATGTGCATACCGAAATTTCTCCCCTGCTAGACCCTTAAGAGCCTCTACTCCAAATTAGTCAATTCCTCGCCTCATTTTTAGCCGACAAACGGCACATCCCGCTAACCCAAATAGGAAAATCGTCAAGACACAAGCACGATGCAATATAAACCACGAAGTGGCTGCTTACTGGGCCAGCATCACCGGGCTCTAAAGTCCGGAATACTCTCCTATTGCTCAATTGGCGAGGCAATGTGCCGTGTGTACGTTCATCGGCAGGCTAGGGTTGCCAGATCCAGATCCAACGTTCGGTCGAATTGCCCTAAGTCCTGCAAGCGGTAAGATTAGGTCTCCGGCTAGGGACTCAACGAGATATCGAATCGGACATGGCGCTTTGCGGCATTTATCGACAGGAGATTATTATGGCGAATTGACTATTCCTGATCCTGCATGTCTCGAGTGATGTGGGGAGAGTTATCATATCAATCACTTAATCACTTAATAAGACTCCTTCGATAAAGGAGTCTCATTATTAAGGAGTGCGGAATTGAGAATTGTTAGGCTGTGGACTGGTGTGACTTTCGTTTGCTCACCCTCCCAGATGTTATTGTTTATCTGAGATCTGATGAATATTTCAACATGCAGACCAGACCTCGTTATGCAGCTGACGGGCACTCGCACGGTTGTGGGACTACTTATGAGGCACAATGTAGAAGATAAAGAGAATCTAGATTTTTGACAGGAGATGGATATTCAGCATATGATTACTATGCTCGAGATCTGGCTAAAGTTTAATAGGGAGCACTCGACGCGAGCAATTGGACGTTGAATGGTGGCATCTCGTCGGAATCTCTCAGTATTTTACCGGGAGATTCAACAGCTCTATGAGTCTATATACCTCTCCTAGATTCATATTTAAGCCGAAATAGTACCGGGATTGATGCACACGACAAAGAACTTCATCCTTTCAGACCTCCATACCCATCATTCCTCATCGCATGACCTTCACGCTCATTGTGGAGCAGAGATTATAGGCCATCTACATCTACCACTGAAGCACGGGAAGATAGATATCTGGTTACAGATTATTGTACTTGCTCACCTGTTCGTCTTATCAATCTAGTTGATCTAAGGTTAATTGGCCGCTAGAAGACATGGGTCATCAACCGGCCGCTGACTACGTAGCTATGCGCCTCGGACTGGCCGTCCATGGATTCGAAGCGGTTCATGTGAACAGACATATCATGGTCTTGAATGGCATGACCGAGAACTCTGGAGACTATGGTAAGCTCATGTGCTGGGATGATCACCCTGATGCCTTCTCCTGGTTCCTTTCGCATAAGCAATTTATGCCAGGAGAAGGGTTATTGGTGCTGGAGGCACAAGATCGGCTTCTAGATTTTCATGTGAAGTGCTCTCTACGGATCCTGCATGACATCACAAAGTCCGCAATGATCGGAGACGCTTTCCCAATTCTTCCAGAACCGCAATTCCAGGCGGAAAGTGAGACCACCGGTTTCGAGTCCCTGAGTGTGATGGCCGCAGAAGCCCCGTATCGCCTCCCTGCAAAGCTCAACATACCTCGCATTGAGTCGCTTCTCAGAGCGAGAGCATCAGCTGCAGAGGACCACCTTTGGGCGTTGCGGGAGGATCCCAAATATTTCTCCAGCACGCTGCTTGACGCACAAGAGCATCGCCCGGAGATGTTGAAGGACGTCAAGGGCAACAAACATCCACTGATCAGAGATGTTCCTCAAGAGCTCCTCTGGAAGCGCATTATAAGCTCCGTGGTGCGTGACGCATATATGATGGTGGAGACTTTTTCTGAGCTCACTAGACTAGCCGGAGAGTTGGTCGCGTTGCATGGGAAATATGCTAGCTGTATATCCCCCGCAGGAGATTTGCCGGAGGAGTACCTTATGGGTATATTGCGACTCGTGTCATACGGGCTCCAGGCAATTAACAAGCGTTTATCGAAGCTCAAATTGGATACCGGCGGCTCGCCCCCCTTCCGAAGGCTATTCATTCGCGAGCCACAACCCGAGGAAGACCCCCACGGTATATCGGTGTTGTTGAAACCAGATACCAAGATGGACTACATGGAGAAGCAGTTCGTTTGGCTTGTTGTTAGGTTAGGGGAAAACGGCAGCCAGCTGGCTGTTGCTGGTATGCATGTGATCGTGGACGAACTAGAGCGACTGCTTCAATCAGAATCTCGAGCGCGGAAGCTGCTATCTCCGCATGTTGCTAGTGTGGTTGGTGATATTTCAATCCTCTCCCAGTGCATGAGTGAGTTAATGCATCACTTTCCATGGGCACGAAGTTGGAATTTCGAGCTTCAACATCGAGAAAAATCTTTGTTGGCTAATTTTGAGGAGCGAGCAAAGCCATGGGACCTGATCCAGATAGCCCTTTGTGAGGAAACTATCTCAACAGAAGTTCTTGGTCTAGCCAAGCCTTCAGATGGAAAGTTCGCGTATCCTTTTGGCAGGCCCCGTACCAAAGAGACGGTGGAGGCGTTGCGAAGAGCCGAAAGGCATTCTGGACGCTTTCTGGACCGCTATCGATGAGACGACAGCTGCAAAAACTGACAACTTTAGTGGATCCTTAGTAGTACGGGAACTTCTTGCTGAGCTGCGCATATTGCAGCGTACTCGCAATCATCAGAGCTGCATGTTGTGTCTTGACCTACACAGGATCTGTGCTTCCAAATGTCTTGTATGCATACAACAATGACATTTGATTGGGTCTGATGTCTCGGTGTCTTGCAATTGTCCGTCTGCTATTATTCTTTTGTGTATTCTTAGCAATGGGCCACAAACACAAAGCTGACTGACTTTCAAGATCGTCTAACGTAGAATACTATCGTCGACATGCTTATCTTGCTTCCTTCAACGATTCTTTCCGAACTCTTTCACAGTCCTGTCTACATACTTATATTTTCTGATATGTGTGGGCATCTAGTTCAAGAAAGCCCCTGTGACTAATATCCAAGGCACGCCGAACAGTGAGGTCAATGACAAGCTTGCGAGCGAGCTTAGCACTCTGCAATCTTCTCATTGACTTGCCTTCCCTTACAAAGCTAGGAGGAAAGAGGAAGTTCCTGCTGAAGGTGCTTGATCGAGTCCTTTAGATGAAAAAGGAAACGACAATCCTCCTGTCTGTGCTGTTGAATTCCTTTGCTGCCTCTCAGTGTTTCGGCTGAGCGATAGGTTGTGCAGGGTCAGCTTCCTCTTTGTTTGCCGCAATAATAGGGACTAAGGCTTTTTGTTCGTTGCTAGCGAGACGGATGACATGGCTCTCCAAGGAATTTGCAGGGACACCGTACGACTTGTAAAAGTAGCCTTCCCTTAGATTGTTGATGAGCTGGGAAATTAGAAGCTGACCTTTAGCACATGGAATTGCAGAAATAAAGGGATCGTCATAACCAGCACTTTGCGGCATCGGGGTTTGAACTCTGATGGGTTGAGGTTTTCCTGCTTATCTTTGACTGTCTTCCTTCGTGTATCCCTTAGCTAGTTATACCGGAGATATAATGCAGAGCCTCAGTAAACGGCGAATAGCCGCATTTTCGATTAAGGCAAGGGAATTATACCCGTCCCTGGAAATTCTTAAACGATTAAAGAACGGTTTGGGAACTGGTAAGTGAATTTAACGTGTTTTATTGGGAGATTGCCTAGGTTATCCTAGGGACATTGAGGACACTACTTGAGGCAAAAAAAAAATCATTGGCAGACGATTAATCTGTAAATTCTCACGAATCGTTTTGTTGCGCTCTTATCATTGCAGGAATCGAAGACTACCGGGTTGAACATGACAAGGCGAACAAGGCCATTAGGCACTCATCGCCCGCAAGGAACAATGTGTAGCGGTTGCACCATGCTCTACCCTCTCTCGTCACCCCGCGACAATGGTTAGCAGCGTAATATGCCCCACTGAAAGATTTATCTGTGGGGCTATAGAGTCCCGAAAGACACCGATATTGGGTCCGGTTGGGCGAGCGCAATGATGGATATCTGAAACTGGCAACCTAGGCTATTATGGGTCTGATGCCGAGGGGAAATCTTCATTGCGAAAGGTCAAGTTGTACTTGGATAGCAAAGATATCAAGACTGCTGCTTTTTTAGTTGCCTCTGACCTCGAGCTTTGTTCTGTAATTGGCTTTCAATCTTCGGAGGATAACAAGGTCCTCATTGGTCCAGAAGATGGATAGCCAAAAGAACTTGCGCCTAGTCTCTGATCTGGTCATGGATATTTCCAGCCCTTTCCGATAGGTCTTGCACCATCCTCCCAGGCACGATCCGGTGATCAGCGTGCGGGGAGGAGTGGAGATCCCCCGCCTTGCGATGCCGCGTTCCCCGCATCTATTGAGGGGTTGACATCACGGACCTCATTCGATGTTTCAGGAGCTGGCAAGTGGATGACGTATCATTCAGGATGCTGGATGCTCAAGGAGGGTGGTATGGAAAGAAATCTCGATTCGTTCGAATGGTGGGTAGGGGATGCAGGAGACATGACGATGGCCTGAATTGTTGAAAGAGGAGAGAATCTACCATGGGGAAGCTTCATCAATCTGCTAACGGATTCACAGGAGTGAACAAGTGGGCAGAAGGTTTTAGCAGTGAAGATTCCTTCTTGCATCTTCACTAGAATAGGTAATCCAGCCTACGTGATTATGGTTGGATGAATGTCCATAGCAATGAAACAAGAGAAACGTGAATAAGACAAGCAAATGGAGCGGGAACTGTCTAAGTAGGGACCGCAACAATTTTTCTTGGGTAGTTCCATCATACTGTTCTTTGAGGCCAAACCCGTCTGCGGGATCTCGCACAGAGTAGACAAAGATAGGAGATATCCAGTTCCGTCCTCTTTCTGCCTGCTCCTTTGTCTCGATTGTTGTTCCTCTCACGTGAAAGCCCACTTAGAACTACAGATTTTACGTCTTTCAACATATTGAGAGTTCCTTAATACCTACCTGATCCCTCCTTGAATGATGGCTCTGCGAAATTGCTCCTTAATATAAAAAGCATCCATCGCCCGTAATGCCTCTAGAGGTCTATACCATCCGCAACGGTTAATAAAACCAAGAGTAGTACTCCATCCGAATCACAGGTCGCAAACCCAAACTGCACCAATCTAAACACCGTTCTCGCACTGCACAATTATGAAGTTATTCAAGACCCAGGCGGAGAAGGAGGAGGAGCTCGAGAAAGCCGGAGATTGGTTCAAAGCCCAGCAGATGCGTCGCGACCAGAACTCGACCCTGCTGCGGCAATTGAAACTCGCCACGAAGGAGATTAGGTACATCAAGCTGAATATCCGTCAGCGGACCCTGGTCCAACGGGAAAGTGCTTTGCTCAGCCAGAAGCGCCGACTCTGCAACGAGGAGCAGCTCCTGTCCCCCCGAGTGATGAGCGAGAAGAAACAGGAGATCGAAAGCGAGTTGGCGACAATCAATGAGCAATATTGGCGGTTTGAACGGGACGAATACGAGCTGCTGATTCAGATCCCCGATGGACCGCTCAAGCGAGGCATCACCTCTACTCGCAGTCGGGAGAATGCGCATATGACCGAATGGCTGAAGCAGGACTGCGCGGCTCGAGGTGGCTGCTGCGAGAAACCGAGAAGCGAGACGCGTTCTCCCAACCGAGGACATTGTACCGCGGCGTGCGAATGCTGCGAAGAGAGGCGCGGATTTCACGTAGGTACCAATCGTGGAGAAGATCCTAGTCAGCCCTGGGACACTCTAGGGCCCCCTTAGTGGAGCATCGTACAAAGGGAAAATCTTGGATGCGTACGTCTTTGGGATTATCTGAGAGGCGGCCTGTATGAGAAGCGCTATACGAACGACATATAGGCTGGGTGGCGTATCGTGGGTTACAGACTGGCACTTTGATTTATTTTGGGCATTTTGTTTTACTTTGCCGTAGTTCTTACTTTTCTAACGTAACAAGTGGCATTGATGATGCTTTATTGCGTGCGACATTGGTCGTTGGCTACCACTACACGTAGTAGGAGGAAGTAAGTTGATGCTTGGGCCTTGGTTAGTTACCCCTGGATCGGCAGATGAGTCAGGTCAGAGGAAGGCAGCGAATTCTCTGATTCCGGGGATCACGCCATTTGACCAGCAAGGGGCCATAACCACCAGGAAGGACTACTGAACTCGGAATGTGGGACCTTGAGGACATGACACGTAGACCGCCTTGTGCGAGGCAAGTCAATAAAACCAGGAAAAAGGGGGACGGCGGTGAGTGATTTTTCCTTCTAGTTGAATTTTTCTCCGGCCCGTAGGAAAGATGTGACATCACGGCTTGGCAAGCGAGTCCCCCGCAAAAAGAAGGAAGAACTAAAAAAGAATCTTTTCGGGGCAGGTGATGCGCCTTCAGCCCCATCTGGCAATTGAAATTTTCACCTCGCTCAACCATTGAACCATTGAACCAAGGACCTCGTTCCCCGTGCAGACCGGTCCGGTCATTGCAGGCTCCTCCCCCACACAAAGGCGTCGCCAATGGACCTAGACTGGTCGGCCACGGAGGAATTTTGCGTTCTTTTACCTAAGATTTACACCATTACCCCAGTTCTCGGCGCCTCGGGCCTATCAAAAATCACTCACCGTGTCAGACGAGTGATGCTCTGACAAACCGCCAAGAGCTTCACCAAAAGAATCCAAATGACGAATCTCAAGCACGTTTGTTGGGGCTGTCCTTTGCCTATTTAAAGGAACGGTTACTGTCGGTCCCATCCGGGGAAATAGTCGTTGTTATAAATACCTTAAATCCTTCCAATTGACTATCATGGTGAATTGCCTTTATCAAGCACATCATTCTACTGCACATACTCAATCATGGCGTTCGAGAGCTTACCAACGGAGCTGCGCATCCTCATTCTCAAGTCTCTCCCTGACCAACAAACATTAGACAATCTCATCCGTGCTTCTCCCTTATACCACGATACCTACTGCCTTGCCAAGAAGGGCATTCTTCATGAGCTTGTTCATCGGCAATATGGCCTAGTAGACCTCGAAGAGCCCTTGGCAGCCCTACACTCCGAAGGCCTCCATGCCGAGGTCTCTCAGCACAAGTCGCAAATAACCACGCTTCTAGACCATCTTCGTTGCCATCGCGAATCCTCAATGTCCCCTTCCGCAGAGATCCGAGCTATTCCGGAAAGCAGACGCCTGCTCCACTTGTCCCAGAAGCTGCGATACCTTCTGCGGGCCTATTGCGCGCGCGCTCCTTGTCCCCCATGGGCCGATCCGGAGGCCTGGCAGCAAAACCTTCCCCTGCGACCCTCGGCTAGCGAAAAAGCGCGCATTCTGCGCGCTCTCTGCCGACTACAAACTTACTGCAACATCTTCGGGTCGCGCGAATGGAAAGACCCCAGCACAGACAGCGCGCTCAATTCCACTGTGTCCCCTTCTTGCAAACACACCGGGTCGACGTGGTACAGGAATTTCACGATCGACCAGATGTGGAGCCTGTTCTTCGGAGGCATGCCTACATGGGAGGTAGAGGAGTTTGGGTCTGTCTGGGTGTTCATGCGCCACGAATACACCCATCTCTTCAACCAGATCACTCGGGAGATTCCGCGGTCCGACCCTCGCTGGCGTGCGATGCGACCTGATTCGTTGCCAGTGGACCCGTGGGAGCTGTATCCCAGTCCGAATGGTAAAGCTTACTCTTTTTTTTTTTTTTTGCGTTTTTGATTGGTGTTCTGCGCCCCGTACGCTGCTGCTGCTACTGTTACTACTACTACTGCTCCTACCAGCTACGGCACCACCCCCCATTGCTCCTCCATTGCTCTCCATAACGTCTTGACGCGCTAACTCCGTAAACAGCCGACAACGCTGATGACTGCAGTATCTACTGTAACCACATGGTCTCGCTAGGACCCAGTTTCCTCTACAAGGCGGTGCATCAGCCTAGCCGCGAGGAAAGCTGGCGTCTGGTGATCAGTAACTCCGTCTCCTCGAAATCCTCCTTCCAGGATCTCGTGCAGGTCGTAACAAACCCTCACTCTCTGCCGATGGCGGACAAGGAGGTCGGTGAGGACGGTCTTGATGCTGGTTCATCAAGACCCTGTTCCGTCGAACCAAGCCTGGGCTGGAAACAGCACTGGCAGGAAAAAGGCATATTCCCGCGCGACGACATCTCGATGTCTTCTGCTTCGTCGTCGTCGTCGTCATCGCCAGAACCTATAGCGGATGAATTATCTGTGCGGGACCTGGCGAATTTCCAGGGCTGGGAATGGGGATATGCGGTTTGGGATTATCAGCCTATGCATTGCGGCGTTGAGGTTTATTGATTGATTTGGCATGGGTGCATGGAACAAAAGTTAGCGATTGCGGGATTTTCCTTGTTTATTTTGCATAATACCATTATCAGCTTTCTGGGCTGTTGCCCTGGGCATGGGGACCTTGTAGGTTGGATTGGGTCATTAATTGCGTGATCAGTAAGTGAGTGAATATAGTTGCGTGATAGCATACATGTGAGGAAGCCTTGGTATGATATCTTCAATGCAAGGCTTGCAGATAGTTGGCAATATTGAAATTGAATACTGGATGTCTGATTTATATCTAGTTTCCATTATCAAAAATGAAACGGCCGGGCTATGAGGGACAGTCAGGCGGCCTTTTGCAAATCCCATCCGGGTCACAGCAGCCGTATAAGGGCACCAAAGAATTGAAACTAGAATGTTAGAATGGATTTTCAGGAGAAAGGGAATGGAATCTCGGGCTTACATGCCACATGAAAGGTAGGGTCTTAAGACCCAGACCTAGTACAGACTTAGGCACCATAACCAGTGACCCATGTCGAGAGACAGACGTTATTACTAATAACTAGAGATCATAATCAAATATAGGCTGCTATAGCCGCATACATACTCCATACTGACGTGCCGGGAGAGTGCTCGCCGCGGACTGAAAACCAACGTCTACTTATGCCGAGACGATGATAGGCAAACTTTCCGCGGCATTGAAGACCTTCACTCAGTAGCCGCGGCTACTCAAGCCGAAGTAACATACTGAAGAGGCTACTTAAAAAGGATCAGAAAGAACCCTTAAATTCGAGATTGAATGAGGATATTTCCAACGTCTGCTCGTTATCAATTATCAAACCGAACGACTCCATTGAATTATGGCCGAAGAGGATCTTGTTCGCCTTGACATCAACGGCATTTTTGCCGTCATCACGCTGAACAACCCTACAAAGTTCAACGCCTTGACGCAGGGTCTGTATTATCGCCTCGCAAGTTTGCTTCGAGCCGCCGAAGAGAATGCAGACGTCTACGTTACCGTCTTGATTGGCGAGGGCCCTTTCTTCTCCGCGTAAGTTTTCTTCGCCCTTCGCGCACACGAGGTAGAGTTTGCGAAGAAATGCTGACGCAGACTTTAGAGGGGCTGACCTTAGAGGAAAGCCACCATCTATGGAGGAGATGTTATCCCGCGATTACTGGCTTCCGAAATTGGTGAATAACAACGTCGATGTGGCGAGAGCGTTCTACAGCCATTCGAAGATTCTGGTAACGGCGCTGAACGGACCTGTCATAGGGCTTTCTGCAGCCTTGATATCTCATTCGGACTTTATCTACGCGTCATCCGACGCCTATCTGATGACTCCGTTCACCTCTCTCGGCCTCGTCGCCGAAGGCGGCTCCAGTGTCGCATTTGTGGAGCGGATGGGTCAAGGTAAAGCAAACGAGGCACTCCTTCTGGGCAGGAAGATTCCTGTTAGTGAGTTGGCTCAGGTCGGGTTTGTGAACAAGATCTTCGAAGGGAAGGACGACTTCCGTGAACAGGTGATGGGATACCTGCACCAGACATTCGGCGAAAATTTGGTGAAGTCGAGCCTTCTGGGGACAAAGGCTCTCATGCGTCGTCGCTTGGTTAGGGAGCAGGACGAACAAGCGCCGCTAGAAATGTTCGGTGGCCTCGACCGTTTCTGCCAGGGTATCCCACAGGTCAAAATGGGGGAGGCTCTTTCTAAGAGCAAGGCATCTCGACTTTGATTTTTGTTAAATAAGGTGTCGCAGACCCCATACTGCTTGGGTCCTGGGCATCAGCGTTTGGTTTGCAGGCCTCCGCTTGCACTTCGCCTAATATACAGTTTCAACCTTTTGCCTTGAGCAGTTTGGTAGATTTAATTGGGCGTAACTCAACTAGATCGGGGCCACACCCGTAGCGTTACCTCGTCCACAGCATGCTGCAACTTCTGCATTGGTTTTGTTACTGCGCGGCTACGAGATACACTTGGGATTCAAAGTCAGTGAACAAGATGCTCGGACAGCCGAGGCCATCAAACTCTGTATGACTAATCGTTAATAACCGTGGCTTGTCTTGTGTTGCCGAGGTCCAACGTGTGTAGTTACCACTCCGATCTTAAAGTGCCTCTTACCCGCGGCAACCTTGATGTGTTGACTTCGTTCGCGAAGACTAGACTGCTGCGTTCCATGATGCCCAGATCGTCAGAGAGCACGCGGAATCTTGCTAGAACACGACAGCCCAGAAAACGAGCACCCGTGGCTTGCCAGTCATGCCACGCCCGTAAAGTAAGGTGCAGTCTCCCACAAACTGGCCGACCCTGCGCCAACTGCTCGTTAGATAATGTTACATGTGTGCCGCGGCCGAGCAGGAGATCAAAGTGAGCGACATGCCAACCTCAGACCGAAGAAATCCTCGGCAAACACGCTAACAAGCTGTAGTAGCAGGCGTGGCCCAGAATCTTCGTCCCACCAGCTTAGCACGGCAACTTCGCCGCCGAATGGCAATCCCCCGATACAGAGTAGCCCTCTGGAGGAGAGTCAGGGCTTCTCGCCCGGCCCCGAGCGCCTTGTTGCACCGGGGGATTTGTCTGTGCGGTGCGGGCAAAGTCCTACAGCTCCGTCGGCTGATGATACTGAAGATGACACCGAAACGCCTTATTATCCGTTTAACGAGCATTTCAGCCATCACAATGAAGGTGACGCGGGAAGGTTGCAACCAGATGGAGATGTGGCAAATAAGTCCTATTCCCCGTTATATGGTAAGAATCAGACATTCATCTGCTATCTTGGGAATACTTGTGCCAGTGATGGTCCAACATGATGCTGATTCGGTCACTTAGGGGACCCCCGAGGCGTCGGCTTGGTAGTCAACATCTGCGAGCCGGAGCCAAGGGATAAGAGTGGCCACTTCCTCGTCCCACAAATAAGCCCAACTCATATGGACCAGGAAACGATCGATTACTTGCGCCGTAAGGGCGTCTTCGACTTTCCCCCGCCTTCTGTCTGTGAAATGATCATACGGACATACTTCTGCTATGTGCATCCCTTCTTCCCAGTTGTTGATGTCCGTTCGTTCCTTGATATGTTCGAAAATGCGCGCAACGAAGTGAGCGTGCATCTGTTGTGGAGCATGTTTCTAGCTGCTGCAAATGTATGGGTAGAATTCACTCCCCCACTTCCCTCGTTGGTATTCTGACCTGAGATGTAGTTCGCAGATGACAGCACCCTAAAAGCAGCAAGCTTTTTGTCTCGAAAAGAAATGAAGCATGCAATGTATATGAAGGCTAAGGTCGTAGCTCGATAAGGCGGTTTTGGAGAAGGGGCGCTAGCTGACCAAGATCACATAGGCCCTTTATGACGCGGAATACGAGAGAAAGAAGATTACGCTAATCCAGGCGGTACTTCTGACAGGCACCTGGTATTCTGACACTGAAGACAGAACCGGACCTTGGCATTGGAACGGCGTTGCCATCGGTCTGTGCCAAACAATAGGGCTGCATCGGCAGCCAGAAACCGGTCGAAAACACAGTAGAGCCATCTCAATGAGTGACAGCAGACTCTGGAGGCAGTTGTGGTGGAGCTGCTTTTACCGTGAAGCGTGGTTCTCTGCCGGCATGGGCAGGCCTATGCGCATCAATCTAGCCGACTGCAGTACCCCAATGCCAGATGCTAAGGATTCCGATGACCTGCTCGAGGGGATTCCGGAGAGCATCCAAAGAAAGTATCTTCCCGAAGGCACTAAGGAATTGACCATATTATGGACAGAGCTGTTGGTACTTACGGTCTCTTTAGCAAAGATTCTCTCATGGCAGAACCGAGCGGAGCGGACACGACCTAGTAGGCCGGAAATACAACGCATGGACGATAGCATCCGACAGTACTATCTCCGCGAAGACCACGCCATAGCTCACAGACACAGTCACGTCGTCTCCCTACATGCGTACCATCTTGAGCTGTATCTAGAGTGAGTGAAATCATCATTTCCATTCTCGTTTAGTTCTCAACAGCTTAACGTTAAAGCTATAGCTCCGTTATGCTTATCCTATACCGGCCATTTCTTTTTGATAAGCCAGAAACGAATTCGCCTGATCTCTCTGTCGATGAATGGGCATCAACTGTGCGGCGGAGGACCAAAGACACCGCGATGAACACCAACAAGATCCTCGGCAACATGATCGGTGCTGATATGATCAGCAGCACTCAAGCAATAGTGTACGTACATCATCGGACGACCAATAATAAGACATTTAAAAGGTAGGATGCTAATCCTGAATATCGCTAGCTGCATTGCCCTGGTTCCTGCATTGCAAATCCATATCCTTGACACCACGTCTGAAAAACAGTTGGTGCAACGTATGGGCCGCCACAACCTCGAGTTTTGCATGATGGTTATTGAAGAGCTCAAACCCGTGTACTTCGGCGCTGAAATACTTTCAAGAATGTTCACCAAGGCAAAGAGCCGGATTTACAACAAGACGTTCTCTTCCGCCACAGCTCTTGGGAACTCTGCCCCTCAGCCATCGCGTAATTCCACGATTGGTTCTATGCCAGACGTGGCGGATAATGCATGCCAAACTGATGCGGAGATATTTGATGCCTTCTCGACGTTATTGGGCCCCTCTCCCCCATTCACAGCGGGTGGAATCTTCTTCAACGACGAGTACGTTCAAGCTTGGCTTTGAATCCCTTTGTATATCGCTTCTCTATGACTCTCTCTGCTTCATGCATTTATGATCATTTTCAAGTTACTGACCGTTGTTGATACCCGTGGCAGGCTATTGGATTTCGAGCCCGACATCGCGCTCGGGCAACTGACGTTCCCTGAGCCTGAATCCTCTGCACATACACGCTAGATCTCAATCAGTCATTTGATTTTCGGCCGCATTGCGTGCATTCTTGTATAGCATGGGAAATGATGGAGTTCAAGATGCGGATTTCATAATACCTAGTATTAAGTGATGTTTGGTAGGCATTATCCAATTGTAATAGAACCATCTTTATCACTAATGCGTGTTTGATCAGCTTTATTTATCTCCTATGTAGATAACCATACTTTGCTAACATGTGTCGAGATGTCATGCCATCGCGATACTTGCTTGCAAAATGGAACTGCCTTGCGAAGGAAGTGACAAAAAATGTCCTAGTTAGGCTAGGTCTTACTGAATTGAGTATGAGTTTCCACGGAGACTCTTTCTGATTGAGGTGGCTGATTAACGCGAATCCCGAGTCCTAGCCAATCACAAACAAGGTTTGTCGATTTCCCGATCGGGTCAAAATGAAGCTATTCCCGTTTTCTGTTCAAGACCTAGCTCTCTGAGAGTCTATGGCATGTCTCTTCACATAATTGATTGTCGACTCTCCAAGGAGCTCTACGCCATCCAGGCTTGTTGTCCATTATCACCAGCGGACCAACGTCCCCCAGCCTCAAGAAATATCCGTTCCAAGAGCCCTGTCTCCTGAGAAACAGTATTATGATCCGTTCCCGGGATCACCGCCGTCTCGAAATCCACCACATCCTCGAACCCACCACTGTTGCTGTCGGTATAACCACTCCCCTGGCCCCTCCAACACCCCTCTACATATCTTCTTCCCTTCTCCCCTATCATAGTATCACTCTCCGCAAAATACCCTCTTACCACCAAACTCCCTCCCGCATGCCCATCATCCCTCCTCCCCCTTCTCTCTCTCTCCCTCACCACCACATCCCCCACATAACACTCATAATCCTCACAAACCCCCCACGACCCAACCGGCCCCTTACAAAGACACTGCAAAGCCTCATCATTCGCCCCCTGCGTGCTCTCCTCAAACATAAACCGCCACGTCAACGGCTCCAACTCCTTCTGCACCTCTTTCGCCAACCCATGTTCTGATTCCAGGCGGTCCCGATTCCTCTCGGCCTGTGCAGAGCTGGCACCACTCGGTGCTGTGCCACTCACCGACGAGACCTTGTTCACGATCGTCCCGCTACTCTCGAGTACCGGCGTGGCGGTCAGGAGCAGGAACTTTGGGATTTGGTTCCAGATGCTAAATACCCGGGTTGGGAGGAACTGGGCCATTTGCATGCTTGTGATGCGGCTGTGCGTGGGGTTTACCCAGGGGGCTTATTGTTTGGTCGCTCGTTAGTAAAAATATATATCTAATTAAATGTAGTTTGGGATGGTCGGATCAGGGTATCCGAACCATCCATGGGGATTTCGTTATACGCGCGAAAGGGATCGGTACTTACCTAGAAACGCAACATACGGCCTCTCAGGATGGAGAAGCTCGCGACAGTGAAAAAGCGTGTTGAGAAGATATATCATGCCCGCACTATGCGACGCTAACGCGACGTGCGGGATGTTTAGATGGGAGAGAAGTCGCGGGACTAGGTCGATCCAGACAGAAACTCGCTTTTCGAGCGGAACGGGCGTGGAGGCGCCCATTCCAGGTCTTTACAATTTATTATTACTTATTTGGGAATTAGGAGAGATTGGTAGGGGATCAAGGAGGCAAAGTACCGATCGACAATCAACACACGTACACCTAGACTCTCTGCGACCGCGTGCATCGATACAGCGAGATATCGCGACGCGAACATGCCAGGCATGAATAATATTGTGGTGTTGGAGGGGACACCGATATCCGCGTAGCTGAGGGCGAGTTCGCCATGTTTGAAGAGTCGGTGGAAATGAGAGGCGGAGATGTATCGCAAGGCTTGGGAACGGGGGGATTCGGGGTCAGTAGGCATGTTGTAGTACTTGGAGAGCAATATGGAAATAATGAGGATTAGGTTGAAGTTGGGAGAATGATGAGGTAGCGGATAGCGTGGGCTGATTGATAATGAATACGAGCATTGATTATAGGGTGCACAGCCACTGGGGCCGTTTTATCCGGCCGCCTGGGACGGATCTCTGGTGATAGGCAGCAGTATCCGTAATACTTTCTTGAAATTTGGAGGAATATCTGAATGATCAGCAAGGCTCACGGGATTTAATGTCTTGTATAACGTAGAAAAGAGCAAGAAAAGCAAATGAGCAACGATTGCCGAATAAGAATGGATAAATCAGAATCATTAACTACGGCATTGGATAATGTTTACATAATACCTCAAGCGTTGTTTATGGTGGTCATGAAAAGGTGCCGCAGTTTAAAATTGGTTTGTAATACTGGTGTGTTAGAATATAAGGGATACACACATGTCTACAAATCATAGAGGGAGATAATGTCACAGCATTTGGGTAGAAATTTGGGATCCGAAAATTGTATTAAATCAAACCAATATTTTCCAACATGTTACCTGTTTCCTTGGGCAGTGTGATCGAATTTTTCCCCTCTTAAAGTATAATGATGTCCCTTCTACATAGTACTACAATCGAAGTAGAAGTCAAATAGAAGTCCAGTTCAATCATATCGATTAAGTCATCATAATGGGTATATCACGTCAAGTAAAATACAGCATAGCCCAGTGATAATGGTATCGTACACTCATAGCCTCATAAATTTAGTTCGAAATCTTGTGGGGGACGTGTTTTCTGAACATTGCCTATTAGCCCAGTCCAACCATGTCGAGTTATACAAAAGTACTTACCCAGTAGCACCCTCGAATTTGTGACGAGCACTGTCAGTGATCTTCTCATTGGTGGCGCGAGTCTTGGGATCCTGAGGATTGATCTTGCCGTGACCGTACTTCTTCTCGATAGAGTCGAGACCTGAGTTCATGTATGTTAGTTGGTTGTTTGTAAATCGACGAGGGAAAATCAAGTACCCTTGTCGACGTAATCCTCCTTGGGACCACCGGCAGAGGCACCGTGGTGACCGTGGCTGCTGCTGCCACCGGTGACCTTGGAAGTGAGTTCAGAGAGCTTGCCCATTTTGAATGATTTGAGGGGTGTAGTGTATTGAATGGAGTAATGTAGTAGATTGTTTGATTGTATGCAAGTCGAATGAGGAGATGCAGATGAAGAGGGAGATGTAGGACATTTAAATACCCTCATCTCGACCCCAGGAACCCGTCCAAACGACAATATGATGTAATTCAGGACAGGGCGAGGATTTCTATTTTGGAAAGTCCGTCCTTGTAAGGCGGATTGGTGGGGAGTTCCGGTGTTGAATAGGAAGGATCGTCGATTTCGATTGTCGATGCTGATTTACATTCCTCCCGATCCGGTATGGCGTGCGCCTCCAGACTGTGGGTGGCCAATTGCAGCCGGGACGGAGGTGGGACATGAGGTCACCAACATGATGTCATCCATCCGGGTGGGATTTGAGGGTCAGGGGTACAGCCCTATGTTTACTGGTTTTTGATGTAATCTGCGTCATTCTTCAACTGTTTGGTGCCAGATGATGTGATGGCAGTATTCCTACCGGTGTGGATATTCAAATTCGGGGATATTTGAGTGTATCGAATATGTGGTACTAAGTGGCTTTTTTTGCTCATCATATGTATCAACGACCTGTAATGTAGTTCAAATGTCTTGATAGGACTGTGGGTTTGAATTGACAGTGCGATGAAATTGCTGAAAACAACATGCTTTCTCTCACTAACCTTTGGGATGCTGATAACATGTCTTCAAATTTTGACAGGTGTTGCGCATACATCCTTCATAGCTTGAGAGTAGCTGGGCAAAGGAAAGAAAACTTTAATGATGCTCAATATTGCTGATATAACTAGACAAAGATGTCCTAGCACAGACTTGTAACCATGCATTAGTCCCTAGGAACTATTGCATGGTCCCCGTCTGGGATCGATACCGGGGTGATGCCCAAGGCAGTCATCTGCACCTGACCAGGCAATGCCCTAACCTCTTCATACCTCAACTCCCTAAGCAGCCTCTTTATTTAAAATGCTGCTCGAAGAACGCAGCCAGCTGCTCGTACCTATTCATCGTTAGCCATATTCATCACTAAGCTTCGATATTAAACATCGGCTTACCCTCGGCGATATTCCTTCACACTCTCCTCGCCATCCAAGTCCGCCCTAGCTCCCATCCAGCCATGCCACATATTCTCGTATGTCTCAACCACTCCGCCTTTTTCATTCTGACCTATTATCTCAGTATACTGCTGCACAACATCGGCGGGCTCATCCTTCGATGCGAGCACAATGTGCGGAATTGTGATTTTCTCTGCGTCGGCTTTGTCCATGCGACTGTACCCTGAGTGTCAGCTAACCAAAGACATAATGATGGGAGCAGTAGAGAGAGATATGTATACCCAGGGTGAACCTGTCCCGAAGCGACAAATGGAGTTCCTTCTCCGGACGAAAGCGCCGCGACCTAATAATCAACACCGACTATCGTCAACATCACCGCCGACCCACTAAATCAGATTATAGTGAGATAAGGAGCCATACCTTTCCGCCCCAACACAATCCAAAAACACCCCACTTCTCAACTGCTGGAAATGCCACCTTGAACCCCTTCACTGCGTTCATCAAAACCCCTACATTGGGCTCAAACTGGGCATGTTCTTTAAAGAACCCCATCATGGCTGTTTCCTTTTCTGCTGTGTCCATAGGAAGCCAATCATGTTGAGCGCCTTTGCCTTTGAATAAGTCCGGTACGAGGACGAGAGTATTGAGCCGGGCTGCGAGGAGGTCCGCGCCTTGGATGGTCTGCGGAGAGATGCCGAAAATGTCGTAGATGTCGATTATGGCGGTAGTGGAGTTGAGGTTGCCGGTTCTGTCTGTTTTATTTGGTAGAGACTTGGTTAGGCACTTTGCTTCACAATTTATCTGTCTGAAATTGGACCGAACATAAATTGGAAAAGAAGATGTGAGAAGAGACTAGTTAAAACAATGGACTTACAAATATTCAACTCAGCAATGATGCTATACTCGCCCTTAGGCTCATAGCCCTGGGAAATGACCGGCGGAATAGTGCGACAGGCTTCACAAGTCATGATTGCAGTTGATTATTCTCTTGCGTAGAGAACTATTGCTCATATTTACGAGGCTAGAGGGGAAATGCCAATTTATATTGTAGTCTACTATAGCAGACTACGGAGATAGGGCAACGGAGATAAATAGCCTGGACCGGCCGGCGGCAACGGGATCTTTACTGGGAAGGGGCCGTTCCTAAAGTGCCTTGTTGGCCGGTTCCGGGCCGGAAACGGCATTGGAAAACAGAGATAATATGCTGAAATCGACGCGCCTATTGGATTGAATTGGTTTTCTCTCTGCCAGAGATCCTCAAACTGAACAAATTCTGAGAGGAGAATTCTCTTCTAAAAAAAGCCTCATATAATGGCCACCACGCCTCGTCCGACCGAGTCGAAAGCCCTAAAATCCCCTTCGGACTCGATATCGATGTCACCGACTAGCGACCCAGAAAAAGCAGCAGACACGAACACGAACACGGACTTAGCCAGCGTCAAATCTCATAATAAAGATGAATTTCCTTACTGTGATTTTTCCGAAAGAACCAAGATCCTGACGATGCTGGGCGCCTCCTTCGCGGGCCTGATCTCACCGATGTCAGCGAGCATCTACTATCCCGCTCTACCGGCCCTAGCGGAGGATATGCACGTTTCAAACTCGTTGATCAATTTGACGGTCATGACATATATGGTTCGATCTCTTGACACAGACATATAGCGATAGAAAGGCTAATTCAGGTATAATAGATATTTCAAGGCATCGCACCCTCCTTTACCGGCTCCCTCTCCGACGTCTACGGCCGTCGTCCAGCATACATAATCTGCTTCACGATCTACGTCAGCGCAAATATCGGACTCGCTCTCCAAAATGACTACGCCGCACTGATGGTGCTCCGATGTCTCCAGGCCTGTGGAAGTAGCGGAACGATCGCTGTCGGAAGTGCGGTCGTGGCAGACATGTCGACGCGGGCCGAGCGAGGGAAGTATATCGGATACGCGACTATTGGGATGACGTTAGGTCCGGCTCTGGGGCCAGTCATTGGGGGTCTATTAGACCAGTTTCTGGGCTGGCGTTGGATCTTTTGGTTTCTCGCTATTCTTGGGGGTGTGTTGTTAAGTGTTTTCCTGGTTTTTGTGCCCGAGACATGTCGTGCTGTTGTGGGTAATGGTTCGGTACCTGCACAGAGGTGGAATAGGTCTGTTCTGGGGATGGTAAGGGAAGGGCTACGAATGAAGAAGGGACAAAAGAAGGAAAAGACGATTGATTACGAGACTGTGCAGCAAAGTGAAAGAAGACCGAATCCGCTGACTTCAGTGCGAATCGCCACGGAGAAAGAAACAGGGCTGATCCTATTGTACGGAGCGCTGCTTTATGCCGGGTTCACGATCGTGATAAGCACGCTGTCAGCGCAACTGGAGAGCCGATTCAACTTCAATACCATCCAAGTGGGACTGTGCTACTTGCCCTTCGGCATCGGAAGTCTCACGTCAAGATGGACGGTCGGAGTGGTGCTGGATTGGAATTTCATGCGCGAAGCTAAGAAGCAAGGCCTGTCAATCGTCAAGAACAAGCAGCAGGACATTCGCGAGTTTGATGTCGAAGCTGCAAGGCTAAACGTGACTATTCCGCTAGTTTACGCGGCTTGTCTGTGCATTATCGGATACGGCTGGGTCATGGACTATCAGACCGCACTGGCTGGGCCTCTGGTGATGCTGTTTTTCACTGGCCATTTGACGACGGGCGCCTTCACGACGCTCAGCACCCTGGTGGTGGATGTGCATCGACATGGGCCTGCAACGGCTGTTGCGGCAAATAACCTCGTGCGGTGTCTACTAGGCGCGGGTGCAGCAGCAGTTGGAACGCCGCTGATTGATCGCATTGGAATTGGATGGACGGCGACGTTTGTTGCTGGCATTTGGGCCGTTTTTAGCCCGTTGCTGTGGGTGGTGTCTCGTTGGGGTCATGGATGGAGAGAGGAGATGAGAGTCAAGGGTGAAGCGGAGAAGGACGCAAGGGGGGTGAACAAGAGTGGGGGTTAATCTGCATAGAGCGAGCGATAAACTGATGCTATTGGATTATAAAAGCCTGATTATCTTCAGCGGATTGTCGATCTTGAGTTATCACCAAATCTAAGCCAATGATTTGCTCCACCTCCACCTCTGCCATAACCGAGCTGCAATCGGGAGTCATGGGGTATTTGATTGGGGATAATTGCCCTCATTGACGTAGCAGAGGGCTTTTCTCTTAGGAGTTCGATCCCAGAGTCGGACCCCGTTTGAAACAACTTCTAGAATACACCCCAAAATGGCACCCAACATTAAGGAAGAGAAACATAATACAGATCCCGAAGAGAAAGATGATCAACTCACGGATCGAAACTCGAGAAGCATCATGCAAGGCGAGACCTGCACACCAGAGGAGGAAAGGCGCGTTCTGCGCAAAATAGACATGGTCATTTTACCGATGGTGGGCCTACAAACGAGCGTACTAAATGTCTCTTGACTAACAACTCTAGCTATGTTGTGTATTCTTCTTCCAATGTAGGCTCTGCTACTTGACTTTGTCAACTATTGACTGACGACTCAGACTTGGACAAACAGAGCCTCAGCTATGCGGCGGTATTCGGCCTTATCACTGATCTTGACCTCCAAGGCAGCCAGTATTCCTGGTGCTCTTCGATATTTTATTTCGGTCGGTCAATGTAGAAGCGTCAGTTTAGGTACCCAGATTAACAGGAACTAGGCCAGCTCGTTGCCGAATACCCCTTCATCTACCTCATGAGTCGTCTTCCTTTGACGAAATTTGTTGGCGCAACGATGTATATCTTAATCTCTCGATCTTCCAACTGAGGAGTTAGACTGACTGCCACAGAATCGTCTGGGGCGGGATTTGCATGTGTCTCGCCGCCCCGAAATCCTTCCCTGGCTTCGCAGCCGTTCGCTTCCTCCTTGGGTTCGCCGAAGGGGCAGTTTCCCCTGCTTTTGTAACGATCACTAGTATCTGGTATCAGAAGAAGGATCACGCAATGCGAATAGGGCATGGCAAACGACTTCCATGTCAATGGGTTAGAAACGAAGCTAACGCACCATAGTCTGTGGATAACAATGAACGGTCTCGCTCAAGTAATCGGCTCGTTGCTGATGTACGGAGTCGGGAAAAACACACAGCTGGGCCTGGCGCCGTGGCGTGTCCTATTCCTCGTCTGTGGCGCGTTGACGACCTTCTCGGGGATCTTGTTCACTATCCTGATGCCAAACGGCCCGCAAGATGCCTGGTTCTTGAACGCAAGAGAGAAGGAAGTGCTAAGAATGCGCATGGCCGCGGATAACGAAGGTGGAGATGCCAGACGCTTCTCGGGGGCCCAATTTAAGGAAGCAATGTTGGATGCGAAGTCGTGGTTGGTGTTTGGCTTTGGACTGTTGGTTACGATGCAGAGTCCAGTTTTGACGGTATGATCTTACGATTTTCTTTGCGCAGGCTATTCCGGCTTGGGCTGATCACCTTTTACTGTCTATCGGACGGTATCTAGTTTGCATCTCTCGTGATAAACAACATTGGTTACGACAAATACGATACTCTCCTTCATACTGCCCCGTCCGGAGCCGTTCAAATCGCATTTATCTGGATCGCCGTGGTTGCATGTCTGATCTTCCCTGGGAGGCGATCACTCATCGTGTTGTTCTTGATTATTCCACCTCTGATAGGCAATGTCTTATTGTTGAAGCTACCGCTTTCAGCGCAATGGGGTCTAATTGTGGCCTCGTGGCTAGTATGACTTGCCCCATCCGTTTCTCTCCAAGCAGACACACTAACCAGACCGAAACAGGCCTCGTGTATATCAGACGTCATGGCTATTCTTCTCAGTCTCAGCGCTTCAAACGTGAAAGGGAATACAAAGCGGGCTGTCGTTAACAGTCTGTTCTTCATTGGGTACTGCGTTGGATGTATTGCGGCGCCGCAGCTGTGGACAAAAAAACCGCGCTATTTTGAGGGAGTTGTCACTGCGATCGTGACATGGTGCTTATTGTTTGTTGTCGTTGGTATCTACTGGGCTATATGTGCCAAGGAGAATACAGCTAGAGAGGAGAAAGAGAGGCGCGGCGAGGTGGAAGCAACTGAGGACGAACCAGAGGAGGATGATGTTACTGACAAGCAGGATAGAGGGTTTAGATATAGTCTGTAAGGACCGCGCGCTATGTCAAGGAATGGAATTTGTAAACTTGTTGCTATGAAATGCACGGAACAGAGAATGCCTTCAATCAAAACAGGATTTCCATCCCGTGCTTTTTGTCCTTAAGACCTAAGGAAGCCATCGGATTGGCGTTGCTCGCGACGTCGTCACTTGAGTAATTTCTAAGGCCCAAGGAGCCTCGTTTAAGGTTCGGTATCATTCCGTCGATCACGTCTTTGCTGAAATTGTCGATCCGCAGCAAATCTTCCATGCGCACCATTTGTCTGGCACGAATGGCATTAAGGGTCTGGTGCTCCTCAGGGGAGAGCGCCTTCTCGAGTACATCAGTGCTCTTATCTTGGCTGATAAGTCCACGCAGTTTTTGTAACAGCGAGATTTGCTCCCGAGACGGCGCCATCTGGAAAGCGTGGGCGCAAAAGTCGACCGTATGTGCAATCTCGGACTGAGTAAGCTTACTGTTGTTGTCTTTGACGGTGCCTTGAATAACTATAATGTCAAAGTTAGTTGACGAGAAATGGTGTGACGCTATGCGCAATAGTACGAAATAGAACGTACCAGGTCTGAACAAAGCAAAGGCTCGATCAAAACTCTTCTCATCCCAGTCATGAATAACTGGCTCCTCGCGATTTTTAATCTGCTTGAGAACAACCATCACGACCAGCAGGAATCGAGTGTATGCCTCAGAAACCTTGTTGGTGTGCCAGTGGGCTGCGGCATCTTCGTCACAATCACCTCGCATGGAGGCACAAATAGTGACTGCCGCCGAGAGGCCGCTCAGCATAGCCAGATGCACGCCAGACGAAAAGAAAGGATCGATAAAACAACCCGCATCGCCGGCGATTCGCAGGCAGGGGCTGGCGTATGCCGACGCACTGTAGGACCAGTCCGAGGCGGACTTGGTGTCTGAAATCAGGCGTGCGTTCGCGAGCAGGGAGCTGGTTGTAGATGCCTCTTTAATGATCTTAGTGTATAGATCGGTGCTGCAGAGCAACCCAGTCTGCTCTTTGCGCTCCGCGTAACTGGCTTGGTTCATTACAACACCGACCGAGGTGGTCCCGTTATGCAGAGGAATGGACCAGATCCAGCCACTTCCATCTATTCAGAAGCCAAACAAGATGTGATCGGCAATTGTCAGCTATTATAAGCCACAGCGAGATATCCGGGCATCCATGCGTACCTGAAATTGCCTCGAAGAGAGGGTCGCCTTCCCCTTTGCCTCCCTCAGCATAAATGCTGGCTCCCTCCCAGTAGCCCCAAACTGCTTGGTTTTTCAGGCCTTGATTGAAGCGTCGGTTCCCCATGTATTTGGTGCTTACTATTCCAGCACGCCCGCTCGCGTCGAGAAGATATTCGAATCGGATGCTTCCACTGTTGCCATCGTTTCTCGACCACGAGGCCGACACTGGCTTGCCTAACTGGCTGGACGCGTGCGGAACAAATTCAATGTCCGTCACCCTGACACCATCGAAGACGGTCGCGCCGCTCTCTCGAGCATGTTCGAAAAGAAGCTGGTCCGCCTCAGACCGGATGATATTCCATGCGTGACTGCCAGGACCTCCGGGTGCGATAAAGTCGGTATCTAGGGAACCACCATGTCAGGTACTTTGCCAAGATTGAATCGCCTTGCTGAAGGAAAACAGCGAAGGAAAAGGGTAGAAGTACACGTTGCCGGTTTGGAATTCAATTTGAAACTAGCCCCGTTCTATCAAGCTCGTTAGACCCGAGGCGACTCATACATGGGCTTTGGGGATATTTAACAACCTTAACACGAAAACCATGATTAAGGAACTTTTCGTCAAGGTCGATAAATCGCAAAAAGTGGCGCACCGAAGGGAGCATGCTCTCTCCGATATGATACCTAGGAAATGTGTCTGCCTCCAGCATGACGGTGTGAATACCCTCACGTGCAAGCACGGATGAGGCGTAGGATCCTGCTGGACCTCCGCCGACGACGAGTACGGTACATTCGTCCGGAATAGCCATATTTGTCTGCGAAGACTGGTTGTGATTTGGCTGGGGGGCAGGAAGGTGGACTCTGCGGTCGGTGCAAATGGCAGGGAAGAAATGGAAGTGGAAAGTGGGGTTGAATAAGATTCCTCGACGGGGCGTGAGATCGCTATTCCCTGAAACATGTGCAGGTGTCACAGTGTAGAGCAGGAAGAGGCTGGTGTTCTAGACCTGGTAGGGAATCCTTCCCGAGAATGATCCGGTTTTTAATAAGTAGAACCAAGACTATTGGCGAGGTCGCGTATAGATGGGGATCTAACTGGTGGGACTCTGACGCCGAGGCTGCATGCGCATGATATCGACAGAAACCAATTCCTTTCAAGACCGAAACCCGCAAATGAAGATCGGATCTGACGTCGCACATATGCACGTAGTTATCGCTCTCAGCTGGATAGTGCTTACCCTCCGAACGCCTTCCAGTTCGCTGATTGGGTTGAAGGGTAGGAACCATGGTCGTACCTAGTCCAGATAGACTAATAGGCTCACAAGGAAAGGAGGGTGACACATTGCCTAACGTCGGAAAACTCCTACTGGTACTCGTCTCAAGGAACAGGAAGCCCTAGGGGTGTGGTTGGTATAACCGGTACAGCTCTACGAACGGTGCAGTGCGCCCACCTGTCAATGGAAATTGGGGGCGCCTCTACAAAAGGCAGAGGTTGAACCTCATTAAATAGTAATGGTAAGTCAGGCTTCTCAGAGAAACCATGGAATTATCAACGGCGGCGTATATAAGATTGATCTTGTTCGGTGATCAAACTGGAAACTTCGCACCTCGGTTGAGACAGCTTCTGCAAGATGCCACGCGAAGCGCCACTCAGATGCGTTTCCTTGAGGAGACAAGTCAGTCGTTGAAGCTTCAGATTCGTCAACTACCTCCAGTTGAGCAGGACGGCCTACCTCTGAGTTTTAACACTATCCATGATCTGCTGCGAGAATATAACGAGAGAGATGAGCGGAGCCATCCTGCCATCTGTAGCGCCTTATTATGCATCACTCAACTGCTAAAAACTTTTAAGTAAGCTGTGAAGAATGTTTGCTCTTCTGAGACACGAGTGCTTCGAACTACCGTTGGGCTAACAGAGCGACCCTCAACCATCATCCGAGTTGAGTGTAGCACAGTGGCGAGCAATCTCGAAGAGACTCAACATGCCTGCTGCTCTGTGGAGTTTGGCAAATAAGAAAATTGGCTTTCTGGGTGAGCCCGAAATGCCTACATGGTGCAAAAGCACCTCGCCACACTGGATGCACTAGCTGCCCTCGGAAATAGCAGTAAAATAACTCGGAAATTGGCGTATCGCTTGTTTCGGAGCCTGGTGGACTACGCACCGAAATATCAACTCATGGACCAAGTTGTTCTCGCTAGCTCCGGTGTGGAAGCCTCCTGCAAAGTCCAGCTACAAGGAGAGAACGGCCCACATTGGATTGACGCCTTGGCCCACATCTCAGGATTCGCCCTGAATGCTAACGAGGATACAGAGAGCGCCGACTCCGTGTAAATTTCTCATGGCTGGGGCACAATGCGCCTCGGAAAGCAGCTGCAAGCTGGAAGGACGTACCAAACCTACGTTAATATGTGGCCTCAGAAGAACGGTTTGATGAATGGCAACGTTTGGATCTTATCCGGCAACGCAGTAGTGGGCTTGATCGAAGATATCCAGTTCCAGAAGATCAGACATCGAGCCCTCAATTTGCTTCTTCCAGCCCCTGGCTCCAGCCGAGAGTCGACGAATCTCGCTTCTCCGTCAGCGATGAAGGCCCCAGCCCAGCAACAGCCACACCTGGATCTACCAGAGGAAAGAGTTAAACAAGACACCAAGACACAGGATAATTATCGGCGATTGGTCGCCGAAGAACTAGGTCTCCCCGCAAGTCAACTGTCTGATAACGACCACCCGCTCAACTTAGGCCTGGATTCACTCAAGTCGCTAACGCTCACGAGCTGGTTGCAAGACGAGTGGGGAATTGAAATCTCTCATCAACATCTGCATGAATGCGTAACCATTGGTGAGCTCCTCGCCATTCTAGATAACGCTACGGGGACAGGGCATGGTGGGTCTTGCCAGGGACCGGATACACCACAAGACCCTACGGCAAAACGTTGCGCCAATGGGCCTCCAAGATCGACCGATTCTTGGTCCCAGACAGTGTCTGCTTCTGAGAACAGAAACAATCCACTCACAGAGAGCGAATTTTCATCCGGCGAAGCCCACATCTCCTCGGCGCAGGATGTTGCCCTGAAAGGGAACTACTACATTAGTGACGTCGACCCTCCGCTCGGGCTTCTTTTCGAAAGCCCTGATGGCATGCACAAACTTTCTGAGTCTGGCCGCATAGACTCCGAAGTTGATTCACATGAGCCGTTTGCCAAAGTAATTCCCCTGCAGCGGCGCTCAACCCTATCCAGCAATAAACAATTGTTTCTTTTCCCCGATGGTTCCGGCTCTCCGGCCTCGTATGCTCAGTTCGAGAACTTAAGTCCCGACTTTGAGGTTTACGGACTTGTTTTCCCGTACCTAAAGGTTCCACAAGCTGAGACAAATGGCCTGGCTGCCACCGTGGGACTTTATATATCTGCCATCAGAGAGTATCAGCCCCATGGTCCCTACTATCTCGATGGCTAGTCAATCGGTGGAGTTTACGCTTACGAGGCATCTAAGCGACTAGTGCAAATGAGAGAACCTGTCGCCTTACTTCTACTAATCGATTCCCCGTGCCCATCTATCTTCCCGCCAGCGTATTCCCGTCTAATCAAGTTCTTTGAGGCACTAGGCATTTTCGACCAAATGCCCAGTGATGTCCGAGGGAGAAGTCCTCTTAGCAAACGCGAGCAGGTCTTGAATCACTTCAAGATAGCCACGAAGGATCTTTCAAACTACAAACCTGTGAGAGATATGACGGGAGAGGCAGCTCCTAAAGAATTCGTATTCTGGGCGAAAAACGGAGTTTGTGAGGATCGAGCATCCGTGAGAGATGAGGGTTCGTCGACTGAGTCAACCTATGCACTTGATGACTGTATTCTGGCTAAGAGAACAGATTTCGAACCGCGTGGTTGGGAAGCGTTACTTCCGGCTGAACGTATGGTGAAGAGAGTTATTCCAGGGAATCGCTTTACCATGATGCAGAGTCCTAATGTGAGTGTCGCATGGTCTTTGTTTTTTTTTGGGGGTTCTTTTTCGGGGAGTGGAGATATGAAAGAGCTAACCTGTCATCACTTAGATTGCTCAAATTTCATATGAGATACAAGAGATTTTGCGGTTGTTTTAATTTGGAGGACTTATTCGATCAGGGGTAATGGTCATAATGGTATAAAACGCCAGTGCTCTTGATTATGTTTTTGCAATGTTAGATGTTTAGGTTCAAAGAATGTCAATTCCATTTCATTCGTGTCCACTCGATATCCGGCTCAGGTGATCTTGTAGACTGGATATACCAAGAGCCTTAATTAAACACCGACTCGTTATCCATTCATTGCATGTCGCACTTGAGTTGCTAGGCATGTTGACTGGGAAGCAAATCCCAAAGATGCGATGTCTGTAGTCGACAAATAGGCTTGATACCAATACCCTACTAGGCTACTCCCTGGAATATGCGTGAAATGTGTACAACGCAAGGGGGGTTACTCCTTTGTTGACATCGCATCAAGGGATGACATACCTCAAGCAGGAACATAAATATTTCTGCCTCAGGTGTCGGACTTTATTTAGTCTAGCATGACTGCCTAAGGCAAGCTGCCAAGCATTTCGCCGTTTGCTTCCGTTTTATGTACGCAACATCATGGAAGACCTTGATTCTTCCTATTTAAACTAATGAGTTCAATCAATTTGTATTGTTCAAGGCGATATTAATTCATTTCCTTTTTCAGGGTGACCACTGTGGTGTCCTCGTCGTTTGGGACATCTATATGAAACTGTGAGATGGAGATATATATTTGCCAGAACCAGAGAGTATAACAACATTGATAGATAAATTCGCAAATAAAGAGATACCTACGAGCAGGACTTGTCCAGCGCATCAACAGACTGCCCTTTGCAAGCAGCATCCACGCACTGCGCCAGGCTTCCAAAATGAACGCCCCGATTGACCATCCCAGGTGCGTAATGGGCATATTTACCCGAGTTTGTCATGATGTTTCTGGCCGATTTAGGCACAACAGGCTCCCCGAGCATGCACCAGCATGTATCTGTGATTATTGTCGCACCGAAGCCCTCTAGAGTGGCAATTATACCGGCTGCGGAAGCTTGTTCATATGTGCTACGACTGGTGGTGATGATGAATTCGACAGATGGACATTTCTTCCGGGACACGGTAAGGTGA